>CM060909.1:932897382-934394882 GCA_030737875.1 Allium sativum
AAATAAATTTCCACTTTAAAACTTCTTATGTTTGTTTTGAAAATTTCTTTTCAATACCATTTTACTTTCCATATGAGATTCCTACGAAAAAACAAAATTTCGGTAACGTGCACTTTACGCCATTCAAACCATCCATTTTAATGTAAAACAGACGTTTGAATATGCATAACTGTTTTATCCAAATATTGCGTTTTCACGCAAACCGAAATATAAAAAAGTAATTCAGTAAGAATTAAAAATATAAATGTTTTTTTCTCAAACAACGTTTTTCAAAAGTTTCAAAAATGAATTTTGTGGAAACTTAAATGATTCAAGTCACATGTTTGCGAAGAAGGAAGTCAATCATGCAAAAATGCAAAAAACTGAAATCACACGCAAAGGAATAAAATAAATTTTAGCTCAACAAGAAATGGTGATTTATTTATTTATACCCGTGACGGAAACAACAAAAAACCATTACTTTGCCAAAATTTATCCAACACAGAATTCTATTCTTTCCAGCTCTAAGACAAATGCTAGTTCTAGATAAGAAAATGAGATTTCATTCAAATAAACATGCGTGAACGACACAAACGTTTTCAAACATAGAAATCTCATTAACCAAGTCGTGTGATTTATATAGCACTACCAGTTACAAACACTACAACAATAAAGATAAAAATACTAGAAAGGGAAACACATGATACAAGACACAACATGCACTAGGCATAAACTAATAACAACTATCCGTTATAAGATGGTCGAGCTCCACGGTTGGAACCCAATCCATTACCACTTCCACGCCAGGAACATAGTATGGCTAAGATGCAACCTGTAACACCCCTCACACTTCACACGCCTGACGGCGGTGCTCCTCACAGACCTCTTGGAGGTCGACCTGAATGTTGCGGAGGGCGGCAAGCTCTGGGCTTTCCTAACCAGGCTGTTGGGGCTGCTGAGCCGATGGACGGTGCCTTCTTCGCCACTCTCACTCCCAAAAGTCTCACCTGGCAGTGTCGGAAAACACGGGTGAGAAGATGACTATAAGGAAAATGGCTCCGCGAGGTGCCGATGAAGGGTTCATGAAGATGAATGATAAGCATGCGCGCCCAATTGACGGCTATACCACCTAGAATAGCATAAGTGGTGCGAAAAACAGAAGGACAAATCTGCTCCAAGCTTCCCATCTTCGAGATGATGTTGTGTTGTATGATATGCACAACTACACAGGCATTGGATCGCAGATTGGCGGTGCTCCAGGCTCTGTGGGCCTCAAGGAAGATATATTTAAGAGAGGGTTCTCCATCTCTATAGCATCAAGCTGGCTCCGATTGCCAAGATGCCCCAAATCTGAGCTAAGTCGTCGTCGGTGAACTCGATACGGGTGCCTATAACCTCATATTGGATGACACAAGAGTCATCATCGATGTCAGCATCCATCTAGACATTAAATAGATAGACGTAGCGCAGACATAAGTCGCGCTCAAAGGTGTCGAAGTGTAGGATCAACGCTAGGCATGCGGTGATAAAGAGCTCCTCCAAACCAAAAGTGGTGAAATCGACGAACTTCACCGGCCGACCAACATGAAAGTCATAATTGGTTGTGGCCAAGAAGTGCTCAGTCTTCTCCTCATCGCGGTTTAACCATGCGACTTCCTAAGGTGTGAGGCCAGGGCGCTGAGGGGTGACATTACGAGGAGGTTCTATGAAGGAATCGACGTATCGGGCAAACGAAATTACAAATCAAGATTATAATCAGGTAGAGATTTGCACAAGAAGGATTTTGGTGGTAATTATGGACGAAACGGAGCGGAGGTTACTTGGATTGGAGCTTGGAAATGGAGGAGGGTTTGCTTTTGGTAAAAATGGGGTTTGGGGAAGGAGACGTCGGCTGGAACAATATATAAATCGTTTCAGCTGAATCGGGTTGGGCATAGGTCTCTTCCCTTTGGGGGGGGCGTTCGACCGCTTGCCACCTAAAGGGCGCGGTCTGAACCTCGGCCCAACAGCTCGAATAAATTTTGAAAATTAAAATAAAATTCCTATTACGTCAAAATCACTTCCACCCAAACCAAATTCTCGTATCGATTTCCACCACTCACCGAGTCGAGAAATTTATTTTTCCAACACCTTTCCCCTTCCTCCAAACAGTTGTGACCACCGAACGAACTTTAAATAGGAAATCAGCTAGAAATCCAAAATAAAATTAAAGTGGATTTTCCTCTTAACTATTTGATCTAAAACTAAACAATTCAAAATCGAATACCCCAAAAATCCCGATGAATGATTTTTCCTTAGCCCTTTTGAAGGAAAATTTAAAACTTTTCAAAAATGGGATTTAATATAAACTAATGATTTTGTGTTTATAAATCAATTTTTTATTAGTATTATTATTCCAGTTTGTATTACAAACTGAAAAACCTTTTCATGTTCAAAAATGTTGGAACTTTAAAATCTTAAGTATTAATTGTGATAATTTCAATAAATCATCCAATATATATATGTATATATATGAAAAAAGAGGAATACTAAAAATAATAAGGAATGAATATTTATTATTCTCAAGTTTAGTGGCATATTCCTTGTCATTTCTAATTCCTTCCTACCAATCATATCATATTTATTAAAATTAAACAAAGTCCTGATAATTTTGAAACATGATAGATTAAAATTTAAAACCATATCTTTATAAAACTAGGTCGTTACAAAACAATTTTTCGAAACCGTATTTTAAAACTTACAAAATCGTTTTCTTTCAAATAGTTAAAAAAATAAATTACCTCGAATACAAGGCCAAGGACTCTAATGAATATTTTCGAAAAAAAGGAAGATTCGAAAATTCAACAAAGTGAAGAATGGATATACCTTGTAATTATATTTTCGAATGGGTAAGACACATTAACACAAATTTTTCCCATTTTGGATCAAGCTTTGGTCTTTAATTGGAACAACCAACAAAACCAAAACGAGAAATATCGTCTATCTCAGTTGTAATGTAACAACTCGAAAAATCGGAACCAATTTAAAATTTTTATTTTGGCAATTTTAATGAATTTTGAATATTTAAAATGATTTATTTTAAATAATAACGATTTCAAATTTATTTAAATCGAAGTTAGAATGAATAAATTTATTGTAATTACATAACGACCCTGAAATGGCGCAGTAGTTTGAAAACTCGATTTCAAATTTCAATTGAATGTACAGGATTCAAAATAAATCGGATTTCAGTAAAACCAGAAACTTTTGGATCTATTTAATTATATCTTTCTAACGAAGGTGAAAAATCCATATTTCATAACGGGAATAAAAAGTTATGTCCAGTTGAAAATTCAGAATACTCGCTATGGAATTTAATATAATATATAACCCTTAAAAATAGCGATTTTGCTAACGACCTCCGCTTTCAATGAAACCACTTTTGTTGGATCCGAAATGTCAAATTATTGCTGGATTCCAATTTTCATAATTTTGGGAATTAATATGTGAGCGTGGTGGATTTAAACATGTTTGGCAATTTCGGTTTGAATTTAATCGACTGGAAAATGACTGTTTTTCAAACGGTCTCCGAATTCGACGAAATTAGTTTTGTTAGGACCTTATTGCCAAAACATAGCTAGATTTATTTTTTTGGAATTTTTGGAGTCAGTATGTGGCCCCGGTAAATTAAAATGTACGGTGAAATCAATTTAGAACGTTAAATTAATTTATATTTTAATTTCAACGAAAACTGATCATAACTGCTGAATTGGGTTACGAAATATATCTCATTGTGCTTCAAGTGGGGATAATTAGATAGGGCGACAGTCGGTGGGTTCAATTTGAAGTTTGATTTAAAAAGCAATTTTTTGGGAAAAAATGTAATAATAATAAATATATATAATATTCTCCAAACACAAATCAGACCCACCCCCTTTCGTTGAAACCCCGTCAGCCCTATTCCGCTTCTGCCGTCGCACTTCCAGCCTGCCGCCGGCCTCCCCATTACCGCCGCCACCTCCCTGGATCCAGCCGCCTCCTCCTCCGATGCTTCGTTGCCCCCTCCTTTTCTCTCCACCTTCTTTTCTCAAACCCTAGCCAAATCAACCCGCTCCACCACCCTGGACCCGCTGCACCGCCAGTGCCTACTCCCCCGACCACCCACGATCCCTGCGCCCCTCCTCCCTCTTCCCTTCCGCCTTCTCCCTCCCTCCTCTCTTGTAACTCAAGTAAACCCTTCCCAAAACAGCACCTACGGCCACCGTGAGTCCCACCGTCGACCACCATTGTCACCCCCGAGCATCCTCCGCCACCCAGCACCTCCTTTAAGTTTTTAATATTATTTTTACTTGTTTATGTTATATAAAAATGTGATTTTTATTTTAATAACCTCGATATAAAAATATAATTTTTAGCCATATAAAAATATAATTTTTAGCGATATAAAAATATATTTTTTAGTGGTATAAAAATATGATTTTTATATAGGAAGTTGATTTATAAAAAATATGATTTTTATATACTTAGCAGTAGTATAAAAATACGATTTTTATATACTTAGCAGTAGTATAAAAATTTGATTTTGATATATGAAGTAGCGATATAAAAATATAATTTTTGTATAGAAAAGTAGCATTGTAAAAATCTTATTTTTATAATGTAGATTTGAAATAAAAATACGATTTTTATTATGATGTTAGCAAAATAAAAATATGATTTTTATTATGTAGATAGCGAAATGAAAATGTGATTTTTTGTTTATATATTAATAATATTAAAATATGATTTTTGTTTTATATATATATATATATATTGACATAAAAATGTAATCTTATATATGTATATTACGATTAAAAAAATGCGATTATTAAAATATATAAACATCATATTAAAAATGTGATTTTTAGTACGAATAGCGTGGAAATGATTGCATTGGAATTTCGGGCAAATCCAAACGGTTCAGAAATTCAGAAATAAAACTGGAGGGGTGCATCCCAAAGGTGGGAAATTTTCACTCTAATCTTGTTTTTGGTTAAATATATACTAGGATGTAGATGGTGCTTTGTAGCACCCGACACCTTTGTTTAAAACCATGTTTGTTTGGTTGTTTGGTCGATTGATTTATTTGTTTGAATTTGGTTTGGGAAGTGAAATGAATTGATTAGAATTGGTATGTGTATGGGGCGATCCATTATTAGGCGAGGGATAAGGCTAGACCTTATTCCGGTTCTAGTATCGCGCCGTTACGCTGCCGAAATTTTCTAAAAATGTTAGAACAATAAAAATAGCATTTTTATTGTACAAATGAACTGTATAAAATATTCATGTGTTGAAATAAATATTTTATCATTAAAAAAATAATTTTTAACGAGTATATGAATGAAAATAAATATTCATTTACAAATCGGACGATTTATTTATGTATACACATTTGACTGATATTGATTGGGATGATATATTTTACACACATCGCCCAACTGCACAAATAAAATTTGTGTGTGTTGATTGAAAACCACACACGGGTATTGGGATGATATTGGACATATACTAATCCCAATATTTAGTTGTATGTCAATCGATGGGTTGATAGACTGTTGTAAGCATTAAGTATTTATATTTAACGCTTATGCAGTTGTGTAACGCACTTTGGATGATGGTTGACTGTGTTTGATTATCGTTGTGTACATGTGTGTATGAAATCCATATAAATAAAATTATATGGTAATTGACTGTGTCTGATTCCAATTCAGAAATAACGAATATTTTAAAATGATGAATGATGAATATTTCAAAATAACTAATATTTTAAAATAATATTCAGTAATGGTCAAAATATGATTTTGATGAAAATATATGGAGCCGTATTGATTAGATTAGTGCCATTTTGACGCGAACGATATTTATATCAATTTTATTCATTTTTATAATAAATATCGAAAAGGAATTGATTTCAAAATCTAATGTTTTGGAAATATTATCATATATATTTTAATGATATGGAATATTCAATTTAGATTTAGAATCTAATATGAAGTTAAAATCGTTTTTAAAACGAATTTAAAACGATTTATAAAATATGTTTTAAATGGAAATCAATGAAATATATATAATATATATTATATATTAAATGGCCTGAATAGAACGCGTCGTGCCGCGACCGTTTGCGAATTTCGACTATTGACTTCGAATTGATATTATGGTAGATCCGATCTTCAAATTCTCCTAAAACTTGAACCTTTGGGTTCGTATCGAAAAGAGCTTTCCAAAGAATATAAGAGATTTGAAATTTAAGGATGGATTTGTAACTATATCCAAATCAAATTTGGAAATGGTCGTTGTAAGTGCAGTTCGATGACCGTTAACGGAAATCGACTGTACGAGCCTTGATAAAATTATTAAAAATATTAATAATTTGTGTAAAAACATAATAAATGATTTGGAAAGAATTTGGATGAAAAATTTCACGTTTGTAAAGATAAAAATACATTTTTAACAAAATGAACTAGTTATGAACTAGAATTATAATCCAATATAAATAAATAAATTGGATTTGAAATGGTTTTAAAAATAACCAGAATTTCCAATATATGAATTGGAATGGATTCGAATCAAAATTATCTTGGGGATATTTCGATATTGGATTCCGTGATTATACGGATATTGTGGAGGAATTTGGAATATATATATATATATATCTCGTTATTCCCAATACGATAATTGTTAAATTCAGAATTTGACATTGAATATAAGCCAATATAAATTCTATTCAGAGCCTTGTATTTAATATTTAATTGGATATTGGGTTTGTCAAGAATGGTTTCTTCAGTAACACTGTTTTTAAACCCCGATGAGAAAAAAATAAATCTTTTAATTAAGATTATTAGAGTTTCCAAGTTAATTAACATTTAATTGGAATAAAATGGGATGTGAATAGGGTTTATTGTGAACTTGTTTTTAACAACATTCGTTCATTAACCCGATTTACAGCGAAATGGGATTTGGAATTTATAAATCTTTTATTAATATTTAATGGAAATTTTCCAAAGTAAAGTTTTCCAATTTAATATATTAAATTGGAATTTAATGGAATTCGATTTAATAATAATCGAAATGAGCATCTGTAGAGGAAGACTACTAATATATATGGAATTTAAAAGGCTTTGTCGTTATTCCAGTTATATTATTAGTCGAATACGGAAATTGATATCGATTATATATTGATCTGTTTTCCATGAAGATTTCATAATTAATTGAATGTGATTTGGATTTATCGTGAACTGTGTTTTAAAAGACATTAGTTCTTTAACCCAGTTAAAGACAGGATTACATGTCTAACATTGTATTTCGAACTATATGGTTGATCTCTGCTAAATATATATCTGTTTGGTGGCAGAGAATTTATTCTCTTGCTTAACTACCTTCTCTAAGACGTACGAGCTTAGAGGTTATATATCGGCAGAAATCAATAGTACGGTGTAGATTGTCGATGCGGCATGTTTGATTTTCCAAAGTTAAATAATCATTAATATTGATTTTTGGGAGGATTAAAACCAGGTGTATTGTTAATGAATCTTTGATTAGATTGAAATGCGAATGTGATAATTTAAATTATCAATTTGGGAAATGATCGAGAGTGGAGTATCACGAGTTTTGCTCCAAGCGATAGTTAAATCTTTAATTAGATTTGAACATGAAATGGTAATTAATTTTACCGATAACACCGGAATATTACAAGTTTTTCTCCATGGGATGAATAGGTTGGGATTGGGAAATAAAAGAAATGATTACTTCGGTAAGGTGCGCTAATCCCGGCAAGTTTGGATAAACCTTAGTTTGGTATGAATTAATATCCAAAGGAAGATTAAAGAATAAATTTAAAAGAATTTATCTTTGATAAAATTAATGGGAACCTTTCCTCGATATGAATATTTGGATAAAAGAATATTCTGGATTGGAATGAGGCATATGTTATGTTTTTATAACACTTGTTTATTTATTATATACGCGAGATATTCAGAAAGACCAGGTTTATACCAATTCTGAATAACTGATTCGACAATAAGTCAACGATGAAGACGGTGGTTGAAGACCATAGGTCTTCACATCTTTTGGATGATTACTGATTTCTTGATTGGGCGGTACACCCAAGATAAGGTAATAAGTGGTGATTGTCCAGACGTACTTGGAGATCGACCGGATATGCGAGGATCTCTCTCCTGTATTAGACATACGGGACGAGGAATAAGGTGCCTCTGGTTTCGTTCAGATCCAGAACGAACTAGTAAATGGATGTGTGTCTGACACTGGATTTTATTCTGTGTTGATTGATCTCTATTAAATATATATTTGTTTGGTGGCGGAGAATTTATTCTCTTGCTTAACACCCTTCTCTGAGATGTAGAGCTCAGAGGTTATATATCGATAGACATCAGTTGCATAGCGTGAATTGTCAGTGGGGCACGCTGAGATGTAAATGATCAAGGCTTCTGTTGAAAAGTAGAGTCTTGTGGTTGATGATCGAAGCACGGACTTAAAGGGCGTAGCTATGTGTATAGCCTTAATTTGCGAGCCTCACACCTCGGTATGAGTCAAAAACGGGATAAGGGAACCAAGAAGGACATGACGTTTCTTTCTAGCTAGGGGTGGTGTCATGGTATGGAGCCCAAACATTTATTATATTTTTACCTATGTGGATGATGAATAGCGAGGCGCCTCGGATATATCGGTTACTACGGAGCCGATGGATATAGGTCCTATAAGACCGAGAAACGTGTGTTCAGGAATACTAATCCTCAAACATAAGGGAGGACCTACCTTGGAGGATACAAGGTTCTTCTGCGGGAGATCCTGAGGCATTTGCTAGAGTGTCTCGAAGCCGGCGAGGAGTACATCTCTTGCCTCGACTAATGACGGAAATCCAATTTCAAATACGTGACCTTTCGATTTTATTTATAGAGTCGAGTATGGAGACATGATATATGGTACCCATATCGTCTATGATTGATACATTTATATTTGAAGTTGTTTTATACACTATGCACTTATAATAGTATCAAATGATTTGTTTTAAACGTATCAAGCATGTTTGCCTATTATAAGGGAAAACCCTATCCTCCAGCATGCGTTGCACTGTGTGATGGGACCTGGGTCTTATAATAGCTTCATTTTTTCAAAAAGCATTGCGTTGTTTGTTTTATGCACTGGTATTCTTGGGAGGAACCCCGTTCCATGTTATACGGCGTGGTCCCTTGATTTAATTTATTTTTAAAGTAAAGATTTAATAACTGTTTTAATTCTCACACCAATTACATGACTGACCTGGAGTTTATTGATTTAACCTAAACTCTGGGTGCCCCTATTTTCCGCACAGGCAGCATTTAGTTTTGGTTTTGCAGATATTATATTCACAGGATCCTGGTTTACAGTTGGAGCTATATACGGAACACTCTGTATCTGTATATTTCTTTCAGTTGTGTTTTGTGTTATTTTCCATTGCATGATAATTTGAAAATCTCTGACATTTATCAAATGTATATTATTTGTTCATACTCTGTATATTCTTGTATTCTGATGTAAATTATTGTAATAAGCAATGAAATATTCTTCTGTTTGTGTCATGATTTTTCGTGTTCTCAACTCAATCTAGGCTTTCCCGTAAAGGCGAGTTTGGGTCATTTCAGTTGGTATCAGAGCTTTAGTTTACAGAGCTCGAGAACAACACATATTAGAACCGAACGAAAGAATTCATCAGAGATTTGATTAGTAATATCCAATGAGAATGACTCGTTAGAGATAGGATCAGTAGTATCCTAGAACGAATGTGAAGAGTAGTGTTTTTAAAATAAAATTGAAAAAACAAATTTTGTTTGAAAATTTAAATCTTATTATATGTATTTGGATATTTATTTTATCTTGAATTTGGGCAATCGAGTATATGAAGATTTTGAATATACGTGTAATTAACGTGTATTCAAAGCCTTAATATACTAGATAGATATAGACGCACACTCTAGACGCCCAGGGGTAACTCTAGTGGTGTCTGGACATCATCTGTATTTATGTTCGAGTTTTGAAAGTTTGATATCTATATATTTCCAATTGGTTGGTGTGAGAACCAAAACTAGATAGGGTTTATTGTTGTGAATTGGCATCAAAAATATGATTTTGACTATGTATTAAAGTTATGTGTTTGAAACGTTAATCCACTAATTGATTGCTGATTCTTGATTGTGTTATGTGATTATTTATTTAAACCAACATGTGAAGGAAAGTAAATTTAGCCAAATTGTTTCAAATATTTTACTGAATTGAAAATTGGATGAAATTGCATGCATATATGCATGTATATACATTGAACAGGTCATAGTAAGGAGGCTAAGAAGAGGAATAAAATTGTATGCCCGACAAATAGGTACATGTTTACTAATTTATTGTGTTTGGATGATTTTATGAGCCGATTGGCTAGCCGCTTTGGCTTTTTCTCTTTCTTTTGGATTGGTGATGGCCCTGCATGACTAGTTGCGATTTTGAATGTCTCCCCGTGCAAAGGAGGTTATGGCAAAAAAATTCGAAAATTTAGGGTGTTCGCAAAATTTTTGAAAAGTTAGAAAATTCTTAGAAACTGAAAAGTTAAAGAATGAATGAGAGAATGAAAGTTGAGTTGATTAGTTAAACAACTTTCAGCTCTGTTCCTTTTCGAGGACGAAAAGATTTTAAGTGGGGGAGAATGTAACAACCCGGAAAATCGGAACCAATTTAAAATTTTTATTTTGGCAATTTTAATGGATTTTGAATATTTAAAATGATTTATTTTAAATAGTAACGATTTAAAGCTTATCTAAATCGAAGTTAGAATGAATAAATTTATTTTAATTATATAACGAGCCTGAAATGGCGTGGTAGTTTGAAAATTCGATTTCAAGTTTCAATTGATTGTACAGAATTCATAATAAACCGGATTTCAGTAAAACCCAAAGTATTTGAATCTGTTTAATTATATCTTTCTAAGAAGGTGAAAAATCCAGATTTCATAACGGGAATAAAAAGTTATGTCCCGTTGAAAATTCAGAATAGTCGCTATGGAATTTAATATAATATATAGCCCTTAAAAATCGCGATTTTGCAAACGACCTCCATTTCCGACGAAACCACTTTTGTTGGACCCGGAATGTCAAATTATTGCAAGATTCCAATTTTCATAATTTTTGGAATTAATATCTAAGCATGGTGGATTTAAACGTGTTTGGCAATTTTAATTTAATCGATTGGGAAATGACCGTTCTACAAACGTTCTCTAAATTCAATAAAATTAGTTTTGTTAGGACCGTATCGTCAAAACATAGCTAGATTTATTTTTCTGGAATTTTTGGAGTCAGTATGTGGCCCCGGTAAATTAAAATGTACGGTGAAATCAATTTAGAATGTTAAATTAATTTATATTTTAATTTCAACGAAAACTGATAGTAATAGCTGAACTGGGTTATGAAACATATCTCATTGTGTTCAGAATGAGGGTAATTAGCTGGGGGCGACAGTCGGTGGGTTCGATTTGAAGTTCGATTTAAAAAGCAACTTTTTGGGAAAAATATATAATAATAATAAAATAAATATATATAATATTCCCCCCCCCGATTATTCTCCAAACACAAATCAGACCCGCCCCTTTTCGTTGAAACCCCGTCAGCCCTATTCCACTTTCACCGCCGCACTTCTAGCCTGCCGCCCGCCTCCCCATCACCGCCGCCACCTCCCTGGATCCAACCGCCTCCTCCGATGCTTAGTCACCCCATCCTTCTCTCTCCGCCTTCTTTTCTCAAACCTTAGCCAAATCAGCCCGCTCCGCTACCCTGGCCCCACTGCACCGCCATCGCCTACTCCCCTGACTACCCACGACCCCTGCGCCTCTCCTTCTTCCCTTCCGCCTTCTCCCTCCCTCCTCTCTCCTAACTCAAGTAAACCCTTCCCAAAACAGCACCTCCGGCCACCGTGAGTCCCGCCGTCGACCACCATTGTCACCCCGAGCCTCCTCCGCCACCCAGCCCCTCCTGTAAGTTTTAATATTATTTTTACTTATTTATGTTATATAAAATTGTGATTTTTATTTTAATAACCTCAATATAAAAATATAATTTTTAGCGATATAAAAATATAATTTTTAGCGATATAAAAATATAACTTTTAGCGATATAAAAATATAATTTTTAGTGGTATAAAAATATGATTTTTATATAGGATGTTGATATATATAAAAATATGATTTTTATATAGTTAGCAGTAGTATAAAAATTCGATTTTCATATATAAAGTAGCGATATAAAAATATAATTTTTATATAGAAAGTAGCGTTGTAAAAATATAATCTTATAATGTAGATTTGAAATAGAAATACGATTTTTATTATGATGTTTGGAAAATAAAAATATGATTTTTATTATGAAGATAGCGAAATAAAAATATGATTTTTGTTTATATATTAACAATATAAAAATATGATTTTTGTTATATATAGTGATATAAAAATGTGATCTTATATATATATATATAAGATAAAAAAAAGCGATTTTTAAAATATATAAACATCATATTAAAAATGTGATTTTTACTATGAGTAGCGTGGAAAAGATTACGTTGGAATTTCGGGAAAATCCAAACGGTTCAAAAATTCAGAAATAAAACTGGAGGAGTGGATTCCTAAGGTGAGAACTTCTCACTCTAATCTTATTTCTAGTTAAATATATACTAGATGCAGACAGTGCTTAGTAGCACCTGACACTTTTGTTTGAAACCATGTTTGTTTGGTTGCTTGGTTGATTGGTTTATTTGTTTGAATTTGGTTTGGAAAGTGAAATGAATTGATTGTGTAAAGGCCCGCAAATCCGTGCTATCTGAATTGACTAATAACACCACACGTCCAACCCAAATTGCACAGAAATACGAATCATTATTAGAAAGAAGTTAGAGGATGAGAAATAGAAAGAAAGAAATATTAGAATAGAAGAAAACGAAGATCACAAACTCACAGCGGGACGAATAAAATATATTATATAACATAACTTTTGAAATACAAATCAGTAACTTTATATACATACCATCATCAGAGCATAACAGTCATTTCTGGAACAGTTATAAACATCTGTTTCCAGATACAAACAAGGTCCACAGCGGAATATATGATAGCCTATAGCTAACCGGTGAAGCCTCCTGCTTCAAGCTCCTCCAAATGAATCTGTGAAATCCCGACTACTTGACTGCCCGTACAAATTTGAGCACCCAAGAGTTTAGGGAAAACAAAACAAAATAAACTCTGGGTCAGTCATGGGACTGGTGTGAGTAAACTTCAACCACTTGTTTAACTTTCAAAACCCTTTCGAAAGAAAAGATAATAGTAAGACCAGCCCACACATAAACATGGACGGTTTTTACCTTACTATAACCCAAAACACTTTGATACGAAAATCCAGCGATATTATAATAATGTCTACATCAAGTAAATAACCAAATAGCAGAACGCTTGCATCTCACGCTCCACATATATAGTATAAAATCAAAAACCGCATGGTGCTTATTGGAGATTGGATTTCCAATATGACAAGGTATGGAACCACCTTCCGCTAGTGTATCTCTAGAGAGGAATACACTGGGTTCAACAAGAACATCTTGCAACCCGGCCCACACATGACCGACCACTCATTTCGCTTGAGTGTATCGAATGTATATCACCAACGGTTGGGATCAGCAACCGTCTCCCGACTGGGACAGCATCGAAAAGAATAAGAAATTAAATGAACCTCTAGATAGGTGATTATACATCCTAATGGGTGCGACCCACATAGCCATGCTGCCTGCCCGATTTTTGTCCTTTCCCGGTTGTTGAGGCCTGAGGCTACGAATACTTACCATTCATTGATAGCACAATCACTTTGAATGCCACATAGTCAGATCCGTTAATCACTAGTTGAGTTTGCACGAATATTCTGGATGTTATGCTAAGGGAATAAATCCGTTGCAACCATATATATTTGTACAGACCAACCCATTTGATCATTGGAAATACTCTGTCAGACATTCGTCCATTTACGTTCGTTCTGGGATTGAACGAAACCGAAGGCACTATTTCTATTTAATAGAAAAAGTCCTTGCACTTTACTCCATCTTCAATATATTCAGCATACTTGGTTCGCAACGCTTATGCCGATACGGAGTGGTTCTTCGGATAATAATCCAACCGGTCTCTCCATATTGACAACGATGGTCAAAAACTTCGATAGTCTGTGATTTAACTATCGAATAAAAACAAGTGTTCATCCAAACATATCAACAAATCACTGGGCTCTTTAATTAATATTTCATTAATTAAATTTCTTCTCCATTTCCTTATCAATATTTGTTAACCAAATATTTTCAATAACCATCTTGGCATCTTATGCCATTTGGAAAACGTTTTCCAATATCAACCCCTTTTATTTTCTATATATTAGAAAATATCTCTATTTGCAATTGAAAACAATTCCAATCACTTATCTCTATCCCGACTATTTAATTATACTCATGAAATATTTACTGTTATATTTCCAAAATTCCATTACTTGGGTTTAAAACGAATGTTGTGTAAAACATCGTTACAACAACCCAAAATATTTTATTCAACTAACTCTTTTTCAAACACTTCTCTTCGAGACTGGATCTTGCTATTTATCCACTAAAAATGAGATCAATCAAGTTGGGGTAAAATTACCTCTCAGACCTTAACTGAAAACATTCTCAACTTCAAAACGGCAAAACCACTTACCTCGAATAAACACACTATACAATCCAATTGTTCATTTTTAAAACATGCATAAAGTTCGCTTTCTATTTCTAATTTATAGATTTCTCTTTCTGTTTCCAATACTCTATTTTGATTTCATTTCCTTATCGAATTCTACATATATCGATACATTGATTTATAACTATCAATTTATCTTAAAAATATTCTAACTCCTTAAATTTCCGGAAAATTTCGCCATAACCTCCCCTGTATCGGGAGCATCGGGAAATTTCAAATAGCTTCCCGGTGTCTTCTCTAATCGAAAAGAAAAAGAAAAAGCCAAGCGGCTTGCCGATACGGCGCATAAAATCTCATATATGAATTTAAACATGTACCTTTTTGTCGAGCACTCTATTTATATACCTGCATTATCCTTGTCCCATACCTGTCTCCTGTATGTCTATACTTGTCCAATTTATTTCCACTTCACACACTCGTTTTGACCCAACTCGTTAATTAACTCGTTGGTCTATTTCGCTTGTATATTGGAATATAACATATTTCAAATATATATCAAATAATTGAATTCAAATTTCAATTTAAGCGCTATGTTCGATTTCGAATATATATATATTTACGAACGCCAAATTTACTTTTCAAGGTTCGACTTTAGTTCAAACTCGATTAACTAATTTCTACTTGACTTAGTAAATCCTAAATAATCAAAATAGGGTTATTGTTTCAAAAATCTCTTTACTTACTTCACTTGAGCTTGCCTTTATTTTCTAACTCAAGATTAGGCTTTTAAAATGGGAATTTGGATTTTTATTTGCTTAAAAATCCTTATATTTATATATAAAATCCATTATGGTTTATAACGGTTTCTGGCGCTGCACTTTTGAAATTTTTATTTTAACATATCTCAAAATCTATTCGACGAAATCCAGATTTTTCTCCTTCATTAGAAAACTATTATCAAATTTGTCCTAATGTTTCTTGTTTCAAAGAATTTCGACTTCAATTGAGTTCTGCATATTCAATTGAAGTTCGAATCGCCAATTTACGAACTGCAGCGCTGCGGGGAGTTCGTTTTATTTATATTTATATATATAAACTTTTAAACTTTCGTTAAAACGAATCCAACTCCATTTTAACTCCATTTGAATTTCTAATATTCAAACTCCATTTTCCTCTATTTGAATTTCTTGATTCAAATTCCAATCTCACTTTTGAATTCTATTTTCAAATCCCAATTCCTTTTCTATTTGATATTCAAATTCAGTACTTGAATTTCTATTTCAAATCTCTATTCAAACTTCATATTCAATTCTATTCGAGTTATATATTCAAACTCTATTTCGATTATATTTGAAGTTTATATTCAATTCTTCTTTGAATTCTAAATTCAAAACCATATTCAATTCTCTTGAATTCGATATTTCAAATTTCATTATAATTCTACCTTGAAATTCTATATTCAAATTCATTTATTCAAATTCTATTTGAATTGCTATATTCAAATCCCATATTTGAATTCTATTTGAAATTCAAATATTCAAACTCCATTTAAATTCTATTTGAAATTCTAAATGTTTCAAATTCCATTTTCTCTTATTTGAAATTCTCAATATTTCAAATTTCATTTCTTTTATTTGAAATTCCATTTTTGAATTTCCTTTATTCCAATCCCACTTGAATTCCTTTGAATTCAAATCCTATTTCAATTCCCTTGAATTCAAATCCCATATTTAAATTCCTTTGAATTCAAATCCTATATTTAAATTTCTTCGAATTCACATCCTATATTTAAATTCCTTTTGAATTTCTATAGTCAAATTCTCTTTCAATTATATTTGAATTCAAATTCCATTGCAATTCTATTTATGAAATTCTATTTTCAAAGTCTATTTCAAATTCTCTTTTGAAAATTCTATTTTGAAATTCTATTTCAAATTCTATTTGGAAATTCTATTTCCCATTTCTCTATATCCAAACTCCATTTGAAAGTTCTATATTCAAATCCACTTTGGATTTTCTATTTGAATTCTATTTTCAAGTCTCTATAGTTAACTCCATTTGAATTTTCTTTATTCAATTTCTTTAAACCAGTCTCGACTTCAATTCATTTTTGAAATCAATATCTCTATTTTCCTTTTGAAGATAGATTTCCCATTCCAATTTCACACTTGTATTTCTATTTCTGAATTATCAAGTGATAATTCTTTTTACTTCATTTATAACTTCGTTACAAAAGAACTATTTATAACTTCGTTTATAAAGGAACTACTAGTTTTATTTTTCAAAACAAGTTTATATTTTTATTCCATTAAAAATTCAAATTCTATTTAAAAATAGAATTCTCCCTTTTAGATCTCAAATATCCTTCCATGATATTTTAAATAAATTAACACTTAGCCCAGTGATATTTAAAACAATCAAATCACCCAATTTTCAATCATTTTATTTTTAACACATCATATATGAATATATGAAATCAGCAAACAACAAACAGATAATATATTTTGAGGAATCCAGTTGGATCCCTCCAACCTGTTTTCCTGCATCCACAGATGTTAGCACATAAATAATACCCATTCTGCTTCGTGGCAGAATATCGTGGTATAGAAGGTCATCCACTAATCATAGCGTGGGGGCGTATAGGGTAATCATCCGCTATGAAACTGCGGGCATCCGCTAATGAGACTGCGGGAATCCAACCAATCAAACAACCCAATATATATATAATAGCCTTAAATCACTAATATATATAAAACAAGCAGAAAAATCCAGACAAGCAACAACAATTATTTTTACGAAGTAAAAATAATTATAAATAAAAGGTGAGTGGGATTTACTCACCGTGATTTTTCTTTTGCCGAGTATCTAGTTAGAATTCCTTATCGTCTTAGCTATCAATCGTCTCAAATCGTCTTGGATTGTCCTAAATAAATTTATCTGGCACATCTGGTAATTTGCATTATCATCGCTTAAGTTGTTATTCATTTACATTAACTTACAAAAAAACAAATTATTCTAAGTAATTTAAATTTGGTTAAAACATATACCTTGCTGCTATTGAAAACTACTCGACTCACTCAAAAAGCATATCAACAATCGTCGATCCATTCTTATCGCAATCAGCCCCAAAAACTGTCGTTCTCCACTTCGGCAATTTATCGAACACATTGTAGTCACTGCATTTCCCCCCCAACAGCAACATCGTCGAACAATACCATCAAAATAATCAAATCCTCATCCCAAAAACTGTCGCTGCACTACTAAATCAACCCAAAAGCTATATCGCCCCTTTCAATACAAAATCGACCTCCTCCCCTGAAGGACAAGTCCGAACCCTCTTCTGTCGCACTCTAGAATTCACAGATCCGTCTACGTCCAGTTTCAATCAAAATTGTCGCCCTTCCTACTAGCTCCAACTTCGATCCTTCCCATCATCCTACTAGCACCGAGCCACTCTACCACACTCGCGACTCCAGAAAACCCCATACCAATCTCCGTCGAACCATGCCAAACCACCAAATAGCCATCGCAACTCAACCCTAGGTCATCTATCCTGATGTCGAGCCCTATAAATGGCATCGCATCAAATCATCCCCAAAACCGTACCATAGCTTAGTCGCGATGCTCCAGCTCTGTTCGAATTCACGGATTTCGTGATTTTTGATTTTGATTTCTTGAGTGAGAAAACGAGATGAGAGAGGGCGCGTGGATTTGATTATCTGTTGATTGGAAAAACACGAGAAGAAGGCTTGAATTTATAAAGCGATTGGGGGAAGACAGAAGTACCATGCCCTGTAATATCCTGTCTGCTTGATATCAAAGAAAGGAGACACTGTGGTGTGCGAAATGAAAAGAGCTGAAGCTAAGGTAGGCTCAACGTTTAAAAATATAGGTCGGCTCTTCTCCTCTTTTATATAAACATTGATTTGAAATTATTTATATTAAGTAATTAAAATATCTATTGGTCCTTAAATTCGAAATCCTGAACCAATATTTTAACGTAACGACCTATGTTTCCACGTTTTACAATACTCCGAAATTTTATTTGACTACCCATGGGAGATAACAATTCAAATTAAATTCGATTTAAAATCTGAATCGATTTCAAATGAATAAATAATAATTATTGTTCTAATTCACATAGAGTTTATATTAATCGACTGAAACGTTTCAATTCAGTTTTAACTGCTAATTTGATTATTATCGTATCACGATAATTCTGTATATATATAAAAAAAATTAAATCGTATATCGATTATTTGATCGATAATTCACTATAAAAATTCTTTTATATGGTTAATTCAATATTTAAACGATACTAAATATTTAAAATACTATTCGAAAAATCCGGGTCGTTACATTCTTCCCCCCTTAAAATAATTTCGTCCTCGAAATTGCTAAGTTAGGAAAAATGATACAAATCCATTACCTTTCAACAATCCACTTATGTTGAAACTCAACTCCTCATATTTCAACAAATTTAATTCCACCAAAACTTTTGGTCTTCCTTCATTTCTATTCAAACTGATTTTTTTCTCAATTTATTTACTTCGATCTATTTAACTTAAGTTAAATTTTAAATTCCAGAATTCAAATCCCTGGGTTTTTATTTCAAATCTTTTTGAAATCACATAAATATATATTTATATATTTATTTCCATCTCAATATTCAAAACACTTGAATTCTTCCCAAAACAACTTGTTTTCTTTCAAACAAATTTCCAACAGAACTTTCTAAGGTAGCAATCCATCACGTAGAAACTCGAAAATGAACATTGATGATGTTGCAATCATCATCAGAATTATTTTCCAGCCACTAAAGTGAGTTTAGTGCTTTATTAATTTTAAAACCCATCTAAAATGATTTTAAATCAAAAATCCTTCCAAACAAAGCTATATTATTTTAATATACTTTGAAAAATATTTTTCAACTTCCCAGGATTTTGAATTCTCAATTCTGGTTTGAATTTAATTCTAATTCATCTCATTTGTATATTTAATTTCTATACAAATTCTATTTTGGTTATAAATACCCATTTCAATTTTATAATCTTGTTGGATTATAATCTTAACAATCAACACATCCATATAATATAATAATTTCAGAAAATTATTCCTTCTATATAAAAATAGAAATTTGGGTAAAATTATTTCATTTACCCTCTTTAAAACAATACTGTGTCGAATTTCTCTGTCCAAGTGTTTAGAAATTCCTATCGACTTCGTGGCGTCCCACGATTCGACCAGAATTCATAAACCACTCAACAGACTAGTCAACACAGTATAAAATAGCTTTTATATCAAATAACAAATACGCTCTCTCATATATACACTCAACTCATTCTAGGGCACTACTGACCCTATCTCTAATGAGTACATACCACACAAGCCTAGGTATTCGCTTAACCTAAGCTCTAATACCAACTGTAAAGGCCCGCAAATCCGTGCTATCTGAATTGACTAATAACACCACACGTCCAACCCAAATTGCACAGAAATACGAATAATTATTAGAAAGAAGTTAGAGGATGAGAAATAGAAAGAAAGAAATATTAGAATAGAAGAAAACGAAGATCACAAACTCACAGCGGGACGAATAAAATATATTATATAACATAACTTTTGAAATACAAATCAGTAACTTTATATACATACCATCATCAGAGCACAACAGTCATTTCTGGAATAGTTATAAACATCTGTTTCCAGATACAAACAAGGTCCACAGCGGAATATATAATAGCCTATAGCTAACCGGTGAAGCCTCCTGCTTCCAGCTCCTCCAAATGAATCTGTGAAATCCTGAATACTTGACTGCCCGTACAAATTTGAGCACCCAAGAGTTTAGGGAAAACAAAACAAAATAAACTCTGGGTCAGTCATGGGACTGGTGTGAGTAAACTTCAACCACTTGTTTAACTTTCAAAACCCTTTCGAAAGAAAAGATAATAGTAAGACCAGCCAACACATAAACATGGACGGTTTTTACCTTACTATAACCCAAAACACTTTGATACGAAAATCCAGCGATATTATAATAATGTCTACATCAAGTAAATAACCAAATAGCAGAACGCTTGCATCTCACGCTCCACATATATAGTATAAAATCAAAAACCGCATGGTGCTTATTGGAGATTGGATTTCCAACATGACAAGGTATGGAACCACCTTCCGCTAGTGTATCTCTAGAGAGGAATACACTGGGTTCAACAAGAACATCTTGCAACCCGGCCCACACATGACCGACCACTCATTTCGCTTGAGTGTATCGAATGTATATCACCAACGGTTGGGATCAGCAACCGTCTCCCGACTGGGACAGCATCGAAAAGAATAAGAAATTAAATGAACCTCTAGATAGGTGATTATACATCCTAATGGGTGCGACCCACATAGCCATGCTGCCTGCCCGATTTTTGTCCTTTCCCGGTTGTTGAGGCCTGAGGCTACGAATACTTACCATTCATTGATAGCACAATCACTTTGAATGCTACATAGTCAGATCCGTTAATCACTAGTTGAGTTTGCACGAATATTCTGGATGTTATGCTAAGGGAATAAATCCGTTGCAACCATATATATTTGTACAGACCAACCCATTTGATCATTGGAAATACTCTGTCAGACATTCGTCCATTTACGTTCGTTCTGGGATTGAACGAAACCGAAGGCACTATTTCTATTTAATAGAAAAAGTCCTTGCACTTTACTCCGTCTTCAATATATTCAGCATACTTGGTTCGCAACGCTTATGCCGATACGGAGTGGTTCTTCGGATAATAATCCAACCGGTCTCTCCATATTGACAACGATGGTCAAAAACTTCGATAGTCTGTGATTTAACTATCGAATAAAAACAAGTGTTCATCCAAACATATCAACAAATCACTGGGCTCTTTAATTAATATTTCATTAATTAAATTTCTTCTCCATTTCCTTATCAATATTTGTTAACCAAATATTTTCAATAACCATCTTGGCATCTTATGCCATTTGGAAAACGTTTTCCAATATCAACCCCTTTTATTTTCTATATATTAGAAAATATCTCTATTTGCAATTGAAAACAATTCCAATCACTTATCTCTATCCCGACTATTTAATTATACTCATGAAATATTTACTGTTATATTTCCAAAATTCCATTACTTGGGTTTAAAACGAATGTTGTGTAAAACATCGTTACAACAACCCAAAATATTTTATTCAACTAACTCTTTTTCAAACACTTCTCTTCGAGACTGGATCTTGCTATTTATCCACTAAAAATGAGATCAATCAAGTTGGGGTAAAATTACCTCTCAGACCTTAACTGAAAACATTCTCAACTTCAAAACGGCAAAACCACTTACCTCGAATAAACACACTATACAATCCAATTGTTCATTTTTAAAACATGTATAAAGTTCGCTTTTTATTTCTAATTTATAGATTTCTTTTTCTGTTTCCAATACTCTATTTTGATTTCATTTCCTTATCGAATTCTACATATATCGATACATTGATTTATAACTATCAATTTATCTTAAAAATATTCTAACTCCTTAAATTTCCGGAAAATTTCGCCATTACCTCCCCTGTATCGGGAGCATCGGGAAATTTCAAATAGCTTCCCGGTGTCTTCTCTAATCGAAAAGAAAAAGAAAAAGCCAAGCGGCTTGCCGATACGGCGCATAAAATCTCATATATGAATTTAAACATGTACCTTTTTGTCGAGCACTCTATTTATATACCTGCATTATCCTTGTCCCATACCTGTCTCCTGTATGTCTATACCTGTCCAATTTATTTCAACTTCACACACTCGTTTTGACCCAACTCGTTAATTAACTCGTTGGTCTATTTCGCTTGTATATTGGAATATAACATATTTCAAATATATTTCAACATACTTATCAAATAATTGAATTCAAATTTCAATTTAAGCGCTATGTTCGATTTCGAATATATATATTTACGAACGCCAAATTTACTTTTCAAGGTTCGACTTTAGTTCAAACTCGATTAACTAATTTCTACTTGCCTTAGTTAATCCTAAATAATCAAAATAGGGTTATTATTTCAAAAATCTCTTTACTTACTTCACTTGAGCTCGCCTTTATTTTCTAACTCAAGATTAGGCTTTTAAAATGGGAATTTGGATTTTTATTTGCTTAAAAATCCTTATATTTATATATAAAATCCATTATGGTTTATAACGGTTTCTGGCGCTGCACTTTTGAAATTTTTATTTTAACATATCTCAAAATCTATTCGACGAAATCCAGATTTTTCTCCTTCATTAGAAAACTATTATCAAATTTGTCCTAATGTTTCTTGTTTCAAAGAATTTCGACTTCAATTGAGTTCTGCATATTCAATTGAAGTTCGAATCGCCAATTTACGAACTGCAGCGCTGCGGGGAGTTCGTTTTATTTATATTTATATATATAAACTTTTAAACTTTCGTTAAAACGAATCCAACTCCATTTTAACTCCATTTGAATTTCTAATATTCAAACTCCATTTTCCTCTATTTGAGTTTCTTGATTCAAATTCCAATCTCACTTTTGAATTCTATTTTCAAATCCCAATTCCTTTTCTATTTGATATTCAAATTCAGTACTTGAATTTCTATTTCAAATCTCTATTCAAACTTCATATTCAATTCTATTCGAGTTATATATTCAAACTCTATTTCGATTATATTTGAAGTTTATATTCAATTCTTCTTTGAATTCTAAATTCAAAACCATATTCAATTCTCTTGAATTCGATATTTCAAATTTCATTACAATTCTACCTTGAAATTCTATATTCAAATTCATTTATTCAAATTCTATTTGAATTGCTATATTCAAATCCCATATTTGAATTCTATTTGAAATTCAAATATTCAAACTCCATTTAAATTCTATTTGAAATTCTAAATGTTTCAAATTCCATTTTCTCTTATTTGAAATTCTCAATATTTCAAATTTCATTTCTTTTATTTGAAATTCCATTTTTGAATTTCCTTTATTCCAATCCCACTTGAATTCCTTTGAATTCAAATCCTATTTCAATTCCCTTGAATTCAAATCCCATATTTAAATTCCTTTGAATTCAAATCATATATTTAAATTTCTTCGAATTCACATCCTATATTTAAATTCCTTTTGAATTTCTATAGTCAAATTCTCTTTCAATTATATTTGAATTCAAATTCCATTGCAATTCTATTTATGAAATTCTATTTTCAAAGTCTATTTCAAATTCTCTTTTGAAAATTCTATTTTGAAATTCTATTTCAAATTCTATTTGGAAATTCTATTTCCCATTTCTCTATATCCAAACTCCATTTGAAAGTTCTATATTCAAATCCACTTTGGATTTTCTATTTGAATTCTATTTTCAAGTCTCTATAGTTAACTCCATTTGAATTTTCTTTATTCAATTTCTTTAAACCAGTCTCGACTTCAATTCATTTTTGAAATCAATATCTCTATTTTCCTTTTGAAGATAGATTTCCCATTCCAATTTCACACTTGTATTTCTATTTCTGAATTATCAAGTGATAATTCTTTTTACTTCATTTATAACTTCGTTACAAAAGAACTATTTATAACTTCGTTTATAAAGGAACTACTAGTTTTATTTTTCAAAACAAGTTTATATTTTTATTCCATTAAAAATTCAAATTCTATTTAAAAATAGAATTCTCCCTTTTAGATCTCAAATATCCTTCCATGATATTTTAAATAAATTAACACTTAGCCCAGTGATATTTAAAACAATCAAATCACCCAATTTTCAATCATTTTATTTTTAACACATCATATATGAATATATGAAATCAGCAAACAACAAACAGATAATATATTTTGAGGAATCCAGTTGGATCCCTCCAACCTGTTTTCCTGCATCCACAGATGTTAGCACATAAATAATACCCATTCTGCTTCGTGGCAGAATATCGTGGTATAGAAGGTCATCCACTAATCATAGCGTGGGGCGTATAGGGTAATCATCCGCTATGAAACTGCGGGCCTCCGCTAATGAGACTGCGGGAATCCAACCAATCAAACAACCCAATATATATATAATAGCCTTAAATCACTAATATATATAAAACAAGCAGAAAAATCCAGACAAGCAACAACAATTATTTTTACGAAGTAAAAATAATTATAAATAAAAGGTGAGTGGGATTTACTCACCGTGATTTTTCTTTTGCCGAATATCTAGTTAGAATTCCTTATCGTCTTAGCTATCAATCGTCTCAAATCGTCTTGGATTGTCCTAAATAAATTTATCTGGCACATCTGGTAATTTGCATTATCATCGCTTAAGTTGTTATTCATTTACATTAACTTACAAAAAAACAAATTATTCTAAGTAATTTAAATTTGGTTAAAACATATACCTTGCTGCTATTGAAAACTACTCGACTCACTCAAAAAGCATATCAACAATCGTCGATCCATTCTTATCGCAATCAGCCCCAAAAACTGTCGTTCTCCACTTCGGCAATTTATCGAACACATTGTAGTCACTGCATTTCCCCCCCAACAGCAACATCGTCGAACAATACCATCAAAATAATCAAATCCTCATCCCAAAAACTGTCGCTGCACTACTAAATCAACCCAAAAGCTATATCGCCCCTTTCAATACAAAATCGACCTCCTCCCCTGAAGGACAAGTCCGAACCCTCTTCTGTCGCACTCTAGAATTCACAGATCCGTCTACGTCCAGTTTCAATCAAAATTGTCGCCCTTCCTACTAGCTCCAACTTCGATCCTTCCCATCATCCTACTAGCACCGAGCCACTCTACCACACTCGCGACTCCAGAAAACCCCATACCAATCTCCGTCGAACCATGCCAAACCACCAAATAGCCATCGCAACTCAACCCTAGGTCATCTATCCTGATGTCGAGCCCTATAAATGGCATCGCATCAAATCATCCCCAAAACCGTACCATAGCTTAGTCGCGATGCTCCAGCTCTGTTCGAATTCACGGATTTCGTGATTTTTGATTTTGATTTCTTGAGTGAGAAAACGAGATGAGAGAGGGCGCGTGGATTTGATTATCTGTTGATTGGAAAAACACGAGAAGAAGGCTTGAATTTATAAAGCGATTGGGGGAAGACAGAAGTACCATGCCCTGTAATATCCTGTCTGCTTGATATCAAAGAAAGGAGACACTGTGGTGTGCGAAATGAAAAGAGCTGAAGCTAAGGTAGGCTCAACGTTTAAAAATATAGGTCGGCTCTTCTCCTCTTTTATATAAACATTGATTTGAAATTATTTATATTAAATAATTAAAATATCTATTGGTCCTTAAATTCGAAATCCTGAACCAATATTTTAACGTAACGACCGATGTTTCCACGTTTTACAATACTCCGAAATTTTATTTGACTACCCATGGGAGATAACAATTCAAATTAAATTCGATTTAAAATCTGAATCGATTTCAAATGAATAAATAATAATTATTGTTCTAATTCACATAGAGTTTATATTAATCGACTGAAACGTTTCAATTCAGTTTTAACTGCTAATTTGATTATTATCGTATCACGATAATTCTGTATATATATATAAAAAAAAATTAAATCGTATATCGATTATTTGATCGATAATTCACTATAAAAATTCTTTTATATGGTTAATTAAATATTTAAACGATACTAAATATTTAAAATACTATTCGAAAAATCCGGGTCGTTACAGATTGGAATTGGTAAGTGTATGGCGCGGGCCATTATTAGGCGAGGGATAAGGCTAGACCTTATTACGGTTCTAGTATCGCACCGTTATGCTGCCGAAACTTTCTAAAAATGTTATCACAATAAAAATAGCATTTTTATTGTATAAATGAACTATATAAATATTCACGTGTTGAAATAAATATTTTATCGTTAAAAATATAAATTTTAAGAAGTATATGAATTAAAATAAATATTCATTTTCAAATCGGAAAATTTGATTATGTACACACATTTGACTAATATTGATTGGAACGATATATTTTACACATCGCCCAACTGCACAAATAAAATCTGTGTGTTGATTGAAAACCCCAAATGGAAATTGGGATGATATTGGACATACACTAATCCCAATATTTAGTTGTATGTCAATCGATGGGTTGACAAACTGTTGTACGCGTTAAGTATTTATATTTAACGCAGTTGTGTAACACACTCTGGATGAGGGTTGACTGGGTTTTATAATCATTATGTACATGCGTGTACGAAATCCATATAAATAAAATTACATGATAATTGACTATGTATGATTCCAATTCGGAAATAACAAATATTTTAAATTAATGAATATTTTAAAATGACGAATAATGAATATTTTAAAATAACTAATACTTTAAAATAATATTTAGTAATGGATCAAAATATGATTTTGATGTCCGATTTGGGATGGACACGAAAATATTGAAATATATGAAGCCGTGTTGATTAGATTAGCGCCATTTTGACACGAACGATATTTATATCGATTTTATTCATTTTTATAATGAATATAAAAAGGAAGTGATTTCAAAATCTTATGTTTCGGAAATATTATCATATATATATATATATATATATATATATAAATTAATGACAAGGAATATTCAACTTTGAATTAAAATTGAATATGAAGTTAAAATCGTTTTTAAAACGAATTTAAAACCATTTATAAAATACGTTGTAAACGGAAATCGATGAAATATATATAATATATATATATATATATTATATATTAAATGGCCTGAATAGGACGCGTCGCGCCACGACCGTTCGTGAATTTCGACCATTGACTTCGAATTGATATTACGGGAGATCCGACCGTCGGATTCTCCTAAAACCAGAATCGTTGGGTTCGTATCGAAAAGAGCTTTCCAAAGAATATAAGTGATTTGAAATCTAACAGTTGGATTTGTAATTACATCCAAATCAAATTTGGAAAAGGTCGATGTAAGTGCAGTTTGATGACCGTTTATGGAAATCGATGGTACGGGCCCTGATAAAATTATTAGAAATATCTATAATTTGTGTAAAATTATAATAAATGATTTGGAAAGAATTTGGATGAAAAATTCCATGTTTGTAAAGATAAAAATACATTTTTATCAAAATGAACCGGTTATGAACTAGAATTATAATCTTATATAAATAAATAAATAAATTGGATTTGAAATGGTTTTAAAAATAACCAGAATTTCCAATATATAAATTGAAATGGATTTGAATCGAAATTATCTTCGGGATATTTCGATATTGGATTCCATGTTTATACGGATATAGTGGAGGAATTTGGAAGATATATATATCCTTATTCCCAATACGATATTTGTTGATTTCAGAATTTGATATTGAATATAAGCCGATATAATTTCTATTCAAAGCCTTGTATTTAATATTTAATTGGATATTGGGTTTGTCGTGAATGGTGTCTTCAGCAACACTGTTCTTAAACCCCGATGAGAAAAGAATAATTCTTTTAATTAAGATTATTAGAGTTTCCAATTAATTAACATTTAATTGGAATAAAAAGGGATGTGAATTGGGTTTATTGTGAACTGTGTTTTTAATGACATTCGTTCTTTAACCCAATTTACAGTGAAATAGATTTGGAATTTATAAATATTTTATTAAGATTTAATGGAAATTTTCCAAAGTAAAGTTTTCCAATTTAATATATTAAATTGGAATTGAATAGAATTCGATTTGATAATAATCGAAATGAGCTTCTGTGGAGGAAGACTGTTAATATAGAATTTAAAAGGATTTGTCGTTATTCTTTGTATATTATTAGTCGGATACGGAAATTGATATCGATTATATATTGATCTGTTTTCCGTGAAGATTCCATAATTAATATAATGTGATTTGGGTTTATCGTGAACTGTGTTTTAAATGACATTAGTTCTTTAACCCAGTTAAAGATAGGATTACATGTCTAACATTGTATTTCGAACTGTATGGTTGATCTCTGCTAAATATATATCTGTTTGGTGGCAGAGAATTTATTCTCTTGCTTAACAACCTTCTCTAAGACGCACGAGCTTAGAGGTTATATATCGGCAGAAATCAATAGTACGGTGTAGATTGTCGATGCGGCATGTTTGATTTTCCAAAATTAAATAATCATTAATATTTATTTTTGGGAAGATTAAAACCAAATGGAGTTTTAATGAATCTTTAATTAGATTGAAATGCAAATGTGATAATTTAAATTATCAATTTGGGAAATGATCCAGAGTGGAGTATCACCTATTTTGTTCCAAGCGATAGTTAAATCTTTAATTAGATTTGAACGTGAAATGGTAATATTAATTACCGATAACACTGTGGTGTTATATATGGAGTATTACCAGTTTTGCTCCATGGGATGAATAGGCTGAGATTGGGAAATAAAAAAAAAAGATTACTTCGGTAAGGTGCGCTAATCCCGACTAGTTTGGATAAACCTTAATCTGGTTTGAGTTAATATCCAAACGGAGACTAAAGAATAAATTTAAAAGAATTTATCTTTGATAAAATTAATGGGAACCTTTCCCCAAAGATATGAATATTTGGAAAAAAGAATATTCTGGATTGGAATGATGCGTATGTTGTGTTTTTATAGCTCTTGTTTATTATATACGCGAGTTATTCGGAAAGGCCGGGTTTATACCCATTCTGAATAACTGATTCCACTACAAGAAAAACCGAGATTAGCGACAGATTTTTAGCAGTGGAAAATTCCATCACTAATTAGCGCCGGATTTCCGTGGGCTTTGTAAGAGAAAATATACTGGATTTTATATGTCATCTTATTATAAATTACTACCGTCGAATACTAATTCTGTCGCTAAATCAATGGAAATTGCAGCTCTTTACCGTCATATAATTAAATTCCGTTGCTAACAGAGTTGGATTACCGTTGACATAATTTTGAAGCTATTTTCCTGCAGTTTTCCTAGAGATTTGAAACGAACTGTTATATTTTTTATTTATTAAATGTTTTACATTTGTGTTATCACTTAGTAATTAATTAGTAAATTTAAATTTTAAATAATTAATGTTAATAATACATTAGTAATTAATAATAAATAATAACTATTAGAAGTAAATAAAATTCAATAGTTAATGCTGGTTAATTTATTTATTTTTTGAAAATTAATGCTGATTAATTATTAATTACTATATAATATAAATAAGAGGTGATAGTAATTAATAAAATACATTGTTGTTCGATGTTTATTAAATTTGTTTTGATAATCAGTGATTATTTAATAGTCATTAATACGATTAATTAAATTAATATAAGGAAATTATTAATACATATTTGCTTTTAAGAAATTGATTGGTATGTATTATTTGACAAATAATTAGTAATTAATTAAGAAAAACAAAACGGTCAAAGTTTAAAAATAAGAAGTTAAATAAATATTAAAGAATTTCGAAATTCAAAAAATTCAAACATTACCATACAAGTTATTATTTTCATGCATATTAATGTACTATTAAATAATTAATAATTGATATGTGATAGTTAATATAAGTATATAATAGTTATTATAAATTAATATCTACTATTAATAATTAGTTGTTGGTAATCTATAATTAATAATAAAATTTAATTAGTGATTAATTACAGTTGAGCATAAGATTTAAGTAGTGCACTATCGGTGGAATAAATATTTTGATTACATAATTTGTTATTACTTCAAAGAAAATAGGTTAATTCTATAAATCTCAACATTTTCCCTAATGGGGCATGGTAATTGTTTACCTTATTTATATCCATATATGCAATGCAAGAAGTTGTTCAAGAATATTCATTTCATATGTAAATTTTTTTCACATTAATTGCAGCCTTATGGCCTTACCTTTAAAGTCAAAATCATGATGCTTATTTTCTCTTATCACTTTTGAATTACATGCGCAAATTAGTCATAAATATTAATTATGAATGAACAAATGGTAGGGTACTTGGGTGAAATTTTCAATATGTCCATATATAAAAAACAACAACATGGAAATGTATTTTTTTCATTATATGGAAAGTAAATCAAGATGTATTACCAAGTCGGTTTTCCCACATTATGCGGTTGCATTAGTTAGTAAATAAGGATTGCATTTTCTCGCCTCTTGCGACAAACATAATTTTAACAATTAAGCTTTCTACTAGTTGCAATAAACACATTGTTAAGAATTGCATTTCTTTATAGGTTACAATAAATATTTTACATTTGAATATTTTAATGTTTATCATTATAACTCATGCGAACACCTAAATAACAAATAGTAATTAATAAAAAAAATTGAAAATGGTAACTAATATTATATTACGTAATAATTAATGTTCAATATTTAATATTTAATTAAGAAATATGTTCTTTATTTATCTTTTAATGTTTGATAATTTAATTTTTTAATACTCAATAATTTAAAACACTCGTAAAATTAAAAAAATAAAATTTTGTAACTTTCTTGAAATTCAAAATAAAAATTTCAGATATTCAAATTTTCATAAAACTAGAAAATATAAAAAAAATAGTAGAATTTTTGTTTTTGAACTCTTTTAACATATGCGATTTTTATTTAGCTCGAAGTAATATTTTCAATGTTTGTTACTGCGTCTTCAGTAACAGGCTTTTCTTGAGACTCAAACCTTTTAGATTAAATTACAATTTCAGATCTTAAATTATTAATTACTATACATAAATTTCTAATCATAATTTATTACCATCAATCGTTCAATCTAGCATTTTAAAAGCCAGTAAACAATCAAACTTTCCTAAACCATTAGCCTTTTACGGCAAAAATAAAGAAGCGCCTTCTAAATTTCGAAGCCCGCTTTAATTTCATTTTGGCGGCCTTTAAAATTTCAAAACCCATTCTAAAATTTCGGATCCGCATATTTTTTCTCTACTTCCCAAATTTGTCTTACTACAACTCTTCTTCTGAATATCCTAAATCGCTCGCCGCCTCTTCCTTCTCTATTTCATCGCACCAAACAAGCCTCCGCCTCTTTCATCTCCATTAGCAACAAAGTCTACCTCCTCTCCTCCAGATCCACAGTCGAGAATGATATGTGGACAACCACGATCTCTCCCATCTCGCATCCTCAGATCAAAAGCAAGAAGCTCACCATCTCCGCACTCAACGACTGGATCTACCTCGCCGAAGGCAACTCCAGAACCTCCACCTTCGAGGTGTATGATCCCGACTCCAACACACAGCACATCTCCACCAAATCACCAAGCAGATGGTACGGCTGCTTTGGCGCAGCCTCGGACGAGTTCTTCTATGTGGCAGATGAATTTAGGTTGGGAACGACATAGCAGATCGGGGATGCTCGCTTCTGCTGTGGGATCTCAGATCGGGATGCTCGCTTCCGTTGTGGGATCCGTTATGGGCTGGTTGTTTCTGTTGCTGTCGATGGTGAATGCGATCCAGATCCGGCTTGGGATGTTTTCTTGCAGCAGTAAGTTTGCTGTAATGGCTGTTACTACTCTTGTTACGCTAGTTTCTAGTGCTTTTTTGGTTTACATATCCACTATTTTCTATGCGTTTAAGCATTAATTTGGGGTCGGTTATGTAAAGTGGTTACCAACGTGGATGCATTGTGGATAAGCATGAATCTAGGGCAGTTGAATTTCATTTACTGCAGTTTGGTAGGATTTATTCAATTGTGCATGATCTTTGTGTGCAAATAACCATCTATGACTCTATGTCATCAATGTCACATTGTCTGTCTTATAAATTTTACCATCAACCTTTCGGCTGCAATCTTAAATATCATATAGTGAGTTTTAAACAGAATAACTACAGATCTTGTGAAACTACATATGAATTGAATTTTATAATTAAGTTTTCTCTTTATCATTGCTCATTTAATTTGATTTTGAATTTTGTTGTTGTTTTTATTTCCACCTTCAGTTGTGCTCAGAACTTGCAAAAATACAGTATAATTTGTTAGGATGGTTGTGAGCCGTATTGCTGTATGAACAACCAATGGTTGTGAGCCATAACTTGCTGTATGAATAGCCACATATAACTTACCCAATGATGATGATTTATACATTTATATGTTTAATAAATCTCATATAATTATTTCATTAGCATCAGAGAGTTTAGATTCATGAAATTGCAAATACTAGAACTCCTATGTTGCGTAGTTCTTGTAAATTACTGGAACAGTTTGATTGATCAATTAACATAGCATCCTCATAATTTTAAGCTTCAACCAAATATTTCTAAGCTACTACCATAATTATAAAATTATTTGCATGCTATTTACTAAGTCTGTATTTGTAATGATCAGATTAAAGTTTCTGGAAATTGCGCTGGAGAATTTGCTGAAGTAGTGAAACAACTAGAGGAGTCAACTGGATCGGTTGCTGTTGATCAAATTGGTCGAACCTTCATCTTGTATAAGCCAAGTCAAACCAAGATGCAAAAGAATCAGGCTTCAACACTTAAAAAAACTAAAGAATATTTCAAATCGAAGATGCAGGCAAAAGGCCAGTCATGAATCATCTATGCATCGGTCGGTCTACCAATCTCTTTCTTTAGCAAACAAATTACTCTACTTGAGCTTCTATAAGTTTAGAACACAGTTCAGTTGTATATTTATGGTAGATTGTAGCGTCGCAACTCTTATAATGTAGTTTTTGCTCATATTTCTCCTGTATTTTAAGGTTCCTTAATAAATATTTAGATGGTAATGAAAAAATTGCTACATGGATACTTGGACCTGGATGCAAGATTGGTGTCGAAATTCCAGTGGAACTTTTTATTTTGAATATATATATATATATATATATATATATATATATATTGGCAGATTAGCATGGGAATAGCGGCGGATTACCAACAAAAAAAGTGAGGTTAAGTTTACCCTAATTTAATTTCCATCGCTAATCCTTTGGAAATTAGTAAGGGTTTACCAACGCTTTTTTACAAATAATAATTTATTATAAATTACTTATCCATTGGTAAATAGTTGGTAAATAAATTAAAATTAAATTAATTAAAAAATTATATTTTTATTATATAATTAGTAAAATGACGGAAAACTCATGCTAAATTCCGTCGCTAAATCTGACACAATTACCGTCATGGTTTTTACCGACCAAAGTATTATGCAGGAAATCCGTCGCTAATGCCAATATAGCGACGAACTAGCAGCGGATAATGTCGCTGCAATTTGCTGTTTTTCTTGTAGTGTTCGACGGTAAGTCGACGGTGAAGATGGTGGTTGAAGACCGGAGGTCTTCACATTGTTTGGATGATTACTGATGTCTTGATTGGGTAATACACCCAAGACAAGGTAATAAGTGGTGATCGTCCAGACTTATTTAGAGATCGACTGGATATGCGAGGACCTCTCTCCTGTATTGGACATACGAGATGAGGAATATGGTGTCTCAGGTTTCGTTTAGACCCAGAACGAACTAGTAAATGGATGTGTGTCTGACATTGGATTTTATTCTATGTTGATTGAACTCTATTAAATATATATCTGTTTGATAGCGGAGAATTTATTCTCCTGCTTAACACCCTTCTCTGAGACGTACGAGCCCAGAGGTTATATATCGATAGACATCAGTTGCACGGTGTGAATTGTCAGTGTGGCATGCTGAGATGCAAATGATCAAGGCTTATGTTGAAAAGCAGAGTCTTGTGGTCGATGATCAAAGCACGGCCTTAAAGGGCATAGCTTTGTGTATAGCGTTAATTTGAGAGCCTCACACCTCGATATGAGTCAAAAACAGGATAAGGGACCTAAGGAGGACATGAAGTTTCTTTCTAGCTAGGGGTGGTGTCATGGTATGGAGCCCATACATTTATTATATTTTTTACCTATGTGGATGATGGATAGCGAGGTGCCTCGAATATATCGGTTACTACGAAGCCGATGGATATAAGTCCTATAGGACCGGGAAACGTGTGTTCAGGAATACTAATCCTTAAACGTAAGGGAGGATCGGCCTTGGAAGATCCAAGGGTCTTCTATGGGAGATCCTTAGGCATTTGCTAGAGTGTCTCGAAGCCGGCGAGGAGAACATCCCTTGCCTCGACTCATGACGGAGATCTAATTTCCAATACGTGACATTTCGGTTTTATTTGTAGAGCCTAGTATGGCGACATGATATATGGTACCCATGCCGTCTATGATTGATACATTTATATTTGAAGTTGTTTTATACACTATGCACTTATAATAGTATCAAATGATTTGTTTTAAACGTATCAAGCATGTTTTCCTATTATAAGGGAAAACCCTATCCTCCAACATGCGTTGCACTGTGTGATGGGACCCGGGTCTTATAATAGCTTCATTTTTTCAAAAAGCATTGCGCTGTTTGTTTTATGCACTGGTATTCTTGGGAGGAAACCCGTTCCATGTTATACGGCTTGGTCCCTTGAATTAATTAATTTTTAAAGTAAAGATTTAATAACTGTTTTAATTCTCACACCAGTCACATGACTGACCTAGAGTTTATTGATTTAACTTATACTCTGGTGCCCCTATTTTCAACATGGGCAGCTAGTAGTTTTTGTTTTGCATATATTATATTCACAGGATCCCGGTTTACAGCTGGAGCTATATTCGGAACGCTCTGTATCCGTGTATTTCTTTCAGTTGTGTTTTGTGTTATTTTTCGCTGCATAATAATTTGAAAATCTATGACATTTATCAAATGTATATTATTTGTTCATACTCTGTATATTCTTGTACTCTGATGTAAATTGTTGTAATAGGCAATGAAATGTTCTTCTATTTGTGTCCTGATTTGTCATGTTCTCAACTCAATCCGGGCTTTCCCATAAGGGCGAGTTTGGGTCATTTCATGTAGCTAGATTTTTATCCAATCTCCAAACTCGATTCAACGAAATCCATTATATATCGTCCTAATGCTCTTCACAATGAGATTGCCAACGTACTATGGGGTAAGACAAAATTGGCTAGAAACCCGAACTCAACATATTTCAACTCTTAGTTGCTTAAAGTCTGTTTTATATAATTAGGCCCACGACTAATTCATCATAGAAATAAATTAAAGTGAGTAAGAAAGATAAAGAAAAACAAAAAAGAAAATTGAATTATGCTCTCTCACGAGTCCTAATTTAACTAATTCCCCTGATTGTTTAACCTATGCTCTGATATCAAATGTAACATCCCGCACTCTTCTGAGCTCAAATTTCAACAAAAAATCGAAACTCAAACACATCCAAGCATGGAGCGTGTATATCTGGTACCTGCAAACAAATAAGCATAAGCATAACCAGAGTATGATAAAAGAAACTAACAGCGAAAACAGAATAGGATAGAATAGTATAAACTCAAGTAAATACCTTTCTAAAAGTAAGTCACTTTGCTAATACCGAGCATGACAGAGAACGAGGACCTAAATCCAAACCTAAACACCTGTGAGAATCTGACCTTCTCTAAAACCTGGAAGGTTATGATAAGGAGGAGGTGAGAACAACAAGATTCTATTGAACAAGAAATGTACAACACAAATTATATTATACAAATGTATCCCGTTTAGTTCAACCTAAGATGTAAGCGTACCAAGATTAGTGATTCTAGCCTAACCTTGTAAATATTTATGCCCGACTCTACCTAGGGTAGTATGTCCAAAATATGATACCGAGATAGAATGTTTACGCATACATATTTATGAAGCCTTTATACCAGAACAAGGCTGGTTATTTAATAGAGACTAATTACAGAGTTTCTTTATGTATATATTCACATGTACATCCTTAGTTATTTAATGCCTCACTATCAAATGATAGATAGGATGGATTCTCTCGATCACTTAAGACCCTAGGAGTACATGTTGGTCACTTAATATTCCTCGATGATTTATTCAACGTTAACATAACTAGACGACACTAGCTACGGGGACCTACTAGTTAAGGCTTCTGTCATTCACACATATAAACCCACACCCTATGTAAGGTAAGAGTGGGTGTTTCGCTTTGCCATCTAGTTGACCTCATTTGATAATCTCCTTAGTTGCTTACTACTTCCCATAGAATATGTAACGACCCGTATTTTCACGCATAATAAATAATTTATTTAATTATTTAAATATGTTTTAGAAATTTAAAATGGTCGTTTAATTCAATTATATTGAATATTTAATTAACAATTAACAATTAAATAATATATTTAATTTCTGAATTTATCAGAAATTGTGAATCGACAATATAATGTGAACTGGACAATTCAAAATATATAATTCAGTTTATATTGGATTTTATTTGCGGAAATATTTGAATAACGATAGTTTGAACGTATAAATTATATTATAATTATAATCGAGCTCGAAATGGTGCTGCAGTTCGTAATTTGGCAATTCAGACTTTAAACGAGTATACAGGGTCCATTTTAAGTCGGATTTCAGTGAAACAAGAAAAGCGTGGAGCTAGTGGAGTATATTTTTCTAGTGGAAGAGAAAAATCGGGATTTCGTCGTGTAGGTTTTGTTTTACGTCCAAATCAAATTTCAGAAAAAGTCGCTGTGGAGTTCCTTTATATTTTGCAACGCTTTATTTACGTTATAATAGGATTTCTAATATAAATTGAATATCGATATGCACTGGAATTTGAATATCGAGTTATAAACTCTGATATGAATATTTTAGAGCTGTGGTATAGCGTATGTGAATATATATGACAATATTTATTTTTAAATATTAAATTTAATTGTTTTTAAATATATTTATATATTTAAAGGGGCTATTTTGGGCTTTAAAAATAGCCAGTTTTGCAAATGAACTCCGTTTTCGACGAAACTAATTTTGTTGGATCCGCAATGTCAAATTATTGTTAGATTCCAAGTTTCGTGATTTTTAGAGTCAGTGTGTGGCCGTACGGATTTTAAGAGTGAGAAACAGTCAGTATTTAGATGGTTAAAAATACGCTGAGTGAGCATACGAAGTCGGAATTCGACGAAACAAGTTTCGTTGGGTCCGTAATGTCAAACTGTAGCTGCGTGTCAATTTTCATAATTTTTGGGTATCGTATGTGGTCACAGGAATTTTGGAGGACGAATAAAATTCGCAATGGCTTAAAATAAAATATTAAAATAGAATATAAAATTAATATAATTTCCCTATATAATGTCATCAACTCTAAACCCTAAAGAAAATTCATTCTAGGGTCAACCAATTCATTTTTTCCGCCGTCAGTAATTTCTTTTCATCCTCAAGCAAAAACCGAACTTCAAAAATATATAGAAAATCAAAATCAATTCCTAAAAATCCTATTTTACATATAGGTGAATTCGTATGTCGTTTATCTTTAGTCTGGTACCGCTTTTGAGTAGTTCGAACTTCCTGATGTCGCTCCAGTTTAAAATCGGTGATGCTAGGGTTCGAATATGTTGATGTATGGAACCTCGGATTAAAGAACGGGTGTTAAATTTGAGTAAGGGGTTGGATTCGGTTTCGTTTGGGGTAGTTTGGAGGATTTGTGTGGGGTTTTTGTTCGGTGGTTTCTTGTACTGCGTGAGGAACCATGAGCGAACGGAAATCGCCAGGGTCCTTGACTTCTGCGTTGATGGTATGGGAAAGATGAGAAATCGAAGGGGATGTCAATGGTGGTATTGGTACTCGAAATCGTTGAGGAAGTAATGTGCGGTTGGGGGTTTTAAAATGGGGAAATGTACTGTGTTTGGGTTCCTGGGGATCGACAGTTGGGGAAGAAGGTGTATGAGATGGGTTGGGTATCCACGTATGGGCCAAGAGAAAGAAAACAAAGGTTAAGGCCCAACTACTATTTGAATTTTTAGTTTTAATTTAATCTAAATATTGTATAACTTGTAATCATCATATCTCGGTCATATGAAATCAGAATCACGAACCGTCAGTCGCGTTGGGACCGTATGGACGAGCACTACACAATGAAACTGACCGCGAGCTGATTGGAGCCTGTTACAATTTATTGCAAAATAAATTGTCCAATCTGAACCGACGGACGAATATCGTTATTTAATGATCTCCGACCAATGTGAGTAAATCTCACTAACTCTGAACGCTTTATATTTTTATAAAGTACTTTTAGAATTGATAAATATTGCCTGGTTTGCTGTGTATTGGTTGTTTGGTTGAACTGCTAGTCAGTTGATTGAAAACATCGATAACGATATATATAAATCGTATCGAAATATTGATTCTGATTATCAGAACATTTTACCTTCATGCTATATATGTTGACTGACATCTGTGGATGCAGGGAAACAGGTCGGAGGAATCCAACTGGATTCCTCAACATTTATTTTACTATTTTTCCTATATTCTGATATATGATGTGTTACATCAACTGTGGTTGACCCTGTGTGTTTGGATGATGATCGACCCTTTTTAAATTGGTATTTTTATACCATAAGTGATACGGGAAAGTAAAAAGGAATTTTCAAAGTTTATTTTGAAAATCGATTATTTATATAAAATCAACGGATTTTATATATATAAAAGGAAAAAGGGTTAATAGAGGAAAGATACCTGTAAAATCAATATAAAAGAAAAATATTGGTAAACCAATGTAGAGGAAAAATATATTTGTAAATCAATATAAAGGAAATTATTGGGAAAATAAGGAATAGGGAAATATTGCAAATCATTTGCAAATAAAAATAAATGGAAAAGGGAAAATATTTGTAAATCATTTACAAATAAAATAGAAAGAGGAATATGTATAAAACAATTACAAATAGAAATAATAAGAGAATCTTTGTAAAACATTTTCAAATGAAATAGAAAAAGAGATATTTATCTAGAAAATAAACTGAGTTATGAAAAGTGATTGTTTATTTAGAAATTTAATAGAATAATGAAGTATTTGAAAATGGATAAAAGTGTAATAAAGGAGAATTTTACACTAGGAAGAATTTAGGTCCGTGCTTCGCACATGGGTAAACAGAATATGAATTCAAAGTGAATATTTAAAAGAAATCTGTTTTAACAGATAAAATGAGAGGTTGATTTATAAATAAAGTTTTATAAATTAATTAAATTATTTATCTTTAGATAAATAAGAATATATAAGTCAAGACTTATATAAGGAAATAAAAATCGATTTCCACATCGATATTTGGAACTGAATATGTATGAAAGAGAATTCATCGAATAAGAGTTATTCGAAGTAAAGTTATCGAATATCAGTTTATTCGAAAGGAAGTTATCGAATATTAGTTATTCGAAAATGGGTTGATCCAATAGAGTTAGTTGTTAATCGATTAGAGTAAATCGATTAGAGTTAAACTATTAGAGTTAGGCTGTTAGAGTTAAACTGTTAGAGTTAAACAGTTAGAGATAAACCGTTAGAGCTAAACAGTTAGAGTTAGTTAGTTAGAGTTAATCAGTTAGAGTTAATCAATTAGAATAGATCGATTAGAGTCAAATCGACTGGAGTTATTCAAATACAGCAATCGAATAAGGGTTGATCGAATATTAGTTATTCAATTAGAACTGCTCGAATCTAATTATTCGAGATAGAGTTAACCAGAAGTAGTCATTTAAGATAAGCTACCAGTGAGCACGACTGCTAGCGTAATTCGCAGGGCTGCAGATAGCCTAAGGCGGTCGGATGTTTCATGAGGGAATCAGGCGTAACCATTGTGATCGCTGCGATCTAGAGTCGAGCAAATGGTGTCAAGTCAAATATTAGTTAATTGATAGAAGTAATTTAGTCGAGTTAATTAAGCTAAGTTAGTCCTGTTGAACTAATCAAGTAAGTGGGTCAAAATGAGTAAATCAAACCGAGTTATCTGAACAAGGGTTAGTCCCGTAAGGGTTAAATAGAATAAGAGTTAATTGAATAAGAGTTACAGCTTAGAGTTAACCGAGTATGAGTAAATAATTTAGTTCGTTATTTATTCGAGTTAGAAAATCAAAGTATTTATAAAGTCATTATATTTCGGATGTAGGGAATTATAGCACCATTGTTATAATCAAGTGTTTTCCATACGAGAAGTGGATTTGTAAATAGAATCCGAGAATGTCGTAAAGAAGGGTTAAAGATTTAGAAAGATGAACTTTGCCTATTTCGAAGTTAGAAATGTTGTTCAGTTAAGGTCTGAGAGGTAATTATACCCCAACTTGATTGACTTCGTTTTAACTAAGAAATGGTTAAGATTCGATGGTGAAAAGTGGTTAAGTGGAAACCAAATGAAGGAGATTTGGCATACTGATGTTTATTCAAACATTTGTTTAATCAAATGAAAGAGATTTGGAAATGTTTTCCAAATGAGAAGCAGAATTGTTTTCTGAATATAGAAACAAGAGATGGAAATGTTTTCCAATGATAATGATATATATTTTCTAAATATAGTGAATAAGAAACATTAAACAACAGGAATAGGGAAATGAATGAATGAATGAAATGATGATTGTTCGATAGAATTTCCTTCGGGAAATAATATCGTTGTTTGCATACCGACATGTTTTCATTTGATAGTTAAATCACCAACTATCAAAGTTTTTGACCATTTTACGTTGTTAATATGGAGAGACCGGTTGGATTAGTATCCAGAGAACCACACCGTATTGGTATAAGCATTGCGAATCAAGTATGCTGAATATATTAAAGACGGAGTAAAGTGCAAGGGATATCCTGTTTACAGAATAGTGCCTTCGGTTTGTCCAGTCCCAGGACAAACGTGTATGGAAGAATGCCTGACAGAGTATATTCAATAGATCGCGTAAGTTGATCTCTTCAAACATACTTACGTTTGGTGGCGGAGGAATTCGTTTCTCTTAGCTTTATACCCGTGGTGTTTTTGGGGAAATCAATTTGTGATTTGGCGAGTATGACGATGTGGCATTCAAAGTGAATGATCTGTCAGAGATAAGCGTGGCCTCTAGCCTCATCAACCGGGAAATGACAAAAATCGGGCAGGCAGCATGGCTATGTGGGTCGCACCCATTAGGATGTATAATCACCTATCTAGAGAAATTCCAATTGCTTCTTAAATCTATCGATGCTGCCTCATTCGGGAGACGGTTGCTGATCCCAACCGTTGGTGATATACATTCGATACACTCAAGCGAAATGAGTGGTCGGTCATGTGAGGGCCGGGTTGCAAGATGTTCTTGTTGAACCCAGTGTATTCGCCTCTAGAGATACACTATCGGCAGGTGGTCCCATACCTTGTCAAAGTCGGAATCCAATCTCCAATAAGTGCCCGCGAGTTTGATTTGTATACTATATATGTAGAGCGTGAGATGCAAGCGTTCTACTAGATTTTAATTACTTGTGATTAGACATTATTATAATATCAGATAATATATGATTTCCAAAGTGTTTTGGGTTATCGTAAGGTAAAAACCGTCCGTGTTTATGTGTGGATTGGTCTTACGATTTTCTTTTCTTTCGAAAGGATTTTGAAAGTTAAACCAAATGATTTGAGTTTACTCACACCAGTCCCATGACTGACCCAGAGTTTATTTTGTTTTGTTTTCCCTAAACTCTTGGGTGCCCAAATTTGTACGGGCAGTCAAGTAGTCAGGATTTACAGGTATGCTTGAAGAGCTTGGAGCAGGAGGCTTCAAGATTTTTCTAGCTATTGATTATTCCGCTGTGATGAAAGTGTTGTACTCTGATAATGGTATGATATGTACATATACTGCTTTGATTTCAAGATATGTTGTCTATTATATTTTATTCGTTCCGCTGTGAGATTCGTGTTACTCTGATGTTGTTGTGTTCTTCTTCTTCTTCTGTTCTAATTTTCTATCTTATCTATCCTCACCCTCTAATTTATTTCTTGGACTATCCGGTAATTTCGACTTTTGATTGTTCGATAGGTGTTGTATATCGGATAACCAAGGTCGTCTTTTCCCGGGTCGTTACAGTTGGTATCAGAGCTGAAGGTTAGGTGATTTACCTTGGCTCTGTGGCGTGACTCAGTAGAGATGGGGTTAGTAATGCCCTAGACTGAGTTTGAGTGTATATATAAGAGTGAACGTATTTGTTATTTTATATAAAATGATTGTATACCGTGGAGATTTATTGGTTGAGTCGTTTATGAGTTCTAGTCGATCAGTTTGATCCACTGTATCGATAGGAGTTTATAAACACTTGAATACGATGGGTCGACACAATATGTTTTGAAAAAAGGGTAAATGAAATAATTTTACCCAAATTATATTTTGATATAAGCAAAGTATAGATATTTGAAATTATTATAGTATATTGAATGTGTTGGTTGTGATTATAATCGAATAAGATTATAAAATGTGAAATGGTTATGTAAATAACAAATCAAAATTCATATAAGTGAAATATATGAAATCAGATGAATTAAATCAGAATTTAAGTTCAGAATTGGAATTAAAATTGCTAAAATTTGAATAAGCGTTGTAAATGGAATTAAATTGAATGTATGTGAATTTTAAAATCCTGGGAGATTTTAAATTTGTTACAAGCATTGAAAAGGGATATTTTGAAATGAATTTCAAAATGAAAATGTTTAAAAATGGGTTTTGAAAATGTTATAGTATTGAACTCACTTCGATAGCTGGAAAATAAATTCCGATGTTGATCCGGACATCATCGGTGCTCATTTTCGAGTTTGTAAGTGACGGATTACTACCAAAGATTTTGTTTTTGAATTGTTTTGATATTCCAAAGGGATATTTGATTTTTGGAAAAGACAAAGCTATTTGAAACTCCCAGGGACAGATTATTGAAATAAACGCAAATTAAATAGAAATTTGTGAAAGCAAATTTGAAATAGAAATAAAGCCAGTTAAGGGGTAACTGAAATTGGATTAGAATGCTATCAAGTAGAATTGGACTGGATTAGAGACAACCTGAAATAGAAATAAATTGTCGAGCAAGAATTTGAATTGAGATTGGAATTGCAGTTTGATGGGAATTTGGCTTGGTTGAGCGAATGGTTGTGTTGGGGATGAAAATGGATTGGAGATTGATTGGGATGATATTGGTATATGCTAAACTGATAGCAGAGTTGAATGCCCGACAAAAAGGTACACGTTTATATTCATATGAGTTTGGAATTTTATGAGCCTGTTTGGCAAGCCACTTGGCTGTTTGATTTTCTTTTGGATTGGAGAGGCATGTGTGCCGGTTTGGGGATTTTCCCGATGCTCCCGGTACAAAGGAGGTGCTGGCAAAAATTTTCAGAAATTTCAGGTGTTAGAAAATTTTCAGAATTTTTGAAAATTTTCGTTTATAGAAGTAAATTAATAAATTAATTAAAATAAATTGGTTTAGTGAAACTAGAGTAAACAAGTAATTTTAACCTAGTTATACAGTTCATTCGTCTACCTTAGCAATTTCGAGGACGAAATTATTTTAAGGGGGGAAGAATGTAACGACCCGTATTATCACGCATAATAAATAATTTATTTAATTATTTAAATATGTTTTAGAAATTTAAAATGGTCGTTTAATTCAATTATATTGAATATTTAATTAAAATTAACAATTAAATAATATATTTAATTTCTGAATTTATCAGAAATGGTGAATCGACAATATAATGTGAACTGGACAATTCAAAATATATAATTCAGTTTATATTGGATTTTATTGGAGGAAATATTTGAATAACGACAGTTTGAACGTATAAATTATATTATAATTATAATCGAGCTCGAAATGGCGCTGTAGTTCGTAATTTGGCAATTCAGACTTTAAACGAGTATACAGGGTCCGTTTTAAGTTGGATTTCAGTGAAACAAGAAAAGCGTGAAGCTAGTGGAGTATATTTTTCTAGTGGAAGAGAAAAATCGGGATTTCGTCGTGTAGGTTTTGTTTTACGTCCAAATCAAATTTCAGAAAAAGTCACTGTGGAGTTCCTTTATATTTTGCAACGCTTTATTTACGTTATAATAGGATTTCTAATATAAATTGAATATCGATATGCACTGGAATTTGAATATCGAGTTATAAACTCTGATATGAATATTTTAGAGCTGTGGTATAGCGTATGTGAATATATATGACAATATTTATTTTTAAATATTAAATTTAATTGTTTTTAAATATATTTATATATTTAAAGGGGCTATTTTGGGCTTTAAAAATAGCCAGTTTTGCAAATGAACTCCGTTTTCGACGAAACTAATTTTGTTGGATCCGCAATGTCAAATTATTGTTAGATTCCAAGTTTCGTGATTTTTAGAGTCAGTGTGTGGCCGTATGGATTTTAAGAGTGAGAAACAATCAGTATTTGGACGGTTAAAAATACGCTGAGTGAGCATACGGAGTCGGAATTCGACGAAACAAGTTTCGTTGGGTCCGTAATGTCAAACTGTAGCTGCGTGTCAATTTTCATAATTTTTGGGTATCGTATGTGGTCACAGGAATTTTGGAGGACGAATAAAATTCGCGATGGCTTAAAATAAAATATTAAAATAGAATATAAAATTAATATAATTTCCCTATATAATGTCATCAACTCTAAACCCTAAAGAAAATTCATTCTGGGGTCAACCGATTCATTTTTTCCGCCGTCAGTAATTTCTTTTCATCCTCAAGCAAAAACCGAACTTCAAAAATATATAGAAAATCAAAATCAATTCCTAAAAATCCTATTTTACATATAGGTGAATTCGTATGTCGTTTATCTTCAGTCTGGTACCGCTTTTGAGTAGTTCGAACTTCCTGATGTCGCTCCAGTTTAAAATCGGTGATGCTAGCGTTCGAATCTGTTGATGTATGGAACCTCGGATTAAAGAACGGGTGTTAAATTTGAGTAAGGGGTTGGATTCGGTTTCGTTTGGGGTAGTTTGGAGGATTTGCGTGGGGGTTTTGTTCGGTGGTTTCTTGTACTGCATGAGGAACCGTGAGCGAACGAAAATCGCCAGGGTCCTTGACTTCTGCGTTGAGGGTATGGGAAAGATGAGAAATCGAAGGGAATGTCAATGGTGGTATTGGTACTCGAAATCGTTGAGGAAGTAATGTGCGGTTGGGGTTTGAAAATGGGGAAATGTACTGTGTTTGGGTTCCTGGGGATCGACAGTTGGGGAAGAAGGGGTATGAGATGGGTTGGGTATCCACGTATGGGCCAAGAGAAAGAAAACAAAGGTTAAGGCCCAACTACTATTTGAATTTTTAGTTTTAATTTAATCTAAATATTGTGTAACTTGTAATCATCATATCTCGGTCATATGAAATCAGAATCACGAACCGTCAGTCGCGTTGGGACCGTATGGACGAGCACTACACAATGAAACTGACCGCGAGTAGATTGGAGCCCGTTACAATTTATTGCAAAATAAATTGTCCAATCTGAACCGACGGACGAATATCGTTATTTAACGATCTCCGACCAATGTGAGTAAATCTCACTAACTCTGAACGCTTTATATTTTTATAAAGTACTTTTAGAATTGATAAATATTGCCTGGTTTGCTGTGTATTGGTTGTTTGGTTGAACTGCTAGTCAGTTGATTGAAAACATCGATAACAATATATATAAATCGTATCGAAATATTGATTCTGATTATCAGAACATTTTACCTTCATGCTATATATGTTGACTGACATCTGTGGATGCAGGGAAACAGGTCGGAGGAATCCAACTGGATTCCTCAACATTTATTTTACTATTTTTCCTATATTCTGATATATGATGTGTTACATCAACTGTGGTTGACCCTGTGTGTTTGGATGATGATCGACCCTTTTTAAATTGGTATTTTTATACCATAAGTGATACGGGAAAGTAAAAAGGAATTTTCAAAGTTTATTTTGAAAATCGATTATTTATATAAAATCAACGGATTTTATATATATAAAAGGAAAAAGGGTTAATAGAGGAAAGATACCTGTAAAATCAATATAAAAGAAAAATATTGGTAAACCAATATAGAGGAAAAATATATTTGTAAATCAATATAAAGGAAATTATTGGGAAAATAAGGAATAGGGAAATATTGCAAATCATTTGCAAATAAAAATAAATGGAATAGGGAAAATATTTGTAAATCATTTACAAATAAAATAGAAAGAGGAATATGTATAAAACAATTACAAATAGAAATAATAAGAGAATCTTTGTAAAACATTTTCAAATGAAATAGAAAAAGAGATATTTATCTAGAAAATAAACTGAGTTATGAAAAGTGATTGTTTATTTAGAAATTTAATAGAATAATGAAGTACTTGAAAATGGATAAAAGTGTAATAAAGGAGAATTTTACACTATGAAGAATTTAGGCCCGTGCTTCGCACATGGGTAAACAGAATATGAATTCAAAGTGAATATTTAAAAGAAATCTGTTTTAACAGATAAAATGAGAGGTTGATTTATAAATAAAGTTTTATAAATCAATTAAATTATTTATCATTGGATAAATAAGAATATATAAGTCAGGACTTATATAAGGATATAAAAATCGATTTCCACATCGATATTTGGAACTGAATATGTATGAAAGAGAATTCATCGAATAAGAGTTATTCGAAGTAAAGTTATCGAATATCAGTTTATTCGAAAGGAAGTTATCGAATATTAGTTATTCGAAAATGGGTTGATCCAATAGAGTTAGTTGTTAATCGATTAGAGTAAATCGATTAGAGTAAATCGATTAGAGTTAAACTATTAGAGTTAGGCTGTTAGAGTTAAACTGTTAGAGTTAAACAGTTAGAGCTAAACCGTTAGAGCTAAACAGTTAGAGTTAGTTAGTTAGAGTTAATCAGTTAGAGTTAATCAATTAGAATAGATCGATTAGAGTCAAATCGACTGGAGTTATTCAAATACAGCGATCGAATAAGGGTTGATCGAATATTAGTTATTCAATTAGAACTGCTCGAATCTAATTATTCGAGATAGAGTTAACCAGAAGTAGTCATTTAAGATAAGCTACCAGTGAGCACGACTGCTAGCGTAATTCGCAGGGCTGCAGATAGCCTAAGGCGGTCGGATGTTTCCTGAGGGAATCAGACGTAACCATTGTGATCGCTGCGATCTAGAGTCGAGCAAATGGTGTCAAGTCAAATATTAGTTAATTGATAGAAGTAATTTAGTCAAGTTAATTAAGCTAAGTTAGTCCAGTTGAACTGATCAAGTAAGTGGGTCAAAATGAGTAAATCAAACCGAGTTATCTGAACAAGGGTTAGTCCCGTAAGGGTTAAATAGAATAAGAGTTAATTGAATAAGAGTTACAGCTTAGAGTTAGCCGAGTATGAGTAAATAACTTAGTTCGTTATTTATTCGAGTTAGAAAATCAAAGTATTTATAAAGTCATTATATATCGGATGTAGGGAATTATAGCACCATTGTTATAATCAAGTGTTTTCCGTACGAGAAGTGGATTTGTAAATAGAATCCGAGAATGTCGTAAAGAAGGGTTAAAGATTTAGAAAGATGAACTTTGCCTATTTCGAAGTTAGAAATGTTGTTCAGTTAAGGTCTGAGAGGTAATTATACCCCAACTTGATTGACTTCGTTTTAACTAAGAAATGGTTAAGATTCGATGATGAAAAGTGGTTAAGTGGAAACCAAATGAAGGAGATTTGGCATACTGATGTTTATTCAAACATCTGTTTAATCAAATGAAAGAGATTTGGAAATGTTTTCCAAATGAGAAGCAGAATTGTTTTCTGAATATAGAAACAAGAGATGGAAATGTTTTCCAATGATAATGATATATATTTTCTAAATATAGTGAATAAGAAACATTAAACAACAGGAATAGGGAAATGAATGAATGAATGAAATGATGATTGTTCGATAGAATTTCCTTCGGGAAATAATATCGTTGTTTGCACACCGACATGTTTTCATTTGATAGTTAAATCACCGACTATCAAAGTTTTTGACCATTTTACGTTGTTAATATGGAGAGACCGGTTGGATTAGTATCCAGAGAACCACTCCGTATTGGTATAAGCATTGCGAATCAAGTATGCTGAATATATTAAAGACGGAGTAAAGTGCAAGGGCTATCCTGTTTACAGAATAGTTCCTTCGGTTTGTCCAGTCCCAGGACAAACGTGTATGGAAGAATGCCTGACAGAGTATATTCAATAGATCGCGTAAGTTGATCTCTTCAAACATACTTACGTTTGGTGGCGGAGGAATTCGTTTCTCTTAGCTTTATACCCGTGGTGTTTTTGGGGAAATCAATTTGTGATTTGGCGAGTATGACGATGTGGCATTCAAAGTGAATGATCTGTCAGAGATAAGCGTGGCCTCTAGCCTCATCAACCGGGAAATGACAAAAATCGGGCAGGCAGCATGGCTATGTGGGTCGCACCCATTAGGATGTATAATCACCTATCTAGAGAAATTCCAATTGCTTCTTAAATCTATCGATGCTGCCCCATTCGGGAGACGGTTGCTGATCCCAACCGTTGGTGGTATACATTCGATACACTCAAGCGAAATGAGTGGTCGGTCATGTGAGGGCCGGGTTGCAAGATGTTCTTGTTGAACCCAGTGTATTCGCCTCTAGAGATACACTATCGGCAGGTGGTCCCATACCTTGTCAAAGTCGGAATCCAATCTCCAATAAGTGCCCGCGAGTTTGATTTGTATACTATATATGTAGAGCGTGAGATGCAAGCGTTCTACTAGATTTTAATTACTTGTGATTAGACATTATTATAATATCAGATAATATATGATTTCCAAAGTGTTTTGGGTTATCGTAAGGTAAAAACCGTCCGTGTTTATGTGTGGATTGGTCTTATGATTATCTTTTCTTTCGAAAGGATTTTGAAAGTTAAACCAAATGATTTGAGTTTACTCACACCAATCCCATGACTGACCCAGAGTTTATTTTGTTTTGTTTTCCCTAAACTCTTGGGTGCCCAAATTTGTACGGGCAGTCAAGTAGTTAGGATTTACAGGTATGCTTGAAGAGCTTGGAGCAGGAGGCTTCAAGATTTTTCTAGCTATTGATTATTCCGCTGTGATGAAAGTGTTGTACTATGATAATGGTATGATATATACATATACTGCTTTGATTTCAAGATATGTTGTCTATTATATTTTATTCGTTCCGCTGTGAGATTCGTGTTACTCTGATGTTGTTGTGTTCTTCTTCTTCTTCTGTTCTAATTTTCTATCTTATCTATCCTCACCCTCTAATTTCTTTCTTGGACTATCCGGTAATTTCGACTTTTGATTGTTCGATAGGTGTTGTATATCGGATAACCAAGGTCGTCTTTTCCCGGGTCGTTACAGAATAGGTAGTCATATCTGACATTTTTAGATTTCCATGTTTGGGTAGGCCCCACACACATACCATTTACGACCCTTAGACTGAAAGACCTACTCCCATGTGGACTCCTCGACCCAAGCCACTTAAGACCCAAGGAAGCTGACTATACACGAAGATTATTAAGTTCATACCCCGTTTAGCCTTTAACACTATTCCCTATTGGGATTAAGCATGCTATATTATTGAGTTATTCCCGTTTAGTTTCTCTTCACGGAGATATCACATGCATACAGTTAATTAGTCAAGGGTTCGTATGGTTAATATTGTTTCACATCATTAACCTACCAAGTCTAATTCTAACTTTTAATTATAAGTTCTATATTAACTTGTATAAATAAGGAAAATTATATCCTCCTTGTCCTAGGATATTTGTTTGACTATTTTCCCTAATTGGACTTAGTAATTTAAACAACCATCAACATGGGGATTTATCCCCTTTTTATTTCATTTATTCCTATTCATATGTTTATTGCCCTTTATAACCATAACTGTCATATTTTCCTAAGGCAACAATTAATCTTTAATTTCCTTTTATCACCATTGATTACAAATAATGTCATTTATGAGCTTAACGGCCATAATTTTCCTAAGACATTAATTACCAATGGGTATCCTTATCTTATTAGTCCCGAAATACTATTTGTTGTACCCCAATATACATTGCTAATTTTGATTTATTTATTTATTATTTGTTATATGTACATATACCTATATATATGCATATATATACATATACCTATATATATATATGCATATATATACATATTTGTGCACGAGACCTCTCATATTAAGCTGACCACTTATGGATGTTGGATTTGCCGGTGGTTCCGGGCAGACTTCTACCACAAGTTGAGCTTAACCTTGTGTCTTAATGCGAATATAAATTAATTTCCCTAATTGGGGTTTACAACATTAATCCTAATAAACCTTATAATTGTAACTCGTAAACTTAATTCCCTAGTTAAGTTTTACTTTCCCCAAATCAACGATGGTTACAATGGTTATTTATTTATTTATAGTCCTATTTATAGTAACCAATTACATTAATTGTATATTAATTTAATATGGTTTACATTTACATGTATGATTCTGTAATGTCCCGTATTTCGGCAGTCTGATATTTAATATATTTTATTATTTTAAATATTGATTTGGAATTTTAAATGGATTTAAAATATATAATTCGATTATAAAACGAAGTTTGAACGCTAATTTATATATAATTTTAAATCGAGCTCAAAATAGCATTGCAGTTCATAAAATGGAGTTTTGAACTTCAACTGAATATAACGGATCCGATATAAGCCGGATTTCTGTGACACAAGAAACATATTAATTCCATTGTAGTAATTTTCTACTGAAAGAGAAAAATCCAGATTTTGTGTTATAGATTGCTAGTTATGTCCAAATCAAATTTTAAAATAGTCGCTACGGAAATCGTTATTAAAATATAACGTTTAGTTAATAAATAAATGAATGAATAGGGTTTTAATATAATTTGGATAATGGCTAACTCGAAAAGGACGTTATTGAGTTGTATAATTTATATTTGAAGTTATGTATATATTGTGTTTAGATATATATGATGAAAATAATTTATTATTATTTTATTTGATTATTTTGGAATTTATTTATTATTTTAATAATATTATATAAGCATTAAGAATAATTAATTTTTCCAAACGATCTTCGTTTCCGATGAAACAAGTTTTGTTGGAATACGCATAATTAATTGTTGCCAGATTTCCGGTTTGGAGTCTAACGAAGTTATTTTGTTGGCAGACAAAATTTAAAGATGAACTGAAAAATTAGAAAAACTCGTTATGCAAACGAAGTCCGATTCAATGAAATTAATTTCCTTGAATTCTTAACGTCAAGACAAAGGGGTACTACCATTTCCATTACGATTTTAATTCATGTATGTCATTATAAATTTAAGAACCCTTAATAACTGTTAGTGGTAAAAAATTCAATAACCGTGGACAATAATAATTCGTACCATAAAATATAATTTCTTTATTCCTGAGCAATGAGGTACAAATGATCATAGCCTATGCATGAGACATAACGCATACGTACTCACTTTCTATTTTTCCTACTTCATGTATTGTCCAATCATAATTTAAAGAAAACACACCACGTTGCTACCCTAAAGCAATGCCCGTAGAACCTAAACAAACTAAACAAGGCACCATCCTATATTTTTTGAAGGCCACACGTCAGAGCTATACCAATGTCTTCTCTTCAAATTTAAAACCCATGCACTGTGTATGATGGAAATGCACAACAGCTACTCTAGACTATAAAATACGTCATAGGATGTAAACGTGCTCAACACAGTCTACCCGAATGTAACTCAAACAACGTGGCTTCCCACACTTCCTTTCACATATCTTTGTGTGTGTGTATATATATATATATCACTCTTATGCCTCCTTCACCCTTCCAGACAACTAAAAACTATTGCCTCATTCTTCCTTGATATTAAAACACTCCATTTCTTTCTAGCAAGTTGTAAACCAATCTCCACTTGTTCTAGTAGAAACCGGTGCTTTCTTTTTTGCCAAAATGATAAAAACCAAGCCTTCAAGGCCACTATAGAAATCAACATCTCCATCCTATACTTGCGTGAAGCAAACTACTCCGGCTCCACCAGCGAGCTATGACTGTCACGGTCAAAACTGCGTGATATCAGAGAGGAAATGGAGTTGGTCATCGGCTTCATGACGGTAAGGCGCAACAAAAATATGGATATAAAGTTCGACCAGGTACTGGTTGAGGGTCTATGGGGAGTAGGTTATGCTGGTGCCGGCGTCAGGTGGTTCTCAGGTGGCCAGGGGTTTAGCAGTGATCAGTACGTGAAGGGGAGGCTCGGAAATAGGCCGGAGAGGGTGAACAGGCGTTCAGTTGGGGGGCGGTGGCGAGTAATGTAAGGAGAGCATGGGTTCTGGGAATGGAGCAGGACAAAAAAACGAGATAATGGAAGTAGTAAAAAATAGTTTAGCCCTCTATTATGAAACGTAACTAGCTGTTAATTGAAGAATTACTAGTTAATTAAGTGATAAATTATATAAACTAAAAATTAAGGTTTGTTAATAAATTATATTAACTAGACGTAAATTTGTACAGGCCTTTTCGAAAGCCTCCTAGAGACTAGAACACAAGAACGTAGCACCATGGATAGTTGGTTAGTGCATTGGTTAGGAGGAGGGAACCGAGATACATGACCGAACGTAGAGACAAAGCAGAAGCACATAAGTCAGGTCAATCTTTTCTGGAAGCCGAAAATTCTTGGCAGTTGGAAACGTTTTGAATGAAGGCGCGTGGCGTGGGGGTTATTTCGAATGTGGCAGATGGTTCAAGCAACGTGAAGGAGGAAGTATTACCGGCCATGTTCCCTATTTCGAACCCATCTGCTGCTTAAAGTTTAGTAAAAATGATTAGTTCATTCTTTAAACTTAATTAAGAAAGTAATTAAATATACTTTAAATTATTTAATAATGTATAAATCATAACAGGGTTTACCAAAGCTGGTCCAGTAAAGAAGAACAAACAGCAGGAGCACGGTAGCAAAGGAAAAAGTAATAGGTCTCTAAAGTAATTAAATTAAATTTATTAATGTTAATTAGTTTTTAATTAAATCGTAATCTTATTATATTTATAACTTGTGACAGTAATTTTAGATCGTGCCTGGGTAATTGTGTTCGAGCCGAGAACAAGACAGCGGGAATAAAAGGATTAGAAGACAAATCGGCCTACTGCTGGTTAATTAAAGTAATTTGTTATATTTAACTCTTAATTAAAGGAAATAAATAGTTTGAAATAAATCATATATGTACCGTAAATGTTTGTAATGACATAACGTATGCTTACATCAACAGAAGTGAGCCAAACGAGCCACGCTGGGATCATATGAAGGAACATTATATTCTGGAGATGACTTTGACAGAATTGGAGACTGTTGGAATTTTTAGTTAAATTAAATGACTGTTGAATTTAACTGAAAACCCAAACTGTTAATGCAACAAGCGGAATCAAGGTGAGTTAAACTCACTCAGTATTTCCTACTTATATTTTATATAAGTTGAGTTTTATAATTGTGTGTTATGGTTGCTAATGATTTATTGTCTGTTAAATATATATATCCATATTTTGATTGAACTGATGGAATTAAATGTTGTTTAATTTCAGTGAAACCAATTCGTTATTTTAACGATTGGACCCAATAAAGGTAACTTACTTATTGGTCACGGTTATAAAATAACCATGTTCAATTTAATGAATTGTTTGAATTGCCTGAATTGTTTGTTAGTGATAAATAAATTAGTTGATATTAAAATTGCTATTATTTTACTATTTTAGAATTTAATCAGTAAAACTTAATTGAATGATGTCATTCGAAATAACCATTGGATGTAGAGAAGAACAGGTTGGAGGAATCCACCGGATTCCTCAAGATATTAGACATTATTTATTTCATATTATCATTATATGAATTGTTTAAATCCATTTATTTGGATGATTGATTTGATTGTGACTATTGAACTAAAATTCAACATTTGTTTTATTTTACCCAATGGGTAGTATTGATTGAGTAATTGGCCGCAGTTGGCCTATAAATCAATCGTTTTGAAATAGTGATTTACTGTCAGGTAAATCGATAAAAATAAAGTTATGAAATTTTTTTTATAACTGAATATAGATTTTTAAATATATATATATTATTTAAAAATGAAGTTTATAAAAAGGGAAATCAACCATGTGCGAAGCACGTGCCTCACCTTAACTAATGTAACGATTTATAACTAGAATTAATTGTTTTTAGAAACAATTAAAATGGGATTATATTATTATTTATTTAATTTTAATCGAAGTAAATGAGATTATTTAAATTAATTAATTTAAAGAAAGAAATGAGTTAAGGTTGATCAACGAGTTAATCATGTTTTAGAGTTGACCAAGTCAACTTTTTATTTGAAACTGAATATTGGATTAAATTAGTTTAGGCCAATTAGAAATGAAATAATTTAGAATATAATTATTAACTCAAATAAGATTTTAAAAAGAAATTTAATACTAATTTAAGTTAGTGATGGAGTAAATTATTGTTTTAAAAATAATTTAAGTAATTACTTCTTAAATGAAATACATTGAAGTAAGTGGCCGATTTGTAAAATGGAATATGGTTGAGTTGAAAAGAGGTTATGAACCCAAGTTTACAACGAAGTTTTAAAAGAAGATTTTAAGCGAATGTGGTAACTTAAAATAAATGTTACTTAATATTGAATTAAGTAAAAGATATAAGATAAAAAGGTGGTTTATCTTAAACGTGGGATTTTATAAAAAGGTTTATAAAAAGAAATGAGGAGTCAAAGCGTTAATTTGAATTGGCAGTACTTATAATTAATTAAGATAAATGGAATTAAATGAGATTTTCGGAAAGGAAAATGGATTGGTAAAAGTGATTTATATTTGGGTTTAATAAAAGAAGTCTTTAAGCAAATATAATGGTGTAAACAAATGTTGACTTAACATTTGAATAAAACGGAATCGAAGAAAAGGGTTTTATATCAAACTGGAAGTTTATAGACAAGGTTTATAAGAAGAGTGTGGAGTTAAAACGTTAAATTAAATTAACATTACTTAATAATGGTATTAAGTGGTATGAATGGAACTGAAACAAGATTTCAAAGAGAAATGGTTTAATGGTTTGGAAAGAAAATAATATGAAGTTAAGATAAGGAATTTCTCGAGATAAAGGAAATAAAGAGAATATGTAAAATCATAATGATATTCTCAAAGTTATAAGAGAATGAAAAGCTGAGCTTTGAACCGAGTTATTCTAAAAAGAGAAGTGTTAGATTTTGTTTTCAATAATGAAACAAAGGGGATTCGTAACGTTATTTTTCGAATGATAAGTTGAATTGATTTTCCCAATTATAAGTAATGAGTAATGATATAGGAATTGTTTTGAAAATGATAAAAGCATAGAGTATTGGATATGATTATAGAAAGTGTTAAAATAAAATAGTTTTGAAATTTATCTTATGTTAAATAAGAATGGAAAAGCTTTATTCATAATATCGAAATATTTAAAGAATTTGAAGTTAACATTCGTTAATTGTTTTAATTAAACAGGCCAAGTAATGCCGAGTACTGAACCAGTAACTCATCTTATTGTCATTTTTATATTTGATAGTTAAATAACCGACTATCAAATTTGGCCAATACGATTGTTGGTACGGAAAGACCGGGATCGAATTATATTCGAAAACCATTACGGACCAACAAATACGTGAAGATCATTGAATATGGAGCATTGAAGACTGTGGTTCTTCAAAAGCGGAAGAACTACTCGTTGAAGTTCTCTGGTTAGCTCCCAGAGATAATTCAGCAGTGATTCTGTCGTGGTTGAAATCTTCGGATTGCACAGGCTACTCGTTACTGATCCGTAGGGTAATTCAAGGATGTGGTAGGAGGGTGCCTTCGGTTTATCTAGTCCCAGGACAACTTATATGGACGAACGCCTGACAGAGTATACTTAACAAGTCATATAATTGATTTCTTTAAGACTATGTTTGGTGGCGGAGGAATTCATTTCTCTTAGCCTTATACTCGTGGTATTGGAGAAAATAATTTAAGATTTGGTGGGTTTGACGATGTGACATTCAAAGTGAATGGTGGTCAGATGTTTAGAAGAGTTAAACATAAACTAAAGTAAATTAATTAATTAATTATGACCTCAAGCCTCATTAACCGGGAAATGGTATAAAATCGGGTAGGTCGCATGGTTATGTGTGTCGCACCCATCAAAAGGGTATATTCTTTACCTGATCTGGTGAAATAAAATGCCTTCGGTTGTCCCTTTTATTTTTATATGTATGCTATCAGTTCGGTTGGCTGGCCCCCAACCGTGGTAATGATATATTCGGTACTCTCAAGCGAAGTGAGCGGCCGGTCATGTTTAGCCGGGGTTGTCAGACGTTCTTATTGAATCCCCAATGTATTCGTCTCCAGAGGTACATTGTCGAAAGGTGGTCCCATACCTTACCATAGTTGGAAATCCATACTCCTATAAGCGCCCGCGGTTTTGATTGTATACTGTATATGTAGAGCGTGAGATGCAAGCGTTCTGCTGGATTGCTATTTACTTGATATTAGACATTATTATAATATCAGACGATATACGATTTCAAAAGTGTTTTGGGTTATAGTAAGGTAAAAAGCGTCTGTATTTATGTGTGGATTTGGTCTTACTATTATCCTTTCTTTCGAAAAGATTTTAACTTTAAAATCAAGTTGTATGTTACCTATAAACTTAATATGTTTTTCTCACTCTGGTTCACCAGACTACTTCGTGCGTTTGTAATGCTCGGGTTAGACCGGGTCGTATGGTTTCAGGTTATCGGATGCAGTGAAGAAACGAGCTGCAGAAGTCCAAACGTATGATATATGTTTATTCTGCTGTGCGTTGTATATGAGGACATACCATTATAACTGTCCAGATGTGTGATTATACTTTGATGACTGTAAGTTTTATTTCAAGCTATCAATAAAGATTTATTTATATATTATATTTTGTTCCACTGCAATGTAAGACTCTGGGTTGTGTTCTTCTTCTTGTTCTTCTATTATAATATTTCTTTCTTTCTTACCTCACCCACTAATTACTTTCAATAACGACCTGTGTTTCCGATGCTTGAATAGTTGACATGATATTCTGTGTCGATTTTCAGGGTTGAAAATTTGTCGGGCCATTACAGATTTCTTAAATGAGCACTGTTCAATATTCAACATTCAGTACAATGTATACTTTGTCGTTTACATAGATTCAAACGGATAATGTATGTATATTTATATTTATTTTTGTGTGGTTAACGTAGTTATCTTCCTTTATTATTATTATTATAGTGAATTTAATAATTTGGTTTAATCAGTAAGGAAACATTCTTTTTTGTATTCAACCGTGCCACAAGGTTTCAAATCATACAAAAAGACCGTTAGCTATAGTTATTGTAAATTATGCCTGATTATTGAGATACTCAAACCACAAGAAATACATAAGTTTATGTATATTTTGGAATAGTTGATGCAAACTACACAAAAATATGTGTATTTATGTTTATACGTACATTTACTCAACCTTTCACTTTTTAAATCATTTCTCATTCTTCTTGTGGGTTTCAAAATAAGGTCTTTCTGTTCAAAAGGGAGAAAACGACTATTTACAACAACTAAGCCAAAAACCCCAACAACATTGAATACAAATAGGTTTTTGTCTTTTAAAATAAAATAACATAATTCACCATTGTATCTTTTAAATCTAAATCACAAAATTTATCATTTTAACACTGAAACTAGAGATCTAGAATATAATTACATCTAAACAACTGTTTAATGGGACTGATTTCCAGATCTACAGTGTTTTGCAACAACCACAATATATTTTTAAGCACAGTTGTAGGCAACATATTTAAAATTTTAAATAAGCCTACAAATTATTTTATTCATAACCACAAATCTATACTTTCAAGTTTTGACAATATTTATAAGCAGATCAGATAGGTGTCAATTCAAATTCAATCAATATTATAAGCAGATCTGATAATATTAGGCGTATACTTTAAGATCTTGATAAAATGAGATAAATAGGCTACTATAACTTTGTATATAAATTTCCCACTTACCTGAAAGCATCCAAATATGAAATCTGAATAATCTTTTTAAGGCTATAATTCTCAAATTCTTACTGGTCTACAATTAATATGAAAAGGGGATACTTTCAGATCTGTAGATTTGCGAAAATTGAGGAAAAGAAGGGAGAATCTGATGAAGAATAGCCTAGACGTCAATTCATTACCTTTTCCATTTAAATCTGATAATCCCTTTCAAATCTTAATGTTTTATATTTGATTGATTGTATATGAATATATATTTTGTTTAAGAAGTTGATTTGAAGAGAAAAGGAAATGGCAGAGCTTCGCTGCTCACAGATTTGTGTGGAAAAGAATGAGGCCTTGCCCTTTTATTTATAGAAGTGGAATTGGTCGTGAACCGTTAGATTTATTTAAGTAAACATCTGTCTGTTTATATTATATAATATAACGAAAATACCCTTCAATACCTAGCCGTCACTTGGCTCTACAAGCCCGAAGCGGTCGACACCCTCCTAGGAGCAGTACACCGCTCTTTGGCCGAAATGTCCAGTGAGGGTGGGTTAAAGAGGTAAATATATAAATTATTTGTTCTGTTTATTTATTTCCATCCATTTTTCATATTTCGCCTGTAACTTTTTCATATGGACTCTGTTAGCAAAACTCCAAACATGAAAGTTGAGAAGAATTCCAAGACAAACGCATTGGTTAATTTTTCGTGGTTAAATTCCATCTTTTGCAGAAATTCCTATTTTAAAATTCTAATAATTAATTTCTATTCTCAAAATTCCGGGTTGTTACAGAAAACCATAGAAAACATTTCATAGAAAACAGCTTATAAAATGTGTTTTTGAACAGCAAACTACTATACAATTTAACTATAGAATCTCATCCAAAAGAACACTGATTCAATACCCGAATCGAAGCTAATATTGGCAATCTATAATGGAGTTGATTGCCATGTCAAATTCATTCACATAAATCAACACACATGGGTATAAAACCCTTCAAAATCCATCAGAAAATCAGGTACATGCCATGAGAACAAGACCTTGAACACCCAACACATCAAGGCAAAAGCCACGACCGAGCTCCCTCTAAGGGTTGACCCTAGGGTCGACACCCTTTAAGTAAGCGGTCGATCGCGCTAGGTTAGAGATCGACACCCAAGTCGACCCTTCTATGGGAATCTACGCCTAATGTCTGCAAGAAATCTACAGTTTGATAACTATGTTCATATTTAACTTCGGTGGCATATTTCAAGGTGCAAACAACAACGAAACAAATCCAAATTTTGCATGTAAAAAGTAGATTATCCAGACATCAATCCAGAACAAGTTGACAACAATTCATGAAGAGTTGAGGAAGTTATACGTTTCCAAAGTAGATACTCGACTGAGATGAACATATGAACACATTTCACAATAAATAGAGAAAGAAACATATATATTTTCTCCGATTCAACATAGATAAACATAAAACATTGTAAACTAGAAAGTGTGAGTCATATGACTAACCTTTGATTAGATTAGAAGTGATTTCCCTAGGTTTCAGCTTGCAAAATGGTATCTTGATGCTCCTAAAACCCAAAGAATACGAAAACAGTGACATGCAAAGCTCTAGGAAGATTATAGTAAGTTTTGCTCCACTACACCAGAATAGCTTTTAACAGCATGTGAAAATCATTGTAATAGGATATAACAGTGTTATTAGAAACGCTGTATAATGACATGCGGTCTTAGGTATAGAATATTTGATAGCATAAGAAAAAACATTACGGAAAACCCTATTTTACAGCATTTATGTCGAGCTATTAATAGTTTTTGACAAATTTTATAGATTTTTGTTGCACTATTCATTAGTAATTGATAAAAGTTTTTATTAACTTATGACAACGTTTACAAATTGCTGTCAACAGCACATTCCGTCATGTTCTATAATTATCATCAACATTTCATAAACGCTGCTATTAAGCATTCAACGTAATGATAGCACCAGATAAACGTTGCTAATAAGTTTTAAGAGTAATACCAACATTGAATAAACGTAGTCTTCTGCTATTTTGTTTTTTTATAGCATTTATATTTTGTAGTATCCAAATATTTATGCAAACATATATCATCGACATTTAAATATATAGCAACCAACTGATACATCTTGCCAATTACTCCAATCAATATGAATAATAATTCTTTAGCATCAGTGGGTTAACTTAATCTGATAGAGGTAATTGTAGATGACAAGTGTTTATGTTATCTACAAGTAGGAATGGAAATGGGGTGGGTTGGGGCCGGTTTCTCGCGTCCCAGACCCGACCCGGACTTTTTAAACCCTGCCCCAGACCCGCCCCGTAGACCCGGTGCGGGTCTGGAATTTCGCCCTGTACCCGAAACCCGTACGGGTCAGGGTAGACCCGACCCGCCCCATGACCCGGTGATATTGTGTTCTAATATACACAAATTTATATACTTATATTTTTTATCATTAAATGATAAATTATATACATATTATAATGTGTTCACAGTGATAAGAGAATTTTATAAAATGAGTTGTAAGATAATAGTTCAAAATGTATGCGTTCGTTATTATATGATTATCATTGATGCAACTTAGTAATATGAAAATTTTATAGTTTGTTGATTGAAAAAAAATATTATTCAATTTATAACCATGTATATCTAAGAAGATTAACAAGTAATCATTATAGTTATAAAGTGTTTTAATGATGTTTAAATCGTGTGGTTCGGGTTGGGGCGGGTTAGCCGTGCCCCACACCCGACCCGAGACCCGGACCTCCAAATGCGGGTCACGGATCTACCCGGCCACGAAGACCCTATGGGGCGAGTCTAAATGGGTCAAAACAGGGGCGGGTCAAGCAGGTTTGGACCCTAGACCCGCCCCATTTCCATCCCTATCTACAAGCGAACTATTAATAAAGCATATGTAGAAACTTTAAAATTTACTGTATAATAGAATGAATATATTATTAGTTACACGATGATCGTACCTTTTGAGGTTCTCACGAAAAACAGGTTAAACGTATCGAAACATAATACTTGATTATCATACAATCATAGATTCCACATCATATCCAGTTGAAAATTAAATTAACATTAGTGAATTAATCAAATTCTTAAACTTATAAGTTAATATTTTATCAACAAAACTAGTTATGTATAGAAAGTCCATGGGCACATATACAATTAGTCATATGTTTGTTAATAGCAAACCTTGCCAAAATTCCATGTGGATTTTAAATTAGTACCACAATATATAATTAATAATTTGTCCAAATGTAAAGATGGCCATGTGCACAGGAAAATTTGATAGGTGCGCACTGATGACTTTAAAAACATACTACTTCATCGAATTATTATTTTTCCGGTAGCGTGTATATTTATATTGCTCGAACAAGTAAATTTTACACATCATTATATGGTTTCAGTTAAACTTACATCATATAACACTATAACAAAATATAAAATGTATGAAACAACACCAATATTATTTTTATATATAAACTAACGGGATGGAACAACTAAATGTGACATGCATAAATGTCTAAATCACGTGGTCGGTTTCTTCGTCATAGTATTAACTAGGACCACAAAACCAAATAAAATGAAAATATATGAACGATTTGATTTTTTGATTAGATAGAAAATTTAAAAGCCAATCTGAAATCACCAACCTATCAATGTCAAGCTTTCCATATCAATACCCACATTAACCATCGATGTCAAATCTATAGGATTTATGATTCACTTTTCCTAAGGTTAAGAAAACATTTCTCTATATTTTACCATATGAAATTTACTTTTGTGGAAAGTAAGTATTAATCCAAACATATTCTATGGGAAGGGGAATACCAAAGGTTCAAAATCATATGTGACAAGTATATGGTTTGGCCTCATATCACAATGTACGATGCAACCAACACTACCTTCTTCGTGAAAGTATCTTAGCCTACGAGAAGCTAGAACCACTAAATTTTGCCTCACCCACCATTCTTGCAGTTCTCTATTGTGACCTATTAGTAGTTAATGTGTTAATGAAGAAAATGATGCAAAGGGTAAATTTTTAAGACCAATACCAAGGCAACTAAAATCTGAAGATGGAACAAAAAACAATAATATTAGGACATTTTGTCACATACTACTCGCATGGCACATGACAACTATGTTTTGAGTTAACAAGAAGATTGTTTTATTGGCAATAGATGTTGAGTTCATGATAGTTTAATGACTCCACTATACGCAAAAATATATCATTGTAACGTATTGCACATTACAAAATATTTAACGTATTAGTGAAAATGCAGCTATAGTTTGTCAACTACCTTTGACTGCACATGGAGCTAGGCCTTGTCCATCCAACATGATGCAGTGTTCAGGCAACCCTTATTAAGACACATCATACCGACTTCCAAAATTACCCAATTTGGATTTTGATTATTCAAAAAAAATTAACCAAGAATATAAACTTCCAGAATTACCCAACCTAGATTATGATTACTCAGAAAAAACCAATATAATTAAATAAAACATTATTTTCTTATGCATTTCGAACACATTTTTATCCGCATAATTAGCCGGTTTAAGCAAGTCAAGCTTATGCATTCCTGCTTTATCTTTCACGTTTGGAAAATCAACATGTTCACTATGTGTCTTCCACTATCAATTAAAGCACATAATCAAAACATTAAAGTTCGTTGTGTTAATGTGGCAACACATGTAGAAGATATCCAAACTCAAAACTCTTAGAGATAAACAAACATGGAAGTGTACTCATAATGATCGCAATTCAAGTGGAAAGGCTTCTGTAAGTTTTTCTCCTCAATTAAAGAAACCTCCATGTATAATGTATCCTCTGTTTGTAATGGTAACAAAATTTTAGTGTAGTAAATGTGCAATGTGCATAGTTGTCTTAGTTTAATATAGTTGTCCAACTTAATAAAACAACATATAGGAAAAAACTGAGCAAAATAGATGCCCATAGAACTTTCAATAAGTGACCAAGCCTAATTGGCTATGCTACTAAGGCATTAGAGTTGGCATTTAATATACCTCTATCTACTTAATTACTTGTGCTTCCTCCGTGGTTTTTTTTTATCTGATTCAAGTGAACTCGGGCATGGTTTGCTATACAGTATCATTTTGGGTTTTTTGATACAAAAATAGAAATGATTCTGGAGAACTTAGGCATAGTTTTTTTATATTTTGAAATGATTCTTATATCCAAAACAGATATTTTTATATTTAGAAATGAACAAATTCAAATGTTCGAAATCTCTCCAAAAGTTAAGTATCCAATAATATCATTCAGGTTTAAAATCCTTTCATATATTCACAAGTTTTCCCATCACGCAAGGGCCAAGGAAAACAATTATTTTTTCCAGAAATCATTGAAGAAATTAATGCAATATACACAACAGTTTAAATTCAAGATCTCCAGAGTCTATAAAGAAATCAAGCCAGATATTTTAGCAAATATCAAACCAAGCCTACATGTTGAAATCAGAGAAATTATATTGGAGTTTTAATCCTATAAATACAATACCAATTCATCATCGACAGATTGATCGAAACCACAACAAATTTGAGAGCAAAAGGAATCAAAACCAGAAATTATTCATAAAGTTTTGATCGCAAGGAAGACTAAATCAATTGATAGGCAAGCAACGACATCCTTAGCATCAGAGATAATTTCCAAAGCAACCGGTTTTCGAAGTTGCGATTTGATTTAGGACAAAAACCCTAATTTTAGAGTTCGGTCGCCTTTGAAGAAAAAGTTGAAGCCGACTTTGATATGAGAAACAAGGGAGTGTTGAAATGTGAAGGGGGAAGTGCTGATGACGTGGAAGAGGATGATTGGATGGTTTTGATGGTTGCGGATTAGGAGAAGTGATCAACGGCTAGGTATATGAAATTAAGGGTGGTGCGGATTGACAAGAAAAGCAAATTAGGAAACCTTTAACATTACACATGAACCTGATGTAAATGATGCATAAAAACTGATGTTAAACCACATTTCAATTTATTTATTAATATAAGATATAATTTTACTATAAAATTTAATTAATAAATATCAACTATAATTCATAAATATTAACTATAATTACTAAAAAAAATATTAACTATAATTTACTAATTATAATATTAACTATAATTAATAAATACTAACTATAACTACTAAAAAATATTAACTATAATTTACTAATTATAATATAATTAATAAATATTAACTATAATTAATAAATATTAACTATAATTACTAGAAAATATTAACTACAATTTACTACCTATAATATAATTAATAAATATTGACTATAATTACTAAAAAATATTATCTATATCTACTAATTATAATAGAATTAATAAATATTAACTACAATTAATAAATATTGACTATAATTACTAAAAAATATTTATTATAAAATATAATTAATAAATAATGACATAATTTACTAATTATTAATCATTAACAATAATACATTTAACAAGTGATGTAATAGACAACAGTTATTTTAATAAGTCATGTAATAGCCAAGATTTTTAGTATGGCTTAAGTTCAATTTTAAAAGTGTATTTAAGACATCTGTCGTTCAATAATTGATGTCTGAGAAACCAACAACATCACTTTGAAAATTATTAATGTTAAAAAACGTTTTGACTTCGGTTGAATTTACGATCGATGTTAAATCTATGATGTTTATTCTACTTTTTCTTGTAGTATACCGAGATAGAACTTTTACACATAAATATGTAACCTTAAAACCACCATTCAACTAATTACCAAAGACTAAGAGGTGGGCTCCAAACTACTCATTATTTCATAAGGAGGCTGATTATTTCCATATATCCACTTAAGAACTCACTATCACTATAAGATAAGGGTGGATCCTTTCGATCGCTGAAGACCCAAGGCGGACCTACCTTACTCGGTGGTTTTACACTACACTAGAAGACACTAGCTACAAAGTCCTACTAATTTAAGGCTTTCGTCATTCATGCATGTACCCAAAACCCTACATAAGGCGAGAAATAGTAGTTAACCACTTAATACCAGGTTTAGGTAGGAGCGACACCATTTAAGAGCCTTCTGGCGGACCCCTATGTTACTATCTAACTGACCTTATTAGATAATCCACTCGCCACTTAATACTTCCCGCAGGATAGGTAGACACATGATACCTCCTTAACTTCATTCAATACCTAATCCCAAGGTGGACTCTCACCCCAGTCACTTATTACCTAGAGGAAGCAGACCTACGTGGGGGTTACCAAACTCGTGCCCAATAGCCATTTAATGCTTCTTACTTATGGGGAGGTGATCTATGCGATCACTTAATACCCTTTTAAGTGTGGATCTAACTACTTCATACCTCTAATACCAAAGCAGGATAGGCTTACGAATTATTCCCTTGATGGTTTCTTCTTTTGGAGAACCTATTTTAGATAATTCTCGCTACGCAATTAAATATTGTCATGGGTTCCTATGGTTAATGATATCTCACATCAGTTGCACATATATTCAACTGTTGGAAAGTGCAGACTTCTATCGAATAAGGTAACTAACCTCACAACATTAACCTACTAAGTTCAACTCTTATTTCTAATTATATAAATTCTGGATTAACTAGAATAAATAAGGGAAACCAATAACTTTTTATCCTAGGATGTTTAATTATATATTTCCTTATTGAACTTAGCATTTACTACGCCAACTAATCGCCACTAATTCCTATTAATTTTATTTATTACTGTTAATCAGGTTACCTGCCATTAATGACCCTAATGGTCATATTCCCTAAGGATCAATTAACCTATTTAATGCCATTTATATCAGTCCCATTTAAATTCTAATTTAATTATTGTAACTCCCAAATATTACTATAGATTTATTTCCATTCAATTATTATTTGAATATATAAGTTTTTTTCCTAGTTGGAGTTACAATCTCTATTCCTAAATACTAGTTTAATTGTAACCATTTAGGCATATTTACCCTATTCAATACATTTCCCCAAACAAATATGGTTACAATACTTACTACCTTATTTACAACCTTTTATTACTGTAATATATTCAATGTTTATTTCTACAATAGTCACAATTGGTTAATTTACATTTATTATGGGAGTTATTACCATACATTCATTCCCATAAAATGGAAACACTTCAAATTCGAAGATACAACGACAACAGACATTTATTTAATACAATAGCATCTTTTACGTAGATTTGGACGGATAAGATTAATACACATTTATATTTATAATTTAAATGTGGAGTTAACGTAGTTATTAATTTATATTTTATTATTATTTACTAATTATGTTCTAGTGTAAACTAGCGACAAAAACAACCCATTTTGTGTTTGATCTTGTTTTAAGATTCAAAACCTTATATAAGGTTATTTACTGTAAATATTGTAAATTTTTCCCAAACTATTTAAAAGAGGAAAATTGACACATTTTAAATCCCAAGGAAACAAGTTAACATTTTATTTAGAATAGTTGTTGCAAACAACGAACAAAAATACGTGAATTTGCACATCTCCTCTTATTTGTTTTATTTATGTTCCTTGTAGATTTAAAATAATTCCTTTTAATGCAAAAAGAACAAAATTGCAATAACCAAGTAAAACAACAGACAAGATTATTATTATAACCAAAACTGCAAAACTACAAATCAACATCCAATCTTATGAATTTTGAATAAAACACTATACTTCCGATCAATGTTTTAGGAATGATTTCCAGATCCAATGTGTTAACAAAAATCACAAACAACTTAAAAAAAATTGTAGGCAATATGATGATAATAAATTTAAAGGCCTACAAATACGTACTTATCCTATATTCATAATATTTCAGATTTAACAATATAAACAAATCTGACAACTTTTAGGCATATAATTCAAATTCAACACAAACGAATTATATATATTTATTATAAACAATATATATTTCCCACTAACTTGAAAGCTATCCAAATTTGAATATGACACTACTTTTAGGCTTTAAATTCCGAAATCTTACAAATCAACAATTTATTTTCCAATGGAATTTACAAACCCAGATTTATATTTGTAGATCTGAAAGAAGAACGAGATTTATATAAAAGTATCACCTAAGCGAATAACCATCTCTTTTTCATAGATCTAAATCTAATATCTCCAAATCTTGTTAATCTAATTTGTATATGTTGATAATTTATGTTTTATAAGAAATTGGAGGATTGGAAATGGCGGAGCTTCGTTGCTGCCTCCAGAAAATATGAATAAGAGAGGGGTCTAACCCTTTATTTATAGGCATAGAAATGATCCTAGACCGTTAGGTTTAATTTTATAAAGATCCGTCCATTTATACAAAACTTATAATAAAAGTACCCCTTAAAACCTAACCGTCACTGACTATTTTCAGAAGGGTGGACCCCCAAGTCGACCGCCCTGGGCCGAAAGTGCCCAATAAAGACGGGTTATAAATGGTACTAAATAATTATAGATTCTTATATATTTATTTTTTTGTCCGTTTTCATACTTCATCTGTAACTTTTTCATATGTACTCCGATTGCGAAGTTCCAAACATGAAAGTTGACCATAATTCCTTCAGGGTCGCCGTCTCTTCAATATGGCCTTGTCCCATTGTCATTATAGCTATCTGATGAAGTCTAAGGAGGATGGGGAACAAGCTCATCTCATCACATCGTCATTTCAACTACTTGAGGGAGTCGGAAGAGAATGATGCGATAGGGGTTCGATACAGTCGAAGGAAATGGAATGACAGTGGCTTGATGGATTTGAAGCAGGTTAGGCGACAGCCAAATTGAGGCAATAATGGGTGGAGCAGTAGAGATTTAGAGATCAACTTATTTTTTGTTGGGTCAAAGGAATTACGCTAGGTTTTCCTTTAAGGAATTAGGTTTGTCATGGAAGGGAGGGAAATGATGGGAAATAGAGGGAAACGAAAATGCAAGCAGGTAATAATAAACAACGATTTAAGGAGCTATTTTATATTATTTAATTTTCAAAATTTAAATGAATAGCACATTACCTTAAAACACTGCAACTATATGCCATTAAAAACATTTTTCTTGCAGTGATAACAACTTAAAAATATGTGTATCCAATTCTCTCTTTTCCTTAGGAACCATATGCCTCAATGACAATGCTATAGGTCTAACATACTTCTCGAGATTTAGCCTAAACATGATCTGTCTATGGGGGTGGGAGTCCCATAACTTCTTCAAAAACATCAAGAAAATAGCAAACAATGGGAACTGAAGATGGCTATTCCTAATCAGACGGTAGAGAATGCAATAAGATCAAATCTCTTACGTTACTAATCTTACAAGGGATCACTAAGCTACGACCTCTACAAATCCGTAAGCAAACATCTTCCTATCACAATTAATAATGGCCCCATAATTAGATAGTCAATCAATCCCTAAGGTAAGACTATACCCGTCGAAGTTTAACACATACGCATCACAAGAGAAATCGACATCGTCGATATTAGTACAAGGTCTTTACAAATAATCAAGAGTTTCTTATCTCCTTCGATAGGATTAGACACCACTATTGGACTACTAGCAAAGGATATAGGAAGTTTCAAGAAATCAATAATGCTCGTAGCTATAAAGTAATGAGATGCTCTAGAATCAAACATGGTATGAATAAAAGTCCTTGGAATAGAAACTATACCTTCTAAGGCAGCCCATCCTTGGTCCTCGGTGGTTGACTCTAAAGAGGTGTTATCTCTAACGCGTAATTCTGCCCACTCGATTCTCCTTTAAGCTTGAGGCAGTTCCTAGCAGGATGTCCTTCCTCGTGACAATTATAACATTTCCTCTTGAATTCCAGTTTTGCTAGATTGACCTTACAATCTTTAGATTCAAGGCCCTTCTTATGAGATCTTCCACATACTTTAGCCTCTTTCTTAAATTTTCCATTCTTATTCTCCTTTAGACAAAAGCTCTTCTTTTTGTTCTTTTCTTTCCAAATCCAGAAGTACCCTCACCTTTCTCATTCTTATCTTTTTTTTCCTCAAGGGTATATAAGATAACATTCTCCGCAAGCATCTCAAATGTTGTTCAAAAGTCACTTGAGCTAACAAAATCTCTCTTAAAAGGAAGTTAAGTCCATTCATAAATCTTAATGCCTTATCACAGGCATATCTACTAAACCTCTCCCAAATTTAAACGACTCTGTAAATTTTGCAGCATACTTCCTCAAACTTGACTCACCTTACTAAAGTTGGATAAACTTCTCCATTTGTAGACTCACCTTAGCACTAGGTAAAAAGTTAACTTCAAATCGGGACTTAAAATCATCCTATGTAAATATCTTGTCCACGTTCTCCTCGAAAATCATATTCCACAATTCCAACGCTTTGCATTTAAGATATCAAACGGCTACCCTACGTTTAAGTGAGCCCTCCTATCCTGTAGCCCCAAAAATATGATCACACTCAGATATATATGCCATAGGTTCAAGAGAGCCTTCCATTCCGAGGAAGGGCTAGCCTTCGAGGTTAAAGAAGTCCTTACATAGGCGAGGAAAGTTGAGGGCCGCATCAACAGGTTGATCTGCTAGTTCCACTGGGGCAAGAGGGGAAACGCGAACTTGTTCCCTAGTCCTTAAGTACTGCTGAAACCACTCAAAAAAGTACCAAACCCTTGCCAGATTCTCTTTCTCATGTTAGTTTTGTCCATTTTGTATTCCTAAGACAATATTTAAGCCAACAACAAAGAGGGAGAAAGATAGAGATTGCCTAATATAATCGCGTTTGTCCTTAGGGGTATGGTATATATATATATATATAATTTGAAAGCTTTTTCAAATAGAAAGTATGTCTTTTATACGTGTATCTCCCCGTAATCGGGCAATCTATGCTCTGATACCACATGTAACAACCCGCCTGGAATGGGTCTAAATCCCGACCCAAAAAGGCTCGTTGGAACTTAGAGCCATTGTAAACGGATCGTTGGTTCCTATAAGGATCACATAAGCTAGTCAATCTATAAATGAAATAAAAATCTCACAGCGAAAGAGATAAAATGTAATAACTGAAAGTAGGTGTACCATTAAATAAATTCACTATAATGTTGATTACATCAAATTTCAACTACTACAGTAGGTACATCAATAATAATATCTCATGAATGCCATAAACTGCCAAACATAATGATGATGATGATAATGATAAGCTATAGAATCTCCTTCACCAGGCTTCAATCTCCATGACTTCATCAACCAAATGTTCCCACCTGCTAGCCTTTTATTTGTTAAGAGGAGGGAGGTCAGAACAATAAGTTCTAGTGAATGAAAATCACATAAGTTTAAGGAATAGCTATTTCCTATACTTGGCAGTATGAATTCATCAAATTATGCCTATTCAAATTTAACACACAATTAAATACGTCATACATGTATCAATTTGGCGAACTACCCTGCAGTCACTTAAGGCCAACATGTTTATCTAAACGTGTATTTCAAATATCATTTAACATCCTATGAGGCGGACTACCATTTGGTCACTTAAGGCCATTTTCTATATTCGTTTAAGGGCAGATTCCTACTATTACTTAATACACTATGGCATACCCTAGTCACTTAAGACCTCATCCTCAATCGCCGTCGTTATTAAATATATTCTTAATATAATTTGAGAGAAAGTAATTTTCCACATAATACCAGGCTATAGGTAGACCAACGTCTCCATTTATGACCCTCCCAACAGACCAATGTGTTACTATTTATCTATCATTACAGGTGAATTCCAAGCCACTTAATAACTTCCTTAGACATGTGGTTCTGTTACATGTTCTTTAGGACTCTTAGTTTGCTCATCTCTAGGTATTCCCTCACATAGCTCTTAGATAAGAAGCAGATACTTTCGGAGAATTACCTTACTCATATTTCTATCTTTTAATTAGGACCATTTAAAACCTTATAAGAGAAAGGCAGACCCAATGACCACTTTAAACCTAATAAGGGCGGGTCTCAAGACTTGATTCCAAATACATGGAGTGATCCTTAGGAACATATCTAGTCCTAACCACTTAATACCCAAACAAGCTAGGTCATCCACTTAATACTTTCTCGAGGCAGGCTTACTTCACACAAATACACACACACACACACACACACACATATATATATATATATATATATATACAAACACATACACAAGACATCCCGCATTAAACCGATTACTTGTAGATGTTGGATTTGTCTTCGAGCAGACTTCTACTATAAGTTAGGATTAATCTCGTGTCTTTTTGTACCAATTATAATGCCCTGTGGCACTTAGACCTCTCAAATTAACTTGACTTCCTTGTTGAAGATGGATATATAGGTCTATTCTAGAAGGCTTCAACTACAAGTAGAGGTTAACCTCGTGTCCTTGTGTCATTAATATTAATTGATAATCATTAATACTCACATGCATACAATTTTTTTTATGGGGACATTTAAAATTATAATTTCTTAATTTAATATATTTAGTACACATTTATAATATGTTAATCATGCTATAAATGATAATAACTAAAACGTAAATTGAGTGCACTTAAAGAAATGTCCTAAAACGTAGTAAACCACAAGATTAAGGTTTATAAGTTTATTTCCCAAACATCATTAACATAGCATAAAATGTTTATATTCACATTCAAATCAAACATAGGAAAATAACAACATACACAAAATAATTTGTAACCTAGGTTTAAAAGATTACTTCAAAAATCAAAAGGAGGACAACTGTGACATGTCAAATATATGTTTAATCTATTTTTGGTACTTCTTCATTTTTTATAAGATTTTATATGATAACAAAGTTGGGTGACTTATTTCATAACACATTCAAGTTATCTATTTTAAAAATAGATGTCTAAACCTATCAAATTACAACATCCAAACCTTATGCTTTTGCATATATATATATAAGATTTACAAGAAAGTGAATCAAACCATTATCAAAACTATATAACAGCCAAAAATCTAACTTTTATTACATTCAGAACCAAAATGCGATATACATCAAATGGTTGACCATTTCTGAAATTTATAAGGAATTTGGAGGATTTAGTATTATTATTTTGTGCAAATCCAAATCCCTTAAGGCATGACAATGCAAATCTACACTATCAAGGTAAAGAAAATTGTAAACTCATAAGATTTCCACTCACAATAATAAAAGGAAAAAGATGAAGATGTCGTGTAGAATTAGTTTCTGGATTGTTTCCTCATTATTACCATTTTCCAAACTTCCTCCTGAACTAATATATGCATATAAGAGTTCAATGGAAGTCTTATGCATACATATATATATACGTATATATATATATCCTAATTTCAGACTATTCTAAGAAAAATGGATTAGAAGAGGTAGAGAAATATTTTAGAGAAGAAGGAAAATCCTAACATGTTTATTTTTGGAATTAAGAATAATATTGGAGAAACAGAGTGCAAGCGTAGAAGAGGATGAATGTAGGGTTTATGGGGAGAGGCTAAGAGTTTATTTATAGTTACTAGAGTGCGTGTGGACCATAGAATTAGTTATATAAATTTGGACGTTCTATTTGAGCAAAATATAATACAACTCCTTCATAAAATGAGCCTCTTCCCTCTCCTCGACAAAGAGGGCAACCGACATCCTTCCTAGAAGGGCGGTCGACCCCCAGATCGACCCCTCTTAAGAGGGAATGATCGACCCCTCTCCTATTATTGGAAGATTTGTTTCTCTTATCGTTATATTTCAAATAATGCATTAATTAATTCCGTTGATTCTTTCCGTTAATTCTTTATTCTTGTCTTTTCTTATATACTTACATATGCACACAATTTTGAATTCTCAGGGAGTATTCTGTAAAACCAAAAGTATATTATTTTATTCAAGGTTTATATTCTTGCAATTTAAATTTCAAATCCTGCATATATACAATTTTCATATTAACTTATTTTATTCATAACTTTTCATATGGACCCCGTTTTCGATAAATAAAATATGGGAATGGACTAGAACCACTACAAGAAAACTTCACTTAGACATCGGCTAAAAAAACGATGTCCTCATTTTTCTAGAGTGGTCTTTGTCGGTGATGTCTAAAGCACCATTTTTTACATCAGTTGAAAAACGATGTCGAAGCAGCATTACACCATCATAAATTAATTAAAAAATGATATATTAACCCCCTTTTTTGGTTTATTTGCATCAACTGAATGTTGACAATGGCTTATTATAATCTTGAATTACTATAAACATATCATGCAAGTAGCACAAAATGACTAATACATCATTTTTGGTGCGAATAACTAAGGAGGTGATGTCTTTGTTTTGTTTATACATTGTTTTATTTTATTGATGTCAGTTACGATTTTAGACATCAATGATTTTCCTTATATATGTCCTACCACAAAAATGCAATACCAATACCAAAAACAAAAGTTTCCTGCTATAAATCATCCACCACAAACATGTAATATCAAAGTCAAAACCAAAAGTTTCCTGCTAACACCAAAAAAATAACTGAAATTAAACTTTTCATTGATACTATCCCAACATCCCCAAAAGAAAAACAATAAACACCAATAATTCAACTAACACCGACAAGCACATGTACATTACATCACAGTCAGAGAAACATTAAACAAGATTTACAAGTGTTCAAGATTTACAAGTGTTCTTCAATATAATCGAGCGTCTCATTACGCACCTCCTCCAACTGGTCCACAGTGTAACACTTCTGATTCTTCACGCTCTGCTGCAAAGTTGATAATCTAGTAATGTACGTTTAGTTTGTAATTGAAATGCCAGCAGTTACAAAATCTAATTGGTGGCATTTTGGTTGGATTGGGACAAGCATAATAAAATATATCATCACTACAACAATATTCCCAAAGCCGAGAATTTCAGACTACAATGCTCAACTGTATTATGCAACTGAAGTTCAATAAAACTGCAGTTCAGCAAAACCGAAGTTGCAGTTACAGCTTAAAACTGTAGTTTTGAGCATTAAATCCAAATGGTGATTTCAATAAATAGAGTGCACCTTGTACATCTAATATAAGTTCTAACAGTTTTACATCATTCAATGGTTCTGCAAAGTAAATTCAGATTCAATATATGTTTACCTTTTTAAGAAAAGTAAATTCCTTATCCTCAATGATTTCTTTCATGTAGAGCATCACCACATAACCACATTCATGGCCAACAGGCTATTTTGGACATTCTATTCCAATAAAGTAATGACATATATATCAGCTGCCAAATTAATTAAACATCAATTTAAGTATGTCGTAGTTAGAAGTGGAAAAATACTTATAGTGAGATTCTTTACTTTAGGCATTTTATTGCCCTTTCCTGTTTGGAAATTGAAACTGTTACCTGCCCTACAAATTATATATAAGTACTTCATCATGTCAAACTCAAAAAAAAAGCATCGATGACGATAAAACAAATCAGTTAGGGAAAATTACTTCGTTAATGTTGTATCTAAGTCGAAAAACAGCTCAGGTAAGACAATAGATTGAGAATACAAATACCACCATTCCATATTATACTCAAAATCCAGTGCATGTTGTTATCATAAAAAATATTCCAAAGTCAAAATAATACATATTCACACTAATGTTTATATATACATATAGGTTTCATCAAACAGTTACCTGCTATTATGCGGTATGAAATATATGTGATCATTGTGGTCTCTTAGCCTTTGCACAACGTAAGATTCAAAATCTCCGTCGAGGTTAACCGTCTGTCTAGGATGAAAAAACTAAATGTTTCCAAATCATTTACCTCCCATATGTTAGTAAACATGAACCTAGATAGATAAAATATAAGCATTTAAACTGGAACATGTAGTATTGGAAATAAAATATACTAACATCATATAGGCTGATATAACAACTTGCCCGATCATTTCAAATTGCAATAGCGCTAACACATTCTCATGCAACAAAAAAGTTGTCTTCTCTTTCCCAAAAACCTCTGCATCGTATGGAATCTGGATCGAGGCCCCACCATTTTTCATTAACGTCATTGCATGTTTGTATATCAACCTCCGCCTCTTCGGCACACTCTTAGGTTGGTCTACTTGAGAATACAAGGTCTGTAATCTCTACAACTACTCACCTATTTTTGGTGGCGGCAACTCCTTTTGTTTAATCTATAGAAAAAAAATCAACCATCATAAAAACATCAAACACATTTATATTCCTCATTTCATGCACACAGAATAAACATATATTATTTTGGTAAGCGCATACCACAGGTTGTGGGAAGTTGATCAGTTCCACAGGCTAGGCTACAAGAGGGCCAACAACTTGATGTACAACCTCCATTTCACCAGGTACCAGCACAGGAAGCAGCACATCTGGGTTGGTACATCCATCCACTGAAACACAAAGACAACCAGGCGGCATATCCCTTCCATGTATTTTATTACTCAATTCATCTTCACCAGGGAAAACAATACCAAATGCAACCATGGTGTCTATACTACCAACCGACAACTCACATTTTTGCGCAACCTACGAATTATAAATAAAAGGTCAAAATTATCTAATTGTATAAATCATAAGATGAAAATTATATAAATCTAATTATTACCTTTTTATGGAACTAGCGGATTACCAATAGCTGCACAGTCATCACCATCTAACACCAATCCTTTTGCAGATTTTGGTTTCTTTTCATCTTGATCTCCTGGTGGTTGGAAACTTGATATGTCGGGCAAATTTGGCAACTGAAGACTGGCTGCAGCAAAAATCATCGCCTTCAGTTGTTCGATTTCTGCCATCATCTCTTTCTTTGTCGACATCAAATCCTTCTTCGCTTTCTCTAGCTCCTCTGACCTCTGCCGATCACGCACCATCAACTCAGACTTGCTGATTTGAATCTTTCTCTCTCTCGGCAAATTAAAGTATATATTGGGAGTAACGAAGCTTCCAACTGCCCGGACCCTACCTGAATGCTCAGGAGTTTCAAGTGCAACAGTTAGAACATCTTTACTTCCACAAAGGCTAAACTCCACCTTCTGTTTCTTTTCAAGCAAGGCATCCTATACAAAAAAAACGAAAAGCCATTTTTTAGGGTGAGTTTTAAAAAAAAATCACAGGAGGCTTGCAATTTTATCATATATCTTATCTAATTCTTTATTTACTTCCTTTCCATCCTTTGGCTTTCTATCCTTCTTCCAAAAAAATGCTCGATCAACTTCTTCACCAACCTCTAGCTTCACCAACTTTATCTATTTATGAGGAAGCAATATTTCAAATCCTTGAAAAAATGATGAAAATTACAATTTACTAGTTAGTTGTGTTCTTAATTTCTCTTCCAATAAACCAATGTACCTTTTTCTTGACAAGCGAAGATGATATTTCCTCTTACCAACTGCTGCACTTAGTTCTCATGAATTGGCTGCAACCAAAAATATAAGTATGAATTTTTATTTTTATTTTTTATTTTTTTGAAAATTATTAATATGTAATATGTAACTTAGCCTTTTTATATTTTTTTTATTACCTTGAAATTGTGATCTACTTATCAATATTCATATTTATGATATACTTATGTATGCCAAAGAATTTATAAAAATAGAACCAACAAATTAATATAAGCGTATATACCTGCCAACTAGAAGAAGTCCTCTGTGCAACAATTTTTTTCCAATTCAACTTACCAACAAATGCATATTGCTTCGGTGGCCTAGCAAGCTTCTTCTTCTGTCCAACAAATGGCACCACAAATTTACAAGTCAAATTTGTCTTGAACTGTCTCCATTTAAAGCTGGTAGATTTTAACACAAAATTCTCTAGCGCAGGATATATTTTGAATGTATCCTGCACAACATTTAAATACACATCTTATATATATACCATAAGGTAAATATTCTCTATCTCATCACACTTTTAAATAAAAACAAACTACCTAAACATCGAGCCATATTTTTCTTTCAGATCACGATCTACTTTTGGCCAGCTTATAACGTGTATGCGTAACACCCTATATTTTATATTCACGTTATAATAATGAATCCAAGAATACTTAATTTAAAATGTATGAATTAAGGGAAATGGGTTACGTCATTGTGTTCATCTCGGAATTCTGGTTGAGATAGAGTCCGAATTTGCGTAAATTGGACTTCGTATGAAGAAGTTATGGCTGTCGGAAGTTTCAGAAATTCAAATAAATTCAAACAGTTCGAAAACGAGTTCAAAATTCAAACAGATGCCAGAAGCGGGCTAGGCAGGAAGATTCCCACCCAGGCAGGTCGACCAGGGGGCCGACCCTAGTGTCGACCTCCTCCCCTAGAGGTCGACCTGGGGGTCGACCTTAGGGTCGACCAGGGGGTCAAACTGGCCCCCGGCTATATCTGAAATTTGAGTGACTACTGACTCGCTGCTGAGTCACTAAGGTTTGTGGATGGTCCTGATCAGGTCTGAGTGGCTGTGATTAACACTAGGTTCATCTAACGGCTATAATCAGACTGAAATTCTATATAAACAACTCAATGCCTAACCTAAAAACACACAGAAAAATAAACCTAGAACTGAAATGCCGTCAGTAGAAGACTTGGAGTAGCCATCACCATTTCCAATTCAAAGACGAGTTAAAGAACTTGAATCAAAAATCAAATTAAAGCGAGTCTAATTCAACGTACTTCTTCAAAGGAGCGCATCTCCAATTTCAGAATTCAGATTTCAGAACGCAAGAATTCTTTTTAGTTTGTAAGTTAGTTGTTACGCAGATTTAAACATTCCTTTCGACTGAATTCATGACATGTTGTAATTGGAATATAGTACGGAGCTTATGTATAAGATTTGATTCTCTTTTATCTTAAAATATCGTTGTATTTAATCATGTCTATATGTTGTGGCGATGAACATGTTGTATATTTCATGTCTATATGCTTATGGCAAAGAACATGTTGTATATTTCATGTCTATATGCTTGGGTGATGTACAACATTGTATGTTATTACGATTGGGTAAAGAACTTATTATGCCAACAAAATGGCGAAACATGTCATGTTGAAATTTGATGGGTATTTGCAAGTCTAGGATCTAAATCACATGCCTACATGTAGATTAACATTCATGAATAGTTAGAACTATGTCAAGTTGAATCTATTTATGTTGTAAAAAGTTGGAATTGCAATCCTCTTATGTTTAACACACATAAGTTATCATGCTAAGTTGCAATTTAAAAATGGTTAGAGTATCTTTCTTATGTTTTGACATACACAAGTTAGTACGTTATATTGCGGTTTAAATCTTGTTTATGTGTTAAACCTCCATGATAGACCAATATCAAGTTTACATGACTCAGTCACTAGTTCACCTTTACCTGTTTAGTTGAGATAATGATACATCTATGCCAAGTTACATGTGATAAGTTTAATGTATGCTATTTTATGTTTATGTCAAGTTCCTTGATTTTTACCCCTTTTTGTTTATGGGTTTGGGCTAATTTGCTAGCCCAACATTTTATGTAATTCAAACATACGTTCTACGGGGATAAAGAGGGGGAAACATAAAAATTCATGGCATAGGATTGTTCGTAAAATGGTATACTTGATATACCATTTATTGTGAGCAACATTTGAAAAGATAATTATGGAATGAGTAAATTAAAATTAATTTACATAAAGAAATTTGACATATATAGAAAAATATGAATTTAGAAAAGACGAATATGCCTAACCTGAGGTTAGACTGAGTTGTTGTGTAAATCTGCTCGGAACCGACCGGCATATCCAGTAACCACAACAAGACCTGTCTAATGTGGGTAGTTAGTGCATCAAGCCCAAAAAGAACCCGAGGTTAGACTGAGTTGTGGTGTAAATCTGCCCGGAACAGACCGGCATATCCAGTGACCACAACAAGACCTGTCTAATATGAGTGGTTGGTGCTTTAAATTAAAGCTAAGTCCGGATTGGTAGGGTTAAGTAAATTAGGAAAACACTTAAACGATTCAACATGTTAACTAAAACGAATGGGCTGGGTTAGGTAAACTTGGACACTTAACCTAGTAAACATGTTGATTTAAAAACCCTAGTAACGGGGACCCATTTTAGCAGTAACCCACATAGATGTATCACGGTACCCTGAAACTAGACAGGGTGGGGCACGATTACTGGGCTGAATCATAAGCGGTCAAAACGTCGTCGGTTGGGGGGCCAGTGTAGTTTCCAACGGAGTATGGGCGTGCACGTACTCCGGAGTGGAAACAATCAGGCACTGGGCATCAGTAGTGTACTCTGTGCATCTTGAATCGTGTCGGGTTGCCACCAGTGGGACTTATACACCCCATGGTGGGACCAGCACAGGTGACTACAATCAAGCGGGGCCAAAGGACACAGGACTTGAATACATGCGAGTAGGAGCCGATCATTTAGGGGATCGTTTGTTGTAAACACGTGGGTCGGTTGAACCAATGGTTAAGTAGGTGCAGAGACTATAGTAATGGGTGCGATCACACGTCCCTCTTATCTTATATTAGGGTATTGTCCTATGTTCTGTTATCACTGTCATGATCCCTTTTCTTGTTTAAATACTAGTAACCACTAAACTTACCAGACTTATTGTCTGACCCATTTCCTTTCATCTTCTTTTCTTCCATCCCCCCCCCCCCCATCAGGTCCACAGGGAGGAAATACTCCAGCTTAATCAGACTTTTTACAAGCTTCAAGAAAGTAGATGTATTACTTGGACTCTCTTGCATTGGCTATGGCTTTCGATATGATCCTTGGGGATTTATGCATTTTTACTTTTTGGTTTATGTTTCTTTAATGAATAATCAAGACAGAAATTATAGTGTAATGTTTTGAAGTTGTTTTGAGACAATTTGATGTAATGATTTTGTATTGAACTACATAGGAAATAAATATTTGGATTCCGCTGCTTAAATTTATCTGTCTTGTAAATTTTTCTGTGTCTTGTACCTATAACTCCCCACCAAAGTTAAGGCATTCCCTTTGTGAGTGACCTTAATGGAGGTGGGGTGTTTCACTTGGTATCAGAGCAAAGGTTTACTAGATTAGATTTGAATTTTTGAAAAACTATTTTCAAAGTAAATATAAAGAAGCATTTTACAAGGAAAAGTGTTGTTTTAAAATTTAAAAAGGCATAATCCCCAAAGCCTTATGCACTATCTTTCTATCCTTCGTTTTGAATCTTTTCCTTTTTGTTTCAGCATGTCTGGGAATCTTAACCTTCCAGAGGGTGTGCCAATACCTGGCTAGTTCAGGAGGTACTTAGAGGCTTGGGCCAACGATGCAGGCCCAGCAAATATTCCTCCTCCAGCTGCATCGGTTCCTCCTCCTCGTGCAAATGCTTTCTCAAAGATCTGTAGAGATTTTAGGTCCATCGGTGGAAAGGATTTCAAGGGGACTGAATCATTCGTAGAAGCAAGGAACTGACTCAAAGAAACTGAGGATCTGTTCGTTATCTTTGAGGTGGATGATAGACAAAAGATACAGTGGGCAGTATGGTTGCTCAAAGACGAAGCTTCCTATTGGTGGGAAGTCACTAACGCTGAGAGGCTGGTTGAAACATGGATGGATTTCAGAATAAGGTTTGAGACGAAATTCCTCTCACAAGCTGAACGAAGTTTACAACTGGAAAAGTTCTTATCTCTTAAGCAAGGAAGTATGACGGTCAAGGAGTACGTCAATCAATTCAATCAGCTGGCCCGGTTTGGACTGGACTTAGTGAATACTCCTCATAAGAAGGCTCTCCGTTTTGTCAAGGGATTGAATGAGCCACTTCACAGCTTGGCTATGACCCACATACCTATGGGAGCTACTTATGAAAGGGTAGTGGACATGGCACTCTTAAATGAGGAAGACAAGGGCAAGAATGAGGCAAAAGCAGAAGTGCCTCAAGATAAGAAGGGGAAGGGTCACAGAACAAGAAGGCTGATCCAAAGAAAGGCGGGAAGAACAACAAACACCGTGAAAAGAGAAAGTGTAATTTCTGTGGCATTCCTTGACATCTGGTCAAAGACTGCAGGAAGAAGAAAAGGAAGATGGGTGGTTGTTTCCGCTGTGGTGAGATAGGACACATGGCTAGGGCATGCCCAAAGAAGCAAGGGCATGGAGCTGGACCTTCTTCGAGAGGACAAGTTCACGCTTTCTCAGCATCTCCGCAAGAACGAGGTAGAAATATTTCTGTCGAAAGACTAGTCTATCTTTTTTATCATCATGTTCGTACATTGTTTGATTATGGTGCATCGCACTCATTTGTATCTGCTGATTTAGTCGAATCACTGCACCTAGACACTAGTTTAGTAGAGGATCCCTTGGTTGTTTCAAATCCAATCGGGGGCTTAGCTTATTTGTCAATGGTTTGTTTGGATTTGAAAATATCTGTTCTAAGCGTTGAGTTTAGGTGCAATGCCTATGCTTTGGGCTTCACGGGCTATGGATTGATTCTAGGCATGGATTGGCTATCCAGTAATGGTGCCATCCTCGACTGTGAAAAAAGAGTGGTTAGACTCCTGACTCGCCTTGGTAACACTCTTGAAATTTCTTGCAATCCCCTGAACTCTGTTATGCTAAGCTATCTAGAATCTCTTGATGCGTCTATTGAGGACTTGCAGTCTGTAAAGGTAGTTCGTGAATATTCTGATGTGTTTGAAGAGGTAAAGGGTTTACCCCCGAAGCAGGAGATAGACTTCCGCATATACCTCGTTGAAAATGCAAAGCCCGTTGCTTTACCCGTTAGGCACATGGCCCCAAGGGAGAGAAATGAGCTCAGCAAACAAATCAAAGAGCTGCTTGAAAAGGGGTTCATAAGACGGAGTATTTCTGAACGGGGTGCTCCGGTAGTGTTCGCAACCAAAGCCGATGGTTCGCTCCGCCTGTTCATTGATTATAGGGAGCTAAACAAGCTGACCAAGAAGTATAGACACCCACTCCCAAGAATAAATGATTTGTTTGATCAGCTTGTAGGTGCATCGGTTTTCTCCCAGTTAGATTTAGCTACCGGGTTTCATCAGCTAAGGGTGGCTGAAGACAGCATTGATAAGACCGCATTCAGAACTCCCGATGGTTTCTTCGAGTGGCTTGTCATGCCTTTCGGCTTGACAAACGCACCTGCTTACTTCGTGGATTTAATAAGCAGGGTATTCCGAGAGTTCCTCAATAAGTTTGTGGTAGTCTTCGTAGACAATATTTTGATCTTCTCAAAGAATGAGGAAGAACATGCTCAGCATCTAAAGGAAGTCATCGATACCCCCGGGCACATCAGTTGAAGGAGAAATTCTCCAAATGCCATTTCTGGAGAGAAGAAGTTAGGTTCCTTGGACATGTGGTGTCCAAAGAGGGGATAGCTGTGGACCCCGCGAAAGTGGTTGTCGTGCAAGATTGGAAGGTTCCTCGAATCACAACCGAAGTCCGAAGCTTTCTCGGGCTAGCAGGCTTTTATCGAAAGTTCATCAAAGATTTTGCAAAAATCTCAGCTCCACTAACAAGATTAACAAAGAAGAACCTAGCTTTCAATTGAGACATGGATTGCGATATTACTTTCCAACGTTTGAAAAGGGCTCTAACAACAGCCCCAGTTCTGACATTGCCTGATGGAAGTAAGATGTTTACAGTATACACAGATGCATGCGGAACGGGACTAGGCGTTGTTCTGATGTAAGAAGGGAAGGTAGTGGCTTATGGTGGAAGACAGTTGAAAGTACATGAGAAAAACTACCCGACCCACGACCTAGAGTTGGCAGCCATCGTTGTTGCGCTTAAGTCTTGGCGCCTTTATCTCCTAGGTGAGAAATTTGAACTGTATACTGACCATAAATCATTGAAATACCTATTCTCGCAGAAAGATCTCAACTTGAGGCAACAAAGGTGGATGGAGTTCCTCGCCTCATACGATTTTGAGAGTTCCTACACTCCTGGCAAGGGCAATGCAGTAGCATATGACTTAAGTAGAAAGAAGCTAACCTTAAGCCCTCTCTTTGTGGAAAGGCAAAGCTTGGAGTTCATAGCAAGCTTTAACTTCAGACCCTCCACTGACTTTGTACTCGGCTTGCTAGCAACATTAGAAGTGAGACCAACTCTATTAGACTCAGTCGGAGCCGCGCAAAGAGAAGACCCTCAGCTAGCCGAAGTAATGGACAAATTAATTAGGGGTGAGACTTCTAGTCACCTCAATAGATACTCCATGGATGCCAAGGGTTGGTTGAGACGAGATGGAAGACTATGTGTCCCACAGGCAAGGGGCTTGGTAAAGACGGTTCTAGAAGAGGCACACCATTCAAAGCTGACCATACACCCAGGTGGAGACAAAATGTATAAAGATATCAAAAGAGTTTTCTTTTGGAATGGCATGAAGAAAGACATAGCTGAATTTGTTTCTAAATGTTTAATATGCCAACAAGTCAAGGCGGAGCGGAAGAAGCCTGATGGTCTGGTCCATCCTCTACAGATCCCACAATGGAAGTGGGATAGCATATCAATGGACTTTATAGATGGGTTGCCTAGGTCAAGAAGGGGAAATACTAGCATTTGGGTAATAGTGGACAGGCTCACAAAAAGCGCCCACTTTATACCCGTCAAGAGTAGAAGGACTGCCTCATCTCTAGCATCCATATATCTTAAGGAGATAGTTCGACTCTATGGGATACCCTCCAGCATAGTGAGTGATCGAGACCCTATCTTCACGAGCGAATTTTGGAAGAGTTTACAAGAGGCTGTAGGCACACAGTTATGCTTAAGTATGGCCTATCACCCTCAAACTGATGGCCAGACGGAAAGAGTCAACAGAGTATTAGAAGGCCTCTTGAGATTATGCATTATTGACTTTGGAGTTACATGGGAGGATCATCTACCTTTGGTGGAATTTGCTTACAACAATAGCTACCAAGCCACCATAGGCATGGCGCCTTTCGAAGCTTTATATGAAAGACCGTGCAGGTCAACAAATTGCTGGTGGGAGTCAACAGACAAGCTCATACTTGGACCAGACATGATTAGGGAGACTTCAGAGAAAGTAGACTTGATACGAAGAAGAATGAAGACTGCCCAAGATAGACAGAAGTCCTACGCAGACAAAAGAAGAACTGACCTTGAGTTCGAAGTAGGAGACAAGGTGTTCCTTAAAGTATCTCCTTTGAGGAACGTCGTTCGCTTTGGATCCGCATGAAAGTTAGCACCAAGATTTGTAGGGCCGTTCCCTATCATCGAGAAGATTGGGAAGATGGCTTATAGGGTACATCAGCCCGAAAGATTTGCCGGGATACAAAATGTCTTTCATGTCTCTCACCTGCGGAAGTGCTTACACGAGTCTGCGGAAGTGGTAGAACCAAGTATGCTGGAAGAAGTTGAAGTTGAACGAGAAGCAATTGTGAGAAGAGTTCTAACCCGTATCTTGGGAACAGAGGTTAGAAAGCTACACAGCCGTGAAGTTAAGCTCGTCAAGGTTCAATGGAGCGATGCCGAGGAAGATGCGACTTGGGAAACTGAGGACCGTATACACGCAACCTACCCTTTTCTTTTTGAGGGTACGTCTTTAATCTCTTTTTCCTCAAGTTTGTGCTCGTATATATATATTTTTAGGTATATCTCCTCAATCCTATCCTTTATTCTTAGGTAGGATTCTATTTGGATGTAAACATGTAACTGAAACATGTTATGATTGATGGTGCAAGTGGTTGCTAGTTGATGCATATACACACACATTAGGTACTAGATCGGCTCAGTCACTTCCATATTGCATATGCATATATGTATTGGTTTATGGATTAAAACTTGATGTGTTATCATATGGACATTGCATTTGTATGAATGGTTGTGCACTCATGTAAGAAATTTTGAGTAGGAAAATTTGCATTCATAATGGACTCATGGCACTGACATAATTTGCATTAAGGAGGTCAACTGAATCAGTAGACCGCCTGATTTTGCATTAGATAAGGATATATACACACGCTATGCATATGATCATGAAGCATTAGATTTCTTTTAAGGACATTGGACGCTTGTGTTTGATGGATGAGTAGATGGTTGATTTGATGGTAGGATATAAGTTCTTCTCGACTTGGAGATTTCGGGAACGAAATCCTAAAAGGAGGGGAGAATGTAACACCCTGTATTTTCTATTCACGTTACAATAATGAATCCTAGAATACTTAATTTAAAATTTAAGAATTAAGGGAAACGGGTTACGCCATTGTGTTCGTCTCGGAACTCTGGTTGAGATAGAGTCCGAGTTTGCGTAAATTGGACTTCGTATGAAGAAGTTATAGCTGTCGGAAGTTTCAGAAATTCAAATAAATTCAAACAGCTCGAAAACAAGTTCAAAATTCAACCAGAAGCCAGAAGCGGGCTGGGCGGGAAGATTCTCGCCCAAGCAGGTCGACCAGGGGGTCGACCCTAGTGTCGACGTCCCCCCTAGAGGTCGACCTGGGGGTCGACCTGACCCCCGGCCAGATCTGAAATTTGAACAACTGCTGACTCGCTGCTGAGTCACTAAGGTTTCTGGATGGTCCTGATCAGGTCTGAGTGGTTGTGATTAACCCTAGGTTCATCTAACGACTATAATCATACTAAAATTATGTATAAACAACTCAATGCCTAACCTAAAAACACACAGAAAAATAAACCTAGAACTGAAATGTCGTCAGTAGAAGACTTGGAGTAGCCATCACCATTTCCAATTCAAAGACGAGTGAAATAACTTGAATCAAAAATCAAATTAAAGCGAGTCTAATTCAATGATCTTCTTCAAAGGAGCGCATCTCCAATTTCAGAATTCAGATTTCAGAACACAGGATTTTTTTTTAGTTTGTAAGTTAGTTGTTACGCAGATTTAAACATTCCTTTCGGCTGAATTCATGACATGTTGTAATTGGAATATAGTACGATGCTTATGTATAAGATTTGATTCTCGTTTATCTTAAAATATCGTTGTAATTAATCATGTCTATATGCTTGTGGCGATGAACATGTTGTATATTTCATGTCTATATGCTTATGGCGATGAACATGTTGTATATTTCATGTCTATATGCTTATGGCGATGAACAGTTGTATATTTCATGTCTATATGCTTGGATGATGTACAACATTGTGTGTTATTACGATTGGGTAAAGAACTTATTATGCCAACAAAATGGTGAAACATGTCATGTTGAAATTTGATGGTTATTAGCAAGTTTAGGATCTAAATCACATGCCCACATGTAGATTAACATTCATGAATAGTTAGAACCATGTCAAGTTGAATCTATTTATGTTGTAAAAAGTTGGAATTGCAATCCTCTTATGTTTAACACACATAAGTAATCATGCTAAGTTGCAATTTAAAAATGGTTAGAGTAGCTTTCTTATGTTTTGACATACATAAGTTAGTATGTTAAATTGCGGTTTAAATCTCGTTTATGTGTTAAACCTCCATGTTAGACCCATATCAAGTTTACATGAATCAGTCACAAGTTAACCTTTACCTGTTTAGTTGAGATAATGATACATCTATGCTAAGTTACATGTGATAAGTTTAATGTAAGCTATTTTATGTTTATATCATTTTCCTTGATTTTTACCCCTTTTTGTTTATGGGTTTGGGCTAATTTGTTAGCCCAACATTTTATGTAATTCATACATACGTTCCACGGGAATAACGACGGGGAAACATAAAAATTCATGGCATAGGATTGTTCGTAAAATGGTATACTTGATATACCATTTATTGTGAGCAACATTTGAAAAGATAATTATGGCATGAGTAAATTAAAATTAACGACATAAAGAAATTTGACATATATAGAAAAATATGAATTTAGAAAAGACGAATATGCCTAACCCGAGGTTAGACTGAGTTGTGGTGTAAATCTGCCCGGAACCGACCGGCATATCCAGTAACCACAACAAGGCCTGTCTAATGTGGGTGGTTAGTGCATCAAGCCCAAAAAGAACCTGAGGTTAGACTAAGTTGTGGTGTAAATCTGCCCGGAACCAACCAGCATATCCAGTGACCACAACAAGACCTGTCTAATGTGAGTGGTTGGTGCTTTAAATTAAAGCTAAGTCAGGATTGGTAGGGTTAAGTAAATTAGAAAAACACTTAACCGATTCAACATGTTAACTAAAACGAATGGGCTGGGTTAGGTAAACTTGGACACTTAACCAAATAAACATTTTGATTTGAAAACCCTAGTAACGGGGACCCATTTCAGCAGTAACCCATATAGATGTATCATTGTACCCTGAAACTAGGCAGGGTGGGGCACGATTACTGGGCTGAACTATAAGCGGTCAAAACGTCGGCGGTTGGTGGGCCAGTGTAGATTCCGACAGATTATGGGCGTGCACGTACTCCAGAGTGGAAAAAAAATCAGGAACTGGGCATCAGTAGTGTACTCTGTGCATCTTGAATCGTGTCGGGTTGCCACCAGAGGGACTGATACACCCCATGGTGGGACCAGCTTAGGTGACTACAATCAAGCAGGGTCGAAGGACACATGACTTGAATATATGCGAGTAGGAGCCGATCATTTAGGGGAACGTTTGTTGTAAACACGTGGGCTGGTTGAACCAATGGTTAAGTAGGTGCAGAGACTATAGTAATGGGTGCGATCACACGTCCCTCTTATCTTATATTAGGGTATTGTCCTATGTTCTATTATCACTGTCATGATCCATTTTCTTTTTCAAATACTAGTAACCACTAAACTTACCAGACTTATTGTCTGACCTGTTTCCTTTCATCTTCTTTTCTTCTGTTTTCCCCCCTCAGGTCCACAGGGAGGAAATATTCCAGCTTAATCAGACTCTTTACAAGTTTCAAGAAAGTAGGTGTATGACTTCGACTCTCTTGCATTGGCTATGGCTTTGGATATGATCCTTGGGGATTTATGCATTTTCACTTTTTTGTTTATGCTTCTTTATTGAATAATCAAGACAAAAATTATGGTGTAATGTTTTGAAGTTGTTTTGAGACAATTTGATGTAATGCTTTTGTATTGAACTACGTATGAAATAAATATTTGGATTCCGCTGCTTAAATTTATCTGTCTTATAAATTTTTCGGTGTCTTGTACCTATAACTCCCCACCAAAGTTAAGGCATTCCCTTTGTGAGTGACCTTATTGGAGGTGGGGTGTTTCAGTATGGGGACCATTTTTCTAGCTAACATGCCTATGTAGGACTGCAACATCTTCCGAGTATCCCCTTCGTGAACTCAAGTGCATTTTAGGTAGATTTGAACTTCTTTCCTTGAGCTTTTTTCACCACCACTTTGTGCATGGCATATACACTTCGTACACCGCCAGATTTCCCTTGTGTAGATTCATTAGTAGTAATCGTTGGTTGCACCAAGTTTTATAATGTAGGTTCCAACGCTTGCCCGGAGTTTGATAATGCCATTTCACTCATCTTTGTTCAATCTACAAAGTTATTGAACATAATGAAGCAAATTAATTAGACAATTATGAAGAATCGAATTAATATAAGAATCGTATATAAATAAGAAACTAAAAATAATAATTATTTAAGGAAAATTGTCATACCAAAGGGCTACGAGAACAACAATATAGAAAAAAATAGCAAATTAACTGGAAGTAGATTCTAACTAATACATAAGACCTAATGTAGACTACATTACGCGATTCACGTTTTCACCCAAATCCCCTTAACATTATGTCTTTGATTACTAACACTAGCTTCAACGTCATCCATGAAATCGCATAAAGGGATTTCAGAGCAGAATGATGGATTTTTTAAGGAAGTGTCTCCTAGACCATCTTCGTAATACACCTCACGATAGTCTCGAGTTGTAGACTTAAGCACAATAGACCAGGTAGCATCAACTGGATCTTCGACATAAGAACCTTGTCGGACTTGGTCAATAGACACATATTTGTCCTTCTTGTGGCCTTGTCGACTAAAGTCCGCAAGTGTAAATCCAAGCTCATCAACCTTGATACCTCTATCATTTGATGCCCATTTACACAAAAACAAGGGGGCTTTGAATGCGTGGTAATCCAACTCCCATATTTCTTCGATTATCCCATAAAATGTCAGATCACCTTCCACGGGATTTAAATCTTTAGCACTAGCAACTTAGATGGTCTTGGCAACTAATGACACCCCACTGTTTTGGAAAACCCTTACATCATCTCGGTTCTTTGTGTAGTATCAGAACTCATCAACTAAATACCCTTCATAAGTTAATACAGAAAATGCTGGTTTGCCTGCCAACCAACGTATCATTTCAGAAACAACTTCATCCCTATTTTCCATTTTTTCTGTACTGACCTGCAAATATAATAGCCAACACAATCACTACAACAAATATACCATATTACAACGGTGCAAAAACGTTGTAAAAAGTTTTTACAACGGTGGAGCCACCGTCGTGTATTAAGAAGTTGTAATATACTTATATCTTTTACAACGTTTCTGCACCTTGCAACACCGTTGTGAAATAGGGTATTTAACAACTTTTACTCACCGTTGTAGAATGATTTATTACAACTGTTTTGCACCGTTGTAACTGTTGAGTATAACAATATGATTTTTATTTAATGATACATTACATCTCGTATAGAAATAAATATTTATATTACATAAAATGATATTGCACAGAATTTGATATTCAAACAATTATTTTATTCAATTAAATATTTTATTTCATTATTTGAAATAGTACAACTTTATGATCCCACTATTGTACAACCATCTGTTATATAATACAGTCAATTACATACATACATTCCTCATTATAGACTGCTCATTCAGTACACTCAGTTACATACACACTTTCATGTAAATATACACACTAACACACACCGAATCTTTATATGCTCCAGCATCCAGTTCAGTCACTTGTATACCAGTCACGTAAAGATTGTGAATCATGGAATTAAAGCGAATCCTGAAAGAATAAAAAGATTCACAGGAAAAAAGGGATAAGTGTCATTGGCATTCAAAAAATGTTAAAAATGCCACTATGATGCTCCGGATTAAAAACTCGGCAAGTTAAAAGTATAATTACATCCTTACTGATACATTGTTTCCTTTGCTGTCGCCTTACTTTCCAAACATTTAAACAATGAAAACCAAGATTTGAGTCATTGATTCTTACCATGACATAGTATTCAACTCAATATGATCACATCAACTAACAAAACAAAATCTCATAACACCAGGTTTACAAAGCTGCCATATCGAATAACCAACACCAGATTAAACCAATTTAAATTCTGTGACCTACGAATTTGCCTCAAAAAAGAAGAGAGAAAAGAAAAACAGAGAATATACTCACTGAATCCGCCCTCGACAAGGTAATTGAAAGTATGGCCATCGCAGTTGTAGGTAAACTTGGTGTTCATTGCCGGAAGTTTCTGCAAACATTGGAAGGCGATGCTGGTGAAATTTCCAGTGAATTCAGTGTACTCCGCAAGTATAATCATACCTCGAGCTACGAAACTATAGATCAAAGTTTGCTGGGGCATAATTCTGATATTTCACGCACAGATCCACGCACAGATCCTTCTTCCTTTCGCTGTCGCTTGCAGATCCACGCACAGATCCACGCATCCTCTCTGAGTACTTACAGATCCATGCACAGATCTGCTTTCTCTCCCCCTACAGATCGAAATCGCATTCTCTCCTCCTATGGATCCACGCACAGATCTTCTGCGCAACCCATGACCAATAATATCCCAACCGAAGCCTGAAATCTCTAAACTTGCCTTCGATTGTAGTACCAGATCGCTGATTTACTTTGTGAAGAAAAGAAAGAACGAGATGACGGCGAGATAGAATAATAGGCGGCGTGGGTTTAAGAAGATAAAATGATTTCTGAAATTGTGTTACCGTGAAAACGGAGAAGGTCTGATGGAAAAATTAAGGAAATACGAGCCAAAAAAATTACTTTGGAGCCAAATATTCGCGATGGAGCCAAAACGAAAATTTTAGATCTGGAGCCAAAACGAAAATTAAGCAGTAAAGGTGAAGTCCACCTTTTGGCCTTATTTAAAGCTCTAACGTGTTACGTTATATTGATGATTACTCCTTGTAGTTAACAACATTTACTTGAAAATTGTTATAACATAATAGCAGTTAATAAATGTTTGCAATAGAAAAAATTAAATAGTTGTTAAAAATTCTTGTTAGTCATTATTAAATAGTGGTTGATAATTATTAAATACTAATTCTAATTATTAATTACGTATAAATGGTTTAAAATTGTTAGTCATTATTTACCAATTATTAATTATTTAATATTAATCATGATTATTACTAAATAATTAAAATTGTTTATTATTTAGTCATTATTACTTATTCATTCACTATTGTATAATTAAAATTATTTATTATATAGTCATTATTATTTATTAATAGTTATTATTATTTATTACCTATTTCTTCAAAGTTATAATTGAATTCCAACTATTAAAAGTTAATTATTATGTAAATTTTATTGATTATATACTATTAAATATTTAATAGTAATTTTATTATTAACTATTAAATGTATATGTCACCTAAATATTAATTAATAAGCAGTTAACATTAACTATTAAACATTAAATTACCACTTATTAACTATTAATTATTTAATAAATATTATCGATTCCTAAGTTTATTACTAATTATTAATTATTATTAAATATTAATATAATTAGTTATTAAATATAGATATTATAAACATGAAGTTTGTAATGGGCATCTATTACAACTAACAAAACAAAAAGTTGTTAAAAATATGTTTATTACAACTTTAGGGAATACCACCGTTGTAAAAAAACCATTTATTACAACGGTGATTTTACCACCGTTGTAAAAAACCATTTATTACAACGGTGTCTTTACCACCGTTGTAAAAAACCATTTATTACAACGGTGCGTTTACCACCGTTGTAAAAAACCATTTATTACAACGGTGCTTTTACCACCGTTGTAAAATTAAAGTTGTAATATGGTGTTTTTGTTGTAGTGAATGTAAATACACTTCAACTTATCATATATATTAACAACCACAACTAAGAATACACAATAATACAACAATGAATTTTATTTTGAGCAACACGACTTCTATTTAACTTCTATTTAATATGATTTTGCATATTTGTACATTATCCAACGTAAACTAACATTTCTTTCGAACCAATCAGCAACATTCGATTATGTTCTCCCACCAATCACTGAACATTCTTTCTATTTACTCGATAAATCCTTTCCAGATACTCCTTATGCATCCTGAATATAATTACATAATATAAAAATTATTGCACATATATATACAAAGAATAATAATTCTTAAAGAATAAAATACTTGTACAATTACAGAATACTTATAGAATATATGGCTCAACTTCATTGTTGTTAAGAAGGACATGTAGATGCGCCTCATCTCGTTCTTTTTCTTCCACCGACTTTATTATTGCAGCAAAAAATGGACCAGAAGGTTTGTATTTATCCTTCCGAAGTCCAGTAGTTGTATAACTGTGTTTAAGAAACTCCATGCAAAATTCAGTTGACCCTTCTTCAAGATAACTTTCAACTATACAACCTTCTGGAGAAAATCGATTTAGTACATAACTCTTCAAGACTTTATTGAACCATTCAAGTGGAAACATCCATCTATAAAACACTGGTCCACACAAACGCAATTCTCTAACCAAATGGACTGTGAGATGTAACATTACAGTGAAAAATGAGGGAGGAAATACTTTTTCCAACTCGCACAAGGTCAATATCACATCTGATTGCAACTTGTTTGGTTTAGACACATCTATGATTTTGTTGCATAGAGAACTAAAGAAGAAGCACAGTCTGTTTATACTAACCCTTACATTCTTTAAAAGTACAGAACGTATTGAAACTGATAGTAACTGTTGAAGGAGGGTATGACAATCGTGGGATTTCAACCTATACAACTTCAAATTAGGTAATGACATACGGTTTTTAATATTTGATTCATGTCCATAGGGAAGTTTCATACTTGACAATAACGATAACATTTTTTTCTGCCTTGGACAAATTATAAGGGGTATGGGGTAAGTACGTTTTCTTTTCTCCAATCACAGGAGCTAAATCAACCCTTATACCCATTTCAACCATATCAAGACGAGAGGCGCCACTATCTTTAGTCTTAAATTTCAAATTTAATAGTGTCCCTATTAAATTATCGCACACACTTTTCTCGATGTGCATAACATCAAGACAATGACGAATATGGTGAAACTTCCAATATTCTAACTTGAAAAAAATTGATATCTTCTTCCATACAGATTCTACCTTATTTGACTTCTTCACCTTAAATTTCAAGTGTTCTTGCTGCCTTAACACTATTCTCCAGAAAGGGGTGTAGGTGCGCATCCGAACTCTTATTCTCCATTGAAGGCTGCCCTTTGCCTCCTATACGGATGATTTTGATCCAAATACCGACGATGACCTTAGTAACACATTTTCCTACTATGAATTAAATACTTAACTACAATATCGTCGCCACATATTGTACAATACTTATAACCCTGATTGATGCAACCAGACAAATTTCCGTAGGCAGGGAAATCATTTATTGTCCACATTAAAGCTACTCTTAAAGTGAAATGTTCCTTAATAAACGCATCATATACATTTGGTTCACCTTCCTCTTACAACTTCTTCAAATCATCAACAATTGGTTGAAGATATACGTTAATATTGTTACTTGGTTCACCTTCCTCTTACAACTTCTTCAATGTTATTACAACAATTCCATCAGATACAAGAATATACAGAGTATAAATGAATAAAATACATTCGATGAACATCAGAGGTTACAATAAATTACATAGCAGCGGAAAATATACAAAACCCAACTAGAACGAGATATACGGATACAGAGCTTCCCGAATATCATTCCAGCTGTAAGCCAGGAACCTGTGAATATAAATCTACAAAACTAAAACTACTAGCTGCCCGTGTGGAAACTAGGGGCACCCAGAGTTTAGGTTAAAACAATAAACTCCAGGTCAGTCATGTGACTGGTGTAAGAACTAAAACAGTTATTTAAAACTTTACTTTAAAAGAGAGAAATTCAAGGGACCACGCCGTATAACACGGAACGGGTTTCCTCCCAAGAATACTAGTGCATATAACAAAACAGCGCTGTAACATCCCATATTTTCTGTGTATTTAATTTTCAAATTTTAAATAAATAAAATATAATAATATTGGATAAAATCAAATTTTGTCGATTTTTAATGATGATGATTATTTGAATGGAGTATAAATAGATTTTAAATTAGTTTATACTTAGAATTGGTGCAATTTGAAATTTTTTATTTTATTTATTTAATAAATTTGAGTTATTTAGTTTATAATGGAAATTCAAATTTAACTGGATAAATGAAGAATTCTAAGTTGGGGAATAATAACTGAAATTCTAATTTAAGATTCAAATAATCAAATTAAGATTTAAAATGTGTGAAATAGATTTATAAAATTTATTTAAGTTATAATTTGGTTAAATTTGAATTTATAAATATTTAAAATTTAATTTAAACAGTTAATCGAATAATTGAATATTTTATTTATTTAATTAACTGTGAAATTTAACGGTTTTGGCGACTGTCTCGGAATTCGACGAAACTGGTGCCATTAGATCCGGAATGGCGAATTAGTATAGGATTTCAGTTTGCGTTACAATCCGACTTACCATTTGACCGTACGAGAGGAAATGTGAATGAGATCTTTGTAAATGGATAATTGAGTGTTTATCATATTGGGCCTTCTAATATAGGTAAATAAAATTCCATATCTCCCTCATCAGCTCATTTTCACCATACACTACTTTCCTCCTCTAAGAAAATTCTTTTAATGGCAGAAAATGATTTTTCAAAACCTAGAAAATAAAATACAAGCTAAAAATAAAGTCTCTCCAAAACCTATCGTATTATATATCAGATCGAAGCTCTTGATGAGTAGATTCTAGATCTGTAATTTGTTGTCGCATGCAGTGCTTCGTTTGGCCGGAATTCGATGGTCAAAGTTCTAATTTTCGGAACCCTAAGCATGAATTAGGGATTTTTGATTTTGGCTTCAATCGAGGATTCAGGCTTCTGGGTATTGTTGAGGACGTCGATACGAGTTGGAGGAAGTTGGTCGGAGATCCCATCATTGAGTGTGGTGGTCGTATTTGGTGGTTGAACGCTGAAACTAGCGGATTAGGGTTGGATGGCGCGGTCAATTGGGTGCGTTGGAGTTGATGTCGTGGCCACGGTTGGGTGCCTCTCAGTGCGAGCTTTCCAATGGTGGTGGTCGGAGGCCATCAGGGCGTCGGAATTGGGAGCTAGAGTTGGTCAAAGTTCATGGTTTTGGGTTTATTTTCATTGGTTTACTGTAGCCATAATAAGAAGGAGCGGGAAGAAGATGTGAGGGGGGCTGATGTGTCAAGGAAGGATTGGTGAGGAATCATTATTTAATTAATTTTATATATTTAAATTCAAACAGTAAATCGCTGATAACTTTCTAGTTTTAACTCGGATTTGGACGCGGTTTGTTGCGTTGGGATCATGGCGAAATTGCGTACGTTTTGGCATTGGTTTGGTTACGTTTGGAGACTATCAAATTTTGGGCTTCTTTTGGGCGTCCGATCCACTAAGGACCCAAAGGTGAGTGATTTTCTCACTTACGAAATACTGAATTTTTCCCATGTTTATCGAATTAAATTTGAAATAAGTTTGGTTGCATGATTGTGTTGATTTGGTGAATGGTTGCTTAAACTTGACATGCAATGAAAATTGATAGTTAGTTATTTAAATTTAATTTAAATTTCTAGTTAGAAAAAAATCTCAACACTTTAAATTAGTGGGATGATTTAACATTTACCATGGAATAAAGTGTTGTGTGATGGATGCCTTGGTTGATGTGATTACTGAATGATTATTGTTGAAATGTTACTTACTTCAGTATATGGATGTAAGTGTGTTCATCATGATGATTAATCCCATTTACCCTTGATGTTGCGGACATCGAATCAACTCGGGATTGATCGATTTAAAATGAATTAAAAACACAGATTGAAATGATAAATATCTGTGACCCTGATTTGGATTGAAATGATAGATCCATCCCTGAATATCGAGAAATTAAATTTAAAATCACTTGACCATAGGATAGTAAATTATATATGGACATCGGTTGGTTAAATGATTTTAAATATTCGAAATTCTGTTGATGAAATTTGATTTAAAGGAAATGTATCGATTTCGATAAGCTTTATTCTTCCTTTGAAAATCTGAATCTTAAAGATTATTTGAAATGATTTAAGTATTTTCCCAAAGTGAATTTGAAGGTTAAGATTTAAATTTATACGATTTGGGATTTTCAAGGATTGGGCAAACTCGAATATAGTAAATTCTTATTGAACTTAATATTGGAATTAAGATAATCGAGAATACTCAGGATTGTTTTCAAACTTAATACGAGTATAATATTGAATCCTTGAATTTGAAAGAGGGTTTGAAATGGGATTTGAAACAAGTCCTTTGAGCTAAGCAACTCCATTGAGACTGGGGTTTAGATTCAAGATTTGAAATTCGGAAGAAAGAGTTAAATTTTGTTAAAGAATTTTCTTATATATATATTTAAACCGTTTGACTTCAAATAACTATCCTCTTTTCAAGAATTTATTTATTAACTTTTATCTATAACTATTTTTATTTTAACAAAAATTTTCTTATATTCTATTATTTAAATTAGTTAGTAAACTTTCAATTTATATATATATATATAGTGTTTAAAATTTATCTTATCCTATTCTAACTATGATATTATATATATATTATTTATGTAAAGGTTTTCTTTATAAACATTATTTTTCATAGTTATATCCCCTTAAAATTTTCATTTCTTCTGAATGGAAAGTGTTTGAATCTAAATCGTAGGTTCGAATGGAGTTGAGATAAGAATTCCGTCTATTTGAATATGAACCGATTTAAATCAATTTTTATGGATATATATATTATATTCTTCTTAAATATAAATGGATCTCCTAAGAGATTTAAAATGAGTGGTTATGAAATATATATTCTAGTTGAATATGAATGGATTTTAACATAAATCTATTTGTGATAATTAAAATCTTTGATATGGAATATATTCTACTTGAATATAAATCGATTTGGAAGTATTATATAAGTATAATATAATGATATGAAAGTGTATTCTAGTCAGAATATAATCGGTTTGGGAATGATTGGGATATCATGATATAAAATTTTATTCTACTGAATAAATTTGGTTCGAAACAGAATATGATATTTTGATATGAAGCGAACCTTTATGAAATATAAAATAACCAACCGATGTGAAAGATGTAAGCGTTGGTTGTTAAAGAGACCGAAGTCGACATAAGGCATACTCTCTGTCAGTGTCGATACCACTTTGACAACTGTGAACGTTATGACGTATCCAGAATGAGTATGATGACTTGGAGGCGATTATTGAATCGAAGAAGATGAACGATAACGAAATAGCCCTGACATTCGGGTCAGAATTGAAATGACTAAAGCAGGAGCTATACCGTGACTAATTGAGGTAGCACCTTTGATCGGACACACTTCTTCGATACTATTTCTATGACTATGATGACGAGGATTTGGGCCCATTTATGAATTATGGGAGTGTGATCCGAGGTGGGCAGTAGTGGCTGTTATGCGTTACCACCGGTCCGGGAGTGCAATTGGTAGAATCCTACCCCGGGCATTGCCTCGAGTGCCTTGTCATATTTTCCTTATCGAATCCCGTACGATTTTGATTTGTATCGTACCTATGGAGTGCCCTCTGATGCCATCGTTTATGGTGGGTTTACGGTACTGTATACACTACGGTATTATAAACAGTGTAAGGGTAAAAATGTAATCCCGCTTACGCTATTTTCAGTATTTATACTTTACTGAGTAGACACTATCATAATAGCGTATTATACTATCTATGTATTAGTTTAACGGATCCTTGAGAGATGGAAAAATCCCGTAACATCTCTTGAGTTACTGCACCCATGACACTGATGTTATTTCGTATTTAAATTGACTAATATGAGAACGATTTAGTGCTGATCCGAGTGTTTGTTGTGCTTTTTTTTATGCAATACGCTCGGGTCAGCAGATGTTGCAGTTAATGAAGATTACTTTGCCTTGGAGATCGAAGACGGAGATTGGTATATATCTATTATATATGTATTTGCGCTGCATCTTATTTCCGCTGCCATGTTATGTATATCTGCTTATGTGTAACTCTGATTTATCATTTGTACGCTACAGTCAAATGTATATATATTCCAATTGTTTTTAACTGCTATTTGTTTATTATATGTTGTCCTTCCGCTGTGAGATTCTGAGATTTGTTTTCCTTCTTCCTTTCTTTCCTTCTTTTTCCCAATAACTGCCTGCATTTGAGATTTGTTTGGGTCGACATGGGTGGTTTATTGTCGATTTGAACGGTCAAAAATTTAGGTCGTTACATTTGGTATCAGAGCCATGGTTAGCGATAACCTTGGCTCTGTTTGGGAATTTACTCATTAGATATAGGGTTAGAAATGCCTTAGAATGAGTTTGAGTGATATGAGAGAGTGTACTTGTATTTTGATATAAATTTGTTTATATTGTGCTGACTTGTTCAGTTGAATATTTATGGATTCTGGTCGATATATGGGACGCCATGGTATCGACAGGAATTTCTAAATAATCGAATAGGATGGAACGACACAATATGGTTTTGATTATATTTTAAATATATATATATATATCAAATATATTATTGGTTCAAGTATATACATATATATATCTGTTTTAGTAGGCGGTGATATTAATTTATCACCTGTTAAGGTTAATTAGACAATAAATCTAATAAGGAAAAAGGTAATGAATTCAGAAAATATTTAGAAATGAAATGATACCTTAAGTATAATTGGGTGAGATTTAAATAGAAATGAACCTGAAACTTGATCCTGGGGTACTTTTGAAATAGTTTCCAAAGTGTGAAATAATATCGTATTATAAGAAATAGTGCTGGAAGTGGTTTTCAAAGGATTTTGAACAAGATGAGTGTGTAATCCCTTCTCGGACTTCATAAATGCCTTCGGTAATGAGTGCACGCATTATCGATGTTTATTCTGAAGAGTCTAAGTGGGGGAGAGATCACTCAATGGTCATTATAATTGGGTTTGACAAAGGATTTTTGATTAAATTCCATATGGTATAACGTATACAAAAGTAATAGTATATGTTATTTAAGGGTTGAATTTAGATTAAACTAGAATTGAAATTTCTATGTTTTGTTATTTAAGATTTGGATTTAAAAAATTTATGACATGATTTTCAATAAAATAGTACAAGTATATATATTATTTTAAAAACCTAGCTTATAAACTTGGGATCTGGGTATTTAAGTTCATCTCAACTAAAAATATTGATTCATGTACTAAGGGAACTCGGTTCATTGGAATTTTAGATCTAGAAATCATGAAATGGATTTAAGTTTTTAGAGGAGAGCAGTGGTCGTTGAAATGCTTAAGCAGGGCGATAATAAGGGAACGAAAATTTGCCGAGAAATATATATATATATATATATATATATATATATGGTTTAAATAGAACGCGCTGCGCAGCGACCGTTCGCGAATTTCGACCATTGACTTTGAATGGACGTAGCGGGAGATCCGACCGTCGGATTCTCCTAAAACCGAAATCGTTGGGTTCGTATCAAAAAGAGCTTTCTAATGAATATGAGAGATTTGAAATCTAACGGTTAGATTTGGAAATATGTCCAAATCAAATTTGGAAAAGGTCGCTATGGCCGTAGTTCGGTGGCCATTATTGGAAACTGACTGAAACATCGATTATAAAATTATTAAAAATATTAATAATTTGTGTAAAATCATAGTAAGTGATTTAGAAAGAGTTGGGATGAAAAATCCATAATTGAATAGATAAAAATATATATTTTATCGAAACAAACTTTAATATAATGTGAGACGAGAATAAGGGAAAATGGTTAAGGATGAATCAAAGTGCCAAAATAAGGAAAATGGGATGCAAATATAAATTGGCTTATTCAGAATAAATATTAGTTAAGAGAATCCTAAATTTAGAGTTAGAAATATTAAAATGAGATTTTTTTTGAATAAAACTTAACCTGAATTGGATGGATTTAACAAAATGAAATAAACCTAGAAGGATTAAATAAGCCGATATAGAATTTATATATATTTGTGGATTAGGGAAGAAAAACGAATTTCGAAAATGAGAGAAATAGAAGCGTTGTATAAACCATAACTGATCTTAACCCTTGATTTTGGTCAACTAAATTTAACGACGCTCAGGTAGTGTGTTGGAGTAATAAGGGTAGTAATGAAAATTTGGATGGGTTGACCCATGTTAATGGGATAATGATTTCAGATAATCGAGTTAGTAAGAAGATTTAAGTGAACCAAGGTCTTAACTAGGATGTAATGCTCGGCATGAAATGGAAACTTAATAAGAAGAATATAGGAATAGGGAAAAATATCGAATATAAATCCGTTTCACGAGTAAGGAGGTAAATATCAACAGTAGAATGAATGAACAAGAACAAGTGAAATGGATGAGTTGCATATGAGCTTAATATAATATGAACAATAATGAAGAAAAACGAAATTGAGGTTATTTTAAAGAAAACAAATATGAATGTATTTAAGAAATAAAGGGAAACCCATATTTTGAACATATTGGATCGACAACCATTTTAGATGGCTAAACTTGGCTTAAGTTTGGGATCGAAAGATTTAAACTTCAAGGAAAATAGATCGGTGTTATGCAAGAATCTGAAATAGTCGATAAGCTGAAATTAAAACGACCATAACTTTTGATGAGATGATCGGAATTCGACGACTCTGGATTTTTTTGGAAACCTTAGAAACTGAACTAAAACCTTTGTTAATGGGGTCCTGTCTAATTTTCATGTTTATTAGGTTGAAATCCGAGGGTTAGTTGTAGTTCAGCGCGCAAAAAAAAAAAAAAAAAAAAAAAAAAAAAAAAAAAAAAAAAAATCTGAAGCGTATACCCATATTGTTTTGACCATAACACCCTAACGGAACGTCGGATTTTAATGTGCGAATACAATTCGAAAAGGCCTGAATGTAAACTAAAACTTTTCTTAACATACTGAGTTAAATTCTGATGTCTAAGGGGTTAAAAACTGGGTTGAACAACTCAGACCTGCATTTTTCATTTTACGGGCTGAGGTGTTCGCCTTCACTAAAATAGTCATAACTTTTGAACGGATTATCCGAATTCGACGAATCCGGACAATTCGGAAAGCCTGAAACAAATGCTACAACTTTTGCCTAGTATGTTTAGTCAAATTCCCTCATCTAAGGGGTGATAACCCTCAATTTGTTTGCTGGTTTGTTGTTAACATTTTGGTTTTATAGTTGAAATGGTCGATATATGTTATGTAAGTTGTATACAATTGCTATATATTGTATATATGTTTGATTCTTATGTGTATGTGAGTATGTAGCAGGTGTAAGGAAGTCGTACTACGCTTCGGAGCTCGCTTGCGCTAAACGCTAAATGCTAAGGTAAATAAAAATGCAAATAAACGCTAAGAAGGTACGTATTTGATTCATATAGTTTTGCAGTTACATATATATAGTGTTTTCCCCAATTTTTGGGATGCCTCATTGAATGATGAGATGTATATTTGAATTTTTATATATGTTGCGATTTTCCAGACCTCTCCGTACAAAGGAGATGCTACCGAAATTTTCCGTGATTTCGGGAGTTAGAAAAATTTGTGAGATTTTTCAATCATATAACTTATTTTATAAATATTATTTTATAAGTATGAATTTGAAAGTATGATTTGTTTAATACCTTATTTCGTTCTCTTTTCGAGGAAGAAAAGATTTTAAGGGGGGGAGAATGTAACATCCCATATTTTATGTGTATTTAATTTTCAAATTTTAAATAAATAAAATATAATAATATTGGATAAAAATCAAATTTTGTCGATTTTTAATGATGATGATTATTTGAATGGAGTATAAATAGATTTTAAATTAGTTTATACTTAGAATTGGTGCAATTTGAAATTTTTTATTTTATTTATTTAATAAATTTGAGTTATTTAGTTTATAATGGAAATTCAAATTTAAATGGATAAATGAAGAATTCTAAGTTGGGGAATAATAACTGAAATTCTAATATAAGATTCAAATAATCAAATTAAGATTTAAAATGTGTGAAATAGATTTATAAAATTTATTTAAGTTATAATTTGGTTAAATTTGAATTTATAAATATTTAAAATTTAATTTAAACAGTTAATCGAATAATTGAATATTTTATTTATTTAATTAACTGTGAAATTTAACGGTTTTGGCGACTGTCTCGAAATTCGACGAAACTGGCGCCATTAGATCTGGAACGGCGAATTAGTATAGGATTTCAGTTTGCGTTACAATCCGACTTACCGTTTGACCGTACGAGAGGAAATGTGAATGAGATCTTTGTAAATGGATAATTGAGTGTTTATCATATTGGGCCTTCTAATATAGGTAAATAAAATTCCATATCTCCCTTATCAGCTCATTTTCACCATACGTTACTTTCCTCCTCCAAGAAAATTCTTTTAATGGCAGAAAATGATTTTTCAAAACCTAGAAAATAAAATACAAGCTAAAAATAAAATCTCTCCAAAACCTATCGTATTATATATCAGATCGAAGCTCTTGATGAGTAGAATCTAGATCTGTAATTTGTTGTCGCATGCAGTGCTTCGTTTGGCTGGAATTCGATGGTCAAAGTTCTGATTTTCGGAACCCTAAGCATGAATTAAGGCTTTTTGATTTTGGCTTCAATCGAGGATTCAGGCTTCTGGGTATTGTTGAGGACGTCGATACGAGTTGGAGGAAGTTGGTAGGAGGTCCCATCATTGAGTGTGGTGGCCGTATTTGGTGGTTGAACGCTGAAACTAGCGGATTAGGGTTGGATGGCGCGGTCAATTGGGTGCGCTGGAGTTGATGTCGTGGCCACGGTTGGGTGCCTCTCGGTGCGAGCTTTCCATTGGTGGTGGTCGGAGGCCATCAGGGCGTCGGAATTGGGAGCTAGAGTTGGTCAAAGTTCATGGTTTTGGGTTTATTTTCGTTGGTTTACTGTAGCCATAATAAGAAGGAGCGGGAAGAAGATGTGAGGGGGGCTGACGTGTCAAGGAAGGATTGGTGAGGAATCATTATTTAATTAATTTTATATATTTAAATTCAAACAGTAAATCGCTGATAACTTTCTCGTTCTAACTCGGATTTGGACGCGGTTTGTTGCGTTGGGATCGTGGAGAAATTGCGGACGTTTTAGAATTGGTTTGGTTGCATTTGGAGACTGTCAAATTTTGGGCTTCTTATGGACGTCCGATCCACTAAGGACCCAAAGGTGAGTGATTTTCTCACTTACGAAATACTGAATTTTTCCCATGTTTATCGAATTAAATTGTGAAATAAGTTTGGTTGCTTGATTGTGTTGATTTGGTGAATGGTTGCTTAAACTTGACATGCAATGAAAATCGATAGTTAGTTATTTAAATTTAATTTAAATTTCTAGTTAGAAAAAAATCTCAACACTTTAAATTAGTGGGATGATTTAACATTTACCATGGAATAAAGTGTTGTGTGATGGATGCCTTGGTTGATGTGATTACTGAATGATTATTGTTGAAATGTTACTTACTTCAGTATATGGATGTTAGTGTGTTCATCATGACGATTAATCCCATTTACCCTTGATGTTGCAGGCATCGAATCAACCCGGGATTGATCGATTTAAAATGAATTAAGAACACAAATTGAAATGATAAATATCTGTGACCCTGATTTGGATTGAAATGATAGATCCATCCCTGAATATCGAGAAATTAAATTTAAAATCACTTGACCATAGGATAGTAAATTGTATATGGACATCGGTTGGTTAAATGATTTTAAATATTCGAAATTCTGTTGATGAAATTTGATTTAAAGGAAATGTATCGATTTCGATAAGCTTTATTCTTCCTTTGAAAATCTGAATCTTAAAGATTATTTGAAATGATTTAAGTATTTTCTCAAAGTGAATTTGAAGGTTAAGATTTAAATTTATACGATTTGGGATTTTCAAGGATTGGGCAAACTCGAATATAGTAAATTCTTATTGAACTTAATATTGGAATTAAGATAATCGAGAATACTCGGGATTGTTTTCAAACTTAATACGAGTATAATATTGAATCCTTGAATTTGAAAGAGGGTTTGAAATGGGAAGTCCTTTGAGCTAAGCGACTCCATTGAGACTGGGGTTTAGATTCAAGTTTTGGAATTCGGAAGAAAGAGTTAATTTTAGTTAAAGAATTTTCTTATATATATATTTGAATCGTTTGATTTCAAATAACTATCCTCTCTTCAAGAATTTATTTATTAACTTTTATCTATAACTATTTTTATTTTAACAAAAATTTTCTTATATTCTATTATTTAAATTAGTTAGTAAACTTTCAATTTATATATATATATATAGTGTTTAAAATTTATCTTATTCTATTCTAACTATGATATTATATATATATTCTTTATGTAAAGGTTTTCTTTATAAATATTAATTTTCATAGTTATATCCCCTTAAAATTTTCATTTCGTCTAAATGGAAAGTGTTTGAATCTAAATCGTAGGTTCGAATGGAGTTGAGATAAGAATTCCGTCTATTTGAATATGAACCGATTTAAATCGATTTTTATGGATATATATATATTATATTCTTCTTGAATATAAATGGATCTCCTAAGAGATTTAAAATGAGTGGTTATGAAATATATATTCTAGTTGAATATGAATGGATTTTAACATAAATTGATTTGTGATAATTAAAATCTTTGATATGGAATATATTCTACTTGAATATAAATCGATTTGGAAGTATTATATAAGTATAATATAATGATACGAAAGCATATTCTAGTCAGAATATAATCGGTTTGGGAATGACTGGGATATCGTGATATAAAATTTTATTCTATTGAATAAATTTGGTTCGAAACAGAATATGATATTTTGATATGAAGCGAACCTTTATGAAATATAAAAGAACCAACCGATGTGAAAGATGTAAGCGTTGTTTGTTAAAGAGACCGGAGTCGACATAAGGCATACTCTCTGTCAGTGTCGATACCACTTTGACAACTGTGAACGTTATGACGTATCCAGAATGAGTATGATGACTTCGAGGCGATTATTGAATAGAAGAAGATCAACGATAACGAAATAGCCCTGACCTTCGGGTCAGAATTGAAATGACTAAAACAGGAGCTATACCGTGACTAATTGAGGTAGCACCTTTGATCGGACACACTTCTTCGATACTATTTCTATGACTATGATGACGAGGATTTGGGCCTATTTATGAATTATGGGAGTGTGATCCGAGGTGGGCGGTAGTGGCTGTTATGCGTTACCACCGGTCCGGGAGTGCAATTGGTAGAATCCTACCCTAGGCATTGCCTCGAGTGCCTTGTCATATTTTCCTTATCGAATCCCGTACGATTTTGATTTGTATCATACCTATGGAGTGCCCTCTGATGCCATCGTTTACGGTGGGTTTACGGTACTGTATACACTACGGTATTATAAACAGTGTAAGGGTAAAAATGTAATCCCGCTTACGCTATTTTCAGTATTTATACTTTACTGAGTAGACACTATCATAATAGCGTATTATACTGTCTATGTATTAGTTTAACGGATCCTTGAGAGATGGAAAAATCCTGTAACATCTCTTGAGTTACTGCACCCATGACACTGATGTTATTTCGTATTTAAATTGACTAATATGAGAATGATTTAGTGTTGATCCGAGTGTTTGTTGTGTTTTTTTATGCAATACGCTCGGGTCAGCAGATGTTGCAGTTAATGAAGATTACTTTGCCTTGGAGATCGAAGACGAAGATTGGTATATATCTATTATATATGTATTTCCGCTGCATCTTATTTCCATTGCATCTTATTTCCGCTTCCATGTTATGTATATCTGCTTATGTGTAACTCTGATTTATCATTTGTACGCTATAGTCAAATGTATATATTTTCCAATTGTTTTTAACTGCTATTTGTTTATTATATGTTGTCCTTCCGCTGTGCGATTCTGAGATTTGTTTTCCTTCTTCCTTTCTTTTCTTCTTTTTCCCAATAACTGCCTGCATTTGAGATTTGTTTGGGTCGACATGGGTGGTTTATTGTCGATTTGAACGGTCAAAAATTTAGGTCGTTACAAGCGCAATGCTCTTTGGAAAAATGAAGCTATTATAAGACCCAGGTCCCATCACACAATGCAACGCAAGCCGGAGGATAGGGTTTTCCCTTATAATAGCCAAACATGCTTGGTACGTTTAAAACAAATCATTTGATACTATTATAGGTGTATAGTGTCAAAACAATTTCAATCATAAATATCAATCATAGGCGGCATGGGTACCATCTATCATGTCGCCATACTAGTTCTACAATTAAAACCGCAATATCACGTATTGGAAATTGGACTTCCGTCATGAGTCGAGGCAAGGGGAAAGCTCCTCTCCGTTCGAGACACTCTAGCAAATGTCTCAGAACCCCACTTTGATCCTTGGAATCGGTTGGGCCGGTCCTCACCTAACTTTGGAGGATTGGCAATTCCTAAACACACGTTTCCCGGTCTTAACAGACCTATATCTGAGGCGCCTCGCATTCCAACATCCACACAGGTAAAAAGTATATAAATGTCAGGGCTGGTAGGTCACTGACATCACCCATAGCTAGAAAGAAACGTCGTGTTCTCCCAACGGTCCGTATCCCGTTTTTGACTCATACCGAGGTGTGAGGCTCGCGAATTCACGTTATACACAAAGCTACGCCACACAGGCCATGCTTTGATCATCAACCACAAGACTTTGCTTTTCAACAGAAGCTTTGATCAATTGCCACTTACGTGTGCCACACTGGCAATTCACTCCATGCGACTGATGTCCATCGATATACAACCTCTGAGCTCGTGCGTCTCAGAGAAGGGCGTTAAGCAAGAGAATAAATTCTCCGCCGCCAAACAGATGTATATTTAATAGAGATCAATCAATACAGAATAAAATCCAATGTCAGACACATAACCCATTTACAAGTTCGTTCTGGGTCTGAACGAAACCGGAGTCACTTTCCTCGCATATCCATCCATCTCCAAGTACGTCTGGACGATCACCAACTGATTCCCTCATCTTGAGTGTATAGCCCAATCAAGATCATCAGTAATCACCCAAATGATGTGAAGACTTCCGGTCTTCAACCACCGTCTTCATCTTCGACTTATCGCCCAATCGGTTATTCAGAATGGGTATAAACCCGGCCTTTCTGAATAACCCACGTATATAATAAACAAATGTTACACAAACCCAATAAACGCCTCATTCCAATTAAAAATATTCTTTTATTCACAAAATCACATTCTTAGGGAATAGGTTCCCATTAATTTTATCAAAGATAAATTCTTCTAAATTTATTCTTTAATCTTCCTTTGGATATCATTTCAAACTAGTCGGGATTAGCGAACCACACCAAAGTAATTATTTATTTTATTTCCCAATCCCAACCAATTTATCCCATGGAGAAAACTGGTAATACTCCATATCTAACACCACGGTGTTATCGGTAAAGTTAATTACCATTTCACGTTCAAATCTAATTAAAGATTTAACTATCGCTTTGGAGCAAAACTGGTGGTACTCCATTCTTGATCACCTTTCAGATTTGATAATTTAAATTATCAATTCACATTTCAATCTAATTAAAGATTCATTAAAACTCCACTTAGTTTTAATCTTCTTAAAAATCAATATTCTGTCTTTAACTGGGTTAAAGAACCAATGTCATCTAAAACACGATTCACGGTAAACCCAAAATCACACTCTATGGTTAATCGGGTTAAAGAACAGGTGTTGTTCAAAACACCGCTCACGATAAACCCAAAAACCAATTCAAATTCGATTCCAATTAAATATTATTTAATTGATACACTTCATTAAATCTAAATAGAAAGATTTAATCTTTTTCTCTATTGGGCTTAAGAATAGTGTTAATGAAGACACCATTCACGACAAACCCAAATCACATTTGATATTAAATACAAGGCTCTGAATAGAAAATATACCGGCTTATATTCTATATCAAATCCTGAAACCAACAAATATCGTATTGGAAATAACAATATAAAATATATCTTTCAAATTCCCATAACAATATCTGTATAGTCACGAAATCCAATATCGAAATAATCCGAAGATAATTTCAATTCAACTCCAGTCCAATTCACGTATTGGGAATATTGATTATTTTTAAAATCACTTTCAAATTCAAATTATTTATTTCAAAAATAAATTGATTTTAGTTCTAGTTCAAAACTAGTTCATTTCGATAAAAAAACTATTTTTATCCTTTCAAATGTGGAATTTTTCATCCCAGTTCTTTACAATTCACATATTATGATTTTACACAAATTATTACTATTTTTAATAATTTTATCAAGGTCTGTACAGTCGATTTCCATCAACGGCCATCGAACTGCACTTACAGTGACCTTTCTAAATTTGATTTGGACATAATTCCAAATCCAACCGTTAGATTTCAAATTTCAAATATTCATTAGAAAGCTATTTTCGATACGAACCCAACAGTTCTGGTTTTAGGAGAATCCGACGGTCAGATCTCCCGTAATGTCAATTCGAAGTCAATGGTCGAAATTCACGAACTGCCGCGGCGCGGCGCATTCAATTCAGGCCATTATATATATAATATATATATATATATTATATATTTCGTCGATTTCCTTTTTAAAACGTATTTTATAAATCGTTTTAAATTCGTTTTCAAAACATTTTCAACTCTATATTCAATTTTCAAATCAAAATTGAATATTTCCTATCATTACTATATAAATGATAATATTTTCAAAATGTTATATTTTGAAATCACTTCTATTCTATATTCATCATAAAAACGAATATAATCGATATAAATATCGTTCACGTCAAAATGGCGCAACTCTAATCAACACGGCTTTGTATATTTCAATAAATTCGTTATTCTATTCAACAAATGAATACTTATTCTATTCAACACAAGAATCTATATTTATTTCAACACACGACCAATCTCAACACATGAGTACTGTCAACACACAACTATTTTTGTCATGTAAAATATTTTATAAAATTATGGTATCTATCGTTTGATTTTCAATTAGACTCCACCGTGAAGTAGCTTCTAATTTTTAAATATGATAAAGATGTAAATTTTATTATTAAAATATTTTACTCAACACATGAATAATTTGAACACATAAATATCATCAACACATGACTATTTTTATATTCAACACATGAATTTTCTTTTATAATATTCATTATTTTCCCGATTGGAATGAGGCCCAATCAATTACCATATAACGTTAATTATATGGATTCCACCCAACACATGTATATAATAGCAACAATAACCAATCAACCATCATCCAAAGTGCACCACACAACTGCATAAGCATCAAATATAAATAATCAACGCTTACACAGTCTGTCGACCAATCGATCGACATACAATTAAATAATTGGGATTAGTGTACGCCAAATATCATCCCAACACCCGTGTGGGGTTTCAAATCAACAAACACTGAATATTATTTGTGCAGTTGGGCGATGTGTAAAATTTATCATGCCAATCAATATTAGTCAAATCAGTGTATATAAACAAATCGGCCGATTTATTTATAAATATTTATTTATTCACATTCACGTTAAAAATTATATTTTTAACGATAATTAATTTATTTCAACACATTAATCTGTATTATCGATTTCACATCAACATCACAAACAAATTTCACAACACATCAAACAAGCATACAAGTCGTCCATGGTCTGTGGACGACGGGTGTCAGGTGCTACTAAGCACCGTCTGCATCCTAGTGTATATATATATATATATATATATATATATATAACTAGAAAAAGGAATTTAGAGTGAGAAGTTCTCACCAAAGCTATCCCAACTTCACGACACTTCTATTATAGGAAATCATCACTGTTCTCGCCTTTTGTTACTTTCGTTGTCCGTAGCCACTACATATATAAAAATCACATTTTTATATTCTCTCTACTTCACGATTAAAATAAAGTTCAGATTTTTATTTCACTTCATATATTTACAACGCTTCTTTCTATATAAAAATTATATTTTTATATTTCTACTTCTTATATAAAGATCGAATTTTTATTATATATATATTATAAAAAATATATTTTTATTACTCTACCTTAATAAAAACCATATTTTTAATACTCTACCTAAGTAAAAATCATATTTTTAATGTCTACATTATATAAAAATCTTATCTTTATATCTTCTATAAGTTAAAAATCGGATTTTTATTCTCTCTATAATATAAAAATCATATTTTTATTTACTTCATATGTCAAAACCCATAGAAGTTTTAAAACGGAGAAAACTCACATATTTTCTATCGCCCGGATTTGTTGTTCTGGTTCCATAATTTGCAAACGAGCTCCAATTTTCACACCATCTTTTTTTCTAGCTTAAACGCGCCATTCAGAACAACTTTCACCTAAGAGACTTTTTGCCAAAAATGCTCCAATTCGCCAGAATTCGCGAAAGTACACGATTTTTTCAGCTTTTGAACAGCAGACTTTGAACGCGTTTTCCGAGCAGCTCCGTACTCCAAAACACGACTTCCATATAGCCAAATCGAAGAGAAAATTGTGCTCTACAACTTTGGTCTGGAGGAGTTTTGACTAAAAATGCACGGTTTGGGAGTTGTTGGCGAAATAAGGACAGGGTGTTATTTGCAAAACGGGGTTTTTGGTGAAAATGGGTTTTTGGGTGTAGAGGGGCCCACGGCCGGAGCTGGGCTAGGGGGTGGCGGCGCTGGGCCTGATTGGGCGTGGGGAGGGTGCTGGTAGGTGGTGGCGGTGGTGGAGGGGCCAACGGTGGTGGTGGTTGGGGCCTAGGGTTGCAAATTGGAGAGAGAGAGAGAAGAGAGAGGAGGAAGGAGAGAGGAGGAGGAGGTGGCCGAAGGGGAGGAGGAGCGGCGCCGGTGGATGGTGGCAGCGGTGGAGGGGGTGGGGCTGATGGGTTTTGGGGAAGAGCCCATTAAAGAGGGAAAATGCAAAAAGAGGAAGGAGGAAATTATGAAGAAGGAAAATGAAGCTAAGTGTTTATATGTCCGTTTCTCACCTATCGTCCGAACGCCGACTATATCCAATTGCCGTGGATTTCGGACACGACATAGTAGACGTGAAGACGAGTTCAACGAAACAAGTTTCGTCGAATTCCGAGTTCGTTTGGTCGTCCATTAAAATTCTCAAAAATGCTCAGATAAGCTCTAAAAATGCGATAATGGCGCACCATTTCTTCTTGCACGCTCACATGCTAACTCCAAAAAACATGGTCTTTTGGATTTAACCATTATTAGACGATACGAATCAAAAAAAACGAAATCGAATTCTGAGGTCGTATCAATAATATTCCTTTGTAAAATGACTACTCGTTTTACCCTGAACTGTTTTAGCTCGCACGGCCACATACTAACTCCGTTCGACGCGCCCTTTGGAACTCAACAATGATTTATCATTATGAATCCAGAAAAATTTATCTCGTCGAATTCTGAGCTCATATGCAAATTTTCACTTTTTAAGGGCTATGTATTGTTAACCGAAAAGCTCCAGCCAATTGCCACTATTCCGGATATCAGAATATATCGAAGCTTATACTTTTCGGAGTTCTAAACGGCATTTTGAACTCAATGGAAGTGGTTTCGAGTCCAAATTCATCCGTATGCAAAATATGACTTTTTGGGACATGTATAATTTACATAGCGACTATTCTGAATTTTCAACTGGGCATAACTTTTGATTCCCGCTATGAAATTTCAATTTTTCGGATTCGTTGGAAAGATATTCTCAACTAGATTCTAATATTTTTTGTTTCGCCAAAATCCGGTTTATTTTGCACTCGGTATGTTCAATTGAAATTTGAAATCGAATTATCGAACTACCGCGCCATTTTCAATTCCTTTTATAATTATATATAATTATTTATATTCTAACGACGATGTATATAAATATATACGTTCGAATTATATTCAAAATAAATTTCTCTCGTTATTATTTAAAATAATTCATTTTAAATATTCAAAATTCATTAAAATTGCCAAAATAAAAAAAATTAAATTGGCTCAGAATTTCCGGGTTGTTATAGTTCATGCAGACCAGAAACTAATACCGTTAGCATCATAAACTTCCTCTTCATACACAACCATGGTGACAGATTATAAATTACTAACACGGCCGACCAACAATTGTACCTATTACTTAGGCCATTAGTATGTGGGTTTATACCATCTGCCGCCAATGCTAAGCGTAAGTTTCTTGGCTCACTACCAAACTCAGGCCATCTGTGATCAATATTTCACCAAGAAGGAAAATCCGTTGGATGTCGCATATGGCCGTCTTCAATTTGGTTGTTCGCATGCCAGGTCATTAGTTTAGCGTTGCATTCAGACCTAAACAATCCTCTATATCTGGGAATTATGGGAAAATACTACATAACTTTTGCTGGTATATTAATCCTAACTTTACCATCTTTTCCGACCTTCCAGCGAGATATATGACACTTGGGAGACTTAGAGGCCTCAAGATTATACCCCTGTATAATAAATAATCATTCGGACATGCATGAATTTTATATACTCAAGTCCTAAATTAGATAGGGTTTTCTTTGCTTCATATGTAGTACCAGGCAACATATGATCTTTAGGTAGGAAAGAACCAACAGAAGTGAGAAAATCAGTGAATGCGGCGTTTCTAATCCCAAACCTAGCTTTACAGTTATACAACCTTAACATTGACTCTAACTTAGTGCACTCGCTTCCCTCAAATAGAGGTACTTCGGTATCAGCCACAAATCTCTTGAACTCAAATGATTCTTCATCGTAATCCCTATCATTGTAGGCTGTTTTGCAAATATCAGTTGTTTCTGAGGTAGGAGTCTGCTTTGTAGCAAGACTCGTACTACTAACAAATGACGTGGTACCCCTAGAAGACTCTTCTCCATGCCAAATCCACTCAACGTACCATAAACTAAATTCATTTTCATATAGATGACCTCTAATTGTTTTAACCGGAATTTGTTTAAAAAAAATTAACACAACGTCCACATGGACAAGAAATTTTCTTAGGATTTTTAGTATTTCCTTCAGCAAATATCAAGAAGTTTTCAACACCAATTTCATATTGTAAAAAATCCCTATCTTATTTAATCCATGACTTATATATCCATTTCAACCACTTACAAACCAGAAATACCGAATTCAAGCTTACCCACTTAGAACATATATAAATTAGAAATATCAAACCAAGCTTAACCACTTACAAACCAAAAGCAATACAAACAGAAAATGCTATATGAACATAGTTATGAACAGCTTACCACTTACAAACTAAGATTTGAGCTCGAGCTTCACAAATTAGGGCTTTCAGCTAATCGATTTCAGCTTTATACAGAGCTTCAAGCTACACAAAGAAGCTTTACAAATTAGGGCTTTGAGTGTGAATGGAGAGAGCAGTTTCAGAAATTAGGGCTCGAGAGATTGGTCGGGGAAAAGTGAGGGAGAGTTGAGTTTTTTGTGTTTTTTTTTTTTAATTTTTGTTTGTGAAAAAATTGACTAACGAGCTGAGGGGAAATAATTTGGTTAAGGGAGGGAAACAAATTGGTAAGGGGGAAAAGATCTGAGCGGCGCGATTTTTCCTTTTTTTAAAGTGTATTTAAGACATCGGTTTTTCAATAAATATATGTTTGAGAAGCCAACAACATCACATTTAAAATTAACGATGTTAAAAAACATTTTGACATCGACTGAATTTGCGATCGATGTTAAAACTGTGATGTCTATTCTACTTTTTCTTGTAGTGAATGTTGCTACGGATACAATGCTGATACTCTCACGGTCAAATTAGTAGTTATCCAAAAACTATTATTTTCAACCCTTTAGTATTTTATTAATTTATTATAAATTTAATTATCAATGTACATTTGGGAAATATTTTATAGAATATTACATATTTATAAATAAATACTAGTAGCATACAAAATGCAAACAGAAGGCGCTTTAAACAAGAAAACATGCTTGAAACATGGAAATGCACGTGAAGTTTCTAAAGCAAAAGTTCATTAAGAAGTATATATAAGCAATTTGAGTTATCGAAAAATGAATACGAATTCAGAGGAAATTATCAAAACAGTGAAAGCATTAATGAGTAGTTGTATTACACTCTTTTTCCTTAACTAAATTTTTTCTATTCTTAGTAAGTTTTCAATGAGGCATTATTTTGATTTAGAAGTATCAATCTAAAAAGTGACATACGAAAATAAGTTATAATGTATTTTATTTTCTTCTTATTTGAGTTTTTTCTCACTGAATTTATCTAATTAAGATTTTAATGAGACATCACATTGATTTGAAAGTATAAACTTTATTTGACGTCGTAATATATTGTTCTCTTTTTTTTCTTCTTTAAGATTTTTCTTATAGGGTTTCTCTTAGTAAGGTTTTTAACAAGACACTATTATAATCCAAAAGTATCAAACTTTATTAGATGAAAAGAGATATTAAATATGTTGTTTTACTCTTTTTCCTTCACTAAAATTTTTCCTACTGGGTTTTTCTTAGTTTGGTTTTAATGAGACATTGTTTTGATCCCAAAGTATCAAACTCTTAAAAGGGATATCATTTTAATATGATATATGTTATCTCACATGTTGCACTTTCCACCTCGTCCAAGGTTTTTCTCCTGTTGGGTTTTCCTAATAGAGCTTTTTTAATAAGGCAACAAACAATAGCTGTATCGATTGAATGAATATATGCAAGACAAGATAATAATAAGAGGAAACAATCATCATATATGTTCAAAAAGGGACAACTTTAAGTTAGTAGAACATTCAAGATTTTAGATACCCATATTCAAAAAGGAATGTTGTAATATATATGTGAATATGTTTTTGTATTTTTTTTAGTCTCACACTGTGCAGTTTATTCCTCGCTATATCGTGTAGCATGTTTCTAACGCTACGCTATTTCCTAGTAGCCTCTGAAATAGCCTTTGCGCTTTAATCCCTGCTATATATTCCGATATTCCCGATATATTACATTATTTCAACTATATTCCGCTATATCTTCTGTGAGAGAAATGAATTAAAAATGACATTTATGAATTATAAAATTGTTTTTAAATATAACTTTTAAACATATATTTTTCAGAATATAAAATATTATAATATTTTATTAAATTTAGTCAGGCCAAATAAAAGTTTACACTTATTTATATATATTTGCTTGTGCTTTTATTTAAAATTAAAAACGTACTAATTATAATTAGTTTGAATGTTAACTTTTCATTTATTTATCATTTATATATTTATAAAAGCATTAAATATAAGTTTATATGCTATGTTAGTCTCCTCCGCTATATCCCTATATTTCCCCGCTTTATCTTCGCTACAACTTTTGAAGCATCTGCCGCATTCGATCCACCGAGCGTTTTAACTGCATAGGTCTCACATTACGGGACAAGTTCAATCAATAGCCTTTTAAGGCCTTCTCTATTTCTTCTCTTCAATGGATTCTAATTTATTTAATTTATAAGATCTTTGTTGTGCTTGAGAAAAGTTGTAACTATGTGACCGCAGTCTCTCAACTTAACTACACAACTGGACAACGTTGAATCTCAATATTTAACTCTTCTCTTAGTTTTCTAGTTTTCTTTGTTTGACTGATTATCTTTCATTGAATTAACGATTAATAATTAATAACTACTTTGTTTCAATGCAAATTAATTATAATTTCTCAAAACATACAAATCTCAATTCTTCTTCGAGATAGACAAAGATTGAATTGTACAAACCCATGCTTTTCACAAAAGTGAACAAAAGGTCGGAAAGATCTGAATTCAGTTCTTATGATCAAGCCAAACTGAACCACCAAAATAGCAAACAAAACAGCGCTTACCAACCCAACTCTAATAGCATGTTTCACAGGGCGAATGCTACAAAAAAGATCGGTGCAGCTACATATATATCATGCTGGACGTTACACTCAGAAAGAATAAGTTACACAAGTATACATTCGTGAAGTCGGCTTCATATAGTTGAGCAGCCATTAATAGTAAGAAGACCAGCTTGTGGCCTTAGTACCATATTTGATTTCTCATCTATTTTAGCTGTATACAAACTCTCTCCATGAACCTATACCATAGTATTGCGCTTCTTACTAAAAACAAAGCAGAAACGTTCGCCATAGGTGGCGTACTGCATGCTCCTAAATCAAGAAAAGCAAAGCCATAACTCTTAACTGCTGACTCGGGGCTCAGCCATGGAGCCTTATTTGCTTGCCATGGTGATATTTGAGTTTCGTAAGCTCCTTCCTTCTCCTCCTTGCTGCAGCTGCTGCATTTGGATCCACTAATTTCCTCATCGCGGCTTGCGACTTCTCTTCTACATAACTTCTGATCTCGTCACAGCCTGTATTTATATCCATCGTATCTCTTTCACTTCTATCGGCAACACTTCCACCTGGATCGTGCTGAAAAACCTTATTTTGATTCAGATCAATGGAAGCCTCTTCGGTATTAACATTCATATTCTTCTTCTCTGGTACAGCCGTTAATCTACTCGCTTCACTGGTGGTGATACTGTTTACATTCTCCTTAACTTGGGGATAAGGCATGAAACCATGATGAGGAGCTGAAGTGTAAGATTCAGATATTTTTTGTTGAAGTATCGGATAAAATATAGTGCATACAGGAGGAGCATACAAATGTGTGTTTGATGTACTGGATACAGTACCACCGGCTTCCCCATAGCGCGACTTGTTGGTTGATGAAACGACACCACATGGAATTACTAATGAAAGTTCAGTTGAAGGAGAATCTGGCCTGAATTCTGCTTCAGTTTCGACCTTCACTTTCATTGCATAAGACACCTATAGACAAATGTAATAATCTGTAAAACTCTACGAGTTGGCCGAAATACTACCATGTAAAGATTGTGGATCTCACTTGCTCTTTCAATTTTTTGTTGGTTTCCTCCAGTGCCTGATATTCTCTCATTACCAGCTCCTTTTCCTACTCATAAGCATATGTTGCACAATTGTCAGAACATTTCCACAAGAAAAAAGAACCAAAACAAACATTGGCCAAACAACTAAGTAGAATAAAGCTCCCTTGTTCGCCTTGCATTCATACTACCACTTAAGTACAACGACACAAAATTCCCCTTCTATATTAGGAGGTGTTTAAGCTATTAAAGAGTTGAGTCATGGAGCAATTAAGAGTGAACCTGCAGTGTGAACTGAAAAAATTAATTCAGAATATTGTGTCATTATGAAGACTGTACAAGGTAAGCTCTAGTTCCAACAATACACACAAGTTAAAATGCAAAAAGAAAAATAGAGATTATCAACATTATACTGAAATTCCATGAAATCTTAGAAACACAAAGTATAAGCCATTGATAATACCTTTTTCATGCTCATGTTCTCGATTGACAACTCAGAGACCCTTCTGATCAATTCCTCTCGAAGAGCCTAATCAATAAAGAAGACATCAACATCTATCAATGTTTGCTTACCATTGGTATATTATGAAATAAAGGGTGTTCCCACTCGCTCTGAGGGAGTCGACAATTTTAACCTATTACACCATAACCATCTCAAAAAAAAAAAAAAAAAAAAAAAAAAAAATGTACGATGAAAAGACAGTAAGTGCTACTTCTTTGCCCCTTCCAAATGATAACTTTTTTTGTTTTTTGTTTTTAATATACTTAAAACTGAGATTGCAAGTTACCTGTCGTCTACGAATTGTTTGCCTAGCCGACTCTCTGTTAGCTAATACCCTGCGGATTCTTTTAGCTTCTCTCTCAGCCTATGAATAAAAGAGATAATTAATCTCCAAGCAGAGAGGTTTTCTTTTTTACATGGATTTACAATATTGTTACCTCAGTCATATCTTGTTTCACTCTACGTCCAAAACATGATCCATGACTACTGCTGCATCTAATATTTGGGATAGAGAACTCAGACACCGCTTTATTATCTTGAGAACCATTTTGCAACTGTTCATTCTACGAAGGAAGACAAGAAGCACATAAGTCTTGACAGATTATATTGATGAAAGTAAGACACGAGAATGTGACAAACAAGAACAAAACATTCATTTACATTACATTATTGCAGGGCAATAGTCCCACGTTGTGCATTTAAATTAGTGGCATTTGCTCTACATAGTACATATAGATAATCATTTTCGAGAAAATTTCGGCATCCTTAATTCCAAGTATTCTGACATGCATGAACCCATTGCCTGGTTCTCTAGCAACAAAGCCATTAGCATTACTCTCATTTCATTGAGAATTTTCCAGGTAGATTGAGAAAATACAAGACAACCTATTTTACACCCAAAAAAACTGTTCAAATGTGAAATAACCTTCTAATTACGACCGTTGCGGCATGCGCTCCAAACGTGAATATTTCGTTTGTCTAATTATTTAAGAGAAAATGATTCCATAGATATTTAGTTATATTTTTCCACATTAGTTTTAATTTTTATTTGTTGTGACATCTAATTTTTGTTAGTTTAATTTTTATTTATTTATTAAAAAACGAATAAATTTGTAAAAAAAATATATTTATTACATCCTACTTTTAATAAGTAAGATCATATTTATAAAGAGAAATTTTGAACTGGTACATAAAATTTATTTGTTAGACCATATCTTAAAACAATCTTAATATTTGATTTTATATATATATATATATATATATATATATATGTGTGTGTGTGTGTGTGTGTGTGTGTGTGTGTGGGGGGGGGGGGGGGGGGGAGAACATTTTCGGTAGTTTACGTTTACACCAAAATATATGACACCAAAAGTACTACACCTATTGGTAAAGATTATTTAGAGAGCAATGTTAGAGAAATGGGCTCAATTTATATTTGCTAAAGACCAGTTCCTATTAGGTTGTATTCATGATTACCATAGCTCTGCAACGCATGCCATAAAACCCAAAAAAAATTCAACCTACACTCATTAGAATTTTAGACATGTAAGTTATATAAATAGAGTGTTGGCATATAACATGTCATCTCCACAGGTTTGTACTTGCTAATAAACTACCATTACGAGACCTTATATTGTTTTAGGCAAAGTAAGCAACAAACTTAGGCCAAAACATTTTTATCTTATATTCAGCGAAATTTTAGATACCCTGTTACCCAATAAAAGAAGCTTTGACATATCGACATGTCGCTTTGAGCATATCAACAACACACTATGGTAGGTGATAAAAACTGGTTAACACACATCCATCCTCAACAATTGAACACGGTTTCCTTTTTTATCTAGCATTTTAAATGCGAGATAAGAATTAGTCAAGATTGCAATCCACTCGATAAACAATAATTAGTTACTCCGCATACCTATCTGTCATTATAATTGTTAGATAAGAAAGCAACTTCAGTTTGCCATGGGGTTGCTTTGCACTGACTGATCTATTGTAATTGAATATGCTCTTAGCATAATGAGCACAAACAGTATTAGGATTACCACTGAAACATGATTTTCACGCATACTAATGGGCCAACTTCTCCAGTGTGAGAAAAAAAAGGTAAAGGATGCTATTGCAAATAGCTTATTTTCTATTTTATGCAAAATATGCTCAAATCATACATTTGAGAACAAGGATGCAACTTGGAATAGCATACGGAAGAAATTAAAAATAAATAATTGAACAGAGTACAAAAATTATGCCCATGCAGCAGGCCGTATTTTGCCATCCTGACGGAATGTGGACTACTTGTGAAATTAAATTTGCTTTGAGGCCACATTTTGCCCAAGTTCTTTCTTTTTCTTTCCACTCACTCCATTAGTTAAATAATAGCCTATCAATGAATACTATTGGATGTGTTCGCATCCGAAATAATTTTTGAATATTTGCATCCCCAAATATCGGTGTGGATGTCAGATGGTTGTCATATCCGTTAACGACTGATATATAAAAAACATAAATAAAAAAGTTAAGTTTAACATAAACTTTTTTTCAATTCCATCAATTATTAAAATATTGAAAACAAATAAATATGATGATAATAAATAATTTTTAGAAATCAATACACATTCTAACTAAATAAAACAGTAAATAAATTTCTCCATCATACTGAACCACACATAATTCAAATTATAATCTTAATTAAAAAAAAAACGAATGAATAATTTTCAGATGCAGATGTTTTTATTTCAAATATGTAGCCTTTTTTCCAACTATCAGATATTTATCCGCTTTTTGAATACAAATGCGTAGATTTTTAAATGTGGATGTGTTTGTTCGACATTGGCATCTTTTTTTTAATATCAAATACTTATCCACTTTTCGCATACAAATGCAAAGGAATGTCAACTTTTGAGTATCAATTGCCAAACCTAACTAGGAAGCCGAAATCAAAAAACAATTGAAGAGCTCTATTGTTTGAGGTGCTACTGAACGTTACATATATGTACATGCATATTCCCCCGGTTTCCACCAAACATTCCATTGTTTAATTCAGAATGCAGGAACGATAGAATAAAGATGTAATCAATTTGAGGTGTAGACGATCCTTGTCCTGTACACAAAACCTATCAAAACTGATGGAAAGGAGAAGAAAAAAAACTCAAGACCACCTCAACATCTGAGTATATAGAGCAATGTTTTAAGCTTATCATCCAATAGAAATCCTGATTTTGTCCGTATGTTTTTGTTTCCTACATAATAAAGAACCTCCTAGGTGATGTGAATAACGACCTCTTGATACTGTCCCTCTAATAGTATTGGAGTTGGACACAGTGCTTAACCGCTACCGATGCTCGTGCATCCAGTGTAAGTGTAGAATTGTTCAAGACACGTCACAAGTCATACATGTGGGAACGCTTGAAAATAGTCTTGCTTTTCTACATAGTATAAAAGGTCAAATATTAGAAGATGCCGATTGAGTTTGTGATAACATGCAGCCCTCTAAGAGCATCTCTAATCCTTTCAGATTGTAAATTCATTTGATATTTGTGTATCACTGTTTACCAAACAATGTTAAGTTGATGTGAATTAAAAGATTGGCACACCACAATAAAATAAATTTATTCATATCAATGTAAATACATCAAAATGTTAACATTTACTCAACTGGCACAATATTAATGGCAGTTATCACTTGACATTGTGCAATGCAATATCTAAAAAGACATGTAATTTCACAATGTCCAGTAAACGAATCACCATGTTTTACTACACAATGAATCCACCTTACTGTTGAAGATTGAAAATTAAAATATATTGTTGAATATCTAGGTATCATCCCATTTTACATTGAAAATACAACAGCGTTGAACTGCACGTGGATCCTGAAAAGTAATATGCCACTCTGTCCTCTTATGCGTTAAAGAGGTTCAGCTTTTACATTCTGAGCTCATAAAATTTATGCTTAAACTTACTTTTTAAGCAACGCTTAATAACTTCCCACCTGTTTAGATGCACCTCAAGTGAATTATGCACCAAACAAAAAACTCATCCGCAATTGTTTAGGAGCACAATAGCTTATATAACGTTAAACTATTCTTGCATTATCAAATGAAATTCTCTCCATCTCAATCAGCTTCGGAAGAAAAGAAAGGACTAGAAACTAATTCAATGGTAATAACACTGATCCTCCGAGTAGCACATAAATTGCTTAATACATGGAAATTTTGGTGTTTTGTTCAGTTTGACAATGTTTACGAAGCATTTCTACCACTAGGCTATCTGACTCCAACAAACTCTTACTATGCACTGAATTACTAATATTGTGAATGACAAATAAAGACAAATAACGGAGTGTTGCAAGCAAAAATCTTCTTGAGAAGATGAAAAGGAACTGAAAACGGCCAAGAATAATCAGCACAAAAATCACAACCACATCTTTGAAAAAAAAAAAAAGGAATTGTATATGATTGTGGACCTAACAGTCACAGCTCCCAAATTAAAAAGCATTCTGAAAAATGGCTGTGATTGCTGCGAAAGGAGAACAAAATTTTCACTAAAATAAAACAGTAGGTTGAAAGTTCCTTGCTACCTTGTAGACATCGGTAGTCACCTTTCTCACCCAATAGCCAAGTGTTCGGATTAGTCCCCCCAACAGCAATGAAACCTTCACCAATACCTACACTGCTCTATGCTATGAAGTGCTAGCTCAGGATTTTCCTGCATGAACCGACTAATAGCACTCATGGCATATGCTAAAAGAAATTTTACATAACGTTTGGAAGTGGAAACTACTTTTAAGTAGCTCGTTTGAGTTAACGTTTTGTGAACTACTTAATATGAAATTATAAGCCGCTTAAAAGTAAAAATTGAAAACTGAAGCAGCAAACGTTTGTTGGTTACAAATTATAACATAGAATATCGCAAGTAATTTTGTGAAGTAAATACCCAAAGTAAAATATATTCATGCACCACAACTAGGTTCACACAATGGAATAATTGTCAAAATCATATACATTATATTTTACTTATTACACGCCATCCATATTACAATAGGACCCCCATTTTAAATTATTTTACTTATTACACGCCATCCATATTACAATACCACCCCCATTTTAATGAAGTAAGACAAGTCTCTCCCCCCCCCCCCTTCTCTCTCCCTCCCTCCCTCCCCCTCTCCCCCTTCCCTCCCTCCCTCCCTCCCTCCCTCCCTCTCCCCAACCCATAAATTAAAAATCATTAATTTTCTAACTAAACTTTTGAAGATTCAAAATTTTAGTTTTTAAATAAATAAATTGCGAAAACACTCTCTATCATCCCAACAATTAATAGGGTTTATTTGATGTTGACTGCTACATGTATAAGTTTTGCATTTAAACCTATAATTTGGAAAATAATTTTAAATTTTAAATTAAAAATCCAATGCAATGCAGAAATAAGTTTTAATCATTAGCGAAGATAAATTATGGTGTTAAATCTTCAAATTGACTTTGTAAAAATATAAAAAGATAAAAAATTGATATTAAAATAGTAAGCATAATTTAGAATAAAAAATCTGTGAAGTAGAGATGTCAAAATAAAAACTGCTAAAACATATTTGGTATTTTGATCCTAAATTTTATTAAAATATCAATGTGAATGAAAAGTAATTTTATGATATATATGAATAGCATTAGCTAATTAGAATACCCTTTTTTTATAAAAAATACACGCAAAATATCACCATTTAATATTCACCTTCCTTTAAAAAGAGCGCCTAATTGTATAATTTGTTATTTACCCATTTGTTATAGACCATCATACATATCTAAACATCAAAATTGATTTACTTCAAATTAAAAAAATGAGTTATATCTAAACACCATTATTTATCATCATTCAATCAAAGAAGCCCAGATGTTAATCTTCAAAAAACTTTCTGAATAGATTTTGAGTTATAGTTGCCAATCCGCTAGAATCCAAGCAGTACCACGAGCTGATTTACGATAGAAGCAAGCAGATAGCGTAATACTTCACCTGTTACGTTTCAAAATTCATCTGTATACTACACATATTTTTGTTGTTCTGAATAATTTGAAGGTACAAACAATCAGCACAACACTTCGGCAACAATTTACTGTTTATTATGTTGAAGTCGGAATTCTAATTCAAGGTGTACAGGCTGCGTTTGTTTCTAATTAACATTTCTGAATGCAAGTTGTTTGTAGTTGGTGTTTCGAAAAGGGAAAAAAAACCACCTATTCGAATAAAATAATTCAGAACATTTTTAGTGCTTATTTTTTGTTTTGAATGCTGAATATTGTTTTTTTCCTGAAGCTAAATGCAAACAAACAAGTAAGTAATTATTCAGAATTCAGCGTTAAGCAATCAATAGTCAGCCTTCAGAGTTCAGCAATCAGAATTCCGCATATTGAACAAACAAAGCAAGGCATCATTCAAATAAATAAAAAAGTGAAAATTTATAGCCAGACTACAATGAATAAAAATCAAAAGATACGCCTAAAAGAAAGATACCCGAGATTTGGATTCATTCAAATCAACCCTCTCTTTCTCGATTTTGGCCAAATCAGCAAGCGCTCGTGCTGCATCAAGCTCCACCTCCCCGAGCCTGCTTCCATGGCTACTAGACTCCGATTCAGCATTACTAGAAGTATTAGGGTTTGACCACTCAACCTCCATTTCCCGAGTAGATCTTCAAAAATAGATAGAATTTAAAATCTTTGGAGTCCCAACCAAACGAAATTTATAAGATTCTTGATCGAAGTGAAGAAGAGTTATCAACTCGATCACTAAACAGTAACAATATAAAAAAAAAATATAAAATAGATGACATGATGATGAATGCTGAGTTAGGAGGTGACACATGGGCGTACAAGTAAGTGTCAGGTGAGGAAAGGAGATGGCGCCACGTCGGAGAAGGAGGTGAGACGCCAAGTGGGAGAGCCGACACGTGGCGAGCGGTGGGGGATGTGTCAAGCATGCGAGATGCGGCGCTCTGCGTGGTGTCACGTGGGGAGTGCCACTTGGGTAAAAGCGGCGTTTGGAGAGGGGCGTTTCCGTCATTCGTCGATTAGTGGAAATGTGGTGTGCCAATAGGAGGAGACACCTGTGCCATTGGCGGTTCCTTCACATGCTTCTGTTAGCTTGGAATTCACATTTTGGACCTCTGCCATTTTCCTCAGTTGGCCTTTGGTCTAGGGGTGCGTCTTTTGTAAACGCTGGAGGAACACGTACGGATAAGGTATCTGCTTCTAATCCTAAAATATGGCGTTTCAAGCTAAGGGTATGTTTGGCGAAGCGGAGAATTTGAGGCGAAATTTTAAGCGAATTATAGTCAACGGAGGATGTGCTTGACGAGTTAAACGCAGAATTTGAACGGAGCATTTGAGTGGAGTATTATATTTGGGTGCTGCTAAAAGCAACTAGATTTGTTCTTCCTAATACCACGAATGATATTAGGAAGTGTAAAACTGAGTGCCCTTAGTTTTACATGGTGGTGCAAGCCTTTAGTTTAATTTTTATTTGGTAATTTAATTTTTTAATCATTAAAACTTAACAATATGATTAATGCAAAATAACACACTTAACCGAACATATCATTTTAGCACATAATAATATTCCATAACAGTTCAGTACATAACAAAAAAACGAAAACATACAACAAATTACTGGCATCTGCGAAACTTTGTAAGATGATAACTCATGTACCCACCAACTCCATATCAGGTAAGGTCTCCACCACCTCCAAGATAGACCGATCGAGGCGAAAAATATCAATGATCTCCCACTTGTCGACACTAATGATGGACGAGAGAATGTCATAGCATCGGTCCATCGCCATGGAGAAACGCTCTGTCTGAACGAAGGCCGGTTCTGGAGGAGGTTCCCTACTAGATGTGGCGCGCGTCGACTGTCTCAGTGCAAACGTCTGCCTCCGTGCAGACTGAACCGGCGATGGACTATATGCATCGGCCGGGCGAAGGGCTGTGGAGTAGGGGGAATCTGGTAACTGCATGTGTCTGTGCCAATGCAGCCCCCAAAAAGCTGGTCCTGCTCCCGAAACTTCGGACGCGGCTGTCTCTTAAACCTCTGGTACATGCGTGCAGCACCATGCCACCAATCGTCTGATAAATCCAAGCGGTCCTGCGAATCATCCCAAAAGCCGCCAGGTATCTGTAACAGAGCATTCCAAGAAGTCCAAACTCTCTTCAGATTATCCCTTTTTTTTTTTTTTGGGTCTGAGTTAAATCGTCTTCAAACCTCTCGTTGAAATCAGCTGCACATCAGTAAGGAATTTATTGGTTCCTCGAAGATGAATGTTACCGAGACAAATATTTATGAAAGCCTCAGTTAGATCCACTGACCAAGTAGCATTGAGGGCGTTAGAAGAGCCAGATTCAGAGGCAGAAGAATGTGTCATTTGACTGGAAATTTTTTTTATAGAAAAAAACGTAAATAGAAAATAGGAAAAAAAATACCTGAAAGAAGCAGAAGGAAGCAAAAGGAAGCAGAAGCAAGGAGAAGAAGTGAGGGAAAGGAAGAAAGGGGGGATTTAAAGAATGAGAGCCAACATCTCAAATTCCAGCCGTTGGCTCTCGACGCGTCCGACGCGTCGAGAGCCAACGACTAGAATTTGAGTCGTTGGCTCAATGGTTCATTTTGGACCGTTGGGTAACGGACGCGTCGGACGCATCCGTTGACCCAACGGTCCGTTTCACCCTAACGAACACACCCTAAATACATTTGCATAATTTTAGAAAGTGAGAAAAGGCATAAGGAAATACTTAAAAAGAAAACTTGAATGTATCAAATTTGTTATTTATATCGAAGGACAAATTTTAAAAAAATATTAGACTGAGTGACAGTGTTAAATATAGCTAGTACTTGTACAGTGTAAAGCTGAATATAATGCTAGTTGTAACCAACACTTCAGTATAGTGCAAGAACTGAATATAATCCTAGTTTTACTTGACATTTTCCTTCAGGTTTTTTTTTTAAGTTTGTCCTTCAAGATAAAAATAAAACATCGTGTCTTTTAAGTTATTATTATTTTTCAAAGTTTGTCATTCTTTCTTATTATCTCTTCAAGAAAATTATGAAAATTTATGTGTCGCAGCGTTAGGATGCCTTGGATCTCTCATTTGGTGGGTTGAGATTGTTTAAATCGTATAATGTATTGTACATTCGTTACCTATAAATTATAGCAGTCAAATTCTTAATTTGGCCTGTGTTAGATTAGAAGTATAATCATTTCTAAATGTTTTTACTTAGAGGTCCTACTCAAAACTAGTTAAAAGTTATTACGTGAACATGAGAATAGGATAAAGGAAGAACATCGCTTGGATTTTAGGCTGAAAGGCGCATTTTTTATTTTCAAATCAGAAGGACAGATTTTTATAATTTTGGCTGAGGGAAATAATTTGCAAAAAATTAGATCATGCGTCTTCTATAATCTCAGTCTCAAATCATGTATGTAAAATACTAATTCTTGCGTCTTCAATTGTGCTTGCGCTTTCAATCTCAATCTCAGATAAAGATCAAGTGTGTCTTCAACCTCATCTTCAACAATTGTGTGCGTGTGTCTTCCACTGCTATTGTGAGAATAAGAGTTATTAATGTTATCTTTCATGCCATCTTCTTCAATCTCTTGTAGGGATGTCAATTTTCTACAAGACCCAAAACCCGCATGGAAATTAGCAGGTTAACCAAACACGTTTAGTTAGTAGGTTATTTTCGGGTCAACCCGAATTTGACCTGTTTATAAACAGGTGGGTTTAGGGTTGATCTGCTAACTCGATTTTGATTTGCCAAACCCAATTATATATTGTATCCCTTCCATACTTTTAGTCTTTTATGTATATTGTTTGTGTTAGTCTTGTATGTATGCAGTAATCAGTATGCTCATATATTCTTGTGTAAGTTGTTATATTTTACTAATTTATTCATATATGTTGTTAGTTATATTTTACTTATGACAATTGTATCTCTTCCATATTGTTAGTATTTTATGTATGTAGTATGCTCATATATTCTTATGTATGGAGAATGGTTTTTAGATATGGTCATTTCATGTTTTATATATCTGTTGCTTGTTGGTGATTTTGTAACTTATTGTCAGTTGGTGATATTGTAACTTGTTGTCTATTGGTGATTATATAATAATGCTATCTTTTGATAATTTGGTTCTTTTGCTGTTTATATTAGTGGATAATATTTGTCAATGGGTCAAACGGTTAAGCCCGACCCGACAAGATCCGTTTAGTTAAACGGGTTACACGAGTCAGCTCGGGTCAACCTGTTTATAAACTGGTCGGTTGGAATTGGGGGAAAATACCCCATTTATTAAACAGGTTAACCCGACCCGTTTATAAATCAACCCGAACCCGACTTGACCCGACCCAGCACTACCCATTGACAACCCTAATCTCTTTTTCGATCTCGTATCAAATGCCAAGAATAGGAGATGTTGTTGTTATGAGTTTTTTCAATCAATTTTTTGTTTCTGCCGAGAATAATGATATATGAAACTAGCATTTCTATGCATAATATGAAATTTACTCTATTACATATATGCAATTTAGTTTGTTGTTATCGTATTTTATGTTGATTATATTTTTAGTAAGTTTCAGGCTATTGTTGAATTTGCTAAAGTATATTGTTAGATGTATATAATATTTCATTTTAATAATTAACTATTTGTATCATTTATAAATATTTTGAAATTTACATGTATGCTAAATATTTTTGGACATCTAAGTACATAAAAATATACGTTGTTTATGATTTTCACAGTATAAACATTAAACATCAAATTTTTGTATTATGCTAGTTTTAAATTGGATTTCAGTATAATTGAAAGTAATAGGAATAAATATACAATTGTGTAGTCTAAAGTTGTATTACATGCTTTTTATACTTTTGCAACTACCCAACAGTTCACCATTCTAAAAATATAATAATCGACTTCATAGTTAAATTCAACATCAAACTACCATTTTAAATAACATATAAATACTATTGAACCTTTTAACTGCATTGTTACATTAAACTATCACTTTGCATGATTTGAATAAATTAATGTACTTCATAATTAGAATGCCACAAGAGACACATTTTAAATACTACAAACATGCTAGTAGACTTGATAAAAAAAGTACTATATTAATCTATCATTTTTATTGTTATAAATATTGTACTGAATTTCATAATTGATATATCATATGAAACTATATTTTCATATATCATAAACACTATACGAGATCTTTTACAAAAAATACTAGATTAAAATCATTTTACATTTTGTTTAAATCATGCTAATAGATTTCAAAGGTAAAATGCTACGTATAATAATCATTTGACCTATCATAAACATGTCATTGGACATTCATAGGTGCCCGATTAGATTTGGAATTCAAATGACTTTTGCATTTTAGGGTTTGTTCGGTTAAAATATATCATGGGTAAAGATTGGTTTCAATAGGTATCCAATTATGTTTGGAATTCGGTCATCTTTTGCTTTGTAGGTACCCAATCAGGTTTGAAATCCGGATGACTTTTGCATTCCATGGTTTGCTCGGTTAAACAATATACCTTAGGTATAGATCAATTTCCGTAGTTACTCGATTAGGTTTGAAATTCGATCGTCTTTTTCATCCATAGGTACCGGATTAGGTTTGATATCCGGTCGTTTTTTACATCCATAAGTGCCCGATTAGGTTTGGAATCCGGATGTATTTTGCATTACATGGTTTGCTCGGTTAAACAATATATCTTGGATACGTATCGATTCCCATATATATATATATATATATATATATATATATATATATATCCTATTAGGTTTGGAAGACAGTCGTCTTTTACATTCATAGGTACTCAATTAGGTTTGGAATTCGGTCGTCTTTTACATCCATTTATACTCAATTAGGTTTGAAATCCGGATGACTTTTACATTTCATGGGTTGCTCGATTAAACAACATATCTTAGGTACATATTGATTTCCACATATAGCCGATTATGTTTGGAATTTGGTTATCTTTTACATCTATAGATGCCCAATTAGGTTTGAAATCTGGTCATCTTTTACATGCATAGATACCCGATTAGGTTTGAAATTCAGATGTCTTTTGCATTTCATGGGTTTACTGGTTAACCAATATGTCTTGTGTACAGATTGATTTTCATATGTACCCGGATATGTTTGAAATACGGTTATCGTTTACATCCATGAGTACTCAATTAGGACTAGAATTTGATCATCTTTTGCATCCATATGTAATAGATTAGGTCTGATATGCAAATGTCTTTTGCATCCCATTGTTTGCTTGGTTAAACAATATATCTTGAATATAGATCATTTCCTAAGTACTCGATTAGGTTTGGAATCTAATCATCTTTTACATCCATAGATACTCGATTAGGTTTGACATCCGGATGCGTTTTACATTCCATGATTTACTCCGTTTGACGATATATCTTGAGTAAATATATGTTTTTATATATGCCCGATTAAGTTTAGAATCTGATTGTCTTTTACATCCATATGCCCCGATTAGGTTTGACACATTCAGATATCTTTTACATTTAGTGGTTTGCTCATTTTAACACCATACCTTGGTTATAGATTGGTTTTTATAGGTACATGATTACGTTTGGAATACGTTTGTCCTTTACATTCATTGATATACAATTAGGTGCACTTTACATTAAACTACTAGGTAGCATTGAGTTTGCTTTTACATCTATACATATACGATTGAGTTTAACACCATGTTGGATTTTGAATTCATACGTATGCAATTAGGTTTGACATCTGGTTAGCTTTTTGCTTCGATATTGTTGATTAAATAAATATATTTCTATGACCAAGTATGGAAAACATAACTCAAGCATGATTGTGAGTTTCATTACTAAATTGCTATATTAAACTATCAATTTGCATATTTTAAACATAATAGTGGAATTTGTAACTCAAATGCTATGCTAAACCATCATATTGGATACCTTAAAAATGTTATTGTACTTTGTAATTAAAACACTACGTTAAACATCATTTTGCATATTGTAATCATGATATTGGGTTTTATAACTAAAATGCTACATTAAAATATCATTTTTCATATTTTAAACATGGTAGTGGACTTTATAACTCAAATTCTATTTTAATCTATTATTTTGTATACCTTAAACATGCTAATGGACTTTATAATTAAATGTCACATTATAACAACAAATGATATATTCAGCTATCATTTTGCTTGTTCTATTCATGATAGTTCCTTTTAGAAATATTTATATCATTTTGAATATTTTATTCATATTAGTTCACTTACTTATGAAAAATTCAAGTATAGTAGTAGACTTTGCTATTAAAATGTTATATTAAAAAAACATATGCTATATATAGTTATCATTATGCACTTATATCATTATATACATCATATTTTATGCTAGTTCATTTTTAATATTCTTATGCAAAATTCATGTCGTTTTGCATATTTTTTTCATCCTCGTTCGACTGAAATATACATATGTTATATTCAATTATCATCTTACATATACAGATAGTGATATAATATTTTTGAAATTGTAAATGTTCTACTAGTCTATCATTTAGCATTTTAAATAGTCTATTGTGTTTCAAGTTATGCTTTTTTGAATTTGAATAAATAGCATTAGTGTACAAGTCGATAATGAAATTATTGTTTGGACCTGAATATAGCGTTAGCGACGACGTGGACGATGGTGAATTGGACAATGGCGAGTTAATGTTAGCGTATAGGTCGATAATGGAAGAACATGTTTAGAACTGAACCCAGCAAAAGAGAGGTTTGGACGGCAATGGCGGATTGTATGGGGGAAGCTTGGACGGCGACTGCTTCAGACGATGGTTGGTGGCAGAGTTGCATGAAGATGGAAGAGATAGTCGAGATCGGAAAAATTATGAAAATCGTGGTATTGTCCATCTGCCTAAGTATAAACAATTGCATCCTAAATTTAAAAATTAGTTTATGGTTTTTTGTAACACCCCTAAGTCCCACATCGTGGAAGCCTGTGTGAAGTGGGTACTCATATAGTAGAGCCCATCTTTTACTAATGCCAATGCCTAGTGATGAAAAACCCTACACCTGAGAGGTGGCAAAGTAGGGACAATATCGGTGTTAGTAGGGAGGTTGGCTCAGCCTATGTGGCAACGCCATGTGTTGGCGGATCTCGAAACTTAGCCGATGCCTTTTGAGGAACAAAACCCCACACCTATACGGTGGCTAAGTCGGGGACAATATCTTGCGTGAACGGAGGTGCGGGTTGTTATAGTGGTATCAGAGCCAATTCCCAGCCGGAATTGTGGCTTCTGTGTGGACCACAACGCCTGGGTGAGGTGTTTGTGAGTCAACGGGGACGTTGAGCTCTGTAGGAGGGGAGAATTTAACACCCCTAAGTCCTACATCGTGGAAGCCTGTGTGTAGTGTGTAACACCCCACTCCCGCTATGATCACTCACTAAGGGAATGCCATAGCATCGGTGGAGTATTTTAGTGAATATAGAACAGAAAAATTACAACAAGACAGATATAAATAGTACTTGAAATTTTAAAACATCATCTCATAACAGCGGAAGTAAAACATGTCTGGTTACATCATAAAACCACAATAAAGGTCAAGTACAATATCCATCAAAATAAAGAAGTACATAATCCCACTCTCATACAATAGCCAAACAAAAGAAAAGATAACTGGATAACTGGAGCTTTACATCTATCCAAGCTCCTAAAGACTGGAACAACAATCCGATCAAGCTCCACTACTGCTAGGATCCACCGTAGGACCTGAGGGTTGGGAAAAAGATAAAAACAACAGGGTCAGACATAAGTCTGAGCGAGTCCTATAACTTTAACAATACAATCGTTAAAGTAACCAGAGAAGACATAAACTGATATACGGTAACATATAGGGATGAATGGCTACCCTAAGCAGTCAACTAAACGAAGATAAAGGATAAAGACGCATCTACCCTCCCTAAGGTAAATTACTAAACTGCACCACACCAGTCGTTCCTAACTTAAAGGTTGATCCCACCCAAGGACTTATAAAATTTACTAATTAGTACCTGCGTACCCCTAGGTGACCAAGTAGGCGCCACGGGGCCCTACAATCCACTAGGTGTACACACTACTTCCCATTCGATCGGCTCCCTAACGTAGATACCCGTGCTGGCCCCACCGTGGGATGTATCATTCCCCAATGTGGCAACCTGATGAAACTAAAGGTGCACGGCTTATATCTACTCGATGCAACAACGGCTTACCTACCAGCCCGGGCCCACTCACGCATATGAAGCCCGTTGGACTTGCGTTGCCACCGCTAACCCGTTTGCCTCTTACAGTCAAGCCCAGTATGCGTGTCCCGTCCTCGACATGGGTCGAGCCCACAAAGATACGTATGGGTTACTGGTTGAAATGGGCCTCCACAAGCTACCCACCTAAGCTTGTCCCTTTTTCTAGTATATCCCACTTAACCCTTTAATCATGTTTTAATTACATGTTCTATTTTGGTTAAGTATTCTAATCGTATTTTCTATTGCCACCCAAGGCAACCACTAGATTTTCTCATGCCACCCGAGGCACCCACTTAACCCCTCATGTCCCTCTACATGCTAATGTGGTTAAGTGTTTCTTAATTAATTAATTAAGAACGTAACCTTTGTAAAGACCTCTCACATTAGACTGTCTTTTATGACCGCTGGTTAAGCCGGTTGGGTCCGGGCAGCCTTATGTCATAACAGAGTCTAACCTCGTGTCTTTACATTAATTACGTATTTAGTTTGTGCCTAAGACCTCTCACATTGGGCTAACATTTGTAGCAACTGGTTAAGCCGGTTGGGTCCGGGCAGTTTTACGCTACAACTGAGTCCAACCTCGTGTCTTAGTCAATTAATTACACCTAATTAATCACCCTCATAATTTTATATTAATTATCCCTAATTAATCAAGTTTTCTTAACATGGGTAGACCTAACTTAATAGGTAAATTCCCATGGGGTAGACCTAACTCAATAGGTAAATTCCCAACACATAGTATGGGTACACCTAACCAAATAGGCAAATTCCCATACTATGTTTATTTATTTTGTGTTATGCATAATTATATTAATTTCACACAATCTTATTAACTTATGCATTTAATTACCCCATCGTTCCCACGTAATTTCGTTCATGATATAACACATATAAAAGGTGTCAACTTGCATATGAATGAACATGTTTCAAAGGTGCCATCTTGCATATTAACAAACACATAACTTGCATATGAACTTGCATAACATGTCACATAACTTGCATATAATATGTCACATAACTTACATATTCATTTTGCATAACAAACTTGCATATTAGCTTATAGACTTGCATAATGTGTCATCATGAACTTGCATATTAATAAACATGTAACTTGCATATTTACATACATGTAACTCGCATATTAACAAACATGTAACTTGCATATAAAGAAACATGTAACTTGCATATTTACATACATGTAACTTGCATATTAACAAACATGTAACTTGCATATTAACAAACATGTAACTTGCATATTTACATACATGTAACTTGCATATTAACAAACATGTAACTTGCATATTAACAAACATGTAACTTGCATAGCATATTACCATGAACTTGCATAACATGCATATGATTACATAGCCCACAACTTGCATATTTAGCATCATGCAAACATAACATACATCATATTAAACTTGCATAAGCTTACATACTCAACATGCATAAACATAAGATTAATGCTAACATCATATCATATGATTCAAAGCTCATTAACCCACATACAAAACCATAAATCTCATCACATCTCATCTAATTAGTTTACCAAAAGATCATCAAAGTGATAGAAACTCACAACTAGCAACTTTGAACACCAAATGAAGAAGATTAAGATGCTAAGAAGGGATTAGAAGTTGATTAGAGAGTGATTAGTATGCAACCCTCTTCATAAAATTAGTGGAGGCCATGAGAGCTAGCATTTTGCCATAGTTTAGTCACTAGGTTTAATTATGAATGAATTAGGGTAGGTTAGGGTCTTATTTATAGATTAGGCAAGTGTTTTAGGCCATAGGATTAACCCTAGATTCAATCCAAGCCATCAAAGCATGTCTTGGGGAAGAAGTCAAGTGTAGGAACCATCTAGGGCCTTTAGATTAAAGATGGACCATGAGAACCATTCAAATGCAAAATCTGCACTTGAGCGAATCGGCCCACGGGTTGACAGCCAAACACCCTGGATTAACCCCTAGTCGACCCAGCGGGCTCGGGTCGACTTCAAAAATCGGCCGGTTCGGTTATTCCCCTCTCCCAATTCGCTGTTTTGAGCATTTTTGCATATTTATTTATTAAATTTTCAATTATATATATATATATATATATATATCAATATATATATATATATATATATCTACACAACCCATTTCACTTAATTAAGTATACTTTAATTTGGGAATTTTCGTGAAACTTCGCGAGGCCATATCTTGGTCATACGGACTCCGATTTTCGAAAACTCGGACTCTATTTCGCGTATTTTTCCGAGACGAACGCAATGGCATAGCCCGTTTCCCTTGATTCCCATTTTAGAATTAAATTCTGCCTCGATTTATGTTATTACAGGTTATTGAAAATACGGGTTGTTACATTCTCCCCTCCTTAAAGGATTTCGTCCCCGAAATCTTCAAGTTAGGAAGAACGTATCCTACCATCCAATCATCCATCTACTCAAAGCATCATCCACGAGCAATCATTGTCCTTACAAGAATCTAAATGCTGGATGGATATATGCAAAAGTGTGTGTATATGTACTTACCTAATGCAAAAATCAGGCGGTTACTGATACAGTAAACCTCCTTAATGCAAACCATGATAGTGCCATGCATCCAATATGTATGCGAAACCCTATTGACACATACAAATTTCTACATGCGTGCACAACCATACACAAAAATGCATCATCCATATGATAACACAGCCATGATACATCCATCAATCTAACTACCACATCCATTTATGCAATATGCAACATGAAGTGACTGAGCCGATCTAGTGCCTAATGTGTGTGTATATGCATCCACGAGCAACCACTAGCAAACAATTGCATCCATATGCATCCATCAACCATAACATGTTTCAAACACATGTTTCAACCATAGGTTTTACCCTATTTAAAGGTCATAGGTATTAGCGAGAGGATATACTAAAGATAAGATAAGTACTAGACAAGCAATAAAGGAGAAGTTAAAAGACATACTCTCAAAAAGAAATGGATACAAAGAACGCATCTTTGCTTCCGTCTCCCAAGTAGCATTGCTTTCGTCATCTCCCCATTGCACTTTAACTAGCTGAACTTCTCTGTTCCTCAACTTCCTAGTTTCTGACCCAAGGATGCGAGTAGGAGCTCGTCGAATCGTCGCATCACGCTCTACCTCTACATCTCTAAGCAAGCTCGGCTCTACCACCTCCGCGGTCTCATGTAAGCACTTCCTCAAATGTGATACATGGAATACATCATGAACACCACTAAGTCTGTCGGGCAACTCCACCCTATATGCCATCCGTCCAATCCTTTCCTTAATAGGAAACGGCCCAACAAATCTCGGTGCTAACTTCCCTACGGACCCAAAGCGAACAACATTTCTCAATGGAGATACTTTGACAAAAACCATGTCCCCAACCTCAAACTCAAGATCCGTCCTTCTCCGATCCGCATAAGATTTCTGTCTATCTTGCGCTGCTTTCATCCTTTTTCGAATTAAATCAATCTTCTCTGAAGTCTCTCTAACCATATCCGGCCCAAGCAAGATCTTATCCGTAGATTCCCACCAACATGTAGGAGATCGACAAGGCCTTCCATAAAGAGCTTCGAAAGGAGCCATACCAATACTGGACTGAAAGCTGTTATTATATGCGAACTCCACCAAAGGAAGATGTTCTTCCCATGTACCTCCAAAATCCAAGATACAAAGCCTCAAAAGATCTTCTAAGATACGGTTCACCCTCTCAGTCTGACCGTCCGTCTGAGGATGATATGCGGTGCTCAAACACAACTGAGTCCCTACCGCCTCTTGCAAACTTCTCCAAAACTCACTAGTGAAAATAGGATCTCGATCACTCACAATGCTGGATGGTACGCCATGCAATCTAACAATCTCTCTAACATAGACTGAAGCAAGCCATGGAGCGGTCCTCTTACTCTTTACGGGTATAAAATGGGCACTCTTGGTAAGTCTGTCTACCACAACCCAAATTCCCGTATTGCCCTTCCTCGATCTCGGTAACCCGTCGATGAAATCCATCGAGACACTATCCCACTTCCACTGTGGAACTTCCAATGGGTGTAGCAACCCACCGGGTTTCCTTTGCTCCACTTTAACTTGTTGGCACACTAAGCATCTAGCCACATACTCGGCCACATCTTTCTTCATACCGGCCCAGAAGAAAACTCTCTTCATGTCTTGGTACATTTTGTCTCCACCGGGATGAATAGTCATTCTTGAACGATGTGCATCATCCAAAATAGCCTTCTTCAAACCCTCATCTTGCGGTACACAAAGTCTACCGTCTCTATGCAACCATCCCTTATCATCTATGGTGTATCTACCCAAATGGCTGGACGACTCCCCTCTTATAAGCTTCTCTACCAACACAACCAACTGTGGGTCGTCTCGCTGAGCCTCGCCAATCCGTCTCAAAAGAGTAGGTCTAACCTCCAAGGATGCCAACAAACCAGGTACAAAATCAACAGAAGGTCTGAAGTCAAACAAAGAAAGAAACTCCAAGCTTCGTCGTTCCACGAACAATGGACTCAAAGATAGCCTTTTTCTACTTAAGGCGTCTGCCATCACGTTACCCTTACCAGGGGTATACGCTATCTCGAAATCATAGGATGCTAAGAACTCCATCCACCTTTGCTGTCTTAAGTTTAAATCCTTCTGAGAGAATAAGTACTTCAATGATTTATGGTCGGTGAACAACTCGAATCTCTCACCAAGAAGATAATGGCGCCAAGACTTAAGTGCGAAAACAATCGCGGCCAACTCTAGATCATGGGTAGGGTAATTCTTCTCATGCACTCTCAATTGTCTCCCTCCATAGGCTATTACCCTTCCCTCCTGCATCAAGACTGCGCCTAATCCTGTTCCACAAGCATCGGTATAAACAACAAACGGCTTACTCCCATCTGGAAGCACTAAAACTGGAGCGGTGGTCAAAGCTCTCTTTAACCGTCGGAAAGCATCATCACAATCTACATCCCATGAGAAAACCAGATTCTTCTTCGTCAAGCGGGTTAATGGGGCTGATATCTTCGCGAAGTCTTTGATGAACTTCCTATAATATCCTGCCAACCCCAAGAAACTTCTTACCTCGGTAGCATTTCTAGGAACTTTCCAATCCTGGATAGATACTATCTTTGCGGGATCCACAGCTATCCCTTCCTTAGAGACCACATGCCCTAAGAATCGCACTTCTCTTCTCCAAAAATGGCATTTAGAGAATTTAGCTTTAAGACTATGCGCTCGAAGAGTCTCCAACACTTCCTTGAGATGTAAGGCATGCTCTTCTTCATTCTTGGAAAAGACCAAGATGTCATCCACAAAAACTACTACAGACTTATTCAGATACTCTCTGAACACTCTACTCATGAGATCAACAAAGTATGCGGGGGCGTTTGTCAACCCAAATGGCATCACTAGCCACTCATAAAAACCATCCGGAGTCCGGAAAGCAGTCTTCTCTATACTGTCCTCCGCCACTCTTAACTGATGAAACCCTGTAGCTAAGTCCATCTGCGAAAATACTGACGCGCCAACCAACTGATCAAAGAGATCATCTATCCTCGGTAATGGGTGTCTATTCTTCTTCGTGAGCTTATTAAGTTCCCTATAATCCACACAAAGTCTGAGGGACCCATCCGCCTTCGTGGCAAACACTACTGGAGCTCCCCACTCCGATATACTTCGCCTTATGAACCCCTTCTCAAGCAACTCCCCTACTTGCTTATGAAGTTCTCTTCTCTCACGAGGAGCCATGTGGCGTACTGGCAAAGACACTGGTTTGGCATTATCCACCAAATAAATTCGGAAATCTATCTCCCGCTTCGGAGGCAAACCCTTTACTTCTTCAAACACATCCGGATATTCCCGGACTACTCTGACAGAACACAAACTCTCGACTGAAGCATCGAGCGATTCAAGATAACTTAGCAAAACAGATTCCATGGGATTGCAAGAGATCTCGAGAGTGTTACCCAAGCGGGTCATGAGCCTGACAACTCTCCTTTCGCAATCAAGAACGGCACCATTACTGGATAACCAGTCCATGCCCAAGATCAACCCATAGCCCGTGAAGCCCAATACAAAAGCATCACATCTAAACTCAACGCTAAGTATAGAAATCTTCAAACCCAAACATATCATAGACAGATATATGGAGCCCCCAATTGGGTTTGAGACAACCAAGGGATCATCAACTAGACTGGTGTCTAAGTGCAGTGACTCAACTAACGATGATGAGATAAAAGAATGCGATGCGCCAGAGTCAAACAAAGTACGAACTGGATGATCAAACAGAAAAACCAGACTTTCAACGGAAATAGTTCTACCTCTCTGCTGAATCGGTGGAACTGAGAGAACCTGAACTTGCCCCCCTGACTGAGGTGGTGCTATAAGAGCTTGCACCTGGCCTCCTGAGGTAGACCCCGTCTTCTGCCCCTTCTTTGGGCAGTTTTTCACAAGATGCCCTGCTTCACCACAATGAAAGCAACCGGTCTTCTTCTTTTTGCGACAATCCTTACTAAGGTGTCCTGGTGTTCCACAATTGAAGCACTTCTTCTTCGTCTTCTTTTTGTCACCATTGCCTTTTCCGCCCTTGCCTTGTTGTTGCTGTTGCGGTTTCTTCTGATCCCCCTTTTTCTCTGGTGCCTTAGAATTCTTATCATCCTCATGCATAAGTGCCATGTAGACAAGCTTCTCAAAAGTGGCCCCCATAGGAATGTGAGTCATAGCTATTCCTTGCAATGGTTCGTTCAAGCCTCTAACGAACCTCAAAGCCTTCTTCTCCGGTGTATTCACCAACTCTATGCCAAACCTTGCTAATTGATTGAATTTGTTGACATATTCTTTCACCGTGAGATTCCCTTGCTTCAAATTCAAGAACTTCTCCATAAACAGATTCTCTTCCGCCCTTGAGAGAAACTTAGCCCCAAACCTTTGCTTAAAATCTGCCCAAGAGTCAACAGGGCGTTCTCCATTAGTGACCTCCCACCAGAATGAGGCCTCTCCCTTCATTAACCAAGCCGCCAACTTGACTTTCTTTCCCTCTTCCACTTCAAAGATATCTAGCAACTCTTCCACTTCCTTAAGCCAATCTCTAGCCTCTACGAAAGTCTCTGAACCAAGAAAAGGTTTTCCTCCTATAGCCTTGAACTCCTTGCAAACCTTAGCAAAATTATCCACTCTAGGCTGAGGAGGAGGAGCGGTTGTCTCTGGTGTAGTAGCATTGGCCGGACCCGCAGCCGCGGCCCTAGCCTCTTGCAACCTCCTATACCATAGTGGTATAACTAAACCCTCCGGGATGTTAAGATCTTCAGCCATGCTGAAACGAAAGAGGAAAGATTCAAAAAGGAGATTCCGAAAGATAAAGATATGGCTATTGGGGATTATGCTTTTCTTTTTCAAAAACTTTTTCTCTTAGAAGACATGCTTTTAAAAATCCTTTCTTCGAAAATACTCTTAGAAAGTAGTTTTTCTCAAAAATTTTATCTGTTCTGGTAACCTTAAGCTCTGATACCACGTGTAACACCCCACTCCCGCTATGATCACTCACTAAGGGAATGCCATAGCATCGGTGGAGTATTTTAGTGAATATAGAACAGAAAAATTACAACAAGACAGATATAAATAGTACTTGAAATTTTAAAACATCATCTCATAACAGCGGAAGTAAAACATGTCTGGTTACATCATAAAACCACAATAAAGGTCAAGTACAATATCCATCAAAATAAAGAAGTACATAATCCCACTCTCATACAATAGCCAAACAAAAGAAAAGATAACTGGATAACTGGAGCTTTACATCTATCCAAGCTCCTAAAGACTGGAACAGCAATCCGATCAAGCTCCACTACTGCTAGGATCCACCGTAGGACCTGAGGGTTGGGAAAAAGATAAAAACAACAGGGTCAGACATAAGTCTGAGCGAGTCCTATAACTTTAACAATACAATCGTTAAAGTAACCAGAGAAGACATAAACTGATATACGGTAACATATAGGGATGAATGGCTACCCTAAGCAGTCAACTAAACGAAGATAAAGGATAAAGACGCATCTACCCTCCCTAAGGTAAATTACTAAACTGCACCACACCAGTCGTTCCTAACTTAAAGGTTGATCCCACCCAAGGACTTATAAAATTTACTAATTAGTACCTGCGTACCCCTAGGTGACCAAGTAGGCGCCACGGGGCCCTACAATCCACTAGGTGTACACACTACTTCCCATTCGATCGGCTCCCTAACGTAGATACCCGTGCTGGCCCCACCGTGGGATGTATCATTCCCCAATGTGGCAACCTGATGAAACTAAAGGTGCACGGCTTATATCTACTCGATGCAACAACGGCTTACCTACCAGCCCGGGCCCACTCACGCATATGAAGCCCGTTGGACTTGCGTTGCCACCGCTAACCCGTTTGCCTCTTACAGTCAAGCCCAGTATGCGTGTCCCGTCCTCGACATGGGTCGAGCCCACAAAGATACGTATGGGTTACTGGTTGAAATGGGCCTCCACAAGCTACCCACCTAAGCTTGTCCCTTTTTCTAGTATATCCCACTTAACCCTTTAATCATGTTTTAATTACATGTTCTATTTTGGTTAAGTATTCTAATCGTATTTTCTATTGCCACCCAAGGCAACCACTAGATTTTCTCATGCCACCCGAGGCACCCACTTAACCCCTCATGTCCCTCTACATGCTAATGTGGTTAAGTGTTTCTTAATTAATTAATTAAGAACGTAACCTTTGTAAAGACCTCTCACATTAGACTGTCTTTTATGACCGCTGGTTAAGCCGGTTGGGTCCGGGCAGCCTTATGTCATAACAGAGTCTAACCTCGTGTCTTTACATTAATTACGTATTTAGTTTGTGCCTAAGACCTCTCACATTGGGCTAACATTTGTAGCAACTGGTTAAGCCGGTTGGGTCCGGGCAGTTTTACGCTACAACTGAGTCCAACCTCGTGTCTTAGTCAATTAATTACACCTAATTAATCACCCTCATAATTTTATATTAATTATCCCTAATTAATCAAGTTTTCTTAACATGGGTAGACCTAACTTAATAGGTAAATTCCCATGGGGTAGACCTAACTCAATAGGTAAATTCCCAACACATAGTATGGGTACACCTAACCAAATAGGCAAATTCCCATACTATGTTTATTTATTTTGTGTTATGCATAATTATATTAATTTCACACAATCTTATTAACTTATGCATTTAATTACCCCATCGTTCCCACGTAATTTCGTTCATGATATAACACATATAAAAGGTGTCAACTTGCATATGAATGAACATGTTTCAAAGGTGCCATCTTGCATATTAACAAACACATAACTTGCATATGAACTTGCATAACATGTCACATAACTTGCATATAATATGTCACATAACTTACATATTCATTTTGCATAACAAACTTGCATATTAGCTTATAGACTTGCATAATGTGTCATCATGAACTTGCATATTAATAAACATGTAACTTGCATATTTACATACATGTAACTCGCATATTAACAAACATGTAACTTGCATATAAAGAAACATGTAACTTGCATATTTACATACATGTAACTTGCATATTAACAAACATGTAACTTGCATATTAACAAACATGTAACTTGCATATTTACATACATGTAACTTGCATATTAACAAACATGTAACTTGCATATTAACAAACATGTAACTTGCATAGCATATTACCATGAACTTGCATAACATGCATATGATTACATAGCCCACAACTTGCATATTTAGCATCATGCAAACATAACATACATCATATTAAACTTGCATAAGCTTACATACTCAACATGCATAAACATAAGATTAATGCTAACATCATATCATATGATTCAAAGCTCATTAACCCACATACAAAACCATAAATCTCATCACATCTCATCTAATTAGTTTACCAAAAGATCATCAAAGTGATAGAAACTCACAACTAGCAACTTTGAACACCAAATGAAGAAGATTAAGATGCTAAGAAGGGATTAGAAGTTGATTAGAGAGTGATTAGTATGCAACCCTCTTCATAAAATTAGTGGAGGCCATGAGAGCTAGCATTTTGCCATAGTTTAGTCACTAGGTTTAATTATGAATGAATTAGGGTAGGTTAGGGTCTTATTTATAGATTAGGCAAGTGTTTTAGGCCATAGGATTAACCCTAGATTCAATCCAAGCCATCAAAGCATGTCTTGGGGAAGAAGTCAAGTGTAGGAACCATCTAGGGCCTTTAGATTAAAGATGGACCATGAGAACCATTCAAATGCAAAATCTGCACTTGAGCGAATCGGCCCACGGGTTGACAGCCAAACACCCTGGATTAACCCCTAGTCGACCCAGCGGGCTCGGGTCGACTTCAAAAATCGGCCGGTTCGGTTATTCCCCTCTCCCAATTCGCTGTTTTGAGCATTTTTGCATATTTATTTATTAAATTTTCAATTATATATATATATATATCAATATATATATATATATATCTACACAACCCATTTCACTTAATTAAGTATACTTTAATTTGGGAATTTTCGTGAAACTTCGCGAGGCCATATCTTGGTCATACGGACTCCGATTTTCGAAAACTCGGACTCTATTTCGCGTATTTTTCCGAGACGAACGCAATGGCATAGCCCGTTTCCCTTGATTCCCATTTTAGAATTAAATTCTGCCTCGATTTATGTTATTACAGGTTATTGAAAATACGGGTTGTTACATAGTGGGTACTTATATAGTAGAGCCCATCTCTTACTAACACCGAGGCCTAGTGATGGAAAACCCTACACCTGAGAGGTGGAAAGTAGGGACAATATCGGTGTTAGTAGGGAGGTTGGATCAGCCTATATGGCAACGCCATGTGTTGGCGGATCTCGAAACTTAGCCGAGGCCTTTTGAGGAACAAAACCCCACACCTATACGGTGGCTAAGTTGGGGACAATATCTTGCGTGAACGAAGGTGCGGGTTGTTATATTTTTCCTTTAAACTAATTACCTCTTGAAATTATATTTTAGAAGATTTAGTATAAGTTGTTCCCAAACCAACTCTAATTGTTGTTACATATTAGTTTTAAAGTTATTTTCAAATATTGATTTATACTCATAAACTCAATTATCATTGGAAAATTCAGAAGAAAAAACTGCTACAAAGCATAATTGGTCAAACTCTTGTTGTGCCAAGAATAAAATTGCATATTTTTCAAGGAATTGTTGGTGTATTGATGCATGCAAATTTGAGATGTTAAGATGAATTGTTACACTCACTCTTTTTAGTTTAAACATTTTTATTCATTTGACCTGAGTATCTGCACTGCTCCTAGTTTGATTTAAGTCCTTTATAATGATTTTGGTAGCTTATTTGGTGGAAACCATTCATTATAATTTTGATTTTATAAACTACCGCAAACAAGGATTGAGTCCATGTTTGAGTCAGTGAATCTCTTCCATTACTTACCAAATTCAACAATTTTAGATGTTCCTAAAATCCTATATTATCTCCTCTAACTTTTTTTTTTGGTGTTTTGTGATATCTTGTGGTTTATATGATAAAATGTATCGTTGTGTTGCTATTCTGATATTATAACGACAATAGTAGTATAATTTAGATTTGGGTATTTTTGAGTCATATCCTTTTCATTTCTTATCGGTATTCGATAATTCTAAATGTTCTGGAAATTTTAGGATGTCCTCTAAAACTTTCATATTCCAAGTTTTTCGTAATTTTGAAGTTTATATGGTGAAAATCGCACATCTTTGTCATTAGCCTGTCATTACAGAGTTCATACATCTGAACCTGAAAACTATTTTGGTCATATCTTTTGATTCGTAAGTCATAATTAGGTGATTCTTTTTCTGACTTTAAGATATTACAATCACCTTTAACTTTCTTATTGTTTTGATCGGATTGATCATCTAAGGGAAAAGCCAATAATATTGTCGACCTGCTTTTTGGTAAAACAGTCACACGACGGATTCACAATTTTCTGAGTACTCGGGATCCAAGAACGAACTTATGGAAGCGCAAAGCAATTTAGTCGAAGTCATGAAGCGCTCGAAATCGGGTTGGAAATATAGTTCACTCTTGGAATCAACACTTTCTCAAAACGGGAACCAAACACGTGTTGACCACTCAAAACTGGTTGAGCACATCATGTCGATCACCAAGAATCAAACAACCAAACTTTGCTTGGCTTGGATTGAACCACTTCAGGATTACTTGCACGCACTGTGTTGATTTTCCAGGAACACGTGCATGCACCAAGCGGATCAATCTAAGACTTTGGATCAAGCATTAGGATCTGGGACGACAACAGGAGGTGATCAACATGGTTGATTTAAGTAAAAACTCGTGTGCACATAAGCATGATCACCAGAAAAATTCGGAGCTCGTCCCAAGCAGGTATTTTGTATCCTCCCTCCTAGGCAACAAATTTGTATCCCCACCTAGGATACGAAATTTCGTATTCCATCCGGGGATACGAAATACGTATTTCGTATCCTTCCGGGGATACAAAAATTCTCCATCATCACTAGCTTACCCCGGCAAGCTTTTCCCTATGTAGATTACCTATTCTGGCTTGCGTAACTCATCATTTCAAGATTTGGCATTTGGCACACCTTGGGATACGAAAATCTTGGCTTGGATCTGGCAAACTCAAAGCACGGAGCGATCACTACATTTCGGCTGAGCATCTCGGGTCGATCGGCACTTTCTAGGATACGAAAATTGGTGCGGGATCGGTATTAAAGTGGGATACGAAATTTCCCACTTGAATTTGGCAAATGCGGCAACGTTCCTGGCATGAAGCGGTTACATATTTTTAGATGATCGCCTCAAGGTAATCACCTGTTTCCAGCACTTCGGTTCGGATATGAATTCTTGCGTGATTCGTGGATTTTTGGCACTTTCGGGATACAAATTTCGTATCCCTCCCAAGATATGAAATTTTTGGCTGATGCCCAACAACTCTACTGTAAATGCTCCCTCTCTTGGCATGAATAAAGGTTGGCTCTTTGGACTTTTGGCTACCAAATTGCAGACATGAAAGCTCTCTTTGAAGCTCATTAATGGCTTCCATAGTAATTGCTATGGCTTGGGACTATCTCTTTGATTCATAAACTAGATATAGAAGTTTACTTTCAAATTTTGAACATTGGAATCGACATTAAGCTTGCTTTTGGACATATTTGAACTTGGATGCATACTTTACACATTTTGGACTTGAGAAAGATTATTATAACTTAGTATGGAATTAACAACGACTTTGTAATTCTTTGACACAACTTTGTAAATTTAAATTTCTTGGACCTGGATTAACATTATAGTTGTAACGATGATGATGAATGATTACTATGAAGTGAATGTAGGTGTTAGTGTTGAACAACTATAAACTCGGTGTTCTTTACTTTATCGCAATTCAGTGTTTGAATATTTCAACGTACTCGGATAATCAACATAACATTAACCCATCGGGTGTTGCCGTGTACGAGTGACCAATTCCCCACACTACAAGAAAAAGTAGAATAGACATCACAGTTTTAACATGATCTTAAATTCAGCCGATGTCAGAACATATTTTTAACATCGCTCAATTTAAAAGTGATGTTGTTAGTTTCTCAAACATCGATTTATTGAATGACTGATGTCTTAAATAAACTTTTAAAAAATTGAACTTATAGGCCATACCAAAAATCTTGGCTATTACACTGCTTATTAAAATAGCTGTTGTCTATTACATCACTTGTTAAATGTTTTATTGTTAATGATTAATAATTAGTAAATTATAGTTAATAATTTTTTTAGTAGTTATAGTTAATATTTATTAATTATAGTTAATATTTATTAATTATATTATAATTAATAAATTATAGTTGATATTTTTTAGTAATTATAGTTAATATTTATTAATTATAGTTAATATTTTTTAGTAATTATAGTTAATATTTATTAATTATATTTGATTGTAAAATTATATCTTTTTCTTACAACAAAAATGTGTGATCTTCTAATAAGAAGAGAGATAGTAAAATTATATCTTACATTAATAAATAAATTGAAATGTGCTTAACATTAATTATATTTTATAGTAAATATTTTTTTAGTGATTATAGTTAATATTTATTAATTATATTATAATTATTAAATTATAGCTAGTATTTTTTAGTAATTATAGTTAATATTATGATTAGTAAATTACAGTTAATATTTTTTTTAGTATTATAGTTAATATTTATTAATTATAATTAATATTTATTAATTATACTTTATAGTAAAATCATATTTATAGTAAAATTATGTATTATTTATGAGATGGATTGTACCCAAGAATTATTAAAATAGCTATTGTCTATTACGGCTGATGTCCCGGACGAGGGTCGACCTCATGTGCTTTAACATCGGTTTTTATGCATCCCGTCCAAAATAGCAAAATACAAATTAGAGAAAATCTTACATTAATAAATAAATTGAAATGTGTTTTAACATCAATTTTTATGCATCATTTACATCAGCTTCTTGCGTGATGTTAAAGGTCTCTTTGTCAATTCACACCCCCCATAATTGGCTACATCTAGCCGTTGATCACTTCTCTAATCCGCAACCATCAAAACCCTCCAAACAGCCTCTTCCACGTCATCACAATAATAATTCACAAGAAACAAACTACGTTGTTATTGGTCCAAACCAACAACACGGATTACAACTGACTATAACTGTAAATCAACACCATCCATTTTCGTTGGGATCCAATGGGTGAGGTCAATAATCCACATCATTCTCTTTTGTTTGCTCATTTTTCATCATCATAACCAGGCAATATAATTAATTAGAACATGTTGGTTTACTTATTCCCTAATTTTTCTCGAATTTCAACATCAAATCCAAAAAGAAATTTCCTGGTAATTTTTTTATCCTCGTAAGCAATAGCTTGATGAAGAGATTCCGAGCAAAAAGAAGAAAAAGGTCAAATCTAAGTGAAAGAGAAGGTACTCTTCATATGATTCGGAAGGCGCATCTCGGTCTCCTAAAAAGATATCCAAATCGAAGAAGCTTACGAGTAAGAAAAAGAAAAAGGATTATAAAAAGTCTGAAAAGAAGAGGAGGAAAAAGAGTAAGAGATACACTAGCAGTGATTGTTCAACTTGTTCGGATTCTGATAAATCAAGAAGTCCAGTTAGGAAGCCAAAGAACAAGTCGTAGCTTACACACAAACTGTCTAGATTTCTCTGGTTATATGGGTGTAGTGTGAATGTTACTTCATGTACATATTTTTTTGTGTTATATTATCATCGGCCGTTGTATGAACAAATATATGAACTTCCTTTTGTTTTGCTACCATCATTATTAACATTTCATTTATTCATGTTTGGACATATACATTTCTTCATGACTCTTGTAAAAATATGTGTACATGAACATTATATAAAACTTTTTTGACATCAATATATAAAGTTATTGATATGGTAATCAATTATATACAGTTAATCATAGATATCATGGACATCAATATAAAGTCATCATAGACATCAGCCAAAAGATGATGTGATAAAATACTTATTACAACGGTTATTTAATTAATTTATGATGTCTTAAAGCTACTTTGTCATTGTCTTTTAATTAATGTAAAAAAGGGGTACTTTAGACATCACCGACAAAGACATCGCTCCAGAAAAATGAAAACATCATTTTTTAGCCGATGTCTATGTGAAGTTTTCTTGTAGTTCCACATCAACATTTTGGTGTGTTGGGAAGGGGCATTGGATTGCCTTCAGATTCTTAACTTTTAAGGAGAGAGATTCTCTTGGATTCTTCTCGGATTTGGCTATGGTTAAAAGGAAATAGATAAGTTTAGCTCGCTCGAAAGGAGCAGGGATGGAGGAAAGTCAGGAAGTTTCCACTACTAGACATCCATTGAATTACGTTGCTTGTGAGTATATCAACAGAGTTATCAAGGATTTAACTAGGGATCTAACTTCTCGTTTGGAACAACAACAAGAACATTTCCGTTGACAGCAAGCAACTAAGAACACTCTTCATGCTCAGGTCGAAGGTTTTGCGAGGCCGTTGGGCTAAGGCAACATTGTCGGGATTAGTGCTAATGTTCCACAAGGATTAGCTCAGGACTCGAGGGTGACTTCTGAAGAGCAACCCCATGTCGATACCAATCCGCAAATGACAACTATATCAGCTAAGCTCAGAGGCACCACACCCAATCCGATTCAATGTTCAACTCAGGTTTTGGTTAAACAGGTTTCGGGTTATGGAATTGGTAATGTTGCTTAAGTGCCAACGCATGCATCTTTAGATGTGGGAACTCACATAGTTCCAAACATTGGATTTATGCCAGTTCAGGCACCTCAGGTTTGGATTGAGCCAGGTATTCTTGTTGGGGCTCAATAGTTCGCTAACGTTGGACTTAACACCAGAGGCACCGGTGCGGATTTGAGTGACTGGAATCGCTTGCTTTGTAATTATAATGGAGCTCAGATCTTCGATATTATCCGATGATACACTCGAGGCAGGACCTCTTTCTCGGATTTGGATTGCGTAACTTGTAGTCTGTTCACTCAGGATATTCGGAATTCTCGGAACCCATCGAGCTTCAAATTGCTGGAATTGGAAGCTTATGACGGATGGAAGGATCCCACGGTTCACTTGATGTGTTATATGTGCCATAAAGAAGTACTCTTGGCTTCGGAAAATTATATGGCGAAGTGCTTCCCTCTTTACCTCATGAATATTGCTGCAAAATGGTTTCGGCAGCTTGAGAATGATTCGATTAGTTCTTCGAATGTTTTGGTTAGGAAGTTCGTCGAACAGTCCAGGGTTCACATTGCTCAACCCAAGAATGTGATGACACTTAGGGCAATTAAGCAAAGGCAAGGCAAGACTTTGTGCAAGTTTTTAGAAAGTTTTAACGCTGCTGTGGCTTCGATCGATCGATCAGAGCCTTCTATAGTTTTGATGGCTATAGTTTCTAGCATTCTGGATAAGACGAAGTTCAAGATCTTAGTTCAATGGGACCTATTGAGGGACCTCGGTGAATTATATTTCAAAGCTGATTGTTTTCTTAAGGAAGAGGATGCAAGGAATGACAAGAAAGTTCTCGAGGCTAATTTGGTTCAAGATAAGGGAACTTCCAATTTTGGCAAAGGCAATGGAAAGACTGCTCCTCGTAATGATCGGAATGCATGGAATCAACCTAAATTTCCTTCATATTACTACCAAAAAATTGATTTTTTATTGCAAAAATCAGATGGCATTCATTTGCAAATGTAAACAAAGATGTTTTGACTCACGACACAAATGAGGTAAAAAAAATTACATTCCCGCCTTCGTAAAAATAAATCCGCGTAAATGTGACCCACCTACTTTCTATTCCTCTCCCCCGTACTTTTTTTTAAACGTCGCTTCCTTTTCTTTTCTTGCTTTTGTAAAAGAAAAAACCCTAGCTCTATTCACTTTCTCAGTAACCCTAATTTCTATACACTTTCTCAGTTGACTATTGGAGCTGTGCAGGGTGGCTTGGGCGTCGCTGGCGGTCCAGTGTGTTGTCTTCGGGTGGGTTCGGTGGCTGTGTCATTTTGCTGGGAGTTTGATAGATAGGGAGATGACCGAGGTTTTAGGACATGGTGCTCGACTAGAGGATTGCAGATGGTCGAATCTGGCCTTGTTTGCGCCGGCGTGGGAAGTGAATAGATGTGGGTAGGCTAGGGTTTGGGTCCATGTGGTTTTGGGTTCTATGGCGAGGAAGAAAGTTGAGACCTGTCTAAAGTTCAAGAACAAGCAGCGGAATATGCAAGGCTTATCATAGAAAAATTAGACCCAAACGATCTTGGATACATTGAGGTACAATATTTAGACAAATAAGTTTTTTTTACCACTAGAGCTACAGTGTAATCTATAAAGGTTTTACTATGCCTAGTGAATTAAGAATACTGTTTGCAATAATCAGGTATATAATTTGGAGACCCTTCTATTGCAAGCACCAAGTCAACCTATAAACAAAGGTACTGTATTTATACAATAATCAAGTGTATAATTTGGCTACTATTATTCTTTATTGCATATTGTTGTAGTGGTATTCCTATCCTGGATATTTTTGCAGTGGTATTGAAAGGCCAAAACTGTGAAAAGTTATGATTAGGATAGCATGTAAATAAAAATGGGCAAAGGTATCTCATAACCAAACCGAATTTCATGAATTTTGACTGTGTTGATATTAATTCATTTGTGGTAATGTGTTGATTGCTAAACAATTTCCACCTTCCTAACGAACAACGATGGGCCACTGGTTACAGTTATGTTTCCAGTGCTGGTCTTATTATGAAATTTAGAAGACAACAGGAGATCTTAGTGACAAAAAAGATATCACTACTATGTATTCTAATTAGAAAATGAACAAACTGCTTTCCCGTTCTTTGTTCTCCAAGTGTGTAATGGTGTACATTACGCAAAGTGGGATGGTTAGCCGCTTTATGCAATAAAATGAATATTCAGCGTGTCAGACTCCAGAAGGGACCTTAGTGTCATTGGCAGGCTGTGCGCCTTTTCTATTGTTGTGGAAACCTGCGCCTTTGCGGAAGCATCCAGGATCTTCTTCACCCAATTACTTAAAGATGATTTCTATGGAAATAAACACAGATATGAAATCACACGCGCAAACACAAAATATTCCACCCAACCACCCTCTTTATTGATTCTCAAAACGAATTTTGTTTACACACACTGGTTCAACAACCAACAATAAACAAACTACAAGAATCAATAACCTTATTGAGAAAGGGAAAGAATATCTAGATGACTATAACTCTTATTGGAGAAGGAGAACAATGAAGAACGACGACTAACCCTTGGATTAATTGGAGGCACCGATCCTCTCTAGGGCACCAAGCCCTAGAGGCACGCAGCCGCCACTCTATTCGATTATGCATTAATCCAACCCTATGGGCTGCTTTTATAGGAGAATAGAATGCCTAGGAAAATTCCCAATTTGCCCCTTCAATACTTGCAGAACAAGTCACAGAAAGACCAAGTCAAAAACGCAGGAAACCACGCTCAGACGTCTGACCCAAATTGGTCAGACGTCTGTCCCTGCTCTCGGGTTACCAAAACCCTGACAACAGACGTCTGACCAAATGCTGTCAGACGTCTGTGCTGAAACGCAACACAAAACCGCTTCTCCTTGCCTTCTTTCTGCCGTTGCTCCATCTCCTCTATCGCCAAGCACATCCACGCCTCGTCTCCATCAACATATGTGATTTCATGTCACAAATCACAACACTCCACCTTGATATGAAATCGCGTCACATCAAACGAACTTCCAACACTCAAGTCATCTAACTCTTTCAACGACACCTTCTCTCAATTGAAACCAACCTCGATTTCCAGGCAACGAGATACACCCCACCTGTTCCGAGTACAAGGACTCAATTGATTTCAGGGAAACAATCACACCCAGTCGATTTAACAGGACTACGACCACACCTCAATTACAAACACAACCCACCGCCTGCAAAAGATGCAACTACCGCCTGAGCTGCATCGTGCATAAACCAACGGTCTAAAAGTGCTTGCACTTCCACAATGACACCCGTCTACCACTTGATCTGAGCTCCTTCCTTGATCATCTCGGATCCCTTGAGCATCATCAACATGAAGACCCTTGTCGAACACATCAGCAGTGACCAAATTAATCTCTCCACCTTGTTGTGGACTAGGTTCTTCAACCGTCACTCACCTTCCACATCGACATCCATCTACCACTTGACCTGAGCTCCTTCCTCGATCACTCCTGATCCCACGAGCATCAACAACGTGAAGACCCCTGTCAAAAACATGAACCGAATCACCAAGGTATAGGCAAATCAAACCAATTGCCAACATCTTCGTCTTCTTCCATCTTCCCTCATCCACATCGGAGGGCTTCTCTTCATCTCCATCAACCAAACAATTGAGGCCTTCAAATCCCCAATCAAAATTAGTCATCACCAATAGCGTCATCATATCCAACATAAAAAAAATCATTTTTTTCAACAAAAAATCAATTTTTTCCCAACAAAAATCAATTTTTTCCAATCCAAAATCACTCTAAGCTTTGCGATGATCTAGCTCTGATACCAACTGTTGTGAAAACCTGCGCCTTTGCGGAAGCGTCTAGGATCTTCTTCACCCAATTACTTAAAAATGATTTCTATGGAAACAAACATAGATATGAAATCACACGCACAAACACAAAATATTCCACCCAACCACCCTCTTTATTGATTCTCAAAACGAATTTTGTTTACACACACTAGTTCAACAACCAACAATAAACAAACTACAAGAATCAATAACCTTATTGAGAAAGGGAAAGAATATCTAGATGACTACAACTCTTGTTGGAGAAGGAGAACAATGAAGAACGACGACTAACCCTTGGATTAATTAGGGGCACCAATCCTCTCTAGGGCACCAAGCCCTAGAGGCACGCAGCCGCCACTCTATTCAGTCATGCATTAATCCAACCCTATGTGCTGCTTTTATAGGAGAATAGAATGCCTAGGCAAATTCCCAATTTGCCCCTTCAATACTTGCAGAACAAGTCATAGAAAGTCCGAGTCCAAAACGCAGGAAACCCCGCTTAGACGTCTGACCCAAATTGGTTAGACGTATGTCCCTGCTCTCGGGTTACCAAAACCCTGACAACAGACGTCTGACCAAATGCTGTCAGATGTCTGTGCTGAAACGCAACACAAAACCGCTTCTCCTTGCCTTCTTTCTGCCGCTGCTCCATCTCCTCTATCGCCAAGCACATCCATGCCTCGTCTCCATCAACATATGTGATTTCATGTCACAAATCACAACATCTATCTGATGATTCCAATCTTGATTACATATGTTATAGACAGTTGAATGGAAATTGGATTTCCAACACGTTTTTGTTATTTGCAAAAATATTTTTCCAATGTGGCCATGTTACATATGGGTAAGCATGCACACACTCTTTCAATCTGGTCTTGTTTGTTGGCAAATTATGAAGATTTCCTTATAATTATATTTGTGGAGAAAAGAAATAAAGTGTAGAATGGTAAGAGACACACAAATTTGATAACGGGGTTCGGCCAATTATGCCTACGTCTCCAAGCTGCTACAGATCTTTTATTTCAGAGAATATTACAATGTGATTACACATAACACTTTACACTCAACACTCGATCTCACTTTTAATCTTGCTCTCCTTTTCTTCTTGTTGATTTTGAGATGAGATTGGGATGAGATTTGAATTATGAAGAGGAGGGATGTATATATAGGTGAGAAATAGTTGGTGGAGGTTGGTGGCCCGGTTGGTGGTGGTTGGTGCATGAGGTTGGTGGCACACCATGTTGAACACATGGGTGGCTTGGTTGTTGCTACACATGCAACATTACTAACAATCTCCCACTTGAAGACTGATTTCAATCTGTCTTCACACCTTGATCGATGCAACAGCCATTCTGCTCTTTTTACTCTAGCAAACCAACTGAAGTTGAACACAACTTCAGTTTATCGATAGTCACCGTCTTTGTCAACATATCTATTGGATTGTTGCTTCCTTCGATCTTCTGTTGAAATCCTTTGGCAACTAGTCGAGTTTTGTATCTCTTGGCACCATCAGGCTCCTCTTTCACCCGATACACCCATTTATTATGAAGTACCTTCTTTCTTATGGGTAACTCAACTAGTTCCCATGTCTGGTTGGAGGTGAGATACTCCATCTCATCTTTCATGGCAAGCTCCCACTTGCTAGCATCTTCAGTCTGAAATGCTTCATCATAGCGTTCAGGTTTCCCTACATCAGTCGGCAACAAATAGTTCATGTATCTTTTGTTAGGTACATGAGGTCGAGAAGATCTTCTCAATTCAGGAACTGGAGTAGGATGTTGTAGTGTGTTAGACTGTTCCACACTACTCAGATCAACGATTTCATCAGGCTGAGCACTTTCTATAGTCGGTTCTGTGATGAGACTATCTGGAATATCATTTGCATCTACAAATACTGACTCACTCTGCTTTGAGTCGTTGACTTATGTTTTGTGTCTGTCTTTGAACATTACTCTTTCGTTAAAAATCACATCTCGACTACGGATCACTTTCTTATTTTCATTATCCCAAATGCGGTAGCCAAACTCGTTTTCGCCATAGCCGATGAGAGTGCATTTCTTGGATTTGGGATCAAGTTTATTCCTGCCTTGATCACTAATATGCACATATGCTATACAACCGAAAACCTTTAAATGTGATAATTTTACCTCCTTTCCACTCCATACCTCCTCTGGTATCTTATGCTCTAATAGAACTGAAGGACCTCTGTTGATCAAATAAGCTGCTGTGTTGACTGCTTCTGCCCAGAACTGCTTTGGTAGACCTGACTGTATACGAATGCTTCTGGCTCTTTCTGTCAACGTTCGATTCATACGCTCAACTACACCATTGTGTTGAGGCGTATCAGGCACGTTTCTCTGCATTTAGATCCCATGCTCATAACAGAACTGCTTGAATCTGGTGTCTTCATATTCACCTCCATTGTCAGTTCTAAGCTTTTTGATCTTTAGATTTGTCTCGTTTTCAACCATAGATTTCCATATCCTGAAAGCCTCGAGCACTTCAGATTTATGCCTTAAAAAATAAACCCATACCTTTCGCGAGTGATCATCGATGAAAGTAACGAAGTAATGCTTTCCACCAATGGATGAGACGGTCGTTGGCCCCCAAACATCCGAATGAACAAGCTCCGGCTTTTCCTTCTTTGGGGTTTTACCACTAATTTGAAAGCTGACTCTCTTCTGCTTTCCAAATATGCAATTTTCGCACATGCCTATTTCCACTGACTGTAGACCTGGAAGTTTCCCCTTCGAGTGCATAATCTTCATTCCCTTTTCACTCATATGGCCTAGCCTCTGGTGCCATATGTTGGAATTTTCGTTGCTAGCTGCAACAGTGATCGAACATCGCGCTCCTGATGTCATGTAAAGATTACCACTCTTCTTGCCTTGAGCAATCGTCATTGCACCCTTCGAAATTTTCCATTCATCACCATGGAAAGTCATAGTATAGCCTTCACTAGCTAATTGTCCTACGGAGATCAAATTCTTCCTCAAATCCGGTATGTGCCTGACATCCTTTAGCTCCCAAACCGACGCATTCAGCTTAATCTTCACAACACCTTTACCAACGATATCAGAAGGTTGATCATCACCAAGATATACCTTACCAAGATTTCCAGAGGCGTACCTTTCGAAAAATTCTTTCTGCGAAGTGGCATGAAACGATGCTCTAGAGTCTAGCACCCAAGACTCTTCCTTGCTCTCCAAAGAGCATATCAACGCTTCATATCCTCCTGAGGTAGAAGTAACATTTTCCTCTGCCTTCACCACCTGATCCTTTGGTGCACTTCTGCGTTGGTTTTTGTAGTGCCCGGTCTTTCCACAATTCCAACACTCAACGGTCTTTGAGCTGTGAGAATTGTTGGGATTTCTGGATTTAGATCTCCAGTCCTTCGACCTACCTCGGTAGTTCGATTTGCTACGTCCATTTCCTTGTGTTGAATTTCTTCCTCTTGATTGTGTATGAAAAATTGAAAATTTTGATGACTCACCAGAATCCCTTCGCCGGATCTCTTCACTGAGAACCATATCACGAATATCATCAAATTTTAACTTATTGCTTCCCGACGAGCTACTCACTGCTGTGACAGTAGCATTCCAACTTTCTGGCAGAGAAGACAAAAGTATCAACACACGTACTTCTTCGTCAAACTCAATTTCAACTGAACTTAACTGAGTAGTAACTGTATTCAGTTCATTGAGATGTTGAGCTACCGACGCACCTTCTGTCATCCGCAAATTGAACAATCGCCTCATCAAATGAACTTTGTTAGAGGCCGATGGCTTCTCGTACATACTGGAGAGAGCCGCCATAAGACCTGCCGTGGTCTTTTCCTTTGCTATGTTGAAAGCAACATTGCGAGATAACGTCAATCGAATAACTCCAAGAGCTTGTCTATCAAGAAGAGCCCAATCTTCATCCTTCATATTCTCTGGCTTCTTTTCTGAGAGAGGTTGATAAAGTCTTTTCTGGTACAGATAATCTTCAATCTGCATTTTCCAAAAGTCAAAGTCGGCTCCGTCAAATTTCTCGATTTTCACCTTTCCTTCATCTGCCGCCATCGCTCCCACTCGAATTTAATTTCTTTTCTAACAAATTATGGCTCTGATACCAGTTGTTGGGAAATTACGCAGATTTCCTTATGATTATATTTGTGGAGAAAAGAAATAAAGTGTAGAATGGTAAGAGACACACAAATTTGATAACGGAGTTCGGCCAATTATGCCTACGTCTCCGGGCTGCTGCAGATCTTTTATTTCAGAGAATATTACAAAGTGATTACACAGAACACTTTACACTCAACACTCGATCTCACTTTTAATCTTGCTCTCCTTTTCTTCTTGTTGATTTTGAGATGAGATTGGGATGAGATTTGAATTATGAAGAGGAGGGATGTATATATAGGTGAGAAATAGTTGGTGGAGGTTGGTGGCCCGGTTGGTGGTGGTTGGTGCATGAGGTTGGTGGCACACCATGTTGAACACATGGGTGGCTTGGTTGTTGCTACACATGCAACATTACTAACATTGTTCTCATGCATTTCTTTTAATGTCGGTCAAATAAATTAGGAGTAGTTATTAGCCAGATAATTAAGTTGAAAATAGTTCATCGAAATCATTATCATGGATTAATTTTTCGTTGAGGCTAAATAGAGAAGATGGATTTATTTAAATTAGGTTCAGATTAATTGGCAGCGTGGAAATAATTAGCCATTATGTAATTGTGTTTAGAGATTTGCTGCATGAATTCAGTAAAACAAAAGTGATTCAACATTTTAGCGTTTTTTATTGCTTATATGATTATCTGGTATAGCCAATAAATTTCTCGTATACATTATTTGTGCAGTATCATTAAAAGCTATTATTAACCTCTGGTAGTATTTCTGAATTAAATACCTAACATAAGACATAGATGTATAGTATGCTACATTTATTACCAAATAATGAGCAAAGCCATACTAATAATATATATATTTGAATAAAAAGTGCGTTCAGAGAAACTTTGTTTTATACTAGTGACTTTTCCTAGTTATAAGATTAAACTGATATCAGAGATCACCCTAGAGTGCAACACATATTAATAACCATGTAAATTTTCATTGAACTTGTTCTTATTGGCTAGATGTTAATGATCAACAATTTTGTTCGGATTTTTAAAGCCATTCTAGTAAATGATAATCTCATTCGTGGCTGTTTTTTTTTCCATACATTTTTAGGCCAAGCTTTCAGCCGTGGCACAAGAACTTGGTCATAAAATCCGTGTTTTCACAAATTCAGCCTCTTCTACAACATCCAGTGATATACCATCATCATCCAATGGTATGACTGATTCTGTAGAAAGTTATTATTTGTAAATTTTGTATGTCGTTTATGCATAAAGTAACTGGGCATGAATTTTGCAGAGGAACCAGATGATTTTTATGAATTCACCCCTGAGGATTATTATCGTATAATGTCCAACAAATTGGGAGGTATATGATTATTCAATTGTATTAGTTTCTCTATAAATGACAAGTAATGAAATTAAAATACAGCTTCATATGCTGCATACATATATTTTGTTAATCCAATGCAAGTCCAAGCTTAATGTTTTGTTACATTCCTATTTCATAATAATTTGATGAGTGCCAGCCAAATCCAAAGTTTTAAAGACAAGCAAAATAAGAGAAGTCGAGTTAGCTGCTTGTAGGGCAAGAATAACAAAGGTACATCATTTTGTGCTCTTTTTGTTTTTTTATTGCCAAAACAGTACTTCATATGATCATATTCGAAACCCACTGATGTACTTCCTTGCCTTATGATATCTCAATAAGGAAAGAATCAGTGGTGTCAATTGATTCATATGTAAGTATGTAAATAAAGATAACAGTTTATTGGTAAATGCATATATCGGAAAATATTACAGAGCTTATTTGGTTTCTATTACCAAATGACATATAACCATATTGTGCATCATGCAGGCTATGATTAGAATTCGCTTCCCTGATAATTACATTCTTCAGATAAAGTTTAAACCATCAGAGATAATTCAAATCTTGACCCAACTTCTTATGAAAGTACTTGCTCGACCGGATTTGCCTTTTTACCAATGTAAGTAACACCTTGTTATGTCCAATCATTATGGCAAGTTCTTTAGCATGTTTCTTATGTCTGTAACAGTGAGTGCTCTCTGAGAACCTTTTTGATGCTCTAGCTAAAATATGAATGTCCCTACTTTAACTTTTAAATCACGCTAAGTGTGCATAACGATCAACGGTTGAGGAAAAGATTTTTAAACACAGCAGAAGTAGCTTAGTGTAGTGTCAAACAAGCAAGTAGCCATACTTATGGACACCTGTTAATATCTTATACTTAATTAGAGCATACAAAAATTGATGTTTTTTCTTTATTTACCTTAGTATTGATTATGGCATTCAGAGTATGTAAAGTAGATTACTTCTTGAAATTCCATTATCAACATTGACCACACAAGTTTTCCTAATAAACCATATGATTTTCCCCCTGTTTGCAACATCGTTATTTATTATGTTTCAACTTTCCTGTTTGGAGTATGATATAAAGCTTATTTACTAGTTTCGCTTTGAGCGCCATGCAAGTATCAACAATACTTGTGTAATTGTGGATAATTATGATGTTAATGTTAAACTCTTTACATAAAGTGGCTAACCATTCCAAATAAATATTAGTAATAGCCCTGATTCCTCCAACTTACCAAATATAGTTTTCCTTATTAATCATTCTTAGATCATGATATGTGACACCAATGGTAAGATATTAGTAATGGGATGTTAAAAGTATCGGTTCATAATAATAAATAAAAAAACTAGTGGTATGGATGTTCAATGCTTTGTCAATTGGTTTCATGTTACTGGCCCTTTTTTTTAATTTTTTTATTGGTGCTCAACATCAGTTGTATAGTAATAATGTGGTGTATAAAATATGCTTCATAAAGATGCATGTAATTTGAACTTCATTGCAACCCAACTCGGTACTCCAATATTCCATGTATTATTGTTTTGCTCTGTCCTTTACATTTTTTATTGTGTGTATTAATCTAAATATATTGTCTTTTGGTTATTAACAAAAAAAAAAAAAAAAAAAAAAAAAAAAAAAAACAATTCCAAATGTCTCCACATACTCAAAACAATGTGAGTACCATGAGTACATTTGCTACTAACAGCCAGCAACCGCCGTCCAGTGCTGACTTCAATAGCACTTTAGGTTTAGGTGTACAAGGCCTGACAGATGCATTTATGTCACTGGGCATGCCTTTTGATTCAGAAGAGGTATTTGGTTGTCTTTAACTTATGTATACACACACACACACACACACACACACACACACACACACACACACACACATATATATATATATATATATATATATATATATATATATATATATATATATATATATATATATATATAGCCTCATCCCTGTATCTTGTTCAACTGTTTGTTCAGGCTCAACAGCTAAACATAGATATTTTTGAGACAATATATTATCATGCTTTAAAGCTTCTTCAGAAATTGCAGCAAGAGAAGGCACTTATTAAACTTATCAAGGAAGTCCTGTCAGTAAGGTATGTACATCTTATCTGTCCTGTTATTAGAGTTCCTAAAATTGTCCTGTTATTAGAGTTTGTTGTTGTGAATAAGCACCTACTTCATAACTTGGCTGAACTGGGAATTTGGTCTCCATCCATTAAAAACAAGATAGTGTATGAAAATGGTTATGTTCTCAATACAGTCTTTTATTTGCATCAACAGTATAACTATTGTTATGTTTCCAAATATTATCGAGACTTTCGAATGTTTCATCGGTTTAAAATGTGTTTATATTATTTAATTGAAATTCTGATGAGCCTAATACTCACTCATAAACCTGATGCTAATTTGATGAATGGACACAGGAGCTGATATGTTAAGTAGCATTTCAAGCATCAAGGTACTTTGCTATATTTTAAGAAGTGTTTTTACTTAATGGTATGAACCTGTTTTAGCTATAAATCTAGCATACGATCTGTTTTAGCTATGTCTAAACACCATGATTGTCAGTTGTATGAAAAAAAATCTTTTTAATACTATGGCTAAATATCATAGCATTTCAATACTATGATCAACATTTTAACTTCCACATACTTTAGAGATTACATAAATCATATCATCTTCTTTCATGCATTCCTGTAAAGATATGTGAAATATGTGGTTAGAACCAATTCCACCAACCGTACCAGCTCAGTTCAGTTGTTTTGGTTAAGTGCATATATATTGGATATTGTTCATAGAGCAGTACGATTAAAGCTCATACCATTGATAGACTTGTATGTATTATCTATTACATGTGTAAGATGCAAAATAAAAAAATTGTAGTATAATAATAAAAGCTCTTCTTATTTTTTTTGCAGTTCATGAACAAAGTTCTATATGCTAAAGAAGGGGCGAAGAACATCATGGGTTAGACTTTTTTTTTGCTTTCCTTTCCAAATTAGAGTGGAAGTAGATGGTATTGAAATAGAAATTCCTGAGGTCTGTTTCTGCATGTTTTACCATTTTGATAATTTCTACAACAAAATGTAGCTAGTTTATAAGTTAATCAAATATGTGGTCACAAGATATGCAGAACGATACGGAACACAGCCTATTGTTTCGTTCAAATTACTCAAATATGTGGTCACAAGTTAAATATCCATCTCACAAGGTGCTTGCATTCTGTAAACATGATGATCAAATTCAATGTAAAATGATTCACTTCAAAATTAACAGTTTGATTTCGATTCATACTTAACTATTGATTTTAGCTATAAATAGCTAGTAACTATTTCTCTTTCCACTAATAATTTCCTGTGCATCTCGATGAGTTTCCGAAAATGGTTAAAAAAACGGTGAAAGAATAAACACAACAGACCTGGAATTTTCAACAAAGGCATGGGAACATGTATGATTTTCATATGATGCAGATTTAACTCAAATTTATTTATTCTGTAGTAAAATCAAATTCCTTATCGAGGTTGAATCTATGAAATTATTATAGGAACGGGTAAGCTATATTATGGATTCATTATTTTATTTCTTTTCTGGTTTATAGTAAATTCAGGCAGTACTTAATATGTTGAATTATCAGTGTTTAGTTAAATTAGATTTGAATGTTGAAATTTGCAGAAATTGGAAAACTTGAGAAGCCTGAAAGCACATGGAAACATTTATGATGTTTAAAATGTGGGCTCAAAATTTCTTGTGTTCACTTAGTTTTGATCCCTATAAATCTGTTGTGAAATTGAGATATTTGTACAGGAAGTTTCTACATGTATTAATATTAGTCAGCACTCACCAAAATACATGTCTTCACTTTATAATTTGTAAATGTGCGGCTAACTTTTTGAATGTGTGTGTATGTTTGAATGTGTATGTTGTGGATCTTTGAACGTGTATGTATTTTGTGGTTGTTTAATATGCATTTTATGGTTGTTTAATATGTATTTTGTGGTTAATTAATATTATAGAAACAAAATAGACTATTAACAGGAAATAATTGCAGGAAAATCAGAGCAAATTAACCAATTATTTTTAGTGGCGTTTTAAAAACGCTATAGAAATACATGTAATGGCGTCGAATAAACACTACCATAAATCAGGGGTAAAAATGGAAATTTTATTAATAGCATCAGAAAGCTTTTTTATGGCGTTTTCAAAGCGCTACAGAAATAATTATGGTGGCGTTTTAAAACGTTACAATACAAGTATTTACAGTGGCATTTAAATAAAATGCAACAAAAAATATATTTTTAGTGGCATGTTTTCTCGTAACGATTATCGAAACGCCACCAAAAATGATTAGTGGCGTTTTTTGAGCGCTACAAAAAATCATTTTTCTTGTAGTGTATATGGAGCTTACCCTCTATAGGAGATTTATTTGGAAGTTCACACGATTGCTCCCTTTAGGAAGCCTCCTGCGAGGGAGTCGACCCAGAGGTAGAAGGATTCTGGTAAGCACTGCTTGTTTGATGACCTGGATGGTCACAATACCAACGACTGCAGGCATCTTTGGGATATGATCGAAGAATGCGTCGTACGTGGCAAGCTGGAGGAATACGTTTGAAATCGATCTACATCACTGGCCACTGGGATAGGCACAACTGCCTGCCCCAGCTCGGGATTGGGATGGATCAGGACCTTCTTCTTGCAGTTGGGTCAATAATTGATGTGGCTTTCTAGATTTTCTAGCTTTGCAGATCTTTGACTTTGGATTTCTTGGTTTTTTGTTTTCTTGGCTTTTCGTTTATCGGTTTCTCACCTTTCCTCACTCTGGATATTGGCTTTGTAGATTCTGGCCTTTTGGCATCTCAACTTTTGGATTCTGGCATTAATACTTTTGGTTTTCAATTGTACTGATCTTTTGGATTATTATTGTGGTTATTCGGTCTTCCGGCTTGTGGATGTGACCCTAGTTTCATCTGGCCTCTGGTTTATGTACTTTGGTTTCCTAGGAATTAAAACTCTAGCTTTCTATCTCTAGATTTTGGCTCTTTCGGCTCTAGCCCTCTGAATATTATGCTTTTGGATATTAAGCCTCTAGTTTACCATCTACAGATGGCTCTTAGTCGTGCCACACACCTACGGGATTAGGACTTAATCCCTAAGCATGCTCTACACCTGACTACGCACCGTCCTCCTCACTACTTACTAATCACTCTAGTTTACATGATTGTAAGAGGACAGAGGGCCTAAGTCCGCTTACCCATGTATGAGATTAGGCTTTAACCCGTAGGCATGCTTTTTGTGGACGAGAAACCATCCAATCTTCTATACTCACCTCTGGATTCACTTGTCTTTGGAGTTTCGAGGGTCTACGTCTGCCTACCCATGTATGGGATTAGGTTTTGATCCCCTAGGCATGCTCTTTGTGGATGATAAACCGTCTGATCTCTTACTTTCATTCTGGTTATTTGGCTTCGGATTTCTAAGGTTTAAGTCTGCTTACCCATGCACAAGATTAGGCCTTAATCCCTAGGCGTACCTTTGCTAGCAATGAACCTTTTGACTTCCTTCACTCATTTTCGGTTACCTGGCTCGAGAGTTTGAAGGGATAAGCCTACCTACCCATGTACAAGATTAGGCTTTAATCCCTAGGCATGCTCTTTACAGGCGATGAACCTTCCATTATCCTTCATTTATTTTCATTTTCTGGCTTAAGGATGGCTACGTCGGCCTACCCATGTATGGGGACCGGTGCGACCTCTAGGCATGCTCTATACCCAACGTTGGTCCATCCCCTTCAAACATAAACTCAATGAAATTGAAATTAATAGCGGCGAAGCCGACTCATCAACGTACATGATTAGGCCTTAACCCCTAAGCGTGTTCTCTATTCGACAATAAACTGCTATGTTTTCCTTTGGATTTATTAAAAAGTCCAACCATTGTAAAATTTAATAAAAAATACTTCGCTCGTTAGGACGCTGCTAACGAAGTAAGAAAATATGGGATTAGAATTTCAAACTTTAAGGACTTGGCATGGTAAGGACTTTGCTCGTTAAGTATAAAAACCCTGATCCCGGAGTAAGGACTTTGCTTGGGAAGGGGCAGGTCGTCTTGTCAAGACTTGGCAGGGCCACCTTACCTAGTGGAGGGTAGGGCCCTACCTGTTTGGCTTACCCTTAGTCCCCTTATAAGGTCTTAACAAATGCGTCTTGCACTCACTTGGTAATTTTGGTATTTTGTCCCTTGGATTCGTCTGATCGTCTGTTTTAGTTATCTGGTCAATGGATATCCTCTCTTTGGATTTCAGGCTACTATAGTTTCCGAATCTTGGTTATTCTTGTTATCTTGGTTATTTCCCATAATACGATCTGAAGTGATCGTCCAATCTCTCTGGTGTTTTGTCTTTTGGTTAGCACAATCCGGAGTGGTCGTCGGTTTCCTTTGGCTTTCTGGATTACTAATTTTCTATTAATACGATCCGACGCGATTATGGACTTTGGTTTTTTTGGTTCTTGGTTATTAAGTTTCTACTTGGACCCCTCTCGGTTCGAGACTTCTGGATTCTCGGATTTCTGGATTTATTGCAAAACACATCCCCTTTTTCTCATGGAAGACATGTTTTGGGGGGTAAAATTTTGACCCGCGTTTTGACATAGTAATCACATGGTAGATTCATGATTTTTTGAGTACTTAGGATCCGAATACGAACTTATGGAAGCACAAAGCGATTTGGTTGAAGTCAGAAAGCACTCGGAATCAGGTTGGAAATATAGTTTACTCTTGGAATTAGCACTTTCTCAAAACATGCGCCAAATTTGTGTTGGTCACTCAAAACTACTTGAGCACCTCATACCAATCACCAAAAATCAAAAAGCCAAACTTTGCTTAGCTTGGATCAAACCACTTCAAGATTACTAGCATGCACTATTTTGATCAGCCAGAAACCCATGATTGCACCAAGCGGATCACTCATTAGGATTTGTCATGATGGTGAGGGTAATTGACACGGTTGGATCAAGTAAAAACTCATGCACACACTGGGACAATTACCAGGAAAATTTGGAGCTTGGCCTAAGTAGGTATTTTGTATCCCCCTCCTGGGATATGAATCTCGCATCCCCACATAGGATACGAAATTTCGTATCCCTCCTACGATATGAAAATTCTCCATCATTACTAGCTTTCCCTGGCAAGATTTTCCCCATGCCAGTCACCTATTCTGGCTTGTGCAACTCAACATTTCGGGATATAGCATTTGGCACACCTTAGGATATGAAATCCTTAGCTCGGATCTGACAGACCAAAGCACAAAGAGATCACTACATTTCAGCTGAGCAACTCAGGTCGATCAACACTTTTTGGGATATGAAAATTGGTGTAGGATTGGTATTAAAGTGGAATACGAATTTTCCCACTTCAATTTGGCAAATGTGACAGCGTCCTGGCATAGAGCGGTCACGTCTTTTTAGCTGATCGCCTTAGGGTGATCGCTTGTTTGCAGCACTTTAGTTCGGATACGAATTCTAGCGTGATACTTGGATTCTTGGCACTTTCGTGATATGAATTTTATATCCCTCTTAGGACATGAAATTCTCGGGCTGATGCCCAATAATTCCATCTATAAATACCCCATCTCTTGGCATGAGTAGAGGTTGTCTCTTTGGACTTTGGGCTATCATATTGCATACAGGAAAGCTCAATGGCTTCCATGGTGACTTCTATGGCTTGGGACTATCTCTTGGATTCATAAACTTCATATAGAAATTTACTCTCAACTTTTGGACATTAAGATCGACGCTAAGCTCACTTTTAGACATATTTGGACTTGGATGCATATTTCTCACTTTTTGGACTCGAGGAAGATGATTATGGCCTAATAGGGAATTAATAAGGACTTTGTTATTCTCTGACACAACTTTGTAAATTCAAAGTGCTTGGATTAACATTGTAATAGTAACGATGATGATGAATAATTACTAAGAAGTGGATGCAGGCGTTAGTGCAAAAGCACTATAAACTCGGTGTTATTTACTTTACCGCAATTCTGTATTTGAACATTTTGGCATACTCGGATAATTCACATAACATTAACCCATCAGATGTTGGCGTGTGCGAGTGACAAATTCCCCATTTTAACAATTATCATCAAATAGTATTCCTAATTGGTGAGATTTCATGTGAATTTCTTTAGTAGGTTTCATGAGTTTGATGACACATGCACCTATTATATAAATCATTTTAAAAAAGGTTTTAAAAAATAACTTTCTACATTATAATTATTTTATATCATTAATATGCATATATATATATATATATATATATATATATCTTACTATGTAAAGAGATTTTTCCAAATAAGTGATTTCAAAATATTTTCCAAAATTGTTTACAAAACCTAATTTCTAAACATGTATGCTTTTATATACAAAAATACACATTTTTTCACACTTAAAGAGAATAAGGAAGTGAATTAAATGATGTAGTACACCTAGTGGTATGGGACACGTAGGTTAATTATATCATTTAATTCCAGACTCATCGATTGAAGCTATTTTCGTTGTTTAGTGTGGAATTTTCTGAGTTAGCAAATATTTGGTGAGTTGTAAGGTTCGAGATTCCCTATTATAGGAGTAATAGTCGATGAGAACCATTTAAATGAGTTATTTTACTTGTTGGTGAGATGAGGCAAATCTTGAGATGTGTTTTTCGTTTTCAAGAATTATGGTTCATAAAAAAACCATTATGGAATTATTTCCATTTGCGATGATACGAGGCAAGATATATGAGTTTTCTGTGATTCATGAGATTTATGATTCGAGATTTTATTTTATGATCTGGAGTTTACAAGTATTAATAAACTGTTTAGTGCGACGTGTGGTATAGGGCACACTTTAACACTTTTTGGATTCCTATCTAAGCGTTGTGACACATTCGCGAGATATTATTAGCATATGATAAAACTACCGAAGAAGTGTCACCGACCTTGTCGTTAAAAACAAAACTACTTAGGAAAGGTGTAGGCGACCTTGTCATGATGGAAAAATTGTTTGGGAAGTTGTTAACAACCTTGTCTGTTAAGACGAAACTGCTTGGAGAGGTGTTAACGACCTTTCCATGGCCAATGAAACTACTTGGAGAGGTGTTAGTGATCTTTCCATAGCCAACGAAACTGTTGAAGAGATGTTAGCGACCTTGTCTTTTAAGATGAAGCTTCTTGAGAAGGTGTTAGCGACATTGTCATAGACATTGTAATCATTTCGAATCCGGTTTGAGTTATTTTCCGAACTCTGGGTTTTCTTTATGATTTCACCATTTGAGATGATTATTATTATATATATAGTGACTTTGTTTCTATGATTTGAACTCTTAACTGAATTTTTTGATGTCTATGTTTTGGACTCTTAACTGAGTTCTATTATATTTGTGATTTCTATGATTTGAACTGTTAACCGAGTTCCATGAGTTTTGTGATTCTTGTGATTTATGTTATTTTGAGATTTCTGAGTTTTCCATCCTATGTTTATGTGATTTAAAGTATAATTTACCCTGATTGTAGAGTTAGGGTAATCTATGTTGATGGAAACAACTACATCTGTGTTCGTGTTTCTCTCGAGTGTATTAATTTCATGAACTTATCCTGAGTGTATAATATTACTTTCTAATGGAAAGGAATTATCGCATTTGTGTTTCGAGTAAATCTATGATTATGAAATTCCTTTATTTATGAGAAGTAGTTAGTGTTTATTGATTTTATTTCACTTATCATGTTATTATTTATATGTTAAAGCTAGATTGACTCGTCTATTTGTACAGGGTCAGACCTAGTTCTTTTAGGTCACAGCTTGCTGCCGATTTGAGGTTAGTTGATTTATCTTGGACAATCTCTTGAAGTTATCACTTAAATGTTTAGTGGTACATTCATGTCATTGTATTCAATTCTTCTAGGACAATATGTGTATGTATATAGTTTATATGAAACCATTCGAGTATGAATCACATGTATCAGTTGTATTGTATTGTTGTATCTATCTATATGTATTATGTTCTATGATAAGCTATATTTGATGTGTTGTATTTTGTTCTGAATATGATCCTTAGCCATCATAATTTTATATTAGATGAATTGAGTATGTCGATCCACTTGAAGTAAGGAAAAAATATACACCTAATCGACGTATTTGATACTCGCCTAATACAATATTACGGATGGTCCCTCCTTACCATTTCTGTTCTCCACTCTAAAAGACAGTATTACTTATTAATGCTCTTTATTATAGTGTGTCTTGGGGTGTGGTGTTACATAATAATAGGATGAAAACATGAATATTTAATTATCAGAAATTTAACCAAAAATATTACCGTTGTATTCATGGTAAGATTCTCACCCGTTTTCATATTTTACTCATTCAAAACAGAGTTCGTATGCAAAGGTTATGAATAAAACAAGTTAGACAATAATAATGTATACAAAGGATTTGAATTTAAATGTGTAAACATAAAACTGGAGTACATTAAATAAAATTGCACAGGAGAATATTCCCTTTTAGATTATAAGTTGTGCATGTATAAAAACAAAATAAGATGGGGACAACACTTGAAATAAACAGTAAGAATTAATAAGAAACTAATATAAAAACGAATGTGCTGGTGACTTAAATTCCCCATGCTCCGACCTTAAGGGGGATTGACTGCCTCCCTTAAGGGGGTCGACCACCCTTCTAGGGAGGGGGTCGATCGCCCTATAGGGGAAATGTGGGGGCAGCGGCTAGGTTTTGTTATATGAGTTGTTGATTTGAATGTTTGAGATTTAATAATTTGAATCTAACGGTTCACAAACACTCAACAACTATAAATAAGACCCTATCCTCCTCTCTAAACCTCACATTCTACTCAAGATTCTGCTTTATTATGTCTCTTCTCCATTCTGTTTAGTTCCAGAGTATGTCAGGTTAGTTTTCCTCTTCTTAAACCTAACCTATTTATATCTTGTTTATTCTAATTTCTATATATATTTCTAAATCCAGATTTTTATATGTATAAGATTCTAATTTGGTTTATATATGTAGAGTAATATAGAAGAAGGATCTGGAGTACGTAAGTTCGAGACTGCAATTCAGATTTGGTAACATAGTTTTCTCCTTCTTCTCCTTTTTGTACCATGAGTGAGAATTACATCAAGTTTGACTATTTTTTGTAATTCTTAGTGTAAAACCTGGATTGCTTATGCCTAAATGAAATTTGGGATTCGTACAAAAACAAAACACATATTAATACCCCAACTCTCTTATGAATATCGAAAATGGTCAATCTTGTATTTATTTAAGCTTTGGATTATGATGTAAATAAATGTGGATTTTTTGGTGTATGTGTAAATTTACCATTTAGTCCGATTTAATTTCTTTCATTTTATTGTAAATCAAATTTATGCAAAAGCGCGGATTTGCTTACTGTAACTTATATATATGTTTAAATCTCTTTTTTTATATAAAATATATGGTTTAAATGTAATAAAAACGTATTTCCAAAATTTTAGCTTGTGTAAGTATCTTATATAAAAGTAAAGCAATGCTAAACGAAAAATACATATATTGATGTTTATCACCATATCCTTTCTTTTATTATTTAAATAATCCTAAAAACCTAGGTTATAAATTATTATTTGTGTTATGTTATTTCCCTATTATTCTTTCATACTGGAATGAGACCATACATGCTATGTTGTGAAAGTTTGGGAAATATGACATGTAAACCTTAATTATGTGTTAGGGTTGAAATTTCTACGTTTAGAACGTTACCTTCACGCACCCCTTTAATCACACTCTTATTTATATATACTAAATATTGTATTTAACATATATATATATATATATATGTGTGTGTGTGTGTGTGTGTGTGTGTGTGTGTGTGTGATAAATGCGTTTAACTGGGAATTCAAATTTAAGAATATCCTCATAGGAAAATTATATATTGTATGTGTATTAATGGCTTTTAAAAATATTAAATGACACGCGACACGAAGTTAATCCCTACCTGTAGTAGAAGTCTGCCCGGAACCGACCAGAAAATCCAGTAGCTACAAGAAGTTGGGTTTATATGAGATGTCAAGTACCGTGGACCATTTATAATAAAAATATATAACGCAAGGTTAACTCCTACCTGTAGTAGAAGTCTGCCCAGAACCGCCCGATATATCCAATGCCTACAAGAAGTTGGGTTAATGTGAGACATCTAGTGTAATAAATATTTAGGTGAGGTGGGTCTATCTCAAGAAGGTATTAAGTGGTTGATCCACTTTATTTGGGTATTAAGTGGTTAGGACTTAACCCTTTCCTAAGGTTTACTCCTTGGTTTTAGGCTAAAGTCATGGGACCCGCCACTATTAGGTATTAAATGGTCAATGTGTCCGTTTTCTCTAATAATTATAAGGTAGTAAATGGTCTTAAATAAAAAGGTCTATGAATGAGTTGAGTAGCTCTGCTGGAGTTGTTTGCTTCTTATCTAGGGGATATGTGAGGGTATACTTAGGGATGAATTGCTAAGAGTTTCACTGAATATGTAAGGGGAACAACCATTCTAAGGTAAGTATTAAGTGAGTAGGAATTCACTTGTAACGCCATCTAGGTAGTAATGCATGGATCCGCAGGAGGGGTCATAAATAGCGATGAGTGTTTATCCTCCCCCAGTATTAAGTGGTAGATTATTTCTCACATTACGGTTGAGCAAATATTTAACAACACTAAAGGAGGTCTTAAGTTTGCAATTGATTCCCCGTTATTATCCTGCTATATCTCGAAGCAGATTAACAGCGCTGAAGCAGATTAACAGCGCTATGCTTTTTCCAAATAACCTTTAATATAGTCTTTCTGCTTTAATCCCCGCTATATTTTTCTATTTCCGATATATCCCCTTATTTCTGATATATTATGTTATTCCCGCTATATCTTTAATAAGGAAGTTAACTAAAAAATGATATTTATATATTATAGAAATTATAAAATCATATTTCTTAATTGAATTTTTTGTGTATCTTTGTAGAAACAAAAATATTCTAATATTCTGTTAAATTTTAGTAAGCTAAATAGTAGTTCACATTTATTTATGGATATTTGCACATATTTTTATTTAAAATTAAGAAAGTATTAGTTATAGTTAGGTTGGTGTTAGTTTTCATTAATCATTCTTTATATTTATAAAGAAACATTAAGAATGGGTTATATGTGCTATATTAGAGTCATTCGCTATAGCTATTATTTCCTCTCTTTATCCTCGCTATGACTTTTTGGACCTTCATCGTATTGAATCCGCTGAGCACTTTAACTGCACAGGTCTTAAGTGATTAGGGTCCGCTGTAGGAAACTAAGTGATCAAATGAATCCACCCGTAAGGCATTAAGTGATCATAAAAATCCACCCATAGGGTATTCAGTGATCATAGGTATCTGCCTATAGGTTATCAAGTGATCGTAGGAATCCTCCCATATATGTATGTATGTGTGTGTGTGTGTGTATGCGTGTATGTGTGTATATATATAATGGCCTTAAGTGACCCAATGATTGTCTGGCTCTTTCCATTAAATACATTTGTATGCTAGATATAATTATGTGTTGTATTCACCTAGACATAACTTAATGGATTTATAATGTCAAGTATAGGAAATAAATTTCCCTTTTAAACTTAAAGAATTTTCATTCATCTGATCCCCCTCCTCTTAACGACATAGGTTAGTAGGTGAAGACACATTAGCTTGTTATATATATTCTATGTTGTCTAATATACTCTTGTAATTATTATTTTAAATATTTAAGCAATTATATGCATATAAATATGTTTATTACATAATTTTTTATTAAATTGTATATACCATATCATAGATAATAATCATGATTGCTAAATGCAAATCAAAATTACTCAATGCAAATCGAGGAAATTACACTATTGTCCTTCCTACTTTTTTGTGCAAATACTGTACACCCCACCTTCTCCTGTTCATGTGTCGCTCCCTGTAACCGTCTTTCCCATTTTAGAACAACAGACTGCCACTTCAAGAAACCAAGCCCTTTGACCGTGCTTCCCCACTTCCTCGGCCCTTCATCTTGAGCTCCACCACCACCACCACCGAACTCGCCATCCAGAACTCCACCTTTCGGACCTCGTAACTTCAAGCTCCCACCCATTTGGTGATTTTCGGCCTGGAGCCTTCATCGTTCACTGTCTCTCAACTCGTTTAACCCAAAGCCGCCGGAGCACCTCAAATCGATGCCACCATCACCTCTTTCGAAGACATGCTCAACCGCACCACTAATCTAGCCTCCAGCCTCTCCCTTCGACGGCGAACAACTGCCCCTAACCGACGCTATGTGAAAACGAGCTCCGGTAATCTCCGTCGCACCAAAAACCAAGACTACATAAGTATAGCACGCACTAAAATGCGCAGTACCATAATCATTTATTAGGGTTTCACTTATTTAATGCATTAGAAGGTATAAATGTAATATACTAATGTGCGTAGAGTAAACATGATTTGCATTTAGTAACACCCATGCTAATAACATGTATACATATATAGACAAAATTACTGGGTTAGCCCCGTGCAGATGCACGGCTACCTTCAATCGAATATTCATGCAATACCATGCCAATTAAAATGTGAATACAGTAAAATATTAATTTAATAATATTAGGTTAGTACCGTGCACATGCACTGTTGTAAAAAAAAAAAAAATTTGCATTACTACTTTTAGAAATACATATAGTAGATGTGCACTCAACAACAATTTGATAGGCTACCTGACAGAATCGATAAATCAACTCAGAAATTAAGATTAAATCTAAAATTCTCTTATCTTAAAATCAGTAGCTGAACCAAGTGGAGAACAATAACCATAAACAGAGAGAAACACGCATACGAAGGGGGGGAGGCAATGAGCTGAATAGTACTCAGATCTAAGCAGAAGCTAAATAAAGTACAAATAAAAACTTCACAATGTTTTCACGACGTTATAATACCGGCAAAAAAAAAAAAAAAAATCAAACAAATAAATTAAACTGTAAATTGAAGCACGTAGCAACCTGGCAGCAAGAGATATTTTTGGACTATTTCACAACGGCCAAAATTCCTATATATGCTCGTCTTCGTCATAAATTGAAACATTCATCTTAAATTGGAAGTCGTGCATTATTTTCATTGGAGGTAAAGTAAAACGCTGCAAAAACATAGGTCATTAACATGACACTTGCAGTTGACACCCAAGACTCTAGTTTATAAATCCATGATGATCGCCACAGTGAAAACAACAAAGTACTAAGCCCACAGTAATATTTTTCAAATAGAAGTTGAAAAATATATTATAAATAGGTAAACAAACATGTACAAAGACACACGTCATTCACAACTCCTCCACCACAAAGGAGACTGACCAACCTGACAGAAAGAACATTGATGATCATCACGAAACTAGAATTAGTGACAAACACCTTTAATTTACTTGATTGAATTGACTGGGTTGAAAGAATGATGTATCTAAATCTTTCTTCTTTTTCGGCATTGCCGAGGCGTCGAACAATTTATCATTGATCGATGGATTGAAGAACTAGAATTTTAGAATGGAATGAAAGAGAAACAAATAAGAGACGAGAGAGAAATTAGGTAACGGTGGTGTGGTAGCCCCTATTTTTTACGTGCGGTATTAAGAAGAGTGTAATGATAATTCTTGTGGTATTTCTTAGTAGCAGTAATAGGAAAAGTAAATTTGGGTGCCCTTAGCACTACATTAAAATAAAACATGGGGGTTTCTTTCTCATAGCGAAAGAAACTCCCAAGCAATTTACAATCTGAAGCTTTTCGCAAATATCAAATTAAAAACATTCCCAAATCTTCTTCATAAACCAAGATTTTTAGTAACGGATTCTTAGGTGATACTATGCCCTAACTTTTCAATATCTATTTGATTATTCCTACAACAGTCAACCCCAAATCATGCGTGACCTGATTATGGATTATAGCAGAATCAATTCCACTTTCTTGCCTATTTCTACAATTGCTTTTTAATCCTATGTAGCAATTTTATGATTTCAAGAAGCAGGTTTCAGAGATAAGTTTTACTGATGGTAGTTTGGTTCTTATATGGGGTATTATGCAATTACTATTTGGAAGATTAATAAAGAGTTGCTTTCGTACAACCTCTACAGTTGGTTAGAAATCGGATTTAAATTCTTAATCTGTTCCTTTAGAGAAACATGGGGATCGTTTTGCAAAAGATTTGGGCTAGTTTTAGGGGGAACGTGGGCATGTTAATGCAAAAGTTTTGAGCAGAACGTGAGGATGCAAATGTTGTGGAGCAGTTTGTGCAGGGATGGATTGCATGAATTATCGCTGGGCCCAGTACCAATTTTAGTTTGTTTCGTATTTGCATTATGATTATATTTCGTTTTTGTGTATTCTAGTTCTATGCAAATATTTTTATTGGGTCCGGCTATTTCCACACCACTCTTTGCTCTTCACCCCCCACTAAAAATTTTAAAATTATAATTTCAATTTTACCCTTTAAATATTAATTAGATGTATAAATGCATATTGTTTCTTGATGTCATTACAATTCAAATAACCTAGTAACTCAAGCATGGTGTTAGAGATTTTATGTAAACAAAACCTAAGTCCCCTAAAATAGTTTAAAAAACTCACAATCAACGATAGAAAAATAAAAACAACGGTGGAATTAAGTGTACAAATTTGTAAATTCAAGTATTTTTCCGAAAGTATACTTTGCATGAAGCTAGTACAACGAAAATACATCGGTATTTACATAACAACGTTTTCAACCGACAATATTACATAACAGCGTATTAGGGTGTTTTTTTTATGAGAATGGGCAGTAAAAATTAAATGTAGATTGAAAGAAGAAAAATAAAGTTTGATTAAGTGGAAGGGCACATTTGGAAATAAATGGGGTGGGAAGAGAAAAACGTGAGATGTGTTATTTCTTTTCAAATAGGTGGGGTGTGAAGAGTATTTTTAGAGGTGGCAATAGCCGGACCCATTTTTATTTTAGACGTTAATAAAAGTGTATAAATTAAAGAAAAATATCCATATATTATTTATTTTAAAAACGAAAGTATATTTTTAATGGAATCGTCTTACATGATGAAATAATGGCATAAATTATAATATTGAATTTCCATTACTTATGTCATAAGTATTAACTAAATCTCTTAGTGATTAAGTAATGATATAAAATATTCAATAATAATAAAAACTATTTTCCTTCCGTTGCAATAACTATAATTGATACAATCATGTATTAGAAAAATATTAGACCAATTTTCTATAATATATATGCATACACGCACATGTTTTGATATCAATTAAGTATATGCATCAATTCCGCAGGGAAAATAAAATATTATTATTTTGCATAGACACGCTTGGTTTATAATAGCCGATTTGCAGTTTACACAAATATAGAGTAGAGATGTTCCAACACCTGTGGTTTTTAAGGTAGGCGTCCACTAAACAACTCCAACTCATACACTCATCTTACAATTCACTCATTTTGGGTTCATTAGAAACCACACTATTGAATTCATTTTATCCACATCTAAACGTAGTTTAAATTTCTAATCTAAAAACAACTAGATAACCAGCAAGATCAGGATGACAACTAGTACCATTTGCAAATCTCATTGCCAGTGAGCACTAATAGATGCACCAAGCAATACCATATTCACAACCATTGCATAACATTAAGGTGACATCCCAGATTTCAAAGAAAAACAAGTTACAAAACGCAATCCCAAATTCCATACAACAGGAAAAATAATGCCAAATTTGAGTGCCAACACTCCAACCTGCCGCCGATTGAAGAATTAAAGCATAAAATGATAGTTGTGGCACCAGATACTATAACATGTAAAACAGATAGGGCTACAAAGCAGCCAACCCAAGTTAGCTGGTTACTAGAAAATAAACATCAAAGAAAAAGCCGTAGTTGCGACCAACTCTCCTTACAACCAAAAAGATGAACCAAAAAGACCCAAATATGAGATTGGAAGAGATGCAAAAGTATTGAATCACATTAGCTGATTTGATAAACAAATGGGTAATGAAAATTGATTTTAGTACAACTAAGCTAGATCATAGGAGCTAAATCTGATGAATGCTCGGCCGCACAACAAAAAGGATCAACATATGATAGAAGGGGAAAGCGATGAAAGAAAGTAGCAAGGGATGAAATTGAATATACAAAAATAAAACAGATAGCTACAAGAAAACCTAGGTGGTTTATGGAAATGATAAAGGAAGAAGGTGAAGGGAAAAGGATGTGATTAGTGGATTTGAAGAACTAGCAGCAGAACAACTAAAGGAACTACAGTTTTCAATGATATATATATATATATATATATATATATATATATATATATATATATATATATATATATATATATATATATATATATATATATATATATGGGCAGACGCACGTAGAGTTCAGGTAGGGCCAATGCCCTATCTCGAACTTGCAAAATCAATTACAAAAACCAAAATTCTTCCGTCCAACCCTATCTGGAATGTTGATTCTGCCCTACCTAGGCTTCAAAGTCCACAAACAGTTCACTAGCTTATCCGTTTATTGCCTAAATGCTGCTGCTGTCTTCCAATGTTTTCTATTGCAAAGGGTCTTCATTTGGTTACACATATATGTATATATATATATATATATATATATAGAATAGATTACTGAACTTGTGTAATGTGGGACTAAACAACTTTTTTTTCTGCCCTACCTTACTCCAAGGTCTGGGTCCGCCACTGTATATATATACATATATATATATATATATATATATGTATATATACATATATATATGTATATATATGTATATATGTGTATATATATATATTTTTGTGTGTGTGTGATGAGAAACCTTCGCACATGATTAATGACTCGCGCTCTTTGAATGAATTATTCTACTACAAACTATATATGTTTTAAATATCCAAATAATGATTTACGCGTAAATGATAAAAATTTCTATTTTTAAGTTGCAACATCAAAAATTTTGTTTGTCTTAATTTTTGTTTGTATTAGTTAACAAAGTCAAACTTGTAGTTGGACTTTATTTGTTAGGCTCTGTTGTTAAGTGATATTAAGATTTATTAATTTTTTTTAGGAAATGATCTGAATTTCATAAAGAAGTTTATTTGAATTGATTTCATTTTTAGGTGATATGAAAAAGATATTTATGGTAGTTCAAGCTAATACCAATAACTCAGAGAATAGAGATATTATAAAATATTATTAAGGATATTGGTTGATTTGTCCAAAAAGATCTTATATTAAATAATTATACTCTAATAATTGGATTCAACATCTAGATTTGAATACATCTTAAGTAAGTGTAGAAAGATTTTGTCTCTTATTTTATTAGGGAGATCACATTAAATGAAAATTTAGATTTCGAAAGTAACCCAGGGGTACTTTGGGAAGTTCACGATTGAACCAAAAATTTACATCCTTAAGCCAACCATGCATTTTATATGACATGGGAGGAAATTTGACATAAGTGTACATGTGAAAATTATGATTATACACTCAAAAATCGTTCCGACATAGTACACATATCCGAAATGATTACATTTTCTTCGTGAGCAACTAAGATTGTAGCAATTACTTTGGGAGTCAGTCGAACAAAATCTTAAGGCTCAAGAGCATGTTCAGTAAGTACCTAGCATGATACTTTAGTTGAATAAGTGTCTATGCTCATTGTTTTTTTATTCTTAAATTTTGCATGGAGTGATCTAGAGTTTGGACCTATGTTCAACAAGCACATAAGCTTCAAACGTCTGTTGAACGAGTGTCCAAATTATTCTATTTGTAAAAAAAGCAATTACATTTATCTAGTAATGTAAATGTATTTTTACATACAAAAATGTTCTCAAGTCCACATTTAAGAAAATGAGTTCTTTTCCTGTGAATTTCATTGATTCATTATGTTGCTAGCCTAAAATCATCGATTCTTTGCTACCAGATTGACTTGAATTTGAACAAATCTAATTTGACAACTTTCCAGTTTTTCTTGGGAGATGTCTGGTCCATAAAGAAGATAATAGAGGTAGTAAATTAGTTTAACTAAAGAGACAAATTCTCTCTTGAATAGTACTTCGCTTTCAATACTTCCACAAACCAATATAATCACTCCACGAATAACATGTCATGATTTGGCTATAATCAAAGCAAAGCTTACATATTAAAAATGCATAGTATTTGCTATTCTAGAGGGTTGTGTAAATTAGTCACATTGATATTTTTTGTTTGACATTAGTCAAATTAACTAGCAGAAAACTATCAAGTGAGTCCTTCCAATGTTATCTACTAACTAGTAATGCTCAACAGTTATGTTTACCTAACAGTTTAGAGTAATATACTATCGAAAAATCAAAGAGCGATCATAATGACCTGCCTTTTATGGTACCTTGAATAAATGCTAATAGCAATGCTCAAACCATGAGTACCATAAAGGGAAGACTTTCCTGTACATTGTCGAACCGAGCTCCAGTAACCTCTGTTACCCTTTCATATGTTCCATCTAAAGTTGTGCTGGCACGTGCATGGCCAACATTTCATGTATTTCCAACCAGTGTCACTATTTGCAGTGTCATGACGCATATCACCATCCCCTGAGGTTATTGCCCCTTTCGAATCTCGAGTTGACATGCACTCCTGATCGAACCGAGTTTTCCAATTGTGCAATTTGCGGCATATTCTCGATCCGAGCCGTTGTTGCTGCCTGATCATCTACAGGCCACGAATTCCAGCTAGATTTTGGCTTTCTATACTGCCAAATCCATCAAATCTTGCAAGGAACATATTCATCATCTCCTCCTATTTGCGCAGAAGCTCATCCTATCACTCCATATGTTATTTTAGCGAACACCCCATTTATCTCTTCTCGGTGAGATAAATGGAAGGATCACCATAGGAGTAAGCCTCCTAACTTTCCTCAATGCTAGCACTATCTCCTCTGATATCCTTAGTGTGAGAGATTGTTCCATCCTTCTTTAGTTTTTCCATCTTCAAATCCTGAAGGTAGCAGTCTAAATCCTCAAGCAATTCAAAGGCTACTGCGTTCCCTACCTGGCGCGCCAAAGTTTTGACGTCAAAATGTGGCTCTTTGATGATCAACCCCCAAATAAACCAAATCACAGAATAACACTGAATACAACAACAAAACCAATCACAAAATGCAGTAAAGTAAAGGGAATACGTAATCTTTTTATAGTGGTTCGGCGTTGATGAGCCTACGTCCACTTTATAATCTAATGTTTATACTATCAGATTACAATATAATTGATTTCTTATGAAAGAAAGAAGAGAAAAGAAAAGAAGTGTTTTTATCCAAACACGACGTCCATGCGAGAATAATGGATTTCAATCTCCTATGATGAAAAATCCTTGCATATACTAAGTTAGGAAGAAATCAAATCGTTTTCCAAGTCTAAAAATATATATTGATTTATAGGTAGTAAGGTACCCGGTTTGGCTAGTATACGTGGCATTCGATCCGAGAAAGTAGGAGTGGAGAAGACTGTAATGACCCGAATTTTTGTACTATTTGAGTTGACTAAATACACCATACGTCCAACCCAAATTGCACAGGAATACGAATCATTATGAGTAAATAATAAAAGATAGAAGAAGAATAGAAATAACAACACAAAAATCTCAAATCGCTACGGAATAAAATATATAATATATAACAGCTTTTGGAATACAAAATTTTAACTGTATAAAAATACCATTATCAGATTACAACACTTACGGCACAGCGGAAATAACAATAGCTATATAATGCTGAATTCTCCTTTCAAGCTCCTAGAAGTGTAACTGTAAACTCCTGACTACTTGACTTCCCATACAAATTTAGGCACCCAAGTGTTTAGGGTAAAACAAAAGCAATATGAACTCTGGGTCAGTCAAGGGACTAGTGTGAGTAAACTCCAACCACTTGGTTTAACCTTTAGAAAATCTTTTTTTAAAAGAAAGGATGACCGTAAGACTGATCCACACATAAATACATATGGTTTTTACCTTACGATAACCCTAAAAATTCTTTAATTCCATACTATTCTGATATTATAATAATGTCTAAATCAAGTAAATAGCAATCTAGTAGAACGCTTGCATCTCACACTCTACATACATAGTATACAATCAAAACCACGGGCTCTTATTGGGGAATGGATTCCAATTGTGGTAAGGTATGAGCCCACCTTATGATAGTGTATTTGTAAAGAGGAATACACCGAGTTCAACAAGAATATCTTGCAACCCGGGCTAAACATGACTGGCCACTCACTTCGCTTGAGTGTTCCGAATGTATTATCACAAACGGTTAGGATCAGCAACCATTACCGAAAGCATACAGTAGCGATAGAATAAAGAAGCAAATGGATTTTCTCTAGATCAACTAACAATACACCCTAATTGGGGTGACCCACTAGCCATGCGACCTACCCGATTTTATACCATTTCCCAGTTGTGAAGCTTGAGGTTACGTCTTACCTTTTTAATAACACAAGAATCATTCAATTTGAATGCCATATCGTCAAACACACTAAATTATTTATTGATTTCCCAAAAAAATATCACAAGCATAAAGCTGAGAGAAATGAATTCCTCCGCCACCAAACTTAATACGTTTGAAGAAATCAATGTAGATGATTTGTTAGACATACTCTGTCAGACATTCGTTCATACAAGTTGTCTTGGGACTGGACAAACCGAAGGCACTATTTCCATTAATTCATCTTAGACAATTTGTACCTAAGACAGAAAAAGCCCTTGCACTTTTTCTGTCTTCGATTATCTTCAGTATAATCTGATTCGCAATGCTTATGCCTATACATAGTAGTTTTCAGATAATAAATCCAACCGGTCTCTCCGTATTGACAACGATGGTATTAAATTGACCAGCACTTTGATAGTTAGTTATTTAACTATCGAAGAAATAGACATTCATCCAAATTCTTATTTCCAAAGGGAAATACTATTGTTTAGCACCAAATAATCACTGAGCCTTTTTAATTAATATTTTATTAATTAAATTCTCCCTAGTATTCATTCCCTATCTCCTTACTGATATAATTCAACCCCGCTTAGATTCTGACTACACTTGGAAAACATTTCCATATTACACATTCTTTATTTTCAAGATTTAGAAAATATCTTCTATTAAGTTGGAAAAACATTTCCAATTACTTATCTCTTCCACGAAACTATTTATTTTCTATAGTTAGGAAATATTTGTCATTATATTTCCAAAATCACACTTACTTGGTTTAAAACGGATGTTGTGTAATACATCGTTACGACAACCTAAATTAATGTGAATTTTTCACTTTTAAACGTGTATATGTTTTTGCTTCCAACTTGTTAAGATTTAAGTTTATAAGTTCCCTTTTTACTTATAAACTTCCATTAAAAGTTTATTCCCTTATTAAATTACATATATAATTGATAAGTCTATTTCGGGTTATCAAATTTCCTTAATTTTTCTATCTCCTGCAATTTCTGGAATTTTTTTCTAGTGTCTCCTTTGTACGACTCACTCGGTACAACTACTAATCTCCTCTTAGGCGCTTCCCATTCAAAAGGAAAATCAAAAAGCCAAGCAGCTTTCCCGTAAGCTCATAAAATCTCATATTCAATTTAAATACGAACCTCTTTTTGTCGGGCATTCAATCTATTTTCTTCCATTAGCTTCATTCCATACCTGCTTAACGTGTATATATATATCCATCCATTCCTAATTTATTTCAACCCAATCCAATCGGTTTTAACTCAATTCGCTAATTTGCTCTCTAATTTGCTCTTTTGCCTAATCTCATTTTTATTTGAACATATCACATTCAAATATATTTTTAATTTTCTTATAAACCAATCGAATTCCATTTCCAACTCAAGTTTCACAATCGATTTCGAATGTAAATCCATAAATCCAATTTACTTAACTAAGGTTAAGTTCAATCCCAAAAACTCCAATAACTGATTATTTTCTAATTAGTTAACTTCATTCAATAAATAAAAATCTAATTTTTGGTTCAAATCAATTCATTTAGTCCACTTGAGTTTATATTTATTTTATAACTTAACTCTAGATTTTTCTAATGGAAAATTCAAATTTCGTTTGCTTAAAATCCTTCGATTTTATTAAATAAAACGTTATGGTTTGTAAATGATTATACCGTTGTTTTTCCAAAAATTTGATATTGACATAACTCAAAACCTATAAGACACAAAATCCAGATTTTTCTCTTCCATTAGAAAATTATCATTTAGCAGGTGCCGATGATTCTTGTTTCAAAGAATTCCGACTTATATCGAGTTTTATAAACTCAATTGAAGTTCGAAACGAAAAACTACAAACTACCGCGCCATGGCGAGTTCGTTTTAATTAAATTTAAATATAAATGTTTAAACTTTGTTTATTATATAAATTCCATCCTTATTTTTATATATTTTAATATAAATTAAGCCAGTTTTCCAAATTCAACTTAAAATTCCAGCTTATCCTAAATTGTAGATTATTTCGTAATTCAGTTATAAATTTATTTACAATTCAATCTTGCATATTAAATTCCTTTTCACTCGGAAATAAATTATTTTATAAAATTCGATATAATAAAATTCTAATTATATATCCGTTGGATTTATCTTAATTCATTTTATATTCTGAATTCCATAAGAAAATCCTTCGTTCTCTTTTGAAACGATTTCTAATTCCCTTTTAAATTCATGCTTGAATTTATATTTCCAAATTATTAAATGATAATTTATTTACTACATTTATAAACATCGTTTACAAATTTAACTTCTTCGTTTTATACATTAGAACAAGTTCAATTTCAAATTCCATTTGAAACCCAATTCCTATTCTGGAATATTTAATTATTATAATATACACACACATATATATATATATATATATGCATAAAATCTATTTATCTATTTAATATTGAATTTTAGTTTCTATTTACTAAAATTCCTATATCTTATTTAGAAATAATTTATTTTTATAAAAGTCGACAATGTCGAATTTCAATCATAAATCCATAAGGATTTATTCTAATTCAGTTTACATTCCAAACATCAAAATTAATTTCATCGTTTCATTTTTAAACGATTTCTACTTTCCATTTTTATTCATATTTGAATTTAAATTCCCAGATTATCCAATGATAATTTATTTCACTTCATTTATAAAACATTGTTTATAAATTTAACTGCTAGTTTTTATTATCAAACAAGTTTATGTTTTCTAGCCCATTCGAAATTCAACTTCTATTTTGGAAAATTTGATTTTCCTTTTTTTAAACCCAAATTCTTTTCCCTTTTATTCAAATAATTTTATGGTATTTAAATAACAATTATTTTAGGGCCAGTGTTATTCAAACATTCAAAACGCCCAATAATCAAGTACGAATTATTCATCACATCATATACTACTATATATAAAAACATCAATTGAAATCGTTAAGGAATCCAGTTAGAGCCCTCCAATCTTCTTGCATTCACATATGTTAGATAACATAAATAATACCAATCCTGCTTCAAGGCAGTTTATCGCAATATAGAAGGTCATCCACTATATATATATATATATATATATATATATATATATATATATATATATTGTGGGGAGCATAGGGTCTCATCCGCTAATAGTACTACGGGAAATATCCAACTACCATGCCTAAATATAACTAATATATATATATATATATATAATAGGCACAACAATATTTAAATGCATCCAAATAGCCAACAAACATCTTATAAACATTATTTAAATAAAAGTTCATTTATAATAAATTATAAACGAATCCAGAGAGTGAGATTACTCATCTTGAATTTTATTCACGATCCATTCCAATTTTAATTTAAATCGAATGATATTCGATTTAAATTAAAATTCCCAAGATGATTCCGATTGATTCCAAGAATTCCCAAACGAATTCTATTATGGAGCTTAAGTCTATATGAGTCTAATGCAAGTGGTATCATCAAAATCTGATATTGTATGAATTTTATACTAGCATTATAAGTTTATTAAAATTAATCATTATTAATAAATATATTAATTAAACCTTAATTTCTCCTCTGACTCTTCTTCTTCCCATGTTCCAAAATTCCCCTTTTCATGAAAGAACACTTCAGTCTCAAGAACACAACATACAACAACCTTTTGCCTCATACACGATCACCGAACATCCATTGTTTCTCATTACCTAGGCGCATCTGTACCAATTCATTCATACTTCATCAACTGCCTAAACCCAAATACAGAGGAACTCAAAGCGAAAAAAAATTATAATCCATTACCTAATACCTGATTTAGTACATGCGACTACAGCTAGCTCTAAAACCCTAAATCACAAGTTCGCATATTCACCATAGAGAACACGAAACGCAGTAAGAGTCTGAACCCCTCATTTGGCCATCATCGAACCTCCTTAATGCCACTATCACTACGCCAACCTCACCATGGACCTATGTCGACTGCAATCGATTGCAACTTCCCTTTATCTTCCCCAGAAATCGAACTCAATTTTTTATTTTTATATATTTTTTCATTTGAATCCGATTTTTTATTTGTGGAGGAAAAGAGGCGTCTTCGATTTTCATTTGTGAGGATCTTACCATTCATAATCTGGGTTTTTTTATTTTTGGAAGTGATTTGATATTTTTTTCCCTCGAAGGATTTGTTTTGGAATTGGGCTTCAATTTTAATTGCTAAAGAAGAAAAGAAGAGAGGTGGTGCGTGTATATAATAGTGAAAAGGGAGAAAATATAAACATTTGATTTTGAAAATAGGAGAAGCGGCATTGAAAATGTTGTTTGGAGAATTGAAAGAGAGAAAGGGGGAGGGGTTGTCGGTTATTTATAAATGTGGAACGTAGGTTTTAGGTTGACTTGGTACAAAATTTAGATCTGCGTTTTCTAAGTGTAGAGTGGCTCAAGTACACGGTATTAATTTGATTAGATTTTTTAAGGTGATTTTGTACTATATATAGATTTGAAATTTATTTTTATACGATTTATTATTATAATATCCACATGAAACTTACCTTGAAGTTTCATGTTTAAACTACCATATATGAGCTCCGATCGCGATGAATATTGACACTACTATGATTTGATGCTTTGGACCTAATAAAAATGGTTTCGTTGAGGTCGTTTGAAAATTTACTATTCTTAAGTACCATATTAAATCGATATAATTTAATTTTAAATTCAAAACAAACAACTTTCCGATAATAAATTATTGTTACTGTTTATATTTAAATATTTATATCTATCATTTGAATCGTTTCAATTCAATTTAAACTTCGAATTCAATTATTTTCGTTTACATATTATGATATTTCGATATACTCGAAATTAAATCAAATCTCGGTTATTTAATCGATAATCACGATATAATAATCCATTATTACCAGCTTAACATTTAAAACAATATTAAACATTCAAAATTAATCGACCAAAAATCTGGGTCGTTAGAAAGACATTATTCTTAGGTAGTAGAGATATACTCTGATTCGGGGTGTTATAGCACTACAACATATATGCAAATCATGCTGTGTTTTAGGCTGTATCTACTGCAATTAGGCACAACTCTAAGCCTGATCAAATAATGGCGTGTTTAAATATTAGATACCGCCATAAGCCGTATCAAAATCAAAATTTGATACGGCTCTAAGATGTATCTAAAGCATAAATAGATACAACTATAAACTGTATCTCAATGCAAATAACATATGACTTTAAACCATAACTAAATTATTACTAGATACAAATATAAACTGTATCTAAATTATCTATAGATAAAAATATATACAAAAGGATAGTAAATATCATGCAAACCCTATTTGAAAAATTACAACAGTAAATGAAACAATTGTACAAACTATTTCATACCAATCCAACAACATATATAACGATACATGTTGTTTCATTACATTACAATAAAGAAGATACATGTTGTTTCATTACATTACAATAAAGAAGATACATACTGTTTTATATATAAGGTTTCATAATTACATTACAATAAAGAAGGTAAACTCGGTATTTTAGCAACTTCCATGACCACTCTCTGCTTTTCAACTTTGGCGATCGACCACTCTGATCTGCTTTTCAGCTGAACTAATCCATTCACCAAGCTAAAGGTTTTAACTTTCTGGTTAAGAATTTACTGGGTGATCAACTAGGCGGATGCATTTTTGTTCATGCACCCGGTCAGTTACTCATGCTTAATTAAGCTTCAACTATTAAGCATGAATACCTGACCCGATGGCGTGAGCGAACATGCATCCACCTGGTGAATCACCCAGTAATTCTTAATCAGAAAGTTAATGTAATAACCCGGAAATCCGAACCAATTGACATTTTTTATTTTGGCAATTTTGATGAATTTCGAATATTTAAAATGATTTATTTTAAATAATGATGACGAGAAATTTATTTTGAATAGAATTAGAATGAATATATTTATTTGAATCGACGTTAGAATATAAATATTTATTTTTAATTATAAAAGGAATTGAAAATGGCGCTGTAGTTCGAAAATTCGATTTCAAATTTCAAATGAATGTATAGGATTCAAAATAAACCGGATTTTAGCGAAACCAAAAATATATGAATCTATTTGAGAATATCTTTCCAACGAATCCGAAAAATCAAAATTTCATAGCGGGGATAAAAAGTTATGCCCAGTTGAAAATTCAGAATAGTCGCTATGAAAAATATAGCCCTTAAAAATAGCGATTTTGCAAACGATCTCCGTTTTCGACGAAACCACTTTTGTTGGATCCAGGATGTCAAATTATTTCTAGATTCAAATTTCCATAATTTTTGAAAGCAATATGTGAGCGTGGCAAAAGAAAACGTGTTTTGATACTTTCAGTCATTTTCGATCGACCAGAAAATGGCCATTTTTCAAACGGTCTCAGAATTTGACAAAATTAGTTTTGTTAGGACCGTATCGTCAATATGAAGCTAGAAAATATTTTTCGGGAATTTTTAGAGGCAGTATGTGGCCCCAGTAAATGGAAATGTACATTTAAAATTCAATATAATGATTTAAAAGTTAATTTGAACGGAAACTGATCGAAACAAGCGAATCAGGTTACGAAACATATCCCATTGCGTTCGGAATGGGGTAATTAGCTATGGACGACAGTTAATGGGTTTGATTTCGGGTTCGAATGAAAAGTCAACCTATTTGGAAATAAATAAATATTATATAAAACCTCTCCCTCCCCCTTATACTCTCTCTCCCCCATATCACAATCGAATTTCAAAATAAAAAAAAACCCTAAAACGTCCGTCGCCCCCCCTAAAGGCTGCACCGCCGCCGCTGGAGGCCAGTCCTCCGCCGTGCCTCGCCATCCAATACCCCCCTCCGACCTTCCCCTCCCTCCTCCTCTCTTCCAGACGCAAAGACCAAGCCCCAAACCACCAGAAAACCCTCGCGCCACCCCTCCTAGCCCCTCCACCGTCCGATCGTGCCCCTCGCCGAGCCCTCCCCCTACCACCAGCGCCGTAAAGCCCCCCTCCCTTGATGGAGATCGGCGTCCAAACAAGAAAAGGTGCATTTTTTATTTATCCGATGTTATTTAAATATAAAAACATGGCTTAACTTCAGTTTTAAAAATATATAATCTGATTTTGTTAAATGTAGAAAATTTAGTTTTTTTAGCAAAGATTAAATTTTTAGTTAAATAAAAGTTCAATTTTTATTATATGTATTAGCGAATAAAAATGTGATTTTTATTTGTAAAGTAGTGTAGTAAAATTAGATTTTTATATAGAGTACATAGTGATAAAAATATGATCTTTTATTAAATGAATCGCATTAGAAAGATTTGATTTTTATCACGAAGTAGCATATATAAAGATTTGATTTTTAATGTTGAAATGGCAAAGTAAAAATATAATTTTTAGCTATGTAAAAATTAGATTTTTATATATGATGCAACGCTATAAAATTTTGATTTTTATATACGAAGGAGTGAAATAGAAAAATATGATTTTTATATTATAGAGAATATAAAAAATAATATTTTTATTATGAAGAGAAGAATATAAAAATTAGATTTTTATATATGTTGTAGCGAAATATAAGTTCGATTTTTACATATATGAAGTAACTATAAAAATTCAATTTTTATACATGAAAAGGAATGATTTTTATACTATAAACCTTGTTATCAAAATATGATTTTTATATAGGTAGAGTTGAAATAAAAATGTGATTTTTAATATCAACTGCATGAAACATAGGGCGATGGAACGGATTGAAATAAAAAAGGAATTCAAACGGTTCAGACCATTCAGAAATAAAGAATGGCGGAGTGGAACCCAAAAGTGAGAACTCTCTCACTGAATTTATTTATACAGTTATTTATTATGTAACTGCATATACGAACTATTTCCCCGTCGTCCACAGACCATGGACGACTTGTTTGTTTGGTTGCGTAGTTGATAGGATTATTGGTTTGAATTTGGTTGTTTGGGTGAAACGAATTGATTAGATTGGTAGGTGTATGGCGCGAGCCATTATTAGACTAGGGATAAGGCTAGGCCATTTCTAGTATCGTGCCGTTATGCCGCCGAAATTTTCTAAAATATATTAGAACAGTAAAAATATCATTTTTATTGTGTAAATGAACCGAATAAATATTTTATCGTTAAAAATATAATTTTTAACATGTATATGAAAGAGAATAAATATTCATTTACAAATCAGACGATTTGTTTATGTACACTGATTTAACTGATATTGATTGGGACGATAAATTTTACACATCACCCAACTGCACAAATAAAATTCATTATTTGTTGATTGAAAACCCCACATGGGTGTTGGGGTGAAATTGGATATACACTAATCCCAATAATTAGTTGTATGTCGATCGATTGATTGAAAGGCTGTTATAAGCGTTAAATATTTACATTTAATGCTTATACAGTGTAGAATGCATTCTGGATGATGGATTGCTGTTTCCATTGTTGTTATACACATTTGTTGTGGGAAATCCATATAATCAAATTATATGGTAATTGACTGTGTCTGATTCCAGTTCAGAAAGAAGGAATATTTTAAAATAACGGTTATTTTAAAATAACGAATATTTTCAAATAATATTCAGAAAAGAATCAAAATATGATTTTGATGTCCAATTTGGGATGAACACGATTATATTTAAATATATAAAGCCGTGTTGATTAGATTGACGTTATTTTGACGTGAACGATATTTATAACGATTTTATTCATTTTTATAATGAATATCGAAAAGGAATTGATTTCAAAATATAATGTTTTGAAAATATTATCGTTTATATATCGACAATATGGAATATTCAATTTAGATTTGAAATTGAATATGAAGTTGAAATCATTTTGAAAACGAATTTAAAACGATTTATAAAGTACGTTTTAAAAGGAAATCGACAAAATATATAATATATATATACATATTATATATATATATATATATATATATATATATATATATATAATGGCCTGAATAGAACGCACCGCGCTGCGGTAGTTCGCGAATTTCGGCCATTGACTTCGAACGGATATTACGGGAGAGCCGACCGTCGGATTCTCCTAAAACTGGAACCGTTTGGTTCGTATCGAAAAGAGATTTCTAACGAATATTAGAGATTTGAAATCTAACGGTTGGATTTTGAATTATGTCCAAATCAAACTTGGAAAAGGTTGCTATAAGTGCAGTTCGATGGCCGTTTATGGAAATCGACTGTACGGGCCTTGATAAAATTATTAAAATTATCAATAATTAGTGTGAAATCATAAGAAATGATTTGGAAAGAATTGGGATGAAAAATTCCATATTTGAAAAGATAAAAATATATTTTTATCGAAATGAACTAGTTTTGAACTAGAATTATAATCCATTTATTTTTAAAATAAATAAATCAGATTTGAAAAGGTTTTAAAAATAATCTGAATTTCCAATAAAATGAATTGGAAATTGATTTGAATTGAAATTGTCTTCAGACTATTTCGATGTTGGATTTCGTGATTATACAGATACTGTTATGGAAATTTGAAAGATATATTTATATCCTTATTTCCAATACGATATTTGTTGGTCGCAGAATGTGATATTGAGTATAAGCAGATATATTTTCTATTCAGAGCCTTGTATTTAATATCAAATGGGATTTGGGTTTGTCGTGAATGGTGTCTTCATTAACACTGTTCTTAAACCCAGTTGAGAAAAGATTAAATCTTTTTATTTAAATTTAATGAAGTATACCAATTAAATAATATTTAATTGAATTGGAATTTATTTTTGGGTTTATCATGAACAGTGTTTTAAATAACACTTGTTCTTTAACCCGATAATTAACGGAATGTGAATTGGGTTTGTTGTGAAATGTGTTTTAACGATATTCGTTCTTTAACTCGATTTACAGTGAAATGAGATTTGGAATTTATAAATCTTTCTTTAAGATTTAAGGAAGATTTTCCAAAGTAAAGTTTTCCAATTTAACATATTAAATTGGAATTGAATGGAATTCAATTTGGCGATAATCGAAGTAAGCTTATGTAGAGGAAGACAGTTAATATATATGGAATTTAAAAAGCCTTGTCTTTATTCCATTTATATTATCGGTTGGATATGGAAGTTTGTATCAATTATACCTATCGATTTGTTTTCCATGAAGATTCCATTGTCAATGGAATGTGATTTTGGGTTGTCGTGAATGGTATCTTTAATAATACTGTTCTTAGACCCAACGGAGTTAAGAAAATCAGAAACTAACTGGAGATTAGTTAAGTTGAATGGTTTTCTGGGTATTGATCCGATGTTGGTTTCGGCCTTCGGGGTAATACTTAGGGAATTGTTCACTGGCTAATTTACGATTAAAGGCTGATGGAATGGAATGTGATTTTGGGTTTATAGTGAACCGTGTTTTAAATGACATTGGTTCTTTAACCCAGTTTAAGACGGGATATGATTTCCCAAGTTAAAAAATCATTAATATTGATTTTTGGGAAGATTAAAACCAAGTGGAGTTTTAACGAATCTTTAATTAGATTGAAATGATCGAGAGTGGAGTACCACCAGTTTTGCTCCAGGCGATAGATGAATCTTTAATTAGATTTGAACGTGAAATGGTAATTGAATTTACCGATAACATCGTGGTGTTAGATATAAAGTATTACCAATTTTACTTCATGAGATGAATAGGTTGGGGTTGGGAAATTAAAACAAATGATTGCTTTGGTAAGGTTCGTTAATCCCAACTAGTTTAGATAAATCATAATTTGGTTTGAATTGATATTCAAAGGAAGATTAAAGAATAAATTTAAAGAATTTATCTTTGATAAAATTAATGGGAACCTTTCCCAAAATATAAGTATATTTGAATAAAGGAATATTCTGGATTGGAATAAGGCGTATGTTGTGTTTTTAAAGCACTTGTTTATTATATACGCGAGTTATTCGGAAAGACCGGGTTTGTCCCCATTCTGAATAACTGATTCGACGATGTGTCGAGGATGAAGACGGTGGTTGAAGACCGTAGGTCTTCACATCATTTGGATAATTACTGATGATCTTGATTGGGTTGTACACCCAAGAGGAGGGAATCGGTTGGTGATCATACAGACATATTTGGAGATCGATGGATATGCGCGGAATAAGGTTCCTCCGGTTTCGTTTAGACCCAGAATGGACTTGTAAATGGATTGTGTGTCTGACATTGGATTTTATTCTGTGTTGATTGATTTCTATTAAATATATATCTGTTTAGCGGTGGAGATTTTATTCTCTTGCTTAACGCCCTTCTCTGAGACGTACGAGCTCAGAGGTTATATATCGATAAATATCAGTCGCATGGCATGAATTGCCTGTGTGGCATGCTGAGATGCAAATGATCAAGGCTTCTATTGAAAAGCATAGTCTTGTGGTTGATGATCAAAGCACGGACTTTGTGGCATAGCTTTGTGTAGCGTTAATTCGCGAGCCTCACACCCGGTGTGAACCAGAAACAGGAGAAGGATCCAGGAAGGGCATGCGTTTCCTTCTAGCTAGGAGTGGTGTTTTGGGTTTTACACGCTCAGACATTTTACTTATGTGGATGATGAATTGCGAGTCGCGTCGTTTATATCGGTCGATCTGTGACCGATGGAGTCATTTGGCTCATTTACGCCCCATAGGGCGGGGAAATGCAGTGTTCAGGGTTTAAGTTTAATCCACATCGGTGGACCGGCCCTGTGGTTCCTAAGGCTTGACAGAGTACTTGCCTGAGACTCGGGCTAGACAGTCTCGAAGCGGTAAGGACGATCCTTTGCCTAGGTTCACAATGGAAATCCAATTTCCAAATACGTGACATTTGTGGTTTTGATTGTAGAGCCTAGTATTGGCGACATGATATATGGTACCCATGCCGCCTAGGATTGATACATTTATATTTGAAGTTGTTTTATACACTATGCACTTATAATAGTATCAAATGATTTGTTTTAACGTACATTGTGTGATAGGACCTGGGTCTTATAATAGCTTTAATTTTCCAAAAAGCATTGCGCTGTTTTTTTATATGCACTGGTATTCTTGGGAGGAAACCGGTTCCGTGTTATGCGGCATGGTCCCTTGATATATCTGATTTAAAGAAAAGTTTTAAATAACTGTTTTAGTTCTCACACCAGTCTCATGACTGACTTGGAGTTTATTGTTTTAACCTAAACTTTGGGTGCCCCTATTTCCACACTGGCAGCTAGTAGTTTTGGTTTTGCAGATTTGTATTCATGGGATCCTGGTTTACAGCTGGAATGATATTCAGAAAGCTCTGTATCCGTATATTCCTTTCAGTTGTGTTTTGTATTATTTTTCCGCTGCATTGTAATTTGTAAATCTCTGATATTTAGTAAATGTGTAATATTTATTCATACCATGTATATTCTTGTATTCTGATGAAATTGTTGTAATATACAATGAAATGTTCTTCTGTTTGTGTTATGATTCGTCTTGTCCTCAACTCAGTCCGGTCTTTCCTTCACGGTGAAGTTCAGGTCATTACATTTGGTATCAGAGCTTTGGTTTACAGAGCTCGGAGAACAAGACACGTTAGAACCAAACGAAAGAATTCATCAGAGATTGGATTAGTAATATCCAATAAGAATGACTTGTTAGAGATGAGATCAGTAGTGTCCTAGAATGAGTCGGAGGAGTATATTTTTAAAATGAAAACAATTTTTATTTTGAAAATTTAAACCTTATTCAACGTATTTGAATATTTATTTGTATTGAATTTGGACAATCCAATATATAAAGATTTTGCATATACGTCTGATCCACGAGTATTCGAAGTTTTAATATACTGGATAGATATAGAATCACACTCTAGTCACCCGGAGATGATTCTAATGATTGATTAGTCGTCATCAACATTCATGTTCGAGTTTCAAAAGTGAGACATCTATATATTTCCAATTGACTGGTGTGAGAACCAAAGCTAGATAGGGTTTATTATTGTGATTTGGCATCAAAAATCTGATTTTTGGACTATGTATCAAAATTATGAATTTGAAAATCTAATCAATTAATTGATTGCTGGTTGTGTTGTATGATTACTTGTTATCTAATAAAACCATTATGTGAAAGAACGGTATATATAACCAAATTGTATCAAATAGTGAATTGTATTGAAAACCGTTTGGAATTGCATGCATATACATGTGTATACATTGAACAGGTCATTGCAAGGAGGCTAGAGCAGAGGAATAAAATTGTTTGCCCGACAAACAGGTACATGTTTATAGTATTTCTTGGGTTTTGGATGATTTTATGAGCCGATTGGCTAGCCGCTTGGCTGTTTCTTTTTCTTCTTGGATTGGAGAGGCCAGTATGGCAATTTCGGGATTTTCTCGGTGCTCCCATGCACGGGAGGTTATGGCAAAAAATTTCGAAAATTTAGGGTGTTAGCCAAATTTTTGAAGAATTTACAAAGTTCTTAGAAACTGAAAAGTTGAAGAACTTAGGCCATAATGAAAATAATGAAAGTTGAGTTGATTTGTAAAACAACTTTCAGCTTCGTTCCTTTTCGGGGACGAAAAGTTTTAAGTGGGGGAGATTGTAATAACCCGGAAATCCGAACCATTTTTTTTATAGCAATTTTGATGAATTTCGAATATTTAAAATGATTTATTTAAATAATGACGACGAGAAATTTATTTTGAATAGAATTAGAATGAATATATTTATTTGAATCGATGTTAGAATATAAATATTTATTTTTAATTATAAAAGGAACTGGAAATGGCGCGGTAGTTCGAAAATTTGATTTCAAATTTCAAATGAATGTAAAGGATTCAAAATAAACCGGATTTTAGCGAAACCAAAAATATTTGAATCTATTTGAGAATATCTTTCCAACGAATCCGAAAAATCAAAATTTCATAGCGGGGATAAAAAGTTATGCCCAGTTGAAAATTCAGAATAATCGTTATGGAAAATATAGCCCTTAAAAATTGCGATTTTGCAAACGACCTCCGTTTTCGACGAAACCACTTTTGTTGGATCCGGGATGTCAAATTATTGCTATATTCAAATTTCCATAATTTTTGAAAGCAATATGTGAGTGTGGAAAAAGAAAACGTGTTTTGACAATTTCAGTCAATTTCGATCGATCAGAAAATGGCCATTTTTCAAACGGTCTCCGAATTTGACGAAATTAGTTTTGTTAGGACCGTATCGTCAATACGAAGCTAGAAAATATTTTTCGGGAATTTTGAGAGGCAGTATGTCGCCCCAGTAAATGGAAATGTACGTTTAAAATTCAATATAATGATTTAAAAGTTAATTTGAATGGAAACTGATCGTAACAAGCGAATTAGGTTACGAAACATATCCCATTGCATTTGGAATGGGGGTAATTAGGTATGGACGACAGTCAGTGGGTTTGATTTCGGGTTCGATTGAAAAGTCAACCTATTTGGAAATAAATAAATATAATATAATATAATATAAAACCTCTCCCTCCCCCTTATACTCTCTCTCCCCGATATCACAATCGAATTTCAAAATTAAAAAAAACCTAAAACGTCCGTCGCCCCCCTAAAGGCTGCTTCGCCGCCGCTGGAGGCCAGTCCTCCCCCGTGCCTCGCCGCCCAACACCCTCCTCCAATCTTTCCCTCTCCTCCCTCCTCCTATCTTCCAGACGCAAAGACCAATCCCCAAACCACCAGAAAACCCTCGCGCCGCCCCTCCTAGCCCCCTCCACCGTCCGACCGTGCCCCTCGCCGAACCCTCCCCCGGCACCAGCGCCGCAAAGCCCCGTCCCCCCCTCCCCCGCGACGGAGATCGACGTCCAAGCAAGAAAAGGTGCATTTTTTATCTATCCGATGTTATTTAAATATAAAAACATGGCTTAACTTCAGTTTTAAAAATATAAAATCTGATTTTGTTAAACGTAGAAAATTTAGTTTTTTTTAGCAAAGATTAAATTTTTAGTTAAATAAAAGTTCGATTTTTGTTGTATGTATTAGTGAATAAAAATGTGATTTTTATTTGTAAAGTAGTGTAGTAAAATTATATTTTTATATAGAGTACATAGTGATAAAAATATGTTCTTTTATTATATGAATCGCATAACAAAGATTTGATTTTTAATGTTGAAATGGCAAAGTAAAAATATAATTTTTAGCTATGTAAAAATTATATTTTTATATATGATGCAACACTATAAAAATTTGATTTTTATATACGAAGGAGTGAAATAGAAAAATATGATTTTTATATTATAGAGAATATAAAAAATAATATTTTTATTATGAAGAGAAGAATATAAAAATTAGATTTTTGTATATGCTGTAGCGAAATATAAATTCGATTTTTACATATATGAAGTAACTATAAAAATTCAATTTTTATACATGAAAAGGAATGATTTTTATACTATAAACCTCGTTATCAAAATATAATTTTTATATAGGTAGAGTTGAAATAAAAATGTGATTTTTAATATCAACTGCATGAAACAAAGGGCGATGGAACGGATTGAAATCAAAAAGGAATTCAAACGGTTCAGACCGTTCAGAAATAAAGAATGGCGGAGTGGAACCCAAAAGTGAGAACTCTCTCACTGAATTTATTTATACAGTTATTTATTATGTAACTGCATATATAAACTGTTTCCCCGTCGTCCACAGACCATGGACGACTTGTTTGTTTGGTTGCGTAGTTGATAGGATTATTGGTTTGAATTTGGTTGTTTTGGTGAAACGAATTGATTAGATTGGTAGGTGTATGGCGCAAGCCATTATTAGACTAGGGATAAGGCTAGGCCGTTTCTAGTATCGTGCCGTTATGCCGTCGAAATTTTCTAAAATATATTAGAACAGTAAAAATATCATTTTTATTGTGTAAATGAACCAAATAAATATTTTCGTTAAAAATATAATTTTTAACATGTATATGAAAGAGAATAAATATTCATTTACAAATCAGACGATTTGTTTATGTACACTGATTTAACTGATATTGATTGGGACGATAAATTTTACACATCACCCAACTGCACAAATAAAATTCATTATTTGTTGATTGAAAACCCCACATGGGTGTTGGGGTGAAATTGGATATACACTAATCCCAATAATTAGTTGTATGTCGATCGATTGATTGACAGGCTGTTATAAGCGTTAAATATTTATATAATGCTTATACAGTGTAGAATGCACTCTGGATGATGGATTGCTGCTTTCATTGTTGTTATACACATTTGTTGTGTGAAATCCAAATAATCAAATTGTATGGTAATTGACTGTGTCTGATTCCAGTTCAGAAAGAAGGAATATTTTAAAATAACGAATATTTTCATATAATATTCAGAAAAGAATCAAAATATGATTTTGATGTCCGATTTGGGATGGACACGATTATATTTAAATATATAAAGACGTGTTGATTAGATTGACGCCATTTTGAGGTGAACAATATTTATATCGATTTTATTCATTTTTATAATGAATATCGAAAAGGAATTGATTTCAAAATATAATATTTTGAAAATATTATCATTTATATATCGATGATATGGAATATTCAATTTAGATTTGAAATTGAATATGAAGTTGAAATCGTTTGGAAAACAAATTTAAAATGATTTATAAAATATGTTTTAAAAGGAAATCGACGAAATGTATATAATATATATATATATATATATATTATATATATAATGGCCTGAATAGAACGCGCCGCGCTGCGGCAGTTCGCGAATTTCGACCATTGACTTCGAATGGATATTACGGAAGATCTGACCGTCGGATTCTCCTAAAACCAGAACCGTTCGGTTCGTATCGAAAATAGCTTTCTAACGAATATTAGAGATTTGAAACCTAACGGTTGGATTTAGAATTATGTCCAAATCAAATTTGGAAAAGATCGTTGTAAGTGCAGTTCGATGGCCGTTTATGGAAATCGACTGTACGGGCCTTGATAAAATTATTAAAAATATCAATAATTAGTGTAAAATCTTAAGAAATGATTTGGAAAGAATTGGGATGAAAAATTCCATATTTGAAAAGATAAAAATAGATTTTTATCGAAATGAACTAGTTTTGAACTAGAATTATAATCCATTTATTTTTAAAATAAATAAATCGGATTTGAAAAGGTTTTAAAAATAATCCGAATTTCCAATAAAATGAATTGGAAATGGATTTGAATTGAAATTGTCTTCGGAATATTTCGATGTTGGATTTCGTGATTATACAAATACTGTTATGGAAATTTGGAAGATATATTTATATCGTTATTTCCAACACGATATTTGTTGGTCATAGAATGTGTTATTGAGTATAAGCCGATATATTTTCTATTCAGGGTCTTGTATTTAATATCAAATAAGATTTGGGTTTGTCGTGAATGGTGTCTTCATTAACACTGTTCTTAACCCCAGTTGAGAAAAAGATTAAATCTTTTTATTTAGATTTAATGAAGTATACCAATTAAATAATATTTAATTGGAATTGATTTTTGGGTTTATCATGAACGGTGTTTTAAATAACACTTGTTCTTTAACCCGATAATTAATGGAATGTGAATTGGGTTTGTTGTGAACTGTGTTTTTGTTGGATCTAGATTAACCTTAGAGGGGGGAGGGGGGTGAATTGGGTTTATTACAAATTTTTGCAGAGTTAAAATCTAACGGGATATTGAAATTATAATCAGATAACAAAATGCAGCAGATATAAAAATACAGAAAGTAAATCACACACAGATATACCCAGCTTCGGCAAAACCCTGCCTACTGCTGCATTCCTAAGGTTTCTACTAGGTGATAGAACAGATCCTGCATACAAGACCATGTACACTCGCAAACCCTGCTCCTATTCTAACCCTACGCTCAAAACCCTAGACTGATCTCATCCCCTAGATCAGATTTCCCGAATTACAAACCCTGTAACTCGTAACCCTAGAATTTACAGACTCTAGTAGACCGTCAGTCAAAACCCTGACTGAACCCCTTAGTAGACACTAGAAACTGGTTTGTCGGTTTACAAAAGAAATTTAAAATACAACAAAATTTAAACCAAAAACAAGACAAAAATAAAAGGAAAACCCTAGTCCCTTTATTAAAAATAAAAACTTAGCCAAGCTTAGAGTAGGCCGACCATCTCAATATTGGTTCCACCCATTCACTTTTGCTCCCGTCCTCTTTGGAATAGAAAGAATGGCGGCCGACGATGCAACTCTTTAGGGTTTTCAGTAAATCCCCAAGTCAATTCGATGTCTGATGAAATCAAATCTCTGGTGGTCTGAAGCTTTCTGGTTTGTCGATTTATGCTTTCTGATTTGGACTTTCTCTCTTTCTCATCGTCGGTTTGGAATTGATCGAAAATCAGTGAGTATTTGAAACTTGATGCTTTGAAATTGCTTAAATTGATTTGTGGGTTTTCGACAACAACTGCCTATGATGATATTGGTGCTTTATGTAGGATTAGAAAATCCTTTAACTCTCACTAATTTCGATTAATGACCTGGATGATTTTCGAGTTCCCCCTTTTTGATTAAATCGGTTTCCTCTTTTAATATTGATTGATGTCTTGTTTGAATTTCATGCGAGATTGTTGTAAACTTGATTGTATGTTGAGAATTCCTGGTTTAATTCCCGTCAATCTTCTATCCCCTTTTGAAACCCAAAGAAAATTGATTTGCACAATTGCCAAAAATTTCTTCAATTTATTCTGGACGCAATTAAATCTGTTTCCAAATATATGCATGACACCATTTCAGGAAACTGATTTCTGGAAACTATATGAACTGATTCTTTGCTCGATTTTATGCCATGACTGTGTGATCTTTGTTGCAATATATATTTGGCCCTTGCATGATTTTTGCTCTTCCTTACACCATTGCAAAACAAGAAATAAATTTGTATTTTGCTCAAAAATGATTTGCTGAATTGAAATACTTATTGGAACCATTTAGTTTGCAATCTTGCCTTATATTCATTACCATATATGTGTAGTTTTCCTTGGTCATTTCTCGGCCATTAAAACAGTACTGCATTTTCTGAAATCAGAAAAAAATTGCTTCTTGCCAAATATGACTTGTCGAAAACTGGAAAGATTTATTTGCATGTCTCCACTTTGTTTCCTGTTTACTTGCAATACATGCCATATTAATGTAAAACTTTTCTTGCACGTGAACATAGAATTGTATACACCGTTCTATGTATATGCTACTACCACTTTTGAATCAGTCTTGTTTTAAAAACTTGATCACATATATTGGTTTGACCATTTTGAACTTGCTGTTAAAAAAAATGATCTTCCTTGAACATTTTGATACCTTGCATTGTTTGTAGCTCATGCACTCACTTGTACACTTGAAAGGTTTTGCACTTGAAACATTGTAGAACTTGATTGAGCTGTTGTTATGCCTCGACCACCTTGAACCGTACCGTGCTCAGTTTGACCTTGCTGCACTATGAATTTCAAACAACTTTTCCATGCACATAATAGCATGTGCATCTATCATCTGTGTTTGCCTATGCATCTTCACATGTGTGCTATTTTGGCCAATTGTATATGCTATGTTTTTGAACTTGAATCTGTTATTACATTCTATTTCACTTAAGTGTGCACCATTCACCATGCATCATTGAACTTCATTGATTTGTAGTTGCTGTGTTGTTCTTCATTACTGTGACCACTCTATGTCTTCTTTGCTGATTTGCACTTCACTATGATTGCTCGACCACTTTATGATGCTGAACCATATGTGTATGTGCATGCTTTGCCTTTACTTGATCATGACTCGTCCATTTTCTTGCTTGAGTGTTGCATTGAGTCGAGTTGGTCCACGTGGCTGCTCCTCTGTTGCTCGCTGATTGGCGAGGCAGTGCACACGTGTATATTTATACACGTGTGTATATGCATCCATCAGATAAAATTTCCTGTTCCTGTACATATACAAACTGTTTGCCTAGACACAGATGAATCATATCAGGTCATGAAAAATGATGAGAAACATAACAGAAAACTGAGGCAAATAAAATTTCAAAAATAAAATTCAAATCTGCATGTATTCAGTTTTTATTTCTATTGCAGTGTACTCTGTGTGTGTGTGTGTGTGTGTGTGTGTTTCTGCATATGACAGGTGTAGATGACTGGACTGACAGTGAAAGATGCTGTGAAGACAGAAGAATGAAGACAGAAGGCAGAAAACAACACAGAAAAATGAAGACAGAAGAAAGAAGACAGCATGTGTCAGTATATATATATGAGTCTGTGTAAATGAGTGTATATGTGACTGTATAAAGAGTTGAGTGTCTGTATATGAATCAACGTGAATGTATATTGACAGTGTTGTAGTGAAAAGCTGTGTATAAATGAAAAATATTAGTGGAGTGTACAAATAGTGGAGTTGTAATTCTATACTGTTTGGTATTGAAATAAAATACTATGTGTATAGTAGTATTCTATTTAAATATAAATATTATATTCCTGTCTGTGATTTAAATATAGAACAGTACAGTAACAAATACATTAAAATAATATATATTTGGTTGTTATCATCAAACAAAAATCATATAATTGTGTATACAATACCGTTATATACAACAATCTCCCCCTTTTGACGATGACAAACAAATATTAAGATTTTGAATACAATAAATATGTTTGACAGAAAAAAACATAACTCCCCCTATTTGAAAGCTCCCTCTACAATAGAGACTCCCCCTATAACTATGCATGAGTGAAATGAAATGAATAATAATGAATTTTCAAAGAAAAAATATATATAATATTTGCTCATAAATCAAAATCTGAACGCATTCTCCCCCTTTTGTTATCATCAAAAAGATTCGGAATTTAAAATATCGATAAATAATGACTAAACAATATAATTTCAGCTTAAGAGGAAGAACAATCATCATAAATCTCAATCAGTCAAACAAAAATCATAATAAACTAAGAACTAGTGGCATATTTCACATTGTAGAGAATGACGGATTTACGATGAAATTTATATAAAATGGGGAGAGTTACAAAAGTATGATTTCCAATTATTTTCAAAAAGAATTTTATAACATTGAGCTCAAAAATAGTGATGGATTTTGGACTAAATTAATAATTCAATTTAAGTGACTAAATCAAATACTCTCAAATCCCAATAGCTATCAAACAACAAATCATAATACGTCATAAAATATTAACACACTTCACAGATTAGAAAGATGAATTGATAGTCTGGTTTTTTTTATACACCAAGGAGAATTTCAGATTAATTTCAATTTATAGCATAATATTTCCTTTTTCTTTTTATTTTATTTAAGAGAAGACTGACCACGCATAACCAGAGCTTGGATTTTTAAATGAGGTCAGACGCAGCTTAAATTATAAGTTGTCTCATAACCATGCATAATCAGAGCTTGGATTTTTTAAATGAGATTAGAGACACCCTTATGTATAAATTATATATTTTATCATCTTCAGCTTTTAAAAAAAACTCCTCGGTATATACAACTGTTGACGTCAAAAGTTGGTCACTAGTGATGATCAACCCCCAATCGCTTGATCAACACATGACTAAAGATAAAAAATGCAGCAAAAAGGTAAAAGAACGGGAGCACACACAGAATTTTTATAGTGGTTCGGCAAAGGCAATGCCTACGTCCACTTTATATATTATTTCTTTATCCTTTGATTACAAGTACAATGTTTCTCCTGTTTGAAGAAAAGAAAGAAAATGATTCTCTTCTTTTCTTCCTTTAGAGATATTGAGATTCTAGAGAAGAGTAGAGATGAAAAGCTTATAGAAGCCGTCTGGCCAAAAGAAGTCTCCTTTTTCTCTTTAAGCTTGGAGGTATTTATAGGTGTAAAATACAGCTTGGGCTATTGTGAATGGTCCGGCCATTTCGGGAAGGCCCGGACACATGGAGTCAATCCATTGGCTCGAGTTGCGGCTGGAAGACTAACTCCACTGTTCATAAATAGTATCCTCGGAAATTGTGGCTGATGCGGCATCCATGAAGAGGTATATCAAAAGTAGAGCTTTGTCTGCATATGGTTGACCGCCTTTATCTCCTTAGAAGTCGGGATATTAGGTGGACTGGCTCTGTAGAATATTTCCACCCTGGCCCGAAATAATCGGTCGACTCACTCCGATAAACTCGGTCGACTGGGAGGCCTATTCTTCCGGAGTGAGCTGTTATTTGTTGAATCTGGACGTGGACCGATGTGTGACTGTTTTGGACCCATTATTGGCTGTTGGGCTTCCTGAAGTGCGGCTTTGTATTTGACTGCGCGTTTGGACTTTGTTTGTTGAGACTCTTACCAAAAAGAGGGTTAACACTTTGCCCCTCAGAATGCATCTTCATTGACAGAGGGAGGTGTGTTCTGAAATCTGGACTGGAGTACAAACGCTTGAGCTGCTATGGTCGCGCCAGACCATATTAAGGCCAGAAAACCGACGTTCCGAGGTTGTATTAAGACCAGAAAACCGACAACCATCGGGAACCGTATTAAGTCCGAGATGACGATTGCCATAAGGATTGGTTCCTGCAAATACAAAACAAACCATCCTCATTTGGAGAAAGGTGATGGGTCGAGCATTTTATTCCACTTGGCTTTAGAGGGTGGCGAGCATAAACCATGCTCGGCTTGGTGGCGAGCATAAACCATGCTCGGCCTAGTGGCGAGCATAAACCATGCTCGGCTTAGTGGCGAACGCCAATCTAGTTCGGCTTAGATAGGGCGAGTATTAACCATACTCGGCTTAGGGCAAGTGTTTCTCATGCACGACTCATGTTAGGTTAGTTAGTTTAACGAGCTAGGCATGCTCATGGTGTAAAGAAAGAGAGCGTAATCCACACTCGTGTTTAAGAAAATGTGACCTCACTCACTTGAAGAAGTAGGTGTTTGAAGTGGCGGTGGGCTTTCGCGCTAACCACATAGGATGGGGGGGAGCATTAACCATGCTCGGCTTAGAAATTTTACAACACGATCTACTTTTACAAAAAGTAAAGTCCATTACTGCTAAGAAACTATTACAAAGAAATTCTACGGGGACAGCGATTGATTACAGAGCATCAAGGTGTCCTTGTTATTGGAAAAAATACATCGAAAGAAAAGATAAAGAATCTAATTAATGATAATTCCGCGAGTGCTAGTCTCAGGGTCCTTTCCATTTCTAGGAGCTCGCGGACCAACCTGAGGAGCTTGGGTAGAAGGTCACGGCGGCATGGCCGGGGCACGATCTTTGACATATTCAGCGAGTTCCCCTTTTTTGACTCGTCCTTCGATGAGATCGCGCTGATGTCTACAATTATTTGTATTATGTCCAGCTACGTTGTGGAATATGCAATGCTTGCCAGAATCAAGTTCCATCTGGGTCGGTTCTCGTCGAGGTGGCCTTGGAGTGGGGAAGGACTCATGCCTATCGAGATAGATATTGAGCAAAGAGGAATTGAGCTCGGTGTACAGATCGTACTTGTTTTCATTTCGAGGTCGGACATTACGTTCATCCTTTTCCGGGACTTTTCCTCTTCCTTTATTATTGCCATTGAGTGGACCTTGTTGTTTGGCTATTAAAACTTCAAGGCTCTCCATTTCAAGGCTGGCATCCTCTTGTCGGAGGAATCTCTCGGCCTCGGAGTAAAAATCATCTATATCTTTGGGAGGATCCCTGGTTAAGGAGTTCGAGAATTCTGATCTCTTCTGAACTCCCGCGATGGCTGCCATTAACACCATTGATGGCTCGGGCCGATCGACAAATGCTACAGCTACGTTGAACTTTTCGAGGAAGGATCTTAGCGTCTCTCCGGATCGCTGTTTGATGGTAGATAAGAACATGAAACTTTTCGGTCGAGAGATATGCACCCGAAACTACTCGATGAAGCGGGCGACCAGAGTATTCCAACTACTGATTGATTCTCTTGTTAGCTGTCGAAACCACATACCGGCTATATCTGTAAGAAAGAGAGGAAAGCACTTAGCCATGAAATTGGTTGATGCACCAAGTACTTCCATATGTCGCATGTATCGAATGAGATGAATGGTCAGGTCAGTGCGACCGTTGTATGGCTCGATGGTTGGGAACCTAAAGTCCGGAGGATTTCGAGAATTTCTGATTTCTTTAGTGAAGGGGCTGCGGTTGACATTGTCTGTGTCTTGCTGCGAAGAATTGCCCTGAATAAAGCGTCGGATGATGCTTGAGAGCTGACTCCCATCTCCAAGGAGTCGTTGCCATGAACTTAATTCTGCCTCTTGAGAAGGTTCTACAGGAGGATCCGGCAGGAGCATGCTCGGAAGGGTGGCCGTTGGCTGGGCTCGACCTCCGAGATCTGGGTGAACGTGTGAGGGAAGGTGAGATTTGGTGGGTGGTTCTGGGCTGAGTGGCCCCTCTTGAACCTAATGAGTCGTGGGTCGAGCCATACTCGTAGCAAAGGGTCTAGGCTGATCCAGCATAGCATGTGATGTTCGGAGGCCAGGGTTGTCCCCGTTTGGAGCGAGGTTAGGAGGGTCTACGGTAGCGTTTTCTTCCGCCACAGTATGTACCGGCATAGTAGGATGGCTTCCCTTGTTCGAAGGGAAGGTTGTGCCAGCTCTTTGCTGAGGGGAAAGAGTGGTTAGATTGGTTTGTGGTAAGACTCCGGGTTGTAATGGGAATGGCATTGATTCTGATGGGCCCCGGGGGAGCTCGACCGATTCAATAGGTCGAGATATTCCAAAGAGTGGAGGCATATTTGTCAGGCGACCTAGATCTTGATCGCCCGCCTCTTGAGGTTCTATGGCCACAGCTATGCTGGTCGCTGGAAGCGATATTCCTGGCTGGGATCGATCGGTTGGTGGGACCAAACCAGGATGAAATAACGGCGTAGCCTGATCAGTGGCCTGATTTCGCATAAACTAAAGGTCAGTTGCTGCCCCAGTCTCGGCTTGTGGAGGAACTGATGTTGAAGCGTTCAACCCCGTTTCCAATCGACCGAGAAGGTGATCCATTAGCTGCTGCTGTCGTTCGAGGACTCTACCCTGAGATGTCATATGGTCTCTGATTTCGATCATGATTTTATCCATGTCGCCCCGGGTAAGGAATCGAGGCATGTCGTCATGAGAGGAAACTTCGTGGCTTGCTTCTGCAGCATCGATATCAGCTGCATCGGCGTTTGTGAGACGAGAGGATGTTGCGTCTTTCTTTCGTTTGTTCGCCATGACCTAAGATAAGCAGGAGCTCGATGGCGGCGTTGGAGCACTTTTCCCCTACCTGGCGCGCCAAAATGTTGACGTCAAAAGTTGGTCACTAGTGACGATCAACCCCCAATCGCGTGATCAACACATGACTAAAGATAAAAAATGCAATAAAAAAGTAAAAGAACGGGGAGCACACACAGAATTTTTATAGTGGTTCGGCAAAGGCAATGCCTACGTCCACTTTATATATTATTTCTTTCTCCTTTGATTACAAGTACAATGTTTCTCATGTTTGAAGAAAAGAAAGAAAATGATTCTCTTCTTTTCTTCCTTTTGAGAGATTGAGAATCTAGAGAAGAGTAGAGATGAAAAGCTTATAGAAGTCGTATGGCCAAAAGAAGTCTCCTTTTTCTCTTTAAGCTTGGAGGTATAGGCGTAAAATGCAGCTTGGGCTGTTGTGAAATGGTCCGGCCATTTCGGGAAGGCCCGGACACGTGGAGTCAATCCATTGGCTCGAGCTGCGGATGGAAGACTAACTCCACTGTTCATAAATAGTATCCTCGGAAGTTGTGGCTGACGCGACATCCATGAAGAGGTATATCAAAAGTAGAGCTTTGTCTGCATACGGTTGACCGCCTTTATCTACTTGGAAGTCGGGATATTAGGTGAACTGGCTCTGTAGATGATTTCCACCCTGGCTCGATATAATCGGTCGACTCACTTCGATAAACTCGGTCGACTGGGAGGCCTATTCTTCCGGAGTGAGCTGTTATTTGTTGAAACTGGACGTGGACCGATGTGTGACTGTTTTGGACCCATTATTGGCTGTTGGGCTTCCTGAAGTGCGACTTTGTATTTGACTGCGCGTTTGGACTTTGTTTGTTGAGACTCTTGCAAAAAAAAGAGGGTTAACAACAACCAATATGAATGATAGAAATGTGGTAGGTACAGAAATGGACTGTGAAATAATTTTCTAAATTATTTATACTATGAAATATGCTCGATTGAACCGGGATCGTTGAAAATTTTCAATTATCGCTAATTCTGAATAGTAGTATAACCACAATTCCATCACAAATATTTTCACTGTTTATTCAAGATGATTTAAAAAAAAATTAAACTCTCCACATTTATATAAAAAATAGATGGATGAAGAATGATGATAGATAAAGGAGATGGTCGTGAAATAATTGCCAATTCAATAACAAATGTTCAACCATCATGAAAATCTAAATAAAATCTCCTCTTGTTGTGAAATATACTGCAGCCACAATTCATCATAATTTCAAAAACTGATAATAATTTTGATGAATTATAAATACAGTTCAATTTGGATATAGATTTCAATTTCTGAATGAATAATCAATAAATAATTTTAACATTGAAAATTAATTACAAGAGGAATATGAAAAGATTCATATAAAGCAAGAGGGAATATAAATATATACAAAAATTCAGAACTTCTGATACCAATTGGTGTCCCTATTAATGGACATTGTAACAAGATACTGGAGACAAACCAAGATATTCCAGACAGCAAAAACTATACATTAAACCCAAGCAGACAATTAACAAAATAGGCACAATAATTTCATCTATCAGAGCAGCAGTCACAAACAAGCAATTATTTGAGAACATTTTTCAAAAGGAAATATTGGAGCAACACAGAAATCAATGTCACAACAGACTTGTCAGACGATGTTTCTGAAGGTCACAAAAAAAATATTCCATGATTATAAAATTTAGTTTATTTTAAATCATTTGAAGAAATGTGAAAATATCAGAATTTAACGAATCAATCACACAATATTATATTTCAGATTCAAGATATGTTTGTGATTCAATAAATCAATAATTTCAAATGATTTTAAACAAACATATATTCAAATCAAATAACCATGAAATAATAGAGAAATTTAAGACCATTTTTTCAAAGAATTTTCAAAAAAATTCTGGCAATCACATGAGAAAATTTCAGATCATTTACATCACATTTGAGAGATATTCATGATACAAAATAATATATTTGAAATCAGTTGAATCAATGATAAGTTTTGAGATATAATGAGTTAGTCACATAAGGTTGATAATTGCAAATTTAGGAGGTGTGTGACATTCAAAATATCAAGAATTTCAGATGATTTCAAATAAACAAATTTCAACCATACTGATCATGAATACAAAATGAATTTCAGGATGTATCACTGAGATTCAATACAATTCAAAATATCCAAGCCAATCTGAAAAATAATGAAATTATCACAACTGATAAATAGTAGAGTGCTGTAATGAGTATATTATTTCAAGCTTTTCTAAAATGAATGAGAAGAAACTCAAAACAACAAAGGTGTGTGAAATTCCATTTAATTTTCAGATCTTAAAAAAAAATTAGAATTCAAATTAACAGTGTTCAAGATATGACAAGAAAACATCAACACTGTTATGAATTCATCAGTCAGAACATACACTTCAAAACAATTGCAGATATATACAATTTTGAGTTCAGGATCTGGAAATGATTAAAAATATCAGAGTTTTATTTAATCGAAACGAATTTCCAGAAAATCATGAATTCTGCAATTTGAAGTTAAGAAATCACAGTATAAGAAGAATATGGCAGTGTCAATTCAAAAACAGAAAATAAAAAGACAATAAATAGAAAGGATAGAAGGAGGAATAAACAGAAAAATAAAAACACAGAATATTTACAGGGGTGAGTTTAGAGATCATACCAGAATCCAATGTAAACCAGAATCTCTAACTCAACAAATCTTGGCCAAGGAACTGTAAAGAATACAAAAATATAGAACATCTTGAAATCAATCACTTTTCAGCATAGCAGTTCCTCAACCTTCACTGGTACCTAGCAGTTGATAGAATCAAGTGGTCTAACAAAATTTGTAAAACAACTCTGAAATATGTTTACCACTTTTGGTACCCAAACCTGTTTGTATAACAAACCATCAGAATTAACCTTTGTAACCTTAGGAACCCAAATCTGTTTAAACTTAACGAAGCCCGTTTTATTTCCTTTTAGGATCCAGGAATGTTTAAATGGTTTATTACAAAACAAATTCACATTTTGCTTTTGATTCAAATATCCTTTGGAATTTTCAAAGTTTAAATTATCAAAACAATTATTTCCAAAACAGTTTGAGGGACTTTTCAAATCATTTGAATTTCGTTTTTCAAAACCCTTTATTCTCCCAAAACCAAGACCACATTTATTTCCAACAGAAATTCGGTTTTTCAACAACATGTTCAAAGATTTCTCACCATCAGAAAATTTAGTCAAAGTTATTTCAAGTTGTTGAATTTTAGTTTTTAGATCATTGTTTTCTTTCATCAAATCCGAACAATGATTTTTAGTGATCAAAATCAGATTTTAAAACCAAATTTTTATCTTTAAGAATTTTAATTTTGGTTTGGGACTCAGCCACTTCAAAATCAAAATATTTTTGACTTTTAGATTCAAGTTTCTTCAAATTTTCAATTTCGATTTCAAGCTCCTTCAAAGTCAGATCTATTTTCAGCAAACTATCATTTTCAACAATTTCATGTTTGGAATTTTTGGCAGCCTTAAAATTTTTAAATTCCTCTTGTAAACAATTATTTGCATCTTTCAGCTTAATCTCATTATCTTTTAAAATTAGAATTTCTTCTTCAAGCCTTTGAATGTTATTATTGAGATGAACGAGATCAGTTTTTAATTTCTAACAATTTTCACAATTAAAATTTTCAAATTTCACAACATTTTCAAGTTTTAATTCCAAACAATGAATTTTGCTTATCAACTCACGATTTTCAGTTTTCAAAGATTTATTTTTGGAATAGAGTTTGTCAACAGATTTAGTTAAGTCCATGCACATATAAACTAAATCTTCATATGAGAAATTTTCTGTTTCAGAATCTGTTGATTCTCCATTATCTGATCCTTCATAATTTTCATTTGTAAATCCTGTTAAACAAAACTCTGAATTTGAGTTGACTTTCTTGGGTTTTGAGCTACCATTGTCAGATCTTCCATACTTCGTATTGAGAGTATCCCAGATTTTCTGTGCAGATAAACAATGGCAGATAAGATTAAAATGTTCAGTACTAAGATAACCAAATATAGTTTTCATAGCACGAGTATTGAAAGTAATATCTACACTATCAAATCCATTGATAACAAAATCCCAATATTTGATATTAACATATTTTAAATAAAATTCCATTTTGGATTTCCAGTTTAAAAAATATGTTCCATCAAAAATAGTTGGAGATGAATTGGGCTGACTCTCTATCGACTGACAACTAGGAAATACAGTTACTCTAGAGTTAACATAATACCTGCTCTGATACCACTTGTTGGATCTAGATTAACCCTAGAGGGGGGTGAATAGGGTTTATTAGAAATTTTTGCAGAGTTATAATCTAACGGGATATTGAAATAATAATCAGATCACAGAATGCAGTAGATATAAAAATACAGAAAGTAAATCACGCACAAATATACCCAGCTTCGGCAAAACCCTGCCTACTGCTGCATTCCTAAGGTTTCTACTAGGTGATAGAACAGATCCCGCATACAAGACCATGTACACTCGCAAACCCTGCTCCTACTCTAATCCTACGCTCAAAACCCTAGACTAATCTCATACCCTAGATCAGATTTCCCGAATTACAAACCCTGTAACTCGTAACCCTAGAATTTACAGACTCTGGTAGACCGTCATTCAACACCCTGACTGAACCCCCTAGTAGACACTAGAAACTGATTTGTTGGTTTACAAAAGAAATTTAAAATACAACAAAATTTAAACCAAAAACAAAACAAAAATAAAAGGAAAACCCTAGCCCCTTTATTAAAAATAAAAACTTAGCCAAGCTTAGAGTAGGTCGGCCATCTCAATATTGGTTCCACCCATTCACTTTTGCTCCCGTCCTCTTTGCAATAGAAAGAATGGCGGCCGACGATGAATATTTTTAGGGTTTTCAGTAAATCCCCAAGTCAATTTGATGTCTGATGAAATCAAATCTCTGGTGGTCTGAAGCTTTCTGCTTTATCAACTTATGCTTTCTGGTTTGGGCTTGCTCTCTTTCTCGTCGTCGGTTTGGAATTGATCGAAAATCAGTGAGTATTTGAAACTTGATGCTTTTAAATTGCTTAAATTGATTTTTGGGTTTTCGACAACAACTTCCTGTGATGATATTAGTGCTTTATGTTGGATTAGAAAATCCTTTAACTCCCACTGATTTTGATTAATGACCTGGCTGATTTTCGAGTTCCCCCTTTTTGATTAAATCGGTTTCCTCTTTTGATATTGATTGATGTCTTGTTTGAATTTCATGCGAGATTGTTGTAACCTTGATTGTATGCTGAGAACTCCTAGTTTAATTCCCGTCAATCTTCTATTCCCTTTTGAAACCAAAGAACATTGATTTGCACAATTGCCAAAATTTTCTTCAATTTATTCTGGACGCAGTTAAACCTGCTTCCAAATATATGCATGACACCATTTCAGGAAACTGATTTCTAGAAACTATATGAACTGATACTTTGCTCGATTTTATGCCATGACTGTGTGATCTTTGTTGCAATATATATTTGGCCCTTGCGTGGTTTTTGCTCTTCCTTACACCATTGTAAAACATGAAACAAATTTGTATTTTGCTCGAAAATGATTTGCTGAATTGAAATACTTATTGGAACCATTTAGTTTGCAAACTTGCCTTATATTCATTACCATATATGTGTAGTTTTGCTTGGTCATTTCTCGGCCATTAAAACAGTATTGCATTTTATGGAATCCGAAAAAAAAATTGCTTCTTGCCAAATATGACTTGTCGAAAACTGGAAAGATTTATTTGCATGTCTCCACTTTGTTTCCTGTTTACTTGCAATACATGCCATATTAATGTAAAACTTTTCTTGCACTTGAACATAGAATTGTATACACCGTTCTATGTATATGCTACTGCCACTTTTGAATCAGTCTTGTTTTAAAAACTTGATCACATATATTGGTTTGACCATTTTGAACTTGCTGTTAAAAAAATGATCTTCCTTGAACATTTTGATACCTTGTATTGTTTGTAGCTCATGCACTCACTTGTACACTTGAAAGGTTTTGCACTTGAAACATTGTAGAACTTGATTGAGCTGCTGTTATGCCTCGACCACCTTGAACCGTACCGTGCTCAGTTTGACCTTGCTGCACTATGAATTTCAAACAACTTTTCCATGCACACAATAGCATGTGCATCTATCATCTGTGTTTGCCTATGCATCTTCACATGTGTGCTATTTTGGCCAATTGTATATGCTATGTTTTTGAACTTGAATCTGTTATTACATTCTATTTCACTTAAGTGTGCACCATTCACCATGCATCATTGAACTTCATTGATTTGTAGTTGCTGTGTTGTTCTTCATTACTGTGACCACTCTATGTCTTCTTTGCTGATTTGCACTTCACTATGATTGCTCGACCACTTTATGATGCTGAACCATATATGTATGTGCAGGCTTTGCCTTTACTTGATCATGGCTCGACCATTTTCTTGCTTGAGTGTTGCACTGAGTCGAGTTGGTCCACGTGGATGCTCCTCAGTTGCTCGCTGATTGGCGAGGTAGTGCACACGTGTATATTTATACACGTGTGTATATGCAGCCATCAGATAAAATTTCCTGTCCCTGTACATATACAAACTGTTTGCCTAGACACAGATAAATCAGATCAGGTCATGAAAAATGATGAGAAACATACCAGAAAACTGAGGCAAATAAAATTTAAAAAATAAAATTCAAATCTTCATGTATTCAGTTTTTATTTCTATTGCAGTGTACTGTGTGTGTGTGTGTGTTTCTGTATATGACAGGTGTAGATGACTGGATTGACAGTGAAAGATGCTGTGAAGATAGAAGAATGAAGATAGAAGGCAGAAAACAACACAGAAAAATGAAGACAGAAGAAAGAAGACAACATGTGTCAGTATATATATATATATATATATATATATATATATATATATATATACGAGTCTGTGTAAATGAGTGTATATGTGACTGTATAAAGAGTTGAGTGTCTGTATATGAATCAATGTGAATGTATATTGACAGGATTGTAGTGAAAAGCTGTGTATAAATGAAAAATATTAGTGGAGTGTACAAATAGTGGAGTTGTAATTCTGTACTGTTTGGTGTTTAAATAAAACATTATATTTAAATGAAATACTGTGTGTACAGTAGTATTCTATTTAAATATAAATATTATATTCCTGTTTGTGATTTAAATATAGAACAGTACAGTAACAAACACATTAAAATAATATATATTTGGTTGTTATCATCAAACAAAAATCATATAATTGTGTATACAACACCGTTATATACAACAGTTTTTACGACATTCGTTCTTTAACCCGATTTACAGTGAAATGGGATTTGGAATTTATAAATCTTTCGTTAACATTTAAGGAAGATTTTCCAAAGTAAAGTTTTCCAATTAGCCATATTAAATTGGAATTGAATGGAATTCGATTTGGCGATAATCGAAGTAAGCTTCTGTAGAGGAAGACGGTTAATATATATGGAATTTAAAAGGCCTTGTCATTATTCCATTTATATTATCAGTTGGATATGGAGTTTTGTATCGATTATACCTATCGATTTGTTTTCCGAGAAAATTCCATTGTCAATGGAATGTGATTTTGGGTTGTCGTGAATGGTATCTTTAATAATACTGTTCTTAGACCCAACGGAGTAAAGAAAATCAGAAACTAAATAGAAATTAGTTAAGTTGAATGGTTTTCTGGGTATTGATATGATGTTGGTTTCGGCCTTCGGGGTAATACTTAGGGAATTGTTCATTGGCTAATTTACGGTTAAAGGCTGATGGAATGGAATGTGATTTTGGGTTTATAGTGAACCATGTTTTAATGACATTGGTTCTTTAACCCAGTTAAAGACGGGATATGATTTCCCAAGTTAAACAATCATTAATATTGATTTTTGGGAAGATTAAAACCAAGTGGAGTTTTAATGAATCTTTAATTAGATTGAAATGATCGAGAACGGAGTATCACCAGTTTTGCTCCAGGCGATAGTTGAATCTTTAATTAGATTCGAACGTGAAATGGTAACTGAATTTACCGATAACACCGTGGTGTTAGATATAATGTATTACCAGTTTTACTTCATGGGATGAATAGGTTGGGGTTGGGAAATTAAAACAAATGATTACTTCGGTAAAGTTCGTTAATCCCGACTAGTTTGGATAAACCATAATTTGGTTTGAATTGATATTCAAAGGAAGATTAAAGAATAAATTTAAAGAATTTATCTTTGATAAAATTAATGGGAACTTTTCCCAAAATATAAGAATATTTGAATAAAGGAATATTCTGGATTGGAATAAGGCGTATGTTGTGTTTTTATAGCACTTGTTTATTATATACGCGAGTTATTCGGAAAGACCGGGTTTATCCCATTCTGAATAACTGATTCGACGATGTGTTGAGGATGAAGACATTGGTTGAAGACCGGAGGTCTTCACATCGTTTAGATAATTACTGATGATCTTGATTAGGCTGTACACCCAAGAGGAGGGAATCAGTTGGTGATCGTCCAGACGTACTTGGAGATCAATGGATATGCGAGGAATAAGGTTCCTCTGGTTTCGTTTAGACCCAGAACGGACTTGTAAATGGATTGTGTGTCTGATATTGGATTTTATTGTGTGTTGATTGATTTCTATTAAATATATATCTGTTTGATGGCAGAGAATTTATTCTCTTGCTTAACGCCCTTCTCTGAGACGTACGAGCTTAGAGGTTATATATCGATAGATATCAGTCGCATCGCATGAATTGCATGTGTGGCATGCTGAGATTCAAATGATCAAGGCTTCTGTTGAAAATCCGAGTCTTGTGGTTAATGATCATAGCACGTCCTTCATGGCGTAGCTTTGTGTAGCATTAATTCGCGAGCCTCATACCCTGGTGTGAACCAGAAACGGGAGAAGGATCCACGGAGGGCATGCATTTCCTTCTAGCTAGGAGTGGTGTTTTGGGTTTTACACGCCCAAACATTTTACTTATGTGGATGAAGGATTGCGAGGCGCCTCGGTTATATCGGTCGATCCGGGACCGATGGAGTCATTTGGCTCATTTATGCCCCATAGGGCGGGGAAACGCAGTGTTTAGGGTTTAAGTTTAATCCACATCGGTGGACCGGCCCTGTGGCTCCTAAGGCTTGACAGAGCACTTGCCTGAGTCTTGGGCTAGACAGTCTTGAAGCGGTAAGGACGATCCCTTGCCTTGGTTCACGGATGGAAATCCAACTTCCAAATACGTGACATTTGCGGTTTTGATTGTAGAGCCTAGTATTGGCGACATGATATATGGTACCCATGCCGCCTAGGATTGATACATTTATATTTGAAGTTGTTTTATACACTATGCACTGATAATAGTATAAAATGATTTATTTTAACGTACCAAGCATGTTTGGCTATTATAAGGGAAAACCCTATCCCCCGGCTTGCGTTGCATTGTGTGATAGGACCTGGGTCTTATAATAGCTTTATTTTTCCAAAAAACATTGTGCTGTTTTGTTATATGCACTGGTATTCTTGGGAGGAAACCCGTTCCATGTTATGTGGCGTGGTCCCTTGATAAATCTAATTTAAAGAAAAGTTTTAAATAACTGTTTTAGTTCTCACACCAGTCACATGACTGACCTGGAGTTTATTGTTTTAACCTAAACTCTGGGTGCCTATATTTCCAAACGGGCAGCTAGTAGTTTTGGTTTTGAAGATTTATATTCACGGGATCCTGGTTTACAGCTGGAATGATATTTGGAAAGCTCTGTATCACTATATTCCTTTCAGTTGTGTTTTGTATTATTTTTCCGCTGCATTGTAATTTGTAAATCTCTGATATTTAGTAAATGTGTAATATTTATTCATACCCTATATATTCTTGTATTCTGATGAAATTGTTGTAATATACAATGAAATGTTCTTCTGTTTGTGTTCTGATTTGTCTTGTCCTCAATTCAATCCGGTCTTTCCTTCACGGGGAAGTTTGGGTCGTTACGGTTAATGCCTTTAGCTTGGTGAGTCTTCGCTGGTGGATCAGCCAGTAAATTCATAACCAGAATAGACATACATCGTCTTTGTCTATACTTGCAACCTAATTTGCATTAGAACTATGAGTCATTATATTCATATCCAAAATGCACTCTTATGCTAACTTAAATAGAGTACATACCGAATTTCATAGTAATAGGGATTTTAATTGTTGTGGCATGAAATATATGTGTGCTCGGGAGACATATACAACACAACACACACAGAGACATATACAACACACACAGACACACATATACAACACACACACAAACATGTATAACACACACACACATATACAACACAGACACAGACACATACACTACGTACATATACAACATACACACTGACATACACAACACACACAAATACACAACACATAAACACATACACACACACACACATACACTGCAAAAATGTTTGGATAGCACAAACATAAAAAAACATAAATCAAAGAAGTAAAAATAACAAAGCAGATAACCAATTGCCTTGGTGGGATTTGAACCCACATCTCTTTTATGTTTTGGACATATGCATACATGCGCTCATTCAAGTGTGACAACGACCAAGCACACATGAAAGTGAATAGGTAATGCAAATGAAAGTATAAGACTGCAAACATTACACCAGTTCAAATTAAATCACAATTCAAGCCAACAAGCATAAGTGGATCACTGTTATCACGGTGCTCGACTAGTCGACTAATCATGATCGAGCCATCGACTTGCCTGCCTCTATTCAAGTATACATATTGAATGGAAATAGTGAATAGTGAATTAAACTGCAGATTTGATTTAAAATTGATTTAAAATACTACAATATAATTGTTGGCAACAATACATTTGAATTGACAAATTTTTAGTGTCAACAATATATCTATTGACTAGTCGACTTGCTGGACCTCTATTGAATCGACTCGACTTATCGTCGGATCCATTCAAATCCAAACATGACTATTAAGCAATTACGGCATTTGAAGACAAAAATGACCAACATAAGGCCAGAGTACAATAATATGAAGTATATGGCCAGGCTTTCAGTAATTTCAAGCATTTTGCCTCTTATATCTATAACTATGCATGACCAAAAATAAATATCAAGGTGCATAATTCTCAGGTTGACAACAAGGCAAGAGGATATACATTAATCATACATATATTTCAGGAAAGAGGATATACATTAATCATACATCTCACTACATTAAACAAGGCAAGAGGAACACATATACAGGTTAAGTAAATACATATGCAGGTTTAACTTAATGGGAATATATACCAGGGTATATATTTCAGGGTTGCTAAGGGGATAAGTAAAAGTGGAAATTTGTGTTAAGAGCTTACCATTGTGGTCCAATTTTTTTCTAGGACACGATTTCGTTGGAATTAGATTTAAGGACAAAAATTAGTGCGCTCTTTATTTCACAAACCCATTCCTTTCTCAAATTGTAAAATCGATCTTCATCAAACAGTTAAACATAAGGTTTTCAAAAACATCTTGTGCTTCAAACGAATCCAGTAAACATTCATCGGAATTAGTTGATTATCTTTGTATCTCATGATTCGATTATTCCTATTTGAAGAATCAATTTTCAGTCCTGTTATTGTCAGGCGATTTATTTTATCGTGTATATTAGATCTAAACATTCGCCTAACGATGCATAGTTGTCGCGTATCTCATGATTCGTTTTTCTATTAGATCTAAATTTTTTGGTTTTTGTGGAGTTTAATGTAGTGAGATGTTACGTTACTGTGCATGGACGTAAGTCAGTGACATAATTGACGCTGTAACTTTATTGACAGGTGTTCTGTTGTTCTTACTGATGATTTTGTAATGGCTGATTTTGAAACTTTAGTAATGAATTTGATAATGAATTTCTAATGGCTGATGATGTAATTCAGATAACTGAGCATGAGTTTGTAATCTGTAAAATGGTTATACTGCTTTTTGAAAAAGGATAAATCATTTTATCCTTTGTTGATAATATTTTTAATTTACTGATGATTTTGTAATAGGTGATGTTGAAACTTTAATGATTAATTTGATAATGAATTTCTAATGGCTGAATGTAACACCCCGGATTTTTCCGTTAACAGTAAATTAAAAAATTAAAGTATAATTAAATTGTAACAGAAAAATTAAGGGAAACGGACATCACCATTGCGTTCGTCTCGGAATTCTGCTTGAGATAGAGTCCGAGTTTGCGCAAAACGGATAACGTATGAAGAAGATATCTTTAATTTAAATATTACAGCAAAACATGAAAAAAGAGAAGTAAGGAGAGGACAATAATTATTATTATTCTAAGACTTATTAACAAAAGCCTCTGTAGCTCAGTTGGTTAAGGCATTGGATTTGTAGCATGAAGGTCGGGGGTTCGAACCCCGGCGGCGACATAATTTTTATCTCTGTTTTAGAGAGGGCCAACTGAGCATGCAAATACATGTACGTATACAAATTCAAATTTTGAAAGGATAAGAACGTACATATAAGGAAATAAAGAAAATATATGTATATATATGAGAATATATATATATATATATATGCAAAAATATATGTATACAATAGATAAAATTCAAATAGACTAAAACAGCTCAATTTAAAGTTTAATTTTTGAAAATCGAACCCAGTCCCTCTTGGCTGGCCTGGTCTGTGTTTGGTCGAATTTCTGTGGGTTGCTTTGTCATTAGGGCTAGGTGGCAAGTTTTAATTGGTCTCTCTATCTAATGAATGGCTACGATCTAACCTAGCAACATCAATGGTTCTAATCAATTCCTAACCTCTATATAAACAACCCTAGACTAAACCCTAATCTATTCATTCAAATTAAGAGCATAGCCGCCATGTTGCTGAGGAACGACTAAGAGTAGCCGCCATCTAGAGAGAGAGGATTAGGGAGAAAGTTCTAAAGCCTAAAGCAATTCAAGCAACCTAAAGCTAATCAATTCAACAAAGGAATCATATCTCTTAATTAGAGAATTTGCCGCAACCATTGTAAGTAGAGTATTACTTTGGTATGAACAAATGATTGTGTAGATATGTATGCATGAATTGTGGCAATGAAATTCGTATTTGTGCGATTTATATACTTTTGGATATTCTGAATTATGTCATTCAATTATAAAGAACTACATGCGGTAGTTCTATGCAAATATACGTTTGGAATATTGCGCAAATTATGTAGTCTATGTTGAAGCTACATGTATGTAGTTGATTGAAATTCATGCAAGTTTGGGGCTTTGTTATTATGCCATCATGATGTCTATTTTGTGCATAAATCATTTTGCAAGTAATTGAGACAAGTTTGGTTGTTATAGTTCATATGAAACTATGTTGGAATTTTGACACCATAATCCATGTATTAAGTCATGCTTTTGCAAAACTTATGAATATGGCTAGGCTATGAATGATATTGGGCATAATTGAAATTCATGATTAAGTCTATCTTGTTTAAAAGAATTATCTGATGACATATGTGAGACATGGCTAAGTTAGACACAAAAATCCCTTTTTTGCAAGTTAAAAGCAAACACCATGATTAGGAATATTTATGCATAAGTATACCATCGTTATGTGATTAAATTTAATTAAGTTGAACTATGCTTTTGTGTTAGTAACAAAGTATCCTCTTTGTAAACATGTAGAAACCTTATGAACATGACTTGTTTATATTTATGCCATGAACAAATTTAACTATACCTATGCCATGTTTATGTTAGAAGTATTTATGCCATGCTTATGTTTGACATTATGCCATGTTTATGCTAGAAGTATTTATGCCATGCTTATGTTTGACATTATGCCATGTTTATGCTAGAAGTATTTATGCCATGCTTATGTTTGACATTATGCCATGTTTATGCTAGAAGTATTTATGCCATGCTTATGTTTGACATTATGCCATGTTTATGCTAGAAGTATTTATGCCATGCTTATGTTTGACATTATGCTATGTTTATGCTAGAAGTATTTATGCCATGTTTGACATTATGCCATGTTTATGCTAAAAGTATTTATGCCATGCTTATGTTTGACATTATGCCTAAGTAAAAATATAGGTTCATGGGTCAATAATGATATCTCAATTACAAGTTCACATGCTTTGATTCATGTCACCTATGTTACCACTATGCAAGTACACCAGTTTCTATTATGTATTTCCAACGTCATATGCAAGTTCATGCGCTCACCTTCCCCTCTTTGTGTATGTAATCACGCTTTAAGCCTCCCCTTTTCGCATGGCTAAATTGGGCTTTAAAAGGCTAAGCCCAATATATATAAACGGACGTGTAAAACGGGGGAAAATAATGTTGGGTTAAAATTACTAATGAATGAAAACTAAAGTAGAAGGGCCCAAATTCAAGTATGGGTTGGGCCCATGATTGGTGTAACCTTTACACCATTAACTTAATAATGGGCCGCAAATATTTACATATAAGAAATAAAGAAGAATGACAAGATATAAAAATGTAGAAAATACGATATGTTTAACCCGAGGTTGGATTGAGTTGTGATGTAAACCTGCCCGGAACCGCCCGGCTGTCCAGTAGTCACAACAATACCTATCCAATGTGGGAGGTTAAACATGGAGCCCAATAAGGACCCGAGGTTAGACTGAGTTGTGGCGTAAGACTGCCCGGAACCAACCGGCAACAGGCAGCCACAGCAATACCTGTCTAATGTGAGAGGTTAGGGCCTTAATAAGACAATTAAGGCTGAATCAGGATTGTTAGGATTAAGTGGACTAAGACTTAATCAAAATGGAACATGCTAAACTAAACGGACTGGTGGGGTTAGGTTAGAAAACACTTAACCAACTTAGCATGTTGGCTAGAGATAGAAAACCTAGTAACGGGGGACCCTTTTCAGCAGTAACCCTACACGGTGTATCATGATACCCTGAAACTAGGCAGGGTGGGGCACGATTACTGGGCTGATTGTAAGAGGTCAAAAATCGACGGCGGTGGTGTAGCAGTGTAGGTTCTAACGGAGTGCGGGCGTGCACACACTCCGGCGCAGAAAAATAAGGCACTGGACACCAGTAGCATACCTGTGCACTCTAAGGTTGTGTCGGGTTGCCACTATGGGACTTGATACACCCCATGGTGGGACCAGCATAGGTAACTACGACATCGGGGGCCGTAAGACACATGTAACTATGCGAGTAGGAGCCGATCATCATAGAATGGATCACATCACCCTGATTATGGGGTGCCAGTGGGAAACTAGTTTATATGGGTTCAGAGATTAACATGAGGTACGATAGTATATTCGACCCTAGACAACTTAACCAAGTTTATAGTGCATGCCCATTTCTTGTTTATACTTATCATACCCAGTTCTTTATTCATAGACAAAATAGTACTAGACTTACTCAGGCTTTATGTCTGACTCTATTTTTCTTTCGTCTTCTTTCTTCCGTTTCCCCCCCCCCCAGGTCCTCAGGGAGGGAACACAGCAGCTTGACCTACCTCAACATCCAGCTTGAAGAAGAGAAATGTATTGCTTGGACTTTCCTGTTTTGAACTATGGCTTTGGACAATCCACTATGGGGATTTTGCAGTTTATCTACGTTTTATTTATGCTTCTTTAAATAATGTACTCAAGACAGATTATGAAAGTGTTATGTTATGTTTTTGGAAAGGATGTTGTTATAACACGTATTTGACTTTATGAAATAAAAGTTTGTTGTTCTTCCGCTGTTTACAAATATGTGTTCTTATATCTGTCTTGTATATCTGTGACTTGTACTTATAAACCTCCACCAAAATTAGGGCATTCCCTTTGAGAGTGACCCTAACGGAGGTGGGGTGTTTCACTTGGTATCAGAGCATAGGTTTACCAGATAAGATAAAAAGTTTTGAAAAATTATTTTCAAAAAGGAAATTTAAAGAAGCATTTTAAAAAAAAAAATATTATTTTATTTTAAAAAGGCAAAGTCCACTCCCCAAAGCCAAAGGAACCATCCCTTATCCTTCGTTTTGAATCTATCCTTTTTGTTTCAGCATGTCCCAAGATCTTAACTTGCCAGAAGGGGTGCCAATACCTGGTTGGTTTAGACGGTTCTTAGAAGCAAGGGCCACTCAGCCAGGTCCTACCGTTCCTCCTCCCCCAGCTGAAAGAAATCATCCAGCTGCAGTAGCACCTTTTCCTCCACCTCCTCCTTGGGGAAACACGTTCGCTAAGATATGTAAAGATTTTAAAGCTATGGGAGGAAGGGATTTCCATGGAACTGAGTCCTTCGTAGCAGCTAGGAATTGTCTAAAAGAAACTGAAGACCTATTTATCATCTTTGAGGTAGAGGATAGACAAAAAGTACAACTGGCGGTGTGGCTATTAAAGGGCGAGGCTTCCTACTGGTGGGAAGTCACTAATGCTGAAAGACCAGTGGAGACATGGGAGGACTTTAGGGCAAGGTTTGAGACCAAATTTCTCTCAGATGCGGAAAGAAGTTTGCAGTTGGAGAAATTCTTATTTCTTAAGCAAGGAGACAAGACTGTTAGAGAGTATGTGAATCAGTTTGATGAGCTGGCTAGGTTTGGGCTTGACCTAGTCAACACCCCGCACAAGAAGGCTCTCCGTTTCGTCAAAGGGTTAAATGAGCCATTACACAGTTTGGCCATGACACATATACCCATGGGGGCCACGTATGAAAGATCGGTGCAAATGGCATTGCTGAATGAGGAGGATAAGGGCAAGAAGGAGGCAAAGGCAGAAAGCTCTCAAGGGAAGAAAGAGGGTTTGCAGCCTAAGAAGACAGACTTTAAGAAAGGCGGGGAAGGCAACAAAGAGAAGAGGACGTGTAATTTCTGTGGCAAAGTGGGGCACTTAGTAAAGGACTGCCGGAAAAAGAAGGCCAAGGAGAATGGTGGGTGCTTTTCTTGCGGTCAGACAGGCCACAGAGCTAAGGACTGCCCAAAGAAACTAGGGCAGGGGCAGGGGTCTGGATCCACTCCAGGGGCACAGGTTCATGTGCTGGAAGCGCCACCTTTGCAACAGCGAGGTACAAACACTTCTGTAGAAAGTGTAGTTTATCTTTATGATCACCCCTTTCGCACTTTATTTGATTCTGGCGCATCACACTCCTTTATCTCGTCTGCTTTAGTAGAATCTCTGCACCTAAAAACTAGTATGGTAGAGGACCCCTTAATTGTTTCAAACCCAATTGGGGGCCCAGCTCATTTGTCTATGATCTGTTTGGATTTGAAAATTTCTATTCTAAGTGTAGAATTTGAATGTAGTGCCTTTATTTTGGGCTTTGCGGGGTATGGTTTGATTTTGGGTATGGATTGGCTATCCAGTAATGGGGCCATCCTTGATTGTGAGAAAAGGGTTGTTAGGCTCCTAACCCAGCTCAGTAATACTTTGGAAATTTCTTGTAATCCCTCGTATGCGGTTATGCTTAGTTATCTTGAGTCGCTAGATGCCTCTGTTGAAAATTTGCAATCAGTTAGAGTGGTCCGGGAATATCCGGATGTCTTCGAAGAGGTGAAGGGCTTGCCTCCGAAGCGGTAAATAGACTTCCGCATATATCTTGTAGATAATGCAAAGCCCGTTGCGTTGCCCGTTAGACACATGGCTCCACGAGAAAGAAAAGAGCTCAGTAAACAGATTAAAGAGCTTCTAGAGAAGGGGTTCATTAGGTGGAGCATTTCAGAATAAGGCACTCCAGGAGTGTTCGCCACTAAGGCTGAAGGTTCATTTCACTTATGCATGAGTTGTAAAGAATCACCTTAGTAAGTACATTTGGCAACATAGTTGGACTTAGGAAGGGACTCCCTTGTGACCTAAACGGAGTCCATCATGCTTAGTTTCCTAGAATCATATGTGGTGGTTGGGTTGATTAATTCTTTGGGTGTCAGTCTGATGTTGATTTCGGTCTTCGGGGCTGATGCTTAGAGAGTTCTTCTCCTAATCAATATATATGTGGCATAGATTTCCAGTTTTGACATTGCCTAATGGGCACAAAATTTTTACTTGCTTCTATCATTCGACTATACCTTTAGGTAGGACCATTTCCTATCATTGAGAAAATTTGGAAAATGACCTATAGATTAGAGCTACCCGAGAAATTGGCCGGAGTCCACAACGTTTTTCACGTTTCACATCTCCGAAAATGTCTACATGAGTCTGCTGAAGTGGTAGAGCCAAATATCCTCGAAGAGGCCGAAGTGGAACGCGAAGCAACCATAAGAAAAGTTCCAACCCGCATACTAGGAACGGAAGTGAAGAAGCTACGCAACCGCGAAGTCAAACTCGTCAAAGTTCAGTGGAGCGACGCCGAGGGAGACGCGACTTGGGAAACTGAAGCTAGAATACGCACTGCTTACCCTTTTCTTTTCGAGGGTACGTCCTTGATCTTTCTTTTTCCTTAAGTTGCGCTTTTATCTATCTTTTTAGGAATATCTCCTCGACCTTATCTTTTAGATAGAAACCTTTTGGATGAAAACATGTAATTGAAACATGTTATGTATGATGGTTGCAAGTGGTTGCAAGTGATTGCTAGTAGTTGCTCGTGGCTGCATATACACACACAATCTAGGTTTTAGATCGGCTCAGTCACTTCATATTGCATACGCATATATGTTTGCACTCGTATATGGTTGAATTGTAATGTGTTGTCATATGGATGTTGCATTTGTATGAAAGATTGTGCACCCATGTAGAATCATGAATAGGAAAAATCTGCATACATAATGGATACATGGCACTTACATGATTCGCATTAAGGAGGTCAACTGAATCAGTAGACCGCCTGATTTTGCATTAGGTAAGTTCATGAACACACACACTTCGCATATGATCATGAAGCATTAGAAGTCTTTTAAGGACAATGGATGCTCGTGTTTGATGGATGAGTAGATGGATGATTGAATGTTAGGATTTACATTCTTCCTAAACTTGAAGATTTCGGGGACGAAATCCTTTTAAGTGGGGGAGAATGTAACACCCCGGATTTTTCCGTTAACAGTAAATTAACAAATTAAAGTATAATTAAATTGTAACAGAAAAATTAAGGGAAACGGACATCACCATTGCGTTCGTCTCGGAATTCTGCTTGAGATAGAGTCCGAGTTTGCGCAAAACGGATAACGTATGAAGAAGATATCTTTAATTTAAATATTACAGCAAAACATGAAAAAAGAGAAGTAAGGAGAGGACAATAATTATTATTATTCTAAGACTTATTAACAAAAGCCTCTGTAGCTCAGTTGGTTAATGCATTGGATTTGTAGCATGAAGGTCGGGGGTTCGAACCCCGGCGGCGACATAATTTTTATCTCTGTTTTAGAGAGGGCCAACTGAGCATGCAAATACATGTACGTATACAAATTCAAATTTTGAAAGGATAAGAACGTACATATAAGGAAATAAAGAAAATATATGTATATATATGAGAATATATATATATATATATATGCAAAAATATATGTATACAATAGATAAAATTCAAATAGACTAAAACAGCTCAATTTAAAGTTTAATTTTTGAAAATCGAACCCAGTCCCTCCTGGCTGGCCTGGTCTGTGTTTGGTCGAATTTCTGTGAGTTGCTTTGTCATTAGGGCTAGGTGGCAAGTTTTAATTGGTCTCTCTATCTAATGAATGGCTACGATCTAACCTAGCAACATCAATGGTTCTAATCAATTCCTAACCTCTATATAAACAACCCTAGACTAAACCCTAATCTATTCATTCAAATTAAGAGCATAGCCGCCATGTTGCTGAGGAACGACTAAGAGTAGCCGCCATCTAGAGAGAGAGGATTAGGGAGAAAGTTCTAAAGCCTAAAGCAATTCAAGCAACCTAAAGCTAATCAATTCAACAAAGGAATCATATCTCTTAATTAGAGAATTTGCCGCAACCATTGTAAGTAGAGTATTACTTTGGTATGAACAAATGATTGTGTAGATATGTATGCATGAATTGTGGCAATGAAATCCGTATTTGTGCGATTTATATACTTTTGGATATTCTGAATTATGTCATTCAATTATAAAGAACTACATGCGGTAGTTCTATGCAAATATACGTTTGGAATATTGCGCAAATTATGTAGTCTATGTTGAAGCTACATGTATGTAGTTGATTGAAATTCATGCAAGTTTGGGGCTTTGTTATTATGCCATCATGATGTCTATTTTGTGCATAAATCATTTTGCAAGTAATTGAGACAAGTTTGGTTGTTATAGTTCATATGAAACTATGTTGGAATTTTGACACCATAATCCATGTATTAAGTCATGCTTTTGCAAAACTTATGAATATGGCTAGGCTATGAATGATATTGGGCATAATTGAAATTCATGATTAAGTCTATCTTGTTTAAAAGAATTATCTGATGACATATGTGAGACATGGCTAAGTTAGACACAAAAATCCCTTTTTTGCAAGTTAAAAGCAAACACCATGATTAGGAATATTTATGCATAAGTATACCATCGTTATGTGATTAAATTTAATTAAGTTGAACTATGCTTTTGTGTTAGTAACAAAGTATCCTCTTTGTAAACATGTAGAAACCTTATGAACATGACTTGTTTATATTTATGCCATGAACAAATTTAACTATACCTATGCCATGTTTATGCTAGAAGTATTTATGCCATGCTTATGTTTGACATTATGCCATGTTTATGCTAGAAGTATTTATGCCATGCTTATGTTTGACATTATGCCATGTTTATGCTAGAAGTATTTATGCCATGCTTATGTTTGACATTATGCCATGTTTATGCTAGAAGTATTTATGCCATGCTTATGTTTGACATTATGCCATGTTTATGCTAGAAGTATTTATGCCATGCTTATGTTTGACATTATGCCATGTTTATGCTAGAAGTATTTATGCCATGCTTATGTTTGACATTATGCCATGTTTATGCTAGAAGTATTTATGCCATGTTTGACATTATGCCATGTTTATGCTAAAAGTATTTATGCCATGCTTATGTTTGACATTATGCCTAAGTAAAAATATAGGTTCATGGGTCAATAATGATATCTCAATTACAAGTTCACATGCTTTGATTCATGTCACCTATGTTACCACTATGCAAGTACACCAGTTTCTATTATGTATTTCCAACGTCATATGCAAGTTCATGCGCTCACCTTCCCCTCTTTGTGTATGTAATCACGCTTTAAGCCTCCCCTTTTCGCATGGCTAAATTGGGCTTTAAAAGGCTAAGCCCAATATATATAAACGGACGTGTAAAACGGGGGAAAATAATGTTGGGTTAAAATTACTAATGAATGAAAACTAAAGTAGAAGGGCCCAAATTCAAGTATGGGTTGGGCCCATGATTGGTGTAACCTTTACACCATTAACTTAATAATGGGCCGCAAATATTTACATATAAGAAATAAAGAAGAATGACAAGATATAAAAATGTAGAAAATACGATATGTTTAACCCGAGGTTGGATTGAGTTGTGATGTAAACCTGCCCGGAACCGCCCGGCTGTCCAGTAGTCACAACAATACCTATCCAATGTGGGAGGTTAAACATGGAGCCCAATAAGGACCCGAGGTTAGACTGAGTTGTGGCGTAAGACTGCCCGGAACCAACCGGCAACAGGCAGCCACAGCAATACCTGTCTAATGTGAGAGGTTAGGGCCTTAATAAGACAATTAAGGCTGAATCAGGATTGTTAGGATTAAGTGGACTAAGACTTAATCAAAATGGAACATGCTAAACTAAACGGACTGGTGGGGTTAGGTTAGAAAACACTTAACCAACTTAGCATGTTGGCTAGAGATAGAAAACCTAGTAACGGGGGACCCTTTTCAGCAGTAACCCTACACGGTGTATCATGATACCCTGAAACTAGGCAGGGTGGGGCACGATTACTGGGCTGATTGTAAGAGGTCAAAAATCGACGGCGGTGGTGTAGCAGTGTAGGTTCTAACGGAGTGCGGGCGTGCACACACTCCGACGACGAAAAATAAGGCACTGGACACCAGTAGCATACCTGTGCACTCTAAGGTTGTGTCGGGTTGCCACTATGGGACTTGATACACCCCATGGTGGGACCAACATAGGTAACTACGACATCGGGGGCCGTAAGACACATGTAACTATGCGAGTAGGAGCCGATCATCATAGAATGGATCACATCACCCTGATTATGGGGTGCCAGTGGGAAACTAGTTTATATGGGTTCAGAGATTAACATGGGGTACGATAGTATATTCGACCCTAGCCAACTTAACCAAGTTTATAGTGCATGCCCATTTCTTGTTTATACTTATCATACCCAGTTCTTTATTCATAGACAAAATAGTACTAGACTTACTCAGGCTTTATGTCTGACTCTATTTTTCTTTCGTCTTCTTTCTTCCGTTCCCCCCCCCCCAGGTCCTCAGGGAGGGAACACAGCAGCTTGACCTACCTCAACATCCAGCTTGAAGAAGAGAAATGTATTGCTTGGACTTTCCTGTTTTGAACTATGGCTTTGGACAATCCACTATGGGGCTTTTGCAGTTTATCTACGTTTTATTTATGCTTCTTTAAATAATGTACTCAAGACAGATTATGAAAGTGTTATGTTATGTTTTTGGAAAGGATGTTGTTGTAACACGTATTTGAATTTATGAAATAAAAGTTTGTTGTTCTTCCGCTGTTTACAAATATGTGTTCTTATATCTGTCTTGTATATCTGTGACTTGTACTTATAAACCTCCACCAAAATTAGGGATTCCCTTTGAGAGTGACCCTAACGGAGGTGGGGTGTTTCACTTGGTATCAGAGCATAGGTTTACCAGATAAGATAAAAAGTTTTGAAAAATTATTTTCAAAAAGGAAATTTAAAGAAGCATTTTAAAAAAAAAAAATATTATTTTATTTTAAAAAGGCAAAGTCCACTCCCCAAAGCCATAGGAACCATCCCTTATCCTTCGTTTTGAATCTATCCTTTTTGTTTCAGCATGTCCCAAGATCTTAACTTGCCAGAAGGGGTGCCAATACCTGGTTGGTTTAGACGGTTCTTAGAAGCAAGGGTCACTCAGCCAGGTCCTACCGTTCCTCCTCCCCCAGCTGAAAGAAATCATCCAGCTGCAGTAGCACCTTTTCCTCCACCTCCTCCTCGGGGAAACACGTTCGCTAAGATATGTAAAGATTTTAAAGCTATGGGAGGAAGGGATTTCCATGGAACTGAGTCCTTCGTAGCAGCTAGGAATTGGCTAAAAGAAACTGAAGACCTATTTATCATCTTTGAGGTAGAGGATAGACAAAAAGTACAACTGGCGGTGTGGCTATTAAAGGGCGAGGCTTCCTACTGGTGGGAAGTCACTAATGCTGAAAGACCAGTGGAGACATGGGAGGACTTTAGGGCAAGGTTTGAGACCAAATTTCTCTCAGATGCGGAAAGAAGTTTGCAGTTGGAGAAATTCTTATTTCTTAAGCAAGGAGACAAGACTGTTAGAGAGTATGTGAATCAGTTTGATGAGCTGGCTAGGTTTGGGCTTGACCTAGTCAACACCCCGCACAAGAAGGCTCTCCGTTTTGTCAAAGGGTTAAATGAGCCATTACACAGTTTGGCCATGACACATATACCCATGGGGGCCACGTATGAAAGATTGGTGCAAATGGCATTGCTGAATGAGGAGGATAAGGGCAAGAAGGAGGCAAAGGCAGAAAACTCTCAAGGGAAGAAAGAGGGTTTGCAGCCTAAGAAGACAGACTTTAAGAAAGGCGGGGAAGGCAACAAAGAGAAGAGGACGTGTAATTTCTGTGGCAAAGTGGGGCACTTAGTAAAGGACTGCCGGAAAAAGAAGGCCAAGGAGAATGATGGGTGCTTTTCTTGCGGTCAGACAGGCCACAGAGCTAAGGACTGCCCAAAGAAACGAGGGCAGGGGCAGGGGTCTGGATCCACTCCAGGGGCACAGGTTCATGTGCTGGAAGCGCCACCTTTGCAACAGCAAGGTACAAACACTTCTGTAGAAAGTGTAGTTTATCTTTATGATCACCCCGTTCGCACTTTATTTGATTCTGGCGCATCACACTCCTTTATCTCGTCTGCTTTAGTAGAATCTCTGCACCTAAAAACTAGTATGGTAGAGGACCCCTTAATTGTTTCAAACCCAATTGGGGGCCCAGCTCATTTGTCTATGATCTGTTTGGATTTGAAAATTTCTATTCTAAGTGTAGAATTTGAATGTAGTGCCTTTGTTTTGGGCTTTGCGGGGTATGGTTTGATTTTGGGTATGGATTGGCTATCCAGTAATGGGGCCATCCTTGATTGTGAGAAAAGGGTTGTTAGGCTCCTAACCCAGCTCAGTAATACTTTGGAAATTTCTTGTAATCCCTCGTATGCGGTTATGCTTAGTTATCTTGAGTCGCTAGATGCCTCTGTTGAAAATTTGCAATCAGTTAGAGTGGTCCGGGAATATCCGGATGTCTTCGAAGAGGTGAAGGGCTTGCCTCCGAAGCGGGAAATAGACTTCCGCATATATCTTGTAGATAATGCAAAGCCCGTTGCGTTGCCCGTTAGACACATGGCTCCACGAGAAAGAAAAGAGCTCAGTAAACAGATTAAAGAGCTTCTAGAGAAGGGGTTCATTAGGTGGAGCATTTCAGAATAAGGCACTCCAGGAGTGTTCGCCACTAAGGATGAAGGTTCATTTCACTTATGCATGAGTTGTAAAGAATCACCTTAGTAAGTACATTTGGCAACATAGTTGGACTTAGGAAGGGACTCCCTTGTGACCTAAAAGGAGTCCATCATGCTTAGTTTCCTAGAATCATATGTGGTGGTTGGGTTGATTAATTCTTTGGGTGTCAGTCTGATGTTGATTTCGGTCTTCGGGGCTGATGCTTAGAGAGTTCTTCTCCTAATCAATATATATGTGGCATAGATTTCCAGTTTTGACATTGCCTAATGGGCACAAAATTTTTACTTGCTTCTATCATTCGACTATACCTTTAGGTAGGACCATTTCCTATCATTGAGAAAATTTGGAAAATGACCTATAGATTAGAGCTACCCGAGAAATTGGCCGGAGTCCACAACGTTTTTCACGTTTCACATCTCCGAAAATGTCTACATGAGTCTGCTGAAGTGGTAGAGCCAAATATCCTCGAAGAGGCCGAAGTGGAACGCGAAGCAACCATAAGAAAAGTTCCAACCCGCATACTAGGAACGGAAGTGAAGAAGCTACGCAACCGCGAAGTCAAACTCGTCAAAGTTCAGTGGAGCGACGCCGAGGGAGACGCGACTTGGGAAACTGAAGCTAGAATACGCACTGCTTACCCTTTTCTTTTCGAGGGTACGTCCTTGATCTTTCTTTTTCCTTAAGTTGCGCTTTTATCTATCTTTTTAGGAATATCTCCTCGACCTTATCTTTTAGATAGAAACCTTTTGGATGAAAACATGTAATTGAAACATGTTATGTATGATGGTTGCAAGTGGTTGCAAGTGATTGCTAGTAGTTGCTCGTGGCTGCATATACACACACAATCTAGGTTTTAGATCGGCTCAGTCACTTCATATTGCATACGCATATATGTTTGCACTCGTATATGGTTGAATTGTAATGTGTTGTCATATGGATGTTGCATTTGTATGAAAGATTGTGCACCCATGTAGAATCATGAATAGGAAAAATCTGCATACATAATGGATACATGGCACTTACATGATTCGCATTAAGGAGGTCAACTGAATCAGTAGACCGCCTGATTTTGCATTAGGTAAGTTCATGAACACACACACTTCGCATATGATCATGAAGCATTAGAAGTCTTTTAAGGACAATGGATGCTCGTGTTTGATGGATGAGTAGATGGATGATTGAATGTTAGGATTTACATTCTTCCTAAACTTGAAGATTTCGGGGACGAAATCCTTTTAAGTGGGGGAGAATGTAACACCCCGGATTTTTCCGTTAACAGTAAATTAACAAATTAAAGTATAATTAAATTGTAACAGAAAAATTAAGGGAAACGGACATCACCATTGCGTTCGTCTCGGAATTCTGCTTGAGATAGAGTCCGAGTTTGCGCAAAACGGATAACGTATGAAGAAGATATCTTTAATTTAAATATTACAGCAAAACATGAAAAAAGAGAAGTAAGGAGAGGACAATAATTATTATTATTCTAAGACTTATTAACAAAAGCCTCTGTAGCTCAGTTGGTTAAGGCATTGGATTTGTAGCATGAAGGTCGGGGGTTCGAACCCCGGCGGCGACATAATTTTTATCTCTGTTTTAGAGAGGGCCAACTGAGCATGCAAATACATGTACGTATACAAATTCAAATTTTGAAAGGATAAGAACGTACATATAAGGAAATAAAGAAAATATATGTATATATATGAGAATATATATATATATATATATGCAAAAATATATGTATACAATAGATAAAATTCAAATAGACTAAAACAGCTCAATTTAAAGTTTAATTTTTGAAAATCGAACCCAGTCCCTCCTGGCTGGCCTGGTCTGTGTTTGGTCGAATTTCTGTGGGTTGCTTTGTCATTAGGGCTAGGTGGCAAGTTTTAATTGGTCTCTCTATCTAATGAATGGCTACGATCTAACCTAGCAACATCAATGGTTCTAATCAATTCCTAACCTCTATATAAACAACCCTAGACTAAACCCTAATCTATTCATTCAAATTAAGAGCATAGCCGCCATGTTGCTGAGGAACGACTAAGAGTAGCCGCCATCTAGAGAGAGAGGATTAGGGAGAAAGTTCTAAAGCCTAAAGCAATTCAAGCAACCTAAAGCTAATCAATTCAACAAAGGAATCATATCTCTTAATTAGAGAATTTGCCGCAACCATTGTAAGTAGAGTATTACTTTGGTATGAACAAATGATTGTGTAGATATGTATGCATGAATTGTGGCAATGAAATTCGTATTTGTGCGATTTATATACTTTTGGATATTCTGAATTATGTCATTCAATTATAAAGAACTACATGCGGTAGTTCTATGCAAATATACGTTTGGAATATTGCGCAAATTATGTAGTCTATGTTGAAGCTACATGTATGTAGTTGATTGAAATTCATGCAAGTTTGGGGCTTTGTTATTATGCCATCATGATGTCTATTTTGTGCATAAATCATTTTGCAAGTAATTGAGACAAGTTTGGTTGTTATAGTTCATATGAAACTATGTTGGAATTTTGACACCATAATCCATGTATTAAGTCATGCTTTTGCAAAACTTATGAATATGGCTAGGCTATGAATGATATTGGGCATAATTGAAATTCATGATTAAGTCTATCTTGTTTAAAAGAATTATCTGATGACATATGTGAGACATGGCTAAGTTAGACACAAAAATCCCTTTTTTGCAAGTTAAAAGCAAACACCATGATTAGGAATATTTATGCATAAGTATACCATCGTTATGTGATTAAATTTAATTAAGTTGAACTATGCTTTTGTGTTAGTAACAAAGTATCCTCTTTGTAAACATGTAGAAACCTTATGAACATGACTTGTTTATATTTATGCCATGAACAAATTTAACTATACCTATGCCATGTTTATGCTAGAAGTATTTATGCCATGCTTATGTTTGACATTATGCCATGTTTATGCTAGAAGTATTTATGCCATGCTTATGTTTGACATTATGCCATGTTTATGCTAGAAGTATTTATGCCATGCTTATGTTTGACATTATGCCATGTTTATGCTAGAAGTATTTATGCCATGCTTATGTTTGACATTATGCCATGTTTATGCTAGAAGTATTTATGCCATGCTTATGTTTGACATTATGCCATGTTTATGCTAGAAGTATTTATGCCATGCTTATGTTTGACATTATGCCATGTTTATGCTAGAAGTATTTATGCCATGTTTGACATTATGCCATGTTTATGCTAAAAGTATTTATGCCATGCTTATGTTTGACATTATGCCTAAGTAAAAATATAGGTTCATGGGTCAATAATGATATCTCAATTACAAGTTCACATGCTTTGATTCATGTCACCTATGTTACCACTATGCAAGTACACCAGTTTCTATTATGTATTTCCAACGTCATATGCAAGTTCATACGCTCACCTTCCCCTCTTTGTGTATGTAATCACGCTTTAAGCCTCCCCTTTTCGCATGGCTAAATTGGGCTTTAAAAGGCTAAGCCCAATATATATAAACGGACGTGTAAAACGGGGGAAAATAATGTTGGGTTAAAATTACTAATGAATGAAAACTAAAGTAGAAGGGCCCAAATTCAAGTATGGGTTGGGCCCATGATTGGTGTAACCTTTACACCATTAACTTAATAATGGGCCGCAAATATTTACATATAAGAAATAAAGAAGAATGACAAGATATAAAAATGTAGAAAATACGATATGTTTAACCCGAGGTTGGATTGAGTTGTGATGTAAACCTGCCCGGAACCGCCCGGCTGTCCAGTAGTCACAACAATACCTATCCAATGTGGGAGGTTAAACATGGAGCCCAATAAGGACCCGAGGTTAGACTGAGTTGTGGCGTAAGACTGCCCGGAACCAACCGGCAACAGGCAGCCACAGCAATACCTGTCTAATGTGAGAGGTTAGGGCCTTAATAAGACAATTAAGGCTGAATCAGGATTGTTAGGATTAAGTGGACTAAGACTTAATCAAAATGGAACATGCTAAACTAAACGGACTGGTGGGGTTAGGTTAGAAAACACTTAACCAACTTAGCATGTTGGCTAGAGATAGAAAACCTAGTAACGGGGGACCCTTTTCAGCAGTAACCCTACACGGTGTATCATGATACCCTGAAACTAGGCAGGGTGGGGCACGATTACTGGGCTGATTGTAAGAGGTCAAAAATCGACGGCGGTGGTGTAGCAGTGTAGGTTCTAACGGAGTGCGGGCGTGCACACACTCCGGCGCAGAAAAATAAGGCACTGGACACCAGTAGCATACCTGTGCACTCTAAGGTTGTGTCGGGTTGCCACTATGGGACTTGATACACCCCATGGTGGGACCAGCATAGGTAACTACGACATCGGGGGCCGTAAGACACATGTAACTATGCGAGTAGGAGCCGATCATCATAGAATGGATCACATCACCCTGATTATGGGGTGCCAGTGGGAAACTAGTTTATATGGGTTCAGAGATTAACATGGGGTACGATAGTATATTCGACCCTAGACAACTTAACCAAGTTTATAGTGCATGCCCATTTCTTGTTTATACTTATCATACCCAGTTCTTTATTCATAGACAAAATAGTACTAGACTTACTCAGGCTTTATGTCTGACTCTATTTTTCTTTCGTCTTCTTTCTTCCGTTTCCCCCCCCAGGTCCTCAGGGAGGGAACACAGCAGCTTGACCTACCTCAACATCCAGCTTGAAGAAGAGAAATGTATTGCTTGGACTTTCCTGTTTTGAACTATGGCTTTGGACAATCCACTATGGGGCTTTTGCAGTTTATCTACGTTTTATTTATGCTTCTTTAAATAATGTACTCAAGACAGATTATGAAAGTGTTATGTTATGTTTTTGGAAAGGATGTTGTTGTAACACGTATTTGACTTTATGAAATAAAAGTTTGTTGTTCTTCCGCTGTTTACAAATATGTGTTCTTATATCTGTCTTGTATATCTGTGACTTGTACTTATAAACCTCCACCAAAATTAGGGCATTCCCTTTGAGAGTGACCCTAACGGAGGTGGGGTGTTTCACTGATGATGTTATTCAGATAACTGAGCAAGAGTTTGTAATCTGTAATATGGTTCTACTGCTTTTTAAAGAAAGATAAATCATTTTATCTTTTACTGATAATATTTTTAAGGTCGTGACATAATTTGTTATCAACAATATATTGTATCTACATGAGGATATTTCATGTACCATGCATGTACTATTTGTTTATATCTTTTTGTATATATTTTTTGTATATCTTTTTGTATATATATATTTTTGTATATGCAATACGGTTCTTTATAGTTTTTGATTTTATATCTTCTTTATTTGTATATCTCAGCCTCTGTAATGATTGACAGTTTTTGATTTTATATATTTTTGTATATTTTTTATATATCGTTTTGTATATCTTTTTGTATATATATTTTTGTATATGAATTGTGTATCTTTTTGTATATATCCTTTTGTATATCAAATATTAACAGTTATTAAAAAGCTAAAAGTATTTATCCTTTTATATATCTTTTTGTATATGCAATACGGTCTTTGACAATTTTTGATTTTATATTTTTTTATTTGTATATCTCAGCCTCAATAATGATTGACAGTTTTTTATTTTTTGTTTTTTTGTATATCTTTTTATATATCGTTTTGTATATCTTTTTGTATACAACCTTTTCTATATGAATTGTGTATTTTTTGTATATATCTTTTTGTATATTTATCCTTTTGTTTATCAAATAATAAGAACAGTTGATTCACTTAAAACTCATGCAGATCCTAATCCCATGAAGTTATTGCATCAAGAGACAGTTCGAGTATCCCAACCCCTTTGAAATGGTGATACGTGAGGTTCTTGTAATAGTTTAACTGATGCTTTGACGACTAAGACCATGCTGCAAAATAGAAATGAAGCGTGCTTAATCATTAATGTGATTGAATGAACTTGAAGAAGAACAATTGGAGTAGGAAAGGAATGTGCGCTTGAGATGAAGATTGACTAGAGAATTGTACTAGTGAATGCTTAACCAAGCTTTAGTACATGCTTTGACCTATATAAGATTGACTAGAGAATTGTACTAGTGAATGCTTAACCAAGCTTCAGTACATCTAGATAGATAAATACTTTTAGCTTTTTAATAACTTATGTTTTAACATACAAAAAGATATAGAAATTAGCCTTTTTAGTGAAAAGATAAATTAACTTATGTTTTAATAGTATTATTTTTTATATTAGGAAATAAATAGACGAAAAGATAAATATATTTATCTTTATAATAATTCATTTTTCTTTCATATGGTTATCTAGTATTAATTTTTCTTCCATATTATGTTTTAACAGTATTAATTTTTTGATTACTTGCTTTTTGCAATGGCTTATGAATATGGTGAATACTTTTTGTTGTTCACAACTCCTGAACAGATGATGGTATGGAAAATATTGTTAATGGGTATATACAACATTTTTTCAGTATTGTATTTTTTGCTATAGTGAATGTTTTTTTTTAAATGCAACATCTCTTTAAAAAGACAAACTTATTTATCTTTTTAAAAAGATTAAAATTATGCAATAGTGACTCCTTTTTTGGTGATGAATTCATACAATGGAGATTCAGTTCAAAGCACCTCTTAATAGAATATCGAAAAACACTAGTCAGTGAAAGAACATGTGATAAAACTTAAAAGAACATGTGATAAAGCTTACGTTATATTTGCAGGCTTAAAATTTGGTTATCAATGAATCCATCGCTCTTTTCATCGAGGTTTTTTATATAATAGAGTTGAAAACATAGGACTTGTATCCATCTAAAATTCAAGAATTTCATAAAATAAATGTTCGACCCTTTATCCGCTATCAGAAAACCAAACATGCATCTTTCTAAGCATTTGACTATATTTATTAAACAAAACTAGATGCAATCTGCACTTAATCTAGATGATAGATGAAATTAAAAGTAATACCATAAATTTCTCCACAATACTCGACATTTAAAAGGAGCAATCACAGTTCACATATTTTTTTATATAACAGATTCAACATATAGTATTTAACAGCAGTTGATATTTTGATATATTTCTTTAGAATTTAAAGCAGCATATTCCTTACGTGCTTGGCATTAAAAGCATCAAATTTAACCATAGTACAGAGATATCTTAGCAGGCAATTTTTCATTTGTTTAATTATATATATAAAAAGATAAATTAATTGTCAATTCATAACTGTCAGTCATTATAGAGGTTGAAAAGATAAATACTTTTAGCTATTTGATAACTTATGTTTAACATACAAAAAGATATACAAATTAGCTCTTTTACTGAAAAGATAAATTAATTTATGTTTTAACAGTATTAATTTTTGTATTAGGAAATAAATAGACAAAAGATGAATATATTTTTCTTTTTAAATAGTTCATTTTTCTTTCGTATGGTTATCTAGTATTAATTTTTCTTTCGTATTATGTTTTAACAGTATTAATTTTTTGATTACTTGCTTTTTGTAATGGATTATGATTATGGTGAATACTTTTTATTGTTTACAACTCTTGAACAGATGATGGTATGGAAAATATTGTTAATGGGTATGCACAACATTTTCCTAATATTGTATTTTTTGCTGTAGTGAATGTTTTTGTTTAAAATGCAACATCTCTTTAAAAAGATAAACTTATTTATCTTTTTAAATACTTTCAAGCTTCAAAAATATTTATTCCTTAATAATTGCGTTTAAAAATTATTGTGTATAAAAATAATTATGTTTAACATTTCTTCCTTAATAATTTAACAATACTTTTATATAAAAAACTACCTTGTACGTATGATTTAAAAAGATAATTTTATTTTTATTTTTATTTTGTGTCATTATAAATTGATTAAAATGATATATCTATTTATCATTATACCTGAAAATTATAAAAAAAAGTAGAATTTTAGATTAAAAAGCACTTGCATAATTTACTTGTTACATATATAAAGTATTGTAACTGTTTGCATGTAAGATTGTAATTCTTCTAGCTAAAAAAACACTATTTGTTTAAAAAGATAAATTTATTTGTCTTTATATACTGCTTCTTTATTACTTAAAAACACATCCAAATTAACAGAACTGAAGATTGCATGATTTACTGCATGTAAATTATGTATTACATGTAAGATTGCATAATTTACTTGTTACATGTGTAAATTAACAGAAGTGAAGATTACACATCCAAATTATACCCCAACATAGATTCAACATGCTCACCCATCCCTATAAATCAACCAAATAATATAATCATTTATTTTGAAGTCTATAGGTAAAAGTCTGGAGCGAAAACAAAAGTTCTTTCAGCTTTTCTTTGGTAGCAACATCATTTAAGTTACCATCAGCGTCAAATTTTTGAGGAGGCTTGGATGCTTTCACAAAGAGTTCTAGTTTATTGATGAAGTAGAAAAACTCCAACTCAACGGAGATGGTATTGAGATCTTCCTCCTACGTATCCACCTCGTGCGCTCACAATGGCAGCTGCTGTAGAGATCGATTGCTTAATATCTACACTAACTTGATGTAGAAATCGATTGATATAGAGATAAAATAAAAAAATAAAAAGAAAAAAAGCGAGCTAGGGTTTATACATCTGTAGGGATCACATCGATTGACCTAGAAATCGATTGTTGTAGTGATGAAGTGAGATGAAATCGACTGCAGATGTTGAGATTACGAAAGTTTGTCCTGGAAAGAAATAAGTTTGAACATGTGTCCTTAAAATTAATTTGCTGAGGAAAATAAGCCCTTATTGTAAAATGCGCCTAAGTAAAAACATTCATTTGTTCCTAACCAAAATTTATAAAACAAGGCAAGAGGGTACCATTCAAAAACTTCCAGATGACAATAACCAGGGTGTCCACAGTTTTCCAATAAGGCACTAACCATTAAGTAACATGGGAGAATACAATATGTATTAGAAATCAGAGGACTGGGTATGTAACATCATGAAGTTTGGATATGAGCCTCAATATTTAATGACAAACATGTGTTCAGGTTTACAAAGGATATAAACAAATATACAGATTAAATAAACACATATGTAGGTTTAATTGAGTGGGAATATATACCAGGGTATATATTTCAGGGTTACTAAGGGGATAAGTAAACAAACGTGCATGTTCAACTTGTTTCTAACCAAAATTTATAAAACAAGGAAGGAGGGTACCATTCAAAAAGTGCCAGATGACAATAACCAGGGTGTCCACAGTTTGCCAGTAAGGCATTAACCATTAAGTAACATGGGAGAATACATTATGTATTTAGAAATCAAAGGAGAGGTATGTAACATCATGAAGTTTGGTTACAAGCCTCAATATTTAATGACGAACATGTGTTTAGCTATTTAAACCAGGCAACATATGTCTAAGTTTCAATACGGTTAGCAAGCATTTATGCTTAACAATTCAAAGGATAAATTCGGTTATTATTTATACAAATGCATATGAAATAAGGTAAAGTACAAATCTAAATATGTCACATGCATTTAGGGAAAACATGGCATATTCTCAGTTTACTAAAGTGACAGTGCACAAATGCATTTTGGATAAGTCTGAAGTTAGGAAAAATGTACAATAACAACAACATGTGCACGGACAAGGCAGGTCCAACAAACACAAATGAACAAATCTCAGCTGAATGGCAACAAGGCTTAAGAGTAAGCATATGAAAATGGCCAACAAAATAGTGTTCTAGACCTCAACTTCAGGGGAACCAGTAAAGAAAATTACAGAAACAAAGGTGCAGCAACAGGTACAAGAATAAAGCAGGTCAGAGCCATCGAAATGCAAAACATGTAAATGGAAAATTGATTAAATCCAATTCAAATTCAAATTAAACACGAAAAGTAGGTCTAAAAGCTTGAATAAAAATTAACCGTGAGCTAATGCTCACCTTCAATGGCGATGAGAAATAAGAAGGCGACTGATTAATTCCTCGGTGAGCTGAAGGCAGCGTGAGTTGACAATGGACAGCGGTGGACTAAGTGTAACACTCCACCTCCGTTAAGGACACTCACAAAGGGTATGCCTTAACTTTGGTGGAGCGTTTTAGTCGACAGAACAGAAATTTACAAGACAGATAAACAATACTTGAGAAACTATAACTTTATTACAGCGGAAAACAGAAATCAATTTGGTTACATCTTTCCCAAAACCTCAAGTACATAAATATCAGTATTGTTCAGAAAATCATCAGAGTACAAAACTTTAAAATTATAATCCCCACAGAAGCTGCCATAAAGAGTCAAGCCATACTTTAAGCACTCTGAGTACTTTAAGCAGAAGAAATCCGAATCAAGCTAAAGTATTCCCTCCTTGGAAAACCTGGGGGAGGGAACGGAAGAAAAGGGGCGAAAACAAGCAAGGTCAGAAATAAAGTCTGGCAAGTCCATTGACTTTCAGCATATGAACAGACAATAATAATCATGGCATACAAGTAAACTGGATGGGAGATAACAGTAACAGGAGCAGCAGATGTACTTAAGTTAAACAAAAGAAACAAAATAATATTACTTTTCATTTCTCTGCACTACTACTAGTATAACAGGATTAGGTGTCACCCTAATGTCTAAACTGAAGCAGAAAAATTTCCACAGAAACAGAACGCTAATAATGGGCCTTTACCACCCGAACAGAAACAGACAGAAGCAGAATGCTGATAATGGGCCTTTACCACCCGAACAGAAACAGACAGAAACAGAATGTTAATAATGGGCCTTTACCACCCGAACAGAAACAGACAGAAACAGAATGTTAATAATGGGCCTTTACCACCCAAACAGAAATAGACAGAAACAGATTAATCCCTACGGAAACAGAATGTAGAATTAGGTGTACACTAGTAAATGGGCCTTTACCACTCGAACAGATGGTACCTCGCAGACAGGTGTTGCCACCCAACAGAAATAGACGGTACCAACAGAAACAGAACTAAATGTACCCGAAAACCCTACCCCAAGCGATCGGCTCCCTAATACATAAATACCCTGTGTCGGCTCCACAGTAGGGTGTATCACTCCCTAAAGTGACAACCAATTGGCACAGGCCTATTTACAGATGTCACGGCGTCTTACATCCTCAGAGGAAGACCGGGATCCATGCACGCACATGACCTGGTTGGAACGCACCATCAACACCCCTCGCCATTATCAGAATGAACCACTTATAATTAGTTCAGTAAGCGTGCCCGGACCCTACCTACTGTTGGGTCAAAGTTTTGATACCAGAAACGGTTACTGACTAATATGGGTCCCAAACAACAGATGACACAAGTAATTCCCCTCCTAGCCTTGTGTCCCCAGACTAACAGATTTCAGATCAACAAGTTCAGACATACAGAGTTCAGATCAAGTAGTTCACAGGTCAGACAAGTTTTCAAACTAACGGATCAGATATACGGATTTAACAGATTTACAGATTTGTCTAACTTTGTAATTGGGCCTACAGATTCATGAAACGGGTTTGTTAAATTCATTAGTCCAATTGGTTCAACCCTATCCACCCAACACGTTTTAGACATCATATTTATCTCAGATTTGCATTAATTAAATACTAATGCACAGACCTCTCACATTAGGTCGGTAGCTTGTGGCCGCTGGATATGCCGGGCGGTTCTGGGCAGACTTCTGCCACAAGCCAGACCTAACCTCGTGTCTAAGCATATTTTAGTTATGCCTACGACGTCTCACATTAGACTGACAGTTTGCGGTCATTGGTTAAGCCGGTTGGTTCCGGGCAGGCTTCTACCACAAACAGAGTCTAACATCGTGTCATAGCCAATTCATTCCAATACAGATTTTTCAGATATCAGACTAATTCTGTTTATTTAACAGATTAAACTTCTGTACAAGTTACAGCAGATTATTCGAGGTTCTATTAACAAGTTTTGATCAATTTTAAGTCGAGCCTACAGATTCACATACTTCAAATTTCAGCATTTCAGTTCCAACAGATTGCGCCATTCAACAGACTAAACAGATAACAGATCTTGCAGATTAGGCGATTTAGCAGGTCTAGCAGATAAGCCAATTCTAACATAATTAGCAGATTAGGCAATTCAATCTAATTAGTAGTTTAGGCAATATAACAGAACTAGAAGATTAGGCAATATAAAAGATTTAGCAGATTATATATCATATCTTGCCTAATCATAAATTTAGCCTAAACTCACTTGCCAAATCATGGTCATAATTCATAATACCACATCTTGCTCCTAATTTCTATTTAAACGTTACACAATACAAAATATTCTCCATAAATCACGATAAACAATATGAATTATGCCAAATTATAGCCTATGATGCCAGATATCCAAAAACCCTTATTTAGGCGCATTCACACTAATAGTTATCCTGTTTTTGTATAGGTCTCTACGCCTAAGTCACATATCCCTTTTTCACGTCATGAATTTTTACATAAAAGAATATGTCAAAAAATTTAGATTTTTAAACTATAACATGTAGTATGTCCTCAACATGCATTACCTATTCATGCATAACATGTTGTAAATTATCTTTAAAACTCTAACATCAGACCTTGATTTAAAACATGCACTATGCCCCCAAGTTTCAAGTTGTCCTATAATTCCTCTTCTCCCAAATCGTAGATTATCATACCTAGTATGAACAGATCTAGATCTAACATATGTTTATTTCTCAAATTAACTATAGATCTAGATTACAACATGTATTATGTATCTAAATTAGTTTCATTTTTACGGTTAAATCTACGCCCCGAATCCCAAGTCATAAGTCCAATATACTTTATGCCTCGATCTCAAGTCATATGTTAAATATGCCATATGTCCAATTATATGCCTCAGATTTTATGTCATGTCCTCGAATCAGTCCTGTCCAATTATGCATCATTCATTATTTGTCCCAAACATTTTAGCGTTCGCGCGTTAATCTCTTATGAGATTTGGCTCAGGCTCGTGGTAGCCTCGCTATAGAACAGAAGGAGGAAAGAGATAGAGAATAAGATAGATCTAAACAGAACAGAACAAACATAACCTCAAATTCAGATTTACAGTTCATGTCACAATCATAATTAATGTTTATAGCGGAAAATAACTGTACTTGCCTTTCGTGGTTTAAGAAAGGAAATAAACTGTTGTTGATGCAGAAATGCTGAATTACTCCTCTTTAATTGTTTTTGAAGATCTAGACTTTGATTTGAGATTTGATTTAGCTTCTAATTCAATTCAGGTTGGAAGAAGATGCATCAGTCCAAGTTTTGATTCTAGCAGGGTAGCGACGCAATTTTTATTTTTAATTAGAACAGAGGCAGAATATAGATAGAATGAAATTGTGTGGAGAGAATGAGGCTAGGGTTGAGTTTATATAGGATTAGGTGGATGAATCTAGACAGAAACGAGACCGGATACATCAGAATGAACCAGGTTAAAAAAACTGGGTTTCGGGAGTAGGTCGACCCCCAGGTCGACACTATGGTCGACCTGGCCCCTGGGAGGTCGACACTATAGTCGACCCCCAGATCGACCTGGTCCATTGGCGGGAATTTTCCCGCCCAGCCTGTTCTGGGATTTTGAATTCGAATTTGAATTTTCGAGCTGTTTTCGATTCTGAATTTCTCAGAAACTTCGGAGAGCCATATCTCCCTCATACGGACTCCGTTTCTCGAAAACTCGGACTCGTTTCCAAGCAGAATTTCGAGAAGAACACAATGGCACAACCCGTTTCCCTTGATTCTTATTTTATAATTTAATTATTCTCTGATTTGTTACTTATACGATTACAGAAAATACGGGGTGTTACATTCTCCCCTCCTTAAAGGATTTCGTCCCGAAATCTTCAAGTTGAGAAGAATGTATCCTACCATCCAGTCATCCATCTACTTAACCATCATCCACAAGCATCCATTGTCCTTGGAAAACTTCTAATGTTGTATGAACATATGCAAAAGTGTGTGTATATGTTCCTTATCTAATGCAAAGATCAGGCGGTCCACTGATTCAGTTGACCTCCTTAATGTGAATTATGTTAGTGCCATGAGTCTAACATGTATGCAATTTTCCTATTTGATACATATCATTCTTATATGAGTGACAACCATTCATTCATATGCAACATCCATGTGATGAGTCAATCATTTTGCATCCACAGAAATTGAAAATGCTCACACATCCATATGCAGTATGAGAGTGTATTCGAGCCGATCTAGTGCCTAGTGTGTGTATATGCATCCACGAGCAACCACTAGCAACCACTTGCAACCATCAAACATAACATGTCTCAAACACATGTTTACACCCATTAGTTTCTACCTAAAGTTCGAAGATTCGATCGATAGGATACACTCGAATGATGGAAGCGAGTTCAGATAAAACAAAAACTTGGTTTCCATTAAACCTTGGTTGAGAGACAAATTCCCCTATGTATCAACCCAAAGACCGAAATCAACATCAGATTGATACCCAGAGGATTACCCTCTTTAGAAAATGTCAAAACTGGAAATCTTAACCTTATCAGAAATATTCAGATATTTACAGATTACCGGTGCAAAGCAAATTACTAAATGATTCTTAGGAAACTAAGCATGGGAAAATCCCACTATATCCCTCAAAAACCCAGAATGTATGCATTACAATCGATTTGACGCCTAACACAGATACCCCCAAACCCCAACCTATCACCAAGAGATGAGTCGTAACCCCTATGGGGTTTGAGACTATAACCAGATCAGAAACAGGACTAGTATTAAAGTGCAGAGACTCGACTACAGAATCAGAATGCCATGATCGGAAAGAGTTCTAACTCAATAATCAGATAAGGAAACTAAACTCTCTATGGAAATTTTCCTACTTCTATCCTATCTACCAACTATGAGAGCATTCGCCTGCCTTCCCGAAGTAGGTCATGTCTTCTGTCCTTGCCCCAATTTCTTTGGGAAGTCCCTAGTGAAGTGTCCCATCTTACCACAGTTGAAGTGAGTGTCCTTCCTCTTTCGGCAATCCTTGTTCATATGAGTCAAGCTTCCATAAGTAAAGCACTTTTCTCCTCCCTTATCTTCAGACTTTTCTTCCTTCTTCTGTGTTTCCTTTTTGCCTCCTTTGTGAACCAAGTCCATATCCATGAGTTTCTCATCCTTGGGTTGTGCTCCTTTTCCAAACTCCCTCATTCTCATCTTTACTATCTGTGTGTAACACGTCGACAAGTCCCTCGAAATCGTCCTTCATTGCACGGAAGATCCTACAAAGCTCAAAAGAAAATTAACCATAGGTGAGACTACTGCGGCTACAGATGGAAGTCAGACGCTTATTTCCCCTTTGACCGGCGTCGTAGTCTTATCAAGCCTATAGAATCATGTCGCGACGAGGTTACCTCCCAGAAAGCCGGGAGCCCCGAAGAAAGAAGGAAACAAAGATTCAAACAAAGGATCAAAAGATAGATATATGGCTTTTGGGGATTATGTTTTTTTTTCAAAAATAAGCTTTACTTTTTGAAAACACTTCCTTTTAAAACCTTTTTGAAAATAGTTTTCAAAAACTTTTATCTAATCTGGTAACCTTCAGCTGTGATACCAAGTGTAACACTCCACCTCCGTTAAGGACACTCACAAAGGGAATGCCTTAACTTTGGTGGAGCGTTTTAGTAGACAGAACAGAAATTTACAAGACAGATAAACAATACTTGAGAAATTATAACTTTATTACAGCGGAAAACAGAAATCAGTTTGGTTACATCTTTCCCAAAAACTAAAGTACATAAATATCAGTCTTGTTCTGAAAATCATCAGAGCACAAAACTTAAAAATTGTAATCCCCATAGAAGCTTCCATAAAGAGTCAAGCCATACTTTAAGCACTCTGAGTACTTCAAGTAGAAGAAATCTGGATCAAGCTAAAGTATTCCCTACTTGGAAAACCGGGGGAAGGGGGAACGGAAGAAAATGGGCGAAAACAAGCAAGGTCAGACATAAAGTCTGGCAAGTCCAGTGACTTTCAGCATATGAAAAGATAATAATAATCATGGCATGCAAGTAAAACTGGATGGGAGATAACAGTAACAGGAGCAGCAGATGTACTTAGGTTAAACAGAAGAAACAGAATAATATTACTTTTCATTTCTCTGCACCAATACTAGTATAACAGGATTAGGTGTCACCCTAATGTCTAAACTGAAGCAGAAACAGGAACAGAAAAATTTCCACAGAAACAGAACGCTAATAATGGGCCTTTACCACTCGAACATAAACAGACAGAAGCAGAATGCTGATAATGGGCCTTTACCACCCGAACAGAAACAGACAGAAACAGAATGTTAATAATGGGCCTTTACCACCCGAACAGAAACCTTTACCACCCGAACAGAAACAGACAGAAACATAATGTTAATAATGGGCCTTTACCACCCGAACAGAAATAGACAGAAACAGAATGTTAATAATGGGCCTTTACCACCCGAATAGAAACAGACAGAAACATAAACAGATTAATCCCTACGGAAACAGAATGTACAATTAGGTGTACACTAGTAAATGGGCCTTTACCACCCGAACAGACGGTACCACGCAGACAGGTGGTGCCACCCAACATAAACAGATAGAACTAAGTGTACCCTAAAACCCTACCCCAAGCGATCGGCTCCCTAATACATAAATACTCTGTGTCGGCTCCACAGTAGGGTGTATCACTCCCTAAAGTGACAACCAATTGGCACATGCCTATTTACAGATGTCACAGCGTCTTACATCCTTAGAGGCAGACCAGGATCCATGCACGCACATGATCCGGTTGGAATGCACCATCAACACCCATCGCCATTATCAGAATGAACCACTTATAATTAGTTCAGTAAGCGTGCCCGGACCCTACATACTGTTGGGTCAAAGTTTTGATACCAAAAAGGGTTACTAACTAATATGGGTCCCAAACAACAGATGACACAAGTAATTCCCCTCCTAGCCTTGTGTCCCCAGACTAACAAATTTCAGATCGACAAGTTCAGACATACAGAGTTCAGATCAAGTAGTTCACAGGTCAGACAAGTTTTCAGACTAACGGATCAGATATACGGATTTAAAAGATTTACAGATTTGTCTAACTTTGTAATTGGGCCTACAGATTCACGAAACGGGTTTGTTAAATTCATTAGTCCAATTGATTCAACCCTATCCACCCAACAAGTTTTAGACATCATATTTATCCCAGATTTGCATTAATTAAATACTAATGCACATACCTCTCACATTAGGTCGGTAGCTTGTGGCCGCTGGATATGCCGAGCGGTTCCGGGCAGACTTCTGCCACAAGCCAGACCTAACCTCGTGTCTAAGCATATTTCAGTTATGCCTACGACCTCTCACATTAGACTGACAGTTTCCGGTCGTTGGTTGAGCCGGTTGGTTCCGGGCAGGCTTCTACCACAAACAGAGTCTAACCTCGTGTCATAGCCAACTCATTCCAATACAGGTTTTTCAAATATCAGACTAATTCTGTTTATTTAACATATTTAACTTCTGTACAAGTTACAGCAGATTATTCGAGGTTCTATTAACAAGTTTTGCTCAATTTTACGTCGAGCCTACAGATTCACATACTTCAAATTTCAGCATTTCAGTTCCAACAGATTGCGCCATTCAACTGACTAACAGATAACAGATCTTGCAGATTAGGCGATTTAGCAGATAAGGCAATTCTAACATAATTAGCAGATTAGGCAATTCAATCTAATTAGCAGTTTAGGCAATATAACAGAACTAGCAGATTAGGCAATATAACAGATTTAGCCGATTATATATCATATCTTGCCTAATCATAAATTTAGCCTAAACTCACTTGCCAAATCATGGTCATAATTCATAATACCACATCTTACTCCTAATTTTTATTTAAACATTACACAATACAGAATATTCTCCATAAATCACGATAAACAATATGAATTATGCCAAATTATAGCCTATGATGCCAGATATCCAAAAACCCTTATTTAGGCGCATTCACACTAATAGTTTTCCTGTTTTTGTATAGGTCTCTATGCCTAAGTCACATATCCCTTTTTCAAGTCAAGAATTTTTACATAAAAGAATATGTCAAAAAATCTAGATTTTTAAACTATAACATGTAGTATGTCCTCAACATGCATTACCTATTCATGCATAACATGTTGTAAATTATCTTTAAAACTCTAACATCAGACCTTGATTTAAAACATGCAGTATGCCCCCAAGTTTCAAGATGTCCTATAATTCCTCTTCTCCCAAATCACAGATTATCATACCTAGTATGAATAGATCTAGATCTAACATCTGTTTATTTCTCAAATTAACTACAGATCTAGACTACAACATGTACTATGTATCTAAATTAGTTTCATTTTTACGGTTAAATCTACGCCCTGAATCCCAAGTCATAAGTCCAATATATTTTATGCCTCGATCTCAAGTCATATGTTAAATATGCCACATGTCCAATTATATGCCTCAGATTTTATGTCATGTCCTCAAATCAGTCCTGTCCAATTATGCATCATTCATTATTTGTCCCAAACATTTTAGCGTTCGCGCGTTAATCTCTTATGAGATTTGGCTCAGGCTCGTGGTAGCCTGGCTATAGAACAGAAGGAGGAAAGAGATACAGAATAAGATAGATCTAAACAAAATAGAACATACATAACCTCAAATTCAGATTTACAGTTCATGTCACAATCATAATTAATGTTTATAGCGGAAAATAACTGTACTTGCCTTTCGTGCTTTAAGAAAGGAAATAAACTGTTGTTGATGCAAAAATGCTGAATTACTCCTCTTTAATTGTTGTTGTAGATCTAGACTTTGATTTGAGATTTGATTTAGCTTCTAATTCTATTCAGGTTGGAAGAAGATGCATCAGTCCAAGTTTTGATTCTAGCAGGGTAGCGACGCCATTTTTATTTTTAATTAGAACAGAGGCAGAATATAGACAGAATGAAATTGTGTGGAGAGAATGAGGCTAGGGTTGAGTTTATATAGGATTAGGTGGATGAATCTAGACAAAAACGAGGCCGGATACATCAGAATGAACCAGGTTAAAAAAACTGGGTTTCGGGAGCAGGTCGACCCCCAGGTCGACACTATGGTCGACCTAGACCCTGGGAGGTCGACACTATAGTCAACCCCAGGTCGACCTGGTCCATGGGCGGGAATTTTCCCGCCCAGCCTGTTCTGGGATTTTGAATTCGAATTTGTATTCGAATTTTCGAGCTGTTTTCGATTCTGAATTTCTCTGAAACTTCGGAGGGCCATATCTCCCTCATACGGACTCCATTTCTCGAAAACTCGGACTCGTTTCCAAGCAGAATTTCGATACGAACACAATGGTGCAACCTGTTTCCCTTGATTCTTATTTTATAATTTAATTATTCTCTGATTTGTTACTTATACGATTACAGAAAATACGGGGTGTTACACTAAGCTTCGAGTGGTGGATGGTTCATAGACAAATCAAGATGGTGCACCGAGTTCCAAAAACCTAATTTGGGGTTTCGGTCACCATGGAAATTAAAAAAGGGAATACGAAAGTTTTGTTATGTGTCAAAGCAAGATGGTGCAAGAAAGAAAAACAACGGGGAAAAAATATGATATAGATTTCATACAGCCCAAATCCATATCAAATGAACTGATTCGGAGCTTTGTTGATGTACAGTAAGATCTTACGTATTTGGGGAGGTGCAGATCACCAAGAGGAAAGTTTATATGGCTATGAGCAGTATCAAATTTGATACGGCTTAAAGCCTTATCAAATCTCCGCATTCTCATGTGACAAATTTGTTGTTTTGGTGTAGTGTATGTGTCCTTCGATCCGAAAAAATTGGAAGTAGTGACCACGTACTTAGTCAATAGAGTAGATCTGTAAACCAAGTCAGTGTTTAGTTTAATATGTCAAATCGACCCCAGTTTGACATATTTGATCCGACCGAACATAATCCAACCCCTCAAACCTAAGCCAAGCATGATGTCATTTGATCCAAAACTTGTTCTATGAAGTAAAATGATGTCGATCCGGCCATCACCGAACTGATGTATACTGATCCGAATTAATTCTTTACTGAACTAGGTTGAATCGAAACCAAAGCTTTCAAAAACTATGCTTCCAAGCGTTTTGATGCTTCACTGGAGTGAATTCGGGATCTCTTGACCCTATGACACAATCTTAAACATTCCAATAGCCGAAAATCCATGATGTGACTGCCTTACCAAAAGGTGAGTCAATAATGACAATGCACGACTGGTGAGAGATGATGATCTAACGAGGACGTTGGGTCTAAAAGGGGGAGATTGTAACATGCCTTAGTCTGGAACGGAATTAGAAGTCCTACATCGCAAAATTTGTGCATGAAGTGGGAGCTTAAAATATATAGCTTAACCTCTTAATACCAATGAGACATTTTGAGGAACAAAATCCTGCTCCAATACGCAGGATAAGTTCAGGACAATATCTACGTGAACAGAGATGCGGGCTTTTACATGCATATACTATGACAACTTCACATCTCTAGAATGCACTATCCTGCAAGCCTATTCTTAATTCACCTAACTTTCAAACTACCTAATTAAGGGTGACTAATAGAGTATATAAATATAATACACAGTCAACAATGTTAACTAATCGCCTAATAACAAAACAACCCTAAAACATCAAAGGAAACTAGAGAAAACAGATTGATAATCAATCAAAGGAAAATGTGGAGTTCAGATTTACACTCAATCAAAGGCAACAAGGAATGTAGATTAACACCCATCATCGCTGATCGGTGGAATCCCCTTAGGATAACCCATCCAATCTAACAATACTTGTATAATGTCTAAAATAACTAGGATGAATACCTAATCGTATAATAAACCTTGATCCATGTCCATTTTGATCAATCTTTTGAAGATCCCATAGTCATACCTAAAAAGTTAAATGTGTAACTAATACACATGTTGAGTTGTCATCAGCTTCCAAAGAGAACCGCTCAGAGCCATAACTATATTCTGGACTCCTTATATGACCAACACGTCAAAATAATTTAGACTATAGGTTTTATTGCAACACACGGTGGTAGAATGCAAGACCTACTTTAGATTTGCATATCAATCTTTCCCTGTACCTATTCCAAAACAATGTATGTATGTTATAGTGAGTTACAGAAGCTAACTATCTAATGCTATAACAATATTATGGACTAACTTGATGAGGAGAAACTAAAAATGAGTTGGCAAATCGGTCTTGTCGTACCACCAAATGGCATTACAAAAAAGTATAAGATCTATTTGGATTGACAAAACAATCTCTCTCGCACCTGCTTTGAAATCACGTCTACATATGGTGCTGAATTTACATAGCAATAACAAAGACCTTCTGAGATCCACAACAGGACTATGGACTCCCTTGACGACCAACAACTAAAAAAAGTTAGCATGTAAGTCATGCCGCAATATCTGTTAGTATAAGGTAATAATGGATGACCTACTTTAGATTGGTGTTCTAATCTCTTTCTTCCATTACTCTGAAACCATGTATAAAGGTAGTGCACATCAACAGTACATTGGATTCAACATTAAAACCGATATCTTCTAATTACTTGAAGATATTAAATCCAAATTCAAGATATCACTAGTTGTTGCATCTTACTAGAGCTTCAAAGTCGTTCGAGGTACAACATTTCCATAATTTTATCCAAAAGAACCATAGAATCCTCGAGTTTAAACAATCCAAAGGTATAAAATCAAATATCTGTCTGATTCTAAAATCAACTCCTTGCTATTATGTTCTCTTCCCAATTGTACATGCTTAAAGTAACTAAGGATGAGAAATATGAATATTTCTAATTGCCTAATAACTATAACTAATGGTAACAGTAATAGTAAATAAGAATGATCACACCATGGATTTTATAGACTTCCAGTTACACGTACAGTCCCATATGATTTTTGTAATTATTCTAACAACATCCTCTCTTAACCCGAAGGGAAAGGCACTTGAGAAGCCAAACAAAATCTCAGTATACTTGCCCAAGTATGCAAACTGGACTTCGTCTAAGCAACAGACTAAGATTTCATCCTTTTCCCAGGAAACCGAATATAACTTCAAATATAAGAGCAAAAACTTGTAATTGACTTTGTGTGTTCCTATAACATACATAAGTTATTTCAGTACACTCTTCCAATAATATTCCCCTCAAGTAGTGTATATGTGTGTTCGTGAAGACAAGGAAGACGATGATCAGTTCGAATTGTAAATTGAATATGAAGGTTAGCAGTAAGTGGAATTCTAAATAAAAGAATAAGATCAATATAAATATAGATTGGAAAATAAAATTGATTGCATTGACATTGTTTTTGTTGTATATATAGATAATATATAGTTGAAATCTCTAGAAAATAGAAACAATGGTAGAGCAAGGTTGCAACTATTTCTGACGAAGGAAAACGCTTGTGGAAGAGAGGAGTCTCCTTAGAATTTAAAATTTTATGACCTTTACATAGTTTCAATTAACCAAATTAAGAGATGTTAGGGACTAAGAAAATGGTGATGATGGTTTTGATAACAACAACCTTGTTTACTATTATTGTTACAAAATATATACTAACACTATTGCATAGAAATATATATATATATATATATATATATATATATATATGAGTGTATATGCAGGAATTATATACACGTATTGTTTATAGAAGAATGTACAGTTTAGAGATTCACGACTACAAATAAGATTCAAGATTCCAAAGAAGAAATTCAAGACTAAAGACTCATCAGTAACAAGAATTCAAGAAAACATGATAAGTTATATAGTCTAGATTTTTTTTGTTAAAACTCCTTAATAGCATTAAATATCTATTTCTAATCTCTTATCATTTTTATCTTATAATTGATTTCAAAATTACATCCTATTTAAAATATATTTCATAATCTTTAAATTTATTTCTTAGATTTAAATTTAACCCCTGATGCAAATAAATTACATTTTCTTATTTATAATATATGTTTAATCCTAATTGTACATTAAGTTTTAATATATATTTTTACTTGAGGTTTAGTTTCCTTATATTTATAGTTATATTTTTATATGTCTTTAGTTTTAAAACATTTCTTATATAGTTATGTTTTTAGATTTATAAAAGTTTTAAATATTCATTTTATATATTATAATTATCTGTATTGAACTTATTTTTTTACTCTATTATACTATTTTATTATATAAAACAATAATATGCTTAAACTCCATAATTACCTTGATTTATTTAAACATCGTTTACGCTGTTTTAAAAAAAAAAATCAAATTTCAAAAATTGCCTAAGGCATGTCAACATCGCCTACCCTTCATGTCAACAAGGTGACAATTATTTTTGAAATTTCAAAAGTTGCATCTATTTGTTTAAATCTTTTCCTGAAGAGAAATGGTTGTTTACCCATTATAAATATCATCTAACTTTGAAGTTTTTTAACTACTTTTAATTAATTTCTACTTTTTTCTCCTCTCCATTATTACTCTTAAAATTCAAGTATCTATAATCAAACTCTACTGAATTTCAAAGAGAACTAAACAAACTCGAATTCTAGTTTGATTCTCTACCACTCTCTCTCAAAGAATCAAATGCTATTGAGAGTTACATGAGCTTTGTAATCAAAGATCACAAGATCAAAGTTCTATCGAGTCCTTCTTCCAAAACTGATACTGAAAAGGTGTGGTTGTAACCCGTTCAAATCAACTGGATGCGATTGTATCCCGCAAATAAATTGGGTGTGATTATTGACCGCAAATCAATTAGGCTGGCTGTATCCTGAAAATCAATTGAGCCTTACTGTACTCGCAAACAAGAGGGATGGACCACGTAGCTTGTGAAATCGAGGATTGTAATTTTGGATATTATTTGAAAAAAAATCCATATCAACCTAGGGTTGTGTAGGATTGGATGTAAGGTATCTCTGAATCAATATAAAAATCTTGATGTGTTTTTTCCTTTACTGCTTTTATTTATTATTACATGCATCTGTATTTGATTTTGTGATTGTTTCATACCTGTGATTTGCATTTGTTTTTGATATATTCAAAAAGATTTCATAAAATTCATAAATTCCATTAAACACTATTCACCCCCTCCCTTTAGTGTTAAGTTTGCCTTAAGATCCGTGATCCACATTTCCTAATTGGTTTTTGATTATTGATTTTCATAATCTGATTTTTTGAAATTTTTTAAATGGAAACCAACACTATTAATGTCAACACTAATAATCCTAATTCTTTTGTAGAGGGTCAATCCACTATAAGACCACCACTATGTAATGGTAGTAATTACGCATATTAGACTTGTTGAATGAAAACATATTTACAATCAATAGGATTAGACACTTAGAACATCACTCGAATAGAGATCGTTGAACCTACAACTGATTTTGCACAATGGGCTATAGAGAAAAAGGCTACTATACAAAATAGTTCAAAAGCAATGAATATGTTATGTATTTCACTTGATAGAAATAAATTTAGTAGGGTGTTTGTGTGTAAGTCTACTTATGAAATATGGAAAACTTTGCAAGTGACTCATGAAGGAACAAGCAATGTTAAATAAACCAAGATATCTATGTTAACTAATAAGTTTTAATTATTTAAAATGAATCTGAATGAGTCTATCTCTGATATTTACTGTAGATTCTAGGAGATTGTGCATTCACTATTAGCATTGGGAAAAAATATTTTAAGGAAGATCAAGTTAGAAAAATCATGAATTCATTAACTCCGGAATGGGACAAAAGGCTCTAGTGATTAAAGAGGCCAATGATATCAGTACTATGGAAATTGAAGAGTTGATTGGAAATCGAATGTCCGTTGAATTCTAGATGCAAAGAAGGAGAGAAAACAAGTCATTAGAAAAGTAACCGATAAAATTCAATGCAATAACTGAATATTCAGATTTAAATAGAGATGATGGTAAAGAGATAACATTGATGATAAGGAATTTTAGAAAATTTCTAAAATACAGAAAGTTGAATGATTACAAAAGGAATGAGCATAAAAATTTGATGAAGAGTAACATTTGCAGGAAATTCAAATTGTTAAGAATTTTTTTGTCAAAATGGAACAGATAAGTGTTCGGCAATATTAGAGTCAAGAAAGTAAAGATCGAGAAGGAGATTTTGGAGCTTAATATTCTAGAAGAGGAAAGATTATTAAATGATGTTGAAAAAGCGCTACTGAGGAGCAAGGAGAAGGAGCCGATTAAAGTAATTGATCAGGAGGAAACATTCTAGAGGCAAAGATCGAGAGCCCAATTGTACGTCCCGTATTTTCGGTAGTCAGATATATAATTTTTTATTATATTAATTTGGAATTTTAAATGGATTTTAAACATATAATTCGTTTATATAACGAAGTTTAAACGTTTAATTTATATATAATTATATAATAAACTCGTAACGTCGTGGTAGTTTGTAATAGAGTTTTGGACTTCAACTCAATATACATAATCCATTTTAAGTCGGAATTGTTTGAAACAAGAATCATCCGAATCGATTTGATTATAATTTTCTAATGAAAGAGAAAATTGGAGATTTCATGTTATAGATTGTTATTTATGTCCAATTCAAATTTTCGAATAGTCGCTATGGAATCGTTAATAAATTATAACAATTAATATAATATGTTTAATTCGATGTAAAGAGAATTTATTGATAACTTGAGATAACGATCGAATTAAGCTATGAAATGAATTCCGTTGAATTCATATTGACGTTTAGAGTCAGCATAGATATATAGTTTGTTATTTTTGTAGATCGGGTATTTTGGTGTCCAAAATAGCGTTGTTTTACGCGTATGATAAAATAACTAATTGTCAAATGAACTCCAATTTTCAGCAAAACAAATTTTATTGAATCCGTAATGATTTATTTTTGCAGTGTTTCAAGTTTCAATATTTGGATTTATTTTGAGATAATAGGAAATTTAAACGTGTGATTTTTCACTTGTGAATTATAAAGGGATTTTCACAAACAATATCGAAATTCAATGAAACATTTTCCATTGTGTCCGGAATATTATTTTAGGTTAGGATTAGGAGTTTTATCTCGACTGGAGGTAGTATGGAGTGATTTTAACATGATACTTCCCCGTTGGGTCTCATATAATATTATTTTATTATAAATTATCCCCTATAAATACCATACCCATTGTCAAACCCTAATTTTTTCTACTCCGTGGTCAAAACTTTTCTGTCGCCACCTATAATCAACCAGTGCACATAACTTCTTCAAACTTCCTGCTCCAATTGCAAAATCCACAAAACAAATCTAAATTCTTCCAACTGCAATAGTAATATACTCGATGAGATCCCCTTGTTGAACAGTCGTGATTTGATTTATGGTACTAACGTCACCGGAATCGCTTCAGAAAGAAGCAGCGTTCTTGTGGGGTTTTCGAGAAAAAGAGGTCGCCGAGCTTGGTGAAATTTACGGCGAAAGTCAGTGGAGTTTAGGCGCTCATCACGATGCTACTTGGTCGACCTCAGCCAGTCGTTGAGGCGGTGCAGCAGTTGAAATTTGAAAACGTGGTAGCAGTTTAAACAGTGGAGGATTTTGTTAGTCTGATTCGCATTTTAGCAGAAGAGTGGACAGGAATGAATGGGCACATTTTGAATGAAGGCATTGGACGTGTGTTGCGTGAGCAGTAAAAAGAAAAAGCACCCCGTATTGGTTTTGAGACGAAGACGTGCACGGGAATCAGAAGTGTAATAACCCGGAAAATACGAGCCAATTTAAAATTTTTAAATTGGTGATTTCAAAGGAATTTGAACCATTGAAATAGAATATTTCAATAAAATAGTGAATTAGAAATAGTGAGTCAGTTTGAAAATTTGAATTCAAACTTTGACTGACTGTGCGGGGTGGAAAATATAACAGATTTTAGCGAAACCAAAAATATTTAAATCTGTTAGTCAATACCTTTCTAATGAATCTGAAAAATCGAAGTTTCATAACGGGAATCAAAAGTTATGGCCGAATGAATTTTCAGAAGGGTCGGTATATAGAATATATAGCCCTGGAAAATTGATATTTTTCATACGACCTCGGAATTCGACGAAACCACTTTTGTTGGGTCCGGGATGTCAAACTATTGCTAGGTTTCAAATTTCATAATTTTTGAAGCTAGTATGTGAGCGTGGCAAAAGAAAATGTGATTGGTCAATTTCTGTTAAATTGGATCGACCAGAAAATGGCCATTTTTCAAACGACCTCAGAATTCGACGAAACATGTTTTGTTGGGACCGTAGCGTCAAAACATAGCTAGATTTATTTTTCAGGAATTTTTCGAATCAGTTTGTGGCCCTGGCAAATTGAAATGTACGTTGAAAGTTAAAAATTAAATGTTTTATACTTTAATTTGAAAAATAATTGACTGTAGCAGTCGAATTGGCCAGCGAAACATATCCCATTGTGTCCGGAATGGGGGTATTTAGCTAGGGGCGACAGTCGTTGGGTTTAAAAAGGAGTTCGTTTGAGAAAACACTATTTAAAAATTTAATATAGTCCTCGGCCAATCAGAATTTTCCATTCATAAATTTTAAAAATAAAAAAAAAGAAAACCCCGCAAAATCAACGGCGAAACCCGTTCGAGACCTTCTCTCCTCCGCCGCCGCCGCCACCGCCACCGCCACTCCTCGACGCGCCTCCGTCCCCTCTTCAAATCCGACTAACCATCGCCACCCCTCGTCGCCTGTGCCGCCCGAATCGAAGCCCCGAAGTCCCGAACTTTCCACCGCCGCAGCCGCTGATCTAGACCACCGAACGCCACCAAACCACCACTGACTGGAAGCCCTCTCTTCCCTCTTCCACGTCCAACTTGCTGATCATCCCCTCGTGCCTCGATTCTCGCGAAAACTGTAAACCTAGTTTTGAAGCTTCGTGAAAGTGAGTTTTTCTTTGATCTTTACACTTTGAAAAATCATATCTTTTTGGTATGTTGACGAAATTCGATGAAACAGGAAACATCGGGACCGTAAGGAAGCTCTCTACCCAATAGAAGAAGCCGCGGATTTTTCTGACATCGTATCAATTTTTAGCACTCCGAAAACCAAGGTGAGAAATCTAAATTAACTTGAAATTGAATGTAAAATGTCGTGTATAATTTATATTAGCGAAATATAAATTACATACGTGTTGTATACCTCATGTACATACGTAGTGTAAGCTATATAAGCGAAGTATGAACTTTACATGCATAGAATAATTGATATATGTGTTGAAATGCAAGTGAAATATAGCAATTATATATATATACTCCCCTCGTCCACAAACCATGGACGATATTTATTGTTGTGAATTGGTGTGAAATATTGGATGGAAAATACGAATGGTTGAATAATTGTTTGTGGTTGATATTGTTTGGTAGTGGTTGAAAAATACCCATTGGTGATTGAAATGAATTGGAAATATTTGTGGAAATAAAAATAAACATGCCTCCTGCGTGCGAATTAGATGCATGAATCCCCATTGTCAAAAACCGCGAGGTTTTAAGGTAGAGCGAGGAGCCGTACTAGGGACGGTGCCGGTTTTAACTACCCTGCCGTTATGCTGCCGAAATTTTGAATAATCTTTGTGTGTTAGAATTATTTTCATACGTTGAAATAATTTTCATGTGTAGAAATTATAGCCATATGTTGAAACTATATCCATGTGTGGAAAATGTTCATGTGTTGAAAGTGTTGTGTGAAAATTAAATTCATTTGTGAATGAATGAAGTGTTTAAACAATAAAAATCACATTTATATATATATATATGAAGTAGGAAAAATATTCGCCTTATATAAATAGTTTCAACAATAAAAATCCCATCTTTCTAATATGACAACATAAATAAAATGTCCATGTGTGGAAATGCTCATTTGTTGAGAAGTGTGTATAGCGGAAAAGTTCATGTGTGGAATAAAAAGATCGAACAATAAAAATTACATTTTTATTGAAACTATGAAGTGTTGAAACATCCATTTGTCGAATAAATATTTTGAACGATAAAAATATCATTTTTATCATATTTGTGATATGCTAAAGGTATGCGGACGTTGAAATAAATATTTGTGAAAGAAATATTCTTTTTAACATGCATAGGAACCAAATAAAATAGTCATGTGTTGAAATCTATTTTAGTTCGCCAAAATTATCATCTATTGAAATGTGAAGTGTTAAAAATAGCCACTTGTTCAAATAAATGTGCATGAGTTGAAATATACATTAATTAGATAATGATATGATTTTAGCCTATGCATTCAACATTAGAATGAATGGTATTTTCAAACCAAAGTAAATCAAATATGAAATTGAATGGAAAATGATAAGTGATAGAAATTGTATATATGTACATGCATATCTATTGAACAGGTTAAAGCAAAGGGGCTAGAGAAGAGAAATAAAATTTTGTGCCTGACAAATAGGTACACATTTACTGCTTTGTTTGGGTGATGATTTTATGAGCCTGTTGGCTAGCCGTTTGGCTTTTTATTTTTCTTTTTGATATGAGACGCCCGTGTGGCTATTTGGGAATTTTCCCAGACCCTCCCGTACAAAGGAGGTTATGGCGAAATTTTCCGAAATTTAAAGGCGTTAGTGAAATAATTGAAGTGGAAATGATATAGGAATTTTTGAATGAACTATATTTATATAAATATATAAATATAAATAGAATTAAAACGAAACGTGGTCGTGCAGTTCATGTTTTGAAACCGTGATTTCAAATGACTAGTGCGGGAAATCCGACCATTGGATTTTCCCGAAACCGCAACCGTTGGGTTCGCCTTGGAAATATCTTTCCAACCACACCAACTTTGTGAAGATCCGACGGTTGGATAGTCTGGAATGTTTAATTCAAATCAGGAGAAAAACAGCGCCAGAAAGGATTATATATATATATATATAATTAAATTAAATCGAATAACGACGCTGCAGTTCGTAAATTGAAATCGTAACTTCAAATGGCTAGTGTGGAAGATCCGACCGTCGGATTTTCCCAAAACTGAAACCGTTGGATTCGTTTTGAAATGACCTTCTAATGATATAAAATTTGTGAAGATCCAACGGTTAGATTTTTAGATATGTGTAAAAACAAAATTAGTGAAAAGCAGCGCCAGTGCATCGACACGACCCGAAACGTCGTTTAATTAAATATGGCCATTTTAAATTAAATAAAAATGGCGATATATCGTTATAAAGTACTATAGACGATATAGGGTGGAAATAAACCAATTTTGTTGTGTTTGCTTGATATGTGATGGTTGAATGTATTTGACATGAAAATTATAACTAAATAACTGAAATGTGAATGTTGAATAGTCCAACCATGTGATTAATTGATTTGAAAATCTAAATATATGTGGGTTATTTGAAAAGGCCGAGTTTATCTCATTTCAAATAATCGATCGACGTTGAGAAGTCGAAGACGGCTGAAGACCGACGATCTCCACATTGGATGGATGGGTGCTACTGATGCTCATGATTGGAGTAGCTACCATGAAGGAATTGAAGTAGTAGCCATCCAAACATACTGTTGATTGTACGGATATGCGAGGAATTGATGCCTCCGGTTTCGTTCAGACCCAGAACGGACTTGTAAATGGACTGTGTGTCTGACATTGGATTTTGTTCTGTGTTGATTGATCTCTGTTAAATATATATCTGTTTGGCGGCGGAGAATTTATTCTCTTGCTTAACGCCCTTCTCTGAGACGTACGAGCTCAGAGGTTATACATTGACAGAAATCAGTCGCATGGAGTGGATTGCCTGTGTGGCACGCCTAAGTGGCATATGATCAAGGCTTCTGTTGCAAAGCAAAGTCTTATGGTTGATGATCAAAGCATGGTCTGTGTGACGTAGCTTTGTGTATAACGTGAATTCGCGAGCCTCACACCTCGGTATGAGTCAAAAACGGGAGAGTGACTACAGGGAGAGCACGACGTTTCTTTCTAGCTAAGGTGGTGTTAGTGACCTACCAGCCCTGACATTATATATACTTTTCACCTGTGTGGTTGTTGGAATGCGAGGCGCCTCGATATAGGTCTGTAAGGACCGGGAAACGTGTGTTTAGGAATTGCCAATCCTCAAAAGTAAGAGAGGACCGGCCCTGAAGATCCAAGGATCATAGTGGGGTCCTGGGACATTTGCTAGAGTGTCTCGAATCGGAGAGGAGCTTGCCCCTTGCCTCGACTCATGAAGGAATCCAATTTCCAATACGAAATATGCAGATGTGATTGTATTACTAGTATGGCGACATAGTGGTATGGGTCATTTATGTTGCCTAGGATTGATATTTATGATTGAAATCGCTTTTGGAACATATATACACTAGTAATAATATCAAGCACTTTTGTTTTATTCGTATGAAGCATTTTTGGCTATTATAAGGTAAAAAATCTATCCTCCGGCTTGCATTGCATTGTGTGATGGGACCTGAGTCTTATAATGGCTTCATTTTATAAAAAGCATTGCGTTGATTTAACCGTTTACTTTACCTCATGCACTAGCACTCATTGGAGCAAACCCGTTCCGCGAAAGTGGCGTGGTCCTTTGATTTGCCTTATTATTGTTGTTAATAAGTTGAGTAGATTTCTCATACCAGTTCCATGACTGACTCGTAGTTTGTTTCACCTTGCAAACTCGGGTGCCCTCATTTTCACATGGGCAGCCTAGTTACAGGTTTCTGACGCACCTTTTGGCTCATGGCGAGGCTTGACTACACCGTGCTGACTTGGATTTTCTCCGCCATTATTGTATCTATATTATGATTCCGCCATTGGCAATGTAGACTGATATTCCTTTTGTGTACTCTTTATGTATGATTCCGCCTCAGGCGATGGTGACTGATTATGTATCATTATGCACTAAGTTGTATCCTGTACTGTGCTTCTCTGATGTGATGATATCTATATGATTCCGCTGTCATATGTGTGTAAATTATTCTATTTTCTGTTTATGCTATTATCTGTGATCTGCAAATGATGATTAATGTGTTATATTCCAATGATTATCCTTAACACCGTGTCATGGGGTTTTGGGATCGTCACAGCTGGTATCAGAGTTTTGGTTAACCTTAGTTCTGGAGTCTAACACATTAAACACTTCGTCAAAATAGAATCAGTAGTATTCTAAGGCGAATTGCTTATTAGAGATAGGACTAGTAAAGTCCTAGAATGAGCCGAGCAGAATAGCAAAAACAATTGATCAGTCCATCGTTATCTTTCCGTAAAATTTTCTGCTTAACTATGCAATAGACTATCATTTCTGTTAGCTGACTTTTTCGTTGCTTAAACAGAATTTGACAAATGGCTACCAGAGCAGCCGCCGCTAGAGGAGGCCGTGCCGGCCGAGGCCGAGGAAGGGGAGAAGTCCCAGCTCAAGAAGGACCTTTGATACAACCTTCGGCAGCTCAATACTTCGTGCTTGACCATGTAGCTAAGAGATATAAGAACTTAGGAGGCAAGACCTTCTCGGGAACTGGCACAGTGATAGAGGCCCTTGCATTGCTCAAAACATGCGAGAAAATTCTTGAAGGCCTAAGGCTTGGAGACGAAGACAAAGCTATTATGGGCGCCTGGCTTATGCAGGAACAAGCTGAATTATGGTGGGAATCTCTTACCGCCGGGAATAGAGAAGTTGGAAGAACATGGGATGGATTTAAAGAACTCTTCAAAGAAAAATATGTCCCCGAACAAGCTCTAGAAAGAATGCACGATGAATTCACCAATCTCCAGCAAGGGGATCTTTCCGTGCAAGATTATTTGAATAAATTTACACTGTTGTCGCCCTATGCTCCGGAACTCGTCGCCACTGCGAAATCCAAAAATAAGAGGTTTATCCTTGGACTAAGACGACAATATCATGATAGGGCCATGGCCCATGTCAAGCTGGAATTCAACGAGCTGGTGGAAATGACATGCAACTATGAAGACCTTGATCAAAGGCATCTGGATCAGGATCGCGCTAGAAGCCAAGCCGGAAACAAGCGCAAGCCTGCTGTAAATCAAGGCGAGTCAAGCCAAGCAGCATCTTCAAAACCTCAGACTGGCAAGCCGCCAAGAGGAAATTGCTTTAACTGTGGTAAGCCGGGGCACTACTCAAACGTCTGCACAGCTCCGAAGAGACAGAAGACAAATTCTCAAAGCTCGAACCAAGGCTCTCAGAACCCTCGCTCGTGCTTCAACTGTCGCAAGACCGATCATCTAGTCAAAGACTGTCCTTTGCTGAAGAAAGCTACAGTAGCTCACGTCTATGACGGGTCGAGCCCGCCAGCTGCTTCCGACGGAGCAGGTAAACCTAATCTTTTGGGAGGTACCCTTACAATTAAAAATATTCCTGTTTCTGTATTGTTTGACACAGGTGCATCACGTAGTTTTATTGCTAGAAACACAGTGCACAAATTAAAGTTAAAACAGCGAAAGCTCAAAGAATCAGTGGATGTTCATAACCCGATAGGGGGTCCTGTTACTCTCAGTTCATATTGTAGAGTGCCAGTCTCTTATTCTTCCTACAAGTTTCCTTTTGATTTAATCGTTATGGATTTTCCCGAATTCGATATTATTCTCGGGCTGGATTGGATAACGAAATACGAAGCTGAGGTAAAGTGTGCGGAAAGAATCGTAAAAATTCGAACGAAGCTTGGGTATATTACGGTTCCCTGTCATGGTTCGAATCCGAATAGAGAAGAATTTTGGTCAGCATTAGAACTTATACCCACTTCCATAGAAAAGATTCCGATTGTTAGAAACTATGCGGATGTGTTTGAAGAAGTTGAAAACTTACCTCCGCAAAGAGAAATAGAATTCCGAATCGATCTAATTCCCAATGCCATACCAGTGGTGCATCCAATTCGCAGAATGACTCCAAAAGAAAAAGAAGAATTAGGCGATCAAACTCGTCAACTGTTGTGGAAGGGTCTAATCAGACCTAGTTTTTCTAATTGGGGTGCAGCTGTTGTGTTTGTCCCAAAGTCAGACGGTACTCTTAGATTATGTGTTGATTACCGAGACCTCAACAAACAGACGCTTAAAAATAAATATCCATTACCCCGCATTGATGATTTGCTAGACCAATTGAATGGGGCGAAAGTATTTTCCCGAATGGACCTAGCTACAGGTTTTCATCAATTGAGAATAGCAGAAGAGTGTGTTCCTTTGACCGCTTTCAGAGGTCCTGACATATTTTATGAATGGTTAGTAATGCCGTTTGGCCTATGCAACGCTCCAGCATACTTTGTCGATCTAATGAATAGAGTGTTCAGGGGAGTTCTGAATAAATTTGTCCTCGTCTTCATCGATGATATTTTAATCTACTCCAAATCAAAACCCGAGCATGAAAAACACTTAGAACAAGTATTGGAGATTCTAAGGAAGAACGTCTTCAAAGCCAAATTCTCTAAATGTGTCTTCTGGAAAGAAGAAGTCAAATTTCTTGGCCATGTCGTGTCAGAGAAAGGAATTTCTGTTGACCTTAGCAAAATAACAGCGATTCAAGACTGGAAAAAACCCACTACTCCCACAGAAGTTAGAAGTTTTATGGGGTTGGCTAGTTATTATCGAAAGTTCGTTAAGAATTTTTCGAAGATATCCGGTCCGTTAACGAAGCTCACAAAGAAACAGGAGAAGTTTAAGTGGACTTCCGACTGTGAAGAAGCTTTCCAGGAATTGAAACCGAAACTGACCACCGCTCCAGTGTTAACTATTATTGATGGCAATCAGGATTTAACGGTTTGGACAGATGCTTCTATTAGAGGTCTGGGTGCAGTGTTAATGCAGAGAGGCCAAGTAGTCGCTTATGCAAGCCGCCAACTGAAACCGCATGAGAAAAATTATGTGACTCATGATCTTGAGTTGCTAGCCATCGTTTTTGCCTTGAAAATCTGGAGGCATTATTTATTGGGCGAGAAATTTATACTGTACACAGATCATCAAACGTTGAAGTATTTATATACCCAGAAAGATCTGAACCTGAGACAACAGCGTTGGCTAGAATTTCTTGCAGCATATGATCTTGATATCCTGTACACGCCGGGGAAAGCTAACGTTGTAGCGGATGCGCTTAGCAGAAAAACCGCAATCATTGCCAATCTTATAATTACACCTGGATTGATTGATAGGATATCTGTTCTTCAGAAAAGTTACAATTTTGTGAAAGAGATGGTAAAAAGGATTCAAAGGGGCGAAGGCTCCAGTTTCCAAGTGGATAGTGAGGGAGTTCTGAGGCTGAATAGAAGAATATGTGTTCTCGACATTCCCGAGCTTAAAAGAGAAGTGCTGGATGAATGCCATAAATCCAAATTTTGCATCCATCCTGGGGTGATTAAAATGTACAACGATATCAAACGCACTTTTTGGTGGAAGGCAATGAAAAGAGATATTTCTTTGTATGTTAGCAGATGCCCTACTTGTCAATTGGTCAAGGGTGACCAACATAAGTTAGCTGGACTATTGCAACCGTTGGAAGTCCCAGGCTGGAAATGGGAACATATTTCCATGGATTTCATAGATGGTTTGCCGCGAACCAAGAAAGGTAATGACAACATTTGGGTAATCGTAGATCGCTTCACGAAGGCTGCCCATTTTATACCTGTCAGGTCCAATAGAACTGCTCAAAGTCTAGCACAGATATATTTCAGAGAAATTGTTAAGCTGCATGGAATTCCCATCAGCATAGTCAGTTATAGAGATCCCCTATTTACTAGCAAGTTCTGGGAGGCTTTCCAGACAGAATTGGGAACAAAACTGAATATGAGCACCGCTTATCACCCACAAACAGATGGCCAAATTGAGCAGGTGAATAGAATTCTGGAAGATTTATTGCGGGCTTGTATAATTGATTTTGGTGGGTCATGGGAAGATCATTTGCATTTGGCAGAATTATCATATAACAATATCTATCCAGCAAGTTTGAGAATGTCGCCATTTGAAGCATTATATGGCAGACCCGGCATATCTCCAGCATGTTGGGTAGAACCTGGCAACAGACTTGTGTTAGGACCCGATATGATTAGAGAAGCATCTGATAAAGTCTACTTCATCAAGAAGCTATTGAAAACCACACAAAGTCGACAGAAAAGTTATGCAGACTCTAGAAGGAGAGATTTGACATTTGCTGTTGGTGATCATGTTTATTTGAAGGTTTCTCCGATGAGAGGAGTAATCAGATTTGGCAAGACTGGGAAGTTGGCACTGAGATTTATTGGTCCCTTTCCTATACTTGAGCGAATTGGAACTCTTGCTTATAGGGTTCAATTGCCAGATTGGTTGCCTGGAGTGCACAATGTATTTCACGTATCTCAACTTAGAAGACATGTGCATGATCCGGATCTTGTTGTAGAAGAAGCAGCGCAACGGGATGTGGAGATAACTCCAGAATTATTACTGAGAAGGGAGCCATTAAAGATCGTTGGCAAAGAAACTAGAGAACTCAGAAGCAAAAAGGTTCATTTAGTTAAAGTGCAATGGAGCAGTGATCCTAGAGACTGTACCTGGGAAACTGAGGAAAGCATTAAGCAAGCTTACCCCAAATGCAGAGTGGATATCTCTGACTAACTCCGGTGCAAGGTACCTTTACAATACTTTGCATTTACATTTTATTTCCTACTTTACTGTTGTTTCCTTTTCGAGGACGAAAAGTTTTAAGTGGGGGAGATTGTAATAACCCGGAAAATACGAGCCAATTTAAAATTTTTAAATTGGTGATTTCAAAGGAATTTGAACCATTGAAATAGAATATTTCAATAAAATAGTGAATTAGAAATAGTGAGACAGTTTGAAAATTTGAATTCAAACTTTGACTGACTGTGCGGGGTGGAAAATATAACAGATTTTAGCGAAACCAAAAATATTTAAATCTGTTAGTCAATACCTTTCTAACGAATCTGAAAAATCGAAGTTTCATAACGGGAATCAAAAGTTATGGCCGAATGAATTTTCAGAAGGGTCGGTATATAGAATATATAACCCTGGAAAATTGATATTTTGCATACGACCTCGGAATTCGACGAAACCACTTTTGTTGGGTCTGGGATGTCAAACTATTGCTAGGTTTCAAATTTCATAATTTTTGAAGCTAGTATGTGAGCGTGGCAAAAGAAAATGTGATGGTCAATTTCTGTTAAATTGGATCGACCAGAAAATGGCCATTTTTCAAATGACCTCAGAATTCGACGAAACTAGTTTTGTTGGGACCGTAGCGTCAAAACATAGCTAGATTTATTTTTCTGGAATTTTTCGAATCAGTTTGTGGCCCTGGCAAATTGAAATGTACGTTGAAAGTTAAAAATTAAATGTTTTATACTTTAATTTGAAAAATAATTGACTGTAGCAGTCGAATTGGCCAGCGAAACATATCCCATTGTGTCCGGAATGGGGGTATTTAGCTAGGGGCGACAGTCGTTGGGTTTAAAAAGGAGTTCGTTTGAGAAAACACTATTTAAAAATTTAATATAGTCCTCGGCCAATCAGAATTTTCCATTCATAAATTTTAAAAATAAAAAAAAAAGAAAACCCCCCAAAATCAACGGCGAAACCCGTTCGAGACCTTCTCTCCTCCGCCGCCGCCGCCACCGCCACCCCTCGACGCGCCTCCGTCCCCTCTTCAAATCCGACTAACCATCGCCACCCCTCGTCGCCTGTGCCGCCCGAATCGAAGCCCCAAAGTCCCGACCTTTCCACCGCTGCCGCCGCCGATCTAGACCACCGAACGCCACCAAACCACCACCGACTGGAAGCCCTCTCTTCCCTCTTCCATGTCCAACTCGCTGATCATCCCCTCGTGCCTCGATTCTCGCGAAAACTGTAAACCTAGTTTTGAAGCTTCGTGAAAGTGAGTTTTTCTTTGATCTTTACACTTTGAAAAATCATATCTTTTTGGCATGTTGACGAAATTCGATGAAACAGGAAACATCGGGACCGTAAGGAAGCTCTCTACCCAATAGAAGAAGCCGCGGATTTTTCTGACATCGTATCGATTTTTAGCACTCCGAAAACCAAGGTGAGAAATCTAAATTAACGTGAAGTTGAATGGTAAATGTCGTGTATAATTTATATTAGCGAAATATAAATTACATACGTGTTGTATACCTCATGTACATACGTAGTGTAAGCTATATAAGCGAAGTATGAATTTTACATGCATAGAATAATTGATATATGTGTTGAAATGCAAGTGAAATATAGCAATTATATATATATATACTCCCCTCGTCCACAAACCATGGACGATATTTATTGTTGTGAATTGGTGTGAAATATTGGATGGAAAATACGAATGGTTGAATAATTGTTTGTGGTTGATATTGTTTGGTAGTGGTTGAAAAATACCCATTGGTGATTGAAATGAATTGGAAATATTTGTGGAAATAAAAATAAACATGCCGCCTGCGTGCGAATTAGATGCATGAATCCCCATTGTCAAAAACCGCGAGGTTTTAAGGTAGAGCGAGGAGCCGTACTAGGGACGGTGCCGGTTTTAACTACCCTGCCGTTATGCTGCCGAAATTTTGAATAATCTTTGTGTGTTAGAATTATTTTCATATGTTGAAATAATTTTCATGCGTAGAATTTATAGCCATATGTTGAAACTATATCCATGTGTGGAAAATGTTCATGTGTTGAAAGTGTTGTGTGAAAATTAAATTCATTTGTGAATGAATGAAGTGTTTAAACAATAAAAATCACATTTTTATATATATATGAAGTAGGAAAAATATTCGCCTTATATAAATAGTTTCAACAATAAAAATCCCATCTTTCTAATATGAACAACATAAATAAAATGTCCATGTGTGGAAATGCTCATTTGTTGAGAAGTGTGTGTAGCGGAAAAGTTCATGTGTGGAATAAAAAGATCGAACAATAAAAATTACATTTTTATTGAAACTATGAAGTGTTGAAACATCCATTTGTCGAATAAATATTTTGAACGATAAAAATATCATTTTTATCATATTTGTGATATGCTAAAGGTATGCGGACGTTGAAATAAATATTTGTGAAAGAAATATTCTTTTTAACATGCATAGGAACCAAATAAAATAGTCATGTGTTGAAATCTATTTTAGTTCGCCAAAATTATCATCTATTGAAATGTGAAGTGTTAAAAATAGCCACTTGTTCAAATAAATGTGCATGAGTTGAAATATACATTAATTAGATAATGATATGATTTTAGCCTATGCATTCAACATTAGAATGAATGGTGTTTTTAAACCAAAGTAAATCAAATATGAAATTGAATGGAAAATGATAAGTGATAGAAATTGTATATATGTACATGCATATCTATTGAACAGGTTAAAGCAAAGGGGCTAGAGAAGAGAAATAAAATTTTGTGCCCGACAAATAGGTACACATTTACTGCTTTGTTTGGGTGAAGATTTTATGAGCCTGTTGGCTAGCCGTTTGGCTTTTTCTTGTTCTTTTTGATATGAGACGCCCGTGTGGCTATTTGGGAATTTTCCCAGACCCTCCCGTACAAAGGAGGTTATGGCGAAATTTTCCGAAATTTAAAGGCGTTAGTGAAATAATTGAAGTGGAAACGATATAGGAATTTTTGAATGAACTATATTATTATAAATATATAAATATAAATAGAGTTAAAACGAAACGTGGTCGTGCAGTTCGTGTTTTGAAACCGCGATTTCAAATGACTAGTGCGGGAAATCCGACCATTGGATTTTCCCGAAACCGCAACCGTTGGGTTCGCCTTGGAAATATCTTTTCAACGACACCAACTTTGTGAAGATCCGACGGTTGGATAGTCTGGAATGTTTAATTCAAATCAAGAGAAAAACAGCGCCAGAAAGGATTATATATATATATATATATATATAATTAAATTAAATCGAATAACGACGCTGCAGTTCGTAAATTGAAATCGTAACTTCAAATGGCTAGTGTGGAAGATCCGACCGTCGGATTTTCCCAAAACTGAAACCATTGGATTCGTTTTGAAATGACCTTCCTAATGATATAAAATTTGTGAAGATCCAACAGTTAGATTTTTAGATATGTGTAAGAACAAAATTAGTGAAAAGCTGCGCCAGTGCATCGACACGATCCGAAACGTCGTTTAATTAAATATGGCCATTTTAAATTAAATAAAAATGGCGATATATCGTTATAAAGTACTATACACGATATAGGGTGGAAATAAACCAATTTTGTTGTGTTTGCTTGATATGTGATGGTTGAATGTATTTGACATGAAAATTATAACTAAATAACTGAAATGTGAATGTTGAATAGTCCAACCATGTGATTAATTGATTTGAAAATCTAAATATACGTGGGTTATTTGAAAAGGCCGAGTTTATCTCATTTCAAATAATCGATCGACGTTGAGAAGTCGAAGAGTCGAAGACGGCTGAAGACCGACGATCTCCACATTGGATGGATGGGTGCTACTGATGCTCGTGATTGGAGTAGATACCATGAAGGAATTGAAGTAGTAGCCGTCCAAACATACTGTTGATTGTAAGGATATGCGAGGAATTGATGCCTCCGGTTTCGTTCAGACCCAGAACTGACTTGTAAATGGACTGTGTGTCTGACATTGGATTTTGTTCTGTGTTGATTGATCTATGTTAAATATATATCTGTTTGGCGGCGGAGAATTTATTCTCTTGCTTAATGCCCTTCTCTGAGACGTACGAGCTCAGAGGTTATACATTGACAGAAATCAGTCGCATGAAGTGGATTGCCTGTGTGGCACGCCTAAGTGGCATATGATCAAGGCTTACGTTGCAAAGCAAAGTCTTGTGGTTGATGATCAAAGCATGGTCTGTGTGACGTAGCTTTGTGTATAACGTGAATTCGCGAGCCTCACACCTTGGTATGAGTCAAAAACGGGAGAGTGACTACAGGGAGAGCACGACGTTTCTTTCTAGCTAAGGTGGTGTCAGTGACCTACCAGCCCTGACATTATATATACTTTTCACCTGTGTGGTTGTTGGAATGCGAGGCGCCTCGATATAGGTCTGTAAGGACCGGGAAACGTGTGTTCAGGAATTGCCAATCCTCAAAAGTAAGAGAGGATTGGCCCTGAAGATCCAAGGATCATAGTGGGGTCCTGGGACATTTGCTAGAGTGTCTCGAATCGGAGAGGAGCTTGCCCCTTGCCTCGACTCATGAAGGAATCCAATTTCCAATACGAAATATGCGGATGTGATTGTATTAATAGTATGGCGACATAGTGGTATGGGTCATTTATGCCGCCTAGGATTGATATATATGATTGAAATCGCTTTTGGAACATATATACACTAGTAATAATATCAAGCACTTTTGTTTTATTCGTATGAAGCATTTTTGGCTATTGTAAGGTAAAAACTCTATCCTCCGGCTTGCGTTGCATTGTGTGATGGGACCTGAGTCTTATAATGGCTTCATTTTATAAAAAGCATTGCGTTGATTTAATCGTTTACTTTACCTCATGCACTAGCACTCATTGGAGTAAACCCGTTCCGCGAAAGTGGCGTGGTCCTTTGATTTGCCTTATTATTGTTGTTAATAAGTTGAGTAGATTTCTCATACCAGTCCCATGACTTACTCGTAGTTTGTTTCACCTTGCAAACTCGGGTGCCCTCATTTTCACATGGGCAGCCTAGTTACAGGTTTCTGACGCACCTTTTGGCTCATGGCGAGGCTTGACGACACCGTGCTGACTTGGATTTTCTCCGCCATTATTGTATCTATATTATTATTCCTCCATTGGCGATGTAGACTGATATTACTTTTGTGTACTCTTTATGTATGATTCCGCCTCAGGCGATGGTGACTGATTATGTACCATTATGCACTAAGTTGTATCCTGTACTGTGCTTCTCTGATGTGATGATATCTATATGATTCCGCTGTCATATGTGTGTAAATTATTCTATTTTCTGTTTATGCTATTATCTGTGATCTGCTAATGATGATTAATGTGTTATATTCCAATGATTATCCTTAACACCATGTCACGGGGTTTTGGGATCGTCACAAGAAGTTTGAATGTGGCCATTGGGTATAACGTGGAAAAAGGAATATGGGGGCAAACTAGAACGTTAGTTTCTGAACTAGGGACAATTTATATTTGACTGTGTTTTTCAATTCAAATTGGATTGGGCTTCCTTTTTTCGATGCAGTATTTAATCAAAACGATGGCAGACATGGGAAGGGTCAGTGTAAGGGTTTCTGGAAAGGCAATGCGAAGACATGATTTTCAATCAGGAAGGACTTTGTTTGAAGCACTGTTAATACGTGAAGAAGAAAACAAAATAGTATAGTGGAGTTTGGACAGAACAATGGAAACTGGGCAGTATGGGGAACGGGCTAAACAATGCAAAGAAAACATTCTTGATGGGGGCACGTTGCTCAAGAGTCTAAACGACGCATTGGGAAGTAGGAACATTAAATAAAGGAACAGTTTAAATTCCAAATGTATTGGATAAACTCGAATTTGGAACAGAAGAAAAATCTTAATGCCACATTGTCAGCTATGCGGGTTAGTATGAGAGAGCCCAATAATCTGGAAACAAAGCAGTACACGACAAACTTAAAAGGATTGGCCATTATTTTATAATAAAGGTAATTAGAGAGGTTTAAAAATTTATTAAGAAATTAGTTGTTTATGTAAAAAGAAAATCATACACTAACATAATGCGACGATACAAGTTGCACTGGAATCAGGATAACGAATGCAACATTATAGATCTGTTCTTGATAGAGACGGAGATAACTAGAATTTACAGTTAAATTAAATAACTATTTAATTTAAATGTAACTGAACCAGTTCACAAATAATTAGAATAAAGTGAGTATAACTCACTCAGTTTTTACCCAATTATATTTTATATAAGTCGGGATTTAATTTGTGTGTTATGGTTGATAATTATTTGTTGTGTGTTAAATGTTTATTTATATATATTGGATGAATTGGTTGATTTAAAAACATTGGTTAAATTTAAATAAAATCTAAACGTTATTCTAATGATTATTTTCGAACAAGGTAACTTACCTTATTGGTTACGTGTATAATAATATAAACATATTAAATTAAAAATATGGATGCTTGGATTATTGTTATTTATTTATTGATGAATATTACATCTTTTTATTGAACTGAATAATATTATTTGAGGTAACGTTTTTGGATGTAGGGAAAAAAACAGGATGGAGGGATCTAACTTGATTCCTCAAATTTATTGTTTATTTTCATATTACAATTATTTGAAATGTATGACCAACCTGATTAGATGATTGATTTGTTGATTGATTGTTGAATCGTAATTCAACATTTGTTATGATATTAACCAATGGGCAGTATTGGTTGGGTAATTGGCATCACATGGCCTATAAATCAATCATTTTATAAATATAGATTTATCGTCAAGTGAATCCACATAAATTAAGTTATAAAATTTAATTTTTATAACTAGAGATAGATTTCTAAATCTATAAATTTGAATAGAAGTTATTAAAAGAAAATAAATATTTATTATTTTAGTTATAAGTAATTATTAAATGGTTTTATAAGGAAAATTCTTGGGTTAATAAGATTTATAAGTAAATGAGCAGAAATTAACCTCAGGGCTAAGAAGTGGGATTAATTATTTCCAAGAAAAAATTAAATGGAATTATTAAATTAATTAATTATATTATTAATTAATTTAATGGAAGAACTAATTGAAATTGGTTAACAAAATCACCGTGTTTTGAGTTGACTAAGTCGATCGCTTTAACTGGGATTGATTATTTGAGTTAAACTAGTTTATTTTCAATTAAAATATTGAAATAGCTTAACAAATATTTGTTTTAAATTTTTGATAAGAGTTTAATAAGGAATTTATAAATTATTTTAGTTGATTGAGAATTTAACTACTTTTACAGTAATATTGATGAAGTAAATTATTTATTTAATTAATAATAATTTAAGGGATTTCTTTTTAAGTGAAATTCATTTAAGTAAAAATTAGAGTTTTGAAATGGAATCGAGCTGAATTGTGAAAGGAGTTTCTGAACGGGTTTTATTTTAAAACCGAGTTTCTATAACTAAATTATAAAGGGATTTTAAGCAAACATAACAGCTTAAAATAACCGTTTATTTAACATTGAATTAAGTAAAAAGGAAATCGATACCAAAGGGCTTGATATTGAACCAGAGTTTTATAAATAAGGTTTACGGAAAGAAATGGGAAGTCAAAGCATTGATTAGAAATGGTAATACTAAATAACGAATTAAGTTAAATGGAGTTGAAATGAGTATTCCAGAGAGGAAAATGGATTGGTAAATGAGGTTTGGTAAAAGTACTTGGTGATAGGATTTGTAATAAAAATCGGGTATACGAAACAAATTATTTAAACAAGTTAAACGTTAAAAAGGGTGATGTTTAGTAAGCAATTATTTAATGGACGAATTAAGTAATACTAGTTATATTTAAAAAGACAAGAAGGGCTATAAAACTATATTTTAATAAAATAGTTAAATGGGATATGTTTTGATATTAGAATGAATATCGGGTTTTGATTACAACTCGTATTTATCTTAGTATAAGAACATTATTGATCAAGGTCTGCGAGGTAATTAAAACACCCCAACTTAAACGACTTCATGATTATCCAAGGATGATATTAGTTGGTAATGGTAAGAATGTTAACTAATTTATTATTTCCATAAAAGGAATAATAATGCAACGTTAGTTGAAAGATTTGAGAATGTATAATAAGATTTCCAAAATAAAGGAAATAAAAAGGATTTGTGGATTTTTTTTATATATATATTAATATTTCCAAAGTAACGAAAATAATGAGGGTTTGAGAATATGATATGATGGTTCTAAAGAGAAAAGAAAATAATGGGACTCAAGAATACATATGATGTGATTTTCAAAGCAACGGAAAAACAAAAGGAGATTGTGTGAAAATATAACAATATTTTCCAAATAAGAAGGGAATTAGAAGTTTTGTTTTGAAATAGGTATCCTATAAGAATAAGAGTTGGTTATTTTTTCAAATAATGAAATAAAAGGGATTTTGTAACATTGTTTTATAAGTGATAAATTGAAGTGATTTCCCGATAACGAGTAATAATATGGTAAATGTTTCGGAAAGGATAATGGAATAGGAGATTTGATATGAGTATAGAATATTTTCCTAAGTATTAAAATTAATAGTTTTGAGGATGATCTTATGTTAAATAAGAAGTGAAAGGCTATGTTAAAAAATTGAAAAGATTTTTATATTTTAAATTAACCATTTGTTTAATTATTTTAACTAAAGAAGCCAAGTGATTCTGAATACTGGACCAGTAAGTTTGTTTTTATTTTATGATTGAATGGTTGTTTATTTGATAGTTAAATAACCGACTATCAAATCTGACTTATAGATTGTTGGTAAGGACAGACCGAGATCGAATTTATATTCGAAAACTATTTCGATCATCAAATATGGAATGTTGAAGATATCAGATACTGATCAAATGGAGTAATTGAAGACCGTGGATCTTCATAAAATGGAAGAACTACTTAAAATCTCTGATTTAGCGGCTAGAGATAACTGTAATTCTATTGTGGTTGAAATCTACGGATTTAAAGGGCTACTCGCTATTGATCTATAGGGTGATACTAGGATGTAGTAGGAGGGTGCCTTCGGTTCATCCTGCTCCAGGATGCCTTGTATGTACGAATGTCTGACAAAGTATTTTCTAAAAACCACGTAGAATGATTTTTACAAATATACAGAGTTAGTGGCAAGGAAGGACACTTCTTTTATACCTAGAGTATATTTGTGAATTTCAATTAGTGATTTGATGGATTTGACAATGTTGCATTCAAAGTGTTGGCGATGTGATGTTCTAAAGGTAGTGTTTAACCTCAAGCCTCTACAACTGGGAAATGGTATAAAATCGGGTAGGTTGCTTGGTTAAGTTGGCCACTCTCAATTAGGATGTCACCTGATTTAGAGATTTTATTTCCTTCTTTAATCTATTTGATGTTGTCCCTTTCGGGAAACGGTGGGTAGCTCCCAACCGTTGGTGATAATACATTTAGAACTCTCAAGCGAAGTGAGGGGCCGGTCATGTTGAAACCGTGAACTGTTGTGTGCCATCTCCACTGACTGCTTTTTCTTTAATCACCTTCCGTCGCCGCCCTAGCTTGCCAGCGTCCTCCGCACCCATCCAAACTCCTCCACCTCTCCTCCAGCTACACACAATCGAAGGGTCAGCCTCTGATACTCCTCCATGAGGCCAGAAATAGGGTTTGAACCCTTTCTTTTCAAGTTGCGCTTGCTGGCGCCTTCTACCCATACGTTCAACGTCGACCCCCAACTTCGACTCACACCACCTTCCTCTGCTTGAAACTGGAAGCCTACGTCACTGTACTGAAGATCTATTCCAGACAGCACAAATCGCATGCCTCAGCATATGTATGGAACGGAAGTTGTCCTCACATGGATTAAAAGGAATCTGATTTTGGGAATTTCCATTTATGTTTCGATTTTTAATTTTCCATTTTGTCATTTTTTTCTTTTTTTTCTATCTGAGAACGAAAGCGTCCAATATTTAAAGGTAGGAAGTAGCTTGCAAGGCACGGGATCACCCCACCTCCGTTAAGGTCACTCTCAAAGGGAATGCCTTAACTTCGGTGGAGCATTTTAAGGTACAAGATGCTAATAAATTACAAGATAGAAAATTTATGCAGCGGAAAAAGATCAATATTATTTCATAAATACTTGTTCAACACAACAATTCAACAACTTTTTCAACCATCCAAACTATTACAACTTTTCATCTGTCTTGAAAACATAAAGAAGCAATACTGAAAATAAAATAACATAAATCCCCAATAAGTGCTTGACCATAGCCAAAGCTCAAAAAGGAAAGTATAAGCCTTACATCTACGGTCTTTAAGCTCCGACTAACGTGGACTAAGCAAAAGTGTTTCCTCCCTGTGGACCTTGGGGGGGGGGGGGGGGGGAACAGAAAAAAAGAAGCGAAAGGAAAATTGGTCGGACATAAGTCTGGTAAGCCCAGTTATTTAATAGCACGTAAAGAAGTAAAAGACTATGACATGAATAAAATGAACTCAGAATGATACCATAAGGATAGGGTAGTCCTAAAATGAGGTAAAGTAAGATTTGACTAGATTTGGCTATCGCACCCACTTTTACTTCTCTACACCCACTAAGAGCTGTTTAACTAGCAATGTATGTTCAATATAAAGTGATCCCATTCATGTATTGATCGAATCCTACTCGCATTCATGTATTCCCAGTGTCATGCGACCCCATGTGATTTTTAAGTACTTGTGCTGGTTCCAGTATAAGGTGTATCAAGTCCTATAATGGCAACCCTAACAAGATTCAAAGATGCACAAGTGTAGGCCTGGTACCCCGTGCCTGCTTTTTCCACTCCAAAGCCCATGCACGCCCTTAATCCGTCGGAACCTACACTGACACACCTAACCGCTGCCCTTTTGACCGCTTATATTCAGCCCAGTAATCGTGCCCCACCCTGCCTAGTTCAGGATACCTTGAAACATCCATGTGGGTTACTGCTGAAATGGGTCCCCGTTACTAAGGTTTTTCTAGTCAACATGCTAAATTGGTTAAGTGTCCTTGGTTTGACTTAACCCCCATCAATCTTGTCTAGTTAACATGTTAAGTTGGTTAAGTGTTTCCTCAATTACTTATCCCCACCAATCTTGTCTTGTAATATGTTAAGTTGGTTAAGTGTTCCCTTAATTACTTAACTGCACCATTTTTAGCTTGATTGTTTATGAGCTTTAATTAATTAATTAAAGCACCAACCACTCACATCAGAAAGGTATTGTTGTGGTTACTGGATGTGCCGGTCGGTTCCGGGCAGTTTTACACCACAACTCAGTCTAACTTCGGGTCTTTCTAGGCTTGATGCACTAAGCTCTCACATTAGAAAGGTATTGTTGTGGTTACTGGATGTGCCGGTTGGTTCCGGTAAGGTTTACACCACAACTCAGTCTAACCTCGGGTTAGGCATATTCATCTTTTACATTTTATATATGTGAATTTTCTACAAGTGTTTCATGTCACATATTTTAATTATATTCAAGACTAATGGTATAAATTATATCATTCATGGCCTTAACCATTTACATGGTTTTGCACCTACATTATTAACATGTTTTGATTTAATAACTATCCCAACGTAACCCCCGTTTGTTCGTTCGTATTAATCACATAAAGTCATTGGGCCCGCATATTAGCCCAATTTATAAACAAGAGGTAAAGAAGGGAACGTGCATAATATAGATTCAACCAAACATGTAAATTTTGCATAAAACTTTATTCATATAATTTAACATGTCACAAGAACTTGCATATAATTTAGACTTAAATAATCATAAGTCTAAAACATATTAATATGTAGATCTAGGCATGTGTGTACATAACCTCAATTATAAACTAGCATAAGACATAATCATGACATGTCCAATCCCAAGGCATGTATAATTTTAACATTAACATATAGGTGTGAACTAGATCTAACAAGGTGAACTTGCATAAGTCCACTTTACAAACATGCATATAAATATAGATCAAGTTTTGGATCTAACATGTAACCTGCATATGAACATATGTATAATTAGATCGTGACTTGGATCTATCATAAAACATATAACTTGCATTAATCATATGAACCTAGATAGATCTTGACATGGATCCAACATAAAACTTGTAACTTGCATATGAACATATGTATAATTAGATTGTAACTTGGATCTATCATAAAACATATAACTTGCATTAATCATATGAACCAAGATAGATCTTGACATGGATCCAACATTAAACTTGTAACTTGCATATGAACATATGAAGACAATCGTTGTTTTAGTTTAATTTTGATTTGATTTGGTTTGTCTCTTTTGATTTGCTTCAAGTTGAACGGTGGCTACTCGAGGTTGTCCAACGGCAGCATGACGACTCTTGGTTTGATTTTTAATATGGTTTAGGTTTGAGGTATTAGGTTGTTTATATAAAAGTTTGATTTAATAGGAACCGTGAGACGTCCCGAAATCCCGTTCTGACGGAAACAAGGGTTATCTTTGGAATATAACACAGAAACAGATAATAGCAGAACAGAATTAAATAAATACACCAGATAATGAACAATAGAATATACTGGATAAAAGTAATCATCAGAGTTACATAGTATACAAGATCTTACTTAGTACAAATACAGTTCAGCTATACATAAATGTCTACAGCGGAAAACAAACAAAATATGTACAATAGGAGCTGAACAACATAAAAAGAGATAAATGATAGAATCCATCTTCCGCTCCAACTATCCAGAAAGAACCAGCTAAACCTGAATACAAGGCTACTCGTGTAGAAAAAGGGGCACCCGAGTTTGAAAGTGAAACAAACTACGAGTCAGTCATGGGACTGGTATGAGAAGTCTACTCAACACATATATAATATGGCAAATCACAGGACCACGCCACTTTCGCGGAATGGGTTTACTCCATTGGATTGCCAGTGCTTTAAAACAAATCATTCTTTTAAACATCGCTATGCTTTTTATAAAAATGAAGCCATTATAAGACTCAGTTCCCATCACACAATGCAACGCAAACCGGAGGATAGAGTTTTACCTTATAACGGCCAAAATATGCTTGATACGAATAAAAACAAAGGCATTTGATATTATTGCTAGTGTTTATAAGTTTGAAAACAATTTCAAATCATAACTATCAATCATAGACGACATGAGCGTCCCATGCCACTATGTCGCCAAATATCTATACAATCGAAACCGCACGATCCCGTATCTGGAAATTGGATTTCCGTCATGAACCAAGGCAAAAGATAGTCCTTACCGAATTCGTGACTCTCTAGCCCGAGCCACCGGAACAGCCGCAACTGCCCCTTGGAGCGACAGGGCTGGTCCACCGATGTGGATTATAGTGCCTGAACAATACGTTTCCCCGCCCTTTGGGGCGTAAATGAGCCAACGAATGACTCCATCGGACCCGGATCGTCCGATCAAACCGAGGCGCCTCGCAATAGCAACAACCACATAGGTGAAAAGTATATAAATGTCAGGGCTGGTAGGTCACTGACCCCACCCTAGCTAGAAAGAAACGCATGCCCTCCCTGAGGTCCTTCTCCCGTTTCTGGTTCATACCGGGGTGTGAGGCTCGCGATTTTACGTTATACACAAAGCTACGCCACACAGGCAGTGCTTTGATCATCACCACAAGACTTTGCTTTTCAACAGAAGTCCTGATCACTGCATCTTAGCATGCCACACAGGCAATTCATGCCATGCGACTGATGTCCATCGATATACAACCTCTGAGCTCGTGCGTTTCAGAGAAGGGCGTTAAGCAAAAGAATAAATTCTCCGCCGCCAAACAGATGTATATTTAATAGAGATCAATCAACATAGAATAAAATCCAATGTCAGACACACAGTCCATTTACAAGTCCGTTCTGGGTCTGAACGAAACCGGAGGCACTAAATACCTCGCAAACCCTTCGATCACCACGTACGTCTGGACGATCACCACTCATTATCCATATTTCGGGATGCCTCCCAATCAGGACCTCGGTTACCATCCAAACGAGGTGAAGATCTCCGGTCTTCGACCGTCGTCTTCAGCTTCGAATTTCAATCGTCGGTCAATCATTTGAAATGAGAATTAACTCGGCCTTTTCAAATAATTCACGTATATTTAGAATTTCAAATCAATTTATTTCAATGGTTAAATCATTCAACAACACCAATTTTGTTCTTTAATGTAATTTTCACACCAAACACATTCAACCATCAAATACCACATAAATCGAGCAAATTCAGTTTATTTCCATTCCATAATGTTTATGGTACTTTATAATGATTTATTGCTATTTTTATTTATTTTAAAATAGCCCATTTATTCAAAACGACGCTTCGGGCCATATCGTGGCCGTGGCGCTGTTTTTCTTCAGATTTGATTTACACATATCTGAAAATCTAACCGTTGGATCTTCACAAAATTTACATCATTAGAAAAGTCTTTTCAAAACGAATCCAACGGTTCCAGTTTCGGGAAAATCCGACGGTCGGATCTCCCGGTACAATCGTTTGAAGTTTCGATTTCAAAATACGAACTGCAGCGTCGTTATTCGATTAAGTATAATTATATTTATATTTATATATATAAATATAATCGTTTCTGGCGCTGTTTTTCTTCAGATTTGAATTAAACATTCCAGACAATCCAACCGTTGGATTTTTACAAAGTTGGTGCCGTTGGAAAGATATTTCCAAGGTGAACCCGACGGTTGAGGTTTCGGGAAAATCCAATGGACGGATTTCCCGCACTAGTTGTTTGAAATCACGGTTTCAAAATACGAACTACACGGCCTCGTTTCGTTTTAATTTTATTTATATTTATATATTTATATAAATATAGTTCATTCAATGATTTCAATATCGTTTTCACTTCAAATATTTCACTAACGCCTTAAAATTTTGGAAAATTTCGCCATAACCTCCCCTGCACCGGGAGCATCGGGAAATCGCAAATAGCTTTCCCGGTCCTTCTAATCTCAAAAAGAAAAAGAAAAGGCCAAGCGGCTAGCCAACAGGCTCATAAATCATCACCCAAACAAAACAGTAAATGTGTACCTATTTGTCGGGCACAAAATTTTATTTCTCTTCTCTAGCCCCTTTGCTATAACCTGTTCAATGAATATGCATGTACATATATATACAGTTCTTATCATTTATCATTTTCTATTCAACTTCATATTTGATTTCTATTTGGATTAAAAACACCATTCATTCTAATGTTGCATACATAGGTACAAATCATATCATTAGCTAATTAATGAATATTTCAACTCATATATATTTATTTGAACAAGTGGCTATTTTTAACACTTCACATTTTAACGATTCATGCATATAATAAAAATGTGATTTTTATTGTAAAACAACTCATTTCAAAACACTATTATTTTATATATTTCATATTGGTGATAAAAATAAGATTTTCCTTATAAAACAATTTCTTTCAAAACAAGATTATTTTACACAGTTCATATAGTCGATAAAAGGTGATTTTTATTATCAAACAATTTATTTCAAAATATGAATACCATTCAACACATGAATTTCTGATCAACGAATGAATATCAATTCAACACATGAAGGTTTCTATAGTTTCTATATATAGATAAAAATGTGATTTTTATATTTATAACGCGAGTACCATTCAACACATGAATTTCTAATCAACGAATGAATATCGATTCAACACATGAAGGTTTTCTATTCAATGAATAAATATAGTTTTAGCAAATGAAGATAATTCAAACACACGAATATTATTCAAAATTTCGGCAGCATAACGGCAGGGTAGTTAAAACCGGGACCGTCCCTAGTACGGCTCCTCGCTCTACCTTAAAACCTCGCGGTTTTTGACAATGGGGATCATGCATCTAGTTCTCACACAGGCGGCATGTATATATTTATTTCATTTCCACAAACTAATCCTATGTGGTTTCAACCAAATATTTTTCAACCACAAAAAGGTATTTTCCAACCACAATCAATCAATATCAACCACAAACAATCCCAAACAACCATTCGCTATCAATCAATTTTCACAACAATTTCAATCAATAAATATCGTCCATTGTTTGTGGACGAGGGGCGTATATATATATATATTTATATATAGCAATTCACTTTTATTTCAACACATATATATATAGCTAGAAAAAGAAATTGAAGAGTGAGAAATTCTCACAGAATAGCTAATTCAATCCCACGACTCTTCTTTGCATAAATCTTCACTGCTCTCGCCTTTTGTCGCTTTCGTTGCCCGTATTCACTACATATGTAAAGATCGAATTTTTACTTCGTTATTCAATATATAAAAATCGAATTTTTATTATGCTATTCAATATATAAAAATTGAATTTTTACTTCGATGTTCAATATATAAAAATCGAATTTTTTATTATGCTATTCAATATATAAAAATCTTATCTTTATGTGTTTTTCACGTCTACAACATCATAGCTTTTCAAAAATAAAGAACAAATCTTTTCGAAAATAAAAGATCCTAACTTTTCTATTATATTAAAAATCAAATATTTATCTTGCTATATATAAATCTGCATTTTAAAACTGATTTTAAACATTAAAAACTGATTTCACACTATATTTTATATAAACATAAACTTATTTTTAACATATGTTTTATAATTAATATAAAAACTGATTTTAACTAATTCTATAAATTAAATTAAAAGTAAATAAACTTACAGCAGGCTGAAGTGGCGGGAAGTGGCTAGGGTGGCTGGTGGTTGGTGTAGGAGGCGGCGAAGCTGGCTTCGTGGGGGGGGGGGGGGGGTGGCGGAGCTGTGGCAGGCGGTGGATCGGAGATGGCTGCTCAGGGGGTTTGGGTTCGGGCGCATCACGATTCGAGGGTAGAAGAGGGGAGAAAAGAAGAAGCAGCGGCAGCAGCTACAAGAGAAGGGGGTGGCGGCGAAGGCGACTGGGGGGGGGGGGGGGGTGCGACGTCATGAGGGGTTCCATCGATCTCGATTTAGGGCTTAGGTTTTTTTTATTTCGAACGGTAGAAAGAAAGTGAGGAGGGAGAGAGAGTAATGGATTTATATAAATATTTATTATTTTTAATTTCAAAAAGTTGACTTTTTATTCGACCCCTAAACGAGGCCCACCGCCTGTCGTCCATAGCCTTTTACCCCCATTCCGAACACAATGGGATATGTATCGCAAGCTGATTTGATCGTTACAATCAGTTTCCGTTGAATTTACATTAAATCACTATATTGAATTTTTAACGTACATTTCAAATTACCGGGGTCACATACTAACTCTAAAAATTCCAGAAAAATATTTTCTAGCTTCGTATTGACGATACGGTCCTAATAAAACTAGTTTCGTCGAATTCTGAGACCGTTTGAAAAATGGTCATTTTCCAGTCGATTAAAATCAACTGAAACTGGTCAAACGCGTTTTCTTTTGCCACGCTCACATATTGATTCAGAAAATTATGAAAATTTAAACTTAGCAATAATTCGACGTCCCGGACCCGACAAAAGTGGTTTCGTCGAAATCCGAGGTCGTTTGCAAAATGTCCATTTTTAAGGGCCTGAATTCCATAGCGACTATTCAGAATTTTCAACTGGACATATCTTTTGATTCCCGCTATGAAATTTCGATTGGTCGGATTCGTTAGAAAGATATCATCAAATAGATCCTAATGTTTTTGGTTTCACTAAAATCCGGATTGTTCTGCACCCGGTACAGTCCGACAAAGTTTGAATTCAATTTTTTTTTGAAACTGCAGCGCCATTTCAGGCCTTGTTTATAATTATAATTAATTATATTCGTTTTCAATTGTCGATTCAAACTCAGTTTTCATCGCCATTATTTAAAATATTTATTTTAAATATTTAAAATCCATTATTTTAGCCAATTTAAATTTTTTAAATTGGTTCAGATTTTCTGGGTCGTTACAATCTCCCCCACTTAAAACTTTTCGTCCCCGAAAAGGAACAAAGTCGAAAGTGGTTTGATAACTCTACAATCCCACAATACAACAACCAATTTGTTTTTAACCTTCCAAAAAATATACTAATCAAATCCTATATTCCTTTTTAAAAAAAATATTCAGAGTATAGAATAAAGAGTGCACATCCATGGGAAGAAAATAACAATAGAATAGAGAATTAAATGGTAATGCAAAGTAGGGGAAATGTACCTTGCACCAGAGTCAATCAGAGATATCTACTCGGCATCTGGGGTAAGCTTTCTGAATGCTCTCCTCAGTTTCCCAAGTACAATCTCGCGGATCTCCACTCCATTGCACTTTGACTAAGTGAACCTTCTTGTTTCTCAGCTCTTTGGTTTCTTTGCCGATAATCTTTAGCGGCTCTCTTCTCACAGCCAATTCTGGAGTAATTTCAATGTCATGTTGAGCTGCTTCTTCCACGATCAAGTCTGGATCATGAACGTGTTTTCGAAGTTGAGATATATGAAATACATCATGAACTCCAGGCAACCAATTAGGCAGTTTGACCCTATAAGCGAGAGTTCCAATCCGTTCCAGAATAGGAAACGGACCAATGAATTTGGGTGCCAACTTTCCAGTTTTACCGAACCGGATAACTCCTCTCATCGGCGATACCTTCAAATATACATAGTCGCCAACTTCAAAGGATATATCTCTTCTTCTTCTATCGGCATAGCTCTTTTGTCGGCTTTGAGCGGCGAGTAATCGCTTCTTAATAAAATCGACTTTGTCGGCAGCTTCTCGAATCATATCAGGACCCAACACAAGTCTATTTCCTGGCTCGACCCAACAAGCAGGAGATCGGCACGGTCTACCATATAATGCTTCGAATGGCGACATTGTCAGACTCTCTTGGTAGCTGTTGTTATAAGAGAATTCAGCCAAATGCAGATGGTCTTCCCATGATCCACCGAAATCGAGAACACAAGCCCGCAATAGATCCTCTAAAATGCGATTCACCCTCTTAGTCTGACCGTCTGCCTGAGGATGATAAGCGGTGCTCAAGTTTAACTTTGTTCCCAGCTCGACTTGAAATGCCTCCCAGAATTTACTAGTGAATATTGTATCTCTATCACTGACTATACTAAGTGGCACTCCATGTAGTCTAACTATTTCCCTGAAGTATATCTGCGCCAGGCTCTGAGCAGTTCTATTTGATCTGACAGGTATGAAATGGGCGGTCTTTGTGAAACGATCTACGATCACCCAAATACTGTCATTTCCTTTTCTGGTTCTGGGCAGACCATCAATGAAATCCATAGAAATATGCTCCCACTTCCAACCAGGAACTTCCAGTGGTTGTAATAATCCAGCCAATTTCTGCTGGTCGCTTTTGACTAGCTGGCAAGTAGGGCATCGACTAACATATATCGAGATGTCTCTTTTTAACGACTTCCACCAGAATGTGCGTTTGATATCGTTATACATTTTATTCACACCTGGATGGATACTGAGCTTAGATTTGTGACATTCATCCAGTACATCCCTTCTGAGTTCAGGAATATCTGGAACGCAAATTCGCCCTTCTAACCTCAGAATCCCTTCGCTGTCTAGCTGGAAATCCGAAGCATTGCCTTCACGAATTCGCTGACTCATTCCTTTGATAAATTGGTCGTCTTCTTGGAGAGCCGATATCTTATCAATCAATGAAGTCGCAATGATGAAACCGGTGATCATCTCATTCTTTCGGCTTAACGCATCGGCCACGACATTGGCTTTCCCTGGAGTGTATAGAATTTCAAAATCATATGCTGCAAGAAACTCCAGCCAACGCTGTTGCCTCAGATTCAGGTCTTTCTGAGTGAACAAATACTTTAATGACTGATGATCTGTAAATAGTTCAAATCTCTCACCCAGAAGATAGTGTCTCCAGATTTTCAAAGCGAATACTATAGCCAATAACTCAAGATCATGAGTTACGTAGTTCTTCTCGTGCAGCTTCAGTTGACGGCTAGCATAAGCAATCACTTGGCCCCTCTGCATTAACACTGCGCCAAGGCCTTCTCTAGAAGCATCAGTCCAGACTTTTAAATCTTAGTTGCCATCGATAATGGTTAACACTGGAGCAGTTGTCAACCTTAACTTTAGCTCCTCAAAAGCCTCCTCACTTTCTGGAGTCCACTTGAATTTAGAATGCTTCTTTGTAAGCTTCGTTAAATGACCAGATATCTTCAAAAAGTTTTTAACGAACTTCCGGTAATAGCTAGCCAATCCAAGAAAACTGCGGACTTCAGTGGGATTACTAGGCTGTTTCCAGTTCTGAATAGCTGTGATTTTACTTGGATCCACAGCGATTCCTTCTTTTGATACGACGTGGCCTAGAAATTTTACTTCATCTTGCCAGAATATACATTTAGAAAATTTGGCTTTTAGTACATTCCGTCTGAGAATTTCTAACACTTGTTCCAGATGCTTTTCATGTTCGGCCTTTGATTTAGAGAAGATTAGAATATCGTCAATGAAAACCAGAACAAATTTATTCAATACTCCTCTGAATACTCTATTCATCAGATAGACGAAGTAAGCTGGAGCGTTACATAAGCCGAACGGCATTACTAACCACTCGTAGAATAAGTCGGGACCTCTAAACGCTGTCATTGGAACACATTCTTCGGCAATTCGAAGTTGATGGAAGCCTGTAGCTAGGTCCATTCGTGAAAATACTTATGCGCCATTTAATCGATCCAACAAATCATCTATTCGCGGCAATGGATATTTGTTCTTTATTGTCTGCTTGTTCAGATCACGATAGTCCATGCATAACCATAGAGTACCGTCATATTTTGGGACAAATACCACGGCTGCACCCCAATCAGAGAAACTAGGCCTGATCAGACCTTTCCATACTAGCTGTCGTGTTTGATTGTCTAACTCCTCTTTCTCTTTCAAGGACATTCTTCGGATAGCGTGAACTACCGGCCTTGCATTGGGAATCAAAGCAATCTTGAAATCTATTTCTCTCTGCGGAGGTAAGCGAACAACTTCTTCGAACACATCCGCATAGTTCTTGACGACAGGAATGTCCTTAACGAGGTCAGGAGTATCCTCAGTAACTTCAGGGCAATTTTCTATTTGGGCTGGAGAAACATCCAAAGCTGCCCAGAAGTCCTTTCTATTTGATGTTGGGCCTTCACAAGGGATGGTTATATAATTCCCCAATTGTGCCTTTGCCTTTACAACTCTCTCGGCGCATCTAACCTCTACTTCATATTTGGTTAGCCAATCCAATCGTAGAATAAGATCGAATTCATTAAAATTCATGACGATAGAGATAATAGGGAATTTATAGCAAGAAAAGGAGACAGGTACTTCACAGATCCAACTGAGATTGATAGAACCCCCGACCGGATTCTGGACAGTCATTGGTTCCTTGAGCTTCCTCAAGTTCAAATCTAGTTTCTTAGTGGCACTCTTTGAAATAAAGCTTCGCGACGCGCCTGTGTCAAACAATACTTTAACTGGAATGTTTTTGACAGTAAGCGTGCCTTCTAAAACATCAGATCTTCCCTGATTATCTGAGGGTGCTGAGGTTTCTGCTACTTCATTTATTTGAGCCTCCTTGGTTGCCTTTAACAGCCGGCAATCCTGTTTTACATGGCCAAACCGATGGCAAATGCTGCATTCTCTAGTCTCTTGAAACTTCTTAATAGACTTAGATCCTTCCTTTCTTTGTTTCTTTAGAGATCGGCAACTTATCGAGAGATGTCCTTGCTTATTGCAGTTAGAGCATACAGTTGTCGTTACCGGTTTCTTCTCAGATTTGGCCCTTTTTCTCTTGGCACTGGCCTTCTTACTGATCTCAGACATTGTACTTGCCTCAGGATAATCAGTTTCAGACTCAATTTTATTACTAGAGCTGACTTCCTCTTCGTACTGTAGCATACCTTTCTTATCTAGATCTTCATATTGATAAGCCATATAAATCATTTCTGAAAAAGGAAGCTTCACATGCCCCAATACTTTATTCTGGTATTTCCTTTGAAGCCCATTGATAAATCTCAAATTCTTCCTCTTCAGATTTTGAATTAGATGAGGAGCAAAGTGAGAAAGTTCATTGAATTTCTTATGATATTCGGGAATTGTCATGTCTCCTTGTATCAGATAAGAAAATTCATCGCATAATCGCTCAGTTGCTTCGGGAGGAGTAAATCTTTCCAAGAAAATCACTTTGAATCTATCCCAGGTGATATCACCTTCTGGATTATCCTTAACAACAGAATCCCACCAGAACAAAGCTTCATCTTTGAGTGCCCAGGAGGCCAGTAATCTTTTCTGGTCATCCCTCAGCTTTAATGCTTCGAAGATTTTCTCAGCCGAACAAATCCAAGCTTGTGTATTCATAATAGATTCTTCACCAGAGAACGGTATTCCACCCATATTTCGATATTTGATTAATAGGGCCTCAATATCCGGTTCTGCATTCCTTCTGTTTCTGACACTCATTTTCTAGTACTTCTGCAAACAGCAGATCAAGTGTCAGGTCACAGAAAAGGTAGTTTAAAATATAGAAACACATACTTCAAATGTAAATGTGTCTATCAAGGTGTAATTTCATTCTGCTACTCATACTAGGATATTACTGATCCTATCTGTATAGAGTTACCCGTCCTAGAACACTACTGGTTCTATTTCTGACGAGTTCGTTCAAATGTTATATTCCAGAACTAAGCTTAACCAAAGCTCTGATACCACGTTGAGACGTCCCGAAATCCCGTTCTGACGGAAACAAGGGTTATCTTTGGAATATAACACAGAAACAGATAATAGCAGAACAGAATTAAATAAATACACCAGATAATGAACAATAGAATATACTGGAAAAAAGTAATCATCAGAGTTACATAGTATACGGGATCTTACTTAGTACAAATACAGTTCAGCTATACATAAATGTCTACAGCGGAAAACAAACAAAATATGTACAATAGGAGCTGAACAGCATAAAAAGAGATAAATTATAGAATCCATCTTCAGCTCCAACTATCCAGATTGAACCAGCTAAACCTGAATATAAGACTGCCCGTGTAGAAAAAGGGGCACCCGAGTTTGAAAGTGAAACAAACTACGAGTCAGTCATGGGACTGGTATGAGAAGTCTACTCAACACATATATAATATGGCAAATCACAGGACCACGCCACTTTCGCGGAACGGGTTTACTCCATTGGATTGCCAGTGCTTTAAAACAAATCATTCTTTTAAACATCGCTATGCTTTTTATAAAAATGAAGCCATTATAAGACTCAGTTCCCATCACACAATGCAACGCAAACCGGAGGATAGTGTTTTACCTTATAACGGCCAAAATATGCTTGATACGAATAAAAACAAAGGCATTTGATATTATTGCTAGTGTTTATATGTTTTGAAAACAATTTCAAATCATAACTATCAATCATAGACGACATGAGCGTCCCATGCCACTATGTCGCCAAATATCTATACAATCGAAACCGCACGATCACGTATCTGGAAATTGGATTTCCGTCATTAACCAAGGCAAAAGATAGTCCTTACCGAATTCGTGACTCTCTAGCCCGAGCCACCGGAATAGCCGCAACTGCCCCTTTGAGCGATAGGGCCGGTCCACCAATGTGGATTATAGTGCCTGAACAATACGTTTCCCCGCCCTTTGGGGCGTAAATGAGCCAACGAATGACTCCATCGGACCCGGATCGTCCGATCAAACCGAGGCGCCTCGCAACAGCAACAACCACATAGGTGAAAAGTATATAAATGTCAGGGCTGGTAGGTCACTGACACCACCCTAGCTAGAAAGAAATCCATGCCCTCCCTGAGGTCCTTCTCCCATTTCTGGTTCATACCGGGGTGTGAGGCTCGCGATTTTACGTTATACACAAAGCTACGCCACACAGGCGGTGCTTTGATCATCACCACAAGACTTTGCTTTTCAACAGAAGTCCTGATCACTGCATCTTAGCATGCCACACAGGCAATTCATGCCATGCGACTGATGTCCATCAATATACAACCTCTGAGCTCGTGCGTTTCAGAGAAGGGCGTTAAGCAAAAGAATAAATTCTCCGCCGCCAAACAGATGTATATTTAATAGAGATCAATCAACTTAGAATAAAATCCAATGTCAGACACACGGTCCATTTACAAGTCCGTTCTGGGTCCGAACGAAATCGGAGGCACTAAATACCTCGCAAACCCTTCGATCACCACGTATGTCTGGACGATCACCACTCATTATCCATATTTCGGGATGCCTCCCAATCAGGACCTCGGTTACCATCCAAACGAGGTGAAGATCTCCGGTCTTCGACCGTCGTCTTCATCTTCGAATTTCAATCGTCGGTCAATCATTTGAAATGAGAATTAACTCGGCCTTTTCAAATAATTCACGTATATTTAGAATTTCAAATCAATTTATTTCAATGGTTAAATCATTCAACAACAGCAATTTTGTTCTTTAATGTAATTTTCACACCAAACACATTCAACCATCAAATACCACATAAATCGAGCAAATTCAGTTTATTTCCATTCCATAATGTTTATGGTACTTTATAATGATTTATCGCTATTTTTATTTATTTTAAAATAGCCCATTTATTCAAAACGACGCTTCGGGCCATAACGTCGCCGTGGCGCTGTTTTTCTTCAGATTTGATTTACACATATCTGAAAATCTAACCGTTGGATCTTCACAAAATTTACATCATTAGAAAGGTCTTTTCAAAACGAATCCAACGGTTCCAGTTTCGGGAAAATCCGACGGTCGGATCTCCCGGTACAATCGTTTGAAGTTTCGATTTCAAAATACGAACTGCAGCGTCGTTATTCGATTAAATATAATTATATTTATATATATAAATATAATCGTTTCTGGCGCTGTTTTTCTTCAGATTTGAATTAAACATTCCAGACAATCCAACCGTTGGATTTTTACAAAGTTGGTGCCGTTGGAAACATATTTCCAAGGCGAACCCGACGGTTGAGGTTTCGGGAAAATCCAATGGTCGGATTTCCCGCACTAGTTGTTTGAAATCACGGTTTCAAAATACGAACTGCACGGCCTCGTTTCGTTTTAATTTTATTTATATTTATATATTTATATAAATATAGTTCATTCAATGATTTCAGTATCGTTTTCACTTCAAATATTTCACTAACGCCTTAAAATTTTGGAAAATTTCGCCATAACCTCCCCTGCACCGGGAGCATCGGGAAATCGCAAATAGCTTTCCCGGTCCTTCTAATCTAAAAAAGAAAAAAAAAAGCCAAGCGGCTAGCCAACAGGCTCATAAAATCATCACCCAAACAAAACAGTAAATGTGTACCTATTTGTCGGGCACAAAATTTTATTCCTCTTCTCTAGCCCCTTTGCTATAACCTGTTCAATGAATATGCATGTACATATATATACAGTTCTTATCATTTATCATTTTCTATTCAACTTCATATTTGATTTCTATTTGGATTAAAAACACCATTCATTCTAATGTTGCATACATAGGTACAAATCATATCATTAGCTAATTAATGAATATTTCAACTCATAAATATTTATTTGAATAAGTGGCTATTTTTAACACTTCACATTTTAACGATTCATGCATATAATAAAAATGTGATTTTTATTGTAAAACAACTCATTTCAAAACACTTTTATTTTATATATTTCATATTGGTGATAAAAATAAGATTTTCCTTATAAAACAATTTCTTTCAAAACGAGATTATTTTACACAGTTCATATAGTCGATAAAAGGTGATTTTTATTATCAAACAATTTATTTCAAAATATGAATACCATTCAACACATGAATTTCTAATCAACGAATGAATATCAATTCAACACATGAAGGTTTCTATAGTTTCTATATATAGATAAAAATGTGATTTTTATATTTATAACGCGAATACCATTCAACACATGAATTTCTAATCAACGAATGAATATCGATTCAGCACATGAAGGTTTTCTATTCAATGAATAAATATAGTTTTAGCAAATGAAGATATTTCAAACACACGAATATTATTCAAAATTTCGGCAGCATAACGACAGGGTAGTTAAAACCGGGACCGTCCCTAGTACGGCTCCTCGCTCTACCTTAAAACCTCGCGGTTTTTGACAATGGGGATCATGCATCTAGTTCGCACGCAGGCGGCATGTATATATTTATTTCATTTCCACAAACTAATCCTATGTGGTTTCAACCAAATATTTTTCAACCACAAACGGGTATTTTCCAACCACAATCAATCAATATCAACCACAAACAATCCCAAACAACCATTCGCTATCAATCAATTTTCACAACAATTTCAATCAATAAATATCGTCCATGGTTTGTGGACGAGGGGCGTATATATATATATATATATATATATATATATATAGCAATTCACTTTTATTTCAACACATATATATATAGCTAGAAAAAGAAATTGAAGAGTGAGAAATTCTCACAGAATAGCTAATTCAATCCCACGACTCTTCTTTGCATAAATCTTCACTACTCTCGCCTTTTGTCGCTTTCGTTGCCCGTATTCACTACATATGTAAAGATCGAATTTTTACTTCGTTATTCATTATATAAAAATCGAATTTTTATTATGCTATTCAATATATAAAAATCGAATTTTTACTTCGATGTTCAATATATAAAAATCGAATTTTTTATTATGCTATTCAATATATAAAAATCTTATCTTTATGTGTTTTTCACATCTACAACATCATAGCTTTTCAAAAATAAAGAACAAATCTTTTCGAAAATAAAAGATCCTAACTTTTCTATTATATTAAAAATCAAATATTTATCTTGCTATATATAAATCTGCATTTTAAAACTGATTTTAAACATTAAAAACTGATTTCACACTATATTTTATATAAACATAAACTTATTTTTAACATATGTTTTATAATTAATATAAAAACTGATTTTAACTAATTCTATAAATTAAATTAAAAGTAAATAAACTTACAGCAGGCTGAAGTGGCGGGAAGTGGCTAGGGTGGTTGGTGTAGGAGGCGGCGGAGCTGGCTTCGAGGGGGGGTGGCGGAGCTGTGGCAGGCGGTGGATCGGAGATGGCTGCTCAGGGGGTTTGGGTTCGGGTGCGTCACGATTCGAGGGTAGAAGAGGGGAGAGAAGAAGAAGCAGCGGCAGCAGCTACAGGAGAAGGGGGTGGCGGCGAAGGCGACTGGGGGGGGGGGGGGTGCGACGTCGTGAGGGGTTCCGTCGATCTCGATTTAGGGCTTAGGTTTTTTTTTCGAACGGTAGAAAGAAAGCGAGGAGAGGGAGAGAGAGTAAAGGATTTATATAAATATTTATTATTTTTAATTTCAAAAAGTTGACTTTTTTATTCGACCCCTAAACGAGGCCCACCGCCTGTCGTCCATAGCGTTTTACCCCCATTCCGAACACAATGGGATATGTATCGCAAGCTGATTTGATCGTTACAATCAGTTTCCGTTGAATTTACATTTAAATCACTATATTGAATTTTTAACGTACATTTCAAATTACCGGGGTCACATACTAACTCTAAAAATTCCAGAAAAATATTTTCTAGCTTCGTATTGACGATACGGTCCTAATAAAACTAGTTTTGTCGAATTCTGAGACCGTTTGAAAAATGGTCATTTTCCAGTCGATTAAAATCAACTGAAACTGGTCAAATGCGTTTTCTTTTGCCACGCTCACATATTGATTCAGAAAATTATGAAAATTTAAACTTAGCAATAATTCGACGTCCCGGACCCGACAAAAGTGGTTTCGTCGAAATCCGAGGTCGTTTGCAAAATGTCCATTTTTAAGGGCCTGAATTCCATAGCGAATATTCAGAATTTTCAACTGGACATATCTTTTGATTCCCGCTATGAAATTTCGATTGGTCGGATTCGTTAGAAAGATATCATCAAATAAATCCTAATGTTTTTGGTTTCACTAAAATCCGGATTGTTCTGCACCCGGTACAGTCCGACAAAGTTTGAATTCAATTTTTTTTTGAAACTGCAGCGCCATTTCAGGCCTTGTTTATAATTATAATTAATTATATTCGTTTTCAATTATCGATTCAAACTCAGTTTTCATCGCCATTATTTAAAATATTTTTTTTAAATATTTAAAATCCATTATTTTAGCCAATTTAAAAATTTTAAATTGGTTCAGATTTTCTGGGTCGTTACAAACCGTCAGATTAACCTAGAGCAAATCAAAGCCATTCAGACAAGATAGAATAGCCACATCAGCCCTAATGACTCAACAAGGAGTCCATCAGAATCAATCAGATGCCACATCTACCTTAGAGCGAACCGGCCCACGGGTTACAGCCAAACACCGTGAATCAAACCCTAGTCGACCCAGCAGGGCTCGGGTCGACCTCAAAAATGGGTCGGTTCGGTTATTCCCCCTCCCAATTATCTTTTTTGAACATTTTTGCATATTTATTTATTTAATTTTTATATATATCTATATATATATTTTTCTCATATGCATACAAAGTTCAATGCTTAATAACTTCTTTATAGGGTATCCGTTTTATGCAAACCAAATATCTGTCTTGACCAAAATTTTGAGACGAATGTAATAGTGCAACCCATTTCACTTAATTCTTCTTCTAAAAATTAAGTATTCTTGAATTTGTTAATTTTAATATTCTCAGAAAATTTGGGGTGTTACATTCTTCCCTCCTTAAAGGATTTCGTCCCCGAAATCTTCAAGTTAAGAAGAATGCATCTTAACATCCAATCATCCATCTACTCATCCATCATCCACAAGCATCCATTGTCCTTAAAAGACTTCTAATGCCATATGAACATATGCAGAGTGTGTGTATATGTCTCTTATCTAGTGCAAAATCAGGCGGTCTACTGATCCAGTTGACCTCCTTAATGCAAATCATGAGAGTGCCATGAGTCCATTATGTATGCAATTTTTCCGATTCATAATTCTACATTAGTGCACAATCATTCATACAAATGCAATGTCCATATGATAACACATCAAGTTTCAATCCACATACAATTTTATGCGTTCATATGCAAACACAATATGAAAGTGATTGTGCCGATTTAGAACCTAATGTTTATGTGCATATGCATCCACAAGCAATCACTAGCAACCACTTTGCAACCATCAACCATAACATGTTTCAAATACATGTTTACATCCATTGATTTCTATTAAGGATCAAGAAATAGGACCGAGAAGATAACTAAGCATGAATAAACTTATGATAAAGGAGAGATCAAAGATGTACCCTCAAAAAGATAAGGGTAGGCTGCGCGTATCTTGCTTTCGGTCTCCCAAGTCGCGTCTTCTTCATTGTCACTCCATTGTATTTTAACAAGCTTGACTTCATGGTTGTGTAGCTTTTTGATTTCTGTTCCCAAGATACGAGTTTGGATTCTTCTCACTATTGCTTCTCGTTCCACTTCTACCTCTTCTAGTATCTTTGGTTCCACCACTTCCGCAGACTCATGTAAGCACTTCCGTAGGTGAGAAACATGAAAGACATCGTGAACTCCAGCCAACTTTTCAGGTAGCTCTAATCTGTAGGCCATCCTCCCAATTATTTCAATGATAGGAAATGGTCCTATGAATCTAGGTTCCAATTTCCCTTTGGATCCAAACCAAACAACATTCCTCAAAGGAGATACTTTAAGGAACACTCTGTCTTCAACCTCAAACTCAAGGTCGGTCCTTCTTTTATCTGCATAGGACTTTTGTTTATCTTAAGCAATCTTCATTCGTCTTCTTATTAGGTCCACCTTTTCTGAGGTTTCCCTAATCATGTCTGGCCCAAGTATAAGCTTATCCGTGGATTCCCACCAACAGGTTGGTGATCGACACGGTCTCCCGTATAAGGCTTCGAAGGGTGCCATGCCTATTGTAGCTTGGTAGCTATTGTTGTAGGCGAACTCCACCAGAGGAAGATGATCTTCCCATGTCCCTCCAAAGTCAAGAACACACAATCTCAAGAGGTCTTCTAAGACTCTGCTCACCCTTTCCGTCTGTCCATCAGTTTGGGGGTGGTAGGCCGTGCTTAAACATAGTTGTGTGCCTACAACCTCTTGCAAACTCTTCCAGAACTCGCTTGTAAAGATAGGGTCTCGATCGCTTACTATGCTAGAAGGTATCCCATGCAGTCGAACTATCTCTTTAAGATATAGAGATGCTAGAGATGAGGCAGTCCTTCTACTTTTAATAGGTATAAAGTGAGCGCTTTTTGTGAGTCGGTCCACTATTACCCAAATACTGGTATTGCCCCTTCTTGACCTAGGCAACCCATCAATATAGTCCATCAAAATGCTATCCCATTTCCACTATGGGACCTCTAGAGGATGAAGCAAACCACTAGGCTTCTTCTGCTCCGCCTTGACCTGCTGGCATATCATGCACTTAGAAAAGAATTCAGCTACGTCCCACTTCATGCCATTCCAAAAGAAAACTCTTTTGATGTCTTTATACATTTTGTCTCCGCTTGGGTGTATGGCCAGCTTTGAATGGTGTGCTTCTTCTAGAATCGTTTTCACTAAATCTCTTACTTGTGGGACGCATAGCCTTCCATCCCATCTCAACCATCCCTTATCATCGATGGAATATCTATTGAGGTGAGTCAAAGTCTCACCCCTAATCAGCTTATCTATCGCATCTACTAGCTGAGGGTCTTCACGTTGTGCAGTTCCTATTGAGTCAAAAAGTGTAGGCCGCACTTCCAGTGTTGCTAACAAGCCAGGTACAAATTCAGAGTAGGGTCTAAAGTCAAAGTTGGTTATGTACTCCAAGCTTTGCCTTTCTACAAAGAGAGGGCTTAAGGTTAACTTCTTCTACTTAGAGCGTCTGCTACCACATTGCCCTTGCCAGGAGTATAGGAAATCTCAAAATCATATGAGGTAAGAAACTCCATCCATCTTTGCTGCCTCAAGTTGAGATCTTTCTGCAAGAAAAGGTACTTCAATGATTTATGGTCAGTAAACAATTCAAACGTCTCACCTAGGAGATAATGGCGCCAAGACTTAAGAGTGAAAATGATGGCCGCCATTTCTAGGTCGTGGGTTGGATAGTTTTTCCCATGTACTTTCAACTGCCTTCCACCATAAGCTACTACCTTCGCTTCTTTCATCAAGACAACGCCTAATCCTATACCGCATGCATCCATGTATACGGTAAACATCTTGCTCCCATCAGTCAATGTCAGAACTGGGGCTGTTGTTAGAGCCCTTTTCAAGCATTGAAAAGCAATATCGCAATCCAAATCCCAAGAGAAAACTAGGTTCCTCTTCGTCAACCTTGTAAGCGGAGCTGAGATTTTCGCAAAGTCTTTGATGAACTTCCGGTAAAAGTCTGCTAGCCCGAGAAAGCTTCAGACTTCAGTTGCGTTCCGTGGAATCTTCCAATCTTGCACAGAAACCACTTTTGCAGGTTCCACGGCTAACCCTTCTTTGGACACCACATGTCCAAGGAATCTAACTTCTTCTCTCCAGAAATGACATTTGGAGAATTTGGCTTTCAATTGATGTGCACGGAGAGTATCCATGACTTCCCTTAAGTGCTAAGAATGCTCTTCCTCACTCTTCGAGAAGATCAAAATATCGTCCACGAAGACCACCACAAACTTATTGAGGAATTCCCGGAACACCCTGCTCATCAAGTCCACAAAATAGGCAAGTGCGTTTGTCAAGACGAAAGGCATGACAAGCCACTCAAAGAAACCATCCGGGGTCCTAAATGCGGTATTGTCAATGCTATCCTCAGCCACTCTTAGCTGATGAAACCCGGTAGTCAGATCTAGTTGGGAGAAAGCGGATGCACCTACGAGTTGATCAAACAGATTGTCAATTCTTGGGAATGTGTGCATATTCTTCTTGGTTATCTTGTTCAGCTCCCTATAATCCACGCATAGGCGGAGTGAACCATTGACTTTGGTCGCGAACACTACTGGAGCCCCCCATTCAGAAATACTCCGTCTTATGAACCCATTTTCAAGCATCTCTTTAACTTGCTTGCTGAGTTCTTTTCTCTCCCTTGGAGCCATGTGTCTAACGGGTAAAGCAATGGGTTTTGCATTGTCAACGAGGTATATGCGGATGTCTATCTCCCGCTTTGAATGTAAGCCCTTTACCTTTTCAAACACATCCGAGTATTCACGGACCACTCTAATAGACTGCAAATTTTCAACAGACGCATCAAGAGATTCTAGATAACTTAGCATAAAAGAATTCGAGGGAGTACAAGAGATTTCGAGAGTGTTACCGAGGCGAGTCATGAGTCTAACCACCCTCTTTTCACAATCGAGGACGGCACCATTACTGGATAGCCAGTCCATGCCTAGAATCAGCCCATAGCCCGTGAAGCCCAAAACATAAGCATTACATTTAAACCCAACGCTTAAAATAGAGATTTCCAAATCCAAAAAAATCATTGACAAATAAACTGAGCCCCCAATTGGATTTGAAACAACCAAGGGATCCTCTACTATATGGGTGTCTAGGTGTAGATATTCAACTAAAGCAGTAGATATAAAAGAGTGCGATGCACTAGAATCAAAGAGAGTACGAACATGATTATCAAACAGATAAATTAAACTCTCAACAGAAATATGTCTACCTCCTTCCTGCAGAGGTGCAACGAGAGCATGAACCTGCCCTCCAGAAGATGATCCAGTCCTCTGTCCCTACCCTTGCCTTTTTGGGTAGTCCTTAGACAAGTGTCCAGTATTCCCGCACTGGAAACAAGCGCCCAATTTCCTCTTTTTTCTTTCTACAGTCCCTAGCCAAGTGTCCAGGTATCCCACAGAAATTGCACTTCATCTTCTTACGGGATTTATTATCCTTCCCTCCTTTCTTGGGGTCCGTCTTCTTGTTCTGAGATCCATCTCCTTTCTTGTTTTAAGGCTCTTCCTTCTTCACCTCCTTCTTGCCATCTTTGTTCTCCTCTTGCAACAGAGCCATGTCCACCAGTCTCTCATAAGTCGCTCCCATAGGTATATGGGACATTGCCAAACCTTGCAGTGGCTCATTCAATCCTTTGGCAAAGCGGAGAGCCTTCTTGTGTGGAGTGTTTACTAACTCCAGTCCAAATCGAGCAAGTTGGTTGAATTTATTGACATATTCTTTGACCAACAAGCTGCCCTGTTTAAGTGATAGAAACTTCTCCATTTGCAGACTCTGCTCAGCTTGTGAGAGGAACTTCATTTCAAATCTCGCCCTGAAGTCCTCCCAAGTCTCTATCGGTCTTTCAGCATTAGTGATTTCCCACCAGAAGGAGGCCTCGTCTTTGAGCAACCACACCACCAACTGTAGTTTCTGCCTCTCATCTACTTCAAAGATAATGAATAAGTCCTCAGTCTTCTTGAGCCAGTTTCTGGCTTCCACGAATGATTCACTCCCCTTAAATTCTTTTCCACCCATGGATCTAAAGTCTCTACAGATCCTTGAGAGTGCATTTCCTCTTGGAGGAGGAGGAGGAGCAGTAGCAGCTGAGGGAGGAGGAATGTCTGCTGGGCCCGCGTCATTGGCCCTAGCTTCTAGGTATCTCCTGAACCAGCCAGGTATAGGTACACCCTCAGGAAGGTTAAGTTCCCCAGACATGCTGAAACAAAAACGAAAGATTCAAAACGAAGGATAGAAAGATAGTGCATATGGCTTTGGGGATTATGCCTTTTTAAATTAACACTTTTTCTTGAAAATGCTTCTTTATGACTTCTTTTTGAAAAATAGTTTCAAAAATTTTATCCGATCTGGTAACCTTTAGCTCTGATACCAAGTGTAACACCCCACCTCCGTTAAGGTCACTCTCAAAGGGAATGCCTTAACTTCGGTGGAGCGTTTTAAGGTACAAGATACTAATAAATTACAGGACAGAAAATTTATGCAGCGGAAAAAGATCAATATTATTTCATAAATACTTGTTCAACACAACAATTCAACAACTGTTTCAACCTTCCAAATTATCACAACTTTTCATCTGTCTTGAAAACATAAAGAAGCAATACTGAAAATAAAATGACATAAATCCCCAATAAATGCTTGACCATAGCCAAAACTCAAAAAGGAAAGTCCAAGCCTTACATCTACGGTCTTCAAGCTTTGGCTAACCTGGACTAAGCAGAAGTGTTTCCTCCCTACGGACCTAGGGGGGAGGAAGAAAAGAAGCGAAAGGAAAATGGGTCAGATATAAGTCTGGTAAGCCCAGTTATTTAATAGCATGTAAACAAGTAAAAGACTATGACATGAATAAACTGAACTTAGAATGATACCACAAGGATAGGGTTGTCCTAAAACGAGGTAAAGTAAGATTTAACTAGATTTGGCTATCGCACCCACTTTTACTTCTCTGCACCCACTAAGAGCTGTTTAACTAGCAATGTATGTTCATGATAAAGTGATCCCATTCATGTATTGATTAGCTCCTACTCGAATTCATGTATTCCCGGTGTCATGCGGCACCACATGATTTTTAAGTACTTGTGCTGGTTCCAATATAGGGTGTATCAATTCCTATAATGGCAACCCTGACACGATTCAAAGATGCACAAGTGTACGCCTGGTGCCTGCTTTTTCCACTCCGGAGCCCGTGCACGCCCGTACTCCGTCGGAACCTACACTGACACACCTAACCGCCCTTTTGACTGCTTATATTCATCCCATTAATCGTGCCCCACCCTACCTAGTTCAGGGTACCTAGATACATCCATGTGGGTTACTGCTGAAACGGGTCCCCGTTACTAGGGTTTTTCTAGTCAACATGATAAATTGGTTAAGTGTCTTTGGTTTGACTTTAACCCCTATCAATCTTGTCTAGTTAACATGTTAGGTTGGTCAAGTGTTTCCTCAATTACTTAACCCCACCAATCTTGTCTTGTTAGCATGTTAAGTTGGTTAAGTGTTCCATTAATTACTTAACCTCACCATTTCTAGCTTGATTGTTCATGAGCTTTAATTAATTAATTAAAGCATCAACCACTCACATTAGACAGGTATTGTTGTGGTTATTGGATGTGCCGGTCGGTTACGGGCAGTTTTACACCACAACTCAGTCTAACCTCGGGTCTTTCTGGGCTTGATGCACTAACCTCTCACATTAGACAGGTATTGTTGTGGTTACTGGATGTGTCGGTTTGTTCTGGGAAGGTTTACACCACAACTCAGTCTAACCTCGGGTTAGGCATATTCATCTTTTACATTTTATATATGTGAATTTTCTACAAGTGTTTCATGTCACATATTTTAATTATGTTCAAGACTAATGGTATAAATTATACCATTCATGGCCTTAACCATTTACATGGTTTTGGGCCCACCTACATTATTAACATGTTTTGATTTAATAACTATCCCAACGTTACCCCCGTTTGTTCGTTCGTATTAATCACATAAAGTCATTGAGCCCGCATATTAGCCCAATTTATAAACAAGAGGTAAAGAAGGGAACATGCATAATATAGATTCAACCAAACATGTAAATTTTGCATAAAACTTTATTCATATAATTTAACATGTCACATGAACTTGCATATAATTTAGACTTAGATAATCATAAGCCTAAAACATGTTAGTATGTAGATCTAGGCTTGTGTGAACATAACCTCAATTATAAACTAGCATACGACATAATCATGACATGTCCAATCCCAAGGCATGTATAATTTTAACATTAACATATAGGTGTGAACTAGATCTAACATGGTGAACTTGCATAAGTCCACTTTACAAACATGCATATAAATATAGATCTAGTTTTGGATCTAACATATAACTTGCATATGAACATATGTATAATTAGATCGTGACTTGGATCTATCATAAAACATATAACTTGCATTAATCATATGAACCTAGATAGATCTTGACATGGATCCAACATAAAACTTGTAACTTGCATATGAACATATGTATAATTAGATCGTGACTTGGATCTATCATAAAACATATAACTTGCATTAATCATATGAACCTAGATAGATCTTGATATGGATCCAACATAAAACTTGTAACTTGCATATGAACATATGAACATATATATATAGCATATGGATCTAACATAAAGCATATGAATATATATATATATGTAGATCTTGACTTGGATCTAACATAATACATACAACTTGCATTATTCATATAAATATATATATGTAGATCTTAACATGAAACATATAACTTGCATATGATATTGATAGTTTCATTCTCAATCTTTAATAGATCCAACACCAAGTCCAATAAGCCACAAACATTCCAAGACAATTCATGGTAAAATCATCACAAGAAACAAATATGAATTAGCATCGTCAATATTATACAACATGGTATAATTCTATTTTTCATTTTATATCAAATCATGTCTTAAATTTATTTACATCTAAAAGATAACTACACTTACAAAAGACAATCTTGGTTTCAGGAATCTGTATTCTGAAGTAGAAATGCTCGCCTTTGATGTAGACAATCATTGTTTTAGTTTAATTTTGATTTGATTTGGTTTGTCTCTTTTAATTTGCTTCAAGTTGAACGGTGGCTACTTGAGGTTGTCCAACGGCAGCATGACGGCTCTTGGTTTGATTTTTAATATGATTTAGGGTTGATGTATTAGGTTGCTTATATAGAAGTTTGATTTAATAGGAACCGTCAGATTAACCTAGAGCAAATCAAAGCCATTCAGACAAGATAGAATAGTCACATCAACCCTAATGACTTAGCAAGGAGTCCATCAGAACCAATCAGATGCCACATCTGCCTCAGAGCGAATCGGCGCACGGGTTGACAGCCAAACACCCTGAATCAACCCCTAGTCGACCCAAAGGGGCTCGGGTCGACTTCAAAAATGGGCCGGTTCGGTTATTCCCCCTCCCGATTCGCTGTTTTGAACTTTTTTGCATATTTATTTATTTAATTTATTTATATATATATTTCTCATATGCATACAAACTTCAAGGCTTAATAACTTCTTCATAAGGTATCCGTTTTATGCAAACCAAATGTCTATCTTGACCAAAATTTTGAAGCGAACATAATAGCGCAACCCATTTCACTTAATTCTTCTTCTAAAAATTAAGTGTTCTTGAATTTGTTAATTTTAATATTATCAGAAAATTCAGGGTGTTACAGGATCAGACAGCATGAAGAGCACGGTTTTAAATTACTTGACACTCACGGTTTTGAAACCGTGGAGATCATGTTGTCGCTGAAGCGTGAGGAAAGGTAAAATCTCCTCTTCTTCCTTTTTTTTATTTTATTTGTTTGTTTATGCCATCTAAGGCCTTCTATTGCAATTGAATCCGGCTCATGTGTTGGGGTTCCAAAAAAATGGACAAATGTTTTATTTGCGTGTCCGGTATTATTAGTTATATTAGTTTGTATATTTGAAAACCATAAAATGTATATTATACAGTACCTATCATAGAAAGATATTTACTGAAGATAGAAAATAGCAATAATATCACACAAGCCAAAGCCAATCAATATTCAATGCAACCACAACTCCAATCCTTGCCCTTGTACGAAGCATGGGTCATTTTTTAGTGTATATTTAAATTAGAAAATAATAATAATATATGTACTTCGTTACATACTACTGCGTTTTAAATTATAATATAAATTATACGTTCAAGCTTAGTTTTTAATTAATAAATTTCCTACAAAAATCATTTTATACTTCCAATATAACATTTAAACCAATTTAAATATTTAAAAATTAATGGCTAAAATTCTGGGTCGTTACATTCCTTCCCCATTAAAAGAATTTCGTCCTCGAAATTGCCAAGTAGTAAAGATGCTATACTCTACTCCTCACTACCTACTTGGTTGAAATCCTATACTCCGTATTTCCATTACTCAATTTTTATCCGAAACTTCTAATTCTCATATTAATATCCATTCTTTGGTTATTTATTCCAAATACACTGTCCACTATTTTTGGACAATCCATCATCACTTTCTTATCTTCAACCCATATGCTCTTCTGCATATCAACACCCATTCCAATTGATTTTTAATCCATTTATCGATTTCATTATTCCACTTGAATTTTTTTTTACCAATCTCGGTTTTCTTATTTTAATTACAATTAGCAACTCGATTTAAAATTATCAAAAAAAAATCCTGAAAATTTTCTAACTCTTTAAATTTTCTAAAAGTTTCGCCAGCATCTCCTTTGCATGGCTCAATCAGTATGTGACAACCCATCTCCATTAAGGTCTCTCATAAAGGGAATGCCTTAATTTTGGTGGAGCGTTTATTGTGTATAGAACAGAAAAGTAAACAAGACAGATAAATATATTGGTACTTGGAAAATAAAAACCACTTTTATTGCAGTGGAGAAATAGTTTGGTTACATCACATCAAAAACCAACTATAAAACCAAATACACTTATTATCCATCTTGACAAATAAGTTCTGAGTACATAAAATAAAAGACATAACTCCAACATAAAATAGCCATAAATAAGATAGGCTGAACTTTACTTCAGCAATCCAAGCAACTTCCAAAAGAAAGAGATAAAGCTATCCAAATCAAGCTCCACTAGTACCAGTCCCACCCTGAGCACCTGGGGGGAGGGGGGGGGGGGAAGGAAGAAAAGAGGTGGAAACAAAGGGGGTCAGACATAAAGTCTGACGAGTGCAATAACTTTAACAATATAATCATTAAGTAACTAGGACAAGGCATAAGCTGGAAAATAAGGAAATGACTGTGAACAATGGGCATGACAGAGCAAACAAAGGAAATAAGATGAACAAAGATAACGATAAAGGCGCACCTAATCACTATAAGATAATTACTACATTGCACCACACCAAACACCCTAAAAGTTAATCTCGCCTACAGAACTTAATAATGATAATGGTAGTTTCGTGTACCCCTAGTTGCCTTCATAGGTGCCGTCTGCCCCTATCTCAACTAGTTGTACCCACTACCCTCACTCGATCGACTACCTAGCTCGTAGATACTCGTGCTGGCCCCACAGTGGGGTGTATCACTCCCCAAAGTGGCAACCCGATACCACCAAAAATGCACGGCTTATATCTACAGGATGCAACAACGTCTAACCTACCATCCCGGGCCCACACACGCACATGACCCCGTTGGACTTGCGTTGCCACCGCTAACCCGTTTTGGCCTCTTACAATCAAACCCAGTACGCGTGTCCCGTCCTCGACTTGGGTCGAGCCCACAAAGATACTTAATGGGATATTGGTTTGGAAAGGGCCACCATGCATGACACAAGCTTTCCACCTATGCTTGGTCCCCTCTAAGGTTTTCCCCACTTAACCCCATTTTTATTCATGTCTTCTTACATGTTTCAATCTTGGTTAAGTGCATCTAATCATATTTCACATGCCACCCAAGGCACCCTCTTAATTTCACATGCCACCCAAGGCACCCACTTAACCCCCCCATGTCCCACCACATGTTTATCTGGTTAAGTGTTTCTTAATTCGTTAAGACCGTAACCTTGTAAGGACCTCCCACATTAGACTGGCATTTGTGGTTGCTGGATTTGTCGGGCGGGTCCGGGCAGTCTTACACCACAAACAAGCCTAACCTCGTGTCTTTACAACTATTACGCATTTAATTCATGCCTTTGACCTCTCACATTAGACTGGCATTTGTGGCTGCTGGATTTGCCGGGCGGGCCCGGGCAGTCTTACACCACAAAAGAGTTTAACCTCGTGTCTTAGGCGGTTTATTTTTACACATCTTTATTTAACCCCAAAGTGGATTAATATCTCTATTCAAGTTTGTAAATAAATTCCAAATATACTTTTGTCCATAATTGTCACCTAAATTATGTCCATTTATTTTAGGTATACAAATTTTACCAATTATTGCCTCAAATTAATTGTATGCTTTTTAAGGCCATTAGATGCCAATTCTCAATATGTGTATATTCAATATTACCCCCATCGTCCCCATGTTGTTCGTTCGCTTATCATCACACACACACACACACACACACACACACACACACATATATATATATATATATATATATATATATATATATATATATATATTAGACTAGCAATTAGTCTAACACATAAAAGGGAAGAAACACCGCAAATTTGCATAACACATAAATTAGATCTAACTTACAAATAAGGATTACAACATATCTAGCATAAACTTGGTATTGTCATGAATCTAAACATAGGCCTAAAGGTGTGAACTTGCATATACGAATATAGTTTTTACCCAAAACTTGCATATATAAATATAGTTTTCACCCAAAACTTGCATATATGAATATAGTTTTCAACCAAAACTTGCATAGGCCATAGTCACAAACTTGCATAAAACTATGTACGTCATAGATCTAAACCTAAAGGTGTAAACTTGCATATATATGAATCCAATTCCTACCTAAACTTGCCTATAGTCGTTTTACTTGGTTCACATGTAAACCTGTGTACAATTTACATAGAAACTAGCGTATAATCTACACCCAAACTTGCATATAAAATGATGTCAAACATGAATCAAGTTGAACATAGGTGATTTTGGCATATACAAAGGGATCCACAACAAAAACTATCATTATGAACAACTAGCATATATTCACAAAATATCACATTTTTCCAATGTTTCACATACATAGCCATATAACCCAAATTATAACTCAACCTAATTAACTTGTTAATTATCTTATTAAAGAAATCGAACTCACAACTCAAAGAAGGTCTTGAGCTCTGGGATTTGTGTTCTGAAATAGATTTAGCTCGCCTTTGAAGTGGACAAATTCGTTGTTGTTGTTGTTGTTATAGGCTTGAGTTGAATTGAGTTGATTATCTTTACTTTTCCTCTAGTTGATGGCGGCTACTCTAGGTTGCGGGGTGATAACATGACGACCATGGTTCTAATTTTGATTAGGTTTTAGGGTTTGAGTCTACATGTGTTTATATAGAGATTAGGATTAATTTAGGCCATCCGATCAACTTAGAATCAATTAAGACCATCCAGTCAAGATAGAGTCACACCTCAGCCCTAATGACTCAGCACCGAGTCACAAAATCGTCATCTTTCAGATCTGCCTAGGGGGAGGGGGGCAGGTCGACCTATAGGGTAGGTCGACACTAAGGTCGACCCCTTGGTCGACCTGGCCTTGGGCGGCAAATTTCCCGCCCTGCCCAGTTCTGAGTCTGAATTCCTTTTTGAATTTAAATTTGAATTTCAGGAAACTTCCGACAACCATAACTTCTTCATACGAAGTCCAATTTATGCAAACTCAGACTCTATCTCAACCAGAATTCCGAGTCGAACACAATGTCGTAACCCATTTCCCTTGACTCTCACATTTAAAATTAATTAATCTTGAATTTGTTATTTTGATGTTAACAGAAAACTCGGGGTGTTACATTCTCCCCTCCTTAAAGGATTTCGCCCCCGAAATCTCCAAGTTAAGGAGAATGCATATCCTACCATCCAATCGTCCATCTACTCAACCATCAACCATAGGCATCCATTGTCCTTAAAAGACTTCTAATGCTTTCATGTTTATATGCACAGTGTGTGTACATGTCCGTATCTAATGCAAAATCAGGCAGTCTACTGATTCAGTTGACCTCCTTAATGCAAATTATGATAGTGCCATGCGTCCATTATGTATGCAAAAGATCCCTAATGATACATTTTTTTCATGCTTTGCGCAACCATTCATACGAATGCAGCATCCATATGATAACCCAACCATTATACATCCATTAGCCTAAATAAGCACACATCTGTATGCAGTATGAAATTGATTGAGCCGATCTAGTTTCTAATGCGTGTGTATATGCATCCACGAGCAACCACTAGCAAACACTTGCATCCACTAGCATCCATCAACCATAACATGTTTCAAATACATGTTTACATCCATTGGCCTCTTCCTAAGGATAAAGAATATGACCGAGGAGATACGCTCAAAAGATAGATACAAGCTTGAATAAACTTAAGGAAAAGGAGATCAAAGATGTACCCTTAAAAAGAAAAGGGTAGGCTGCACGTATTTTGGCCTCAGTCTCCCAAGTCACGTCTTCCTCGGCGTTGCTCCATTGAACTTTGAAAAGCTTAACTTCACCTTGCGTAGCTTTTTGACTTCCATCCCCAAGATACGAGTTGGAACTCTCCTCACAATCGCTTCTCGTTCCACTTCGACTTCCTCTAGTACGCTTGGCTCCACAACTTCTGCCGACTCATGTAAGCACTTTCGTAGCTGAGAGACATGAAAACCATTATGAACTCCAGCTAGTTTTTCAGGTAGCTCTACTCTGTAGGCCATCGTCCCAATCCTTTCAATGATAGGAAATGGTCCTACAAATCGTGGTGCCAACTTTCCTACGGACCCAAAGTGGATGACATTCCTCAAAGGAGATACTTTAAGGAACACCTTATCCCCAACTTCAAACTCAAGGTCGGTCCTTCTCTTGTCCGCATAGGATTTCTGTCTATCTTGGGCAGTGTTCATTCTCCTTCGTATCAAGTCCACTTTCTCTGAAGTCTCTTTAGTCATGTCCGGCCCAAGTATAAGTTTATCTATGGACTCCCACCAACAAGTTGTTGATCGACATGGCCTTCCATATAAAGCTTCGAAGGGTGCCATGCCTATAGTGGCTTGGTAGCTATTGTAATAAGCGAATTCCACCAAAGGGAGATGATCCTCCCAAGATCCTCCAAAGTCAAGAATGCAAAGTCTCAAAAGATCCTCCAGTACTCTGTTCATCCTTTCCGTCTGACCATCGGTTTGAGGGTGATAGGCTGTGCTTAAACATAGCTGTGTGCCTACAGCCTCTTGCAAACTCCTCCAGAACTCGCTTGTAAAGATTGGGTCTCGATCACTCACTATACTGGAGGGTATCCCATGGAGTCGAGCTATCTCCTTAAGATAAATAGAGGCTAAAGACGAGGCGGTCCTCCTACTTTTGATTGGTATAAAATGAGCGCTTTTCGTGAGTCTGTCCACTATTACCCAAATACAGGTATTGCCCCTTCTTGACCTAGGCAACCCATCAACAAAGTCCATCGAGATGCTTTCCCATTTCCATTGCGGAACTTCTAGAGGATGAAGCAAACCACCAGGCTTCTTCTGCTCTTCCTTGACTTGCTGGCATATCATGCATTTTGAAACAAATTCAGCTACATCCCTCTTCATGCCATTCCAAAAGAAAACTCTTTTGATATCTTTATACATCTTGTCTCCCCCGGGGTGTTTTGGTCATCTTGGAATGGTGTTCTTCTTCCAGAACAATCTTCACCAAGTATCTTGCTTGTGGGACGCATAGTCTTCCATCCCGTCTCAACCAACCCTTAATGTTGATGGAGTATCTATTGAGGTGACTAGAAGTCTCTCCCCTAATCAGCTTATCTATCACATCAACTAGCTCAGGGTCTTCACATTGCTCGGTTCCTATTGAGTCCAACAAAGTAGGCCGCATTGCCATCAAGCCAGTCACATAATCAACAAAGGGTCTAAAATCAAAATTGGCTATGAACTCCAAACTTTGCGTTTCCACAAAGAGAGGACTTAAGGTCAGCTTCTTTCTACTTAAGGCGTCTGCTACTACATTGCCCTTGCCAGGAGTATAGGAGATCTCAAAGTCGTACGAGGCGAGAAACTCCATCCATCTTTGCTGCCTTAGATTGAGGTCTTTCTGCGAGAAAAGGTACTTCAACGATTTATCGTAACAACCCGGAAAATCTGAGCCAGTTTAGAATTTTTATTTTGGCAATTTTAGTGAATTTTGATTATTTAAAATGAATTATTTTAAATAATAATGACGAAAAATTTATTTTGAATAGAAATAGAACGTATATATTTATATACGTCGTCATTAGAATATAAATATTTATTTATATATATAAAAGGAATTGAAAATGGCGCGGTAGTTCGATAATTCGATTTCAAAATTCAAATGAATGTACCGGGTGCAAAATAAACCGGATTTTAGCGAAACCAAAAATATGTGAATCTAATTGAGAATATCTTTCCAACGAATCCGAAAAACCGAAATTTCATCGCGGGTATAAAAAGATATGTCCAGTTGAAATTTCAGAATAGCCGCTATGGAATTTCAGCCCTTAAAAATAGCTATTTTGCAAACGATCTCGGATTTCGACGAAACCACTTTTGTTGGATCCGTGATGTCAAGTTATTGCTAGGTTTCAAATTTCGTAATTTTTCGAATCAATATGTGAGCGTGGTAAAGGAAAACGCGTTTGACCAGTTTTAGTTGATTTTAATCGACTGGGAAATGGCTATTTTTCAAACGGTCTCGGAATTTGACGAAACTAGTTTTATTAGGACCGTATCGTCAATACGAAGCTAGAAAATATTTTTCTGGAATTTTTCGAGTTCGTATGTGACCCCGGTAATTTGAAATGTACGTTTAAAATTCAGTATAATGATTTAAATGTAAATTCAATCGAAATTGATTCAAACAGTCGAATTGGCCTATGATACATATCCCATTGTGTTCGGAATGGGGGTAATTAGCAAGGGACGACAGTCAGTGGGTTCGATTTTGTGTTCGAATTATAAGTCAACTCATAGGAAGAAAAATAATAATATTAATTATTAAATATATATAATAAAACATGTCCTCTCTCCTTAACCCTCTCTCCCTCCTCCTTATTCATTCAGATAAAATAAAATAAATAAAAAACCCCCAACCCTAACCGATCGTCGCCCCCCTAGAGCACATCGTGCTCCTCCTCAGGTGGCGCCGCGCCACCCCTATCTCCGACCTCGCCCCTCTCTTCACCTCCGACGCCTTCCACTTGCTCCCTTCGATTGACCCTCCTGCGCGAGCTCGAACGCCACCAGGCCTCACCCCTCCGCACCGGTCGACTGAACCACCCCCTCTGGCCTCCTCAATAGCCGACGTAGCACCCCCTTTCCCCTATTGGGAAACCTAAACCCTCCCACTACCTGAAGACCGCTGCCTGCAGCTCCTCAGCCACTGGAGCACCTCCAAGCGACGCCAACATCCACCAACCCCGCTCTCCTCCCAGATCGACCTTAATGTAGTAAGTTTTTATATATATTTCTGTTATATAAAATCTGATTTTATTTATATGAACGGTTATAGTTTTATTTAGATAAAGATTATGTTTTTAGAAAAAAATACAAAGGGTTGGATTTTTAGATGATAAAAAAAAATTGATTTTCAACGTGCGAAAGAAGCTATTTTTAAATTGTAAAAGAAGTGATTTTTAATTTTGAAAATATAAACATATGGTTTTCAAAGGTTAAAAATATAATCTTTATATTATAGAAAGGTTAAAAATATAATTTTTATATTATAGAAATATTAAAAATATGATTTTTATATAGTAGGAATAATAAAAATATTATTTTTATATAAGTATAGTATTAAAAATAGGATCTTTATATAATAGAAGATATAAGAATACTATTTTTATATAAGTAGTGTATTGAAAATAGAATTTCTATATAATAGAGAATATAAAAATATTATCTTTATATGAGTAGTGAAATAAAAAATCTGATTTTTATTATATATAATGAAGTAAAAATGTGATTTTTATAGTGATGATATAAAAAATTCGATCTTTGTATAAGAATTCGAAATATATATAAAAATATAATTTTTATATAGAAAGAAGCGTGGTAAAAATATATGAAGTAGAAATAAAAACATGGTTTTTATTTATTAGAATGAAGTAATAAAAATATAATTTTTATTTGAACAACGTGAAAAGAACTGCATTGGAATTTCAAGCAGATTAAAACAGTTCAGCAGTTCGAAAGCAAAGCACGATGGAATGGAACCCTCGGTGAGAACTTCTCACTTTTAATTTAATTTTTGTAGTTTAAAATATATACTAGGATGAAGATGGTGTTTAGTAGCACCCGACACCCGTCGTCCACAGCCCATGGACGGCTTGTATGCTTGTTTGTTTGATTTTGATGTGTAGTTGATTGTGTGATGTGAAATGAAATAAAATATTTTATAGTTAAAAATAGAATTTTTAACGTGTATTTAAAATAAATATTTATAAACAAATCGGAGATTTGTTTATATACACTGATTTGATTTATATTGATTGGGACGATAAATTTTACACATCTCCCAACTACACAAATAAAATCTGTGTTTGATTGTTTGAAACCCCACATGGGTATTGGGATGATATATGACATACAATAATCCCAATAATTAGTTGTATGTCGATCGATTGATTGACATGCTGTTATAAGCGTTAAATATTTATATTTGATGCTTATATAGTGTAGAACGCACTCTGGATGATGGTTGATTATTTATCGTTGTTATTTTGTACATGTGTTGTAGAAAATCCATATAACTAACATTGTATGGTAATTGATTGGGCCTCATTCCAGTTTTGAAATAGAAATATTTGAAAAAGAAATATTTGAAATAGAATATTTGAAAATAGAAATATATGAAGCCGTGTGGATTAGATTGACGCCATTTTGACGTGAACGATATTTATATCGATTTTATTCAATTTTCAATGTATATTGAAAGTGTTTTCGAAATTTAAATTATATTGAAAGTGATTTCGAAATTTGAATTATATTGAAAATAATCGAAATTCGAATTGAAATTGAAAAGAATTGAATTCAAATTGAAATTCGAATTAAATTGAGTAGAATTGAAATTCGAATTAAATTGAAATGAATTGAAATTCGAATTAAATTGAAATTGAATTGAAATCGTTTTGAAATGAATTTAAAACGAATTTATATTGGAATATTCAATTTTGATTTGAAATTGAATAGGAAGTTGAAACTGTTTTGAAAATGAATTTACGATTTATAAAGCACGTTTTGAATTGAAATCGACGAAGTATATATTATATATATGATATAATGGCCTGAATAGAACGCGCCGCGTCGCGGTAGTTCGTGAATTTCGACCATTGACTTCGAATGGATATTACGGGAGATCCGACCGTCGGATTCTCCTAAAACTGGAACCGTTGGGTTCGTATCGAAAAGAGCTTTCTAACGAATATTAGAAATCTGAGATCTAACTGTTGGATTTAGAATTATGTCCAAATTAAATTTGGAAAAGGTCGCTGTAAGTGCAGTTCGATGGCCGTTGATGGAAATCGACTGTACGGGCCTTGATAAATTTATTAAAAATATCAATAATTTGTGTAAAATCATAAGAAATGATTTGTGAAGAATTGGGATGAAAAACTCCATATTTGAAAAGATAAAAATAGATTTTTATCGAAATGAACTAGTTTTGACCTATAATAAAAATTTATTTATTTTTAAAATAAATAAATTGGATTTGAAATGATTTTGAAAATAACCAGAATTTCCAATATTTGAATTGGAATGGATTTGAATCGAAATCGTCTTCGGAATAGTTCGATGTTGGATTTCGTGATTATACAGATGTTGTTATCGAAGTTTGAAAGATATAGATATATATATATATATATCGTTATTTCCAATACGATATTTGTTGGTCGTCGAATTTGATATTGAATATAAGCCGATATATTTTCTATTCGGAGCCTTGTATTTAATATCAAATGTGATTTGGGTTTGTCGTGAATGGTGTCTACATTAACACTATTCTTAAACCCAGTTGAGAAAAAGATTAAATATTTTTATTTAGATTTAGTGAAGTGTACCAATTAAATAATATTTAATTGGAATTGAATTGGTGTTGATTTTTGGGTTTATCGTGAACAGTGTTTTAAATAACACTTGTTCTTTAACCCGATAATTAATGGAATGTGATTTTGGGTTGTCGTGAACGGTATCTTCAATAATACTGTTCTTAGACCCATGAGTTAAGAAAATCAGAAATTAACGGGAGATTAGATAAGTTGAATGGTTTCTGGGGTATTGATCTGATGTTGGTTTCGGCCTTCGTCGTTAATACTTAGGGAATCACTCACTTGCTAATTTACGGTTAGGGACTGATTGAAATGCGATGTGATTTTGGGTTTATCCTGAACCGTGTTTTAAATGACATGGATTCTTTAACCCAGTTACAGATTAAAACTAAGTGGAGTTTTAATGAATCTTTAATTAGATTGAAAAGATCGAGAATGGAGTATCACCAGTTTTTCTCCAGGCGATAGTTAAATCTTTAATTAGATTTGAACGTGAAATGGTAATTGAATTTACCGATAACACCGTGGTGTTAGATATGAAGTATTACCAGTTTTACTTCGTGGGATGAATAGGTCGGGATTGGGAAATTAAAACAAATGATTACTTCGGTAAGGTTCGTTAATCCCAACTAGTTTGAATTGATATTCAAAAGAAGATTAAAGAATAAATTTAAAAGAATTTATCTTTGATAAAATTAATGGGAACCTTTCCCTAAGAATGTGAAATTTAGAAACTAATTGTAGGTTGGCTAAGAAGATTGATTTCCTGGTTATTGATCTGATGTTGGTTTCGGCCTTCGGGTTTAATATTTTGGGGAATTATTCTCTTGTTAATTTACGGTTAGTGACTGATGAATTGGAATGAGGCGTATGTTGTGTTTGTGTAACACTTGTTTATACGCGAGTTATTCGGAAAGACCGGGTTTATCCCATTCTGAATAACTGATATGACGATAAGTCGAAGGTGAAGACGGTGGTTGAAGACCGGAGGTCTTCACAACGTTTGGATAATTACTGATGATCTTGATTGGGTTATACACCCAAGAGGAGGGAAACAGTTAGTGATCTTCCAGACGTACTTGGAGATCGATGGATATGCGGGGTACTAGGTTCCTCCGGTTTCGTTCAGACCCAGAACGAACTTGTAAATGGAATGTGTGTCTGACATTGGATTTTAGTCTGTGTGATTGATTTCTATTAAATATATATCTGTTTGGCGGCGGAGAATTTATTCTCTTTCTTAACGCCCTTCTCTGAGACGTACGAGCTCAGGGGTTATATATTGATGGATATCCATTGCATGGAGTGAATTGCCTATGTGGCATGCCTAAGTGGCAAATGATCAAGGCTCTTGTTGAAAAGCAAAGTCTTGTGGTTGATGATCAAAGCACGACCTTTGTGGCATAGCTTTTTGTAACGTTTAATTCGCGAGTTTCACACCCGGTATGAACCAGAAACGGGAGAAGGACCTCAGGGAGGGCATGCATTCCTTTGTGGATTGTTCTCAATTCTATTCGGGCTTTCCTTACCGGGGAAGTTCGGGACGTTTCTTGGTCAGTATACAATTCAAATTTCTCACCTAAGAGATAGTGGCGCCAAGACTTAAGCGCAAAAACGATGGCTACTAACTCTTGATCGTGGGTTGGGCAGTTTTTCTCATGCACTTTTAACTGCCTTCCACCATAAGCTACTACCTTCCCCTCTTGCATCAAAACAGCGCCTAGTCCCGTACCGCATGCATTTGTGTATACCGTAAACATCTTGCTCCCATCTGGTAATGTCAAAACTGGGGCTGTTGTCAGAGCCCTCTTCAATCGTTGGAAAGCGACTTCGCAATCCAAATCCCAAGTGAAAGTCAGGTTCTTTTTGTTAACCTTGTAATCACCAAAGCTCACTGCGTTCTCTCGTTCTGCTCGCGGCGCTCCTTGCTCGCGGAGCGGCATACCGAAAAAGAAGTATGATACAAAGGTGCGTAGCGAACAGAAATGATCAAGGAAAGTGAATTTTGCTTACAAAGAGGGCCTTTTATTCATTTTGTAAATCTTTATTTGATTCTGATTTTCTTAACAAATGATATTAATAGTGGAGCTGAGATTTTCGCAAAGTCTTTAATGAACTTGCGATAAAAGCCTGCTAGTCCAAGAAAACTTCGGATTTCGGTTTCATTCTTTGGAACCTTCCAATCTTGGACCGCAACTACTTTTGCGGGGTCCACAGCTAACCCTTCTTTGGACACCACATGCCCAAGAAATCTTACTTCTTCCCTCCAGAAATGGCACTTAGAGAATTTTGCTTTTAACTGATGTGCACGGAGAGTATCCATGACTTCTCTTAAATGCAAAGCATGCTCTTCCTCATTTTTCGAGAAAATCAGAATATCGTCTACGAAGACCATCACGAATTTATTGAGAAATTCCCGGAACACTCTATTCATTAAATCAACAAAATAAGCAGGTTCGTTTGTCAAGCTGAAAGGCATGACGAGCCATTCGAAGAAATCGTCCAGGGTTCTGAACGCGGTCTTATCAATGCTATCTTCAGCCACTCTTAGCTGATGAAATCCGGTAGCCAAATCTAATTGGGAGAAAACTGTTGCACCTACAAGCTGATCAACCAAATCATCTATTCTTGGCAGTGGGTGCCTATTTATCTTGGTCAGCTTGTTTAGCTCCCTATAATCAATGCATAGGCGAAGTGAACCGTCCGCTTTGGTTGCGAACACCACCGGAGCACCCCATTCAGAAATACTCCGCCTTATAAACCCTTCTTCTAGCAGCTCCTTAACTTGCTTGCTAAGCTCCTTTCTCTCCCTTGGAGCCATGCGTCTAACGGGTAAAACGGGTTTTGCATTATCAATTGGATATATGCGGAAGTCTATCTCCCACTTCGGAGGCAAGCCCTCTACTTCCTCAAAGACATCCGAGTATTCACGGACCACTCTAACAGACTGAAAACTCTCAACAGACGCGTCAAGCGATTCTAGATAACTTAGCATAACAGAATTCATGGGATTACAAGAGATTTCGAGAGTGTTGCCTAAGCGAGTCATAAGCCTAACCTCTCTCTTTTCACAAACTAGGACGGCTCCATTACTGGATAACCAATCCATGCCCAGAATTAACCCATAGCCCGTGAAGCCCAAAACATAAGCATCACATCTAAACCCAATGCTAAGTATAGAAATTTCCAAATCCAAACAAATCATCGACAAACAGGCTGAGCCCCCAATTGGATTTGAAACAATTAAGGGATCCTCTACGATACTTGTGTTTAGGTTTAGTGACTCAACTAAAGTAGTAGATATAAAAGAGTGCGATGCACCAGAATCAAAGAGTGTGCGAACAGTATGATAAAAAAGATAAACTAAACTTTCAACGGAAATCGCTCTACCTCGTTCTTGCAGCGGTGGGGCCACGAGAGCCTGGACCTGCCCCCTTGCCTGCCCTGGTGCCATGAGAGCCTGAATCTGCCCTCCAAAGGTAGGCCCTGCCCTCTGCCTTTTCTTTGGGCAGTCCTTAATCAGATGTCCTACCTCGCCACAGTGGAAACAACCAGTCTTCTTGTTCTTCCTACAATTTTTGCTCAGATGGCCTGGCGTCCCACAGTTAAAGAATCTTTTATTTCCCTTGCCATTGTTGTCTTTACCACCCTTCTTGTTCTGCTGTTGCTGTTGTGGTTTCTTTGGATCCCCTTTCTTCTTAGGTGCCTTATTAGCATTGGTGCCTTTCTCCTCTTCATGCATAAGTGTCATGTCAACCAGTCTCTCAAAAGTGGCCCCCTTAGGGATGTGGGTCATAGCTAACCCATTTAGCGGATCGTTCAAACCCTTAACAAACCTCAGGGCCTTCTTTTCGGGTGTATTCACCAAGTCCAAGCCAAATCTCGCCAACTTATTGAACTTGTTGATGTACTCTTTCACTGATAGATTTCCCTGCGTCAATGCCAAAAACCCTTCCATGTATAGATTCTCTTCGGCCCGTGAGAGAAACTTTGCCTCAAAACCTACACCTGAAATCCGGCCACGTATCAACTGGACGCTCTCCATTAGTGACATCCCACCAAAAAGAGGCCTCATCCTTCATTAACCAGGAAGCTAACTGGACCTTTCTTCCATCTTCTACCTCAAAGATTCCGAACAATTCTTCCACCTCCTTTAGCCAATTTCGAGCTTCAACAAACGTCTCCGACCCGTGAAAAGGTTTTTCGCCCATTGCCCGAATGTCCTTGCATATCTTTGCGGAAGTATCAACACGAGGAGGAGGAGGATTTCCTGGGCCTGTGACATTGGCCCTAGCTTCCAGACATCTTCTTAACCATCCTGGTATCGGTATCCCCTCGGGTATCTCGGGAATTCCAGACATGCTGAAAAGAAAATGAAGAGATTCAAACGGAGAATTCGAGAGAAAGATATATGGCTCTTGGGGGTTATGTTTTTAAAATAATCTTTTCTCTTAAAAATAGTTTCCTTAAAACGTATTTTTGAAAGTATTTCTTTATAAAAATGCTTTTTGAAAAATAGTTTTTCAAAATATCTTATCTGTTCTGGTAACCTTCAGCTCTAATACCACGTGTAATACCCCACGTCCATTAAGGTCACTCACAAAGGGAATGCCTTAATTTTGGTGGAGCGATTATTGTGTATAGAACAGAAAAGCAAACAAGAAAGATAAATTTATTGGTACTTGGAAAATAAAAACCACTTTTATTGCACTGGAGAAATAGTTTGGTTACATCACATCAAAAACCAACTACAAAACCAAATACACTTATTATCCATCTTGACAAATAAGTTCTGAGTACATAAAATAAAAGATATAACCCCAACATAAAATAGCCATAAATAAGATAGGCTAAACTTTACTTCAGCAATCCAAGCAACTTCCAAAAGAAAGAGATAAAGTTGTCCAAATCAAGCTCCACTAGTACCAGTCCCACCCTGAGCACCTTGGGGGGGGGGGGGGGGAGGGAGGAAGAAAAGAGGTGGAAAAAAGGGGGTCAGACATAAAGTCTGGCGAGTGCAATAACTTTAACAATATAATCATTAAGTAACTAGGATAAGGCATAAGCTAGAAAATAAGGAAATGACTATAAACAATGGGCATGACAGAGCAAACAAAGAAAATAAGACGAACAATGATAACGTTAAACGCACACCTAATCACTATAAGATAATTACTACATTGCACTGCACCAAACACCCTAAAAGTTGATCCCGCCTACAGAACTTAATAATGATAATGGTAGTTTCGTGTAGCCCTAGCTACCTTCATAGGTGTCGTCTGCCCCTATCTCCACTAGGTGTACACACTACCCCATTTCGATCAGCTCCCTAACTCGTAGATACCCGTGCTGACCCCACAATGGGGTGTATCACTCCCCAAAGTGGCAACCCGATACCACCAAAAATGCACGGCTTATATCTACACGATGCTACAACGTCCTACCTACCAGTCCGGACCCACACACGCACATGACCCCGTTGGACTTGCGTTGCCATCGCTAACCCGTTTTGGCCACTTACAATCAAACCCAGTACGCGTGTCCCATCCTCGACTTGGGTCGAGCCTACAAAGATACTTAGTGGGTTACTGGTTTGAAAATAGCCCCCATGCATGACACAAGCTTTCCACCTATGCTTGGTCCCCTCTAAGGTTTTCCCCACTTAACCCCATTCTTATTCATGTCTTCTTACATGTTTCAATCGTGATTAAGTGCATCTAATCATATGTCACATGCCACCCAAGGCACCCTCTTAATTTCACATGCCACCCAAGGCACCGACTTAACTCCCCATGTCCCACCACATGTTTATCTGGTTAAGTGTTTCTTAATTCATTAAGATCGTAACCTTGTAAAGACCTCCCGCATTAGACTGGCATTTGTGGCTGCTGGATTTGTCGGGCAGGTCCGGGCAGTCTTACACCACAAACAAGCCTAACCTCGTGTCTTTACAACTGTTACGCATTTAATTCATGCCCTTAACCTCTCACATCAGACTGGCATTTGTGGCTACTGGATTTGTCGGGCTGGTCCGGGCAGTCTTACACAACAAAAGAGTCTAACCTTGTGTCTTAGGCGGTTTATTTTTACACATCTTTATTTAAACCCAAAGTGGATTAATATCCCTATTCAAATTTATAAATAAATTCTAAATAAACTTATGTCCATAATAATCACCTAAATTATGTCCATTTATTTCAGGTATACAAATTTTACCAATTATTGCCTCAAACTAGTTGTATGCCTTTTAAGGCCATTACATGCCAATTCTCAATATGTGTATATTCAATATTACCCCCATCATCCCCACGTTGTTCGTTCGCTTATCATGACATATATATATATATATATATATATATATATATATATATATTAGACTAGCAATTCGTCTAACACATAAAAGGGAAGAAACACCGCAAATTTGCATAACACATAAATTAGATCTAACTTACAAATAAGGATTACAACATATCTAGCATAAACTTGGTATTGTCATGAATCTAAACATAGGCCTAAAGGTGTGAACTTGCATATACGAATATAGTTTTCACCCAAATCTTGCATATATAAATATAGTTTTCACCCAAAACTTGCATAGGCCATAGTCACAAACTTGCATAAAACTATGTACGTCATAGATCTAAACCTAAAGGTGTAAACTTGCATATATGTGAATCCAATTCCTACCTAAAATTGCATATAGTCATTTTACTTGGTTCACATGTAAACTTGTGTACAATTCACATAGAAAAAAGCATATAATATACACCCAAACTTGCATATAAAATGATGTCAAACATGAATCAAGTTGAACATAGGCGATTTGGCATATCCAAAGGGATCCACAAAAAAAACTATCATTATGAACAACTAGCATATATTCACAAAATATCACATTTTTCCAATGTTTCACATACATAGCCATATAACCCAAATTGTAAATCAACCTAATTAACTTGTTAATTATCTTATTAAATAAATCGAACTCACAACTCAAATAAGGTATTGAGTTCTGGGATCTGTGTTCTGAAATTGATTTTGCTTGCCTTTGAAATGGACAAATTCGTTGTTGTTGTTGTTATAGATTTGAGTTGAATTAAGTTGGTTAGCTTTACTTTTCCTCTAGTTGATGGCAGCTACTCTAGGTTGCGGGGTGATAGCATGACGGCCATGGTTCTAATTTTGATTTGGTTTTAGGATTCGAGTCTACATGTGTTTATATAGAGATTAGGACTAATTTAGGCCATCCGATCAACCTAGAATAAATCAAGACCATCTAATCAAGATAGAGTGAAACCTCAGCCCTAATGACTCAGCACTGAGTCACAAAATAGTCATCTTTCTGATCTGCCCGGGAGGGGGGGAGGTCGACCCCCTGGTTGACCTGGCCTTGGGAAGGAAATTTCCCGCCCTGCCCCGTTCTGAGTCTGAATTCGTTTTTGAATTTAAATTTGAATTTCAGGAAACTTCCGACAGCCATAACTTCTTCATACGAAGTCCAATTTACGCAAACTCAGACTCTATCTCAACCACAACTTGCCTTTCTAGGCCTACTCCAATCCAAAAGAAAAACAAAAAGCCAAGCGGCTTGCCCCATAGTCTCATAAAACCATCAAACTCAACTAATATTGTAAACATGTACCTTTTGTCGGCCATGATTCTATCTCTTGCATTTCCTTCCATTCAATATCTGCTCAGTATACACATATCCATTTCAGTTGGTTTCAAATCAATCCAACTTCCATTTTATCAATTCAAGTCTGATTTCTATTTAAGTAAATCCACTTATTATACTTGAATCCAATTTTATCACAATTCAATTTCAATTAACAGCATCCAATATATATTCAACTTGCTTATTCATAAGATGAACCATTTTAATAATTCGAAATTCAACATCTCTATATTTAATTTCATTCGAGATTATCTCCAATCCAATCCATGATCCATAAATAAATATTCACATTCATTCAAATTGATGTTAAATCAATTTATTCTTTTTCCACTTTACAAACTACTTAGTTTAATTTCCAATTCGATACAATTCTATTTAACTTAAGTTAAAATTTTAATCTATTCAGTTTACTTTCTCTATTTTAATTCATTTAACTTGTACAAGTTAACTTAAATTCAAGAATTCAAATTCCCAGTATTTATTTCAAATTTAGCTTGAAATCATAATCACATACATATATTTATAATCAATCTAATTCAAAACATTCGAATTTTCTAAAACATCTTGACCTTTTCAAACAAAATTTTCATTCCCAAATAACTATGGTAGCAATCCGTCACTCACAAACTTGGAAATGAATACCGATAATGTCGTGATCCATTATCAGAATTATTTTCTCATCATTGAAGTGATTTCCGTGCTTAATCCCTTTAAAAATCCATTTAAACCATTCTTGTTCGAAAATACATTAAAGTACTGTTATATTACTTTATAATATTTCAAAAAATATTTTCAAAACACGCGTAATTTAAATTCCAATTGTGGTTTGAACTTAATCCTGGTTTATCTCATTTGTATACATTATCCGTATACAAATTATATAACCATTTCAATATTTCATAATTCCATTTGATTGTAATAACAATCAACACATTCATACATAATAGTTCAGAAATGATTCCTTTTATTAAAAATAATTTTTGGGTAGAATTATTTCATTTACCCATCTTGAAACAATATTGTATCAATTTGCTCTGTTCAAGAGTTTAGAAACACCATCGATACAATTGTACATTCTGTATCGACCAGAATTCATAAACTACTCAACAAACCAAATAACACAATTTTATATCAAATCTACAAATGCACTCTCTTGTATATATACTCAAACTCAATCTGAGGTATTACTAACCCCATATTTATTGAGTCACGCCACAGAGCCAAGCTTATCATTCAAACTTCAGCTCTGATACCAAATGTAATAGCCCGAATTCCGTACTCTTTGAGTCGACTAATAATGCCACACGTCCAACCCAAATTGCATAGAAATACGAATCATTATTAGAAAGAAGTTTGAGGATGAGAAATAGAAAGAAAGAAATATTTAGAATAGAAGAAAAAGAAGATCACGAACTCACCGTGGAACGAATAAAATATATTAGATAACATAAACTTAGAGATACAATTCAGTAACTTTATATACATACCATCATCAGAGAACAACAGTTATTTCTGGAACAGTTATAAACGTCAATTTCCAAATACGAACATAATACATAGCGGAAAAATATGATAGTCTATATCTAACCGATGAAGCCTCCTGCTTCAAACTCCTCCACGTGAACCTGTAAAATTCCGACTACTTGACTGCCCATACAAATTTGGGCACTCAAGAGTTTAGGGAAAACAAACAAAATAAACTCTGGGTCAGTCATCGAACTGGTGTGAGTAAACTCCAACCATTGGTTTAACTTTCAAAATCCTTTTGAAAGAAATGATAATCGAAAGACCGATCCACACATAAACACGGATGGTTTTTACCTTACAATGACCAAAAATATTTTTGATATCAAATCCAATGATATTAAAATAATGTCTATATCAAATAAATAGAAATCTAGCGGAACGCTTGCATCTCACGCTCCATATATAATATTAAATCAAAAACCATAGGGCGCTTATTGGAGATTGAATTTCCAACATGACAAGGTATGGAACCACCTTCCGATAGTGTATCCCTAGAGGGAAATACACTGGGTTCAACAAGAACGTCTTGCAACCCGACCCACACATGGCTGACCACTCGTTTAACATAAGTCCCATGTTCATTTTATATTATTATGCATATATAAACTATATATATATTCCTCTCTCTCACTTTACATATATATATATATATATATATATATATATATATAAATCAAATAAAACTTGTATAAAATTTCAAACTATAGCTTTGTATATAAATAAACTTAAACATCACAACAAGTATATGAAACTCAAAAATCTTTATGTATTTATATATAACCAAACTTAAAACTAAAAATAGATGGCACATCAAAAGTATATTAATATAACCCAACTAATAATGTAAAATACAAACATGGCCAATATGTTTTTTTATAACACACACACACACACACACATATATATATATATGTATGTATGTATGTATATAAAGCTCACGGACAAGCATACACAAACCTACATACCATACATCAAGATCTTGTATCTGTTTATATAGAAAGACTAAAGGTGTATGTATATTTATAAAACAACAAGTTTTTTATAACATACTGTACTAATTCACTTGGAAGATAGCAAATATACCTCTTTAACAGTAGTTGAGAGTCAAAAACCAAACTAGATGTGGGATGTAGGGACTCAGATCTGACAATATGGAATTCTCATGATTATCAGGCCTGATTAGGGTTTTAGGGGGGTTCGCATATTTGCAGATAAGGGTTTTTAGGGGAAAAGTTTTGAGGAAAGAATAAATAAAGTACAGGGGAAACAAATAGGGTGAGAATGAATTTTGCTTGTACAAAATAAGATACAGCTTTTGCCCGTATCTTATTTGGTACAGCTATAATTCATACCCAAATGAGAAGGAAAGCCAACTAATTAGATGGGAACTGATACGACGAAAAATAGGGATGAAACTGGATACGGCTAAAACTTGCATCACATATGATAGTGCTGATAGTCATAACTAAACATTTAAATAAGGTTAATTAACTTATCATATTTGATACGAAAAACAGCCAAATCCAACTGGGAGTATCTAAATTTGCATTTTGGGTAGTGTACGTTTGTAGAAATCAATGTATATGGTCTAAGAAATACAATGTCAGGCGCCCGTCCATGCAAGCTATCCAAGAACAAGAAAAAACGAAGGTACTCTTTTGCCACATCCTGTCAAGAATAATCCCTAAGATTAGTAACAAGCAGTCCTTGAATCGTGCAAAGTCCCAAAACGTAGGGACTACAGCTACAAATATAATCCAGGTAGCTAACCAAAGACATCAACAAGCGGTCCTTTCCATTTCATGGCCTACACTTTCAATTAATCGTTATATGCATAAGCATAATGTAAATTTAGTTCGAATACAAAGTCGGTTCGAAGTGGTTTTCATTACTTTGGAAACCATGTCCAAAAACTGTTCCCTCTAAAATTAATGTACTCGTAAATCCATGTTATTTTCATTACTTATAAAATAGCTCTATATACTTAACCAAATGGTATAAGTAATGTTACCAACTTACATGGCCAAACAATGTCATCTGATATGTTGTTTACTAAACCAAAACAATTCTTTTTAACTTTTAAACTTTGCAATTTAAAGTTTATAATATCAATTACGGAAATAAAAACTTGATTTCCAACATCTTCTCTCGTTTTCAAATTAGTATCGTCCCTTGGATAATAATGAAGTTTTTCAGGTTGGGGTAGTTTATTTACTTGTCAGACCTTGACTAAACAAAATTGTTATCTCTAAGATAAATAGAAATTGCTGGCGCAAAATATGATATTCAGTACATGTCACAATAAGTTCCATTTACTATTCAATTTAAATAGGGTTTTAAATCCCTTTTCTTGCATTTAACAATCTCTTTCCAATCTAACCATTTTAACTTAATTGATTTATTAAGTAAATCCTTACTAAAAACCATTTAATTAAATTTAAAAGCTCTTTTATAAACCTTATTTACAAATCCAGGATTTTATTATAAAAAATCCTTATGTAACATCCTAAATAAAATTTCATTTACAAATAATATTCCAAAGTTTGATTTTAATTTTCTGTAATAAACTTCAAATATTATTAGGTCTTGCTCGATTATAATCAAATCTTGTAGAACTTAGTTTGTAAATCACATTCAACCAATTATAGGTTCTTGTGATGACCCTAGGATACACACCATATTTTATAATTATTTTCATTAAATAAATTAGTGATAATGTTGTTTGTGTGCATGGATGTTCGTTTATAAGTTAACTGACAAGTAAATGTTAGCATGAATTAATACATATACGTGTCTTATAATTTATAAGCATGAACTAGGTACAATTAAAAAATCAAGGCAAGCCAAACATAAAAAGAATGGTCTAGATACTAACTGGGCAATAACTATAAGGCCTTATGAAATTATTTAATATATGACTTACTCAAATGTAGGCAAGATACTTAAATTTTCTTAACAAAATAAAAGCACTAGCCAGGTAAATGGCATGATGGTTTTATTTCTAAAAATGGAAACAAGTGTGATAGATAAAAATAATAAGGAGACAAAAGGGAATCAAATTAGTTAATGTGGACCATTGAAAAAATGTTGAATGAATACGAATGATAGCCTAATAGTTATTTTAGGGGTAAGATAGGTATTTTGTGGGACTAAAACCTTATTAAACCTAATGTGTAATGACTAGTGTTAAAGGATTTTGTGTGGAAAAATATTATAACTTTATTTTTTTCCTAAGTAAAACATTGATGGAGTTGTAGAGTTGGTAGTGAACATGTGGAAAATGTAGGATCAAAAGAAGAAATGGTGATGGTGATTATAATCCATTTCTATGGCAACAAGACCCAAAAGAGGCAACCACTTTAACATGTTTTATCTCTTGCTGTAGTATACTTTGAATTAATATAAATATGTATCTAAATTTAATAAAAATATTATTTTGATGTTGCGTTTTTATGAAGTAATAAACCTAGCAAAATCTGGTAAGAATGTTGATTAAAAGCCTTAAAAAAACATTTCTATGTAGCAGGATTTAAAGGTAAGAACATGCACTTTGAATAAGTAGATTCATGCTTATGTCTATTCTTATGTAAAGGAAAGTAGAGCAATGAAACTTTATGTGCTAATCCACATTTTTAATTTAAATTTCTAAGCTAGATTCTCATATTCATGTGAATATATTTGGCAAGGAAAAGCTAAGGGTTATAAGGTATCCTAAAAACACCTCTAGCTATATTTAACAACAAAGTACATATACATTAAAATGATGATGTAAGTCCATGATCTTCCTTATAGATAAATATGATTTATGCCATTAGATCCTAGATTAAAGTAGATATTATGATAAGCCAGTTTAAACATGAATATTTCGTTTACTACTGCATGATACATTTGCTTGAATAATTATTTGTGTAAGTTTGTTTGGAATATATTTGTATTCAAGATTCGCTAGATTTATTGAATGAAATGCACATATATTTTGTGATAAGTCTGGATGAGTACCATGGGAATTAGTCAGGGAAAAGGAAAATAAGGCACCGAGAGTGTGCAAGGGGAGAAATGTTAGTAAGAACAAGCGTCTACGCATAACATATAAATGATAAATGGGGCAGGATAGGTGCTTGTCACTAGTTTACATTGATCTTCTTTGTAACAAGTAAGGTGCTAAGTATGCACATTGTTTGATTAAACCAATGAGTCCACTGTGTGCTGGGATAACAGATAATTGAAGGACCCAGGAAGTGTGCACACTAGAATAGGCTAGTAATTTATGTTGGGGTTCTCCAATGGTTTCTGTGAAGAAGAAGGATGGTTGTATGAGAATGTACATAGATTATAGAGAGTTGAATAAAGTGGTAATTGAGAATAAATATCCACTTCCTAGAATAAATGATCTTTTTTATCAATTAAATGGAGCTAAAATCTTTTCCAGGCTAGACTTAACTTCAGGATTTCATCAAATGAAAGCTGAAGAAGAGAGCATAATTTTTTTTAGTTATTATTGATGATATTTTAATATATTCAAAATCCGAAATAGAGCACGAAGTACATTTGTATAAAGTGCTAACTAGGTTAAGTCAGCATTAATTGAAGGCAAAGCTATCTAAGTGTAACTTTCGGCAGCAAGAAGTGAAATTTCTAGGACACATTATATGAGTTAGGTGTATATCAGTAGACCCTAACAAAGTAGTGGCAATGCAAACCTGGCGAAGGCCAAAAAAATGACTGAAGTGAGATCCTGCTTGGGGATGGCAGGCTACTATATAAGATTTACAAAGGATTTTGCAAGGATAATTATTCCTTTGACAAAGATGACTAGAAAAGAGCAACCCTCCATATGGACGAAGAAGTATGAATCAGCCTTTGAGAAACGAAACAAGCACTAATTGAAGCTCACATTTTGCAAGTACCTGAAGGAAATGAAGGCTTATGCTGTACGCATATTCTAGTCAGTCAGTTTTGGGGGCTATGTTGATGCAAAATGGTCAGGTGATAGCATACGGCTCAAGGCAAATCAAGCTAAGTGAAAGTAGGTATGCAACATATGATTTAGAACTTGATGCAGTTGTGTATGCATTAAAAATTTGGAGAGACTATTTACTGAGGTCTAAGTTTGAACTATATACTTACCACAAATCCCTTAAATATTTATTTTCACAAAAGTATTTGAACATGAGGCAACATAGATGGTTATAGTTCTTGGCTACATATGACTTGGATATATTGTATACTCAGGAAAGGAAAATAAGGTGGTAGATGCCCTGAGTATGCATCATGTTCTGTTAGCCAGATTGATAATAGAAGAATTCGTAAATTTAACCACCCATAGTGAAGTGGATATACCCAGTATTAAAGAAGAAGAAGTGAGAAAATATTGTGATATGTTGGAGTATGGAAAATTAAGTATGATCTCTATTCAGATGACCTTAGCAAATAAAATAGGGAATTTACAAGATCAATATTTATTTCTAAAATGGAGGAAAGGTTTACTATTGGGAAATATATAGGCGAAAAATTATTAATTAGATGCAAGAGGTTACATCCGGTATAAAGGAAAAAATTATGTGCTAGAATTAGAAGAGTTAAAGAAAGAAGTGATGGACGAACACCACAAAACCAAGTACACAATTCATCCGGAGGATACAATGATGTACCATGATCTAAATAGAAGTTATTGGTGGAGATGGATGAAAGGTGACATAGCCAGATATGTTGCAAAGTGTCTTACATGCCAAAAAGTTAAAGCAGACTATCAAAGACCATCAGGGTTGTTGCAACCTTTGGAAGAGCCTAGGTGGAAATGGAAAAGAATTTCCATGGACTTTGTAGGGTGATATACAAGAACAAAAAGAGGGAAATGATAGTATTTGGGTAATAGTTGATGGGATGACCAAAACAACCCATTTCATCCCTATTAGATCAAGCATAAATGCTAATAGATTGGCTTAATTATTCGTGAAATAAGTGGTAAGACTTCATGGCATACCCAAGACAATCATTAGTGATAGAGATATTTTGTTTGCACTAAGGTTTTAGGGAAGTTTTCAGGAGGCTATAGGGGATGAAATTGCTTAAGTATGGCCTACCACCCTCAAACAAGATATGAGTGAAAGAGTTTTACTTGGGCCAGAAATATTTAAAGAGATAACAACAAAAATAGAGTTAGTGAGGCAAAGAATGTGGGCTACACAAGAGAGGCAAAAAGCCTATGTTGACAAAGGGAGAACCCAATTGAATTTTATGTGGGGGAGTTGTATTGGTCAAGGTCTCACCAATGAAACACCAATGAAAAAGATACCGAGGTTTGGTAATGTAATGGCCCGAATTTCCGTACCCATTGAGTTGACTAGTAACACCACACTACCAACCCAAATGACATAGAAATACGAATCATTGGTAGAAAGAAGTTAGAGGATGAGGAATAGAAATAAAGAAAAGTTAGAATAGAAGAAAAACGAAGAACACAAATCTCACAGTGGAACGAATAAAATATATTAAATAACATAACTTTTGAAATACAAATCAGTAACTGTACATACATACCATTATCAGAGCACAACAGTTATTCCTGGAACAATTATAAACACCTGTTTCCTGATACAACATAGTACACAGCGGAAATGTGATAGTCTATAGCTAACTGGTGAAGCCTCATGCTTCCAGCTCTTCCAAGTGAATCTGAAAAATCCCGACTACTTGACTGCCTGTACAAAATTGGGCACCCAAGAGTTTAGGGAAAACAAAAACAAAATAAACTCTGGGTCAGTCATGGGACTGGTGTGAGTAAACTCCAATCATTTGTTAAACTTTAAAAATCCTTTCGAAAGAAATGATAATCGTAAGACCTATCCACACATAAACACGGATGGTTTTTACCTTACGATAACCCAAAATTTTTTTGATATCAAATCCAGTGATATTATAATAATGTCTACATCAAATAAATAGAATCTAGCGAAACACTTGCATCTCACGCTCCATATATAATATAAAACCAAAAACCGCAGGACGCTTATTGGAGATTGGATTTCCGACATGACAAGGTATGGAACCACCTTCCAATAATGTATCTCTAAAGGGGAATACACTGGGTTCAACAAGAACATCTTACAACCCGGCCTACACATGACCGACCACTCATTTCGCTTGAGTGTATCGAATGTATATCACCAACAGTTGGGATCAGCAACCGTTTCCTGAATGGGACAGCATCGAATAGCATAAGGAATTAAATGAATTTCTCTATATAGGTGATAATACACCCTAATGGGAGCGACCCACATAGCCATGCTCCAAATGGGGGCGACCCACATAGCCATGCTGCCTGCCCGATTTTTGTCATTTCCCGGTTGTTGAGGCCTGAGGCTACGATTTCTTATCATTCATTGATAGCACAATCACTTTGAATGCCACATGGTCAGATCCGTTAATAACTAATTGATTTGCATAAATATAATCTGGATATTATGCCAAGAGAATAAATTCTCCATCACCATATATATTTATACAGACCAACATATGCGATCATTGGAAATACTCTATCAGACACTTGTCCATACACATTCGTTCTGGGACTGAACGAGATCGAAGGCACAATTTATATTAATAGAAAAAGTCCTTGCACTTTACACCGTCTTCGACTATCTTCATATAATCTGATTCGCAACGCTACTGCCAATACGGAGTGGTTCTCGGATAATAATCCAACCGGTCCCTCCATATTGACAACGATATTGGCAAATACTTCAATAGCCGGTTATTTAACTATTGAAGAAAAATAAATGTAACGGCCCAACATTTTCGGGCTTGAAAATCGAAATAAATACCCTTATCGTATCTCATGCCGATCCTCCAAGCACCGGAAACACTGGAACGTTTAGAATGAAATTAGAGGGTGAGATAAGAAAGAAAGAAATATTAGAATAGAAGAAGAAGAACCCACACAACAAAGATTCTCACAACGCATCGAAACAAAATATAATACATAAATAAATCTTTATTGAGAGCTTTTGAAAATACTTACAATATCAGAGTACAACACATATCTGGACAGTTTTTGATAATCTGTCCTCATACATATATATATATATATATATATATATATATATATATATATATCACACAGCAGAATATCATTCGTCTGAACATCTTCAGCTCGTCTCTGAACTTCTCAGTACTTAACAACCTAAACCTGTACACCTCGGTCTAACTCGAGCATTTACAAAACACCGGGTCAGTCTGGTGGACCAGAGTGAGATAAACTCGCACAACAGTAAGGTATCACACCACTTGATTTTTAAAGTTAAAATCCTTTCAAAGGAAAAAGGTAATCGTAAGACCAAATCCACACATAAATACGGACGGTTTTTACCTTACGATAACCAAAAACGGTTTTCGAAATCAATATCTTTTCTGATATTATCGTAGTGTCTAAATACAAGTAAATATCAATCTAGTGGAACACTTGCATCTCACGCTCCACATATATAGTATACAATCAAAACCGTGGGCACTTATTGGAGATTGGATTCCGACCTTGACAAGGTATGGGACCACCTTCCGCTCGTGTATCTCTAGAGGCGAATACACTGGGTTCAAAAAGAACGTCTTGCAACCTGGCCCTCACATGACCGACCACTCATTTCGCTTGAGTGTATCGAATGTATATAACCAACGGTTGGACTCAAACCACCGTTCCCGAATGGGCAGAATCGATAGAATAAGAAACAAAAGGAATTTCTCTAGATAGGTGATTATACACCATAATGGGAGCGACCCACATAGCCATGCTGCCTGCCCAATTTTTGTCATCTCCCGGTTGATGAGGCTTGAGGTCAGCACATATCTGGTCATCCTACACTTTGAATGCCACATTGTCAGATCCGCCAAATATCACTAATTGACGTCCACAAAAATATTCTAGCAGTTAAGCTAAAAGAACGGCCATTCCCCGCCAACCACTATCGCACGTTTGAAGAAATCAACGTACGTGACCCTTTGGAAATAATTTGTCAGACATCCGTCTATACAAGTTATCCAGGAACAGGATGAGCCGAAGGTACTCTCCTACTGCATCAAATATAGGAATCACCCCATGGATCAGTAGCGATCGTCCTTGCAATCCACAGTTTCAACCACGACAGAACCTCAGTATACCTCCGGGTCGAATCAGAGATTGTAAGTGGTTCTTCCGCTTTATGAAGATCTATGGTCTTCACATGCTCCATCTCGATCGTCGCTTGATCTCTTCTTTATATTCGTATTTGTTGGTCGGAATGGTTTTCGAATATACATTCGATCCCGGTCTTTCCAACCAACAATCGTAAAGGTCAGACTTGATAGTCGGTTATTTAACTATCAAGTAAACATCCATGAAATCACAAAAATAGATTTACTGGTCTGGTACTCGGCATCCCTTGGCTTTTAAAAATTTATCGCCCAATCCCTTTTTAATCCCATTACTAGGGAAAATATCATCTCGTCTCATTCCCGTTACTTTGGAAATCTTATCACACACTCTCGCCATTACCAACTAGTATCATCTTTGGATAGTCCCGAAGTCGTTCAAGTTGGGGAATTTTAATTACCTCTCAGACCTTGATCAACATCGTTCTTATCTTCAGATAAATACGAGTTGTAATTCGAAAACCCGATATTATTATTTCAATTTCTATTCCCAACTTCGTTTTCCAAGCTCTAATCAAATTTCTTTTTCCCAATTACCTTTTTCTTTCGGGAAAGTCTCCTTTCAAATCCATTGACTTAACTTAATATCAAGATTAAGTATTTAAATTTAAAACAATGTTTAAACCCATATTAATTTATAAACCTTGTTTATAAATTTCGGATTTTATATATAAATCCTTTCCATTTTCACCACCCTTTACTTATTTCAAACGTTAACTAAAACTTTTCATTTAAGTTATATACTCGATTAACCCTCTTATTCGCTTCATTATAAACTTGAGCTCAAATAAGGAAAACTCATCCCTAGCCCTTTCACAACGCCCGACCAATTTTATTTCAAACTTGATTACTTAAATATATCCCATTTGATTAATGATTACTATAACGACTCAACTTTAATCATTTCAAAAAAATTAACTCATCCCTTTACTAGAATAATAAATTTCCCTTTTTGAAATCTGATTGAGATTAACCAATTAAATTATTCCACTTAGTTTAAATGGTCGACAAAAAAAACATGATTATTTCTCTAACCAACCCCAGTTAATTCCTTCTTTAAATTAATTAAAATAATATTAATTTAAATAACTTCATTTAAATGTCCGCTTGACGTGATTAATGAAATACTTAACCCTAGATTATTTCTTGCTCGTTTGTTTAACATAAAAAATTGTTTTAAAAAAACAATTTCATAATTCCTTATAAACTTTAAATAAATAAATAATTTAAATATTTATTTCCTTTTTTTAATAACCTTTCAATGTAATAACCCTTTTCGTTATAAAATATATTTATAACTTAAATATTATCGATTCACGGTTGATAAACCCCATATTCTATAAATCGATTGATTTATGAACCAGGCGATGCCAATTACCCAACCCATACCATCCATCAGCATAAATGTTGAAACATATTTCAACAGTTAACAATAACCAATCATTTCCTTTTTATTTGACTGATAATTTCTATATCGATCATCAATCAATCAACAACCAATTCAAACAATTCAAACAATTTCAAACACGTTTTATAAAAGTGGCCAATCAAGGGAAATTACTCTAATTGGGTCAAATCATGATGATTGGTGTTCTACTGAAATTAAATGACCGTTTAATTTCAGAAATTGAATCAACAATAAATATATTTAACTAGCAAACAGTCACTCACTAGCAATCAGAACACACAAAATAAAAACCCAATTTATATAAAATATAAATGGGAAGAGCTGAGTGAGTTTAAATCACCTCAATTTAAATCCGTCGATCAACAGTCTGTTTTAATTAAATTAAACTGACGTTGAATTTGAATAAAAATTCCAGTCACTTCAGATCCGGACTAGACTTGCTCCATCTCGAAGTATTCGTCTCCACGGTCCCAACGCAACTGACCGTGCCTGATTCTGATAACGTATGAGTTGGAAATCATTTAAACAAGTTTCGAAACAAATTAAATTAGAACATAGATTTTATTTGTAAAACAAACATGGGCTTTACCTATAAACCGCCGGCCCAAACAACAAGGATCCGACCGGTTCCCCTTTTAAAAACCTAATCCTCTGTAACCCTTCTCATTATCAACCACCGCCTCAAAAAAAATACTCCAGACCGAAACAAAGAAAAAAACCCTAATCCCCCTTTTTGCCACCTCGAGCTGGACGGCGTCGCCCTCCTCCAATCCTACCCTACCTTCGATCGACTGTCAACAACAACTCCTACAACCCCTACGCCAGAAAGTAATCAAAAGCTCCTCGAAATTAAGACCGTACAAAACCCAGTTAAGTGTTTTAATTTGATTTCGAATTTCAGTATAGTTTGTTTGTGATTTTTCTGGTTTTTCAAATGGTTTCTTGTGTGATTCAGATTGTTGTTAGAATGGTGAAACACTCTTGTATTTATAGTGCGATTTTGATTAAGATAACAACCGCGTCCATCAATATAGGTTCAGTGATCCCTAGCATAGGCCATTTGCACCTTATTCACTTTGCAGATTCCGTGTACTGTGATAGGAATTTATAGCTATGTGATGGCCTGTGGCCGAGATTTTGTTGATCAGTTCACATGGATTTTGATCCAACCTGGATAGGTTAAGTGATTGTAGCAATGTCTAGTTATTTCAATCAGAGATATCGAATCTGTAATATAGATTTTTTTCTCATTTTTTAATATATGTAAACAGTGAATTTGTATCACAGATTCACTGTACATACATGTGTGTTTACTGTTTGATTGTCTATAAGGATTTGATGTTAAAATATATGCATATCTGGTTTCAGCAGATTGTATATATTCCAGCTGTTCTTGTGCTGTTAAGATTTAGTGTTATATTATACATACAATTTATTTTCTTTTTGGATTTGACCATACAAATTTTGTGTACACAAATACGCATGTCAGTCCCTTTTTCTTAGCTGTTCAAGACATGTTCTTAGCTGTTTTAGTTGTTGATGTATACAGTTTCTAGCTGTTCATGTATAAATATATTTACTTCTTTTTTATCTTTGGGTGATTCGATTTTGTCAGTGGAGAAGTTTCATTTCTACTGTTTCTGAAAAGAAACCATACAGACTGAAATTTATGTTCACCTATGAGTTATTATGTCTATTTAATTTTGTAATGTACAGTCAATTTCATATATATATATATATATATATATATATATATATATATATATATATATATATATATCTTCAGCTGTACTTGATCTTGATGTATGCATGCGCCTACCGGTTTAGCTGTCTATTTAGCTGTAGATTGGATGTTATACCTATGATTTTTATTTAGTTGCTCATTGATTATATATTTGTTTTCCTTCTTAGCTGTTCATGATCTTCTTTATATTGAACTTGACAGTACAGATTTGATGATATCATCTATATTTGTTTCTTTTGCTTAGTTGTTCCCTTTTACTTTTCATTTCTCTTGCTGTTTTCTTTTTGTTCTTTTGCCGTGAAGATTTGATTATGAATTAGCTTTCAGTGCATTTTATGACACTTGAATGCCTGGTCCTAGTAATCAAAATGTGGTACATCCACTGTACATTGAACTACTATGTTGAACCATTTCTAGTAAGATTCAACTATGTTGAACCATTTCTTAACTGTTTGTTTTAAATAATCTTTTTCTTTTTCTTTCATTTATGTTGTTCATAGGTTGTTATAAATTACCCTTTTAATGGGTTCTTCTTCTTTTCTTTTTTTCCTCTTTTCGCAGATCACAGCAGATTGAGCTGGATTCACTGGCTCGGCAAACAAGAAAAAAAACATGAATAAGATGTTTTACAAAATGTTGCTTTTGTTTTGTAATTTTAATCATGTATATAACATCATGTATATTTTCCTTTCTTTGTGTTGTCTTGTTCATGTATGGCCGGATATCTTGTACGGATTTGTACTTGAAAACATTATATATAAAATGTATTTTGCTATTTTTATAATGTTCTTCATTGTACTCAACTTATATTATATATATGTAAATTTCGAGACATTTTTCTTTTCTCTTTTTTTTTTCATGTTCATATTGTATTGATAAATGTCTAGTTTTTATACTGTATAACCTTGGCTTGGTACTTAGCATTCCTGTTTCATTCAAATATATGGTTCGAATTATAACACTCGTTTATCGGGTTGTTCACACCAGATAGTGTAATCCAATACTGATATAATATGGGTTTCTTATATAATCATTTGATTGGTATATGGATAACCATTCATATTATAAATATAAACTAGTGATAACATTAGTACATTGGATTAAATAATAATCGTTTATCAAATGCTGTGAACAACATTATTTAGAATCTCATTCCATGTAAATTTACTGTATAATTTAGAATGGATAACTAATCAATCAGTAAATCGTTCAAGGCCGAAAAATCTAGGAAATTACATTCTTCCCCCCTTAAAATAATTTCGTCCTCGAAATTGCAAAGTAAGAAGAATATCCCGAATCATATTATTTTAAAATTATTACCATTGCATTAAATTCAAAATAAATTCGAAGAAAAAAAATTCAAAAATTTTGCCAGCACCTTCTCTGCAAGGCTCGATTGGTACGACTACAACTGCCACTCTGGGCCTCTATTTCTTCGAAAATAAAATTCAAAATCCAAATGGCAATCCACTCAGGGTATAAATAAACCGCTTAACCCATAATATATGGTTTACCTTTTGGTCGGGCATTCCAATTGAAATTCCAATCTCCAAAGCATATCAAGTAGCTGTTCATCGTCTGCATTTGCAGATTGTGTAACCAATCATCTCCACAGCCTTTCAGATTCTGCACTTATTCCACTTATAATGCAGATAAAAATCTGGGTTAAATAATTCTTTTTCCACTTCACCACCCAATCTTATTTCCAATCCACTATACCGGGATTTATCTTCTTATTTTCCATTCATACAGTTTCTCATTAACCCCAACTGGTTAAATTTACTTAACCAGGTTCAGTTTCACTTTCATATCTGGTTCGATTTACGAAGTGATTTTCAAATCAGTTCAACTTTATTTCAAAATTCAAATTTGATTTTGAATCAAATCAATCAGAACAACAAATCAACCCACATTAGTATAATATAGAAAATTATTTCCTTTTTTCTATATGAAGATATACCTCTTGGGTAAAATTATTTCATTTACCCACTTTATAAAACAATATTGTATCCACTCGCTAGCTCAAGGCTTCTCAACACTTGAACAAGTCAAATAACACAATATAAAACATTTGTATACAAAATTTTACAAATACGCTCTCATATATATATATACATATACACACACACTCAAACTCAATCTAGGGAGTTACTACCAAATCTCTATTGAGTTACGCCACAGAGCCAAGGTTACTACTCAACCAATAGCTCTGATACCACTGTAACGACCCAGCATTTTCGGGCTTGAAAATCGACATAAATACCCTTATCGTATCTCATGCCGATCCTCCAAGCACCGGAAACACTGGAACGTTTAGAAATAAATTAGAGGGTGAGATAAGAAAGAAAGAAATATTAGAATAGAAGAAAAAGAAGAACCCACACAACACAGATTCTCACAAAGCAGCGAAACAAAATATAATACAGAAATAAATCTTTATTGAGAGCTTTTGAAAATACTTACAATATCAGAGTACAACACATATCTGGACAGTTTTTGATAATCTGTCCTCATATATATATATATCACACAACAGAATATCATTCGTCTGAACATCTTCAGCTCGTCTCTGAACTTCTCAGTACTTAAAAACCTAAACCTGTACACCTCGGTCTAACCCGAGCATTTACAAAACACCGGGTCAGTCTGGTGGACCAGAGTGAGATAAACTCGCACAGCAGTAAGGTATCACACCACTTGATTTTTAAAGTTAAAATCCTTTCAAAGGAAAAAGGTAATCGTAAGACCAAATCCACACATAAATACGGATGGTTTTTACCTTACGATAACCCAAAACGGTTTTCGAAATCAATACCTTTTCTGATATTATCGTAGTGTCTAAATACAAGTAAATATCAATCTAGTGGAACACTTGCATCTCACGCTCCACATATATAGTATACAATCAAAACCGTGGGCACTTATTGGAGATTGGATTCCGACCTTGACAAGGTATGGGACCACCTTCCGCTCGTGTATCTCTAGAGGCGAATACACTGGGTTCAACAAGAACGTTTTGCAACCCGGCCCTCACATGACCGACCACTCATTTCGCTTGAGTGTATCGAATGTATATCACCAACGGTTGGACTCAAACCACCGTTCCCGAATGGGCAGAATTGATAGAATAAGAAACAAAAGGAATTTCTCTAGATAGGTGATTATACACCATAATGGGAGCGACCCACATAGCCATGCTGCCTGCCCGATTTTTGTCATCTCCCGGTTGATGAGGCTTGAGGTCAGCACACATCTGGTCATCCTACACTTTGAATGCCACATTGTAGGATCCGCCAGATATCACTAATTGACGTCCACAAAAATATTCTAGAAGTTAAGCTAAAAGAACGGCCAATCCCCGCCAACCACTATCGCACGTTTGAAGAAATCAACGTACGTTACCCTTTGGAAGTACTTTGTCAGACATCCGTCTATACAAGTCATCCAGGAACAGGATGAGCCGAAGGTACTCTCCTACTGCATCAAATATAGGAATCACCCCATGGATCAGTAGCGATCGTCCTTGCAATCCACAGTTTCAACCACGACAAAACCTCAGTATATCTCCGGGTCGAATCAGAGATTGTAAGTGGTTCTTCCGCTTTATGAAGATCTATGGTCTTCACATGCTCCATCTCGATCGTCGCTTGATCTCTTCTTTATATTCGTATTCGTTAGTCGGAATGGTTTTCGAATATACATTCGATCCCAGTCTTTCCAACCAACAATCGTAAAGGTCAGACTTGATAGTCGGTTATTTAACTATCAAGTAAACATCCATGAAATCACAAAAATAGATTTACTGGTCTGGTACTCGGCATCACTTGGCTTTTAAAAATTTATCTCCTAATCCCTTTTTAATCCCATTACTAGGGAAAATATCATCTTGTCTCATTCCCGTTACTTTGGAAATCTTATCACACACTCTCGCCATTACCAACTAGTATCATCTTTGGATAGTCCCGAAGTCATTCAAGTTAGGGTATTTTAATTACCTCTCAGACCTTGATCAACATCGTTCTTATCTTCAGATAAATACGAGTTGTAATTCGAAAACCCGATATTATTATTCCAATTTCTATTCCCAACTTCGTTTACCAAGCTCTAATCAAATCTCTTTTTTCCAATTACCTTTTTCTTTCTGGAAAGTCTCCTTTCAAATCCATTAACTTAACTTAATATCAAGATTAAGTATTTCAATTTAAAACAATGTTTAAACGCATATTCATTTATAAACCTTGTTTATAAATTTCAGATTTTATATATAAATCCTTTCCATATTCACCACCCTTTACTTAATTCAAACGTTAACTAAAACTTTTCATTTAAGTTATATACTCGATTAACCCACTTATTCGCTTCATTATAAACTTGAGCTCAAATAAGGAAAACTCACCCCTAGCCCTTTCCCAATGCTCGACCAATTTTATTTCAAACTTGATTACTTAAATATATCCCATTTGATTAATGATTACTATAACGACTCAACGTTAATCATTTCAAAACAATTAACTCATCCCTTTACTAGAATAATAAATTTCCTTTTTTAAAATCTTATTGAGATTAACCAATTAAATTATTCCACTTAGTTTAAATGGTCGACAAAAAAAAGCATGATTATTTCTCTAACCAACCCCAGTTAATTCCTTCTTTAAATTAATTAAAATAATATTAATTTAAATAACTTCATTTAAATGTCCACTTGACATGATTAATGAAATACTTAACCCTAGATTATTTCTTGCTCGTTTGTTTAACATAAAAATTTGTTTTATAAAAACAATTTCATAATTCCTTATAAACTTTAAATAAATAAATAATTTAAATATTTATTTCCTTTTTTTAATAACCTTTCAATGTAATAACCCTTTTCGTTATAAAATATATTTATAACTTAAATATTATCGATTCACGGTTGATAAACCCCAAATTCTATAAATCGATTGATTTATGAACCAGGCGATGCCAATTACACAACCCATACCATCCATCAGCATAAATGTTGAAACATATTTCAACAGTTAACAATAACCAATCATTTCCTTTTTATTTGACTGATAATTTCTATATCGATCATCAATCAATCAACAACCAATTCAAACAATTTCAAACAATTTCAAACACGTTTTATAAAAGTGGCCAATCAAGGGAAATTACTCTAATTGGGTCAAATCATGATGATTGGTGTTCTACTGAAATTAAATGACCGTTTAATTTCAGAAATTGAATCAACAATAAATATATTTAACTAGCAAACAGTCACTCACTAGCAATCAGAACACACAAAATAAAAACCCAATTTATATAAAATATAAATGGGAAGAGCTGAGTGAGTTTAACTCACCTCAATTTAAATCCGTCGATCAATAGTCTGTTTTAATAAAGTTAAACTGACGTTGAATTTGAATAAAAATTCCAGTCACTTCAGATTCGGACTAGACTTGCTCCATCTCGAAGTATTCGTCTCCACGGTCCCAACGCAACTGATCGCGCCTGATTCTGATAACGTATGAGTTGGAAATCGTTTAAACAAGCTTATAAACAAATTAAATTAGAACATAGATTTTATTTGTAAAACAAACTTGGGCTTTACCTATAAACCGCCGGCCCAAACAACAAGGATCCGACCGGTTCCCCTTTTAAAAACCTAATCCTCTGTAACCCTTCTCATTATCAACCACCGCCTCAAAAAAAAGTATTCCAGACCGAAACAAAGAAAAAAAAACCTAATCCCCCTTTTTGCCACCTCGAGCTGGACGGCGTCGCCCTCCTCCAATCCTACCCTACCTTTGATCGACTGTCAACAACAACTCCTACAACCCCTACGCCAGAAAATCATCAAAAGCTCCTCGAAATGAAGACCGTGCAAAACACAGCTAAGTGTTTTAATTCGATTTTGAATTTCAGTATAGTTTGTTTATGATTTTTCTGGTTTTTCGAATGGTTTCTTGTGTGATTCGGATTGTTGTTGGAATGGTGAAACACTCCTGTATTTATAGTGCGATTTTGATTAAGATAACAACCGCGTCCATCAATATAGGTTCAGTGATCCCTAGCTTAGGCCATTTGCACCATATTCACTTTGCAGATTTCATGTATTGTGATAGGAATTTATAGCTACGTGATGGCCTGTGGCCGAGATTTTGTTGATCAGTTCACATGGATTTTGATCCAACCTGGATAGGTTAAGTGATTATAGCAATGTCTAGTTATTTCAATCAGAGATATCGAATCTGTAATATAGATTTTTTTTCTCATTTTTAAATATATGTAAACGTCGAATTTGTATCACAGATTCACTGTACATACATGTGCGTTTACTGTTTGATTGTCTATAAGGATTTGATGTTAAAATATATGCATATCTGGTTTCAGCAGATTGTATATATTCCAGCTGTTCTTGTGCTGTTAAGATTTGGTGTTATATTATACATACATTTTATTTTCTTTTTGGATTTGACCATACAAATTTTGTGTACACAAATACGCATGTCAGTCCCTTTTTCTTAGCTGTTCAGGACATGTTCTTAGCTGTTTTAGTTGTTGATGTATACAGTTTCTAGCTGTTCATGTATAAATATATTTACTTCTTTTTTATCTTTGGGTGATTCGATTTTGTCAGTGGAGAAGTTTCATTTCTACTGTTTCTGAAAAGAAACCATACAGACTGAAATTTATGTTCACCTATGAGTTATTATGTCTATTTAATTTTGTAGTGTACAGTCAATTTCACATATATATATCTTCAGCTGTACTTGATCTTGATGTATGCATGCGCCTACCGGTTTAGCTGCCTATTTAGCTGTAGATTGGATGTTATACCTACGATTTTTATTCAGCTGCTCATTGATTATATATTTGTTTTCCTTCTTAGCTGTTCATGATTTTCTTTATATTGAACTTGACAGTACAGATTTGATGATATCATCTATATTTGTTTCTTTTGCTTAGTTGTTCCCTTTTACTTTTCATATCTCTTGCTGTTTTCTTTTTGTTCTTTTGCCGTGAAGATTTGATTATGAATTAGCTTTCAGTGCATTTTATGACACTTGAATGCCTGGTCCTAGTAATCAAAATGTGGTACATCCACTGTACATTGAACTACTATGTTGAACCATTTCTAGTAAGATTCAACTATGTTGAACCATTTCTTAACTGTTTGTTTTAAATAATCGTTTTCTTTTTCTTTCATTTATGCTGTTCATAGGTTGTTATAAATTACCCTTTTAATGGGTTCTTCTTCTTTTCTTTTTTTCCTCTTTTCGCAGATCACAGCAGATTGAGCTGGATTCACTGGCTCGGCAAACAAGAAAAAAAACATGAATAAGATGTTCTACAAAATGTTGCTTTTGTTTTGTAATTTTAATCATGTATATAACATCATGTATATTTTCCTTTCTTTGTGTTGTCTTGTTCATGTATGGCCGGATATCTTGTACGGATTTGTACTTGAAAACATTATATATAAAATGTATTTTGCTATTTTTATAATGTTCTTCATTGTACTCAACTTATATTATATATATATGTAAATTTCGAGACATTTTTCTTTTCTCTTTTTTTTTTCATGTTCATATTGTATTGATAAATGTCTAGTTTTCATACTGTATAACCTTGGCTTGGTACTTAGCATTCCTGTTTCATTCGAATATATAGTTCGAATTATAACACTCGTTTATCGGGTTGTTCACACCAGATAGTGTAATCCAAAACTGATATAATATGGGTTTCTTATATAATCATTTGATTGGTATATGGATAACCATTCATATTATAAATATAAACTAGTGATAACATTAGTACATTGGATTAAATAATAATCTTTTATCAAATGCTGTGAACAACATTATTTAGAATCTCTTTCCATGTAAATTTACTGTATAATTTAGAATGGATAACTAATCAATCAGTAAATCGTTCAAGGACGAAAAATATGGGACATTACAATAAACAAACATTCCAACCATCAAACAAATCTCTGGGCCTCTTAATTAATATTTCATTAATTAAATCACTTCTTCATTTCCTTACCAATATTTGTTAACCAAATATTTTCAATAATCGTCTTGGTCTCTTACGCTGCTTGGAAAACATTCCATATATTGCCTTCTTTTATTTTCTATACTTAGAAAATATATTCTATTTATAATTGGAAAATATTCAAATTACTTATCTCTTTCACGACCACTCATTTATTTCTATACTGAGGAAATATTTATTATTATATTTCCAAAATTCCACTTACTTGGGTTAAAACGATTATTATGTAAAACACCGTTACAACAACCCAAAACACTGCATCCAACTAACTCTTATTCAAACATTTCTCTTCGAGACTGGATCTTGTTGTTTATCAGTTAAAAATGAAATCAATTAAGTTGGGGTATAACTACCTCTCAGACCTTGACTGGAAACATCCTTAACTTCGAAACGGACAAAACCACTTATCTCAAATCACCAACACCATAAAAACCACTTATTCATTTTTAAAACGTATATATATATATATATATATATATATATATATATATATATATATTTATCTTTCTATTATCAGATTTTTGATTTCCTTTTTGTTCATAATATTCTATTTTTAAGTTCGTTTCCATACCGGATTCTATATATATTGATATATAGATTTATAACTATCAAATTATCTTAAAAATATTCTAACTCCTTAAATTTCCAGAAAATTTCGCTATAACCTCCTTTGTACCGGTCGATAGTTCAAACCTCAACTTGCCTCTCTAGGCCCTTTCCATTCAAAAAGAAAATCAAAAAGCCAAGTGGCTTGCCGATTTGGCGCATAAAATCTCATATGGAATTAATGTGTACCTTTTGGTCGGGCATTTCAATTTATAGCTCTTCATATACTTCATTCCAAACCGGTTTAACACACATCCAAATATTCCCATTTGGTTTCAACTCAATTCATTAGTCTTAACCTAATTTGCTAATTTATTTTCTAATTAGCTATTTTGCCTATTTCACTTCTTTGTTTAAACATAAAATGTTCAAATATATTTTAATCTACTCATGAACCCAATCTGATTCCATTTTCAACTCGAGTTACATATTCGATTTCGAATAAAAATTCTCAAATCTCTTTCACTTATCCAATGCCCAATTTCGATTCAAATCTCGATTAACTATTTATTCTTCAAACTACTCAAATCTATTTAATAACTAAAAAATCTGATTTTTGTTTCAAAAATCATTTCACTTAATTCACTGGAGTTCATATTTATTTTATATCTCCAGTCTGGATTTTTCTGGTGGCAATTCGGATTTTATTTCCAAAAAATCATTTTATTTATTTAAATAAACCTTTATTGTTTTATAATGGTTCTGGCACTATTTTTCTGAAAATTTGATTTTGACATAACTCAAAATCTATTCGATGAAATCTAGATTTTTCTCTTCCATTAGAAAACTATTGTCAAATCGGTCCTGATGATTCTTGTTTCAAAGAATTCCTACTTGAATTGAGTTCTATCTACTCAATTGAAGTTCGAAATGCCAATTTAAGAACTACCGCGCTGCGGCGAGTTCGTTTTAATTATATATATATATATATAAACGTTTAAACTTTGTTTATAATAATTTCAACTCCATTCTGATATATTTCAAATCAATTTTCCCAATTCAACATAATATTTCCGATTATTAATAATCGTTGATTTTTCCTTACTCGGTAATAAATTAATTTATAATTCGATCTTCTATATTTAATTCCAATTTCTTTTATAAATAAATTATTTATAAAATTCGATATAATCGAATTTCAATTATAAACCCGTTGAATTCTTCTCAATTCAGCTTATATTCTGAATTCCGAAATATAATCAATCATTTTTTTTCAAAACACTTCCTAATTTACTTTTAAATTCATATTTGAATTTAAATGGTTTAAATTATCCAAATGATAATTATTATACTTAATTTATAAACATCGTTTATAAATTTAATTTCCTTATTTTATACATAAAAACAAGTTTCCATTTCAAAATTCTATTTTAAACTAAAATCTTATTTTGGAATATTCTATTTATTTTAACTTATCATATAAATATAGAATCTATTTTCAAATTTAAATTTAACTTCTATTTATTAAGCTCCTAATATTTTCTAGGCATTTTTAGTTAAATAAATTCGAACTAATCGAATCCAAATCATAAATCCTTATGGATTTATTTTAGTTTAGTTTATATTCTGAACATCAGAATAAACTTCATCTTTTACTTTTTAAAAAGACTTTCCCATTTCTATTTTTAAATTCACTTTTGAATTTAAATATTCAAATTATCAAATGAAAATTTTCCACTTTATTTATAAATTTTGTTTATAAGTTCATTTCAATTCTCTTGTATCATTTAATTTATAAACATCGTTTATAAATTCAATACTTGTTTTATTCATTTTCAAAACAAGTAAAATCTTTAGCCCATTCTAAATTCAAATTCTTTTTTCGATAAATAGATTTTCCCCTTTATATATCAAAATGTCTTTTTCATGATATGTTTACATATCGACATTTTTGGATCCAGTGATATTTAAACAAATCAAACCACCTAGTTATCCATCACAAATTTTTCTAACACATCATATAAGATAACATATATGAAACCAAACAAATGATGATATTTTTTGAGGAATACACTTGGATCCCTCTAACCTGTTCCCTGCATCCACAGACGTTAGCCAACATAAATAATACCCATCCTGCTTCAAGGCTGGATATCGCGTATAGAAGGTCATCCACTATCATAGCGTGGGGCGTATAGGGTCATCCGCTAATGATACTACGGGCATCCACTAATGGTACTGCGGGCATCCAACCACCAATATATATATATATATATATATATATATATATATATATATACACACACACACACACACACACACATATATATAGTAACCACAAACACCAAGCCTAAATAACTATATATATTTAATAATAGCCACAGTAATATTTTTATGCAACCAAACAACCATCAATTATTTTTAATGACTAAAATAATTCTAAAATAAATAAATTGAGTGAGATTTACTCACCGTGATTTCAAATATGCACTTGTACCAATTTAAATTTTCTTTCATCGATTTCCACGGTTCTGAACTCCACACGAATGATTTCATTTGATTTATCCTTGCCTAGGAAAAATCCGAATTTTGTAAATAAGCTAATGGAATTTCCTGAAAGGGTTCTATGTTAAAAATATAACAACATTAAATTTTTCCTTTCTATCTTAATTTCCTATTTGTATAGCCTAACAATTTTAAGTTTACATTTATCAGTTATCTACTTTACATTAAAATGGTTCACTAAATAAATTTCTTATATACATATTTTTCTATTTATCCATTTAATTTAATCATCGCAAATCATTTTAAATTAAATATCTAAACATGATTATAACCTTGTAAAAATTTAATACATTGCATTATATGATTTTTTTTATTTTATATAAGAATTAAATGAACTAACAAACCTAATTAATTAGTTTTGTACCTTAGCCCCAAGTTGCTAACATCTTCTCTTCTTGTACATGAACGTGGCACACTGCCTCCTTCCAATTTTTCGTTTCTCCCTTTGAAAACCGTTTTCAACACCATAGCCTTTTCCATTGTCAGATCTGAAACCGAACATCCTAAATTGGATCTCCACCATACACTTTTGCCAATGCCAACTCGACTCAGCAGCAACCATAAAAAATACAAACCCTTCTGCACCATTCTCTCGACTTGTAGCGTCTCTGAGTTTCATCCTGGAAACCGCGACTTCGGCATCTACAGGGGGGAGAACGTGACATTCCAGATGAATCAAACCACCCCAAATTCCCTTGTCGATGTCGAGCTAACCCCCTATGACATCCTTAGTTTGCCCGTGAACTCCATCGCCCTCGAATACTCCACCTCCTCCAGTACGCAGATTGACCCCAAAATCTAAAACCCTAAATCGCAAGATTTAGTTGATGTCGGGCTTCAGGACTTCGAACTAACTCTTCGATTCACACACCACGTATTCGGCCTCGCGATAACTGTTAGGTGTTGAACTGATTTCTGATTTTTGGTTGAATAGAAAAATCATTGCGACCATTTTTACTTAGTTTGAGGCATCCGAATTTAATTTGATGTTTATTGGGAATGAATTTTATAAACAAAGAGCGGCCCTTTATTTCCTTCCCATTGGAAGCCTTAGAATATATTTTTCTCTACGAATGATTTCAAAAAGGAGGAGAGATCATTGCGGGTTTATAAGGAAAGATACTTCACTTTTAAGGAAATATGGTACAATAACTTTAATGTGATTTGATTAAAGAGATCTTTATTCTTTTAAAATAGATTCTGATTTGATTTCGAACCTATCCACAATCAAATATCTCGGGGTCCATTAATTTAAACCACGAACCGCTATTTTAGCATATAGACCGACATTTAAATGTTATTGCGTTATTCTGAACTGAACTGAATATATTTTTATATTTAATTTTCAACGTATATACCATATTAAATTAATATAATTTAAATTCAAAACTAATCAATTCGCTGGTAATAAATTATTTTTATTATAGTCCATATTCAAATACAATTAGTATTGATCATCTAAATTGTTTTAATTTAGTTTTTGACTTCGATTTGAATTATTTTTCGTATTACAATGATTATATGTATTCAAAATAAATTGAATATCGATTATAAATCGATAATTCAATATAAAAATTCTTTTATATTATTAATTCAATATTTAAAACAATATTAAATATTTAAAATTAATCGACCAAAATACGGGTCGTTACAAGCAAGGAAGGGAAGCTTTCTCCAAGACATGTTGGGCCTTATGAAATTTTAGAAAGAGTAGGTACCCTGACCTATATGTTTAAGTTACCTCAAGAATAGAAAGGAATACATAATATATTCCATGTATCTCAACTTAGAAGGTGGGTGCATGATAAGGGAACAATTTAGATTCCCCTACTCAGGTGAAAATTAAATCTAATCTGATTTATGAAAAAAAAATCCAATAGGAATTTTGGAAAAGGATCAGGAGAAGAAATTGAATATTAAGTTAATAAAGTTAGTAAAAGTGCAATGGAATTTGGATGCCAATGATTGCACATCAGAGGTAGAAGATAAGATGAAGTCTTAATACCCTAGACCATTTTCAGATTGACGCTAGATAGCTAGATTCTAAAATGATTTCGGTAAGTATTTTAAATAAAAAGCATATACTAATTGTTTTGTATGAAGTTTGTTTAGTAGTGGCTGAATTATGTTGAGTTTTTATACACTAGTCATGTTGATTTGGCTTGAGGAAGTATGAATCAGTTTACACTGATTAAATTTGGCTAAAATACCTTGTGAAGGTATATGATAAAATAGTGGGACACAATTTCTAAAAGAGGGGTGTGATGACCCTATGATACAAACCCTATTTTATATTTGTTTTTACTAAATAAATCAATGATAATATTGTGTGTATATGTGCATGAATATTTGCATATAAGTTAACTAACAAGTAAATGTTAGAATAAATTAATACATATATGTGTTTTATAATTTATAAGCATGACTTAGGGAGAACTAAAATAGTAAGGCAAGCCAAACATAAAAGGAATGCTTTGGATATTAACTGGGTAATAACTACGAGGCCTTATGAAGTAATTTAATATATGACCTGGAGTATACTTAAATTTTCTTGATAAAAGAAAAGAACTTGTGTAACAACCCAGATTTTTAACCATTTAATTAAACATTTAAAAATGGTTTTAATTATTTCTTTCGAATTTAAATAACCTGAATGCAATAATTTGATTATTTATTCAATTTAAATAATAAATTAATTCCGAAATAGTTGGAATTAGTTAGGTTCGCAATATAGTATGAATTGGACAATACGGAAATATTTAATTAAGTTATATTTGGATCATTTTAACGAATTCGTTTATTAAACAATGTTTGAACGTATAATTTATAATTTAATAATAAATGAGTTGCAGCGTCCGGTAGTTCGTAGTTTCATGTTTTGCACTTCAACTAAATGTACATGATCGAATATAAGTCGAAATTCTATGAAACATGAATCGTACGGATATATTGGACCATAATTTTCTAATGAAAGAGAAAAATCAAGACTTCATCTTATAGATTTTGAGTTATGTCCAAATCAAATTTTCAGAAGGTCGTTATGGAATCGTTTATAAATCATAATGACTTGTTTAATAAAATAAAGGGTTTTATTATAAATTTAATACCGTTTTAACTTGGAATTTCAATATCTGAAATCAAAAGTATTTTATTTTGGAGCTATATGGAATTATTTTTGAATATATTCGGTAATATTAATTTATTATTATTATATTGAAGTGTTTTAAAACCTATTTTATTTAGACCTTTAAAAAGTGCTTTTATTCAAACGACCTCGGATTTCAATAAAATAAATTTTATTGATCCCGTAATGGCTAATTATTGCTATATTTCAAGTTTCGCGCCAATCGGAGTTATTTGGTGAGCATACGGAAATTAAAACGTGAATAAATCAATAATTTAAGCTCGAACAAGCTTTATTTTAGCAAACGAACTCGAATTTTGACGAAACAAGTTTCATTGGATTTGGAATGTCGAACCACAGCATGATGTCCATTTTCATCGTGAATGGAGTTCATATGTAATCATACGAATGAATAAACGTCGTATAGAAATTGTGACAGGCACAAGGAAACATCGTTTGTTGTTTTTAATAAAATATCATTAGTCACATCAAGAAAAAATAATATAAATCTCACTAATAAATAACCCTAAAAATCATCGACCCTAACCCCAAATCAAACAAACTGCTGTCATTTTTGCAAATAAGTCCAATTTCAATTTTTTATTTATATCACCAAATCGGAGAGGAATTGGAGAATGTCATAACCTAGAAGTTGTAGAGTGTGTCGAGTTCTACCTTTAGGTAAAATTTGGGGGCGAACGGGTGTCTGAGGTGGCCGGAATCATTGTAGACAACAACGAAGAGTGTCAGTTTTGGCTTTTGGTGATTTTGAGGGGTGGGGTCGATTTCAGGTGATAGGGCCAGAAGGTCGGTTGTAGAGGAGAGGCAGCGCTTTAAGGTGGTGGAGTGGTCGTCTCTAGTGATCGGTGGTATTGAATTTTGGTAGTTGAACCTAGATCTTGTTTATTGGGTGTTGCATTTAAGCGTTGATCGTTTCCCGATGATGGAGGAGGAATTGGTGTTGGGGATCTGAAGGGAAATGAAGGCGAGATGCTAGTCATTCAATTGGCAGTAGTGGCGAGGCTGCAGGTGGCGTATGGTAGTGGAATATGGAACATGAACGGAAAACATGAATACACGGGTTTCGGCGATTTGACAAGGAGATGGGGCTCGAGCTGGGTAGCGAAGGGAGAGGAGCGAGCGATGATCATGGTGGAGGCAGTGATATGGGTTTTGGTTGCTCTAGGCGGCGCCAGTGATGGGAAGTAGGAATCAAGTTTTGTATTGACTGGGGAGTCGAGGTATAGGCTGTTGGAGATGTAATCAAGGAAAGAGATTTAGGTGGTTACCAATTGATTAAGGTAAATTAATCTATTGTTAAATAGTTAATGATAATTTAGTTTGTAAAATATACACTTAAATTTTTAATAGCCGTAACTCGTTGAAACACATACAGAATTTGATGAAGTTAGATTCTTTGGAATCGCAGAGACGAAGCCTACGTAGTTGAGCTGGAATGGTGTGATTCAAAAGCAATTAGAATTTCATTTAATTTTAAATGTTTGTTTGAAACTAAATGAAACAACGCGAAAACCATCAATCTAAATAAATGGTGAGTTAACTCTCTCTTTCTGGTATTTTAAGAAGTGATTAAAATCCATATAACAACAGTTAATCATTGTTAATATAAATTAGATGTTTAGATGTCTTGGAAGCCTAATGTTGATTTAATGGTTGATGTTATTTATATTATCATCGTTTAATATATTGGATTAAAATCCTATCTTATATGCTATTACGAAATGATGTTAAGTACTGTGATGCAGGGAAGAACAGGTTGGAGGGATCCAACCGGATTCCTCAAATATTGTGTATATTGTTTGTTTTATTGTTATTTATACATGGAATGTTTAACACCATTGATGCTAAACCTGTTTGGTTATATAACATTGAATTGAAATTCAACAATGATGTGATTTTAGTCAATATATGTTATTGATTAAAAGATTGGCGGCAAAGGGCCTGGAATCCACCTTTTAATTAAAATGTTGATTTCCATCAGGCGAATCGACGAAGTTAAGTTATAAAATTTATTTTTCATAGTTGAACCGCGATTTCCAACTATGTTTTATGTGTTATATACAAATGAAGTTTTAGAAATAAATCGATATTTATAAATTGGTTTTATAAAAGCATTATAAAATGATTATATAATAAGAATTTTACGTTTAAATTAGTTTATTTAGCGAATAAAAAATAAATTAACTTACGGGTTAATAATTTAGGATAATTGTTTTTGAGAAACAATTAAGAGATATTATTATATTAATCTAAGAGGAAGAAGTAATTAAAAACAGTTAACGAGCTAACTGATGGTTTAAAGTTGACTAAGTTAACTGTTTTGATTAAAACCGGTTATTAGATCATTTTGTCTTCAATTACTAATGAAAATAGTTAAATAAATAGTTGATAAATTTAATTAGATTCTTAAAATATAATTTACCTTTTATTAACGATGTTTAAAGATTATTGATAATCATTTAATAGTTATTGTTTAATTGGTTAGCTACCCTATTTTTAATGAAGTAAACTATTTTTACTTCAGTTAACAATGAAGTTAATAGTAATTAGAGTGTTTACTTTTCTTAAATGAAATTCATTTAAGGAAGTAATCGAAGTGGTGATGTAATTTGGTAAAATTTTGAGAGGAATTAGTGAAGGAATTTTTAATAAAATCCGAATTGCATAAACGAAGTTATAAAGAGATTTGAGCTAAGACGATGAATTAACAAAAATATTTTACTTAAGTTTTTGAATTAAGTAAAGGAAGTTGAGAAAAAAGGGTTTAAGATAGTAAGCAAGTTGTACTGAGATTTAATTGGATAATTGAAAAAGTTTTATCAAGAGATTTTGTAAAAACCCAAATGCTATGAGAAGGATTTATAAAAGGAAATTAAAGCTATAGTAATAATTTTAAAGAGGTGTTATTTAATAAATTGAATAAAGTACAAATGATTCGAATCGAAAGAAAAATGTCAAAAAAGCAAGGGTGAAGAACATTAAATGGTTTTAGGTAAAGAAGATTGATAAATGGATTTTAAAATCCAACAATTAGTTTTATAATATGATGTTAATGATTTTAGGTAAAGTATTTGGTAATTGGATTATTCTAATATAATCCAGGTTATAAATACAATTGTATAGAGCGGTTTAAAGCGAAAGGTTGGTATTTAAGTAAACAATTTACTTACTTAACAAATTGAGAAAAATGGTTATATTTGACAGAGAGTTTCAAAGGTAAGTATACGGTTTATGAAACCATATTTTAGATAAAACAGAAAATAAGATTTGGTTGATATTGTAGGTAATATGGGTTTTTGAGTTACAAACTCTAATCTATCTCGAGATAAGAACGTTGTCGATTAAGGTCTAAGAGGTAAATAAAGCACCCCTTCTTGAAAGACTTCACTATTATCGAGAGATGGTATTAGTTATAACGGGTAAAGGATATTGAAATTAGTTTATCATTTCCATAAAAGGAATACTGCAATATTATTTGCAAGATTTCGAAATATGATTAAAACTATTGAGTTTTAACGTAAATAATGTATAATTTAATATTGTTTGGCCCATGTTGAAGCGTGATTATACTTTATCATTTGGTTAATACATAGTACTATTTTCTAGATATGTAAATAGTATGGTTTGAAATACACTTAATATGAATCATAAGTAAATGAAAAAAGTTTTTTTGAAGAAATGGAAAAGGGTTATATTGGGTTGGAAATGGAGATAAATATTTGAATTTAATATTTCTTAAGTGTCGATATTAAATAGAAATCTTCAAAATTGAAGTGTAATAAAACCGTTGGGCTTATATACTAATAAATATGTTACTTTACATTGTTCTGGCCCATATAAAAATTGGTAATTGGTATCACACCATTGAGTTAATAATATATATATATATGTATATATATATATATATGTCCAAAGTAAAAGAAATAGAAAGAAGATTTGAGAATATTAAACGATATTTCAAAAGTAAAGGAAATAAAAAAGTGACTTATATAAATGTAGCGATATTTTCAAAGTAAAGAAAATGAAGCGGAGTTCAAGTAAATACATTATTCTAAAAGTTAAGAAGAGTTATTGTGAAGAAAACAATAGAGGTTTGTCAAGATAAGAATATAGAATCGATTTTTTAAGAATTGATGATTAGTTTTAGTAATTGGTTTTGATTAAAAGGTCTGAGCTACTAATATACTTGACCATACTGTTTGAACGGATAGTCAAAACCCCTATTATCAGTAAAATATTATTCTTGGACTTTTGACGTGTTAGTTCGAAAAGACTGGGATGGGAACTAGACCGAAAACCACCTCGAACCAATATTGCATACAAAACTAATTTAAAGGTTTGTTATAGCGATAGAGCATTGAAGACCGTAGATCTTCATGAAATGAAAGAACTACTTAAAATCTCTAGTTGATCCCTAGAGATTTATTGTGATTCTATCGTGGTTGAAATCTATGGATTGCAAGGACCGCTCGCTACTGATCCTTAGGGTGATTCCTATATAGGATGCGGTAGGAGAGTGCCTTCGGTTCATCGTATTCTTAGATGACTTGTATGGACGAATGTCTGCAGAGTATTTCCTATAGGTCATGTACATTACTTTTTACAAAATTCCAAGCTTGGTGGTGGAGAAGGAAACTTCTTTTAGCTTAACACCCAAAGTATATTTGTGGACATCAATTAGTGATTTGATGGATCTAACAATGTAGCGTTTAAAGTTATGAGATTTTTCTGAAAGGTAATCGTAACGTCTAGCCTCATCAACCGGGAAATGACATAAATCGGGCATACATCATGGCTATGTGGGTCGTTACCATTAGGCTGTATTATCGCCATCCAGAGAAATTTAATTTGTTATTCTTCTATCGTTTTTGTATCTTGTGAGAATACAGTTTGGGTCGCTACCAACTGTGGTGACAATATATTCGATACACACAAGTTGAATGAGTGGTCAGTCATGTGTAGTCGGGTTGTAAGATGTTCTTGTTGAACCCTCAGTGTACGCCTCTAGCGTACACTGATCGAAAGGTGCTCCTATACCTTGTCATGTTGTAATTCCAATCTACAATAAATATCATGCAGTTTTTGATTATATACTAAGTATGTAGAGCGTGAGATGCAAGCGTTCAGCGAGATGGTTATTTATTTGTGGTTTGATAGACATTATTATAATATCATTGGATTTTGATATAAAAAGTGTTTTGGGTTACCGTAAGGTAAAATCGTCTGTGTCTATGTATGAATTGGTCTTATGATTATTCTTTTCTTCCAAATGATTTTTCTAAAGTTAAGCAATTTGGTTGTGTTATGAATTTTGTAACGACCCATAATTTTACGTATAATAAATAATTTATTTAATTATTTGAATAAAGGTTTAGTAATTTAAAATGACCAGAATTAAATAATAAGGAATATTTAATTAATATAATAATTAAATAATATATTTAAATTGCAGAATAGTCGGAAATAGTAGAATTCACAATACGATGTGAATTGGATCATATATAAGCTATAATTCAGCTTGAAATTGAATTACGATAACGAATATATTTAACTAACGATTGTTGAGCATATAAATTATATTATAAAAATAATCGAGCTTGAAATGGCGTGGCAGTTCCTATGTAATAACCCGGAAATGCGAGCCAGTTTAAAATTTTTATTTTGGCAAATTTAGTGAATTTTGAACATTTAAAATAGATTATTTTAAATAATATCGACGAAAATTTATTTTGAATAGAATTCGGAAGTATATATTATATACGTCGTCGTTAGAATATAAATAATTATATATAATTATAAATAGAATTGAAAATGGCGCGGTAGTTCGATAATTCGATTTCAAACTTCAATCGAATGTACCGGGTGCAAAACAATCCGGATTTTAGTGAAACCAAAAATAATAGAATATAATTGAGAATATCTTTCCAACGAACCCGAAAAATTGAAATTTCATAGCGGGAATCAAAAGATATGTCCAGTTGAAAATTCTGAATAGTCGCTATGGAATTCAGGCCCTTAAAAATAGACATTTTGCAAACGACCTCGGATTTCGATGAAACCACTTTGGTTGGATCCATGATGTCAAATTATTGCTAGATTCCAAATTTCATAATTTTCTGAATCAATATGTGAGCGTGGCAAAGGAAAACGCGTTTGACCAGTTTCAGTTGATTTTGATCGACTGGAAAATGGCCATTTATCCAACGGTCTCAGAATTCGACGAAACTAGTTTTGTTAGGACCGTATCGTCAATACGAAGCTAGGAAATATTTTCTGGGGTTTATAGAGTTCCTATGTGACCCCGGTAAATTGAAATGCGCGTTCAAATTCAATATATAGAGTTATATGTTGATTTTGACGAAAACTGATCGAAATAGTCGAATCAGCTTATGGTACATATCCCATTGTGTTCGGAATGTGGGTGAAACGCTATGGACGAAAGGCGGTGGGCCTCGTTTAGAGGTCGTATGTAAAAGTCAACTTTTAGAAATTAAATAATATAAAATAATTAACTTCCTCTCTCTCCTCTCCCCTTATACTCTGCACCCCCATTCGATTTGAATCAGAAGAAAAAGAAGAAAAAATGATGAAAAGGGGCGACGGGGGGGATGAACCGCCGCCACCGTATCGCGCCCCCCAGGTGGCGCGCCCGCCACCAGAGCCTCCCCCCTCCCCTTCTCCTTCTCCTCCATTACCTCTTCTCCCTCCTCTCTTCAAAACCCGTACCCAAGCAACCCTAACCCCCTGCGCGCAACCCCCTCCAGCCCTACCCGACCCTCGACGCCACCACCCTCCTCCATAGGCGCGAGCACCCCCTGCCGCCTCCGACGTCCGCCAAGCCCTCTGACGATCGTAAACCAGTGAGCATTTTTCTCTTTTTCTTTCTTTTCTTCCTATAATACCCATGTTTTAAAATTTCAGTTTTAAAGGTATAATCTTTCTATATATAAAGTTATAATTTTTACAATTAAAAATGTGATTTTGATATATGAATGAGCATCATAAAAGTGGGATTTTTATTTATAGAAAGACAAGATTTTTGAATAAACAAAGATTAGATTTTTAAAATAGAAAAGATTAGATTTTTAAAATAGAAAAGATTAGATTTTTAAAATAGAAAAGATTAGATTTTTGAAATTGAAAAGGCGGAATCTTTATATGAAGAATAGCGTGATAAAAATAGAATTTTTATCTATATAACATCGATGTAAAAATAGAATTTTATCTATATAACATCGATGTAAAAATAGAATTTTTATCTATATAGTAGCGTTGTAAAAATAGAATTTTTTTCTATATAGTAGCGGTGTAAAAATGGGATTTTTATATATTGAATAGCGAAGTAAAAATATGATTTTTATATATTGAATAGTGAAGTAAAAATATGATTTTTATATATTGAATAGCGAATTAAAAATTCGATTTTTATATATGTAGTGGCTATGGGCGACGAAGGTGACAAAAGGGCGAGAACGATGAAGATTTCTCTAAATGAAGAGTCGTGGAGTTATGATAGCAATCGGTGAGAACTTCTCACTCTAAATTTCTTTTTCTAGTTATATAAATATACTAGGATGCAGACGGTGTTTAGTAGCACCCAACACCATCGTCCACAGACCATGGACTTGTTTGTTTGGTTGTGTAGTTGGTTAGATTATTTGGTTTGAATCGAATTGTTTGGTGAATTGAATTTGATTTGATTGATATGTGTATGGCGTGGGCCATCACTAGACCGGGGATAAGGCTAGGCCTTGTCCCGTTTCTAGTATCGTGCCGTTATGCCGCCGAAATTTTCTAAGATAAGTTAGAAAAATAAAGATATCATTTTATTTAATAAATGAGCTGAATAGAATATTTTCAGAGGTTGAATAAAATGTTTTATCGTTAAAAATAAAAATTTTAACGTGAATGTGAATAAATAAATATTCATTTACAAACCGGACGGTTTGTTTATGTACACTGATTTGACTGACATTGATTGGGACGATAAATTTTACACATCGCCCAACTGCACAAATAAAATCTGTGTTTGTTGATTTGAAACCCCACACGGGTATTGGGATAATATACGACATACACTAATCCCAATAATTAGTTGTATGTCGATCGATGGATTGACAGGCTGTTATAAGCGTTAGATATCTATATTTGATGCTTATACAGTGTAGTGCACTTTGGATGATGGTTGATTATTTATCGTTGCTATTATATACATGTGTTGTATGGAATCCATATAATTAACTTTATATGGTAATTGATTGGGCCTCATTCCAATCGGGGAAATAAAGAATATTATAAAATAAAGGTTCATGTGTTGACCGTACTCATCCGTTGAGATTAGTCATGTGTTGAACGAAATATTTTAACAATAAAATTTACATCTTTATATTATAAAATAAAGGTTCATGTGTTGACAGTACACATCCGTTGAGATTAGTCATGTGTTGAACGAAATATTTTAACAATAAAATTTACATCTTTATCATATAGAAAATTAGAAACTAACAGGAAAATAGATAAGATGAGTGGTCTCCTGGATGTTGATCTGATGTTGGTTTCGGCCTTCGGGGTTAATATTCAGGGAATCGTTCTCTTACTAATTTACGGTTGGAGTCTGATTTGATATCAAACGATAGATACCATAATTTTTATAAAATATATTAAATAACAAAAATAGTCACGCGTGGACAGTACTCATTCGTTGAGATTAGTCATGCGTTGACAAAAATATAGATTCATTTGTCGAATAGAATAATGGAATTATTGAAATATATAATGCCGTATTGATTAGAGATGCGCTATTTTAATGCGAACGATATTTATATCGATTATATTCGTTTTTAAATTTGAATTGAATCGAATAGAAAACCAATTTGAATTGAATCGAATAGAAAACCAATTTGAATTGAATCGAATAGAAAACCAATTTGAATTGAATCGAATAGAAAACCAATTTGAATTGAATCGAATAGAAAACCAATTTGAATTGAATCGAATAGAAAACCAATTTGAATTGAATCGAGTAGAAAACCAATTTGAATTGAATCGAATAGAAAACCAATTTGAATTGAATCGAATAGAAAACGAATTCGAATTGAATTGAAAACGAATTCGAATTGAATTTAAAACGAATTGAAATAATTCAAATTGAATTGAAATTTGAATTGAATAGAAATGAATTTTAAAACGAATTTATAAGGAAAAATTCAATTTTGATTTGAATTGAAATGGAAGTTGAAATTGTTTTTGAAACGAATTTAAAACTATTTATAAAATTCGTTTTAAATAGAAATCGACTAAATATATATTATATATATTATATATATAATATAATGGCCTGAATAGAACGCGCCGCGCCGCGGCAGTTTATGAATTTCGACCATTTATTTCAAACGGACATTACGGGAGATCCGACCGTCGGATTCTCCTAAAACCGGAACCGTTGGGTTCGTATCGAAAAGATCTTTCTAACGAATATTAGAAATTTGAAATCTAATGGTTGGATTTGGAGATACATCCAAATCAAATTCAGAAAAGGTCGTTGTAAGTGCAGTTCAATGGCCGTTGATGGAAATTGACTGTACGAGCCTTGATAAAATTATTAAAAATAGTAATAATTTGTGTAAAATCATAGTAAATGATTTGGGAAAAATTGGGATGAAAAACTCCATATTTGAAAAGATAAAAATAGATTTTTATCGAAATGAACTAGTTTTGAACTAAAATTAAAACCCATTTATTTTTAAATAAATAAATTGGATTTGAAATGGGTTGTAAATATAATTGAGTTATGGGTTTATCGTGAAGGGTGTTTTACATGACACTTGTTCTTTAACCCGATAAATAAATAGAATGTGATTTGGGTTTTTCGTGAACTGTGTTTTAAATGACATTAGTTCTTTAACCCAGTAAAAGGAGTTTTAATGAATCTGCAATTAGATTAAAATGTGAATTGATAATCTAAATTATCAAATTTGGCAAATGAGCGAGAATGGAGTATCACCAGTTTTTCTCCAGAGCGATAGTTAAATCTTTAATTAGATTTGAACGTGAAATGGTAATTAAGTTTACCGATAACACCACAGTGTTAGATATGGAGTATTACCAGTTTTTCTTCATGGGATGAATAGGTTGGGATTGGGAAATAAAATAAATAATTACTTCGGTGTGGTTCGCTATTCTCGACTAGTTTGAAAAACCATAATCGGGTTTGAAATGACATCCAAAGGAAGATTAAAGAATAAATTTAAAGAATTTATCTTGGATAAAATTAATGGGAACCTTTCCCTAAGAATGTGAAATTTAGAAACTAGCTGTAGGTTAGTTAAGAAGAATGGTTTCCTGGGTATTGATCCGATGTTGGTTTCGGCCTTCGGGGTTAATATTTGGGGAATTGCTCTCTTACTGATTTATGGTTAGTGACTAATGAATTGGAATGAGGCGTATGTTGTGTTTGTGTAACATTTGTTTTTAATATACGCGGGTTGATCGGAAAGGCCGAGTTTATAACCATTCTGAATAATTGATTCGACGATAAGTCGAAGATGATGACGGTGGTTGAAGACCGGAAGTCTTCACATTGTTTGGGTGATTACTGATGATCTTGATTGGGCTGTACACCTAAGATGAGGGAATCAGTTAGTGGTCGTCCAGACGTACTTGGAGATCGATGGATATGCGAGGAAAGTGCCTCCTCCAGTTTCGTTCAGACCTAGAACGAACTTGTAAATGGATTGTGTGTCTGACATTGGATTTTATTCTGTGTTGATTGATTTCTGTTAAATATATATCTGTTTGGTGGCGGAGAATTTATTCTCTTGCTTAACGCCCTTCTCTGAGACATACGAGCTTAGAGGTTATATATCGATAGATATCAATCGCATGGCATGAACTGCCTGTGTGGCACGCTGAGTTGCATGGATCAGGGCTTCTGTTGAAAAGCAAAGTCTTGTGGTGGATGATCAAAGCACGACCTTTGTGGCGTAGCTTTGTGTATAACGTGAATTCGCGAGCGTCACACCTCGGTATGAGTTAAAAACGGGATAAGGACTACAGGGAGAGCACGACGTATCTGAATATTTATTTATTTTGAATTTGGACAATCCGATATATAAAGATTTTGCATATATGCGTCATGAACATATATCCGAAGTTTTAATATACTGGATAGATATAGAATCACACTCTGGTCGCCCGCACATGATTCTGATGATGGCGCGCCATCACCAGTATTTATTTTCGTGTTTCGAAGGTGTGATTTCTATATATTTCCATTAGACTGGTGTGAGAACCAAAAACTTATACAGATAGATTTATTTGTTGTGATTTGGCATCAAGAACAAGATTTTCTTTATATATGTATCAAAATTATCGATTTGAAACGTTAACCCACTAATTGATTGATGTTGGTGTTGTTTGTTTAATTGTTTGATAATTTTGAACCATTGTGCCTAATTGCATCAAATATTGAACTGTATTGAAAATTGGTCGCATTTGCTTGCATATACATGTACTTACATTGAACATGTCATAGCAAGGAGGCTAGAGCAGAGAATAAAATTTGTTTGCCTGACAAATAGGTACATATTTACTATAATTTACTGTTTTGTTTGGGTGATGATGATTTTATGAGCCTATTCGCTAGCCGCTTGGCCTTTTCTTTTTCTTTTTGAGATCAGAAGTCCTGTATGGCAATTTCGGGATTTTCCCATGGCTCCCGGTGCAGGGGAGGTTATGGCGAAATTTTTCGAAAATTTAGGGTGTTAGCCAAATTTTTGAAGAATTTGAAAATTCTCAGAAACTAAAAAGTTGGAGAATGGAAGCCAGATCGAACGTAGAGTTGATTTATCAAACCACTTTCGATTTTGTTCCTTTTCGGGGACGAAAAGTTTTAAGTGGGGGAGATTGTAATAACCCGAAAATGCGAGCCATTTTAAATTTTTTATTTTGGCAAATTTAGTGAATTTTGAACATTTAAAATAGATTATTTTAAATAATATCGACGAAAATTTATTTTGAATAGAATACGGAAGTATATATTATATACGTCGTCGTTAGAATATAAATAATTATATATAATTATAAATAGAATTGAAAATGGCACGGTAGTTCGATAATTCGATTTCAAACTTCAATCGAATGTACCGGGTGCAAAACAATCCGGATTTTAGTGAAACCAAAAATAATAGAATCTAATTGAGAATATCTTTCCAACGAACCCGAAAAATTGAAATTTCATAGCGGGAATCAAAAGATATGTCCAGTTGAAAATTCTGAATAGTCGCTATGGAATTCAGGCCCTTAAAAATAGACATTTTGCAAACGACCTCGGATTTCGACGAAACCACTTTTGTTGGGTCCGTGATGTCAAATTATTGCTAGATTCCAAATTTCATAATTTTCTGAATCAATATGTGAGCGTGGCAAAGGAAAACGCGTTTGACCAGTTTCAGTTAATTTTAATCGACTGGAAAATGGCCCTTAACACTTCCTAATCCCTTAACTTTTCTTTCGGTGGTCAATATTTTTTTCGCCGTTATTCTTTCTTCTGAAAACGTAAAAGCCTCTTCTTTAAAAATCAAAAGAAAATCAAATATAAATCTACAAATCGAAATGGATATATATTTGGATTCATTGGTACTTTCTCTTCACAACCTTATACCCTTATCTTGGTTCGATGTTGTTTCGACGTATTGGGTTTCTGAACTACGACCTAGGGTTTGCGTTGTTGGGAGATTAAAACTTCGATTGGGGAAACAGAGTTTACATTTGGATCGAGAGGATCAAGTAGGGTTTGTTGGCCAAATTTTGGGGTTTTCTGCAATAAAAACTGTCGCACTATATCTCCTTGCGCGTGTGGTCATCCTGGAGAATGCTCCACCACTGAGTAGCTCGAGTTGGAGGAAGGTGGCCTGAGATTGAAGACGAAGGAAGAGAGATGTAATGGTGAGATCGGTTTGTTGTTTCATTGAATATGGAAGGAGAATGAGGTGGTAGAAGTGGCCATAATGGTGAGGAGCAGGTGCGGAAATTAGAACTGGAAGAAGGAGGAGTATACGTATCGGGTTTGAAGGGATGGACCGAAACTTAAGGTGGGTGAGGCCCGTTTAAAGTAATTGTTTAGTTAAATTAGATTTAAATATATATTAAATTCATAATGTTGTATTTTGGTGATACGTTATCAATTTTTCGAACGGTCAGTCATGTTAGGATCGTATGGACGGACACTACAACATGGAACTGACTAGGAGTAGATTGGAGCTCGTTACAAATTATAGCAAAATAAATTGTCCTGATTTGATTTAAATCAACCGATATTTGTTATTTAGCGATGATCGTCCAATGTGAGTAAAACTCACCAACTCTATCAGTTATATTTTTATAACGTATTTTTTTAGAACTGATAAATGATGATTGATTGCTGTGTGTTGACTGTTTGGTTGAAATGCGAATTAATTGGTTGAAAATAATGATATAGTTATATATATATATATATATCGTTAATCAAATATTGATTCTGTTTAGCAGAATATTTCATATTGAAATGAAATTGATGTGAATTATATTGTGTAACATCTGTGCATGCAGGAAAACAGGTCGGAGGGATCCAACTGGATTCCTCAACATTTATAGTACTGTTTTTCATATATTGTGATATATGATGTGATATACAAATCTATTGTTGATTGTGTATGTTTGGATGATATTGATCAGTGATATATGGTACGTTAAATACCATAAGAAATATTGGAATGTTAAAAAGGAAAATTTCAATGTTATATTGGAAAAGAAATATTTATAAAATCAAAAGATTTTATAAAAAGAAACATTTTTAAAATAAATAGATTATAAAAGAAATAATTATTTGGAAATAAAATAGATTTGAAAAGGAAATATTTGTAAACCATCTACAAATAGAATTTGAAAAGGAAATATTTGTAAACCATTTACAAATAGAATTTGAAAAGGAAATATTTGTGAAACATTTACAAATAGAATTGAAAAGAAATATTTGTAAACCATTTACAACTAGAATTGAAATGGAAATATTTATTTGTTAAATAAATAGAATTGAAAATGGATATTTGTTTGTTAAATAAATATAATTAAGAAATATGTATTTGGAAAATAAATAGAATTATAAAAGGAATTATTTGGAAAATAATTAGAATTTGTAAAAGGGAAATTGGTGATATATAAAAGAACTATGAAATGGATTCAAAGTAGACTGTAAATAGAAATCTATTTTAACAGATAAATGGAGCAGATTAATTTATAAATAATATTTTATAAATTAAGTGAAATATTTATCATTGGATAAATGGGATATATAAGTCTGGACTTATATAGAGAAGTAAGAATCAGTTTCAACATCGATATTTGAAACTGAATATGAACGAAGAGTGAATCGAATATTACTTATTTGAAAAGATGTTAATCGAAAGGAGTTATTGAAAGGAGTTAACCAGAAGGAGTTAATCGAAAGGAGTTAATCGAAATGAGTTAATCGAAAGGAGTTAATCGAAATGAGTTAATCGAATATTAGTTATTCGAATTGAGTTAATCGAATCTAGTTATTTTAATAGAGTTAATCGAATATTAGTTATTCGAATAGAGTTAATCGAATAGAGTAATCGATTAGAGTTAATCAAAGAGGAGTTAATCGATTAGAGTTAATCAGTTAGAGTTAATCAAATAGTGTTAATCGATTAGAGTTAGAGTTAATCGATTAGATTTAGAGTTAATTGATTTGAGTTCGAGTTAATCAAATAGAGTTAATCGATTAGAGTTAGAATTAATTGATTTGAGTTAGAGTTAATTGGAAAGGAGTTATCAAATATTAGTTATTCGAAAGGAGTTATCTAATAGTAGTTATTCGAAAGGAGTTATCGAATATTAGTTGTTCAAAAGGAGTTATTGAATATTAGTTATTCGAAAAGGAGTTATCAAATAGTAGTTATTCGAAAAGGAGTTATCGAATAGAAGTTATTCGAAAGGAGTTATCGAATATGAGTTATTCGAAAGGAGTTATCGAATATTAGTTATTCGAAAAGGAGTTATCGAATATTAGTTATTCGAAAAGGAGTTATCGAATATTAGATATTCGAAAGGAGTTATCGAATATTAGTTATTCGAAAAGGAGTTATCGAATAATAGTTATTCAAAAGGAGTTATCGAATATTAGTTATTCGAAAAGGAGTTAATCGAATATAGTTTATTCGAAAGGAGTTAATTGATAAGAGTTAATCGATTAGAGTTAATCGAATAGTTAATCCAATAGGGTTAATCAATTAGAGTCAATCGAATAGAGAATCCAATAGGGTTAATTGATTAGAGTTAATCGATTAGAGAATCCAATAGAGTTAATCAAATAGAGTTAATCGAATATAGTTTATTCGAAGAAAAGAGAGATTATCGAATATAGTTTATTCGAAGGAAAGATTTACTGAATAGGGATTATTCGAAAGAGAGTTACTTAAGGAAGTTTGTTAAAGATTTAAAAGGAGAACTTTGTCTATTTCAAGGTTAGAAATGTTGTTCAGTTAAGGTCTGAGAGGTAGTTATACCCTAACTAGATTGACCCCATTTTTAACTAAGGAATGTTTAAGGTTCGATAGTGAAGGTTAATTAAGTGAATTTAGTTAATTAGGTAATGATTTGAGTTGGCATAGCGATGTTTGATTTAAACATCTGTTTAAATCCAATGTAGGAGTTTTGGAAATGTTTTCCAAATAAGAATCAGAAATGTTTTCTAATATGGAAAATAAGAATTGGAAATGTTTTCCAATGTTAATAACGTATATTTTTAAAAAATTTAAAATTTTTAAAATAAGCAATGTTGAATATATGGAAACAGGAATAGGGAAATGGATAATTGAACGACAAATTAAATTAAAGTGGATTAGTCTTGATTGATGATTTGCTCAGTAAAATTTCCATTTGGAAATACGACCGTTATTCGTACACATGTTTTCCTTTGATAGTTAAATCACCGACTATCGAAGATTTTGACCATTTTCGGTGTCAGTACGGAGAGACCGGGATCAGATTCATTATTTGAAAACCACTCTGTATGGGAATTAGCGTTGCGAATCAAATATGATGGAGATAATTGAAGACAGAGTTATGCAAGGGTTGTTCTAGTCCCAGGACGACCCGTATGGAAGAATGTCTGATAGAGTATATTTAACAGATCGTACAAGTTGATCTCTTCAAACTTATATACATTTGGTGGTGGAGGAATTCGTTTCTCTTAGCTGTATACCCGTTGTATTTTTGGGGAAATCAATTTGTGATTTGGCGGGTATGACGATGTGACATTCAAAGTGAATAATTGTGTGATCTGTCAGAGATAAGCGTGGCCTCTAGCCTCACAACCGCGAAATGACAAAAATCGGGCAGGCAGCATGGCTAAGTGGTTGGCTGCCAATTAGGGTGCATTATCACCTATCTAGAGATATTCATTTCATTCTTTAATCTATTCGATGCTGTCCCATTCGGTAAATGGTTGTTGTTCCCAACCGTTGGTGATATACATTCGATACACTTAAGAGAAATGAGTGGTCGGTCATGTGTGGCCGGGTTGCAAGATGTTCTTGTTGAATCCAGTGTATTCCTCTCTAGAGGTACACTATTGGAAGGTGGTCCATACCTTATCATAGTTGGAAATCCATTATCCAATAAGTGCTCGCGATTTTGATTGTATACTATGTATGTAGAACGTGAGATGAAAGCGTTTTGCTAGATGATTATTATATTGTGGTTGATAGACACTATTATAATATCAATGAGTTTTGATATAAAGATTTATCGTTTCTTTAAAAATGATTTGAAAGTTAAATCAAATTGATTTGGATTCTCATAAAGGAAAAACCCGTTCCGTTATACGGCGTGGTCTTATGAGATATCGTTTTTTTGCTCAAACTATTTTGAACTGTTTTACTCACACCAGTCCATGTTGCTTAATTGGTATGCATGATAGGGGTTCTCGCTTCGCATTAGGTGGCGAGCGAGAGATTCTTACTCCTACATGTCCCGAAAATGGGGGTTGGTCGAGTCGAGAGGCTGGCCGTAAAACATGGTGTTAGGATACCTCTATAGGCCACGATGGGAGGTTAGCCTGCTGCTTGGGGGGTTGAGGGATTATTGAAAAGACTACCGAAATCGCCGGGATACTACAGTTGGTATCAGAGCTTAAGGTTAAGTAATTACCTTGGCTCTGTGGCATGACTCAGTAGAGATGGGTTTAGTAATGCCCTAGATTGAGTTGAGTATATATATACTTTAACGACCGAGAATTTCTCTCGATCCGAATCAGTTGCTAAACCGATCAAGACCGTTCGAAACGCCTGATTGTTTTGAGAACATGACAAAATAGAACACATATGGAAGAACATTTCATTGTATATTACAACAATTCTATCAGAATACAAGAATATACAGAGTATAAATCAATATTACACATTAACCAAATACCAGAGATTACAATAAATTACATAGCAGCGGAAAATAATACAATACACAACTGAAGGAGATATACGGATACAAAACTTTCCGGATATCAATCCAGCTGTAAACTAGGATCCTGTGAATATAAATCTGCAAAACCAAAACTACTAGCTGCCCGTGTCAAAATAAGGGCACCCAGAGTTTAGGTTAAAACAATAAACTCCAGGTCAGTCATGGGACTGGTGTGAGAACTAAAACAATTATTAATCTTTATTTTAAAGTTAGGTAAATCAAGGGACCACGCCGTATAACACGGAACGGGTTTCCTCCCAAGAATACCAGTGCATAAAACAATAGCGCAGTGCTAAATAAAGAACAATGAAGCTATTACAAGACCCAGGTCCCATCACACAATGCAACACAAGCCGGAGGATAGGGTTTTACCTTATAATAGCCAAAGAATGCTTGATACGCTAAATTTCATGTTTTATTATTACTATAAGTGTATAGTGTTAAAATAATTTCAATCATAAATATCAATCATAGACGGCTTGGGTACCATATATCATGTCTCCATACTAGGCTCTACGATCAAAACCGCAAATGTCACGTACTTGGAAGTTGGATTTCTATCTGTGAACCGAGGCAAAAGATAGTCCTCTAACGATTCGAGACGCTCTAGCCCGTGTCTCATGACCCAGACTCAGGTGGGCCCTTGGATCGTTAGGGCCGGTCCAGCGATGTGGATTAAAATGCCTAAACACTGCGTTTCCTCACCCTATGGGGTGTCAATGAGTCCAATGACTCCATCGGTCCCAGATCGACCGATATATCCGAGGCACCTCGCAACAGCAACAACCACATAAGTCAAACTCGTCAGGGCGTGTAAAACCACTGATGCCACTTCTAACTAGAAAGAAACGCATGTCCTCCCTGAGGTCCTCTCCCGTTTTTGGTTCACCACCGGGGTGTGAGGCTCGCAAATCAATGTTAAACAAAGCTACGCCACACAGGCTGTGCTTTGATCATCAACCATAAGACTTTGATTTTCAACAGAAGCCCTGATCATTTGCATCTTAGCATGCCACACATGAAAACCACTCTATGCAACCGATATCAGTCACACAGAATGATATCCAATGTCAGACACACAGTCCATTTACAAGTTCTTTCTGGGTCCGAACGAAACCAGAGGCACCTAGTACCCCGCATATCCATCGATTTCCAAGTACGTCTGGACGACCACTAAATGATTCCCTCCTCTTGGGTGTATGTCCCAATCAAGATCATCAGTAATTATCCAAACGATGTGAAGACCTCCGGTCTTCAACCACCGTCTTCATCCTCGACACTACGTCGAATCAGTTATTTAGAATGGGATAAACCCGGTCTTTTTGAATAACTCGCGTACATAATAAACATGTGTTACACAAACACAACATACGCCTCATTCCAATTTAGAATATTCTTTTATTCAAATATTCTTATACTTTGGGAAAGGTTCCCATTAATTTTATCAGAGATAAATTCTTTAAATTTATTCTTTAATCTTCTTTGAATATCAATTCAAACTAGACGGGATTAGCGAACCACACCGAAGTTATCATTTATTTCCCAATCCCAACCTATTCATCCCATGAAGTAAAACTGATAATACTTCATATCTAACACCACGGTGTTATCGGTAAATTCAATTACCATTTCACGTTCAAATCAAATTAAAGATTTAACTATCGCCTGGAGTAAAACTGGTGATACTCCATTCTCGATCTTTTCAATCTAATTAAAGATTCATTAAAACTCCACTTAGTTTTAATCTTTAACTGGGTTAAAGAATCAGTGTCATTTAAAACACGGTTCACGATAAACCCAAAATCACATTCCATTAATTATCGGGTTAAAGAACAAGTGTTATTCAAAACACTGTTCACGATAAACCCAAAAATCAATACCAATTCAATTCCAATTAAATATTATACAATTGGTACACTTCATTAAATCTAAATAAAAAGATTTAATCTTTTTCTCAACTGGGCTTAAGAACAGTGTTAATGAAGACACCATTCACGACAAACCCAAATCACATTTGATATTAAATACAAGGCTCTGAATAGAAAATATATCGGCTTATATTCAATATCAAATTCTATGACCAACAAATATCGTATTGGAAATAACGATATAAATATATCTTTCAAATTCCCACAACAATACCTGTATCATCACGAAATCCAACATCGAAATATTCCAAAGACAATTTCGATTCAAATCCATTCCAATTCAATTATTGGAAATTCTGGTTACTTTTAAAACCCTTTTCAAATTCAATTTATTTATTTAAAAATAAATAGAATTATAATTCTAGTTCAAAACTAGTTCATTTCGATAAAAATCTATTTTTATCTTTTCAAATATGGAGTTTTTCATCCCAATTCTTCCCAAATCATTTCTTTTGATTTTACACAAATTATTACTATTTTTAATAATTTTATCAAGGCCCGTACAGTCGATTTCGATCAACGGCTATCGAACTGCACTTACAACAACCTTTTCCAAATTTGATTTGGACATAATTCCAAATCCAACCGTTAGATTTCTATTTTCTAATATTCGTTAGAAAGCACTTTTCGATACGAACCCAATGGTTCCGGGTTTAGGAGAATCCGACGGTCGGATCTCCCACAATATCCATTCGAAGTCAATGGTCGAAATTAACGAACTACCGCAGCGCGGCGTGTTCTATTCAGGCCATTATATTATATATATAATATATATAATATATACTTCGTCGATTTCCTTTTAAAACGTATTTTATAAATCGTTTTAAATTCGTTTTCGAAATGATTTCAACTTCATTTTCAAATTCAAATCAAGATTGAATTTTTCCTTATAAATTCGTTTTGAATTCATTTCAAATTGATTTCAATTCAAATCGATTTTTAATTCAGTTTCAGTTCGTTTTCAATTCAATTCAATTTCAATTCGTATTTATTTCTATTCAATTTCAATTCGAATTCAATTCTATTCAATTTCATTTCGAATTCATTTTCTATTCAATTTCAATTCGAATTCATTTCAAAATATTCGATTTTGAAATCACTTTTCAATATTCATTATAAAAACGAATATAATCAATATAAATATCGTTTACGTCAAAATGGAGTCAATCTAATCAACACGGCTTCATATATTTCTATTTTCAAATATTCTATTTCAAATATTTCTTTTTCAAATATTTCTATTCAAATATTTCTTTTTCAAATATTCTATTCAAATATTTCTTTTTCAAATATTCAATTCAAATATTTCTTTTTCAAATATTCTATTCAAATATTTCTTTTTCAAATATTCTATTCAAATATTTCTTTTTCAAATATTCTATTCAAATATTTCTTTTTCAAATATTCTATTTCAAATATTTCTATTCAAAACTGGAATGAGGCCTAATCAATTACCATAGATTTTATTTTCTGTGGATTTTCATACAACGCATGTATATATCCACAATGACTAATAATCAACCATCATCCAAAGTGCATTCTACACTGTATAAGCATCAAATATAAATATTCAACGCTTATAACAGTCTGTCAATCAATCGATCGACATACAACTAATTATTGGATTAGTGTATGTCATATATCACCCCAATACCCGTGTGGGGTTTTCAAACAATCAAACATAGATTTTATTTGTGCAGTTGGGCGATGTGTAAAATTTATCGTCCCAATCAATGTGTATATAAACAAATCATCCGATTTATTTATTTTTATTTCATTTCAAATACACGTTAAAAATTCTATTTTCAACTAAATTTTTTTTAGCTATATAAATATTTTGTTACATTTCACATCACATCACACAATCAACTACACAGAAAAATCAAACAAACAAGCAATACAAGTCGTCCATGGTCTGTGGACAACGGGTGTCGGGTGCTACTAAACACCGTTTGCATCCTAGTATATATTTTAACTAAAAATAAATTTAAAAGTGAGGAGTTCACACCGATATGCTAAACCAAACGCCGCGACTCTTCCTATGTAGAAAATCTTCACCGATCTCGCCTTTCGTCAATTTCATTGTCCGTAGCCACTACATATATAAAAATCATATTTTTATATTGTTGCTATGTATATAAAAATCACATTTTTATACTGCTACTACATAGATAAAAATTATATTTTTACATCGTTACTATATAGATAAAAATTATATTTTTACACCGCTACTATATAGATAAAAATTATATTTTCATCCTTTACATCATATAAAAATTATATTTTTACTATCTCTACTATATAAAAATCGTATTTTTATACTACTAAAGATCAAATTTTTATAATGCTAACTTCATAATAAAAATTATATTTTTATATCGTTCTTCTTACAATAAAGATTATATTTTTACTTTGCTAACAATCAAATCTTTACTTCATTAAAAATCCAACTTTTCTTCGTTAAAAATCAACTTTTTACTTCTTTAAAAAATCAACTCTTTACTTCCTTGAAAATCAAGCTTTTACTTCTTTAAAAATCAAGTTTTTACTTCTTTAAAAATCAAGTTTGTTTTTAAAAGAAAAAAAATCAGTTTTTAAACAAAAGAAAAAATCAGTTTTTAAACAAAAGAAATGATAACTGAAAATAGAAAAATAAATATGAAAAATACTCACTTTTAATATTGGGAGACGCGAGGGTTGTTGGAGGTTCATGGGGTGGTGCGGAGGTCGGTGGGGTGGTGCGGTCGATTTGGGGGGGCTGCGTTCGAATTGGGGGGCTGCGTTCGAATTGGGGGGCTGCGTCTTCGATGGAGTGGGGGGGGGGGGGAGAAGAGGGTGGAGCAGAGGCTGGGGGGGGGGGGGGGTGCGGTCGATAGCTGGTGGCGGCGGCGAATTGCGCCTCCCCCCTTCATTGTTTCTTTTTTTATATATATATTGACTGAAGTGAAAAAGAAAAAAGGGGGGAATGAGATATCTATATATATTTAATTTATTTATTTTCAAAAAGCAATTTTTTATTTCAAACTCAAAACGGGACCCACCACCTGTCGTCCATAGCTAATTACCCCTATTCTGAACACAATGGGTTATGTATCATAAGCTGATTCGATCGTTTCGATCAGTTTTCGTCAAAATCAAAATATAACTCTATATATTGAATTTGAACGCGCATTTCAATTTGCCGGGGCCACATACTAACTCGAAAAATTCCTAAAAAATATTTTATAGCTTCGTATTTACGATACGGTCCTAACGAAACTAGTTTCGTCAAATTCTGAGGCCGTTTGAAAAATGGCCATTTTTCAGTCGATTAAAATAAACTGAAACTGGTCAAACGCGTTTTCCTTTGCCATGCTCACATATTGATTCGAAAAATTATGAAATTTGAAATCTAGAAATAACTTGACATCACGGGTCCAACAAAAGTGGTTTCATCGAATTCCGAGGTCGTTTACAAAATTTCCATTTTTAAGCGCCAGAATTCCATAGTGACTATTTAGAATTTTCAACTGGACATATCTTTTGATTCCCGCTATGAAATTTCAATTTTTTGGATTCGTTGGAAAGATATTCTCAATTAGATTCATATATTTTTGGTTTCGCTAAAATCCAGTTTATTTTGCATCCGGTAAATTCATTTGAACTTTGAAATCGAATTGTCAAACTACCGCACCATTTTCAATTCCTTTTATAATTAAAATAGAATATTTATATTCTAACGACGATTCGAATAGATATATACGTTCGAATTCTATTCAAAATAAATTTTTCGTCGTTATTATTTAAAATAATTCATTTTAAATATTCAAAATTCACTAAAATTGCCAAAACAAAAATTTTAAATTGGCTCGAATTTCCGGGTTGTTACAAATCTCCCCCCCCCCCTTAAAACATTTCGTCCCCGAGAAGGAACGAAGCCGAAAGTTGTTTAATTAATCAACTCTACTTTCCTTGTTTTCACTACCGCTTAAGTTCTTCAACTTTCAATTTCTAAGAACTTTCCAAATTTTTCGAAAATTTGGCTAACACCCTAAATTTTCGAAAAATTTCGCCATAACCTCCCCTGCACCGGGGACTTCGGGATATTTCATATAGCCTCCCATTGCTTTCTTCAATCCAAAAGAAATGGAAAAAGCCAAGCGGCTAGCCAATCGGCTCATAAAATCATCATCACTCAAACAAAACAGTAAATTATGGTAAACATGTACCTATTTGTCGGGCAAACAATTTTATTCTTCTGCTCTAGCCTCCTTGCTATGACCTGTTCAATGGAAGCACATGTATATGCAAGCAAATGCGATAAATTTTCAATACAATTCACTATTTGATCAATATGGTTAAAGGTTCAACGTTTTAATTAATCAACCAATAATCAAACAACACAATCAACAATCCATTAGTTGATTAGCTTTTCAAATTCATAACTTTGATATATAATCAAATATCATATTATTGATTCCAAATCACTACAATAAGCCCTATCTAATTTTGGTTCTCACACTAGTCAATTGAAAATATATAACTATCACACCTTCGAAACTCGAACACTAATTCTGATGATGTAGCTACAATCATCAGAATCATCTCCGGGCGACTAGAGTGTGACTTTATATCTATCCAGTATATTAAAACTTCGAATACACGTGGATCAGACGTATATGCAAAATCTATAGATATCAGATTGTCCACATCAATATAAATAATCAAATACGAATAATTGATTTAAATTTTCAAAACAAAAATCGTTTTCATTTTTAAAAATATACTCTTTACACTCGTTCTAGGATACTATTGATCCCATCTCTAACGAGTCATTCTTGTTGGGTATTACTAATCCAATCTCTGATGAATTCTTTCGTTTGGTTCTAGCGTGCCTTGTTCTCTGAGCTTTGTAAACCAAAGCTCTAATACCAAAATTTAACGACCGATGAAATCCGGTAGGCTTTGCAACCATCCCTTCAACCCCCAAGCAGCAGGTAAAACCCACCGTGGCTTCCACCTGGTCCCCCAGTACACATGTTTTACGGCGACCCTCTCGAGCCTCCCGGCCACTGCCTAACCAACCCCCGCAAGGGACATGTGGGGGTAAGAGTCTCCTGTTCGCCACCAAACCGCGAAGCGAGAACCCACCATCACGACTGCAACAAGAACTGGTGATACTCCATTCTCGATCTTTTTAATCTAATTAAAGATTCATTAAAACTCCACTTAGTTTTAATCTTTAACTGGGTTAAAGAACCAGTGTAATGTCCCAACTTTTCTCTAGTTTTAAAAATCATTTTAATGAGAGATTAAAATGATAATGCTAGTTTGAAATCAAACTAAAAAGGAATTTTTGAAATAAATATATATATGTATATGCATATGTATGTGGAAATATTATAATATAAATACTTGATTTAAATCTTAGATGTGAAAATATAAGACAAGTATATAATATTTGAATAGAATTTCATAAGAGAATGAAATACTTCATAGTGACGTTTTAACAAAGCAAAGGAACTAAAAACAAAAGGACTAGAACATGAATAAAAGAAAAGAACTTTTGTTCATTTAAAAATAGGAGAGGACTTTTTGATAAAACAACAAAAGAATGTGTGTATAACATGAATACAAATCGGCTACAATATGAAAGCACCTCATATAAAAATATTGCTCTTTGATCATCACAAATATCAAGCAAGAAAATACAAAAGAAAGCCATTTTTATATTACATTCAAATACAAGAACATGCAAGCATTTAATGCATAGATACTTGAAATAGTAAACTAGGATTATAGAAACATGTCCCTAAAATCCTATAATAGAATTAGCATGTGCACTTTCTTAAGCAAGAAGGAAATATCAAGCTAGAAGAAAACAAAGTAGAACAATTGTTAAATGCTATAAAATCCAAAAAGAGATCCATGCATTTAATGAAGTTAAGGTGAAACCTTCTAGAAGCCATCACTTAGGACACTCTCATTGGTTAGGATCTTTAGTAAGACAAAACTTCAATACATGTGCTCCTCAAATTATGGCCGTAGGAACTATAGAATTGAGGGGTGAGGCTAAATGTTTTTACTATGTAAACATGTGCAGGAAATTCATTGTTAAATGCATGAGAATTCCTATAAATACCACACAAATTCCTCACTTTTCTTCACACAAAAAAAAAATCTGAAATTCACACCTAAAAACTGAAGTCTTTTTCTGGATCTTGGAAAGCAATTTTGGTGAGTGAAACACTTGAAATTTTCTGAGTTTTAAAGCTTTTACTGTAAACAGTTTTTATTAAGTTAAGCTGCCATATTATGTTAATCACTGTCTATTACTGTCGACCCATAGATCATGATGTTAGATCACACTGATTTCATCACTATAGAATGACCTCTCCTGTAGTATACACCCTAGAATGGTTGTGTAAACTAGTTTGGCGATTGAACACTACTGTTAAACCTATATTTGGGTTCTGTAATATACAGAACATGTATAATTAACTCTGGCAATGAATAAACATGATGTTGCACCATTGATTGATGAGAATGTATGGATTAAGTACAATCTTAACACACATTCATCATCTAGATCGAAGGAAGAATCATTTAAAAGCAATATTTGTTCAAAACAGAAAACACAGTAAACCCCTCTGTAAAACAAAATCAAAGTTAAATTCAAATGTGATAAAACCCCACTTTGATGATATGAATTGAATCACCGATGCAAATGATGATTTTTAAAATGAATTTCATGATTTCTAAGTATGTACATCACGAGAATTTTGGACATGAACTGAAATCGGTCTTGGATCAAATTCCGATCATCGGAGACTTGGAGGTCAGGCGGTTGCAAGGGAAGGAGCGTCGGGGACAGGGTGATCGGGGAAAAATACAAACAGATTTTTTCTAATGGGTGGATTTTTTGAATGAATCGAAAATAGGGTTTTTACTGTATAAATGGGTTCACCTGTTTGCGTCGGAACTGCTCACCGTTGGCGCAGAGATGGACGTCCGATGGTGGGGGAAAAGGAGCGTCGGGGGGTTGCGGTGTCGAGGCCAGGAGGGTTCGGCGTCATATGGTCGGAGGTGCGAGCACGAGGAGGATTCTCCGATGATGCTTTCTGACGTAGGAGAGCTCGAACACCCAATTCACTGTAGCATCGGAGAATTGGTGATCAGATGGGTGGACGTCGATCTGGCGGTGAAGTGCGACTTGTCGGGATAGGCGCGGTGGCTCCTCGTCGCATCGTGGGGGTGTGCACGTGCACCACCGTGCACTGAAAGTGAAGGAGAAGTGCCAGTATTGGCACTTTCCAAATACATGGGTTTGGCACTTGCCAAACCAGTATTTGGCACTTGCCAAACCAGTATTTGGCACTTGCCAGGACTGGTTTGGTATTTGCCAAATCCAGTACTTGGCACTTGCCAATCCTGGTACTTGGCATTGCCAAGTCCGGTATTTGGCATTTGCCGAATCCGGTACTTTGGCATTGCAAAGTCCGGTGTTTTATTTACAAATGAATATGACAATTTGAATTTAAAATTAGTTTTAAATTTAAATTTGAAAAATAAAATAAAAATATATATAAAGAAATAAATGAATTAATTAAATAAAGAAGTATTTTTATTAAGCGGAAGGCAAGTGGAAAAGTAGAAGCTGAGATCAAACCGACAAGTTCGTCGGTAGGAGTTCGATCAAGTTTTTGAAATATAGATTATACGGGAATAAATGATTTAAATTTATTATTTAAATTATTTATAAATTAAAAAAATCATAAAGAAAAGGGATAAAAAGGAAAGGGAAAAGTTCGAAAACATTTCCAAGCAAAATGACAAAAGAAAAGATTATACCGTGAGCGAAGCACGGGAAATTCTAAATGATGAACAAAATCACTGTTAAAACCATATACACCTTAACTGGTGTATTTAAAGGATAATTTGACTGTACTAACGTTAACCAGATAAGCAAACACTGTTTGAAAAATAATAATTTATCTGAAACAGAGTAATACTCCTGATTAAATCGATAAACATTTATCGACTGTAAAAAAAGAATATTCGTACATCGTTCGAAGAGTCCGGAATAAACAATTCCACTTCGATTCGAAGTATACGACGCATATCAGAATGCTGAAGTCAATGAGATGCAAGCGTTCTTTTAAAAACAAGTTTTGGTCTGTTCATTCCCAGAACGTACCCGAATGGATGAGTGTCTGACAGCGTATGTCAGTCAGATTCTACACATCGAATTTACGTAAGTATATTACGTTGGTAGCGGAGAAATTCGTTTCTCTTAGCTTTATTACCCGTAATATATTTGGGTAATCAAATGAGTATTTCTGACGGATAGGACGATGTGGCATTCAAAGAATGTACAGAAATAATCTGTCAGAAGAGAACGTGACCTCAAAACTTCACAACCCGGAAGTAACAAATGTTGGGCTAGGCAGCATGGCCAGTTGGGTCATACCCAAGCAGGGTATATTATCACCATCTAGAGGACTTCCTTATTTAACTTCTTAAATCTATTTCGCTGCTGTAGCATTCGGAAACGGTAAATCGTGCTCAACCGTAGGAGTGATAATATATTCGTCACACTCAAGCTAAATGAGTGGACGGTCATGTGTGGCCGGGTTACAAGATGTTCTTGTTGAACCCCAGTGTATCCTCTCTAGAGTACACTGATCGGTGTGTGCTCCCATACCTTGTATGTTGGAATCCAAACTCCAATACGCGCTCTGCGAACTTTTAAAGTTGTATACTATATACGTGAACGTGAGATGCAAGCGTTTCAGTAGATATTTAGTTATCTGATACGAACTATTATAATATCAAATGTTTTGATATAAAAGACTTAGATCATTTTCCAGATATTAGACATGGATGGATCTAAAGATTTTCTAAAGTAAATAAATCCGTCATAATGGAAAAACCTTGACACTTATTTCCTGTTTACATTTTACTATGTTTCCTCACACCAGTCCCCTGACTGACCCAGAGTTTATTTTTATGTTTCTTAAACTCTTGGGTACTCATAATATTTGTTATGAGTAGACAAGTAGATTCAGGTAAGGCAAGTGGAACATGATGCAGAACAAGTTCAAGACCTAGTAGCATATATGTTTATTCCCAATTTGAGTATCAATGTTATTATAATATGGTACTGTATAATTATGTTGTTGAACCATGATGATGATGTATTATGTTATGTACTCTGATGTATCAGACCTTGTGATGTAATATATTATTATTTGTGAAATTCCGTTGTGAGATTCTGATAACTTCTTATTCTTCTATTCTATAAGTTCTACCTTTTCTATCTCACCTTCTAAATTCTTTCAATAATGACACGATTTCCCAGGCATGGAAAATCGCGCTGTTACAGTTAGTATCAGAGCTTAGGATTTCTGAACACCTAGGCTATAAGTTAGTTCTGAGAGAGCGCATTTTTATAAAAACCATTTAGTATAGGATGACCCTAGTTATTTATTTAGGTTATCCCCAAGGCTGTTTTCCAATGAGTATTAACTCTCAAACCATATACTCAGGAAATTGGCAATGAGTTCTCTAGCAAGGCGAGGCCGAGGAGCAAGTCGGGCGACTACGACCAATGGGCACAATGTTAATCAGACCCAAGTGGATACAACTGAAGTAGTCCAAGCTCCAGCGCAGCCAAACTTCGCTATGATTTGCAAGAACTACACTACTTTGGGAGGAAAAACTTTTAAGGGAACAGAATCACTGGTTGATGTCCAAGCATGGATTAGATCGTGTGAAAAGATTTTTAAGGGACTGAAACTGGATGACGAGTACAAATTCTGTTAGCATCATGGAATCTAGAAGGAGCTGCAGCCATCTGGTGGGATGCCCAGACTGCAAATACTCCAGAGGAGAACTTTACTTGGGCTATGTTTAAAGAAGCTTTTGAAGCTCAGTATCTGCCTGCAACTGGGAAAACCAGGATGTACCGAGACTTCATTGACCTGAAACAAGAAAGAATGACTGTCACTGAATACGAGAACAAGTTCAATGCGCTATCAAGCTTTGCACCAGAGTTGGTAAATACCTTACTAAAGAAAAACGAAATGTTCATAGCAGGATTAAAGGATAGTATTCAAGGCTGTATGATGGGGCATCTGAAAGATCCATTTGTTGAACTCGTAGATTTAGCACTCAGGTATGAAGCCCTGGATGCTAAGAACCCAACTATAGCAAAGGCTCAGACTGGAGAAGCAAGTGGAGGAAATTCCCAGAAAAGGCCCTGACTGGAAGGATAACAAGAACCAAGGAAAAGCAGTTCAGCAGAAAACTGAGAATCGTTTCAAGAATGTGATGTGTCATAACTGCAAGCAGAAGGGACACATTGCTAGGTTTTGTAAACAGAAGGGCAAAAAGAAACCCCAACAACATCAACCACAACAGCAGCAAAGGAAGCCTCATCAACAACCACAGCAGCAGCAGCAAGTTTAGAGGAATGAGATGGTATTGAAGAACCTTTGTTTCAACTGTCACCAGCCTGGACATATGGTAAAAGACTGTCCGCTGATGAAAAGGGCACCTCAGGAAAAGGTGTATGCCATCAAGAATGAACCATCTGGCTCTCAGAATGTGAAGGGGAAGGGAGTGTTGGAAGGTACTTTACAATTTAAAGGAATTTACCTTCGAGTTTTGTTTGACACTGGCGCTTCACACAGTTTTATTTCTTCTGAAACAGTAGACCAATTTAACCTTAAACCAATTATTTCCCCAAACCCAATTTGTGTATCAAATCCTATTGGGGGTAAAACTGAGTTAAAAATGTGTTGTGAGGATATAGCACTGTTATATCTCTCACATTCCTTTCGATTCGATTTCTATGTCCTACATTTCAAAAGTTTCAATTTTATTCTCGGATTGGACTGGCTGAGCGAGTTCCAAGCTAAGATAAAGTGTGATAAAGAAACCATAACCTTGATAACGAGCCTAGAACGTAAAGCTAGGATACCTTGTGGAAAACCCGGTATTCATACCTGTAGTTTCCTATACGCCCTAGAAGCACCAAAAGAGAGCCTTGAAACACTGGACGTAGTTAGAGAATTCAAGGATATATTCGAAGAAGTCGGAAGTTTACCTCCTCATCGGGAGATAGAATTCCGAATCAATTTAACTCTAGGAGCAAGACCAATAGTTCAACCAAAAAGACGTATGGCTCCAAAGGAAGTATCGGAACTGGAGAAACAGACTCGGGATTTACTGAGTAAAGGCTTAATCCGACCAAGTTTTTCTAGTTGGGGCTCGGCAGTAGTTTTTGTAGTAAAGTCTGGCGGGTCGTTGCGACTGTATGTTGACTATATAGAATTAAACAAAGCGACCATCAAAAACAAATACCCTTTACCCCGAATCGACGATCTTTTCGATCAATTGCATGGAGCAACAGTATTCTCCCAAATGGACCTAGCAACAGGATTTCACCAATTAAGAATCACTGAAGATAGTATTCCTTTCACAGCATTTAGAGGCCCGGACTTCTTTTATGAGTGGTTGGTTATGCCATTCGGTCTAACGAATGCACCAACATTTTTCGTGGATTTAATGAACAGAGTCTTTAGAAAAATTCTGAACAAGTTCGTTCTAATTTTCTGTAACGACCCAAAAATCTGGTAGAATTTGAGCTGACCAAAAACACAAGTCCAACCCAAAATAACACAGAAATTTGAACCATTAATAGAAAGAAGTTAGAGGGTGAGGAAAGATAAGATAGAAACTTAGAATAGAAGAAGAAGAAGAACACAACATCAGAGTAACATGAATCTCACAGCGGAACGAATAAATATATTTCATAACATAACTTTGAAATAAAAATTTGTACTTGAATATACATGTCATTATCAAAGTACAGCACTTACAACACAACGGAAATAACTATAGCTATATGATCCTAAAGCCTCCTGCTCCAGCTCTTCCAGTATATCTGTAAATCCTGACTACTTGACTGCCCATACAAATTTAGGCACCCAAGAGTTTAGGGAAACAACAAAATAAACTCTGGGTCAGTCATGGGACTGGTATGAGTAAACAGTTTAAAAACAGTTTCAGAAAACTAAATGATATCTCATAAGACCACGCCGTATAACATGGAACGGGTTTTTCCCTTATGAAAATCCAAACACTTGACTTATCTTTATATCAAAAACTCTTTTGATATTATAATAATGTCTAAATCAAGTAAATAACAATCTAGTGGAACGTTTGCATCTCACGTTCCACATATATATACAAATCATAAACCGCAAGTACGTATTGGGTAATGGATTTCCAACTATGACAAGGTTTGGAACCACCTTCCGCTGGTATATCTCTAGAGGAGAATACACCGAGTTCAACAAGAACATCTTGCAACTCAGCCACACATGACCGACCACTCATTTTGCTTGAGTGTATCGAATGTATATCACCAACGGTTGGGATCAGCAACCGTTTCCCAAATGGGACAGCATCGACAACAGATTTTTAGAAATGAAACTCTAGATCAGGTGATTATACACCCTAGTAGGTGCGACCTACATAGCCATGCTGCTTGCCCGATTTCTGTCATTTACCGGATGTTGAGGCTAGAAGCTACGCTTTATCATCACACCAAATTCACTTCGAATGTCACATTGTCAGATCCATCGAAAATCACTAATTGACGTCTCCAACAGTACATTACGTGTCAACTAAAAAAAGTATCCTCCTCCGCTTCCACTCTTGGTACAGTTGAAGAAATCAATGTACGTGACCTTTCTGGAAATACTCTGTCAGACATTCATCCATACAAGTCACCCAGGAACAGGATGAACTGAAGGCACTATTTCTATTAATAGAAAAAGTCCTTGCACTCTACTCGGTCTTCGATTTTCTTTATATAATCTGATTCGCACCCTACTGCCAATACGGAGTGGTTCTTCGGATAATAATCCAACCGGTCTCTCCATATTGACAACGATGGTCAAAACTTCGATAGTCTGTGATTTAACTATCGAATAAAAACAAGTGTTTCGATAGTCGATGATTTAACTATCGAATAAAACAAGTGTTCATCCAAACATCCAACAATCAGTGAGCCTTTAATTAATATTCCATTAATTAAATCTCTTCTCTATTTCTTTATCAATATTTGTTAACCAAATATTTTCAATAACCATATTGGCCTTATACGTTCTTTGGAAAACATTTCCATATATCGCCTTCCTTTATTTTCTATACTAGGAAATATTCATTATTCTATTTCCAAGCTTTGCACATATTTGGGTTAAAACAGATGTTGTGTAAAACATCGTTACGACAATCCAAATACAGTATTTAACAAATTCTTATTCCACATTGATCTTCGAGCCTGAATCTTGCTATTTATCGGTATATCATGAAATCAACCAAGTTGGGGTATAATTACCTCTCAGACCTTGACTGAATAACATTTAACGTCAAAACAGACAAGACTACTTACTCGAATAATCAATACCATACAACTGATTATTCACCTTTAAACACATATACATTTTCTCTTTCTATTCCTACTAGATTTTATTCTTATACTTCCTTTTTGATTATACTATTCTATTTCTAAGTTCGTTTTCTTATCGACTTCTATATATATCGATACGTTGATTTCTAACTATCAAATTATCTTAAAAATATTCTATCTCCTTAAATTCCCGGAAAAATTCGCCATAACCTCCTTTGTACCGGGAGCATCAGGAAATTTCAAATAGCTTTCCCGGTCCTTCTTATCTAAAAAAGAAAAAGAAAAAAGCCAAGCGGCTTGCCGATACAGCGCATAAAATCTCATATATGAATTAAATACGTACCTTTTTGTCGGGCATTCTATTTATTTCACTTCTATACTTTATTCCATACCTGTCTCCTGTATATTTATGCCTGTCCAATCTATTTTAACTATACCAATTGTTTTAACTCAATTTGTTAATTAAATCTGTTAATTAACTTCTCAATCTATTTCACCTTCATATTTGAACATGACATGTTCAAATATATTTTAACTGCATATTAACAAATTCTAATTATACTCATACTTTCGTTCCCTTATCGACTTCTTATTCAAATTCCAAATCAGTTCTATTTGAATTCTTTTTATTTAAACTTCATTTGAATTCTATTTGCATCCCTATATTTAAACTTCATTTGAATTCTATATTCAAATTCTATAGTTAAACTCCATTTGAATTCTATTATTCAAATCTATTCAAATTCTATTGTTTAAATTCCATTTAAATCCTATATTCAAATCGTTTAAAGTCCATTTGAATTTCTATATTCAAATCTATAGTTTAAAGTCCATTTGAATTTCTATATTCAAATCTATAGTTTAAAGTCTATTTGAATTTCTATATTCAAATCTATTCAAAATCTATTTGAATTTCTATATTCAAATCTATTGTTTAAAGTCCATTTGAATTTCTATATTCAAATCTATTCAAAGTCTATTTGAATTTCTATATTCAAATTCCATTCAAAGTCTATTTGAATTTCTATATTCAAATTCCATTTGAAATACTATATTCAAATTCTATAGTTAAACTCCATTTGAATTCGATTATTCAAATCTCTATTTCAATTCCTTATATTCAAAGTCCATTTGAATTCTCGGCATTATTTATAAACAACGTTTATAATTTCAATTCAAATCCCACCTTTCCATTTATAAACAACGTTTATAAATTCAATTCAAATCCCATAGTTTCATTTATAAACAAAGTTTATAAATTCGATCACTTGTTTTATATACCTTCAAAACAAGTTAATATTTTCTATAGTTTTATTAAAAATTCAAATTCTATTTATAAAAATAGAATTCCCTTTCTAAACCTCAAATACCCCTTTCGATATTTTTTTTATAAATCAATATTCAAACTCTAGTGGTATTTTCAACAATCAGATCAACCAATTTTCAATCATTTGATTTTTAACACATCATATATGAAATCAAACAAACAACAGATAATATATATTTTTGAGGAATCCAGCTGGATTCCTCCAACCTGTTTTTCCTGCATCCACAAACGTTAGTCAACATAGTAATACCCATCCTGCTTTGAGGCAGGATATCGCGGTATGAAGGTCATCCACTAATCATAGCGTGGGGCGTATAGGGTAATCATCCGCTAATGAAACCGCGGGCATCCGCTAATGAAACTGCGGGAATCCAACCAATCATCAACCCAATATATATATATATATATATATATATATAATAGTCAACCAATCCTAAATAACTATATATATTTTAAAACAATCAAACAGCATTCAAACAAGCAGAGACAACTATTTTTAACTATATAAAAATAATTCTAAATAAAAGGTGAGATTTACTCACCAAATTTTGCCGTTGTCGAATATCCTGTAACTTTTCATATCGTTGTTCATGAATCACCTCGAATGAATTCGTACCTGCGATGAATTTTTATTTTAAATTTACCGATTAAATGTTTTATTTATTTAAATTAACTATTTAAATAAATAAATTACTTTTCTATATTTCCTTCTTTACTAACTAACTTTCTTCATAAAATTATATTAACTAAATTTTACTTTAATTGGTTTTCAAATTGTATAAACTAAATCTCCTTATAAATTTTGAATTAAAAAGAATCAAAATTTTCCTTAACAGCCTATTCCCTTTCTCCTTGAATTAACAAATTCGAGCACTGTCTACATCCTTTCACCAACCATGAACATGCCTTTCCTATCTTAGATTCACTGTAATCGGTCAATGCCCGCACTCCGGTTGGTTAACGCGAAGTCGAATCCTTCCACTGTTGAATCCCATCGAGCTCCAGGACAAAAGTCGCGACCTCCTTCTTTGCTACCGGAATCACCACACTCCATGTCGAAGTGCCCTCCTGCCAACCTGAGGTTCGCCAGTGAACTCGCGAGCGCCATCACCTTGAACCCAACATCGCTCAAAGCCTTAGGGTATGCACCACTCTCGAAGTCGAGTTCAGCGACTCATGGTAAACCCTAGCTCGCGCCTGATGCTTCGTACCCCTAATTGGGACTTGCGGCATCTAATCCACCTCCCTGCTGAGCTTTTCATCGCAGCCTTAGCCCTCGATCACCCTCCGTTTTGAATCGCGTCTTCCTGAACCTATGTCAACAACCTCGTTTCCCTCCTCCGATACTGCAGAAAGGGACGCACCCCCAAATCCACGCTGGAACAAAAAAAAAATCGAACTCCAGCAAAGACCTCGAACTCTACTTGAATGCCACCGATGAACGATAGAGGCTCTGTCGAGTCCAAGAACAAACGATTTTCTAATTCGGTGCCCTTTTCTGTTTTGCTTTATTTCTTTTAGTTACGGAGGAATTTGTCTGTTGATTTTCGAAAGAGGAAAATAGGGAAAAGGGGAGGGTGTCATCGCGGTGTACTTATACAGGAGTAGAGGGAACCATCAGTTCACGCCTGTTTTCTTTGTGGTGAAGATGAAGGCACGGTTTGTTTCATTTGTGTAAATAGAGAGGCCACGGTCTTGTTTTTATGTAGTGGAAAATGAAGACACTAGGCCATTTGATTTTCGCCTTGTAGTTTCGTTTCTGTCCATCAAACTAATATTTTATTTTATTTTAATTTGTTTTTGATTTGGTACCGTTCAATTAAAATACGCCCTATTCCCGAACTCCTCTCTGAACACAATAACTGTCAATTCTAGGGTAATACCATTATTCTGGACACACTGGGACAAGTATCGATGTCCAATTCGATCATCTATGAAAGATATTATTCTAAATTGATATAAATCAAATTTAAAACAATACATTCTATGAAAATAAATTAATATTATTATTCGAATTCAAACAGAATTATGTATTGATTATCTGAACTGATTTCAAATCAGTTTTCACTTCGAATTCAGTTATTCGCTGATTCCTTATTTTGATAATTTAATATATACGAGATTAAATCGAAATCGATATTTAAATCGATAACAAAAATATAAAAATTCATTTATATTATCAACTAAATATTTAAATCCATATTAAATATTAAAAATTAGTTGGTCGAGATCCCGGGTCATTACAATCTTCCCCACTTAAAATAATTTCGTCCTCGAAATTGCTAAGGTAGAAAAAGTGCTACAAACCCATTAACCTTTCAAAACTTATTTATGTTGATACTCAACATTTCAAACTTCCTTACGTAACTCTCTTTCGAATAATTCCGTATTCGATAACTCCTCCCTTCGAATAACTATATCCGATAATCTCTCTTTTGAATAACTAGATTCGAAAATCTTTCTTCGAATAAACTATATTCGATTTACTCTATCCAATTTACTCTTATCAATATATTATATTGGATTTAACTCCTTTCGATTAACTCCATCGAATAACTAAATTCGATAACTCCTTTGAATAACCAATATTCTATAACTCACTTCGATTAAACTAATCGATAACTCTTTTAAATTAAACTATAATCGATAGCTCATTTCGATTAAAAAAAAATTGATAACTCCTTCGATTTACTAATAATCGATAATTCCTTTAGTTCTATTCGAGTAAACTAATATTTGATTTAACTCCATTCGCTTGACTCTAGATCGCAGCGATCACAATGGTTACGCCTGATTCCCTCAGGAAACATCCGACCGCCCTAGGCTATCTGCAGCCCTGCGAATTACGCTAGCAGTCGTACGAAATGGCAACTTATCCTGAGTAACTATGTTTGACTAACTCTATCTCAATAACTATATTCGATCAACTTTAATTGAATAACTAACATTCAATTAAATCTTAATTCGATTAACTATGTTCAATTAACTCTATCTGGTTAACTCTTAACTTGAATAACAAATATTCGATAAATTCTAATTGAATAACTAATATTCAATTAACTCTACGGATTAACCCTAACTGATTAACTCTATCTGGTTAATTCTTACTCTAATCGATTTATTCCAACTCTAATCGATTATTTCTAACTCTAATCGACTTCTCCTATTCGAATAACTCCTATTGGATAACGTTTATTCATTTATAAAGATTTACTCTTAGTAACAGTTCTTCACTTTATAAATGTTCTCTTTAATAACGTTACTTCACTTATACAAGTGTTGTGTACCCCTTCTATTTAAAACTATCGGTGTTAAAAACCAATATCTCTTCTCTATATAAGTTCAGACTTATATATTCCATTTATCGAATGATAAATACCTAATTTAATTTATAAACTGTTATTTATAAATTAATCTTTTCTATTTATCCGTTAAAAACAGATTTCCATTTTCTATTCATCTTCTAAATATTCCTTTGATTAAATTTCTATTTATTTAACAAATAAATATCTTATCTATAACATTCTATTTATTTTCTATAAATAAATATTTCCATTTAATCTATTTGTAAATGTTTTACAAATATTCTCTTTTAAATTCTATTTGTAAATGTTTTTACAAATATTTCTCCTTTTATTTGTTTACACATAACTTCCTTTGTATTTGTGTTACAAATATTTTTCCTCTTTAACTCTTTTGGTTTTTCCTTTATTCACACCAAATTCATATTTCATTCACATGATTTTACTCAATTTATTCGTTTCAATCCATTTAACTTACTTAAGTTAAATTTAATTTCAATCATTCAAATTCCCATTAACTAGTTGCTAATTAACCGCTTTGCCTATTTCATCCTTTTTATTTGAATATACATGTTCAAATATATGTCAACTTAATTATAAACTAATCTAATTATAATTTCAACTCGAGTTATATATTCGATTTCGAATATAAATTCTCAATCTCTTTCACTTATCAAAAACCCAATTTCGTTTCAAATTTCCTTTAACTAATTATTCTCCAATTTAGTTACTTCTATTTAACCATTTAAAATATGATTTTTGTCTTAAAAATCATTTCACTTACTTCACTAGAGTTCATATTTATTTTATATCTCCAGCCTGGATTTTTCTAGTGCTAATTCGGATATTATTTCCTAAAAATCCCTTTTATTTATTTAATTAAACCGTTATGGTTTTATAATGGTTCTGGCACTGCTTTTCTAAAAGTTTGATTTTGACATAACTCAAAATCTATACGACGAAATCCAGATTTTTCTCTTTCGTTAGAAAACCATTGTTCGACCGGTCCCGACGATTCTTGTTTCACAGAATTCCGACTTCAATTGAGTTCTGTATACTAAATTGTAGTTCGAATCGCCAATTTACGAACTGCCGCGCTATGGCGAGCTCGTTTTAATTTTATCTATAAATATAAATGTTTTAACTTTGTTTATAATAAATTCAACTCCATTCTGATATATTTTCAATATATATCAAATCCATTTCACATAATATTCCCGATCTATTTCTCTTCAAATATTCAAATCCTATATATTTACAATATTCAAATTCCATTTGAATTTCTTTATTCAAACTCTATATTTGAATTTCCTTCTATTCAATTTCTATTTGAATTTTCTTCTATTCAAATCCTATTTCAAATCCTTTATTCAAATTCCATATTTTCATTTATTTGAAATCTATATTCCAATTCCCATTTCAAAATTCCTTTGAAATTATATAAATATATACACATATTTATATCTATCTCAAATTCAAAACATTTGAATTTTCAAACAACTTGTTTCTTTTCAACAAATTTCCATCAAAATTTCTCTAAGGCAGCAATTCGTCACTTAGAAACTCGAAAATGAACACTGGTGATGTTGCGACCATCATCAGAATTATTTTCCAGCCACTGAATGAGTTCAGTGCTTTATTTCTTTCAAACTCCATTTAGAAAAATATTTTCCAAACTCCCAGGATTTTAAATTTTGAATTCCGGTTGGAATTCAATTTCAATATATCTCATTTGTATTTGACTTCATATACAAATTCCATTGGTTATATATAACTATTTCATTTTTATAATCTAATTTGATTATAATCCTAACAATCAACTTAACTATTAAAAACAATATCGTGTCCAATCTTCTGTTCAAGTGTTTATAAACTCCTATCGACATCGTGGCGTCCCACGATTCGACCAAAATTTACAATTCACTCAACAGACTAGTCAACACAATATAAAACAGTTTTTATATCAAATAACAAGTACGCTCTCTCGTATATATATATACACTCAACTCATTCTAGGATACTACTGATCCTATCTCTAATGAGCACAATTCCACATAGCCTAGGTATTCGCTCAACCTAAGCTCTGACACCAACTGTAACGACCCAAAAATCCGGTAGAATTTGAGCTGACCAAAAACACAAGTCCAACCCCAAATAACACAGAAATTTGAACCATTAATAGAAAGAAGTTAGAGGGTGAGGAAAGATAAGATAGAAACTTAGAATAGAAGAAGAAGAAGAACACAACATCAGAGTAACACGAATCTCACAGCGGAACGAATAAATATATTTCATAACATAACTTTGAAATACAAATTTGTACTTGAATATACATGTCATTATCAAAGTACATCACTTACAACACAACGGAAATAACTATAGCTATATGATCCTGAAGCCTCCTGCTCCAGCTCTTCCAGTATATCTGTAAATCCTAACTATTTGACTGCCCATACAAATTTAGGCACCCAAGAGTTTAGGGAAACAACAAAATAAACTCCGGGTCAGTCATGGGACTGGTATGTGTAAACAGTTTAAAAACAGTTTCAGAAAACTAAATGATATCTCATAAGACCACGCCGTATAACACGGAACGGGTTTTTCCCTTATGAAAATCCAAACACCTGACTTATCTTTATATCAAAAACTCTTTTGATATTATAATAATGTCTAAATCAAGTAAATAACAATCTAGTGGAACGTTTGCATCTCACGTTCCACATATATATACAAATCATAAACCGCAAGTACGTATTGGGTAATGGATTTCCAACTATGACAAGGTATGGAACCACCTTCCGCTGGTATATCTCTAGAGGAGAATACACCGAGTTCAACAAGAACATCTTGCAACTCAGCCACACATGATCGACCACTCATTTCGCTTGAGTGTATTGAATGTATATCACCAACGGTTGGGATCAACAATAGTTTCCCGAATGGGACAACATCGACAATAGATTTTTAGAAGTAAATGAAACTCTAGATCAGGTGATTATACACCCTAATAGGTGCGACATACATAGCCATGCTGCTTGCCCGATTTCTGTCATTTACCGGATGTTGAGGCTAGAAGCTACGCTTTATCATCACACCAAATTCACTTCGAATGTCACATCGTCAGATCCATCGAAAATCACTAATTGACGTCTACAACAGTACATTACGTGTCAGCTAAAAGAAGTTTCCTCCTCCGCTTCCACTCTTGGTACAGTTGAAGAAATCAATGTACGTGACCTTTCTGGAAATACTCTGTCAGACATTCATCCATACAAGTCACCCAGGAACAGGATGAACTGAAGGCACTATTTCTATTAATAGAAAAAGTCCTTGCACTCTAGTCCGTCTTCGATTTTCTTTATATAATCTGATTCGCACGCTACTGCCAATACGGAGTGGTTCTTCGGATAATAATCCAACCGGTCTCTCCATATTGACAACGATGGTCAAAACTTCGATAGTCTGTGATTTAACTATCGGATAAAAACAAGTGTTTCGATAGTCGATGATTTAACTATCGAATAAAACAAGTGTTCATCCAAACATCCAACAATCAGTGAGCCTTTAATTAATATTCCATTAATTAAATCTCTTCTCTATTTCTTTATCAATATTTGTTAACCAAATATTTTCAATAACCATATTGGCTTTATACGTTCTTTGGAAAACATTTCCATATATCGCCTTCCTTTATTTTCTATACTAGGAAATATTCATTATTCTATTTCCAAGCTTTGCACATATTTGGGTTAAAACAGATGTTGTGTAAAACATCGTTACGACAATCCAAATACAGTATTTAACAAATTCTTATTCCACATTGATCTTCGAGCCTGAATCTTGCTATTTATCGGTATATCATGAAATCAACCAAGTTGGGGTATAATTACCTCTCAGACCTTGACTGAATAACATTTAACGTCAAAACAGACAAGACTACTTACTCGAATAATCAATACCATACAACTGATTATTCACCTTTAAACACATATACATTTTCTCTTTCTATTCCTACTAGATTTTATTCTTATACTTCCTTTTTGATTATACTATTCTATTTCTAAGTTCGTTTTCTTATCGACTTCTATATATATCGATACGTTGATTTCTAACTATCAAATTATCTTAAAAATATTCTATCTCCTTAAATTCCTGTAAAAATTCGCCATAACCTCCTTTGTACCGGGAGCATCAGGAAATTTCAAATAGCTTTCCCGGTCCTTCTTATCTAGAAAAGAAAAAGAAAAAAGCTAAGCGGCTTGCCGATACGGCGCATAAAATCTCATATATGAATTAAATACGTACCTTTTTGTCGGGCATTCTATTTATTTCACTTCTATACTTTATTCCATACCTGTCTCCGGTATATTTATGCCTGTCCAATCTATTTTGACTATACCAATCGTTTTAACTCAATTTGTTAATTAAATCTGTTAATTAACTTCTCAATCTATTTCACCTTCATATTTGAATATGACATGTTCAAATATATTTTAACTGCATATTAACAAATTCTAATTATACTCATACTTTCGTTCCCTTATCGACTTCTTATTCAAATTCCAAATCAATTCTATTTGAATTCTTTTTATTTAAACTTCATTTGAATTCTATTTGCATCCCTATATTTAAACTTCATTTGAATTCTATATTCAAATTCTATAGTTAAACTCCATTTGAATTCTATTATTCAAATCTATTCAAATTCTATTGTTTAAATTCCATTTAAATCCTATATTCAAATCGATTAAAGTCCATTTGAATTTCTATATTCAAATCTATAGTTTAAAGTCCATTTGAATTTCTATATTCAAATCTATAGTTTAAAGTCCATTTGAATTTCTATATTCAAATCTATTCAAAGTCTATTTGAATTTCTATATTCAAATATATAGTTTAAAGTCCATTTGAATTTCTATATTCAAAATCTATTCAAAGTCTATTTGAATTTCTATATTCAAACTCCATTCAAAGTCTATTTGAATTTCTATATCCAAATTCCATTTGAAATACTATATTCAAATTCTATAGTTAAACTCCATTTGAATTCGATTATTCAAATCTCTATTTCAATTCCTTATATTCAAAGTCCAAGAATTCTCGGCATTATTTATAAACAACGTTTATAACTTCAATTCAAATCCCACCTTTCCATTTATAAACAACGTTTATAAATTCAATTCAAATCCCATATTTTCATTTATAAACAAAGTTTATAAATTCGATCACTTGTTTTATATACCTTCAAAACAAGTTAATATTTTCTATAGTTTTATTAAAAATTCAAATTCTATTATAAAAATAGAATTCCCTTTCTAAACCTCAAATACCCCTTTCGATATTTTTTTATAAATCAATATTCAAACTCCAGTGGTATTTTCAACAATCAGATCAACAAATTTTCAATCATTTGATTTTTAACACATCATATATGAATATATATGAAATCAAACAAACAACAGATAATATATATTTTTGAGGAATCCAGCTGGATTCCTCCAACCTGTTTTTCCTGCATCCACAGACGTTAGTCAACATAGTAATACCCATCCTGCTTCGAGGCAGGATATCGCGGTATGAAGGTCATCCACTAATCCTAGCGTGGGGCGTATAGGGTAATCATCCGCTAATGAAACCGCGGGCATCCGCTAATGAAACTGCGGGAATCCAACCAATCATCAACCCAATATATATATATATATATATATATATATAATAGTCAACCAATCCTAAATAACTATATATATTTTAAAACAATCAAACAGCATTCAAACAAGCAGAGACAATTGTTTTTAACTATATAAAAATAATTCTAAATAAAAGGTGAGATTTACTCACCAAATTTTGCCGTTGTCGAATATCCTGTAACTTTTCATATCGTTGTTCATGAATCACCTCGAATGAATTCGTACCTGCGATAAATTTTTGTTTTAAATTTACCGATTAAATGTTTTATTTATTTAATTTAACTATTTAAATAAATAAATTACTTTTCTATATTTCCTTCTTTACTAACTAACTTTCTTCATAAAATTATATTAACTAAATTTTACTTTAATTGGTTTTCAAATTGTATAAACTAAATCTCCTTATAAATTTTGAATTAAAAAGAATCAAAATTTACCTTAACAGCCTATTCCCTTTCTCCTTGAATTAACAAATTCGAGCACTGTCTACATCCTTTCACCAACTATGAACATGCCTTTCCTATCTTAGATTCACTGTAATCGGTCAATGCCCGCACTCCGGTTGGTTAACGCGAAGTCGAATCCTTCCACTGTTGAATCCCATCGAGCTCCAGGACAAAAGTCGCGACCTCCTTTTTTGCTACCGGAATCTCCACACTCCATGTCGAAGTGCCCTCCTGCCAACCTGAGGTTCGCCAGTGAACTCGCGAGCGCCATCACCTTGAACCCAACATCGCTCAAAGCCCTAGGGTATGCACCACTCTCGAAGTCGAGTTCAGCGACTCATGGTAAACCCTAGCTCGCGCCTGATGCTTCGTACCCCTAATTGGGACTTGCGGCATCTAATCCACCTCCCTGCTGAGCTTTTCATCGCAGCCTTAGCCCTCGATCACCCTCCGTTTTGAATCGCGTCTTCCTGAACCTATGTCAACAACCTCGTTTCCCTCCTCCGATACTGCAGAAAGGGACGCACCCCCAAATCCACGCTGGAACAAAACAAAATCGAACTCCAGCAAAGACCTCGAACTCTACTTGAATGCCACCGATGAACGATAGAGGCTCTGTCGAGTCCAAGAACAAACGATTTTCTAATTCGGTGCCCTTTTCTGTTTTGCTTTATTTCTTTTAGTTACGGAGGAATTTGTCTGTTGATTTTCGAAAGAGGAAAATAGGGAAAATGGGAGGGTGTAATCGCGGTGTACTTATACAGGAGTAGAGGGAACCATCAGTTCACGCCTGTTTTCTTTGTGGTGAAGAAGAAGGCACGGTTTGTTTCATTTGTGTAAATAGAGAGGCCACGGTCTTGTTTTTATGTAGTGGAAAATGAAGACACTAGGCCATTTGATTTTCGCCTTGTAGTTTCGTTTCTGTCCATCAAACTAATATTTTATTTTAATTTAATTTGTTTTTGATCTGGTACCGTTCAATTAAAATACGCTCTATTCCCGAACTCCTTTCTGAACACAATAACTGTCAATTCTAGGGTAATACCATTATTCCGGACACACTGGGACAAGTATCGATGTCCAATTCGATCATCTACGAAAGATATTAATCTAAATTGATATAAATCAAATTTAAAACAATACATTCTGCGAAAATAAATTAATATTATTATTCGAATTCAAACAGAATTATGTATTGATTATCTGAACTGATTTCAAATCAGTTTTCACTTCGAATTCAGTTATTCGCTGATTCCTTATTTTGATAATTTAATATATACGATATTAAATCGAAATCGATATTTAAATCGATAAAAAAAAATATAAAAATTCATTTATATTATCAACTAAATATTTAAATCCATATTAAATATTAAAAATTAGTTGGTCGAGATCCTGGGTCGTTACATTTTCATTGACGATATTCTGATTTATTCAAAAACTGAAGAGGAGCATCGCTATCACCTTAAGGTAGTATTAGAAACTCTGAGGAAAAAAATTTTCAAAGCCAAATTTTCAAAATGCCATTTTTGGAAGTCTGAAGTGAGATTTTTGGGACACATTGTAAATGGAGATGGGATATCGGTAGATCCGGTGAAAGTTGAATCGGTACAACAGTGGAGACAACCTCGTACACCAATTGACGTTCGAAGTTTCCTAGGATTGGCGGGATATTACCCAAGGTTTATCAAAGATTATTCTAAGATATCATCTCATTTGACGAAATTGACGAAGAAAAACTAGAAGTTTATCTGGACTCCGAAGTGTGAAGAATCTTTTCAAGAGTTAAAAGATTGTTTAACCAAAGCACCAGTGTTGGCAGTTCCCGATGGAACAAGCAAATTTGAAGTTTACACTGACGCTTGTGGAACAGGATTAGGAGCCGTGTTGATGCAGAACCGTCGTCTAATTGCATATGCAAGTAGACAATTAAAGATACACGAGAAGAATTATGCAACTCACGATCTGGAGTTATTGGTCGTTGTTTTTGCATTGAAGATATGGAGGCATTATCTTCTGGGTGGAAAATTCGAACTTTTTACAGATCATAAACCATTGAGGTACTTATTTTCCCAGAAGGATTTAAATTTAAGACAACAACGATGGTTGGAATTTCTTACATCGTATGATTTGGATATCATTTATACACCCGGCAAAGCAAATGTAGTGGCAGACGCTTTGAGTAGAAATGCAATTTTATCCCTATTGGAAGTCACACCGACTCTCCAAGAAAGGATTATGAGCAATCAAAGAAGAGATACCAAACTGGAGAAGATCATACAAGGAGTCACGGATGGAAAGGAGTCTGATTTCGAGTTGGATAACCGAGGATTGTTAAGAATTAACAACAGGTTATGTGTTCCAGATGTGGATGGATTGAGGCAGGAAGTTTTGAAAGAATGTCATGCATCAAAATTAAGTATTCATCCGGGAATTCATAAAATGAATAACGATATGAAAAGAGTATTCTGGTGGCCGGGAATGATGAAGGATATTACAACTTTCGTGAATGAATGTTTGCATTGTCAGCAAGTCAAGGGAGATCATCAGAAGACGGCTGGACTGTTACGATCATTAGAAATACCTAACTGGAAATGGGAAATGATATCCATGGATTTTATCGATGGATTGCCCAGAACAAGAAGAGGATTTGAAGGAGTTTGGGTAATTGTCGATCGACTGACAAAAAGTGCGCATTTCATTCCAGTAAAACTGACATGCACAGCCGCATCCTTAGCCGAAATTTTCATGAGAGAAGTTGTATGGTTACACGGAGTCCCAGCTAGCATTGTAAACGATAGAGATCCTATCTTTACAAGTAAATTTTGGGAAGCGTTGCAAAAGACTTTGGGAATGAAATTGAATCTCAGTACAGCTTACCATCCTCAAACGGACGGTCAGACTGGGAGAGCGAACCGAATATTGGAAGATTTGTTAAGAGCGTGTATTCTAGATTTTGGAGGATCATGGGAAGATCATCTACATTTGGTGGAATTCGCTTATAACAATAGTTACCAGGCGAGTATACAGATGGCACCATACGAAGCACTGTATGGAAGACCTTGTAAAGCACCTGCATGTTGGATCGAATCGGGAGACAAACTAATACTTGGACCGGACATGATCCGAGAAGCAACAGAGAAGGTGGAGTTGGTGAAGTTAAGATTGATAGAAGCCCAGGATCGACAGAAAAGCTATGCCTATCAAAGGCGAAGAGATCTTGTATTTGAGATAGGAGATCTGGTATTTGTGAAGATTTCACCGATGAGAGGAGTGGTGAGATTTGGAAAAGCTGGAAAGTTAACTGCGTGATTTGTTGGACCTTTCCGAGTTCTGGAGAGAATTGGATTTCTAGCCTATAGAGTTGAATTGCCCGAACATATGGCAGGGATTCACAACGTATTTCATGTATCTCATTTGAGGAAATGTTTGCATGATCCGTCTTTAATTTTGGAACCATCTGTTCAGCAAGAAATAGAGATTGAACCAGATTTGATAGTGATTCGACGACCATTTCGTATTATCGATAGAGAAGAAAAGCAACTTCGCAATAAAGCGGTATGTCTTCTGAAGATTCAGTGGAGCAATAATCCGAAGGATTGCACATGGGAAACCGAGAAACATATCAGGAATTATACCCGGACTTTTCTACAGATTAGGTATATTTGCTATTTGGTTGTTTGGATGAAATGAAACCTTGATTTCTTCATTTCTACGAGAATTGGTATGTAAATTTGTGGATTCAGTTTATTAGGACTTATGAACTCCCTTGCTATGATTTTGTCATTGACGAGTTCTATTTCCTTGTTTACTTTCCAGATGGCACCACTAATGAAGAGGACCGCTAGAAAGAGACTTACATCACACCAAACCGAGAGATTACTAGCCAAGTGAGCGAGAGTGGGTGATTCTGAAGATGTTAGGGAGAGGATACCGAGTGATGACGAAGGTAACCACAGGACATCGGAAGAGTCTTATGTAGGAAGGGAGGAACCCATGGAGCAAGATCCAGACAACACGAAACCCTTAGAGGATGATGATATACTTATGATTGAGACCAGTTTTGGAGACAGAGATGATGATGCTGATGATGATAGCGACCGAGATGAGGACGAGGCAGAAGATATGGGTGTCGAGGGTGATGATGAGGAAGAGTATGAGGAGGAAGAGGAAGTTGTCCCTGAGACACCGATAGCTGATATGGGAGAGCAGCCAGCAGAGTTTGTGGACCCAGCAGTAGCGATATGGGAGAAACTAAAGCAGGCACTCGTAGAATATCACGAAGTAGGAGGATGGGTCGAGATTTTCGGAGACTTTGGTTATCCTTGGATTCAGGTGTACATGATTCCGCCCGTAGAGGTTATAGAGATCTCTGATGATGAGGAGGTGGTACCGGCTAACCCGGGGATTATGGATGTTTTTGTGCCATCGGATGGCAACGATGAGGTGGTCGAGGTAGTAAATATTTCCGATGACGAGTGGATAGTGATTGATAGTGATCCGGAGGAGTAGGGAGGAGTGTGTGACTATGTATGTTTATATTATGTAGTTATAACTTGATTTAGTCAAGTATAGCCTAGTTATGTAGTATGGTGTGTATGTCTAGTACGCGTATAAAACTGATGTATAATTAATGTACTAAGTAGTAGTGATATGAAGTATCATCTTTTGGGAAAAATTCTTTCTATCTTTCTTACATTTAATTTCGGGGACGAAATTCTTATAAGGGGGGTGGACTGTAATGTCCCGACTTTTCTCTAGTTTTAAAAATCATTTTAATGAGAGATTAAAATGATAATGCTAGTTTGAAATCAAAATAAAAAGGAATTTTTGAAATAAATATATATATGTATATGCATATGTATGTGGAAATATTATAATATAAATACTTGATTTAAATCTTAGATGTGAAAATATAAGACAAGTATATAATATTTGAATAGAATTTCATAAGAGAATGAAATACTTCATAGTGACGTTTTAACAAAGCAAAGGAATTAAAAACAAAAGGACTAGAACATGAATAAAAGAAAAGAGCTTTTGTTCATTTAAAAATAGGAAAGGACTTTTTGATAAAACAAAAAAAGAATGTGTGTATAACATGAATACAAATCGGCTACAATATGAAAACACCTCATATAAAAATATTGCTCTTTGATCATCACAAATATCAAGCAAGAAAATACAAAAGAAAGCCATTTTTATATTACATTCAAATACAAGAACATGCAAGCATTTAATGCATAGATACTTGAAATAGTAAACTAGGATTGTAGAAACATGTCCCTAAAATCCTATAATAGAATTAGCATGTGCACTTTCTTAAGCAAGAAGGAAATATCAAGCTAGAAGAAAACAAAGTAGAACAATTGTTAAATGCTATAAAATCCAAGAAGAGACCCATGCATTTAATGAAGTTAAGGTGAAACCTTCTAGAAGCCATCACCTAGGATACTCTCATTGGTTAGGATCCTTAGTAAGACAAAACTTCAATACATGTGCTCCTCAAATTATGGCCGTAGGAACTATAGAATTGAGGGGTGAGGCTAAATGTTTTTACTGTGTAAACATGTGCAGGAAATTCATTGTTAAATGCATGAGAATTCCTATAAATACCACACAAATTCCTCACTTTTCTTCACACAAAAAAAAAATCTGAAATTCACACCTAAAAACTGAAGTCTTTTTCTGGATCTTGGAAAGCAATTTTGGTGAGTGAAACACTTGAAATTTTCTGAGTTTTAAAGCTTTTACTGTAAACAGTTTTTATTAAGTTAAGCTGCCATATTTTGTTAATCACTGTCTATTACTGTCGACCCATAGATCATGATGTTAGATAACACTGATTTCATCACTATAGAATGACCTCTCCTGTAGTATACACCCTAGAATGGTTGTGTAAACTAGTTTGGTGATTGAACACTACTGTTAAACCTGTATTTGGGTTCTGTAATATACAGAACATGTATAATTAACTCTGGCAATGAATAAACATGATGCTGCACCATTGATTGATTAGAATGTATGGATTTAGTACAATCTTAACACACATTCATCATCTAGATCGAAGGAAGAATCATTTAAAAGCAATATTTGTTCAAAACAGAAAACACAGTAAACCCCTCTGTAAAACAAAATCAAAGTTAAAATTCAAATGTGATAAAACCCCACTTTGATGATATGAATTGAATCACCGATGCAAATGATGATTTTTAAAATGAATTTCATGATTTCTAAGTATGTACATCACGAGAATTTTGGACATGAACTGAAATCGGTCTTGGATCAAATTCCGATCATCGGAGACGTTGGAGGTCAGGCGGTTGCGAGGGAAGGAGCGTCAGGGACAGGGTGATCGGGGAAAAATACAAACAGATTTTTCTAATGGGTGGATTTTTTGAATGAATCGAAAATAGGGTTTTTACTGTATAAATGGGTTCACCTGTTTGCGTCGGAACTGCTCACCGTCGGCGCAGAGATGGACGTCCGGTGGTGGGGGAAAAAGAGCGTCGGGGGGTTGCGGTGTCGAGGCCAGGAGGGTTCGGCGTCATATGGTCGGAGGTGCGAGTACGAGGAGGATTCTCCGATGATGCTTTCTGACGTAGGAGAGCTCGAACACCCAATTCACTGTAGCATCGGATAATCGGTGATCGGATGGGTGGACGTCGATCTGGAGGTGAAGTGCGACTTGTCGGGATAGGTGCGGTGGCTCCTCGTCGCGTCGTGGGGGTGTGCACGTGCACCACCGTGCACTGGAAGTGAAGGAGAAGTGCCAGTATTGGCACTTGCCAAATACATGGGTTTGGCTCTTGCCAAACCAGTATTTGGCATTTGCCAAGACTGGTTTGTTATTTGCCAAATCCAGCACTTGCCAATCTTGGTACTTGGCATTGCCAAGTCCGGTACTTGGCATTGCCAAGTCCGGTACTTGGCATTGCCAAGTCCGGTATTTGGCATTTGCTGAATCCGGTACTTTGGCATTGCTAAGTCCGGTGTTTTATTTACAAATAAATATGAAAATTTGAATTTAAAATTAGTTTTAAATTTAAATTTGAAAAATAAAATAAAAATATATATAAAGAAATAAATGAATTAATTAAATAAATAAGTATTTTTATTAAGCGGAAGGTAAGTGGAAAAGTAGAAGCTGAGATCAAACCGACAAGTTCGTCGGTAGGAGTTCGATCAAGTTTTTGAAATATAGATTATACAGGAATAAATGATTTAAATTATTTATAAATTAAAAAAATCATAAAGAAAAGGGATAAAAAGGAAAGGGAAAAGTTCGAAAACATTTCCAAGCAAAATGACAAAAGAAAAGATTATACCGTGAGCGAAGCACGGGAAATTCTAAATGATGAACAAAACCCCTGTTAAAACCATATACACCTTAACTGATGTATTTAAAGGATAATTTGACTGTACTAATGTTAACCAGATAAGCAAACACTATTTGAAAAATAATAATTTATCTGAAACAGAGTAATACTCCTGATTAAATCGATAAACATTTATCGACTGTAAAAAAAGAATATTCATACATCGTTCGAAGAGTCCGGGATAAACAACTCCACTTCGATTCGAAGTATACGACGCATATCAGAATGCTGAAGTCAATGAGATGCAAGCGTTCTTTTCAAAACAAGTTTTGGTCTATTCAGTCCTAGAACATACTCGATTGGATGAGTGTCCGACAGCGTATGTCAGTCAGATTCTACACATCGAATTTACGTAAGTATATTACGTTGGTAGCGGAGAAATTCATTTCTCTTAGCTTTATTACCCGTAATATATTTGGGTAATCAAATGAGTATTTCTGACGGATAAGACGATGTGGCATTCAAAGAATGTACAGAAATAATCTGTCAGAAGAGAACGTGACCTCAAAACTTCACAACCCGGAAGTAACAAAAGTTGGGCTAGGCAGCATGGCTAGTCGGGTCATACCCAAGCAGGGTATATTATCACCATCTAGAGGACTTCCTTATTTAACTTCTTAAATCTATTTCGCTGCTGTAGCATTCGGAAATGGTAAATCGAGCTCAATCGTAGGAGTGATAATATATTCGTCACACTCAAGCTAAATGAGTGGACGGTCATGTGTGGCCGGGTTACAAGATGTTCTTGTTGAACCCCAATGTATCCTCTCTAGAGTACACTGATCGGTGGGTGCTCCCATACCCTGTCTGTTGGAATCCAAACTCCAATACGCGCTCTGCGAACTTTTAAAGTTGTATACTATATACGTGAACGTGAGATGCAAGCGTTTCACTAGATTTTTAGTTATCTGATACGAACTATTATAATATCAAATGTTTTGATATAAAAGACTTAGATCATTTTCCAGATATTAGACATGGATGGATCTAAAGATTTTCTAAAGTAAATAAATCCGTCATAATGGAAAAACCTTGACACTTATTTCCTGTTTACATTTTACTATGTTTCCTCACACCAGTCCCCTGACTGACCCAGAGTTTATTTTTGTGTTTCTTAAACTCTTGGGTACTCATAATATTTGTTATGAGTAGACAAGTAGATTCAGGTAAGGCAAGTGGAACATGATGCAGAATAAGTTCAAGACCTAGTAGCATATATGTTTATTCCCAGTTTGAGTATCAATGTTATTGTAATATGGTACTGTATAATTATGTTGTTGAACCATGATGATGATGTATTATGTTATGTACTCTGATGTATCAGACCTTGTGATGTAATATATTATTATTTGTGAAATTCCGTTGTGAGATTCTGATAACTTCTTATTCTTCTATTCTATAAGTTCTACCTTTTCTATCTCACCTTCTAAATTAATGACACGATTTCCCAAGCATGGAAAATCGCGCCGTTACAACCAGTGTCATTTAAAACACGGTTCACGATAAACCCAAAATCACATTCCATTAATTATCGGGTTAAAGATAAAGTGTTATTTAAAACACTGTTCACGATAAACCCAAAAATCAATACCAATTCAATTCCAATTAAATATTATTCAATTAGTACACTTCATTAAATCTAAATAAAAAGATTTAATATTTCTCTCAACTGGGCTTAAGAACAGTGTTAATGAAGACACCATTCATGACAAACCCAAATCACATTTGATATTAAATACAAGGCTCTGAATAGAAAATATATCGGCTTATATTCAATATCAAATTCTACGACCAACAAATATCGTATTGGAAATAACGATATAAATATATCTTTCAAATTCCCACAACAATACCTGTATCATCACGAAATCCAACATCGAAATATTCCAAAGACAATTTCGATTCAAATCCATTCCAATTCAATTATTGGAAATTCCGGTTACTTTTAAAACCCTTTTCAAATTCAATTTATTTATTTAAAAATAAATAGAATTATAATTCTAGTTCAAAACTAGTTCATTTCGATAAAAATCTATTTTTATCTTTTCAAATATGGATTTTTTCATCCCAAATCATTTCTTATGATTTTACACAAATTATTACTATTTTTAATAATTTTATCAAGGCCCGTACAGTCGATTTCCATCAACGGCCATCGAACTGCACTTACAGCGACCTTTTCCAAATTTGATTTGGACATAATTCCAAATCCAGCTGTTAGATTTCTAATTTCTAATATTCGTTAGAAAGCTCTTTTCGATATGAACCCAACGGTTTCAGTTTTAGGAGAATCCGACGGTCGGATCTCGCGCAATATCCATTCGAAGTCAATGGTCGAAATTCATGAACTACCGCAGCGCGGCGCGTTCTATTCAGGCCATTATATTATATATATAATATATATATTATATACTTCGTCAATTTCCTTTTAAAACGTATTTTATAAATCGTTTAAATTCGTTTTTGAAACGATTTCAACTTCGTTTTTAAATTCAAATCAAGATTGATTTTTTCTTTATAAATTCGTTTTAAATACATTTCAAATTGATTTCAATTCGAATCGATTTTTAATTCAATTTCAGTTTGTTTTCAATTCAATTCAATTTCAATTCGTATTCATTTCTATTCAATTTCAATTCGAATTCAATTCTATTCAATTTCAATTCGAATTCATTTTCTATTCAATTTCAATTCGAATTCATTTCAAAATATTCGATTTTGAAATCGCTTTTCAATTTCATTATAAAAACGAATATAATCGATATAAATATCGTTTACGTCAAAATGGCGTCAATCTAATCAACACGGCATCATATATTTCTATTTTCAAATATTCTATTTCAAATATTTCTATTCAAATATTTCTTTTTCAAATATTCTATTCAAATATTTCTTTTTTAAATATTCTATTCAAATATTTCTTTTTTAATTATTCTATTCAAATATTTCTTTTTCAAATATTCTATTCAAATATTTCTATTCAAAACTGGAATGAGGCCGAATCAATTACCATAGATTTTATTTTCTATGGATTTTCATACAATGCATGTATATATCCACAATGACAAATAATTAACCATCGTCCAAAGTGCATTCTACACTGTATAAGCATCAAATATAAATATTCAACGCTTATAACAGTCTGTCAATCAATCAATCGACATACAACTAATTATTGGGATTAGTGTATGTCTTATATCACCCCAATACCCGTGTAGGGTTTCCTAACAATCAAACACAGATTTTATTTGTGTAGTTGGGCGATGTGTAAAATTTATCGTCCCAATCAATATCAGTCAAATGTGTGTATATAAACAAATCATCCGATTTGTTTATTTTTATTTCATTTCAAATACACGTTAAAAATTCTATTTTCAACTAAAAAATATTTTAGCTATACAAATATTTTATTTCATTTCACATCACATCACACAATCAACTACACAGCAAAAACAAACAAACAAGCAATACAAGTCGTCCATGGTCTGTGGACGACAGGTGTCGGGTGCTACTAAACACCGTCTGCATCCTAGTATATATTTAACTAAAAATAAATTTAAAAGTGAGGATTTCTCACCGATATGCTAAACCAAACGTCGCGACTCTTCCTATGTAGAAAATCTTCACCGATCCCGCCTTTCGTCAATTTCATTGTCCGTAGCCACTAAATATATAAAAATCATATTTTTATATTGTTGCTATGTATATAAAAATCACATTTTTATATTGCTACTACATAGATAAAAATTATATTTTTACACCGCTACTATATAGATAAAAATTATATTTTTACACCACTACTATATAGATAAAAATTATATTTTTATACTTTACATCATATAAAAATTATATTCTTACTATCTCTACTATATAAAAATCGTAATTTTATACTACTAAAGATCAAATTTTTTATAATGCTAACTTCATAATAAAAATTATATTTTTATATCGTTCTTCTTACAATAAAGATTATATTTTTACTTTGCTAAAAATCAAATCTTTACTTCAATAAAAATCCAACTTTTCTTCGTTAAAAATCAACTTTTTACTTCTTTAAAAAATCAACTCTTTACTTCCTTAAAAATCAAGTTTTTACTTCTTTAAAAATCAAGTTTTTACTTCTTTAAAAATCAAGTTTGTTTTAAAAGAAATAATCAATTTTTAAACAAAAGAAAAATCTTTTTTTAAACAAAAGAAATGATAAATGGAAATAGATAAATGAATATGAAAAATACTCACAGTTAATATTGGGAGACGCGAGGGTTGTTGGAGGTTCATGGGGTGGTGCGGAGGTCGGTGGGGTGGAGCGGTCGATTTTTGGGGGATGTGTTCGAATTGTGGGGCTGCGTTCGAATTGGGGGGCTGCGTCTTCGATGGAGTGAGGGGGGGGGGGGAGAAGAGGGTGGAGCGGAGGCTTAGGGGGGATTTGCAGTCAGTCGATGGCTGGTGGCGGCGGCGAATCGCGCCTCCCCCCTTCGTTGTTTCTTTTTTTTTAATATATATTGACTGAAGTGAAAAAGAAAAAAGTGGGGGAATGAGATATTTATATATATTTAATTTATTTATTTTCAAAAAGCGACTTTTTATTTCGACCTCAAAACGGGACCCACCGCCTATCGTCCATAGCTAATTACCCTCATTCTGAATACAATGGGCTATGTATCGTAAGCTGATTCGATCGTTTCGATCAGTTTTCATAAAAATCAAAATATAACTCTATATATTGAATTTGAACGCGCTTATCAATTTGCCGAGGCCACATACTAACTCGAAAAATTCCTGAGAAATATTTCTAGCTTCGTATTGACGATACGGTCCTAACGAAACTAGTTTCGTCGAATTCTGAGGCCGTTTGAAAAATGGCCATTTTTCAGTCGATTAAAATCAACTGAAACTGGTCAAATGCGTTTTCCTTTGCCACGCTCACATATTGATTCAAAAAATTATGAAATTTGAAATCTAGTAATAACTTGACATCACGGGTCCAACAAAAGTGGTTTCGCCGAATTCCGAGGTCGTTTACAAAATTTCCGTTTTTAAGGGCCAGAATTCCATAGCGACTATTCAGAATTTTCAACTGGACATATCTTTTGATTCCCGCTACGAAATTTCAATTTTTCGGATTCGTTGGAAAGATATTCTCAATTAGATTCATCTATTTTTGGTGTCGCTAAAATCCGGTTTATTTTGCACCCGGTACATTCATTTGAACTTTGAAATCGAATTATCGAACTACCGCGCCATTTTCAATTCCTTTTATAATTAAAATAAAATATTTATATTCTAACAACGATTCGAATAAATATATACGTTCGAATTCTATTCAAAATAAATTTTTCGTCGTTATTATTTAAAATAATTCATTTTAAATATTCAAAATTCACTAAAATTGCCAAAATAAAAAATTTAAATTGGCTCGGATTTCTGGGTTGTTACATATACGAGTGAACGTATTTGTTACTTGATATAAAGAATTGTTTTATATTGTGGAGATTTATTGGTAGGGTTGTTTATGAGTTTTGCTCGATCAGTTCGATCCACTGTATTGGTAGGAGTTGATAAACACTTGAATACGATGAACCAACACGTTATGTTTTGAAAAGGGTAAATGAAATAATTTTACCTGAAATATATTTTGTTATAAAAGGAATCTATATATTGTAATTATTATAATATATAGGATGTGTTGGTTGTTATTATAATCAAATGAGATTATAAATTGAAATGGTTACATAAATAGCTAATCCGAGTTCATATAAGTGAAATATATGAAAGCAGATGAATTAAATCTGAATATAAATCAGAATTGAAATTAAAACCCTGTAAATTTGGAAAGGTGTTCGTAGATGGATTTGGAATTAAATATATGAGAATTTTAAAATCCTGGGAGATTTTAAATTGTTTGCAAACATTAAAAATGATATTTTGGAATGATTTCAAAATGGAAGTATTTAGAAATGGTTTTAAAGGTGATATAGTATTGAACTCACTTCATTCACTGGAAAATAATTCTAATAATGACTGCAGCATCATCAGTATTCATTTTCGAGTTTTAAGTGATGGATTACTACCAAAGGTTTTTCTTTTGGAAATGTTTTGAGAAAGCAAGTTGTGTTGAATCCTGAAAAGAGATATCTGATTTTTGAAAAGCTAAGTGATTTATGCTTCCCCAGGACAGATTGTTTGAGTTAAAACCAAACTGAATTGAAATTGGGAAAGCCAATTGGAATTAAAATAAAGTCAGTTAAGTGGTAAATGAAATTGAATTAGAATGATATCGAGACAAATTGGATTTTTGAGATTTGACTTTGAAGGGTAATTTGATAATCGAGTTAAGAGTTTGGAATAGAGAATGAAACTCGAGTTTGAAATGATATTTGGCTTAGATATAAGCGAATGGTTGTGTTGGAGATAAAAGTGATTAGAGTTTGATTGGGATGACATTGATATATGCTGAATTGGCAGCAGATGTAAAGGATATAATGATATGCCCAACAAAAAAGGTACAAGTTTATATTATATGTGGGTTTGAGATTTTGATGAGTTAAATTGGCAAGCCACTTGGCTGTTTGATTTTCTTTCAGGATGGAGAAGGCCCAGAGAGGCGAGTTGTAGTTGTACCTATTGACCAGTACAAAGGAGGTGCTGGCGAAATTTTTCGAAAATTTCGGATGTTAGAAAATTTTCAGGATTTTTGAAAATTTTCGTTGATAAGAATTAATAAATATTTTAATTGAAATTAATTGGTACGGTGAAACTGAAGTTAAAGAAGTAAAAATAATTTTTAACCAGTTAATAGGGTTTGTTTTCTACCTTAGCAATTTCGAGGATGAAATTATTTTAAGGGGGAAAGAATGTAACGACCCGTACTTTTACGAATAATAAATAATTTATTTAATTATTTAAATAAAGGTTTGGTAATTTAAAATGACTAAAATTAAATAATAAGGAATATTTAATTAATATAATAATTAAATAATATATTTAAATTCCAGAATAGTCGGAAATAGTAGAATTCACAATACGATGTGAATTGGATAATATATAAGCTTTAATTCAGTTTGAAATTGAATTACGATAACAAATATATTTAACTAACAATGGTTGAATGTATAAATTATATTATAAATATAATCGAGCTCGAAATGGCAGGTAGTTCGTAATTTGGCGATTCGAACATTAATTGAATATACAGAATCCGTTTTAAGCCGGATTTCTGTGAAACAAGAAATGTTCGGAGATGGTGAAGTATATTTTTCTAATGGAAGAGAAAAATCAGGATTTCATCATGTAGATTTTGATTTATGTCCAAATCAAATTTTAGAAAAGTCACTATGGAATTCATATATAATTTATAATGATATATAAAAGGAATTTCATTATAAATCGAATATCGATTTAATCGGGATTTGGAATATCGAGCTAGAAATTCATATAGGAATATTCGTGAGCTATATGATATTCTAGTGTGAATATATACAATAATATTTATTTATAAAAATTTAATTTATTTATTTTTAAATATATTTATATATTTGTATGGGTTATTTAGAGCTTTAAAAATAGCCAGTTTTGCAAACGAACTCCGTTTTCGACGAAACCAATTTTGTTGGATCCGTAGTATTAAATTATTATTAGATTTCAAGTTTTGTGATTTTTGAAGTCAGTGTGTGGCCGTACGGATTTTTAATGTGAAAAAAAATCAGTATTTTGACGGTTAAAAATACGCTGTGTGAGCAAACGGAGTCGGAATTCGACGAAACCAGTTTCGTTGGGTCTGTAATGTCAAACTGAAGGTGTATGTCCATTTTCATGATTTTTGGGTATTATACGTGATCGCAGGAATTTTTAAACAGTTATGTAAGTAGCACAGGACTAAAAATGAATATAAAATCAAATAGTAAAATATTTAAAATATACTATAAGTACACCTTAACACTTCCCAAACCCATAACTTTTTGTTCGGTGGTCAATATTTTTCCCGTTGTTATTCTTTCTTCTGAAAACATAAAAGCCTCTTCTTCAAAAATCAAAAGAAAATCAAATAGAAATCTATAAATCGAAAAGGATATATATTTGGATTCATTGGTACTTTCTCTTCACAACCGTATACCCTTTTCTTGGTTTGATGTTGTTTCGGCGTATTGGGTTTCTGAACTACGACCTAGGGTTCGCGTTGGTGGGAGATTAAAACTTCAATTGGGGAAATGGAGTTTACATTTGGATCGAGAGGATCGAGTAGGGTTTGTTGGCCAAATTTGGGTTTTTCTGCGATAAAAACTATCGCACTATATCTCCTTGCCCGTGTGGTCATCCGGGAGAACGCACCACTACTGAGTGGCTCGAGTTGGAGGAAGTTGGTCTGAGATCGAAGAGGAAAGGAAGAGAGGTGTAATGGTGAGATCAGTTTGTTGTTTCATTAAATATGGAAGGAGAATCAGGTGGTAGAAGCGGCCATCATGGTGAGGAGCAGGTGCGGAAATTAGAATGGGAAGAAGGAGTATACATATCGGGTTTGAAGGGATGGGCTGAAACTTAAGGTGGGTGAGGCCCGTTTAAAGTAAATGTTTCGTTAAATTAGATTTAAATATATGTTAACTTCAAAATGTCGTATTTTGGTCATACGTTATCGGTTTTTCGAACGATCAGTCACGTTAGGATCGTATGGACGGACACTACAACACGGAACTAACTGGGAGTGGATTGGAGCTCATTACAATTTATAGCAAAATAAATTGTCCTGATCTGATTCAAATCAACCGATATTCGTTATTTAACGATGATCGACCAATGTGAGTAAAACACACCAACTCTATCAGTTATATTTTTATAACGTATTTTTTTAGAAATGATAAATGATGATTGATTGCTGTGTGCTGACTATTTGGTTGAACTGGGAATTGATTGGTTTAAAATATTGATATAGTTATATATATATATCCTTAATCAAATATTGATTCTGTTTATCAGAATATTTCATATTGAAATGAAATTGATGTGAATTATATTGTGTAACATCTGTGGATGCAGGAAAATAGGTTAGAGGGATCCAACTGGATTCCTCAACATTTATATTACTATTTTTCATATATTATGATATATGATGTGATATACAAATCTGTTGTTGATTGTGTGTTTTTGGATGATATTGATCAGTGATATATGGTATGTTAAATACCATAAGAAATATTGGAATGTTAAAAAGGAAATTTTAAATGTTATATTGAAAAAGAAATATTTATAAAATCAAAAGATTTTATAAAAAGAAACATTTTTAAAATAAATAGATTATAAAAGAAATAATTATTTGGAAAATAAATAGATTTAAAAAGGAAATATTTGTAAACCATTTACAAAGAGAATTTGAAAAGGAAATATTTGTAAACCATTTACAAATAGAATTTGAAAAGGAAATATTTGTAAACCTTTTACAAACAGAATTGAAAAGGAGATATTTGTAAACCATTTAAAACTAGAATTGAAATGGAAATATTTATTTGTTAAATAAATAGAATTGAAAAGGGTATTTGTTTATTAAATAAATATAATTAAGAAATATGTATTTGGAAAATAAATAGAATTAGAAAAGGAATCATTCGGAAAATAAATAGAATTTGTAAAAGGGAAATTGGCGAGATAAAAAAGAGTTATGAAATGGATTCAAAGTAGGTTGTATATAGAAATCTGTTTTAATAGATAAATGGAGCAGATTAATTTATAAATAATATTTTATAAGTTAAGTGAAATATTTATCATTAGATAAATGGGATATATAAGTCAGGACTTATATGGAGGAGTAAGAATCAATTTCAACATCGATATTTGAAACTGAATATGAACGAAGAGTGAATCGAATATTACTTATTCGAAAAGGAGTTAGTCAAAAGGAGTTAATAGAAAGGAGTTAATCGAAAGGAGTTAATCGAAAGGAGTTAATCAAAATGAGTTAATCGAATCTAGTTATTCGAATAGAGTTAATCGAATATTAGTTATTCGAATTGAGTTAATTGAATCTAAGTTAATCGAAAGGAGTTAATCGAAAGGAGTTAATCGAAAGGAGTTAATCTAAATGAGTTAATCGAATCTAGTTATTCGAATAGAGTTAACCGAATATTAGTTATTCGAATTGAGTTAATTGAATCTAGTTATTCGAATAGAGTTGATCGAATATTTGTTATTCGAATAGAGTTGATCGAATATTTGTTATTCGAATAGAGTTGATCGAATATTTGTTATTCGAATAGAGTTAATCGAATGTTAGTTATTCGAATAGAGTAATTGATTAGAGTTAATCAAAGAGGAGTTAATCGATTAGAGTTAGTCAGTTAGAGATAATTAAATAGAGTTAATCGATTAGAGTTAGAGTTAATCGATTAGAGTTAGAGTGAATTGATTTAGTTAGAGTTAATCAAATGGAGTTAATCGATTAGAGTTAGAGTTAATTGATTTGAGATAGAGTAAATTGGAAAGGAGTTAATGAATATTGGTTATTCGAAAGGAGTTATCGAATAGTAGTTATTCGAAAGGAGTTATCGAATATTAGTTATTTGAAAGGAGTTATCGAATATTAGTTATTCGAAAAGGAGTTATCGAATAGTAGTTATTCCAAAGGAGTTATCAAATATTAGTTATTCGAAAGGAGTTATCGAATACTAGTTATTCGAAAAGGAGTTATCGAATACTAGTTATTCGAAAAGGAGTTATCAAATATTAGTTATTCGAAAGGAGTTATCGAAAATTAGTTATTCGAAAAGGAGTTATTGAATAGTAGTTATTTGAAAGGAGTTATCAAATATTAGTTATTCGAAAGGAGTAATCGAATATTAGTTATTCGAAAAGGAGTTAATCAAATATAGTTTATTAGAAAGGAGTTAATTGATAAGAGTTAATCGACTAGAGTTACCAATAGGGTTAATCGATTAGAGTTAATCGAATAGAGAATCCAATATGGTTAATTGATTAGAGTTAATCGAATAGAGAATCCAATAGAGTTAATCGAATATAGTTTATTCGAAGAAAACATAGATTATCGAATATAGTTTATTCGAAGGAAAGATTTACTGAACAGGGATTATTCGAAAGAGAGTTACTTAAGGAAGTTTGTTAAAGATTTAAAAGAAGAACTTTGTCTATTTCGAGGTTAGAAATGTTGTTCAGTTAAGGTCTGTGAGGTAGTTATACCCCAACTTGATTGACCCCATTTCTAACTAAGGAATGGTTAAGGTTCGACAGTGAAGGTTGGAAGTGAATTTAGTTAATGAGGTAATAATTTGAGTTGGCATATCGATGTTTGATTTAAACAACTGTTTATATCCAATGTAGGAGTTTTGGAAATGTTTTCCAAATAAGAATCAGAAATGTTTTCTAATATAGAAAATAAGAATTGGAAATGTTTTCCAATGTTAATAACGTATATTTTCTAAATTTAGAAAATAAGAAATGTTGAATATATGGAAACAGGAATAGGGAAATGGATAATTGAATGACAAATTAAATTAAAATGGATCAGTGTGACTGATGATTTGCTCGGTAAGATTTCCATTTGGAAATACGACTGTTGTTTGTACACATGTTATCCTTTGATAGTTAAATCACTGACTATCGAAGATTTTGACCATTTTCGGTGTCAATACGGAGAGACCGGGATCAGATTCATTATCTGAAAACCACTCTGTATGGGCATTAGCATTGCGAATAAAATATGATGGAGATAATTGAAGACGGAGTTATGCAAGGGCGGTTCTGGCAATCCTGGGTAGAAATTGCCTAAGATGGATTTAAAGAATAGTGCCTTCGGTTTTTCCAGTCACCAACGATCCGTATGGAAGAATGTATGACAGAGTATATTTATTAGATCGCGTAAATTGATCTCTTCAAACGTATATACGTTTGGTGGCGGAGGAATTCGTTTCTTTTAGCTGTATACCCATTGTATTTTTGGGGAAATCAATTTGTGATTTAGCGGGTATAACGATGTGACATTCAAAGTGAATAATTGTGTGATCTGTCAGAGATAAGCGTGGCCTTTAACCTCACAACCGCGAAATGACAAAAATCGGGCAAGCAGCATGGCTAAGTGGTTGGCTGCCAATTAGAGTGTATTATCACCTATCTAAAGATATTCATTTCATTCTTTAATCTATTCGATGTTGTCCCATTCGGGAAACGGTTGCTCATCCCAACCGTTGGTGATATACATTCGATACACTCAAGCGAAACGAGTGGTCGGTCATGTGTGGCTGGTTTGCAAGATGTTCTTGTTGAACCCTGTGTATTCCTCTCTAAAGGTACACTATCGGAAGGTGGTTCCATACCTTTTCATAGTTGGAAATCCATTACCCAATAAGTGCTCGCGATTTTGATTGTATACTATGTATGTAGAACGTGAGATGAAAGCATTCTACTAGATGATTATTATATTGTGGTTGATAGACACTATTATAATATCAATGAGTTTTGATATAAAGATTTATCGTTTCTTTCAAAATGATTTGAAAGTTAAATCAAATTGATTTGGATTCTCATAAGGGAAAAACCGGTTCCGTTATACGGCGTGGTCTTATGAGATATCGTTTTATTGCTCAAACTATTTTGAATTGTTTTACTCACACCAGTCCCATGACTGACCAATAGTTTGTTTCGTTTTGTTTTCCCTAAACTCTTGGGTGTCCAATTTTGTACGGGCAGTCAAGTAGTCAGGATTTTACAGATATACTTGGAGAGCTTGGAGCAGGAGGCTTCAGGATTATATAGCTATTGTTTATTCCGCTATGTTATAAGTGTTGTACTCTGATAATGTTACTGTATACATATACTGATTTTATTTCAAGGATATGTTATCTATTATATGTTGTTCGTTCCGTTGTGAGATTCGTGTTACTCTGATGTTGTATGTTCTTCTTCTTCTTCTATTCTAAGTTTCTGTCTTATCTATTATCACCATCTATTTTCTTTCTATTAGTTTTTTGGTTTCCAGTGCAATTTCGGTTGGACTTGTGTTATTTGGTCAGCTCAAATTGTACCGGAATCTAGAGACACTACAAATTTTATCACTAAAAGTCTTCCAGACTGTCAACCTGTGTGATTTACTGTGTGCAATATTGGCTCGGTCAGCCCGAGTGCATTTCCAATTTACATTTGGATTTTCTTGGAGCTTCAGATGAGGAGTTGGAGTCGAGACGTGATTCCATATTTTCTGGTAGTAAATTATTTCCACTATGTGTGCTGTATTGAAATGAATATGTACTCTCATGATGTATATACAGCTCATTTTGTGTAAAGAGTTTTGATATATTATATTTTATTCGTTCCGCTGTGATACTATGATCTTTTTATTCTTCTATTATAATATTTCTTTCTTTCTTCTCTCATCCTGTAACTTCTTTGTATTAACAATCTTGGTTTTCGATACTTGAGTTTTGGCAAGTGAATATAGGAATATGCATTATTATTGAAATTCGAGTGTCGAATATTCTGGGTCCTTACAACTTGCCATGCAATCGGCATGATAGTTTTATTTCTAAAAATGGAAACATGTGTGCTGGGTAAAAATAACAAAAAGACAAAAGGGAATCCAACTAGTTAGTATGGAACATTGGTAAAATGTGGAATGTATACAAATGATTGCCTGGCTGTTATTTTAGGGATATGATAGGTATTTAATAGGAGTAAAACCCTAGTAAACATAATATATAAAGACTAATGTTAAGGATTTCAGGCAGAAAATGTTACAACCTTATTTTCTCTTAAGTAAAACATTAATGGCACAATAGAATGGGCAGGGAACAAGCTAGCAAACATAGGATCAAGAGAAGAAAGGGTGCTGGTGAGTATGATCCATTTCTATGGTAGTAAGGCCCAAAAGAGGCAGCCACTTTAACATATTTATCTCTTGCTGTTATGTATTTTGAATTAATATAAATATAAATCTGGATCTAATAAAAATATTCTTTTAATGCTGAGATTTTATGAAGTAATAAACCTATCAAAATCTTGTAAGAATGTTGATTAAAAGCCTTAATAACATTACTTTGTAGTAGGGTTTAAGGGTAAGAATAGGAAGTGTGAATAAGTAGATTCATGCTTATGTCTATTCTTACATAAAAGGCAAGTGGAGCAATGAAATTTCATGTGCTGATCCACTTTGTTTTATTTGATTTTCTAAGCTAGATTCTCATGTCCATGTGAAAATATTTGGCAAGGAAAAGCTAAGGGTTAAGAGGTATCCTAAAAACACCTCTAGCCATATTTACACAACAATGTAAGTATACATTAAAATGATGATGTAAGGACAAGATCTTTCTTATAGACAAATACGATTTATGCCATAAGATCCTAGATTAAAGTAGATATTATGATAAGCCGGTTTAAACATGAATATTTAGTTTATTGTTGCATGATACCTTTGCTTGAATAAATTATTTATGTGAGTATGTTTGGAATATATATGTATTCAAGATTTACTGGATTTATTGAATGAAATGCACGTATATTATGTGATAAGTCAGGTGAATATCGTGGCAATTAGTCAAGAAGAAGGAAAATAAGGCATTAGGAGTGTGCAAAGGGAGAAATGTTAGTAAGAACAAGTTTTTAAGACTAACATGTAAATGAGAAATGGTCAGGGTAAATGTTTGTCGCCAGTTTACATTGATCTTCTTTGTGCCAAGTAAGGTTCTAAGTATGCACATGGTTTGATTAAACCCAAGATGCCTTTGTGTGCTGGGATAACGGATAATTGAAGGACCCGGGCAGTGTGCAACTGTTTGACAAATTTATGATAATATGACCATTAAAAATTATGTAAAGTCATGTACTAGGTAGTGTTGTAGACTTAGTTGTATTTAAAGCAGGTGTAAACCAGTTAGGGGACAGACAAGGTGTTTGATGGTTTATATACAATGAAAACATAATGGATGAATGTTTTGTTTGATATGAATTAGTTAATGTTATGTTAAGATTATAATTCATGTTTGCTTTTGAAGCAAATTTTAACCTGGACACCTCTATATGCATATATATTGAGACCTTAATGAAAAATATGCCAGTGTAGCTGAATATATAAATGCTCATGATAACATGTGACAACTTATTTCTATTCAATAATTTGAATGAATTATACTCATATCAGGCTAGTATGTCTAAACCTATTTGGTTGTGTTTGCAATCACTTGGGATGTCTCATTGAATTAGGGCAGCTCAAGGATTGACTTCAAGTTAAGGGGCATGAATAGCTAAATTTAAAGTTGCTTAGAGTGCCATTTAAAGAGTGGTTAAAGTCAACAGGAAGATTTTATGTTATTTGCTTAGTTTAATATGCTTTGTATTGGTAAGGATATTTGATGTATGGAGGTGAATGTTATCTTTTAAAAACCTATGTTTATGTATAAATTATCTAAGATGAAGTATGTTTAAGAGTTACTTGGAAATGTTGGGGTATGTAAGAAGGAAGATATGTTCTATAAGAATGAATACCGATTAAAGAGGAAGTCATGCCATTTAAAAAGTAAATGGAGGTGGTTTTCTCTATAATCAAGTAGGTTTAAATATGATCAACATTTAAGTGATTCTAATTATGTATGAATACCGAACTGGTTACATATTCATACATGATAAAGATAAAGTATGCAAAGAAAAACCAAGAATTATGGGACTATAAAACTGATATGTATGAGAGGATACAAAACATATAAATTGATATATGTATGTACTTCCTTTTATAAAGCATGCTGAAGCATTTTTGGGTTCAACAACAATCAAGTTATACTTGAATCCCAGAAATTAGATAATAAGAATGATTAAAATATGAGATGACCAAGATGTTATGAAAAATGAATTAGGCACAAGAATTTATGTTTTTATATCCCGTTTGTAAATTATTTTGAGTCTAAAAAGAAAAGTGCACATGTACCAGCCAGTTGCACATGCATATATCCCTTCTTCAAGAGTAAGTACCCTATGTTTTATTTGTGTAGAAAATCACGGAAACCTTCCAGAATGGTAGCATTAAGGCATATAAAAATATATAATGAATACGCACTTAAAAATCTGGAAATAAAGAAAATACAAAGAGGTCTAAAAACACTTGAAAACTTCCCACGATAAAATATTTGGAAAGTCCCATTAAAAATTAGTAAGTCATGTTTTGTAAAAGAAAAAATTTGGAATTAAAATATCTTGTAATCTTTATTTTGGTTAGAATTGCGCAATAGCAAAATAGGCCTATATATCATCATATATATGGGCTACGAATTTTCTATGCATACTAATATATTTATATTCGGTTCATTTGGGCCTTGGGAATTTATTTATAGGCCAGTACCATGAGAAAGTGACACCAAGAGCTTTCATATGGACAAATATAGGATTAAATAATAAAATAAAAATGAAAATTTTGGGGGTTACTTCAGTTTTCGTCTTAGATTTCTAACTTTGTTCATTGCTACGTCTAAATTCTAGCTCCTTTTATAAGTCATTTCATAAATTTATTGATCAATTTAAAGAAACCTGTTCAAATAGCCGAAATTACTTATAAATCTTGGTTTTATAACTCTATAAAACCTTGTTTATAAAACTTGGTTGAGTTTTATCGTAAAAATTATCCAATTATAAAACTTGTTAAAATACAGGCGTTTGCTATACAGATCCTTTTATAACTTCTTTATAAATTATAATTATAAATATCAATTTATTTATAAAACTTATTTTTATAAAAATTATATAAAATTTGATTCAAAATCTTACATCTGTTATAAAAAATAGATTTTATAACTTCAACTTAGTCAATTTGCCTGACGGCAAATCAACATCCTAAATACGAATTTTAGGCCATCTGCTACCAATCACTTAACCAATATTATTTATTGATTAATACCATACCAGTGTTAAGTTTAATTCAACAATCATCATCCAAATCAGATTTTAATGTTACTTAAGTTAAATAGTTGATATGTGTAAAATATGAAAACAAGTACGCCCAAAACATTGAGGAGTCCTTTTGGATCCCTCCAACCAATCCCCTTGCATCACAACTCATATATCAATTCATATATGCATATAAAATACACAACATAATCTACTTCATTTAAAATGAATCTTCTGCTTAAAGGAAAATAATGTCAAAGGTCATCCATTCGTAGATGGATATATATATACACACAACCACTGACAAAACAATAAATCATCCAAACACACAATTTATATACTGTTAACCCATACAATATGGATCAAAAGAAACAACATGTGTCTGAGTCGTGAAAGGTCCAGCAGGGCTTTTCATTGGTAATAGTTCATTATAAGAATTATTATCATTACGGTGTTTTAGCCAGTTCACGCAATTTGGGTCACTAAGCTCCTTGGATCGCCCTACTCTTAGACTTGTTCTATATTTAGGCTGTCCAAATGCCCTTTAAGTCACCTAAATCACACTCGGCCATTATCATAAAAAAACCTCAAGACAACACTCATGTCGACCGAACCGGAAGTAAGAACGAACACAAGTCAAGAACAGGCATGACGCGGGGAATCAATCCAAAAAGAGGGGCGACAACTCTAGTGTTAAGGAGCATAGACAAAGAATCACCCACACACCCTTGGGAATCGCTTGCGCACAAAAACAGCTCGCTCCGCTTATTAGTAGGATCGTCCACTCATCAGAACCGAGTCAAGCATAGCAATTTGGCTTGTCCATATAGAGAGGTCATTCACACGAAGAGGGGATGAATACTATAGCAGGCTGCGCATCTTCCACAGTCGCTCGTTCAAGTCTCTCCGGTCGATCGTATGTGTTTCTCTAGGTGGGTAACCCAAGAACGATGGATTGAACATGCATCCTTTGCTTATATGTATCCACAACATTGGTCGTCCGCCCATTCCCTGGGTTAGCTGCTACTGCTTTAATCAGTCATGGTCGCTCCAATCAAGTCCTACCTGTCAGCCAGTTGTAAAAGGCTTAACATGTATCCTCGGTCACCTTTGTACCTACCTCGATATTTCGACCAATCACCTGTCCAACCTTCACCCAACCGCCCGTTCAATCTCTTTAGAACCATGCAGCCGCTCGCCCTTATAGTGTCGCTCGCACAAGACAACTAGATACAGCTATTAACAATTGGCTACAACTAAGCGGTGGCATTCTCGTAATTAAGGGGACAAACGACCCATGGCCTGTAGATATGAATTTCAGCTCATTTCTTCATGAGGGCTCACCTATAAATAAACCAGGGCTTCCACTTCAAAAGGGACGAATTCCTTGACCCCGAAGGGCTACAGAAATCACTCCTCCAACATCCTAAAAGCTTCTCAAGATCTATCAATGGACGTGAAAGCTCTTTCTTTCTTCCTCCAACATCAAGTAGATTTCATCTTCTCCAAGCACTATTAATTCCCACTCCAATTCGATTCAAGTGATCTGCACCCGTCACTGCTCCTCTTCAAAGCTTGGGTTTAGCGCCATTTTCAAAATGGAATCAAGGAGAATGATCTAATCACAAGATCTAACATGTTCCTCCTTGAATCTAAGAAAGATCTAAAGTAAAAGAGAGCGAAAACGGAAAATCACTATAAAGAGGGTAAACGAGTGTAATTAATAAGATGCGTGTGATGATGCTCTATGTAAATTGCTCCATGTTAATCAGAATGTCTTCAAAAGTGGATGTAGATCTTTTCTAAGATTGAATCAATATAAAAACCCCGCGTTTCTTTTTTTCGTTCTTTACTTGCACTCGTATTTGTGGCCCCATTTTCATTCTTCAAACCATTTGGAAAAGTGTGATTTCACACCCTTAGCGTTTGAACCATTTTTGGTGAAAACATTTTGGCACCCCTTATGGGGCCGTAGTTGCACTTCCTTCTCTCACAAGGTTGAGAGCCTTGCATTGAAGTTCTAGATGGCCTCCTTCTCCAACATAATGGCAAAATCTAAGAAGACAAAAGTAAAAGTGTGACACCCCACGTCTGTTAATGTCACTCACTAAGGGAATGCATTAAGTTTCATGAAGCGTTATAGGTAAACAGAACATAAAAATTACAAGACAAATATAAAATAGCAGCGGAATTAAAAACTTTTATTAATCATAAACAATGGTTACACTATATGTCTGAAAATACATAAACTCAGTGCATCATTAAAACTTCTGTGTTGTACTTTAAATATCCGAGTACAATAACAAAGAAAGAATAATCCCCAAATCATAAGCCATAATAGCAAAGATAGAAGCTTGAGCAATACATCTAGAAGCTCCAAGAAAAACGATAGCAGAATCCTGAGTAAGCCTGAGAATTCCCTCCCTTGAGAACCTTGGGGAAGGGGGGAACGGATGAAAGAAGAGGAAACAAAAAGGGTCAGACATAAAGTCTGGCGAGTCTAGTGACTTTTACCAAGTAAATAAATAAAAGTAGCATGACAGGCATTGTAACACCCCATATTTTCTGTTAACATTATAGTAACGAATTAATCAATATTTAATTTCAAATGTGAGGAAAGCGGGTTAAGCCATTGCGTTCGTCTCGGAATTCTGCTTGAGATGTCCGAGTTTGCGTGAATTGGACTTCGTATGAAGAACTTATGGCCTTCAGAAGTTTCAGAAATTCTAATAAATTCAAACAGCTGAAAACCAGGATCAAAATTCAAACCAGAAGTCAGAAGCGGGCTGGGCAGGAAAATTCCCGCCCAGGACCCAGGTCGACCAGGGGGTCGACCCTAGTGTCGACCTCCCCCCTATAGGTCGACCTACCCCCCGGCCAGATCTAAATTTCGACGATGATGACTTGCTGTTGAGTCACTAGGGTTTCTGGATAGTTCTGATCTGGTCTGAATGGTTGCGATTAACTCTAGGTTCATCTGACGGCTCTAATTGAATTGAAATTCTATATAAACAACCCAATGCTCAACCTAAAATCACACAAAAATAATCCTGGAACTATCACGTTGTCAATAGAGAATTGGAGTAGTCATTATCGCTTTCAATTCAAAGACAAGATAAAAACCTGAATCAAAATTAAATTAAAGCAATCAAATACAACGTTCTACATCAAAGGAGAGCACACTAATTTAAGAATTCAGATTCAGAAATCAAGAATTCCTTTTTAGTTTGTAAGTTGGTTCTTACGTAGATTTAAACGTTCTTTTAAATGAATCATGACATGTTGTAATTCGAATATAGAATGATGCTTATGTATAAGATAAATAAAGTTTGATTCTCATTTATTTTAAACTACCATTGCAATTGATCATGCCTATATGTTTGTGATGATGAACATACCATATTGTATGTTATTGGAATCTATAATGATTGGGTAATGGACTTATTATGCCAACTGAATGGTGAAACATGTCATGTTATAATTCGCAAGTTTATGATCTAAATCACATGCTTACATGTTAGATCAACATTCATGTATATTTAGAATTATGTTAAGTTGAAACCATTTATGTTGTCAGATTGAATTTGTAGCTCTCTTATGTTTTAACACATAAGTTATCATGCTAAGTTGTGATTTAAATATGTTTATAATAGCTCTCTTATGTTTAACAAACATAGGTTATCATGCTAAGTTGTGATTTAAATATGTTTATACTAGCTTTCTTATGTTTTGGCATACATAAGTTAATATGCTAAGATGTGTTTTAAAATTGTGTTATATGTTAAACATCCATGCTTGACCTATATCAAGTTTGCATGATAATTAGATCCAACTTAGTCACAAGTTCACCTTTACCCGTTAATTAAGATTATGGTACTTCTATGCTAAGTTACACGTGATAAGTTAAATGTATGCTATTTTATGTTTATTTCATGTCCCTTGTTTATTACCCCTTTTTGTTTATGGTTTTGGGCTAATTTATTTGCCCAACATTTTATGTGATTCATGCGTACGTTCCACGGGGGTAGCGATGGGAAAATATGAAAATTTCATGGCATAGATTTGTTCATAAAATGGTATATTTGATATACCATTTATTGTGAGCATAATCAAAGGATAATTATAGCATGATTAAATTAAGATTAATTTACATATAGAATTAGATATATAGAAAATGTATGGATTTAGAAAGGACGAATATGCCTAACCCGAGGTTAGACTAAGTTGTTGTGTAAAACTGCCTGGAACCGACCGGAATATCCAGTGACCACAACAAGACCTGTCTAATGTGGGTGGTTAGTGCATCAAGCCCAAAAAGAACCCGAGGTTAGATTGAGTTATGGTGTAAAACTGCCCGAAACCGACAGACATATCCAGTGACCACAACAAGACCTATCTAATGTGAGTGGTTGGTGCTTTAATGAATAAATTAAAGCTAAGTAAGGATTGGTAGGGTTAAGTCAATTAGGGAAACACTTAACCGATTCAACATGTTAACTAAACATATGGTTGGGGTTAGGTAAACTTGGACACTTAACCAAATAAACATGTTGATTAGAAAACCCTAGTAACGGGGACCCATTTCAGTAGTAACCTACATAGATGTATCATGGTACCCTGAACTAGGAAGGGTGAGGCACGATTACTGGGTTGATTATAAGCGGTCAAAAATGTCAGCAGTTGGTGCGTCAGTGCAGGTTCCAACATAGTACGGGCGTGCACATACTCCGGAGTGGAAAAAGCAGGCACTGGGCATTAGTAGTATACATTGTGCATCTTGAATTATGTCGGATTGCCACTAGAGGGAATGATACACCCCATGGTGGGACCAGCACAGGTATCTACAGTCAAGCGGGGCCGAAGGACACAGGATATGAATGCATGCGAGTAGGAGCCGATCATTAAGGGGATCGTTTGTTATGAACACGTGGGGCTGGTTGAACCAATGGTTAAGTAGGCGCACAGACTATAGTAATGGGTGCGATCACATGGTCCTCTTATCTTTTATTAGGGTATTGTCCTATGTTCTGTTATTACTGTCATGATCCCTTTCCTTGTTTAAATACCAGTATTCACTGAATTTACCAGACTTATTGTCTGACCCGTTTTCTTTCGTCCTCTTTTCTTCCATTCCCCCCCCCCCCCCCAGGTCCACAGGGAGGGAATACTCCAGCTTAGTCAAACTCTTTGCAAGCTTCAAGAAAGTAGATGTATGATTGGGACTCTCTCACCTTGGCTATGGCTTTTGGACACTACACTTGGGGATTTATGCAGTTTTATTTATGGTTTATACTTCTTTATTAAATAATCAAGACAGAAATTATGGTGTAATGTTTTGGAAGTTATTTTGAGACAATTTGTTGTAATGCTTTTGTATTGAACCACGTATGCAATAAATATTTGAATTTCGCTGCTTATATTTATCTGTCTTGTAATTTTTTCTATGTCTTGTACCTATCACCCTCCACCAAAGTTAAGGCATTCCCTTTATGAGTGACCTTAACGGAGGTGGGGTGTTTCACTTGGTATCAGAGCAAAGGTTTACTAGATCAGATAAGAGTTTTTGAAAACTATTTTCAAAAAGAAATATAAAGAAGCATTTTACAAGAAAAAGTGTTGTTTTAAATTTAAAAAGGCATAATCCCTAAAGCCATATGCACTATCTTTCTATCCTTCGTTTTGAATCTTTTCTTTTTCGTTTCAGCATGTCTGGGAATCTTAACCTTCCAGAGGGTGTACCGATACCTGGCTGGTTCAGGAGGTACTTAGAGGCTAGGGCCAACGACGCAGGCCCAGTAAATATTCCTCCTCCTCCAGTTGCAGCGGTTCCTCCTCCTCCTCCTCGTGCAAATGCTTTCTCAAAGATTTGTAGAGACTTTAGGGCCATGGGTGGAAAGGATTTCAAGGGAACTGAATCATTCGTAGAAACACGGAACTGGCTCAGAGAATCTGGGGATTTGTTTGTTATCTTCGAGGTGGACGATAGGTAGAAGATACAGTTGGCTGTATGGTTGCTCAAAGACGAAGCTTCCTATTGGTGGGAAGTCACTAATGCTGAAAGACCAATTGAAACATGGATGGATTTCAGAATAAGGTTTGAGATGAAATTCCTCTCACAAGCTGAACGAAGTTTACAGCTCGAAAAGTTCTTATCTCTTAAGCAAGGGAGTATGACGGTCAAGGAGTACGTCAACCAATTCAAATCAGCTGGCTCGATTTGGACAGGATTTAGTGAATACTCCTCATAAGAAGGCTCTCCGTTTTGTCAAGGGATTGAATGATCCACTTCACAGCCTGGCTATGACCCATGTACCTATGGGGGCTACTTACGAGAGGTTAGTGGACATGGCACTCTTACATAAGGAAGACAAGGGCAAGAAAGAGGCAAAAGTGGAAGTGCCTCAAGATAAGAAGGGGGAGGGGTCACAGAACAAGAAGGCTGATTCAAAGAAAGGCGGAAAGAACAACAAATCCTGTGACAAGAGAAAATGTAATTTCTGTGGCATTCCTGGACATCTGGTCAAAGACTGCAAGAAGAAGAAAAGGATGATGGGTGGCTGTTTCCATTGTGGTGAGACAGGACACATGGCTAAGGCCTGCCCAAGGAAGCAAGGGCAGGGAGCTGGACCTTCTTCTGGGGGACAAGTTCACGCTCTCACGGCACCTCCGCAAAAACGAGGTAGAAATATTTCTGTCAAAAGTTTAGTCTATCTTTTTGATCATCCTGCTCGTACACTATTGGATTCTGGCGCATCACACTCTTTTATATCTACTGCGTTAGTGGAATCTCTGCACCTAGACACCAGTATAGTAGAGGATCCCTTGGTTGTTTCAAATCCAATCAGGGGCTCAGCTTATTTGTCAATGGTTTGTTTGGATTCGAAAATATCTATACTAAGCATTGGGTTTAGATGTAATGCCTTTGTTTTGGGCTTCACGGGCTATGGGTTGATTCTAGGCATGGACTGGCTATCCAGTAGTGGTGTCGTCCTCGATTGTGAAAAGAGAGTGGTTAGACTGATGACTCGCCTCGGTAACACTCTCGAAATTTCTTGTAATCCCATGAACTCTGTTACGCTTAGTTATCTAGAATCTCTAGATACGTCTGTTGAGAACTTGCAGTCTGTAAGGGTAGTCCGTGAATACTTGGATGTGTTTGAAGAGGTAGAAGGCGTACCTCTGAAGCGGGAGATAGACTTCCGCATATACCTCGTTGACAATGCAAAACTCGTTGCTTTACCCGTTAGGCACATGGCTCCAAGGGAGCGGAAAGAGCTCAGCAAACAAGTTAAAGAGCTCCTAGAAAAGGGGTTTATAAGGCGGAGTATTTCTGAATGGGGTGCTCCAGTAGTGTTCGCAACTAAAGCGGATGGTTCGCTTCGCCTGTGCATTGATTATAGGGAACTAAACAAGCTGACCAATAAGAATAAGCACCCACTCCCGAGAATAGATGATTTGTTCGATCAGCTTGTAGGTGCATCAGTTTTCTTCCAATTAGATTTAACTACCGGGTTTCATCAGCTAAGAGTGGTTGAAGACAACATTGATAAGACCGCGTTCAGAACTCCAGAAGGTTTCTTCGAGTGGCTTGTCATGCCTTTCGGCTTGACAAATTCACCCACTTACTTCGTTGATTTAATGAGCAGGGTGTTCAAAGAGTCCCTCAATAAGTTTGTGGTGGTCTTCGTAGACGATATTTTGATCTTCTCAAAGAATAAGGAAGAGCATGCTCAGCATCTAAAGGAAGTCATGGATACTCTCCGTACACATCAGTTGAAAGCTAAATTCTCCAAATGCCATTTCTGGAGAGAAGAAGTTAGGTTCCTTGGACACGTGGTGTCCAAAGAGGGATACCTGTGGACCCCACGAAAGTGGTTGCTGTGCAAGATTGGAAGGTTCCTCGAAACACAACGGAAGCCCGAAGCTTTCTCGGGCTAGCAGGATTTTATCGAAAGTTCATCAAAGATTTTGCAAAAATTTCAGCTCCACTTACAAGGTCGGCAAAGAAGAACCTAGCTTTCAATTGGGATTTGGATTGCGATATTGCTTTCCAACGTTTGAAAAGGGCTCTAACAACAGCCCCAGTTCTGACATTGCCTGATGGAAGTAAGATGTTTACGGTATACACAGATGCATGCGAAAAGAGAATAGGCGTTGTTCTGATGCAAGAAGGGAAGGTAGTGGCTTATGGTGAAGACAGTTGAAAGTACATGATAAAAACTACCCAATCCACGACCTAGAGTTGGAAGCCATTGTTTTTGCGCTTAAGTCTTGGCTCCATTATCTCCTAGGTGAGAAATTTGAATTGTATACTGACCATAAATCATTGAAATACCTTTTCTCGCAGAAAGATCTCAACTTGAGGCAGAAAAGATGGATGGAGTTTCTTACCTCGTACGATTTTGAGATTTCCTACACTCCTGGCAAGGGCAATGCTGTAGCAGACGCCTTGAGTAGAAAGAAGCTGACCTTAAGCCCTCTCTTTGTAGAAAGACAAAGCTTGGAGTTCAGAGCAAGCTTTAACTTCATACCCTCCTCTGACTTTGTTCCTGGCTTGCTAGAAACATTAGAAGTGCGGCCAACTCTATTAGACTCAATCGGAGCCGCGCAAAGAGAAGACCCTCAGCTAGCCGACTTGGTGGACAAGTTATTTAGGAGTGAGACTTCTAGTCACCTCAATAGGTACTCCATTGATGCCAAAGGTTGGCTGAGACGAGATAGAAGGCTATGTGTCCCACAAGCAAGGGGCTTGGTAAAGGCGGTTCTAGAAGAGGAACACCATTCCAAGCTGACCATACACCCAGGCGGAGATAAAATGTATAAAGACATCAAAAGAGTTTTCTTTTGGAATGGCATGAAGCAAGACATAACTGAATTTGTTTCTAAGTGTTTAATATGCCAACAAGTCAAGGTGGAGCAGAAGAAGCCTGGTGGTCTGCTCCATCCTCTAGAGGTCCCACAGTGGAAATGGGATAGCATCTCGATGGACTTTATAGATGGGTTGCCTAGGTCAAGAATGGGCAATACCAGCATTTAGGTAATAGTGGACAGGCTCACAAAAAGTGCCCACTTTATACCCGTCAAGAATAGTAGGACTGCCTCATCTCTAGCATCCACATATCTTAAAGAGATAGTTCGACTCCATGGGATACCCTCCAGCATAGTGAGTGATCGAGGCCCTATCTTCACGAGCGAGTTTTGGAAGAGTTTACAAGAGCCTTTAGGCACACAGCTATGCTTAAGCACGGCCTATCACCGTTAAACCGATGGCTAGACAGAAAGAGTCAACAGAGTATTAGAAGACCACTTGAGATTATGCATTATTGACTTCGGAGGTACCTAGGAGGATCATCTACCTTTGGTGGAATTCGCTTAAAACAATAGCTACCAAGCCACCATAGGCATGGCACCTTTCGAAGCTTTATATAGAAGACCGTGCAGGTCACCAACTTGCTGGTGGGAGTCCATAGACAAGCTCATACTTAGACCAAACATGATTAGGGAAACTTTAGAGAAGGTAGACTTGATACGAAGGAGACTGAAGACTGCCCAAGATAGACAGAAGTCCTATGCAGACAAAAGAAAAACTGACCATGAGTTCGAAGTTGGAGACAAGGTGTTCTTTAAATTATCTCCTTTGAGAAATGTCGTTCGCTTTGGATCCACAGGAAAGTTAGCACCAAGATTTGTAGGGTCGTTCCCTATCATCGAGAAGATTGGGAAGATGGCTTATAGGGTACAGCTGCCCAAAAGATTGGCCGGGGTTCATAATGTCTTTCATGTCTCTCACCTGCGGAATTGCTTACACGAGTCTGCGGAAGTGGTAGAACCAAGCATGCTAGAGGAAGTAGAAGTTAAACGAGAAGCAACTGTGAGGAGAGTTCCAACCCATATCTTGGGAACAGAAGTCAAAATGCTACGCAATCGTGAAGTTAAGCTCGTCATAGTTCAATGGAGCGACGCCGAGGAAGACGCGACTTGGGAAACTGAGGACAGAATATGCGCAGCCTACCCTTTTCTTTTTTAGGGTACATCCTTGATCGCTTTTTCCTTAAGTTTATGCTCGTATCTACCTTTTTAGGTATATCTCCTCGATCCTATCCTTTATCCTTAGGTAGAAACCCATTTGGATGAAAACATGTAATTGAAACATGTTATGGTTGCAAGTGGTTGCTAGTGGTTGCTCGTGGATGCATATACACACACATTAGGTATTAGATCGGCTCAGTCACTTTCATATTGCATATGCATATATGTATTTGTATATGGATTTGAACTTGATGTGTTATCATATGGAAGTTGCATTTGTATGAATGATTGTGAACTCATGTAGGAAATTTTGAGTAGGAAAAAAAACTGCATTCATAATGGACTCATGGAACTGACATAATTTGCATTAAGGAGGTCAACTGAATCAGTAGACCGCCTGATTTTGCATTAGATAAGGACATGTACACACACTATGCATATGATTATGAAGCATTAGGAATCTTTTAAGGACAATGGATGCCTGTGTTTGATGGTTGAGTAGATGGGTGATTGAACGGTAGGATATAAGTTCTTCTCGACTTGAAGATTTCGGGGATGAAATCCTAAAAGGAGGGGAGAATGTAACACCCCGTATTTTTTGTTAACGTTATAGTAACGAATTAGTTAATACTTAATTTCAAATGTGAGGGAAGCAGGTTACGCCATTGTGTTCGTCTCGGAATTCTGCTTGAGATAGAGTCCGAGTTTGCATGAATTGGATTTCGTATGAAGAAGTTATGGCCTTCAGAAGTTTCAGAAATTCAAATAAATTCAAACAGCTCAAAACCTGGTTAAAAATTCAAACAAGAAGTCAGAAGTGGTCTGGGCGGGAAAATTCCCGCCCAGGACCCAGGTCGACCAGGGGGTCGACCCTAGTGTCGACCTCCCCCCTATAGGTCGACCTGGGGTTCGACCTACCCCCTCTCCCCCGCCGGCCAGATCTGAATTTCGATGACTGATGACTTGTTGCTGAGTCACTAGGGTTTCTGGATAGTTCTGATCTGGTCTGAGTGGTTGCGATTAACTTTAGGTTCATTTGACGGCTCTAACTGAATTGAATTTCTATATAAACAACCCAATGCTCAACCTAAAATCACACAAAAATAATCCTGGAACTATCATGCTATCAATAGAGAATTGGAGTAGCCGTCACCGCTTTCAATTCAAAGAAAAGATAAAAACCTGAATCAAAATCAAATTAAAGCAATCAAATACAACGATCCACATCAAAGGCGAGCACACTAATTTCAGAATTCAGATTCAGAAATCAAGAATTCCTTTTTAGTTTGTAATTAGGTTATTACGTAGATTTAAACATTCTTTTAAATGAATCATGACATGTTGTAATTCGAATATAGAATGATGCTTATGTATAAGATAAATAAAGTTTGATTCTCATTTATTTTAAACTACCGTTACGATTGATCATGCCTATATGTTTGTGATGATGAACATACCATATTGTATGTTATTGGAATCTATTATGATTGGGTAATGGACTTATTATGCCAACTGAATGGTGAAACATGTCATGTTATAATTCAGTGGCTACTTGCAAGTTTATGATCTAAATCACATGCTTACATGTTAGATCAACATTCATGTATATTTAGAATTATGTTAAGTTGAATCCATTTATGTTGTAAGATTAGATTTTTAGCTCTCTCACATAAGTTATCATGCTAAGTTGTGATTTAAATAAGTTTATAATAGCTCTCTTATGTTTAACACACATAAGTTATCATGCTAAGTTGTGATTTAAATATGTTTACAGTAGCTTTCTTATGTTTTGGCATACATAAGTTAATATGCTAAGTTGTGGTTTAAAATTGTGCTATATGTTAAGCCTCCATGCTAGACCTATATTAAGTTTACATGATAATTAGATCCAACTTAGTCACAAGTTGACCTTTACCAGTTAATTAAGATTATGATACTTCTATGCCAAGTTACACGTGATAAGTTAAATGTATGCTATTTTATGATTATTTCATGTCCCTTGTTTATTACCCCTTTCTGTTTATGGATTTGGGCTAATTTACTAGCCTAACATTTTATGTGATTCATGCGTACATTCCACGGGGTAGCGATGGGAAAATATGAAAATTTCATGGCATAGATTTGTTCATAAAATGGTATATTTAATATACCATTTATTGTGAGCATAATCAAAGGATAATTATGGCATGATTAAATTAAGATTAATTTACATACAGAATTAGACATATATAGAAAATATATGGATTTAGAAAAGACGAATATGCCTAACCCGAGGTTAGACTGAGTTGTGGTGTAAAACTGCCCGGAACCGACTGATAAATCCAGTGACCACAACAAGACCTGTCTAATGTGGGTGGTTACTGCATCAAGCCCAAAAAGAACCCAAGGTTAGACTGAGTTGTGGTGTAAAACTGCCCGGAACCGACCGGCATATCCCGTGACCACAACAAGACCTATCTAATGTAAGTGGTTGGTGCTTTAATGAATAAATTAAAGCTATGTCAGGATTGGTAGGGTTAAGTCAATTAGGGAAATATTTAACCGATTGAACATGTTAACTAAACAAATGGTTGGGGTTAGGTAAACTTGGACACTTAACCAAATAAACATGTTGATTACAAAACCCTATTAATGGGGACCCATTTCAGTGGTAACCCACATAGATGTATCATTGTACCCTGAACTAGGCAGGGTGGGGCACGATTATTGGGCTGATTATAGGAGGTCAAAAACGTCGGCAGTTGGTGCGTCAGTGTAGATTCCGACGGAGTATGGGCGTGCACGTACTCCGAAGTGGAAAAAGCAGGCACTGGGCATCAGTAGTATACACTGTGCATCTTGAATCGTGTCGGGTTGCCACCAGAGGGACTGATACACCCCATGGTGGGACCATCACAGGTATCTACAGTCAAGCGGGGACGAAGGACACAGGATATGGATGCATGCGAGTAGGAGCCGATCATTAAGGGGATCGTTTGTTATGAACACGTGGGGCTGGTTGAACCAATGGTTAAGTAGGTGCAGAGACTATAGTAATAGGTGTGATCACATGGTCCTCTTATTTTATATCGGGGTATTGTCCTATGTTCTGTTATTACTGTCATGATCCCTTTCCTTGTTTGAATACTAGTAATCACTGAACTTACTAGACTTATTGTCTGACCCGTTTTCTTTCGTCCTCTTTTCTTCCGTTCCCCCCCTCCGTTTCACAGGGAGGGAATACTCCAGCTTAGTCAGACTCTTTACAAGCTTCAAGAAAGTAGATGTATGATTGGGACTCTCTTAGCTTGACTATGGCTTCTGGACACTACACTTGGGGATTCATGCAGTTTTATTTATGGTTTATGCTTCTTTATTAAATAATCAAGACAGAAATTATGGTGTAATGTTTTGGAAGTTATTTTGAGACAATTTGCTGTAATGCTTTTGTATTGAACCACGTATGCAATAAATATTTGAATTTCACTGCTTATATTTATCTGTCATGTAAATTTTTCTGTGTCTTGTACGTATAACCCTCCACCAAAGTTAAGGCATTCCCTTTGTGAGTGACCTTAACGGAGGTGGGGTGTTTCAGGCATATAAAGTGGATAAGAGGGGCCACTACATAAATGGCAGGTGTGACAAGGTAGATAGGGTAAGGTGTATACACTTCTCTAATGATTACTCTGCACTATTACTAGTATAACAAATATGTAATAGGATTACACACTCCCCAATTTCTAAACAGAAATATGATGATCCCAACAGAAACATAATTGTAATGACCCGGAATTTTAGCAACGTAATAATGAAGTTATTTAACTATTTAAATAACGAATATATTTAATATACGACGTCAGAACGTATAATTTATAATTTTAATTATAATCGAGCTCGGAATGGCGCGGCAGTTCGCTGTTTGGCGATTTGAACTTCAACTAAATATACATAGTTCATTTTAAATCGGATTTCTGTGAAACAAGAAACGTATGGAGCTGGTGGAGTATATCTTTCTAGTGGAAGAGAAGAATCAGTATTTCGTCGTATAGATTTTGAGATATGTCCAAATCAAATTTTGAAATAGTCGTTATAGAATCGTTTATCGACCGTATCAGTTTATTCGATATAACTAGAGATCAGGTTTGAATTTAGACAAGGTCATTTTGGGAAATTGCGATAATTTAATTTTTAGAATTTTACTGTAATTTTTAATTAATTAAATTAGCAACTTTTTATTTGGAGTATTTGGCACCCTGTATCGACATTTCGGGGTTTCACAATATGAGTCCATCTACCGGTATTATTACATTTTTAGGACCAGAGCACGTCACTCATTTCAATGGTATTTTTGTTTCTGTCCATATCTGTCCCTACGTGAACAAAATATTTCATAGTGGGGTACGCTATGTTTTTAACTTAAAACAAACTAAACTGAATGGTTAACTGGTCAAACGAACTCAGAATTCAACGAAACAAGTTTCATACGGAACCTTAGGAGGAGGTCTAGTGAAACGTCAAGGCCTCATATTTTTAGGATTTTTTCTGTAATTTTAATGAATTAATGCTCGGTGTTTTTCATCGATATTTTCTAAAGGATTTTCTCAAACGGTGTCGGTATTCGATGGAACCTGTCCCATTGGATCCGGAATGTGTTTTTATGACAGGATCAACTTAGTTTGTCGAAAACTGAGGTCATATGAGGTTGTTTTGATAGAAGACTTCATATGTAAGCAATATATATTTAAATATAAATATAAAACCTATCCAACCTTTTTAAAAGGAGACAGTAAAAACCTAATTTGTTCTACAGAAATAAATAATGAGCCGCCATTCCTTTCGATCCCAAACAAGAAATCCATCTTCACAAATTACAAACAAATCGCAGAAAATCCTAATATTCTCAAAACAAAGATCTTTGGATTCATGGAGTGTCCCTCTTCTCATCTATATGCATTTCATTGAAGTCGATGGGGGTTCTGGCTCGCTGTCGTTCATTTTCGCGAGTAGGGTTCCATCGTTTTGGAGTTTGAGAGCATCGATGGGTGGAAATGGTACGGTTTCTGGGTGCTCGACGTTGGGATGTTCGACGCAGGGAAGAAGGAGGCCTTCACAGAAGGCGGAAATGGCTAAGGAGTTTTGGTGAGGTTTGTTTGGGGTTGCGTGATTTGAAAGTGGGTTTTTCGGTTGGCTAAGGGTGATGCTGCTACTATGTTGGTGCGAAGGAGGTTTAAAAACGATGGAGTTTGTGCTGCTAACTGCTGTGGTTTGGGTTGGAGAATTGGTGCTTACATATGTAGTGGAAGGAAGAAACAAAGTTTGGGGGGGAGGTGTATTCGAACGGATCCATGAAGACAGAAAGGATGGTGCAAGTCTGTGCTTGCGTGGGAATAGAAAAGAGAAGAGAAAGTCAGCAAAGAAGCGTGGTCAAAATTCTTGGTCAAACAGGGTGGTTGAGTTCTCTGGACGGGAGGAAAACACGATGTATAAGGAAAGAGGAGAAATAGCAGAGCGGGTTGTAAAGGGAGCGGGTCATGCCTTTTGGGCCGGAGTATATAGGTAAAGCCCAAAGAAAATTATAAAGGGAATTCAAAGTTATTTAATTTAAATTTGTATTCAAAATTGTAAATTAAATATCTCGGTCATACTTAATCAGAATTGAGCGAAACAAGATCCGTTGGGATCGTATGGAAGAGGGCTACACAATGGGACTGACTGGAAGTCACCAGAGCTCGTTACAATTTATGGCAAAATAAATTGTCCGTCTAAATCAAATCGAGCGATGGTTATCGTTATTAACGATGATCGTCCAATGTGAGTAAAACTCACCAACTCTGAACAGTTATATTTTTATAATGTATTCTTAGAACTGTAAATCCTCTGTTGATTGCCGTGTGTTGGTTGATTGATTGAACTGCTAGTCAGTTAGTGGAATTTTTTATATATATATAAACCATTAAATATTTATATATTGATGCTGTTATCAGAATAATCAATACTGAACTGAAAGTGATGCTGATTTTATTGTGTAACATCTGTGATGCAGGGAAACAGGTTGGAGGGACCTAACTGGGTTCCTCAATATTTCTAATACTGTTTTATTCATATATTGTGTTATATGATGTGATATATAATCTGTGTTGATTATATGTGGTTGGACGATATTGATCATCGTGATTGGATATGATTGAATACCATAACATACCGGAATGTTGATAAGGGGATTTTAAAAGTGATATTGGAAACAGAATATTTATAAAGTGGAATATTTATAAATAAGAGATATTTATAAATGGAATATTTATAAATAAGGAATATTTATAAATTTGGAATATTTATAAATAGGAGATATTCAAAAAGGAAATAATTTCAAACCATTTTCTTTTTGAATGGAAAGGCCTGTGTGGCGGGTTTGGGGATTTTCCCGATGCTCCCGATACAAAGGAGGTTATGGCGAATTTTTCCGGGAATTTAAGGAGTTAGAATATTTTTAAAAGTAAATTTGAAAAGGAAATATTTAGAAAATAAATAGAGTTATAAAAAAGAAATCATTTGTAAAGTGAAGAACCGTTACTAAAAGTAAATCTTTATAAATGAATAGTTTAAATAGTTAGAGTTAAACAGTTAGAGTTAACCAGTTAGAGTTAAACGGTTAGAGTTAACCAGTCAGAGTTAAACAGTTAGAGTTAAATAGTTAGAGTTAAAACAAACATAGTTATTCAGGATGAGTTGCCATTTAGCACGACTGCTAGCGTAATTCGCAGGGTTGTAAATAGCCTACGGCGGTCGGATGTTTCCTGAGGGAATCAGGCGTAACCATTGTGATCGCTGCGATCTAGAGTTGAGCGAATGGAGTTAAAGAGTATAGAGTTAAGCAAAATTAGAATCTGACTATAGATTAATAAGTTGAATGGTTTCCTGAGTATCGATCTGATGTTGGTTTCGGCGTTCGGGGTTTATGCTTAGGGAGTTGTTCTCTTGTTAGTTTATAGTTAGAGTATGATAGTTGTGGAAGGATAGTGATACGTAAATAAACAATGGAAATGTCTTCCAACGTTGATAACAAATATTTTCTAAATATAGAAAAAAAGGAAAACATGTATAGATATACATGATGATTGGTCGATTGACATTCCATTTGGAAATAAGATCGTTGTTTGCACACGGACATTTTTATTTGATAGTTAAATCATCGACTATCAATGTTTTGACCATTTTACATTGTTAATATGGAGAGACCGGTTGGATTATTATCCGAAGAACCACTCTGTATTGGCATAAGCGTTGCGAATCAAGTATATTGAATATATTGAAGACGGAGTAAAGTGCAAGGGCTATTGTATAAGTCTTAGATAACAGTGCCTAAGATGGATGTACTGAATAGTGCCTTCGGTTTGTCCAGTCCCAGGACAACTTGTATGGACGAATGTCTGACAGAGTATTCCTAACGAATCATATATGTTGATCTCCTCAACGTATTACGTTTTGTGACGGAGGAATTCGTTTCTCTTAGCTTCATACCCGTGATACCGTTAGGGAAATCGATAATTATTTGGCGGGTATGACGATGTGGTATTCCAAGTAAATGAAGATATGATGTGAAAAGATAAGCGTAGCTTCTAGCCTTACATCCAGTAAATGACAGAAATCGGGCAGGCAGCATGGCTAAGTCGGTCGCTCCGAAGTAGGGTGTATAATCATCTATCTGGAGAATATTCATTTGCTTCTTTAATCTATCAATGCTGTCCCATATATATACGGGAACGGTTGCTGATCCCAACCGTTGGTGATATACATTCGATACACTCAAGCAAAATGAGTGGACGGTCATGTGTGGCTGAGTTGCAAGATGTTCTTGTTGAACTCCAGTGTATCGTTCCTAGAGTACACTGATCGGAAGGTGGTTCCATACCTTGTCATAGTAGGAAATCCATTACCCAATACGTGCTTGCGGTTTTGATTGTATACTCTATAGTAGAACGTGAGATGAAAGCGTTTCTGCTAGATTGATATCTATTTGTACTTAGACATTATTATAATATCAGAATGATATTGCTTTACAAAGTTGTTTGGATTTTCATAAGGGAAAACCCGTTCCGTTTTCACGGCGTGGTCTTATGATATATCCGTTATTAAACCAAGTGTTAGGAGTTTTATTCACACCAGTCCCATGAATGACCCGGAGTTTATTTGTTTTGTTTCCCTAAACTCTTGGGTGCCTAAATTTGTAAGGGCAGTCAAGTTGTCGGGATTTTACAGATACACTTGGAGAGCTTGGAGCAGGAAGCTTCAGGATTCTATAGCTATTATTATTTCCGCTGTTGTTGTAAGTGATGTACTCTGATAAGTGCTATTGTATAAATATACTGTTTGTATTTCAAAAGTTATGTTATATTTTATTCGTTCCGCTGTGAGATTTGTGTTTACTCTGATGATGATGTTCTTCTTCTTCTATTCTATAAGTTCTACCTTATCTATCCTCACCCTCTATCTTCTTTCTATTAGTTTCTTGAATTTCCAGTGCAATTTGGGGTTGGACTTGTGTTATTTGGTCAGCTCAAATTGGTCCGGATTTTCGGGTCACTACAGTTGGTATCAGAGCGAGGTTTAGTTATTACCTTGGCTCTGTGGCGTAACTCAGTAGAGATAGGATTAGTAATATCCTAGATTGAGTTGAGTGTATATATATACGAGTGCGTATTTGTTAGTAATATAAAGTGATTTATATTGTGGAGACTCATTGGTTGAGTGGCTTATGAATTCTGGTCGATTAGTTTGATCCACAGTATCGGTAGGGGTTTCTAAACACTCGAATACGATGAACCGACATAGTATGTTTTAATATAGTATATTGGTTGTGTTAGTTGTTATTATAATCGAATAAGATTATAAAAGGTGAAATGATTATAAATAACTAATCAGAATTCATATAAGTATAATATATGAAAACCGATGAATTAAATCTGAATTTAAATCAGATTTGGAATTAAAATAAGGAAATTTTAAGTTCCTGGGAGATTTTTGAAAACGTTTTTCAAACTGAAAGTGATATAGTATTGAACTCACTTCGATAGCTGGAAAATAGATTCTGATGATGAATCGCGACATCATTAGTGTTCATTTTCGAGTTGTAAGTGACGGATTACTACCAAAGGTTTTGTTTTTGAATTGTTTTAAGAGAAACAGGTTGTTCAGAAATTTAAATGTTTTGAATTGGTAGTATGATTTCAAATTGATTTGAAATAGACCCAGGAATTTAAGTTCTGGAATTAAAATTTAACTAATAAAGTTAAATAGATTGAAAGGGAATAAATGAATGAATAAATTGAAATTTAACTTAAACTAAGTTAAATAAAATTGAATTGGATTAGAGATAATCTAGAATGGAACCAAATTGATAAGTCAATAATTTGGAATTTGATATTGGAGTTCAAATGAAATTCGATTTGGATTTGAGGATATGAACTGATTGGAATTTGATTGAGATAACACTGGTATATGCTGAGTTGATCGCATATGGAAGTGATAGAGTTGATACGCCCGACAAAAAGGTACAAGTTTATATTTCTATTGGAGATAAGATTTATGAGCCGAATTGGCAAGCCGCTTGGCTGTTTGATTTTCTTTTGGGTTGAAGAAGGCCCAGAGAAGCGAGTTGGAGTTTGAACTGTTGACCAGTACAAAGGAGGTGCAGGAGAAAATTTTCGAAAAGTTAAGGTGTTAGAAAATTTTCAGAATTTTTGAAAATTTAGTTAGTCAGAATAAATTAATATTTTAGTCGATATTAATTGGTTCAGTTGAAACCGGAGATAAGAGGTAAACAGATATATTTTTACCGAGTAGATAGGGTCGTCCACTACCTTAGCAATTTCGAGGACGAAATTATTTTAAGGGGGAAAGAATATAATGACCCGGAATTTTAGCAACGTAATAATGAAGTTATTTAACTATTTAAATAACGAATATATTTAATATACGACGTCAGAACGTATAATTTATAATTTTAATTATAATCGAGCTCGGAATGGCGCGGCAGTTCGCTGTTTGGCGATTTGAAATTCAACTGAATATACAGAGTTCGTTTTAAATCAGATTTCTGTGAAACAAGAAAAGTGTGGAGCTGGTGGAGTATATCTTTCTAGCGGAAGAGAAGAATCAGGATTTCGTCGTATAGATTTTGAGATATGTCCAAATCAAATTTTGAAATAGTCGCTATAGAATCGTTATCGACCGTATCAGTTTATTCGATATAACTAGAGATCGGGTTTGAATTTAGACAAGGTCCTTTTAGGAAATAGCGATAATTTAATTTTTAGAATTTTAGTGTAATTTTTAATTTAAATAAGCAACTTTTTATTTGGAGTATTTGGCACCCTGTATCGACATTTCGGAGTTTCACAATATGAGTCCATCTACCGGTATTATTAAATTTTTAGGACCAGAGCACGTCACTCATTTCAATGGTATTTTTGTTTCTGTCCATAACTGTCCCTACGTGAACAGAATATTTCATAGTGGGGTACGCTATGTTTTTAACTTAAAACAAACTAAACTGAATGGTTAACTGGTCAAACGAACTCAGAATTCAACGAAACAAGTTTCATATGGAACCTTAGGAAGAGGTCTAGTGAAACATCAAGGCCTCATATTTTTAGGATATTTTCTGTAATTTTAATGAATTAATGCTCGGTGTTTTTCATCAATATTTTCTAAAGGATTTTCTCAAACTGTGTCGGAATTCGACGAAACCTGTCCCATTGGATCCGGAATGTGTTTTTATGACAGGATCAACTTAGTTTGTCGAAAACTGAGGTCATATGAGGTTGGTTTGATAGAAGACTTCATATGTAAGCAATATATATTTAAATATAAATATAAAACCTATCCAACCTTTATAAAAGGAGACAGTAGAAACCTAATTTGTTCTACAGAAATAAATAATGAGCCGCCATTCCTTTCGATCCCCAACAAGAAATCCATCTTCACAAATTACAAACAAATCGCAGAAAATCCTAATATTCTCAAAACAAAGATCTTTGGATTCATGGAGTGTCCCTCTTCTCATCTATATGCATTTCATTGAAGTCGATGGGGGTTCTGGCTCACTGTCGTTCATTTCCGCGAGTAGGGTTCCATCGTTTGAGAGCAAATATGGGTGGAAATTGTTCGGTTTCTGGGTGCTCGACGTTGGGATGTTCGACGCAGGGAAGAAGGAGGCCTTCGCAGAAGGCGAAAATGGCTAAGGAGTTTTGGTGAGGTTTGTTTGGGGTTGCGTGAATTGAAAGTGGGTTTTTCGGTTGGCTAAGGGTGATGCTGCTACTGTGTTGGTGGGAAGGAGGTTTAAAAACGATGGAGTTTGTGCTGCTAACTGTTGCGGTTTGGGTTGGAGAATTGGTGCTTACATATGTAGTGGAAGGAAGAAACAATGTTTGGAGGGAGGTGTATTCGAACGGATCCATGAAGACAGAAAGGATGGTGCAAGTCTGTGCTTGCGTGGGAATAGAAAAGAGAAGAGAAAGTCAGCAAAGAAGCGTGGTCAAAATTCTTGGTCAAACGGGGTGGTTGAGTTCTCTAGACGGGAGGAAAACACGATGTATAAGGAAAGAGGAGAAATAGTAGAGCGGGTTGTAAAAGGAGCGGGTCATGCCTATTGGGCCGGAGTATATAGGTAAAGCCCAAAGAAAATTATAAAGGGAATTCAAAGTTATTTAATTTAAATTTGTATTCAAAATTGTAAATTAAATATCTCGGTCATACTTAATCAGAATTGAGCGAAACAAGATCCGTTGGGATCGTATGGAAGAGGGCTACACAATGGGACTGACTGGAAGTCACCAGAGCTCATTATAATTTATGGCAAAATAAATTTTCCGTCTAAATCAAATCGAGCCATGGTTATCGTTATTAACGATGATCGTCCAATATGAGTAAAACTCACCAACTCTGAACAGTTATATTTTTATAATGTATTCTTAGAACTGTAAATCATCTGTTGATTGCTGTGTGTTGGTTGATTGATTGAACTGCTAGTCAGTTAGTGGATTTATATATATATATATATAAATATATATATATAAACCATTAAATATTTATATATTGATGCTGTTATCAGAATAATCAGTACTGAACTGAAAGTGATGCTGATTTTATTGTGTAACATCTGTGATGCAGGGAAACAGGTTGGAGGGACCCAACTGGGTTCCTCAATATTTCTAATACTGTTTTATTCATATATTGTGTTATATGATGTGATATATAATCTGTGTTGATTATATGTGGTTGGACGATATTGATCATCGTGATTGGATATGATTGAATACCATAACATACCGGAATGTTGATAAGGGGATTTTCATAGTGATATTGGAAACAGAATATTTATAAAGGGGAATATTTATAAATAAGAGATATTTATAAATGGAATATTTATAAATAAGGAATATTTATAAATTTGAAATATTTATAAATAGGAGATATTCAAAAAGGAAATAATTTCAAACCATTTTCTTTTTGAATGGAAAGGCCCGTGTGGCGGGTTTGGGGATTTTCCCGATGCTCCCGATACAAAGGAAGTTATGGCGAATTTTTCCGGGAATTTAAGGAGTTCGAATATTTTTACAAATAAATTTGAAAAGGAAATATTTAGAAAATAAATAGAGTTATAAAAAAGAAATCATTTGTAAAGTGAAGAACCGTTACTAAAAGTAAATCTTTATAAATGAATAGTTTAAACAGTTAGAGTTAAACAGTTAGAGTTAACCAGTTAGAGTTAAACAGTTAGAGTTAACCAGTTAGAGTTAAACAGTTAGAGTTAAACAGTTAGATTTAAAACAAACATAGTTATTCAGGATGAGTTGCCATTTAGCACGACTGCTAGCGTAATTCGCAGGGCTGTAAATAGCCTATGGCGGTCGGATGTTTCCTGAGGGAATCAGGCGTAACCATTGTGATCGCTGCGATCTAGAGTTGAGCGAATGGAGTTAAAGAATATAGAGTTAAGCAAAATTAGAATCTGACTAGAGATTAATAAGTTGAATGGTTTCCTGAGTATCGATCTGATGTGGGTTTCGGCCTTCGGGGTTTATGCTTAGGGAGTTGTTCTCTTGTTAGTTTATAGTTAGAGTCTGATAGTTGTGGAAGGATAGTGATACGTAAATAAACAATGGAAATGTTTTCCAACGTTGATAACAAATATTTTCTAAATATAGAAAATAAGGAAAACATGTATAGATATACATGATGATTGATCGATTGACATTCCATTTGGAAATAAGATCGTTGTTTGCACACGGACATTTTTATTTGATAGTTAAATCATCGACTATCAATGTTTTGACCATTTTACGTTGTTAATATGGAGAGACCGGTTGGATTATTATCCGAAGAACCACTCTGTATTGGCGTAAGCATTGCGAATCAAGTATATTGAATATATTGAAGACGGAGTAAAGTGCAAGGGCTATTGTATAAGTCTTAGATAACAGTGCCTAAGATGGATGTACTGAATAGTGCCTTCGGTTTGTCCAGTCCCAGGACAACTTGTATGGACGAATGTCTGACAGAGTATTCCTAACGAACCATATATGTTGATCTCCTCAACGTATTACGTTTTGTGGCGGAGGAATTCGTTTCTCTTAGCTTCATACCCGTGATACCGTTAGGGAAATCGATAATTATTTGGCGGGTATGACGATGTGGTATTCCAAGTAAATGAAGATATGATGTGAAAAGATAAGCGTAGCTTCTAGCCTCACATCCGGTAAATGACAGAAATCGGGAAGGCAACATGGCTAAGTTGGTCGCTCCGAAGTAGGGTGTATAATCACCTATCTAGAGAATATTCATTTGCTTCTTTAATCTATCAATGCTGTCCCACATACATACATATATATATATATATATATATATATATATATATACGGGAACGGTTGCTAATCCCAACCGTTGGTGACATACATTCGATACACTCAAACAAAATGAGTGGTCGGTCATGTGTGGCTAAGTTGCAAGATGTTCTTGTTGAACTCCAGTGTATCGTTCCTAGAGTACACTGATCGGAAGGTGTTTCCATACCTTGTCATAGTTGGAAATCCATTACCCAATACGTGCTTGCGGTTTTGATTGTATACTATATAGTAGAACGTGAGATGAAAGCGTTTTTGCTAGATTGATATCTATTTGTACTTAGACATTATTATAATATCAGAATGATATTGCTTTACAAAGTTGTTTGGATTTTCATAAGGGAAAACCCGTTCCGTTTTCACAGCGTGGTCTTATGATATATCCGTTATTAAACCAAGTGTTTGGAGTTTTATTCACACCAATCCCATGACTGACCTGGAGTTTATTTGTTTTGTTTCCCTAAACTCTTGGGTGCCTAAATTTGTACGGGCAGTCAAGTAGTCGGGATTTTACAGATACACTTGGAGAGCTTGGAGCAGGAGGCTTCAGGATTCTATAGCTATTATTATTTCCGCTGTTGTTGTAAGTGCTGTACTCTGATAAGTGCTATTGTATAAATATACTGTTTGTATTTCAAAAGTTATGTTATATTTTATTCGTTCCGCTGTGAGATTCGTGTTTACTCTGATGATGATGTTCTTCTTCTTCTTCTATTCTATAAGTTCTACCTTATCTATCCTCACCCTCTATCTTCTTTCTATTAGTTTCTTGAATTTCCAGTGCAATTTGGGGTTGGACTTGTGTTATTTGGTCAGCTCAAATTGGTCCGTATTTTCGGGTCACTACAATAATGGTAGTTTTCGGTGTACTCCAGTAACGGGTTTTAACCCAAACATAACCGGTACCTAAACAGATATAACGGGTGTTAGCCCAGATAGAAACACAGGTACCCCACAGAAACAGACAGGACTAGATGTGCCCTATTTACTACCCCCCAATCGATCGGCTCCCTATTCCGTAGATACCCTATGCTGGATCTACAGTAGGGTGTATCACTCCTTAAAGTAGCAACCCTTCATTTTTCGGATGTGCACAACCATATCTACTGATATCACAGCGTCTTATTTTCCCGAGCAGGCGGAGTCATGCATGCACATGACCCTAATGGAACGCGCCGTCATGATACCGTCCTTCACGTTTGGATCTCTTATATTCAGCTCAGTAAGCGTGCCCCACTCCGACCTAGTTCAAAGTACCCGTTTGATACCTATTTAAGGGTTACTAACTGAAATGACTCCCCACACAAGATGATTCAAGCTCTCCCCTGTGTCTTGCATCCCCACTACTAGGTTTTCCACTGGATATGTTTACCTAACGACGTCTTTAATTATATAACCCCAACAGGTTAAGTTTGTGGGCCTATACATACAAATATTACCCACCAACCTAAGATGTACTTAACCCTCCCACTGATTCAAGTAGGTTTATTTAACGGTTATGTTTGTGGGACTATATGTGAATATTACCCACCCTGTAACAACTCGAATTCCGACGGAACGATTTTTTTTCCAAAAACCCAATCCATTGAAATCCGAGTTGGTTTGCTCTGGTATCCTACAGAAAAGACAGAGACATAAAACATGTTAGAGTTCGGAAGACATCTAACAGTGGAAGGAATAAAATAAAATGTAGTTGAAACATAGCTTTACCTTAATAATAATACTTCTAAACAAGTATCCAAAGCTATATAGTCTCTGTCATGAACCTAACCTGTGAATGTTATGAGGAGGGGGTCAGAACATAAGTTCTGTGTAAATGAATTTAAACTACACTTCTTGGATAATCCTACATATACAGTTCAATTATATTTTCTTATTTATTAGGTTTTTTTGTGTTATTAGCACTCAAGGCTTACACACACGTCGCACACATCTACTCTTTAGTAGATTAACCTAATATAGTGTGTATGTAGCTACCCCCAGTTAAGGTATACTCTACTCGCATGGTCTCCACCGTATGTATGCAGTCCCTTATCTAATGTCGCATGTCGTATGTATATCAATGCTACATTTGCATGAAACTATCATCATTGTGTTACGTAAGCGTTTGGACTGCCATTCTAGATCCTACTAGATTATGTCATCGAATAATGCCCTCTAGTCTATGGTACACCACCCAGAGCAACATGAGTGTACCTAGACTTTCCCCACGTACGTATCGTCAATCGTACTCGATGTCTATTTGCACATGTTCTCTATATGTGCGCCCGAGTCCTGTGGCAGGGCTAATCAAGAAACACGGAACTCGGTTGGGAGCTTTCCGATATCTGCCGATTTCAGATGCTAAGGTCTGCTTTTACAGTGGCTATGGTCCCACTAGACCCCTCCCTCAACTAACAAATGAAAGGCGTCCAAGAAAATAAAGAATGAGAACTGTAACCCCGGCTCCCTATGCCTTTCAATCCTATTGGCCAACCTCACCCATAACTAGATAGCAAAGTATATGGTATTTTGGAGTTCTCCGCCTTTCCGCTTCACGTACTGACTGAAGATGGTAGATAGACGACGACTTGCTACCACAGGGCACTAACTGGACTCGCCGAATCATGATGGTCCATCTTAGTCTTTTGATTGCCCCTTATTATTGCAATCAAGGCATAGTCATTAGTTCACCCACACAGACCTAACCTCTGTGAGCATAGGCGGATCATCTGCCACTCATAGAGGAATACCAAGAGTACCCTATGTCCTCGGAAGCCGCGTGCTTCTTAACCCAGTCCATTGGAGCCTACAAGAATATCTAGATGGTCATGCGCTCCTCTTTGTGTCTTTTGACATCCCGATGATCTACCCCTCATGGTTATTCATCCTTTAACGTATGGACTGGTCCAAGCGCCTCAGTTTTATATGTCATTAGACCCTATGTCTAACCATTAATTACGTGCTTGCGCCGCCTCGTGAGTTTTCACATTTAACTTGGTTATTCTCCTTCTTATTGATTTCCTTTTCAAATTTACCAAGTTACCCTCGCTTATTAATGTTTCATATATGACTCATTGCTTGTAAGTTTCATTAATAACCTTTGTACCCCATTATCCATCCTAACTTATTTCTTGTATAAGTTTTTCCTCATATCTATCTTCATACTCAGTTATACATCCATCTATTGATGTCGCCACAATTCATCGTTGTTTGCTTAGTTTTCTTAACTAAGGCTTATTACTAGTTTTCTTAAGTAAGGCTTATTACTTATTTCTCTTAACAAAGGTTTATTACTCAGTTCTCTTAACTAAGGTTTACTACTTAGTTACCTTTATCGTTATTTACTTAGTTCTCTTAACTAAGGTTTTCTAATCATAACTCATGTTATGTTTATCAGCAGATTACTCATTATCGCTTTGTAGTTTGTATTCAACTTATTTTATAATATAAGTTGTCCCATTCTTTAGTCTTATTATCATCTTCCCTTGTCCCTTGGACAAGTCCACCTATTATATGACTTTCATATTTCCCCTATATTTTCATAATAGGTTCCTATCATTTCCCATTATGGCATTAATTAAGGTTAACTTAACCTTTCCCATTTCTTTAACACGTTTACTTAATCCCTACCCAATTCAGCTGGTTCGTAACACCACTACAGATTTAAATGGGTTAAGTATTCTAATTCATTACCATGTCCAATTATGGTTATAATGGGTTAGATCTCCCACATTAGGCCTACAACGTGTGGATGCTGGATATGCCGGTTAGGTTTAGGCTGTCTTATTCCATAGTTGGGTCTAACCTCGTGTCTTAGCCCGATTCGTATTTACGTACTCAGACCTCCCACATTAGGTTCAACGTTAGTGGCTGTTGGATATGCCAGTCGGGTCCGGGCAGACTTCCACCAGTAATGTAACTTAACCTCGTGTCATAAGTACAATTACAATTCCTAATTGTAATTACTAAACATTCCATTATTAATTAATTAATCAATTAATCAAATAAACCTTTCCCCATTTGAATTGTGCCTAATTCACTGTTCAAATTATAGAATTTTATGCCTTTTTAATTCACATTTAATTATGCCCATATCATTAATTAAGGCATATATACATATATATATATATATATATATATATATATGTATAAATATATATTGCACTAACTCAAACCCACATATATTTTCCAATTTATGCCTAAAATTCATATTCACATACGTTCTAATTTATATCCCAAATCACTATTTAGACATGTCCCATTTCATACCCAAATTATCAAATTTCAGATCTTTAAACATAATTTGGTCAATATAGTCATATACTTACTCAAGCCATTCCTTGTACATAAATATGATAGTTTTTCATGTGAATTGTATAATACTCCAACTAATCCGATTACATGTTCAATGTTATTCTATAAATCATGTAAATGTTCAGCTAGTTAAATAAACAAATTATTGATGTCATGACATGCTATCATTCCCATAATTTACTATATTCAAGACATGAATTCGCAGATCTATTCATTTTTTATGTTTCAACTTGTTATAATCGTAATTTATAATTAAACTTGCAATTTCAATGCTAAATGATAGCTTTAACATTATCAAAAAAAGTCATAGTTTAATTCCACTCACAATGATTTGCTTTCCAAATTCTGGATCTGGTTTAACATGCCATTATTCTCTTCTAATTGGATTTAGAATCTCGCTTTGATTGGATCTAAGAGAAGAGTTGTTGCAAATGTTGAATTATAGATCTTTAATCTCCTTTATTTTAGTTGAAGAAGAAGTGGAAGAAGAAGAAGAATAGGTTGGAGTAGCTTCATGGCATCGTGATAGTTTTAGGTGAAGAAATGAATGAGAATAGGGTCTTATTTATAGATGTAGTAGAAGGGTCTGAACCATCAGATTTAATTAAATCAAAACCAAACGGCACATCAGTAAAGAAACGTCACACGCGCACGCACATAACCATGCTAGATCCAAGCGCACATTTTTGACTGCGTTGATTGTTTTGCTAATGTTTACTAATTAAAGGTTTATTACTTGCATGTTATACCTCCTTTAATTAATTGTGTGTGTTATACATCTCAATCAGGTTTGAATTGCATGCTCATATATGCATCCCTTTTAATGCAATTAATTCATTTATTATGAATTTCAATTTTTCATATGTATAAGTACATACATTTCTGATTATTTGAATTGCATTGTTTCTATGCTTTTTTTTCTTGCATGCATATTTCATTAGAATGTTATTTAATAGCATTAACCTTCCTCCGGTTGTGGCTTGCTGATTTGTACTCTTACTTTTTGAATTGCATGTATATATATACATTCATGCCTTATATTGGCTATTAATTCATTGCTGCATTTTAATGTCTATAACATTTTTTTCTTAATGCATCGCACACATGCACTATCTTTAATGCAATATTATCTTTCTCTTTAATACACTATTTTTAGCGCGCTTATTATTCACATATTTTCTTTTGGTTGAACTAATTGCTCACTTCTCCAATGCATACATTTTTAATGTCCTCTTTCTAAATGCGTTAATGTTTTCTCTACCACATGTGTCCACTTTATTTAAATAATGTATCACCATTACCTTATATATATAAATATAATACGACCTACTTTCTTCCTTCAACTATTTCATCATAGCAACCTGTAATGTCCCGTATTTTTACAGTATTGTAATTAATTTATTTAATTATTTAAAAAATGGTTTAGTAATTTATAATGACAAGAATTAAATAATATTGAATATTTAATTAATACAAAATAATAGAACAATATATTTAATTTCCGAAATAGTCGAAAATAGTGGAATTCACAATATTGTGTGAATTGGATCATATATAATATATAATTCGGTTTAAAGTTGAATTATATTAACGAATATATTTATAAACACCATTTGCATGTATAAATTATATTATAAATATAATCGAGCTCGAAATGACACTATAGTTCGTAATTTGGTGATTTGAACTTTAAACGAATATACATAAGCCATTTTAAGTCAGATTTTTGTGAAACAAGAAACGTTCAGAGCTGGTGAAGTATACTTTTTTAGTCAAAGAGAAAAATTGGGATTTCGTTGTGTAGATTTTGATTTATGGCCAAATCAAAATTTCGAAAAGTCGCTATGGAATTCCTTTATAATTTATAACGATTTATTTATATTATAAATGGATATTCAAAATAAATTGAATATCAATATAATCTAGAATTTTGAAATATCAAGTTATAAATTCTAGTATGTGTATTTTAGAGCTGTATGATATCGTATGTGAATATATATAAGATAATATTAATTTATTAATATTTATTTTTAAATATATTAATATTTAAAAGAGTTATTTAGGGCTTTAAAAATAGCTAGTTTTGCAAACGACCTCCATTTTCAATGAAACTAATTTTGTTGGGTCCGCAATGTTAAATTATTGTTAGATGTCAAGTTTCGTGATTTTTGAAGTTAGTATATGGCCGTATGGGATTTTAATGTGAAATACAATCAATAATTTGACTTTAAAATTACGCTGTGTGAGAAAACGAAGTCGGAATTCGACGAAACCATTTCGTTGGGTCTGTAATGTCGAACAGTAGCTGTATGCCCATTTTCATGATTTTTTGGTTATTGTATGTGATTATAGGGATTTTTAAACAGCGTATATCGATAGCAATTCATTAAAATGAAATATGAAAATCGAATAAAAAATTATATAAACTATCCTATAAATAGTCGTAACATTTCTAACCCTAAACCATTTGGTTCCACAGTCAGCATACTCCCTGTGCCTCCATTCTCTTCAGCAGCAAGGTAAACCATGATTTTTTAATTCAAGAAAAAAATCAAACAAATTACTAAAAATTACGAATCATTTATTTTCGGATTTTGTTTTGTGATAGGCTTCATTTCTATATCAGTTTTCTTTAGTGCAATGGCTGTCTTGGGTTCGAACAAATGAAACTGGCCATCTAGGGCTTTGATTTTCAGCAATACCCATAGGTTTTAGTCGAATTGAGGAAGGTGTTCGGGTTGTAGGAGATACTAGCTTTGATTAGGATTTTCTTTTGGGAATTTCTGGAGCAAAATGTGATGCACAACTGTTGTGCGTGAGCAGTACAAACTGCTCGTCGAGACTAGGAGAAGGACGACGGATTAAGAGAAAAGGTGTTAGGATGATTGAGAATTCAAAAGGAATTGTTATGGCGAAGTCTATTTTCGAATTAGTGGAGAAATGGGGAAGCGACATTAGAAAGAAGTGGTGTTGTGAAACTTGGAGTTCGTGGAGTTGTCTGGGAAGGAGGCGTCGAGTTTTACGTATGGGGTATTGGAAGAAAGTGAGGTTAAAGGAGATTGAAGTGGTGGGGTTTATTTCTGATTTCATGGTGTGCGCGAGGAGCAGTTGGAGTGGGAATGATCGGTTATGGTGTTTACAGGAGGAAGCCGCATTTGTGTATTTGGGAAGAAGACTATTCAGGCGGGTCTGGGCTGAAATGAAATGAAGATGGGCCGGGAGTAATAGTTAAGCCCAATTGAAAATAAATTGTGATTTTTAATTTAAATTGTATATTTACTTATAAAATGTATAACTTCATCATACGTTATCCAAATTCAGCGAAACAAGATCCGACGGGATTATATGGATGGACACTACACAATGGAACTGACGGGGAGCGAATCGAAGCTCGTTACAATTTATAGTGAAATAAATCGTTCGTCTGAATCAAGCGACAATTATCGTTATTTAACGATGATCGACCAATGTGAGTAAAACTCACCAACTCTACCAGTTATATTTTTATAACGTATTTTTAGAACTAATAGATGATGGATGATTCTGTGTGTTGACTGTTTGGTTGAACTGCTTATGTATTGGTTGAAATTATAGATAATGATATATATATATAAATCGTTAATCAAATATTGATTCTGTTTATCAGAATATTTCATATCGAAATGAAATCGATGTTATTATATTGTTTAACATCTGTGGATGCAGGAAAATAGGTTGGAGGGATCCAACTGGATTCCTCAATATTTATAATATTGTTGTTTTCACATATTGTAATATATGATGTGATATATATATTCTGTGTGGATTATGTGTGTTTGAATGATATTAATCATTGTTATTTGTTATTTTAAATACCGTAAGAAATACTAGGTTGTAGAAAAGGGGATTTTCAAAGTGTATTTTGAAAATGAATTATTTATATAAAATCAATGGATTTTATATATAAAAGGAAAAGAATTTTATAAAAGAAAATTATAAAATCAAAGAATAGAAAAGGGAGATATTTTTGAAACAAATAGAAAAGGGAGATATTTGTGAAACAAATATAAAAGGAAGATATTTGTGAAACAAATAGAAAAGGAAGATATTTGTGAAATAAATAGAAAAGAAAATATTTGTTAAACAAATAGAATAGAAAAGAAGATAGTTAGAAAATAAATAGAATTGAAAAGGAATATTTATTTGTTAAATATATAGAATTGAAAAGGAATATTTATTTGTTAAATAAATAGAATTGAAAAGGAATATTTATTTGTAAAATAAATAGAATTGAAAAGGGATATATTTATTTGTTAAATAAATAGAATTGAAAAGGGAAATATTTATTTGATAAATAAATAGAATTAAAAAGGAATATTTATTTGTTAAATAAATAGAATTGAAAAGGGAAATATTTATTTGTTAAATAAATAGAATTGAAAAGGAATATTTATTTGTTAAATAAATAGAATTGAAAAGGGAAATATTTATTTGTTAAATAAATAGAATTGAAAAGGAATATTTATTTAGAAAATAAAAAGGTATCATAAAAGGAAATATTTGGAAAGTAAGTAAGATTATAAAAGGAATTAGAGTTATTCAAATAGAGTTAACCGTACTAGAGTTAATAAGTTAGAGTAAATCGATTAGAGTTAATCGAATTAGAGTTAATCGATTAGAGTTAATCGAATAGAATTGATCGAATTAGAATTAATCAAATAGAGTTAATTGATTAGAGTTAAGCGAATGAAGATAGTCGAATATAGTTTATTTGAAAGAAGATAATAGAATATAGTTCATTCAAAAAAAGGATAATCGAATATAGTCTATTCAAAAGGAGTTAATCGAATATTAGTTTATTCGAAGGAGTTAATCGAATATAGTTTATTCGGAAAGAGCGATTATCGAATATTAGTTATTCGAAAAGGAGTTATCGAATATTAGTTATTCGAAAGGAGTTATCGAATATAGTTTATTCGATTATTAGTTATTCAAAAGTAGTTATCGAATATAGTTTATTCGAATAGAGTTAAAGGAGTTAATCGAATATAGTTTATTCAAATAGAGTTAATCGAATATAGTTTATTTGAAAGGAGTTAATTGATGGGAGTTAATTGATAAGAGTTAATTGATTAGAGTAAATCCAATAGAGTTAATCGATTAGGTTAGCGTTAATCAAATAGAATTAATAGAATAGAGTTAATCAAATAGAGCTAACTGATAAGAGTAAATCGATTAGAGTTAATCGAATAGTGTTAATTGAATAGAGTTAATCGAGTATGGCTATTCGAAAGAGAGATTATCGAATATAGATTATTCGAAGGAAAGAGTTATCGAATAGAGATTATTCGAAAGAGAGTTACGTAAGGAAGTTTGTTAAAGTTTTAGAAGGTGAACTTTGTCTATTTCGAAGTTAGAAATGTTGTTCAATTAAGGTCTGAGAGGTAGTTATAACCTAACTTGATTGACTTCGTTTTTAACTAAGGAATGGTTAAGGTTTGATAGTAAAGTTTGGTTAAGTAAACATAGTTAATAAGGGTAATGGTTTGAGTTGGCGTAGCGATGTTTTATTTAAACATCTGTTTAAATCCAATGAAGGAGTTTTGGAAATGTTTTCAAATAAGAATCAGAAATGTTTTCTAATATAGAAAATAATAGATGAGAATAAAAATGGAAACGTTTTCCAATATTAATAAGGTATATTTTCTAAATTTAGAAAATAAGAATTTTTCTATATATATATATATATATATATATATATATATATATATATAGAAATAGGAAATGGGTAAATCAATAAATTAATGATAGATTAATTTAAGATGATTGATGATTGATCGATAGAATTTCCATTTGGAAATAATATCATTGGTTGCACACGTGTTTTTCTTTGATAGTTAACTCACCGAATATCGAAGTTTTTGACCATTTTTCCTTCATCAATACGAAGAGACCGGGATAAGATTCATTATCTAAAAACCAATATGTATGGACGTTAGCGTGGCGATCAAATATGATGAAGATAATTGAAGATGGAGTTATGCAAGGGTTGTCCTGTTTACAGAATAGTACCTTTGGTTTGTCCAGTCCTAGGACAACCTGTATGGAAGAATGTCTGACAGAGTATATTTAATGGATCATGTAAGTTGATCTCTTCAAACGTATGTACGTTTGGTGGCGAAGGAATTCGTTTCTCTTAGCTGTATACCCGTTGTATTTTTAGGAAAATCAATTTGTGATTTGGTGGGCATGACAATGTGACATTCAAAGTGAATAAATGTGTGATTTGTAAGAGATAAGCGTTGCCTCTAGCCTCACAACCGGGAAATTACAAAAATCGGGCAGGCAACATGGCTAAGTGGTTGGTTGCCAAGTAGGATGTATTATCACCTATCTAGAGATATGCATTTCATTCTTTAATCTATTCGATGCTATCCCATTCAGGAAACGGTTGTTGATCCCAACCGTTGGTGATATACATTCGATACACTCAAGCGAAATGAGTGGTCGGTCATGTGTGACCGGGTTGCAAGATGTTCTTGTTGAACCCAGTGTATTTCTCTCTAAAGGTACACTATCGGAAGGTGGTTCCATACCTTGTCATAATTGGAAATCCATTACCCAATAAGTGCTTGTGGTTTTGATTATATACTATATATGTGGAACGTGAGATGAAAGCGTTTCTGCTAGATGATTATTTAGTTGTGGTCGATAGACATTATTATAATATCAAAAGAGTTTTGATATAAAGTTTACCATTTCTTTCAAAAGGATTTTTAAAGTTAAATCAAATGTTTTGGATTCTCATAAGGGAAAAACCCGTTCCGTTATACGGCGTGGTCTTATGAGATATCATTTTTATTGCTCAAACTGTCTTAAATTGTTTTACTCACACCAGTCCCATGACTGATCCGGAGTTTGTTTTGTTTTATTTTCCCTAAACTCTTGGATGCCCAATTTTGTACGGGCAGTAAAGTAGTCAGGATTTTACAGATATACTTGGAAAGCTTGGAGCAGGAGGCTTCAGGATTTTATAACTATAGTTATTTCCATTGTGTTGTAAGTGTTATATTCTGATAATGTTACTGTATACGTATACTGATTTTATTTCAAAGTTATGTATCTATTATAAGTTGTTCGTTCCATTGTGAGATTCGTGTTTACTTTGATGTTGTATGTTCTTCTTCTTCTTCTATTCTAAGTTTCTATTTTATCTATTCTCACCCTCTGTTTTCTTTCTATTAGTTTTCTGGTTTCCAATGTAATTTGGGTTGGACTTAGTTTATTTGGTCAGCTCAAATTGTACCGGAAATTCGGGACACTACACAATCCTTTAATTGCTTTGCTTTGATTGCACGTAATCAATCAATTTAATTTTAATGCATTTATTAATTTATTTACATGCATTTTTTTATTAATTGCGTGCATTTTCTTAGCACATTAATCTCTCTTTCTCTTACATGCTTTAATTATCTTCATTGCACGATGCTCCCTATTTAAACGCTACTGCATGCATTAATTTATTCTTGCATATGTCTATACGTACATAATTAATTACATGTGCCAATTCACTTCTTTCTCTTTTCATGCATTTTCCATGGCGTTTTTTATTAGTTGTTTTGCCACATATGCCACAAACTACATTAATGCTTTTTATTGCAATTTACTACGTTTGCATTCTACCTTCTTTCTAATATATATATATATATATATATATATATATATATATATATATATTGCATGCAATTCATTTTCCTTCATTTCAATGCACTTATATATTATTATTATTATTTTAGTCCTCCTTTAAATATATCTATGTATGTAATATGTATACATATTTGCATACTTTTAATTGTCTTAAAAATGCGGGGTGTTAGATTCTCCCACCCTTAAGGAATTTCGTCCTCGAAATCCGAAGAGGGTAAATAATCCCTCATATAATATACATCCATCGTGTGTGCATCCAATTTTTGCAAACATTGTGCACATGTGCAAAGTGAAATACATCATAGTAATGCATGTATGCCTAATTTGGTACCACCTATGTGTATGCAAATTTCTCAAAAACATTTCCAAATCATGATGCTCACGTCCTAAATATACTTGCAGTTCTATATGAATGCAATATTTTTTAAAATCAAAACACTTTTCATCCAAATTTTCCCATACTCTTATTGAATAAGAGCATAGTTCATCCAATTGTTGCATCCAAAATCCTACCAACCATCATTAAATTTCGAAATTTAGAAAAATCTAATTTTCTAAATTTGATTTCTTATGTTACAAAAAGGTATCAAACGGAAAAAATTTCGTCTTCCGCTTTTCTTTTATGTACCTTTTCTAGTTGTACTTGGATTTTATGTAACTATTCTATAAAAAGTTTCCTATTTTCCTATCCAAGCGCAACTTCATAAGAAAATTTTCTTTTCTTTTTCAACTTATCTTGGAAAATTTTCATTTTTATTCAACTTCTCTTAAGATTTCCATTTTCTTTTCCCATCATGTTTGTTGCTTTACTGAATTCGTTGTTTTCTTCTTAGTTAGGCTATTCTCTTTCTTAGCTTGTCTTTCCATTAAGCCCTTCCATCTTTCAACATCCCACACAGCTACTACCAAGGGCCAAGAACCACAAGACTATTTCACTAAAGAAAAGTCCAAACACAACTCTGAAGACTTACTTGCCTTTCCACTATCTAGTAGTCACTACTAATCCTTGCTGTGTATTACTAGCCTACATTTTTTCCTTCAAGCAACAACTCTAGGTCTCACAATGCTTATGCATTCTACGGGAATTTTCCATTGTTCCAAGATGGTCCTTGCTATTTACTTAAAGCCTCAAACTTCTTCTCGTTCTTTCTAGGCACTAATCCTTACCTATTCCATTCTTTTTTTTACATTTTTCTTCCAAAAATAAAAAATGCTAAAACTTTTACTTACTTCGCCAAAACTTACTTTTGCCAAACCATAAAAACATGTTACAACATTAAAAAAAATGCAAAACATTTTTTTTTTCAAATCACACAACTGGAGTAGACAAGGACAACTATTTTCTTAATTAGGTTTCCAAATTACCTAGGCCTTCCTAGATACATCCACGAAATCATTTCTCCCAACTATATATATTCCTAATCCATTTTCCATAATTGAACCTTTTTCAAATTTTTAAGGTTTGCCTACTAAACCCACTAATCTCAGTTACTATCGTATGGGATACATCTTTTTCTAATACCAATCATTTTGTACACTTTCCACCCAACATACCTAAGGGTCTCAACGTTCCATATTCATTTTTTTAGTGTACAAAACAGATATCCCATTTCTTTCCACATTCTACTCTTTTTACCTAGTGGGTTCCCTTATGGATCTAGGTTTATATATATTTAATATATTTATATTTTTAAAAATACAAATACGCTCTCTCATTATCTACATAGGAACCCTAAACTGAAGCTCTGATACCAGATGTAACAACCCAAATTCCGACGGACCGATTTTTTTTCCAAAAACCCAATCCATCGAAACCCGAATTGGTTTGCTCTGGTATCCTGCAGAAAAGACAGAGACATAAAACATATCAGAGTTCGGAAGACATCTCACAGCGGAAGGAATAAAATAAAATGTAGTTGAAACATAGCTTTACCTTAATAATAATACTGCTAAACCAGTATCCAAAGCCATACAGTCTCTGTCATGAACCTAACATGCGAATTTTATGAGGAGGGGGTCAGAACATAAGTTCTGTGTGAATGAATTTAAACTACACTTCTTGGATAATCCTACATATACCATTCAATTATATTTTCTTATTTATTAGGTTATTTTTGTTATTAGCACTCAAGGCATACACACACGTTACACCCATCTACTCTCTAGTAGATTAACCTAATATAGTGTATATGCAGCTATCCCCAGTTAAGGTATACTCTACTCGCATGGTCTCCAACATATGTACGCGGTCCCTTATCCAATGTCGCATTTCGTATGTATATCAATGCTACATTTGCATGAAACTATCATCACTGTGTTATGTAAGCATTTGGACTTCCATTCTAGATCCTACTAGATTATGTCATCGAATTATAATGCCCTATAGTCTAAGGTACACCACCCAGAGAGACATGCGTGTACCTAGACTTTCCCCACTTACGTATTGTCAATCATACTCGATGTCTATTTGCAGATGTTCTCTATATGTGCGCCCGAGTCCATGGCAAGGCTAATCAAGAAACACGGAACTCCATCGGGAGCTTTCCGATATCTGCCGATTTCAGATGCTAAGGTCTACTTTTACAGTGGCTATGGTCCCACTAGACCCCTCCCTCAACTAAAAAATGAAAGGCACCCAAGAAAATCAAGAATGAGAACTGTAACCCCGACCCCCTATGCCCTTCAATCCTATTGGCCAACCTCACCTATAACTAGATAGCAAAGTATATGGTCTTTTGGAGTTCTTCGCCTTTCCGCTCCACGTACTGAGACGACCCCGAACCCCGTACAGACGGTGGCAAGGGTAATCTTTGGAATATAACACAGAAACAGATAATAGCAGAGCAGAATTAAATAAATACCAGATAAAGAACAATAGAATATACTGGATAAACGTAATCATCAGAGTTACACAGTATACAGGATCATACTTAGTACAAATACAGTTCAGCTATACATAAATGTCTACAGCGGAAAACAAACATAATATGTACAATAGGAGCTGAGCAGCATAAAAAGAGATAAATGATAGAATCCATCTTCAGCTCTAGCCATCCAGAAAGAGCCTTCTAAACCTGAATACAAGGCTACCCGTGTAGAAAAAGGGGCACCCGAGTTTGAAAGTGAAACAAACTACGAGTCAGTCATGAGACTGGAATGAGAAATCTACTCAACACATTTATAATATGGCTAATCACAGGACCACGCCACTTTCGTGGAACGGGTTTACTCCATCGGATTGCCAGTGCTTCAAAACAAATCATTCTTTTAAAACATCGCAATGCTTTTTTATAAAAATGAAGCCATAATAAGACTCAGTTCCCATCACACAATGCTACGCAAACCGAAGGATAGAGTTTTTACCTTATAATGGCCAAAATATGCTTGATACGAATAAAACAAAAGCATTTGATATTACTACTAGTGTTTATATGTTTCAAAAGCAATTTCAAATCATAAGTATCAATCATAGACGACATTAATGCCCCATACCACAATGTCACCATATATAGGTATACAATCAAAATCGCACAGTCACGTATTTGGAAATTGGATTTTTGTCATGAACCAAGGCAAAAGATAGTCCTTACCGAATTCGAGACTGCCTAGCCCGAGCCTCAGGACCCAGACACAGGTGAGCCCTTGGAGTGACAGGGTCGGTCCACCGATGTGGATTAAAATTCCTGAACACTACGTTTCCCTGCCCTAAGGTGCGTAAATGAGCCAACGAATGACTCCATCGGTCCCGGATCGACCGATATATCTGAGGCGCCTCGTTATCCATCATCCACATAAGTAAAATGTCAGGCCTTGTAAAGACACTGACACAACTCCTAGCTAGGAAGAAACGCATGCCCTCCCTAAGGTCCTTCTCCCATTTCTGGTTCATACCGGGGTGTGAGGCTCGCGAATTCACGTTATACACAAAGCTACGCCACACAGGCAGTGCTTTGATCATCAATCACAAGACTTTGCTTTTCAATAGAAGCCCTGACCACTGCATCTTAGCATGTCACACAGGCAATTCACACCATGCAACTGGTGGTTATCAATCACATAGGATAAATTCCAATGTCACACACACAATCCATTTACAAGTCCGTTCTGGTTCGGAACGAAACCGGAGGCACTATATACCTCGCAAACCTATCGATCTCCACGTACGTCTGGACAATCACCACTCATTATCCATATTTTAGGATGCCTCCCAATTAGGACATCAGTTACCATCCAAACGAGGTGAAGATTTTCGGTCTTCAACCACCGTCTTCATCTTCGATTTCTTATCGTCGATTTAGTTATTCAGAATGGGATAAACCCAGTCTTTCTGAGCAACTCGCATATATAATAAACAAGTGCTACACGAACACAACATACGCACATTTCAATTCATTAGTCACTAACCGTAAATCAGTAAGAGAACGATTTCCCAAATATTAACCCCGAAGGCCGAAACCAACATCAGATCAAAACCCAGGAAACCATTCGACTTAACCAACCTTTAGTTAGTTTCTAAATTTCACATTCCATATCATTTATAATATTTTATAATGATTTATCACTATTTTTATTTATTTTTAAACTAGCCAATTCATTCAAACGATGCTTCGGGCCATAACGCGGCCGTGGCGCTGTTTTTCTTTAGATTTGATTAACATATATCTGAAAATCTAACCGTTGGATCTTCACAAATTTTATATCATTAAAAAGATCTTTTCAAAACGAATCCAGCGGTTCCAGTTTTGGGAAAATCCGACGGTCGGATCTCCCGGTACAATCGTTTGAAGTTTCGATTTCAAAATACGAACTGCAGCGTCGTTATTCGATTTAATATAATTATATTTATATATTATATATAAATATAATCGATTCTGGCGCTGTTTTTCTTCAGATTTGAATTAAACATTCCAGATAATCCAACCGTTGGATCCTCACAAAGTTGGTGTCGTTGGAATAATATTTCCAAAGCAAACCCAACGGTTTCGGTTTTAGGAAAATCCGATGGTCGGATCTCCCGTACTAATCGTTTGAAATCACGGTTTCAAAACACGAACTGCAGCTTCACTATTCGATATATCCTATTTATATATATATATATATATATCGATTCTTCGATTTCAAAACTATATTCTTTTCATACATTTGATAAAAATGAGATTTTTATCCAACAAACATTCACTTCGACACTTCACTATTTTTAACAGCTCATGTGTACAGTAAAAATGTGATTTTTATTGTAAAACAATTCATTTCAAAACACGATTATTTTATATAGTTCATATAGGTAATAAAAATATGATTTTTATTATAAAACAATTTATTTCAAAACAAGATTATTTTATATTATTCATATTGATGATAAAAATAGGATTTTTATTATAAAACAATTTCTTTAAAAATACGAATACCATTCAACACATGAATTTCAATTCAACGAATGAATTTCGATTCAACACATGAAGGTTTTCTATAGTTTGTATATATAGAGTAAAAATGTGATTTTTATTGTTAAAACAATTTATTCAAAACACGAATACCATTCAACACATGAATTTCAATTCAACGAATGAATTTCGATTCAACACATGAAGGTTTTCTATAGTTTGTATATATAGAGTAAAAATGTGATTTTTATTGTTAAAACAATTTATTCAAAACACGAATACCATTCAACACATGAATTTCTATTTAACGAATGAATTTCTATTCAACACATGAAGGTTTTCTATAGTTTGTATATATAGAGTAAAAATGTGATTTTTATTGTTAAAACAATTTATTCAAAACACGAATACCATTCAACACATGAATTTCAATTCAACGAATGAATTTCGATTCAACACATGAAGGTTTTCTATAGTTTGTATATATAGAGTAAAAATGTGATTTTTATCGTTAAAACAATTTATTCAAAACACTAATACCATTCAACACATGATTTTCTATTCAATGAATGAATTTCGATTCAACACATGAAGGTTTTCAATAGTTTGTATATATAGAGTAAAAATGTGATTTTTATTGTTAAAACAATTTATTCAAAACACGAATACCATTCAACACATGAATTTCTATTCAACGAATGAATATCGATTCAACACATGAAGGTTTTCTATAGTTTGTATATATAGAGTAAAAATGTGATTTTTATCGTTAAAACAATTTATTCAAAACACGAATACCATTCAACACATGAATTTCTATTCAACGAATGATTTCCTATTCAAAAAATGAAGGTTATTCAATATATGAAAATAATTCTAACACATGAATATTATTCAAAATTTCGGCAGCATAACGGCAGGGTAGTTAAAACCGGGGGCGTCCCTAGTACGGCTCCTCGCTCTACCTTAAAGCCTCGCAGCTTTTGACAATTGGGAATCATGCATCTAGTTCGCATGCAGGCGGCATGTATATTTTTTTTTCATTTCCACAAACTAATCCTATGTGGTTTCAACCAAATATTTCTCAACCACAAACGGGTATTTTTCAACCACAATCAATCAATTTCAGCCACAAACAATTCTAATCAACCATTTGTAATCAACCAATTTTCACACCAATCACAACCAATAAATATCGTCCATGGTTTGTGGATGAGGGGCGTATATATATATATATATATACACATTTCACTTCTATTTCAACACATATATAATTTTTACAATGCATATATAACTTATATATCGAACGTACAACTTATACAACGCTTATACATGAGGTGTAAAACGCTTATATAACTCATACATCGACTATATCATTTATACACCGTCGTTTTCCATATCGTTTATAAATTAGAAATCTCACATTGGGCTCCACTCCACCAAAAATAGCAGAAGGCTCAAAAAAATATGCGCTCTCTTCTAGAATGTAGAAGACGTCCACACGAGTCCACTGTCTCTTGTTTCACTGAATTTCGACAACATAGCAAAAAGATATGATTTTTACAAGTTTGTAATGGTTTTAAAGTGTTAAAACTGTTTTAAATTAACAAAGCCGTTTACTTTCAACAAATCTTCAAAACTAGGTTTGCAATTGTCTTCGAATCCGAAGCACTTCGTTCAGATCGGGTTTCACCACGTCGAAGAGCTTCGAACCACCTTCCCGGCGCCAGTGGTCTCGTTCAGCTCGGTGGCACCATGGAGGCTCGGCGGGGCTCCAAACAGGCGGGCTTCCCGAAGGTGATTCTGGCGTTACGCTTAACGTTGGAGGGCAAACTTAGTATGGATTTAAAGGTGAGATCGAGCTCTACAATTTACTCAACTGGGCTATGGTGTTTTATTGCGTGGATCGAGGGAAAACGGAGGGAGAACGATTGAGCTGTAGTCGCCGTTGGGTTTGGGGGTAATCGGGATTTACTGGGTCAACGCGATGAGGGAGAAGATACGTGATTGGCCCGTAATTTATATTTTAATTTTTTTAATTTCCTTAAATCCGAAAATACCCTTCTATCCATACGAACTCCAATCCAAACCCAACGACTGTCGTCCCTAGCGTTTTACCCCCATCCTGAACACAATGGGATATGTTTCGAAGGCCCATTCGAATGTTTCAGTCAGTTTTCCTTCAAATTAAAATATAAAACATTCAATATTTAATTTGAACGTATATTTCAATTTGCCGGGGCCACATACTGATTCTAAAAATTCCTGAAAAATAAATCTAGCTATGTTTTGACGATACGGTCCCAACAAAACTAGTTTCGTCGAATTCTGAGACTGTTTGAAAAATGGCCCATTTCTGGTCGATCTAATTTAAATGTAATTGACCAAAACACGTTTTCCTTTGCCATGCTCACATACTTGCTTCAAAAATTATGAAATTTGAAACCTAACAATAGTTTAATATCTCGGATCCAACAAAAGTGGTTTCGTCGAATTCCGAGGTCGTTTGCAAAACGACCATTTTCATGGGCTATATAATTTCTATAGCGACCTTTCTGAAAATTCATTTGGCCATAACTTTTGCTTCCCACTATGAAACTTTGATTTTTCAGATTCGTTAGAAAGGTATTCACTAACAGATTTAAATATTTTTGGTTTCACTCAAATTCGTTTTGTTTTGCACCCGGTACAGTCAGTCGAAGTTTGAATTCAAATTTTGAAACTACCGCGCCATTTCAGGCCCTGCTTATAATTCAAAGTAATTATATTTATTTTCAACTTCGATTCAAACTTACTTTTCATCATTATTATTTAAAATATTTATTTTAAATATTTAAAATCCACTAAAATAGCCAATTTAAAATTTTTAAATTGGTTCAGATTTTCCGGGTCGTTACAATCTCCCCCACTTAAAACTTTTCGTCCCCGAAAAGGAACAAATTCGAAAGTGGTTTGATTAATCAATTCTACGTTCGATCTGGCTTCCATTCTCCAACTTTTCAGTTTTTGAGAATTTTCAAATTCATCAAAAATTTGGCTATCACCCGGAATTTTCGAAAAATTTCGCCATAACCTCCTTTGTACGGAAAGGGGTTTGGAAATTTATTGGGCCGTATTAGGTACCCAATAAATCCTATAAAGCATACACATATTTATATTGATATATTCTGGTATTTACAGGGGAGCGTGTATAGATAATAACTCCAGAGAATAAATTCTCGTCACCATGTCAAAGCCTGAGGGAGTGTGTATTTTAAATTGCTCCAGAGGATAAATCCTCGTCACCTCATCCCGTGTGGGAAATAAATATTCCATGTGCCGTATCTAATAACTAGAGAGACGTGATTATTGTCAACTCCAGACCTGTGTGGGGTTTTTATTAATATGGCAATTTATCGTTACAATTTTATATGGTCCATATCAGTCATCAGTTCAACCTATAAAATATAGTCATCGCCATACAAGCCTTTCGCTCGTATGGTAAATCTTCCACCTCGTCACACAAGCTCCAAATGCTTATGTGGAATATGATGAAGTATGCCTATCTTCAAGAAGTATGCCATGTAGTGTAGTTCAAAATTAATTGTTACTATCCTATGGCGACGTTTATTATTACACACAGAACAACCAGCACTCCGCATCCAATGGCATTCACAGGAGTTGATATAATAATAAAATTGTGCATCCAACTCATTAAGGTTTACCTATTTGTCGGGCACGCAAACAAAATCTTTACTCAACAGCTATTCCATTTACCTGTTCAAACATATATGATGCACATGTATATATTTCTATCTATTTTTAAATCAGTTCAATGTGTGATTTAATCGAATAAATCCTACCATTCATTCTCTTATTAATTAAATTAACTATCGTTTCAATAATTTAATTAATCCAATTCTACTATCACACAACATAAACAACAATCAATTTGTTTTTAACTTTTCAAATATATATCTTTTACATATTCAAAAATTATATTTCTAAAACCAGATTATATATATAATCACAAATACGTTATTTACAAACATATAACTCTTGACTCGTTCTGGGGCACTTCTGACCCCATCTCTAACGAGTTTTCTGATTCTGCTATACTCATACTAGGATATTACTGATCATATCTGTATTGAGTTACCCATCTTAGAACACTACTGGTTCTATTTCTGATGAGTTCGTTAATATGTTATATTCCAACACTAAGCTTAACCAAAGCTCTGATACCAAATGAGATGACCCCGAACCCCGTATTGACGGTGGCAAGGGTAATCTTTGGAATATAACACAGAAACATATAATAGCAGAGCAGAATTAAATAAATACTAGATAAAGAACAATAGAATATACTGGATAAACGTAATCATCAGAGTTACACAGTATACAGGATCATACTTAGTACAAATACAGTTTAGCTATACATAAATGTCTACAGCGGAAAACAAACATAATATGTACAAAAGGAGTTGAACAGCATAAAAAGAGATAAATGATAGAATCCATCTTCAGCTCCAGCCATCCAGAAAGAGCCTGCTAAACCCGAATACAAGGCTACCCATGTAGAAAAAGGGGCACCCGAGTTTGAAAGTGAAACAAACTACGAGTCAGTCATGGGACTGGTATGAGAAATCTACTCAACACATTTACAATATGGCTAATCATAGGACCACGCCACTTTCGTGGAACGGGTTTACTCCATCGGATTGTCAGTGCTTCAAAACAAATCATTCTTTTAAAACATCGCAATGCTTTTTACAAAAATGAAACCATTATAAGACTTAGTTCCCATCACACAATGCTACGCAAACCGGAGGATAGAGTTTTTACCTTATAATGGCCAAAATATGCTTGATACGAATAAAACAAAAGCATTTGATATTACTACTAGTGTTTATATGTTTCAAAAGCAATTTCAAATCATAAGTATCAATCATAGACGACATTAATGCCCCATACCACTATGTCGCCATATATAGGTATACAATCAAAACCGCACAGTCACGTATTTGGAAATTGGATTTCCGTCATGAACCAACGCAAAAGATAGTCCTTACCGAATCCGAGACTGCCTAGCCCGAGCCTCAGGACCCAGACACAGGTGAGCCCTTGGAGCGACAGGGTCGGTCCACCGATGTGGATTAAAATTCTTGAACACTACGTTTCCCCGCCCTATGGGGCGTAAATGAGCCAACGAATGACTCCATCGGTCCCGGATCGACCGATATATCCGAGGTGCCTCGCTATCCGTCATCCACATAAGTAAAATGTCAGGCCGTGTAAAAACACTGACACAACTCCTAGCTAGGAAGAAACGCATGCCCTCCCTGAGGTCCTTTTCCCGTTTCTGGTTCATACCGGGGTGTGAGGCTCGCGAATTCACGTTGTACACAAAGCTACGCCACACAGGCGGTGCTTTGATCATTAATCACAAGACTTTGCTTTTCAACAGAAGCCCTGATCACTGCATCTTAGCATGTCACATAGGCAATTCACACCATGCAACTGATGGCTATTAATCACATAGGATAAATTCCAATGTCAGACACACAATCCATTTACATGTCCGTTCTGGGTCGGAACGAAACCGGAGGCACTATATACCTTGCAAACCCATCGATCTCCACGTACGTCTGGACGATCACCACTCATTATCCATATTTCAGGATGCCTCCCAATCAGGACATCATTTACCATCCAAACGAGGTGAAGATTTCCGGTCTTCAACCACCGTCTTCATCTTCGATTTCTTATCGTCGATTTAGTTATTCAGAATGGGATAAACCCGGTCTTTCTGAGCAACTCGCATATATAATAAACAAGTGCTACACAAACACAACATACACACATTTCAATTCATTAGTCACTAACCGTAAATCAGTAAGAGAACGATTTCCCAAATATTACCCCCGAAGGCCGAAACCAACATCAGATCAAAACCCAGGAAACCATTCGACTTAGCCAACCTTAAGTTAGTTTCTAAATTTCACATTCCATATCATTTATAATATTTTATAAAAATTTATCACTATTTTTATTTATTTTTAAAATAGCCAATTCATTCAAACGATGCTTCGGGCCATAACGCGGTCGTGTCGCTGTTTTTCTTCAGATTTGATTTACACATATCTGAAAATCTAACCGTTGGATCTTCACAAATTTTACATCATTAAAAAGATCTTTTCAAAACGAATCCAATGGTTCCAGTTTTGGGAAAATCCGACGGTCGGATCTCCCGGTACAATCGTTTGAAGTTTCGATTTCAAAATACGAACTACAGCGTCGTTATTCGATTTAATATAATTATATTTATATATTATATATAAATATAATCGATTCTGGCGCTGTTTTTCTTCATATTTGAATTAAACATTCCAGACAATCCAACCTTTGGATCCTCAAAAAGTTGGTGTCGTTGGAAAGATATTTCCAAAGCGAACCCAACGGTTTCGGTTTCGGGAAAATCCGATGGTTGAATCTCCCGTACTAATCGTTTGAAATCACGGTTTCAAAACACGAACTGCAGCTTCACTATTCGATATATTTCAATCCTATTTATATATATATAACGATTCTTCGATTTCAAAACTATATTCTTTTCATACATTTGATAAAAATGAGATTTTTATCCAATAAACATTCACTTCGACACTTCACTATTTTTAACAACTCATGTGTACAGTAAAAATGTGATTTTTATTGTAAAACAATTCATTTCAAAACACGATTATTTTATATAGTTCATATAGGTAATAAAAATATGATTTTTATTATAAAACAATTTATTTCAAAACAAGATTATTTTATATAGTTCATATTGATGATAAAAATAGGATTTTTATTTTAAAACAATTTCTTTCAAAATACGAATACCATTCAACACATGAATTTCAATTCAACGAATGAATTTCGATTCAACACATGAAGGTTTTCTATAGTTTGTATATATAGAGTAAAAATGTGATTTTTATTGTTAAAACAATTTATTCAAAACACGAATACCATTCAATACATGAATTTCAATTCAACGAATGAATTTCGATTCATCACATGAAGGTTTTCTATAGTTTGTATATATAGAGTAAAAATGTGATTTTTATTGTTAAAACAATTTATTCAAAACACGAATACCATTCAACACATGAATTTCTATTCAACGAATGAATTTCTATTCAACACATGAAGGTTTTCTATAGTTTGTATATATAGAGTAAAAATGTGATTTTTATTATTAAAACTATTTATTCAAAACACGAATACCATTCAACACATGGATTTTAATTCAACGAATGAATTTCGATTCAACACATGAAGGTTTTCTATAGTTTGTATATATAGAGTAAAAATGTGATTTTTATCGTTAAAACAATTTATTCAAAACACGAATACCATTCAACACATGAATTTCTATTCAACGAATGAATTTCGATTCAACACATGAAGGTTTTCTATAGTTTGTATAAATAGAGTAAAAATGTGATTTTTATTGTTAAAACAATTTATTCAAAACACGAATACCATTGAACACACGAATTTCTATTCAACAAATGAATATCGATTCAACACATGAAGGTTTTCTATAGTTTGTATATATAGAGTAAAAATGTGATTTTTATCGTTAAAACAATTTGTTCAAAACACGAATACCATTCAACACATGAATTTCTATTCTACGAATGAATTTCTATTCAACACATGAAGGTTATTCAATATATGAAAATAATTCTAACACATGAATATTATTCAAAATTTCGGCAGCATAACGACAGGGTAGTTAAAACCGGGGTCGTCCCTAGTACGGCTCCTCGCTCTACCTTAAAGCCTCGCAGCTTTTGACAATGGGGAATCATGCATCTAGTTCGCACGCAGGCGGCATGTATATTTTTTTTCATTTCCACAAACTAATCCTATGTGGTTTCAACCAAATATTTCTCAACCACAAACTGGTATTTTTCAACTACAATCAATCAATTTCATCCACAAACAATTCTAATCAACCATTCGTAATCAACCAATTTTCACACCATTCACAACCAATAAATATCGTCCATGCATTATGGACGAGGGGCGTATATATATATATATATATATATATATATATAAACATTTTACTTCTATTTCAACACATATATAATTTTTACAACGCATATTTAACTTATATATCGAACGTACTTATACAACGCTTATACATGAGGTGTACAACGCTTATATAACTCATACATCGACTATATAATTTATACACCCTCGTTTTCCATATCGTTTATAAATTAGAAATCTCACATTGGGCTCCACTCCACCAAAAATAGCAGAAGGCTCAGAAAAATACGCGGTCTCTTCTAGAATGTAGAAGACGTCCACATGAGTCCATTGTCTCTTGTTTCACTGAATTTCGACAACACAGCAAAAAGATATGATTTTTACAAGTTTGTAACGGTTTTAAAGTGTTAAAACTGTTTTAAATTAACAAAGCTGTTTACCTTTAACAAATCTTCAAAACTAGGTTTGCAATTATCTTCGAATCCGAAGCACTTCGTTCAGATTGGGTTTCACCACGTCGAAGAGCTTCGAACCACCTTTCCGGCGCTAGTGGTCTCGTTCAGCTTGGTGGCACCATGGAGGCTCGGCGGCGCTCCAAACAGGCAGGCTTCTTGAAGGTGATTCTGGCGATACACTTAACGATGGAGGGCAAACTTAATACGGATTTAAAGGTGAGATCGAGCTCTACAATTTACTCAACTGGGCCGTGGTGTTTTATTGTGTGGATCGAGGGAAAACGGAGGGAGAACGACCGAGCTGTAGTCGCCGTTGGGTTTGGGGGTAATCGGGATTTACTGGGTCAACGCGATGAGGGAGGAGAAACGTGATTGGCCCGTATTTTATATTTTAATTTTTTTAATTTCCTTAAGTCCGAAAATACCCTTCTATCCATACGAACTCCAATCCAAATCCAATGACTGTCATCCCTAGCATTTTACCCCCATCCCGAAGACAAAAGGATATGTTTCGAAGGCCCATTCGAATGTTTCAGTCAGTTTTCCTTCAACTTAAAATATAAAACATTCAATATTTAATTTGAACGCATATTTCAATTTGTCGGGGCCACATACTGATTCTAAAAATTCCCGAAAAATAAATCTAGCTATATTTTGATGATATGGTCCCAACAAAACTAGTTTCGTCGAATTCTGAGACTGTTTGAAAAATGACCCATTTCTGGTCGATCTAATTTAACTGTAATTGACCAAAACACGTTTTCCTTTGCCACGCTCACATACTAGCTTCAAAAATTATGAAATTTGAAACCTAACAATATTTTAACATCCCGGATCCAACAAAAGTGGTTTTGTCGAATTCTGAGGTCATTTGCAAAACGGCCATTTTCACGGGCTATATAATTTCTATAGCGACCTTTCTGAAAATTCATTTGGCCATAATTTTTGCTTCCCGCTATGAAACGTCGATTTTTCAGATTCATTAGAAAGGTATTCAGTAACAGATTTAAATATTTTTGGTTTCACTCAAATCCGTTTTGTTTTGCACCCGGTACAGTCAGTCGAAGTTTGAATTCAAATTTTGAAACTACCGCGCCATTTCAGGCCTTGCTTATAATTCAAAGTAATTATATTTATTTTTAACTTCGATTCAAACTTACTTTTCATCATTATTATTTAAAATATTTATTTTAAATATTTAAAATCCACTAAAATAGCCAATTTAAAATTTTTAAATTGGTTCAGATTTTCCGGGTCGTTACACGTACTAACTGAAGATGGTAGGTAGACGACGAGTTGCTGTCACAGGGCACTAACTGGACACGCTGAATCACGCCGGTCCATCTTAGTCTTTTGATTGCCCCTTATTATTGCAATCAAGGCATACTTATTGGTTCACCCACGTAGACCTAACCTCTATGAGCACAAGCGGATCATCTGCCACTCACAGAGGAATACCAAGAGTACGCTGCATCGCCGGAAGCCGCGTGCTTCTTAACCCAGTTCGTTGGAGCCTACAAGAATATCTAGATGGTCATGCGCTCCTCTTTATGTCTTTTGACATCCCAATTATCTACCCCTCATGGTTATTCATCCTTTAACATATGGACTAGTCCAAGCGCCTCAGTTTTATATGTCATTAGACCCTATTCTAACCATTAATTACGCGCATGCGCCACCTCATGATTTTTCAAATTTAACTTGGTTATTCTCCTTCTCATTGATTTCCTTTTCAAGTTTACCAAGTTACCCTTGCTTATTAATATTTCATATATGACTCGTTGCTTGTAAGTTTCATTAATAACCTTTGTACCCCATTATCCATCCTAACTTATTTCTTGTATAAGTTTTTCCTCATATCTACCTTCTTATTCGGTTATACTTCCATCTATTGATGTCGCCACGATCCATCGTTGTTTGCTTAGTTTTCTTAACTAAGGCTTATTACTTAATTTTCTTAACTAAGGCTTATTACTTATTTCTCTTAACTAAGGTTTATTACTTAGTTCTCTTAGCTAAGGTTTACTACTTAGTTATCTTTATCGTTATTTACTTAGTTCTCTTAACTAAGGTTTATTACTTAGTTCTCTTAGCTAAGGTTTACTACTTAGTTATCTTTATCGTTATTTACTTAGTTATCTTAACTAAGGTTTTCTAATCATTATTCATGTTATGTTTATCATCAGATTACTCATTATCGCTTTGTAGTTTGTATTCAACTTAGTTTATAATATAAGTTGTCCCATTCTTTAGTCTTATTATCATATTCCCTTGTCCCTAGGACAAGTCCACCTATTATATGACTTTCATATTTCCCCTATATGTTCATAATAGGTTGTTATCATTCCCCATTATGGCATTAATTAAGATTAAGTTAACCTTTTCCATTTCTTTAACACGTTTACTTAACCCCTACCCAATTCAACTGGTTCGTAACACCACTACAGATTTAACTGGGTTAAGTATTCTAATTCATTACCATGTCTAGTTATGGTTATAATGGGCTAGACCTCCCACATTAGGCCTACAACATGTGTATGATGGATATCCGGTGGGGTCTGGGCAGTCTTATTCCACAGTTGGGTCTAACCTTGTGTCTCAGCCCGATTCGTATTTACGTACTCATACCTCCCACATTAGGTTCAACGTTAGTGGCTGCTGGATATGCCGGTCGGGTCCGGGCGGACTTCCACCACTAATGTAACGTACCGCCTTTTTGAACATTCTAAATCGGTAATTAAACCAACTTAAAGCGTCCAAATCGACGGAGCGTATTTAGCTTATAGGGTTTAAAAGATAGAATCAACATAAAAAAATACAGAATTAATAAATGACACAGTATTGAACAACAGAGTAGATCTTTTATTTATAAATCAGAGTTTGAGTACAATACTTTTAAATACAGCGGAATATACAGCTATAGTTTGAATACAGAAAAATATTTACTGGTTTAAATCTTCAGAGTGCGCGTCTTTAGGAATCCTCAGCTTCATCAAATTTTCGAATCCCAAGCTGAACTCTCTAAATCTGTAATGCTCAGGGTCTGACTCGAGCATCCCATGCAAAACATAAAAATACTCGATTCAGGATTAATCATAGTTCAAGTAAATTAATTTCAATAAAAACTGAAATATAATAGTTAACCCTGACACAAGAAAGAAATTGGTAGTATAGGGACGACGAACCACAGGAGCCTGCATGTGTACGCGTGTACAGTGCACACGCGTATACTGCCTCAGCATCCCATAACCAACGAGTACAAGATAAAGTATACGGATTCAGAAGTAAAGGAAAGTTAGCTCCAAGGTTCGTTGGACCATTTTCAATAGTCGAGCGAATTGGAAAGCTCGCATATAAATTGGAGTTACCCGAGAAGATGTCGAGTGTGCATAATGTTTTCCATGTGTCGTTTCTACAGAAGTTTGTGCATGATTCGAATGTGGTGGTATCTCCAGAGCAGTATGATGACTTAGAAGTAGGAACTGCAGTTGCGGAAACCCGTAAGCCACTTCGTGTTGTGGGAAATGGCACGAAACAGCTTAGGAGGAAGACGGTTAAGCTAATCAAGGTACATGGAGTGAAGATGGTGACGATTGTACATGGGAGACGGAAGAGAGCATGAAAGTGACTCATCCAGAACTCTTCGTCGGTAGAACCCTATGATATTGTATCATCGTTGTATCGTTGTATCTTGTTGTTTTATAGAATTCCGCATGCTAGGATAAGGCTATGGATGTATGGCTTGATGGTTGCTAGTTTGGATGAAAGAATTGGCTTCTCATGGATGATAGGCATGTGGAATTGTTGTGGTTTCTTGTGTTTGCTTGAAATTTCAGAGGCGAAATTCTTAAGAGGGAAGAATGTAACAACCTGCATTTTACGTATCGGAAGATCATAAAATTTTTATTTTTATTCCCTGAGGGTTGGATCATTATCATCTTTTGATATGTTGCTTATGGGGATGTTAGACATGTCCGTAATTTTTACCAATTTTGTTTATGACCATTTTGCCCCTTTAGCCTTGTACAGGGTATAACTTTTGACTCAGGTCGAATCAAAGGGTGAGACCTATGTCATCGGAAAGGAATTGATGATTGCCTTTCCATAGAGTGGTTACATCAAAGATTTGACTCAACGGTTTGGGAGGAATTGCTGTTTTAAGGTTTTTCAATTGGCTGTTCAGGATTTTGAGCCACACTGGGCTGATTTGAGAAGGCCCAAGTAGTGGGCTGATGGAAACTATAAATAAAGGGTGAGAGGTATGGGAAATAGTTTACTTCCCCGTTCTCTCATTAGGTGGCCTTGGGCTCCTCCTTTCTCTAACATCTTTCCACCATTAAAAATCACAATCCAAGGAGAGAAATCATAGATCTACACGATTGGGGGCTAGATCTACATCAATCAAAGCAAGGATTCATCGGATCAAGGGAATTGGTGTGAGGTGCTTGCTGTCCGGATTCTTATTTCTATCATTTTAGCTTGTTTTTGGCAAACTAGTGAGTGATTTACATCTCTCACATGGATATAATGAAGTATATGAATGTTTGATCATGTTTTCCATTATATTTTAGTGTTTTATCTTAGATCTATGTCCCTATAAGTCCATTTTCACATGAATCACCATATGATCTATTTTAGTAAGTTTAATTTGATGATTTCAATGCTAGTTGATGTGTATATGCAAGTTAGACTCATATGGCCATTCATTATGATTTTTGGAGTGATTTGCAGGATTTGGTGAAAACTATTGTTTTCATGTTATTAGAGGATTCATACCATGTTTTTGATCATATTTGATGAATTGGATGAGTTGGTTTCGTCGAATCTATCGTTTGGCGAAGTTTTGGTGGAAATTGGAGTGGAATTGGTGAAGTGCAGGTTTTGGTTGCATGTGGGGGTGGACGTTCGCTCCAGGGGTGATTTCTTGGGAAACAAGACACAGGGCAGGCTCGAGTGAGCCAGGGATTTGGTTGGTCGAGCGAGCTGGGAGGAAAAGTAGTTGGTTGAGCAAACCTAAGATGAACAGGGTCGGACGAGTTACCCTAAGGGAAGGTAATGGTTCGAGCGAGCATGGATGAAGGGTTCGCGTGAGACTACATGCGAATTAGTCTGGTCGGTCAGTCATCCCTTGGTCGTGCCAGGAGGACCTGGTCGGTCGCATACGTTTGAAGCATGAAGGTATAGTTCAAACAAAAGTGTTGGTAGAGCCAAGAAGTGTGGGTCGGTCTCATAGATGATGAATTGAGATGGTCGAGCAATCCTACAGCAATTGCTGGGGTCGTTCGAGTGAGCCTACAGGTGGAATGATGGGTCGGCTGTAACGACACGGATTTCGCTCGGACCTAATTGATCGCTAAATCAACCAAGACCGTACGAATCCCATATACGCTAACTTTGGGTATACAACACATCAGAACATATAACGGAAGACTTTTATAAACATCATAATAATGTTACATCAGAGTACAGAATATCAGAGTATATCAAAATATAATCAATACATCAGAAGATAAATTTACATAAATGTAATACAATGCACAGCGGAAATATAAACTACACAGCGGAAGACTGTAAATGCCTGGACACAGCTTAAAGCTTCAATCCAGAATCCTGCTCAATACATCTGCAAAATAAAACTACTCGACTGCCAGTGTGGAAAATAGGGGCACCCGAGTTTGCAAGGGAAACACAAACTACAGGTTAGTCATGGGACTGGTGTGAGAAACTCTAAAACAGTTATAATTAACTTATTTAATCATAGGACAAATCACAGGACCACGCCGCAAACGCGGAACGGGTCCACCCCCATGAATGCAAGTGTATAAACAATAATTGGAAATATAGATATGGATCTACTATGCATCAATCAACATGCAATATCCCAATCTACCCAGTTAGGTTAATCACCACTTAGATTTTCCAAATCCGATTTAATTTACAGAAATTATTCCTTTGGATTTTATTCCCGATTTCTTATTTCAAATCATTTGAAATACCTATCTAACTTTCTATATCAAAGTAGACTTCACTTCGGGATCTCAAATCAAATCGTTTGGAAATATGAATTCCAAAACATAACAATGCATACAAACAAGTATGCAACCAAATATCGTGCTCCCCATCGACAAGGCAAAGGGTACGCACCTCGTAACTCGATATATATAAATGTGCACCTACCCCACATAGGAGTAGGCTACACCGACGATGCACCACCCACACATGGAGAGCATACACCGCCCTCTCACCCATACTTTTAGTCTCAGGGTTACTTGACTCTTTAGCCACATACTAAATCATTTCATATCCCGAAGTAGGGAAAATCATTTCACAACGTAATAATCACAAGTACTTTCAAAATATAGTACTTCACATCAGTAATTCACGCATATGATCAGTCACTATTAATCACATAACCTTTGAGCTCGTACGTCTCAAAGAAGGGTGTTAAGCAAGAGAATAAATTCTCCACCACCAAACAGATACATCATCAATAACAACTAATCGAATATGCGATGAACCACAATGTAACATATAATACATTTCTAAATCATTTTAGAAATCATCGGGTTTTGGGCCTCGAAATCCTTTCTGTTTTATAAAACATTTTTATAAAACATTCCCTGTCCAAAATCGGGAATACATTTCTTTTCACTTAAGAAAAATATCATTTCACAATCATTCATTAAATTTGAAATGGACACAACATTGCTAAACACCTTATCGTCAAATCGTGAAGTGTTTCACAAGGCGTTAGCACATAGATATTTTCAACCCAACCCAATGCTAAATGTAAAAGCATATTCTGCTCATAAACTGGTCGAGCACAATCCAAACAATGAATCAATACAATTTGACATTAAATAGAAGGTTTTGAATAAAGATAGTATCGACTTATATTCAACATCAAATCCTGAAACCAACAGATATCATATCGGGAATAACGATATCGATATCTTCCAAATTCCCATCGCAATATCTGTATAATCACGGAATCCAATATCAAAAATATCCAAAGATAATTTCAATTCAAATCTAATCCAATTTATTTATTTATAACCATTGGATTATTTTTCTAGTTAATAACTAGTTCATTTCGATAAAAATATATTTTTATCTTTTCAAATATGGAGTTTTTCATCCCAATTCTTCACAAATCATTTCTTATGATTTTACACAAATTATCGATATTTTTAATAATTTTATCAAGGCCCATACAGTCGATTTCCATCAACGGTCATCGAACTGCACTTACAGCGACCTTTTCCAAATTTGATTTGGACATAATTCCAAATCCAACCATTAGATTTCAAATCTCTAATATTCTTAGAAAGCTCTTTTCGATACGAACCCAACGGTTCTGGTTTCAGGAGAATCCGACGGTCGGATCTCCCATAATGTCCATTCGAAGTCAATGGTCAAAATTCGCGAAATGCCGCGGCGCGGCGCGTTCTATTCAGGCCATTATATTATATATATAATATATACTTCGACGATTTCAATTCAAAACGTGCTTTATAAATCGTTTTAAATTCATTTCAAAAACAATTTCAACTTCCATTTCAATTCCAATTCGATTTCAATTCGAATTCATTTTCTATTCTATTCAATTCGAATTCATTTTCTATTTTATATCAAAATCGAATATTTCATATACATGACAATTTTATACAGTGTATATATATATGTTAAAAATTATATTTTTAACAATCAAATCATTTTCACGTTTCATATATATATATATATATATATATATATATATATCGTTTTCGTTTCATATATATATCGTTTTCATTTTCAATATATACGATATTTTCACTTTCAATATATACGATATTTTCACTTTCAATATATACGATATTTTCACCTTCAATATATACGATATTTTCACTTTCAATATATACGATATTTTCACTTTCAATATACACGATCAATTTTCACACAGAATACAATCAAACAAGTCATCCATGGTCTGTGGACAACGGGGAACAGTTCATATATGCAGTTATGAAATAAATAACTGAACAGAAAAATTAAAGTGAGAGAATTCTCACATTGGGATCCACTCCGCTAGTTTTTATCTGAATTCTCGTTCTGTTTCGATTTGAAATTGTCTGAAATTCTGACGTGCTCTGTTTTCGATGCGGTCAGTTTTGTTGCGAAGTTCTCGTCCCCACGATCGCAACGGATCCAGTTTCGCGTGATTTCGACCTCGTAAGGAAAAGATATGAGTGTAAACGCGTTTGATTACATTTCGAGTTAATTAAAATGAATTAAATAAAATAATTTCCTTTAATTACCCTTCTTCCTTCTGAAACCCTTATCCAAACTGAACCCATTTGCTCCAGTTGAAGAATCAACCGCCGCCGCCTCTGGCTTGGATCAGACGGCAATTCCTCGACGCCACGAGGTGCGCCATGGAGGGCGCCGCCTCCAGCCAGAGTTCTAGCAAACTCGCGCCCTTCTGGCGGTGTAGAAACCCACTCGAACGAGCGGTTTTTAGGCTCGAAATCCACACTCCATACTCAACGAAATACGATCATATCCGTATAATCAGAAAGCCCTCGATTTTCTCTTTGAATTCCACCTTGATTTCATAATCTAATTCGAACTGTGCTGAGAGAAATTGATGAGTTTCTCTCGTTCGATTTCGGCCATCAAACAGATATGACGGCGGCTAGGGTTTCTGGGCAAAGGGTCATATATATATATATATATATATATATATATATATTATATTCTAAATATTATTTAATTCTCTTAATTTGAAAAATACTTGTTCGTTGATTCTAACATCAAATCGAACCCAATGACTTTCGTCCCTAGCTAATTACCCCCATTCCAAACACAATGGGATATATATCATAACCTGATTCGCTCATTTCGATTAGTTTCCGTCAAAATCAAAATATAAATCTATATATATTTAATTTGAATGTACATTTTAATTTACTGGGGCCACATACTAACTAGAAAAATTCCCGAAAAATATTTTCTAGCTTTGTATTGACGATACGGTCCTAACAAAACTAATTTCATCGAATTCTGAGACTGTTTGAAAAATGGCCAATTTCCAGTCGATTAAAATCAACTAAAACTGGTCAAACGCGTTTTCCTTTGCCACGCTCACATATTGAATCGAAAAATTATGAAATTTGGAATCTAGCAATAATTTGACATCACAGATCCAACAAAAGTGATTTCGTCGAATTCCGAGGTCGTTTGCAAAATTTCCATTTTTAAGGGCCTGAATTCCATAGCGACTATTCAGAATTTTAAACTGGACATATCTTTTGATCCCCGCTATGAAATCTTGATTTTTTGGATTCGTTGGAAAGATATTCTCAATTAGATTCTAATATTTTTTTGTTTCACTAAAATCCGGTTTATTTTGAATCCTATACATTCATTTGAAGTTTGAAATCGAATTATCGAACTACCGCGCCATTTTCAATTCCTTTTATAATTATATATAATTATTTATATTCTAACGACGACGTATATAAATATATACGCTCGAATTCTATTCAAAATAAATTTTCCGTCGTCATTATTTAAAATAATTCATTTTAAATATTCAAAATTCGCTAAAATTGCCAAAATTAAAAAAATTTAAACTGGCTCGCATTTCCGGGTTATTACAATCTCCCCCACTTAAAACTTTTCGTCCACGAAAAGGAACGAAGCCAAAAGTTGTTTTAAAAACCAACTCAACTTTCATTATTTTCATTACGGCTTAAGTTCTTCAACTTTTCAGTTTCTAAGAACTTTTCAAATTTTTCAAAAATTTGGCTAACACCCTAAATTTTCGAAAAATTTCGCCATAACCTCCCCTGCATCGGGAGCACGGGAAAATCCAGAAATTGCCATACGGGCCCTCTGATCTCAAAAAGAAAAAGAAAAAGCCAATCGGCTCATGAAATCATCATCACTCAAACAAAACAGTAAATTATGGTAAACATATACCTATTTGTCGGGCAAACAATTTTTATTCTCTGCTCTAGCCTCCTTGCTATGACCTGTTCAATGTAAGTACATGTATATGCAAGCAAATGCGACAAATTTCAATACAATTCAATATTAGGTACAATTAGGCATAATGGTTCAAAATTATCAAACAAATAAACAAAGAGCACAAACATCAATCAATTAGTTGATTAGCTTTTTCAAATATATAACTTTATATATTTAAAATCATATTTTCTAAAACCAAATTATATATATAATCTCAAATACGTTATTTATAAACAAATAACTCTCAACTCATTCCAGGGTATTTCTAACCCCATCTCTAACGAGTCACTCATCCTAGAATGCTACAGATTCTATCTCTAATGAGGATTCTTTTATAGGACATTTCTAATCCTACCTCTGATGAGTCTTTTGTTCAGTTCTAACGAGTTGTACCCCAAAGATTTGAGTTAACCAAAGCTCTGATACCATTTGTAACGACACGGATTTCGCCCAGACCTAATCGATCGCTAAATCGACCAAGACCGTACGAATCCCGTATACGCTAACTTTGGGTATACAACCCATCAGAACAAATAACAGAAGAGTTTTATAAACATCATAATAATGTTACATCATAGTATATCGAAATATAATCAATACAGCAGAAGATAAATTTACATAAATGTAATACAATGCACAGCGGAAATATAAACTACACAGCGGAAGACTGTAAATGCCTGGACACAGCTTAAAGCTTCAATCCAGAATCCTGCTCAATACATCTGCGAAATAAAACTACTCGACTGCCCGTGTGGAAAATAGGGGCACCCGAGTTTGCAAGGGAAACACAAACTACAGGTCAGTCATGGGACTGGTGTGAGAAACTCTAAAACAGTTATAATTAACTTATTTAATCATAGGACAAATCACAGGACCACGCCGCTAACGCGGAACGGGTCTACCTCCATGAGTGCCAGTGTATAAACAACAATTGGAAACTTAGATATGGATCTACTATGCATCAATCAACATGCAATATCCCAACCTACCTATTTAGGTTAATCACCACTTAGATTTTCCAAATCCGATTTAATTTACAGAAATTATTCCTTTGGATTTTATTCCCGATTTCTTATTTCAAATCATTTGAAATACCTATCTAACTTTCTATATCAAAGTAGATTTCACTTCGGGATCTCAAATTAAATCGTTTGGAAATATGAATTCCAAAACATAACAATGCATACAAACAAGTATGCAACCAAATATCGTGCTCCCCATCGACAAGGCAAAGGGTACGCACCTCGCAACTCGATATATATAAATGTGCACCTACCCCACATAGGAGTAGGCTACACCGACGATGCACCTCCCACACATGGAGAGCATACACCGCCCTCTCACCCATTGTAACACCCCGCAAATTCTATAACTGTGAAATTCATAAATCAAAGAATAATTAATTTTAATCAAAGAACTAAGGGAAACGGGATACGCCATTGCGTTCGTCTCGGAAAAATACGCGAAATAGAGTCCGGGTTTTCGAAAAACGGAGTCCGTATGAAGAAGATATGGCCTTCGGATGTTTCTGAATTAAGTTTAAAATTCAAACAGAATAAAATAGTTTTAAATTCCAAAATGGGGCCCAATGGGCCAGGGCGGAAAAATCCCGCCTGACGCACCCAGGTCGACTGGGCTGTCGACCTGGCCTAACCAGGTCGATAGGGCTGTCGACAGGGCTGTCGACAGGCATGTCGACCTGGTCCAGAGCCAGGTCGAATCCAGTCCACCCTGGCTGGCCTATTCTATGTTGGTCGATTTTCTGTGGTCTGCTTTGTCATTAGGGCTAGGTGGCAGGCTCTAATTGGTCTCTCCTTAGGATGAATGGCTACCATCAATCCAAGCAACATCAATGGTCCTAATCAGTTCATTTCCCCTATAAAAACAACCCTAGACTAACCCTAATCTATTCATTCAAAAATAAGAACAAAGCCGCCATGTTGCTGAGGAACGACTAGGGGTAGCCACCAATTGGAGAGAGGATTAGGAGGCAAAATTCTAAGGCATAAAGCAGCTCAATCAAATCAAACCGCATCTTCAAATCCCTAAATTTGAGAATTCGCTACACCATTGTAAGTAGAGTATTACTTTGGTATGAACAAATAATTGTGTTGGTTTGTATACTTGATTTGTGGTGATAAAGTAATTCATATTGTATACGTTTGGATATTCTCGAATTATGTTATTCATTATAAAGAACTACATGCGGTAGTTCTATGCAAGTATACGTTTGGAATATTCGCAAATTATGCAATCCTTGTTGAAGCTACATGTATGTAGTTGTTTAATTGAAACTCATGCAAGTTTGGGGTTTTGCTACTATGCCATCATAATGTATATTTTTATACAAAAATCATTTTTGTGAGTAATTGGAATAAGTTTGGGTTATTATAATCCATATGAAATTATGTTGAGAATTTGGCATCATGATCTATGTATTAAGCCATGCTTTTGTACTAGAAAACCTATTTGCAAACTTATGAATATGACTAGGCTATGATTGATAATTTGCATAATTGAAATTGTTAACAAGAATTATATGATGACATATGTGGTACATAGCTAGGTTAGGTTCAAAAATCCCTTTTTGCAAGTTTGCATGACTAAAGTAAAAATCATGATTTCATGTTAGAAATATTTATGCCATAGTTATGTGAACAAATTTAACTATACTTATGCCATGCTTATGTTTGACATTATGCCATGCTTATGTTTGACATTATGCCTGAAATAAAAATATAGGTTCATGTTGTAGTTAGGCCTATGTGTCAATAGTGATATTCTTAACATAACTACAAGTTTACATGCTTTGATTCATGTCACTTATGCTTTATGAACAAAGTATATGTCACTACTATGCAAGTACACCAGTTTCTATTTTATATTTCCAACGTCATATTGCAAGTTCATGCGCTCACATTCCCCTCTTTGTGTATGTAATCACGCTTTAAGCCTCCCCTTTTCGCATGGCTAAGTTGGGCTCTAAAAGGCTAAGCCCAACATATATATATAATAAACGGACGTGTAAAACGGGGGAAAATAACGTTGGGTTAAAATTACTAATGAATGAAAATATAAAATAGAAGGGCCCAAATTCAAGTATGGGTTGGGCCCATGATTGGTGTAACCTTTACACCATTAACTTAATAATGGGCCGCAAATATTTACATATAAATAAAGAAGAAAGACAAAATATGTAAATGTAGAACATACGATGTGTTTAACCCGAGGTTGGATTGAGTTGTGATGTAAACCTGCCCGGAACCGCCCGGCTGTCCAGTAGTCACAACAATACATATCCAATGTGGGAGGTTAAACATAGAGCCCAATAAGGACCCGAGGTTAGACTGAGTTGTGGCGTAAGACTGCCCGGAACCAACTGGCAACAGGCAGCCACAACAATACCTGTCTAATGTGAGAGGTCAGGGCCTTAATAAGACAATTAAGGCTGAGTCAGGATTGTTAGGATTAAGTGAACTAAAGACTTAATCAAAATGGAACATGCTAAACTAAACGGACTGGTGGGGGTTAGGTTAGGAAACACTTAACCAACTTAGCATGTTGGCTAGAGATAGAAAACCTAGTAACGGGGGACCCTTTTCAGCAGTAACCCTAGAAGGTGTATCAGGATACCCTGAAACTAGGCAGGGTGGGGCACGATTACTGGGCTGATTGTAAGAGGTCAAATCGACGGCGGTGGTGTAGCAGTGTAGGTTCTAACGGGGTGCGGGCGTGCACACACTCCGGCACAGAAAAATAAGGCACTGGACACCAGTAGCATACCTGTGCACTCTAAGGTTGTGTCGGGCCGCCGCCATGGGACTTGATACACCCCATGGTGGGACCAGCATAGGTATCTACAACATCGGGGGCCGTAAGACACATGTAACTATGCGAGTAGGAGCCGATCATCATAGAATGGATCACATCACCCTGATTTTGGGGTGCCAGTTGGAAACTAGTTTATATGGGTTCAGAGATTAACATGGGGTACGATAGTATATTCGACCCTAGACAACTTAACCAAGTTATGGTGCTTTTCCACTTCTTGTTTATACTATCATACCCAGTTCTTTATTCATAGACAGAATAGTACTAGACTTACTCAGGCTTTATGTCTGACTCTACTTTTCTTTCGTCTTCTTTTCTTCCATTCCCCCCCCCCTCAGGTCCACAGGGAGGGAACACAGCAGCTTGACCAGCCTTAACATCCAGCTTGAAGAAGAGAAATGTATTGCTTGGACCTTTTCATTTTTAACTATGGCTTTGGACAATCACTATGGGGGCTTTTGCAGTTTATCTATGTTTTATTTATGCTTCTTTAATAATGTAATCAAGACAGATTATGAAGGAGTTATGTTATGTTTTTGGGAAAAGATGTAAGACAATTATGGTGATATTGTTGTAGCACGTATTTGCTTTTATGAAATAAAAGTTTGTTGATTTTCCGCTGTTTACAAATATGTGTTCTTATATCTGTCTTGTATATCTGTGACTTATACTTATAAACCTCCACCAAAATTAGGGCATTCCCTTTGAGAGTGACCCTAACGGAGGTGGGGTGTTTCACCCATACTTTTAGTCTCAGGGTTACTCGACTCTTTAGCCACATACTAAATCATTTCATATCCCGAAGTAGGGAAAATCATTTCACAACGTAATAATCACAAGTACTTTCAAAATATAGTACTTCACATCAGTAATTCACGCATATGATCAGTCACTATTAATCACATAACCTTTGAGCTCGTACGTCTCAAAGAAGGGTGTTAAGCAAGAGAATAAATTCTCCGCCACCAAACAGATACATCATCAATAGCAACTAATCGAATATGCGATGAACCACAATGTAACATATAATACATTTCTATATCATTTTAGAAATCATCGGGTTTTGGGCCTCGAAATCCTTTCTGTTTTATAAAACATTTTTATAAAACATTCCCTGTCCAAAATCGAGAATACATTTCTTTTCACTTAAGAAAAATATCATTTCATAATCATTCATTAAATTTGAAATGGACACAACATCGTTAAACACCTTATCGTCAAATCGTAAAGTGTCTCACAAGGCGTTAGCACATAGATATTTTCAACCCAACCCAATGCTAAATGTAAAAGCATATTCTGCTCATAAACTGGTCGAGCACAATCCAAACAATCAATCAATCCAATTTGACATTAAATAGAAGGTTTTGAATAAAGATAGTATCGACTTATATTCAACATCAAATCCTGAAACCAACAGATATCATATCGGGAATAACGATATCGATATCTTCCAAATTTCCATCACAATATCTATATAATCACGGAATCCAATATCGAAAATATCCAAAGATAATTTCAATTCAAATCTAATCCAATTTATTTATTTATAACCATTGGATTATTTTTCTAGTTAATAACTAGTTCATTTCGATAAAAATATATTTTTATCTTTTCAAATATGGACTTTTTCATCCCAATTCTTCACAAATCATTTCTTATGATTTTGCACAAATTATCGATATTTTTAATAATTTTATCAAGGCCCATACAGTCGATTTCCATCAACGGTCATCGAACTGCACTTATAGCGACCTTTTCCAAATTTGATTTGGACATAATTCCAAATCCAACCGTTAGATTTCAAATCTCTAATATTCGTTAGAAAGCTCTTTTCGATACGAACCCAACGGTTCTGGTTTTAGGAGAATCCGACGGTCGGATCTCCCGTAATGTCCATTCGAAGTCAATGGTCGAAATTCGCGAACTGTCGCGGCGCGTTCTATTCAGGCCATTATATTATATATATATATATATATATATATATAATATACTTCGACGATTTCAATTCAAAACGTGCTTTATAAATCGTTTTAAATTCATTTCAAAAACAATTTCAACTTCCATTTCAATTCCAATTCGATTTCATTTTCTATTCTATTCAATTCGAATTCATTTTCTATTCTATTCAATTCGAATTCATTTTCTATTCTATTCAATTCGAATTCATTTTCTATTCTATTCAATTCGAATTCATTTTCTATTCTATTCAATTCGAATTCATTTTCTATTTTATATCAAAATCGAATATTTCATATAAATGACAATTTTATACAGTGTATATATATATGTTAAAAATTATATTTTTAACAATCAAATCATTTTCACGTTTCATATATATATATATATATATATCGTTTTCATTTCATATGTATATATATATAGTTTTCATTTTTAATATATACGATATTTTCACTTTCAATATATACGATTTTTCACTTTCAATATATACGATATTTTCACTTTTAATATATACGATATTTTCACATTCAATATATACGATATTTTCACTTTCAATATATACGATCAATTTTCACACAGAATACAATCAAACAAGTCGTCCATGGTCTGTGGACGACGGGGAACAGTTCATATATGCAGTTATGAAATAAATAACTGAACGGAAAAATTAAAGTGAGAGAATTCTCACATTGGGATCCACTCCGCCAGTTTTTATCTGAATTCTCGTTCTGTTTCGATTTGAAATTGTCTGAAATTCTGACGTGCTCTGTTTTCGACGCGGTCAGTTTTTTGCGAAGTTCTCGTCCCCACGATCGCAACGGATCCAGTTTCGCACGATTTCGACCTCGTATGGAAAAGATATGAGTGTAAATGCATTTGATTACATTTCGAGTTAATTAAAATGAATTAAATAAAATAATTTCCTTTAATTACCCTTCTTCCTTCTGAAACCCTTATCCAAACTGAACCCATTTGCTCCAGTTGAAGAATCAACCGCCGTCGCCTCTGGCTTGGATCAGACAGCAATCCCTCGACGCCACGAGGTGCGCCATGGAGGGCGCCGCCTCTAGCCAGAGTTCTGGCGAACTCGCGCCCTTCTGGCGGTGTAGAAACCCACTCGAACGAGCAGTTTTTAGGCTCGAAATCCACACTCCATACTCAACGAAATACGATCATACCCATATAATCAGAAAGCCCTCGATTTTCTCTTTGAATTCCACCTTGATTTCATAATCTAATTCGAACTGTGCTGAGAGAAATTGATGAGTTTCTCTCGTTCGATTTCGGCCATCAAACAGATATGACGGCGGCTAGGGTTTCTGGGCAAAGGGTCATATATATATATATATATATTATATTTTAAATATTATTTAATTCTCTTAATTTGAAAAATACTTGTTCGTTGATACTAACATCAAATCGAACCCAACGACTTTCATCCCTAGCTAATTACCCCCATTCCGAACACAATGGGATATATATCGTAACCTGATTCGCTCATTTCGATTAGTTTCCGTCAAAATCAAAATATAAATCTATATATATTCAATTTGAATGTACATTTTAATTTACTGGGGCCACGTACTAACTAGAAAAATTCCCGAAAAATATTTTCTAGCTTCGTATTGAGAATACGGTCCTAACAAAACTAATTTCAACGAATTCTGAGACTGTTTGAAAAATGGCCAATTTCCAGTCGATTAAAATCAACTGAAACTGGTCAAACGCGTTTTCCTTTGCCATGCTCACATATTGAATCGAAAAATTATGAAATTTGGAATCTAGCAATAATTTGACATCACGGATCCAACAAAAGTGGTTTCGTCGAATTCCGAGGTCGTTTGCAAAATTTCTATTTTTAAGGGCCTGAATTTCATAGCGACTATTCAGAATTTTCAACTGGACATATCTTTTGATCCCCGCTATGAAATCTTGATTTTTCGGATTCGTTGGAAAGATATTCTCAATTAGATTCTAATATTTTTGGTTTCACTAAAATCCGGTTTATTTTGAATCCTGTACATTCATTTGAAGTTTGAAATCGAATTATCGAACTACCGCGCCATTTTCAATTCCTTTTATAATTATATATAATTATTTATATTCTAATGACGACGTATATAAATATATACGCTCGAATTCTATTCAAAATAAATTTTCCGTCATCATTATTTAAAATAATTCATTTTAAATATTCAAAATTCGCTAAAATTGCCAAAATTAAAAATTTTTAAACTGGCTCGCATTTCCGGGTTATTACATCGGCTTAGGGAGATCGATCCAAGGAGATCGGTCCAGGGAGATTGGTCTGGAAGGATCTGTCGGATGGGAGGACTGGTCGGACGTGACTTTGAGATGAATTCAAGTAGGAAGGTTCGAAGTGTTGAGATGTGTTCGTTGATCAGTGTAGAACAACGAATGAAGTGACAACTCAAAGGTCATGATTTGGTGGATAATGGTTGCTCGAGATGGTTGCTTGAGCTATAAAAAGTCATAGGGTTGGATGACTAGAGATGAGAAGGCCAAGAGATTATCGCTGACGTAAGTTCTAGCATGCTCAAAGCAGTGATACAATAGGGGCACCTAAAAGGTCGGAATGTTATTGGTCGAGCACCCTGGGTCTTGTAGAAAAACCTAGCTGTCAAGGTTGGACATTGTCAACATTGGACATATGGAGTTTATGCTAGAACTGGGGTTACCATTAGCCCTTAACATATTGCAAGGTTGGCCGTCATACGATTAACGATGGTTTCAAAGAACGATTTGTGGTGATAGCCAGAGTCAGTCATGAATGCTTAATTTTTTAGTTTCTTTGTTTGTACCTGTAACACCCCGTGAATTCTATAACATTAAGCTTCACAAATTAAAGTGTAATTAATTATAAACGAAAGAATTAAGGGAAATGGGTTACGTCATAGCGTTCGTCTTAGAATTCTGCTTGAGATAGAGTCCGAGTTTGCGTGAATCGGACTCCGTATATGACCTTCGGAAGTTTCAGAATAAAATTTAAAATTTAAAATAGCTCGATTTCAAATTCGAAATTCGAAATACAGGTTCAAACTGGGCTGGGAGGGAAAATTCCCGCCCAGGGACCAGGTAGACCATAGGGTCGACCATGGTGTCGACGTGGTCACCCCAGGTCGACCATAGTGTCGACCTGGGTGTCGACCTGCCAGTCGACCTACATGGTCGACCTGGCTGGCTGGGTCTGGCTCTGGCTCGAATTTCTGTGGCTCTGTGTGTCATTAGGGCTGACATGTCACCTCTTGATTGGCTCTTTGAACTTTGTATGGTCTAGATTCCTCCTGTCTTCATTTGACGGCTCAAAACAATATAAAAATCTATAAATACACCCTAAGTCTCAACTAAAAATTCAGAAAAAAAATAAGATAGGAGTCGTCATGCTGCCAGGAAGGAATTGAGCAAAGCCATCAAGAGAGAGGACCTTAGAGACGAATCAAATTAAGAAGAAGACTAAAGCTTAATCAAATTAATCAACGCAACGTTAATTTACCCAAAGGAACGCATCTCAATTTCAGAATTCAGAATCCAGAATTCAAGATTCTGCATTCGTTGTAAGTATAGTGATCTTTCAGAATATGAATAAAAACTGTGACGTGATTCGATGTTATTGTATGATATTAGTATAAATTCTATGTATTGTAATGATTCTGTTATGCTTGTGTATTGATATTTGTGACCTAAATTGATTGATGCAAGCTTATTGAACAATTGTATATGAAAACAATGGCATTTGCAAGTTTGTGGCAAAAACTAGAATTTGATCCCTTTATGTTTATGTCTATGGCATGGACTATATACATTCTCTATGTCTAGATTGAGGCTTATGTAAACATGTTCTAGATTTGAGACCTTTTATGCCTACATGACCCAAAACCTATGAACACATTCTTATGTTTATTTGCAAGTATAATTGGATCTATGTTAAGTATCATTTGGGTTACATAAACTATGCAAGTTCATGTTGAAATAGGCTATATGATTAGATGTTAAAATTCGACATTTTGGTGAAGATACAACATGTTAGTTTTGTGGTTGATATTATGCCAAGTTAAACATGTTTAAACCCAAGTTTGTATAAGCCTAAACTATGCCATTTCATATGTCACCTACTTAGTTATACTTGGATTTGAATGCAAGTTCACATGACCCATAATTTATGTTAGTATCACTAAATTGCAAGTTCATGCGCCACACACCTTTATGTATTGTAAAATATTACATGTTCTTGATTTCCCCTTTTTCTCACATTTATAAAGTTGGGCTGAATTGTGTCGAGCCTAACACTTATTATAATGTTGCGAGCGTACAAACGAGGGTAATAACGTTGGGTGTAAAACATGAAAAAATATATGTTGGCATGGTTGGCACATGCCAACGACAATGACATTTAAGCGGTATGAATTGTTATACCCAAGAATAAAGGACATGACATTTACATATAATTGAGAAGTGATAAAATATGTAAATTTAGAAAACACGGTATTCTTAACCCGAGGTTGGATTGAGTTGTGTCGTAAACCTGCCCGGACCCGCCCAGCTGTCCAGTAGTCACAACAATACCTATCCAATGTGGGTGGTTAAGCATTGAGCCCAATAAGGACCCGAGGTTAGACTGAGCTACGATATAAACCTGCCCGGAACCTACTGGCACATCCAGTAACCGTAGCAATATCTGTCTAATATGAGTGGTGAGGTGCTTTAAGAGGCTAAGGACAGATGGTAGGGTTAAGTCAACTATAAACACTTAACCAAATTAACCATGTTAACAAGAATTGATTGGTGAGGTTCGATAAATACATACACTTAACCACTTAACATGTTTGACTAGAAAACCCTAGTAACGAGGGACCCGTTTCGGCAGTAACCTAAGTTAGGTATCATGGTACCCTGAAACTAGGTAGGGTGGGGCACGATTACTGGGCTGATTGTAAGTGGTCAAAGCGACGGCGGTGGGTGCAACAGTGTAGGTTCTAATGGGGTGCGGGCGTGCACACACTCCGGAGCAGACAAACAGGGCACTGGGGGCACTTGTAGTATAACCTATGCCTTCTAGAATTGTGTCGGGCCGCCACCATGGGCCTTGATACACCCCACGGTGGGATCAGCATATGTATCTACAATTTTTAGGGGCCGTATGACACATGTTTACGCGAGTAGGAGCCGATCTTTAGAAAACGGGGATCACTTCACCCTCAGCATGGGGTGCCAGTTAGAATAAGCTCAAGTAGGTGCAGAGATATAGTGTGGGTGCGATAGTACATTCGATTCTAAACGACACTTCCTTAGCTTGTGACATTTTCCTGTTTTAAGTTTATATCTATCATGCCCTTTTTCTTATTCACATACTGAAGAATTACTAGATTTACTCAGGCTTTATGTCTAACTCTATTTTCTTTTCGTCTTCTTTTCTTTCGTTCCCCCCAGGTCCACAGGGAGGAAACAACTCAGCTCAGTCAGACTCTTTGCAAGCTCCAAGACCGTAGATGTATGGTTTGGATCTCTTTTGCTCAGATTATGGCTTTGGATATCACTATGGGGATTTTTGCCACTTTATTTATGTTTTATGCTTCTTTAAAAATCAAGACAGTAATGAGGTTGTAACGTTGGAAGTATTTTGAGACAATTATGGAAATATTTTGTTTGAACACGTATTGATGAAATAAAAGTCTGTTTGGTTTCTGCTGTTTAAAATATGTATATTTATATCTGTCTTGTGTTTATCTGTGGCTTTTACTTATAAACCTCCACCAAAGTTAAGGCATTCCCTTTGTGAGTGACCGTAACGAAGGTGGGGTGTTTCACTTGGTATCAGAGCATAGGTTTACCAGATAAGATAAAAAATTTTGAAATTGTTTCCAAAAGAAAGTTTAAAGAAGCACTTTTCAAGAAAAAGTGTTATATTTTTAAATAGGCATAATCCCCCAAAGCCATGTGCACTATCTCTCTCTGTCCTTCGTTTTGAATCTTTCCTTTCTGTTTCAGCATGTCTGTCGACCTTACTCCCCAGCTATAGATGCTTTTACTCCTCCTCCTCCTCCTCCTCCTCTACGTGAACCAGAAAACGGAAGAATCGTCGAACAAGAAGACGAATAATAGTCAAGGAAGAAAGGACCACAACAATAATAACAAGACACGTGAGAAAAGGAAATGTTATTTCTGTGGCATTGTTGGACATGTGGTGAACGACTGCAGAAAGAAGAAGAGGAAGATGAGTGCTACTTGCTTCCATTGCGGTGAGGCTGGACACATGGCTATGGACTACCCAAAGAAGCGAGGGCAGGGACAGAAGGCTGGATCCACTTCAGGGGGTCAGGTTCATGCGCTAGTGGCACCTCCGCAAGAACGAGGTAGTAATATTTTTATAGAAAGTGTAGTCTATCTTTATGATCATCCAGTTCACACACTTTTTGACTCTGGCGCATCACGCTCCTTTATTTCATCTGCCTTAGTAGAATCTCTACATCTGGACACTAGTATGGTAGAGGATCCCTTAGTAGTTTCAAATCCAATTGGGGGCTCCGCTTACTTGTCAATGGTTTGTTTGGGTTTGAAAATCTCTATTCTCAGCATTGAGTTTAGTTGTTATGCCTTTGTTTTGGGCTTCTCGGGATATGGTTTAATCTTAGGCATGGACTGGTTATCCAGTAATGGTGCCATTCCTGATTGTGAGAAAAGAGTAGTTAGACTCTTCACTCGGCTTGGTAACACTCTAGATATTTCTTGTAATCCCTTAAATGGGTTATGCTTATTTATCTAGAGTCGCTTGATGCTTCTGATGAAAATTTTCAGTCAGTTAGAGTAGTCCACGAATATCCGGACGTGTTTGAGGGGGTAAAAGGCTTACCTCCGAGGCGGGAAATAGACTTCCGCATATATCTTGTGGATAATGCAAGGCCTGTGGCTTTACCTGTCAGACACATGGCTCCAAAGGAGAGAAAGGAGCTTAGTAAGCAGGTTAAAGAACTTCTCGAAAAAGGGTTCATTAGACGGAGCATTTCGGAATGGGGTGCTCCAATGGTGTTCGCAACCAAAGCGGACGGTTCGCTTCGACTTTGCGTCGACTATAGGGAGTTAAACAAATTGACCAAGAAAAATAGGCACCCTCTTCCCCGAATCAACGATTTGTTTGATCAACTTGTAGGAGCGTCGGTCTTCTCCCAACTTGATCTGGCAACTGGGTTCCATCAGCTAAGAGTAGCTGAAGACAGCATTGATAAAACGACGTTCAGAACCCCAGACAGTTTCTTCGAGTGGCTTGTCATGCCTTTCGGCTTGACAAACGCACCCGCTTATTTCGTAGACCTAATGAGCAGGGTGTTCAGAGAATGCCTCAACAAATTTTTGGTTGTCTTCGTAGATAATATCTTAATCTTCTCAAAGAATGAGGAAGAACATGCTCATCATCTGAAAGAAATCATGGATACTCTCCGTGCACATCAGCTAAAAGCCAAATTCTCCAAGTGCCACTTTTGGAGAAAGGAGGTAAGATTTCTGGGGCATATAGTATCCAAAGAGGGGTTGTTGTGGAACCCGCGAAAGTGGTGGCAGTGCAAGATTGGAAGATACCAAGAAATGCAACTGAAGTTCGAAGCTTTCTTGGGCTAGCCGGTTTTTACCGAAAGTTCATTAGGGATTTCACGAAAATCTCAGCTCCACTCACAAGGCTAACGAAGAAGAATCTGGTGTTCACTTGGGATTTGAACCGCGAGTTTTCTTTCCAACGATTAAAAAGGGCTCTCACAACAGCCCCAGTTATGACTTTTCCAGATGGAAGCAAAATGTTCACAGTATATACGGATGCTTATGGTACAGGGCTAGGCGTTGTTTTGATGCAAGAAGGGAGGGTAGTAGCTTATGGTGGAAGGCAATTGAAAGTTCATGAAAAGAACTACCCAACCCACAATCTCGAGTTAACCGCCATCGTCTTTGCGCTTAAGTCTTAGCGCCATTATCTCCTAGGTGAGAAGTTCGAATTATACACTGACCATAAATCGTTGAAATATCTCTTCTCGCAGAAGGATCTTAACTTGAGGCAGCAACGATGGATGGAGTTTCTTGCCTTGTATGACTTTGGAATTTCCTATACTCCCGGAAAAAGAAACGTAGTAGCAGATGCATTGAGCCAAAAGAAACTGACCTTAAGCCCGCTCATTGTGGAAAGGCAAAGCTTGGAGTCTATAGCCAGTTTTAACTTTAGGCCCTCCTCGGATTTTGTACTGGGTTTGTTAGCATCTCTCGAAGTACACCCTACTCTCTTGGACTCAATAGGGGCTGCACAAAGTGAAGACCCTCAGCTTGTTGATGTGATTGATAAACTTATTAGGGGTGAGACTTCTAGTCACCTCAGTAGATATGCCATCGATGATAAGGGTTGGCTGAGGCGAGATAGAAGATTATGCATCCCACAAGCAAGGGAGTTGACAAAGAAGGTTCTCGATGAAGCGCATCATTCCAAGATGACTATACACCCTGGCGGTGATAAGATGTACAAGGATATAAAAAGGACTTTCTTTTGGAGTGGCATGAAAAAGGACGTGGCAGATTTCGTTTCTAAGTGCATGACCTGCCAACGGGTCAAGGAAGAACAAAAGAAGCCTGGAGGACTACTTCATCCTTTAGAGGTCCCACAGTGAAAGTGGGATAGCATTTCAATGGACTTCATTGATGGACTACTTAGGTCGAGAAGAGGCAATACTAGCATTTGGGTAATAGTGGATAGGCTTACTAAAAGCGCCCACTTTATACCCGTTAAAAGTAGAAGGACTGACTCATCTCTAACATCTCTTTATCTCAAGGAAATAGTTCGACTCCATGGGTTACCCTCCAGCATTGTTAGTGACCGACACCCTATCTTCACAAGCAAGTTTTGGCGGAGTCTGCAAGAAGCTGTAGGCACACAGTTATGTTTGAGCACGGCCTATCACCCCCAAACCGATGGCCAGACGGAAAGGGTGAATAGAGTTTTAGAGGATCTTTTGAGACTTTGCATTCTTGACTTTGGAGGGACTTGGGAGGATCACCTTCCTTTAGTGGAATTTGTCTACAATAACAGCTACCAACCTACCATCGGTATGGCGCCCTTCGAAGCCTTGAATGGAAGACCGTGCAAATCACCAACTTGTTGGTGGGAGTCTACAGATAAACTTATACTTGGGCCGGACATGGTTCGAGAGACTTCGGAGAACGTGGACTTGATATGAAGGAGAATGAAGACTGCCTAAGACAGACAGAAATCCTACGCCGACAAAAAAAGGACCGACCTTGAGTTTGAGGTTGGGGACAGGGTTTTCCTTAAGGTATCTCCCTTAAGGAACGTCGTTCGCTTTGGATCCATAGGAAAGCTAGCACCAAGATTTGTAGGACCGTTTCCTATCATCGAGAAGGTTGGGAAGATGGCCTAAAGATTAGAGCTACCCGAGAGACTGGCCGGAGTTCACAACGTCTTTCATGTTTCTCACCTCCGGAAGTGTTTGCATGAGTCTGCGGAAGTGGTGGAACCTAGCATTCTAGAAGAAGCTGAAGTGGAACGTGAAGCAACTGTGAGGAGAGTTCCAACCCGCATCTTAGGAACTGAAGTGAAAAAGCTACGCAATTGCGAAGTCAAACTCATTAAAGTTCAGTGGAGCGACGCCGAGGAAGATGCGACTTAGGAAACTGAGGACAGAATACGCGCTACCTACCCTCTTCTTTTTTGAGGGTACATCTTTGATCTCTCTTTTTACTTAAGTTATGCTTTATCTATCTTTTTAGATATATCTCTTCGGTCCTTTCCCTAACTCCTTAGGTAGAAAACAAATGGATGCAAACATGTATTTGAAAACATGTTATGGGTAATGGCTACAAATGGTTGCTAGTAATTGCTAGTGGTTGCTCGAGGATGCATATACACACACACCCTAGGTTTTAGATCGGCTTAGTCACTTCATATTGCATATGCATATATGTATTCTCATTTGTATATTGTTGAAACTTGATATGTTGTCATATGGTTGTCGCATTTGTATGAATAAGTTGTGCACTCATGTAGAATTATGAGTAGGAAAAATTTGCATACATAATGGATTCATGACACTTACATGATTCGCATTAAGGGGGACAACTGAATTAGTAGACCGCCTAATTTCTACATTAGATAAGGACATGTACACACACTATGCATATGATCATGAAGCATTAGAAGTCTTTTAAGGACAGTGGACGCCTGTGTTTGTTGGTTGAGTAGATGGACTGTTGGATGGTAGGATATACATTCTTCCTAACTTGAAGATTTCGGGGACGAAATCCTTTTAAGGGGGGAGAATGTAACACCCCGTGAATTCTATAACATTAAGATTCACAAATTAAAGTGTAATTAATTCTAAACGAAATAATTAAGGGAAATGGGTTATGCCATTGCGTTCATCTCGGAATTCTGCTTGAGATAGAGTCCGAGTTTGCGTAAATCGGACTCCGTATGAAGGAGTTATGACCTTCGAAAGTTTCAGAATAAAATTTAAAATTTCAAACAGCTCGGTTTCAAATTCGAAATTCGAAAAACAGGTTCAAACTGGGCTGGGCGGGAAAATTCCCGCCTAGGGACCAGGTCGACCATAGGGTCGACCATGGTGTCGACCTGGTCACCCCAGGTTGACCATAGTGTCGACCTGGGTGTCGACCTGTCAGTCGACCTACCTGGTCGACCTGGCTGGCTGGCTCTGGCTCTGGCTTGAATTTCTGTGGCTCGGTGTGTCATTAGGGCTGACATGTCACCTCTTGATTGGCTCTTTGAACTTTGTATGGTCTAGATTCCTCCTGACTTCATCTGACGGCTCAAAACAATTCAAAAATCTATAAATACACCCTAAGTCTCAACTAAAAATTCACACAAAAAAATAAGATTGGAGTCGTCATGCTGCCAGGAAGGAATTGAGTAAAGCCGTCAAGAGAGAGGACCTTAGAGACGAATCAAATTAAGAAGAAGACTAAAGCTTAATCAAATTAATCAACGCAACGTTAATCTACCCAAAGGAACGCATCTCAATTTCAGAATTCAGAATCCATAATTCAAGATTCTGCATTCGTTGTAAGTATAGTGATCTTTCAGAATATGAACAAAAATTGTGACGTGATTTGATGTTATCGTATGATATTAGTATAAATTCTATGTATTGTAATGATTCTGTTATGACTTGTGTATTGATATTTGTGACCTAAACTGATTGATGCAAGCTTATTGAACAATTGTATATGAAAACAATGGCATTTGCAAGTTCATGGCAAAAACTAGAATTTGATCCCTTTATGTTTATGTTTATGGCATGGACTATATACATTCTCTATGTCTAGATTAAGGCTTATGTAAACATGTTCTAGATTTGAGACCTTTTATGCCTACATGACCCAAAACCTATGAACACATTCTTATGTTTATTTGCAAGTATAAATGGATCTATGTTAAGTATCGTTTGGGTTACATAAACTATGCAAGTTCATGTTGAAATAGGCTATATGATTAGATGTTAAAATTGGACATTTTGGTGAATATACAACATGTTAGTTTTGTGATTGACATTATGCCAAGTTAAACATGTTTAAACCAAAGTTTGTATAAGCCTAAACTATGCCATTTCATATGTCACCTACTTAGTTATACTTGGATTTGAATGCAAGTTCACATGACCCATAATTTATGTTAGTATCACTAAATTGCAAGTTCATGCGCCACACACCTTTATATATTGCAAAATATTACATGTTCTTGATTTCCCCTTTTTCTCACGTTTATAAAGTTGGGCTGAATTGTGTCGAGCCTAACACTTGTTATAATGTTGCAAGCGTACAAACGAGGGTAATAACGTTGGGTGTAAAACATGAAAAAAAATATGTTGGCATGGTTGGCACATGCCAACGACAATGACATTTAAGCCGTATGAATTGATATACCCAAGAATAAAGGACATGACATTTACATATAATTGAGAAGTGATAAAATATGTAAATTTAGAAAACATGGTATGCTTAACCCAAGGTTGGATTGAGTTGTGACGTAAACCTGCCCGGACCCGCCCGGCTGTCCAGTAGTCACAACAATATCTTTCCAATGTGGGTGGTTAAGTATTGAGCCCAATAAAGACCCGAGGTTAGACTGAACTACGGTATAAACCTGCCCGGAACCGACCGACACATCCAGTAACCGTAGCAATATATGTCTAATGTGAGTGGTCAGGTGCTTTAAGAGGCTAAGGACAGATGGTAGGGTTAAGTCAACTATAAACACTTAACCAAATTCAACATGTTAACAAGAATTGATGGGTGAGGTTGGGTAAATATAGACACTTAACCACTTAACATGTTTGACTAGAAAACCCTAGTAACAAGGGACCCGTTTAAGCAGTAACCCAAGTTAGGTATCATGGTACCCTGAAACTAGGCAGGGTGGGGCACGATTACTGGGCTGATTGTAAGCGGTCAAAGCGACGGTGGTGGGTGCAACAGTGTAGGTTCTAACAGGGTGTGGGCGTGCACACACTCCGGAGCAGACAAATAGGGCACTGGGGGCACCGGTAGTATAACCTATGCCTTCTAGAATTGTGTCGGGGCCGCCACCATGGGTCTTGATACACCCCGTGGTGGGACCAACATAGGTATCTACAATTCTTGGGGGCCGTATGACACATGTTTACGCGAGTAGGAGCCAATCTTTAGAAAACGGGGATCACTTCGTGTAAAGACCCGTAATTTCCGCTCTTTGGATCGACCATAAACCACACAAGTCTGACCCAAAAGTTGGAAATCCACAAATACTTTAACTTTGGGAATACAACAATATCAGAACAATAACAGCAGACTTTTATTACATTATAGTAATGTTACATCAGAGTACAGAACATATCAGAGTACATTGAATAAAATTACAGCGGAAGATAAATTACAATATTATAATATATTACAGCGAAAACAATTAAATAGATACATCGGAAGACAACTATGCTCTGGACACAGCTTTAAGCTTCAATCCATAACCCTGCTCGAGATAAGGACCTGTAGACAAACTACTCGACTGCCCGTGTGGAAAGAGGGCACCCGAGTTTGCAAATGTGGAAACAAACAACGGGTCAGTCATGGGACTGGTGTGAGAATTCTTAACTAATTTAACTAATAGTAATAAAGCAAATCCAAGGACCACGCCGCTAACGCGGAACGGGTTTACTCCAATGGATTGTCGTGCATAAATTAAAGTAATTCGTTAAACAACGCAATGCTTTTGGAAAAATGAAACCATCATAAGACCCAAGTCCCATCACATAATGCAACGCAAACCGGAGGATAGGGTTTTACCTTATAATGGTCAAAAATGCTTGATACGATAAAAACGAATTTGATATTATTATAGTGTATATAACTTTTCAAAAACAGTTCAATCATAATGTATCAATCCTAGGACACATAGATACCATAATACTATGCTTCCATACTAGTAATACAATCAAAACCGCATGAGGTCGTATTGGAAATTGGGTTTCCATCATGAGTCAAGGCTAGGGAGGAGCTCCTTACCGATTCGAGACACTCTAGCTAATGCCTCATGATCCCCTGCAGTGAACCCTGGGATAGCTGCAGGGCCGGTCCACACATATAGCTTCGTGGATTGGCAATTCCTGAATGCACGTTTCCCGGTCCTGTAGGACCTATCATCCGAGGTGCCTCATTGCATCATCCACATAAGTAAAATGTCGGGCCATGTTAAAGCCCAATCACCACTTCTTGCTAGAAAGAAACGTGCTGCTCTCCCTGCATTCCCTTCTCCCGTTTTAGACTCCGCCGGTGTGTGAGGCTCGCGAAGTCACGCTATACACAAAGCTATGCCTAAATAGGCTATGCTTTGATCATCCCACAAGGCCTGCTTTTCAACAAAGCCTTGATCATATGCATCTTAGCATGCCACATCGTCACTCCATATCACACTACCAATCCTTTGCCGGAATATATGAAAGGGTGTTAAGCAAGAGAATAAATTCTCCGCCACCAAACATTCATACATCCGACAGAAAATCTATAAATACAATATAAAGGAGTACAATGTCAGACACACATTCCATTTATAAGCTTATGCTCTGGATCTGAGCGAAAGCCAAATCCGTACAAATCAGCACTACGTCCGGATAACTACCATTTTAGCCCCGTCTTGGGAGCAAATCAATCAAGGGCCTCAACACTAGTTACCCATTCGATGTGAAGATCGTCGGTCTTCCATCGCCGTCTTCAATTCTTCGAACGTCGTATCATTATTTGGAATGAGAGTAAACTCGGACTTTCCAAATAACTCTCGCATATATAAATTTGAAAACCATTTCATATCGTTGTTAATAATTTATAACGATCTATCGCTATTTTTACTTTACATACACATCCTAAACATAACAATGTATATTTTACTCTTCCATTTTTCAATCTACGCCAAATGTATATTTGGTTTCATTATTTTTCTAATGAAAATCCTTTCCTTAGAAATGTTAATTTCTAATCTTATTATTTACATTGAAAAATATAAATTTCTATTCCTATTTTATTTACATTGAGAAATGTAAACTTATACTTCAATATATTATTATATTGAAAATGTAACCTTTATTTCACATTCTATTTACATTGGAAAATATAAATTCCTAATCATTCTTTTTTTTACATTGAAAAATGTAAATTCTTTTATTTACATATAAAAAATATAATTTCTATTTCATCCTTATTTACATTGAAAAATGTAGGTTTCTATATTACACCAATTACATATAAAAATGTAACTTCCTATTTTCCTTTTATTTACATTATGAAAAATGTAACTTTTCTAATATTTACATTAAGAAAAATGTAAAACTTTTAGAATCCTTAACTCATTTTATTAAAAATGTAACTTTCTTTTATAACAAACTTGGTGGTGAAAATATTCATTTCATTATTAACACATAACGGTGTGAAAATAACGTCCATTTCTAAGTTATCCATTTATATTTTAATATGGGCCAGACCTCTCACATTAGGCCTGCAACTTGTGGATGCTGGATAGGCCGGTCGGTTCCGGGCAGACTTCTCCCACAAGTTGGGCTTAACCTCGTGTCTTGGCCCAATTCATATTTGTGCACTTGAACCTCTCACATTAGGCCCAACATTTGTGGCTGCTGGATATGCCGGTCGGGTCAGGGCAGACTTCCACCACAAATGTAACCTAACCTCGTGTCCAAGTACAACTGTAATTTTTAATTATAATTATAAATATTTTAATGAAAATTATTTTAAACGTTCTTTATTAAAATAATCCTTGTACTAAAAATGTTCTTTATATATTCCAATCTTTCTATTGTAACAGTAAAGCCCGGTCTTTTAATGTAACCTATTTATACATAAAAAGGTACTTTTACATAAATGTATACTTTTACATAAACATATTTCTTTTATATAAATATGTTTCTTTTTCATATAGAGATGTACCCTTACATAAAATGATTATTTTATTTTCATAACATATTAAAGGTGGCATTTTTAATGTACAAGTATTGAATTCAATAAATGATTATATTGTTTTCATTAACATATAAAAGGTTACATTATTGGTGTACAAAAGTATAATCCAAGAAATGACAACTTTTTATAATAACATAAATGTTTGCTTTACTTTCTAACATGAACAACTACTTTTATTCTATTTCAACATTTTATGACAAAAATGTACTTTAAACTCTTCTATTCTTTTTGCATATAAAATGACAACAATAATGATACTTTAAGACCCGTTCTTTTCACTACCACTAGACTGATGGTGAAATCAATTTTTTTTTAAAAAAAAAAATGATAGTGAAATCATCTTTTTAATTTGACAAAAAAAATGGCGGTGAAAATATCACTTTTGTAATTTGACAAAAGTGACGATGAAAATTCCTTCTTTGTAATTTGACAAAAATGACTGTGTAAATAATGTGCTTTCCTTTTAATCAAAATAAATGAATATTTTCATGTTACTACACTTAAGGTAAACATAAGTTTATTCTCATATTTTAAATACGACGCTAAAAATATGTTTATTTTTCTGATTTCATGAATACGTTAAAAATATGATATTTTTTCTATCTTCATGAACGCGCTAAAGATTTTATAAATTTTCCTACTTTCATTAATGCGCTAGAAATATGATAATTTTCCTTATTTTCATTAACGCGCTAGAGATATGATATTTTTCTCTACTTTCACATACATATGAGGACGACTTATAATTTTGGTGTCAATTTCATAACAACATTTTAGAACAACATATAATTTGGTGTCAAATGTCAAACCACTACTTATGAGAACATTATATAATTTGGTGGCAACATAAGGTATAAATTTTTGCATCGTGATTCAAAACATGAAACAAAAATTATGTTATGGTGTCACATTCATTTCATGAACTAACCTAAAACATGTAACCAAAATTATTTCTTTGGTGCCAACAAATCTATCATGATTCAAATCCATACATAGTACTTCATCAATAATTGATTCATTTTAATGAAAAACAATTCTATGTAAACTAACAAATTTAATTCTCTTATACAAATGGTATTTTTAATTTACATGTCATGATTCTATCAAAGTGATGTTTTTAATCTACATATAATGATTCTATCAAAGTGTTGTTTTTGTCCACACAACATATTTCTAATCAGAATGGCTTTTGAAATATAATATAACACTTCTATAAAATAAATGTTATTTTTAATCGAATAAACATCTAACTAAAATGTTATTTCTTTTTTTTCTTTTTTTTCCTAGCATAACATTTCTATAATATAATGGTATTTTTAAATCTGACCATAATCTAATTCAACAAAACATAAATAAATGATAATTTTATTTCTAACATAATAATCAATCACCTTAACAGATCATTCTAACAACATCAAACAAACCAAATCAATTTACATATACAACAACCTTAATTTACAGCAGAAAAAAAATGATTTTTTTTATAAGATTATAATCAATAAAGTTTAATTATTTTAAAAGAAAAGAATTCTCACCTCGCTTGAGATTTAGTCTAAATTTGATCTGCTCTGTTTCAGAACTAGCCTGTCCCAAGTTGTAGATCTCTCTGATACGAGTGCAACGCAACTTACGGTTCGTAAATTGGATCTCGTACGAAGAATATACGATAAATTACACATTTGATAATTTAGTAAATAATTAACTTAAATAATGAACTAAATTTTCCCTTTAACCTCTTAATCCAAATTCAGGCCGCCCTCATCATCTTCGTTCCAAGTATAAGGCGTTCACCGAAACGCATAAATTGATTTTCAAGTTATGTTTTGATCTGCCATTAGAGAAAGAAATGAGAAGATGAAAAATATACGTACAATGAAAATTGGCTGACGAGGTGGAACTGAATTTTATTTGGCATATGTGTAGATGGTCCAATAGGAGAAATAAATAATTATTCCACTGCATTGATTCCTATTAATTACAATTTTGATTGAACATTCAATTTTAATTCCAATTATAAATTAATTAATTCCATTTCATTCAAATACATAAATATGAATTTTATTACTTACCAAAACAAACCAAATTTTAATTTCAATTATGATAAATAAATTTACTATTTTTCAAGTAAGTTGGATTCCATTAATTACGAATTCAAAATTGTATTTCAATTATTAATTACACCAATAAATTTCCACAATCAATTACAAAATTAAATAATGAATTTATTAACCCCATTTAACATAAATAATTTAATATTTAATCCCAACTCTCAATAATTACCATATAGATCAATTGATAATTTAAATTTTAAATTCACATAAATAATGATACTTATTACAGGTGGATCTTCATTACATAAACAACGAACGTATATTATTCCCATATAAGTTAATTTAAAAAAAATTCAACATATATGAAATTCCAAATATGATTAAAATGGTTCTAGTTATAAATCTTATTTATGAGGACCCAAAATAGATCATTTACAATTACATTTATTTATATGACTTTTATATTTGTAGTTTCCATTTTGAAGTAATTGATTAACCTGCTGAATTTCCCATTTCAAATTTATTAGCATCCCAAAATCATAGATATATTAACTACTATACTTGTTATATCATTAGGAAAAAGTTTAGAATCGAATCAAATTCTTCTTTCTTAAATTTCCATATTAATCGTTTATTTTAATTTCCACTTATTACACTGTCATTTATTTTAGTTCTTTATTATGTGTGTGTATATATATGCATATATTTGTTATATTAATTTCCCCTAATTTAGAGTTACAATATTTAATTCTCATTTGTACTAATTGCAACCTTTCTGGCTTCATTACCATTTATTTCCTATTAACACCAACGATTACAATTGTAAATTTTCCTTTCATTATAGGTAACGTTAATTAATATGCATAAGTATCGGAGAACGTTTCAAATTCAAAACTACATTTAACGTTTATCTAATATTAATAACTAACATTGATTACTTGTGTTTTTGGATGGATATAGTATCAATATATATTTTTAACGTACTTATTACGTGTATGCTTATTTCTAAATTTCTATATTTACTCCTTTACAAAATTTGTTAATTTCAATTTATTTACAATCTAGTCCAAACTACTTACTAGAAAAATCATTCTTATGTTTTGACTTGCTAAGATTTAAAATCGTATTAACTTCTGTTGATTACATTTAAAAAAATGTAATTTCTTATCCAGTGTCACATTTTACATACAAATGAAATTTCCATTGTCTTCCTACTTTCTAATGTTTTATATTACAACAAAAATATAATATTTATTGTCTTCACTTTTCTAATATTTCATATTACAATAAAAATATAAATTTTTCCATCCTTATATTACATTACAAAGAAATGTAATCCTTTCTTTTCTTATGTTTTATTTCTAATATGACATAATTTAACACAAAGGGTATTTTTATTCTACATCTCTAACACGACAAGCTTGACATTTTTATACTAATACAACATGTATAACATAAATGGTAAATGTATGTTCTATCATAAATGACATAATTTAACTCCTAACATAATTGACAAAATTTGTGCTAACATGAATGACATATAAAAATAAATTTTATATATTCACATTCTTCTATGAATACTAATGACATATGAAAGGATATTTCTATTTGTTTACATTTTTTATGTAGTCTAATTATCATATAAAGTATAATTAACATGTTCACAATTTTCTATATATCCTAGTATCAAAATAAAGAACATTTATTTGTTTTCATCCAATGTATAATCACAAAACGACATTTTTGATTTTTTTTCCCGTTATTATTTAAATAAATTGTTTTAAATAGCCAAAACTCATTTAAATAACTTAAAATAAATTTTAAATTAGCCCCAAAATTCAGGGTTGTTACAGTCTCCCCCACTTAAAATCTTTTCGTCCTCGAAAAGTAACGAAGCTAAAAGTTGATTAATTAACTAACTAATTTATATATATATATTTTCTCCATAGGTTTAAATAATTTTATTAGTTGATTAACTTTCAAATATATAACTTTTATATATTCAAAAATCATATTTTCTAAAATAGATTATATATAATCACAAATACGTTAACAAATACGTTAATTATAAGCCCATCACTTTGGACTCATTCTAGGGTATTACTAACCCCATCTCTAATGAGTTTTCTCATTCTAGGATACTACTAATCCTATCTCTAATGAGTATCCTTATTGGATATTACTAATCCAATCACTGATGAGTCTTTTGTTCCGTTCTAATGAGTTGTACCCCAAAGATTTGAGCTAACCAAAGCTCTGATACCAACTGTAAAGAACCGTAAATTCCCGCTCTTTGGATCGACCATAAACCACACAAGTCTGACCCAAAAGTTGGAAATCCACGAATACTTTAACTTTGGGAATACAACACTATCAGAACAATAACAGCAGACTTTTATTACATTATAATAATGTTACATCAGAGTACAGAACATATCAGAGTACATTGAATAAAATTACAGAGGAAGATAAATTACAATATTATAATACATTGCAGCGGAAACAATAAAATAGATACAGCGGAAGATAACTATGCTCTGGACACAGCTTTAAGCTTCAATCCAGAATCCTGCTCGAGATAAGGACCAGTAGACAAACTACTCGACTGCCCGTGTGGAAAGAGGGAACCCGAGTTTGCAAAGGTGGAAACAAACAATGGGTCAATCATGGGACTGGTGTGAGAATTCTTAACTAATTTAACTAATAGTAATAAAGCAAATCCAAGGACCACGCCGCTAACGTGGAACGGTTTTACTCCAATGGATTGTCGTGCATAAATTAAAGTAAATCATTAAACAACGCAATGCTTTTGGAAAAATGAAACCATCATAAGACTCAAGTCCCATCACACAATGCAACGCAAACCAGAGGATAGGGTTTTACCTTATAATGGTCAAAAATGCTTGATACGATAAAAACGAATTTGATATTATTATAGTGTATATAACTTTTCAAAACAGTTCAATCATAATGTATCAATCCTAGGACACATAGATACCATAATACTATGCTTCCATACTAGCAATACAATGAAAACCGCATAAGGTCGTATTGGAAATTGGGTTTCCATCATGAGTCAAGGCTAGGGAGGAGCTCCTTACCGATTCGAGACACTCTAGCTAATGGCTCAGGATCCCCCGCAGTGAACCCTTGGATAACTGCAGATCCGGTCCACACATACAGCTTCGTGGATTGGCAATTCCTGAACACACGTTTCCCGGTCCTATAGGTCCTATCATCCGAGGCGCCTCATTCCATCATCTCCATAAGTAAAATGCCGGGCCGTGTTAAAGCCCAATCACCACTTCTAGCTAGAAAGAAACGTGCTGCTCTCCCTGCGTTCCCTTCTCACGTTTTAGACTCCGCCAGTGTGTGAGGCTCGCGAAGTCATGCTATACACCAAGCTATACCTAAACATGTGTAACAACCCAGAATTTTAACTATGTTTGATTTGTATTTTTATTTATTTAATTTTTGATTTTATGAATATAAATTGATTTTATTAGGTTTAAATATGAATTTTAACTTTGTATAAGTATTTTTTTTATGATTTTTATAAGAAAACTTATTTTGAAAATTTTAATTATAAGATTTATGTTTAAGTAATGATATTTTCTGATTTTGATAATATTGATTGGTAAAAATATGAATTTGGTAAAGGATAATTTATTTTATGATTTTACAAGAATGATTATTAATAAGTTGGATTTACTGATATTATTTGTCGTTCGATCGGATTTGTCAAAAGATAAAATAAATTAGTAGCATTAGTATTATGCGTTGCTCTTTGTTTTCATAACGTTTAAGGTAAATGCTACCAAAAACACATTCCTTCTCCTTTTTACAAGTGTTAAGACACTTGTAATTTTGCATGCAACATTCCATGCATGTAATACATATGTCCTATGATGTGTCACTCTCTCCTTACTCCTCTTTTCCTATAAATACCACCCTTTCCTTCCACTTTTTCATTCATTCTCACTTCTTTTCTTTCTCTCTTCTTCTTAAAGCTTATGGCCATGGTTTCCATGGCATAAGTCTTCCTCCTTTCCACCACCACCTTGCCAAAGTTCGTCATTTCTCCTCCTCCTCCTCTTATAATATAAAGAGAGATTAGTGTATATTATATTATATATATTTTTGTGAAGAAGACACTGCGTCGAAATACTGTCTGACGATTCACTCAACTAGGCTCGCCTACCGTGAAGATTTGGAGAGCTGTTAGGTGAGAACTTATAATTTAAAATTATTTGTTTAAATTAGTTAATTATAATTAGCTGAGATAATTAAAAAATTTTGATGATGATTTTGTGATGGATGTTATTATGTGAATGGATGTGCATGTAGTTAGATAATACACTGAACACTGGTAAGCGTTATTGACCGTAACGCTTGTGCACCGTTAAACTGTTTGTTTGTGATGAATGAATTCGTATCCATCTAGTTATATGGTTCATTTGGATAAATATGATTGCATTGAATGATATTACACACACACCCCGTGGTTGTGGAAATATATGGGTGATCGATTTAAAACTCCTTCCTATATATGATTTTATTCAATCATTAAATAATATTTAAATTGTTAGTTTTGAATTAAATATTAACTTTTTAAATATTGAATTAGGATTGGAAATGATTTGAATTATGTATTGATTCTGTACAACGATCTTTATATCTATCTGAAACCAGTTTTGGTAAAACATATTATTTTCAATTTAAATTCGAAATGAGATTTTGAAATTTGAATATGAACGATGTCTCTTTATATTTATAATATAATATACACCAGAACGTTCTAGGATGACAGAGAGGATAGTGTCTAGGCTTGGGTTTGGAAATGAAGTTTCCTGCTCTCCCTGGCTATCCCTAACTGATCCGACGAATGAGAAGGTTAATTTGAAGTTATTTCAATATAGAAATGAATAGGAATTTATGAAAATTGAATTTTAGATCCAAATAATTTGAAAAGTAAATCTAAATGATTTTAAAAGGGTTATATAAGGATATAACGATTTTCTAAGATATTTTGAAGTATCGTAGAATAATGGTTATTATGGTAAAAATAGAGCTTGTCGCATAACGACAATTTACGTATTTTAGATGCAACTTGAAACGCTTATAACTTTTGCAATCTAAATCGGATTTCCATGAAACGTAAAACATTTGATTTATATAAACAAGAACTTTCAAATGAGTGAAAGAAGATTTTAAATTCGAGTTATAATTTTCAAGTTATGTTTGAAACCGTTTTGGAAAAGATCGATGTAAGAACAATTGTTGCCCATAACTATAAACAGCTATTTTTAAATTATTTAAAAATATGGAAAAAAATTGTAAAATCATTACAAATTATGAAAAGGTGTTTTCAATTGTAAAGTTTAAGTTTTGGCTAAGATAAACGATATTTTGATCAAAATAGTTAAGATAACTGTTTTGTAACACTTTTGTAACACTTTTGGAACGCTATTGTAACGCTTTCTTCGGAAATAATCTATTTTGAAGTTTTAACCTGTAAACGATTTTCTGAACTGTAAGTAATGATTTGTGGAATGTTTTCAAAGGTTTAAGATTATTAGAAATATTTTATATGGAATTTAAATTGATACTAATACGGGTTTTTAATACTAAATAATTGGATATGGTTGGAGATAAATCTTCAGATGTTTGATATTAGTTCGGTAAATGAAAACTCTTATTATCTGAGGAATTTAAAAGGTAATTCACCGTTATTCCGCTTATAATATGAGTTGGATACGGAAATTAATATTGAAGATAAGTTGATGGTATTTCTATCCAGATCTAATGTCAAAGAGTTGAATAAACCTTTCAATTAAGATACGGGTTATCACCTTGATTTAAATAAGTTGGATAGAAATAATCTTCGATATTTGGTATGAACCTCATGAAGTAAATGTATACTATCTGGGGAATTTGAAAGATATTATTATATCGTTATTCTACTTATAGTATTCGTTGATTATGAGAATTTATATCGAATATAAGTGGATAAAATTTCTGTGTAATTTATGATTCAATGACGATTGATTTGGGTTCTGTCGTGAATCGTATCTTCAATAATACCATTCTTGAAACCCAATAAGATTGAGTTGTGGAAATTCGTATCGTAATTGGAATTTAGTCAAAATCTTCGATCCGAGGGAATTAAAAGTAAGAAATTGAAGCGAAGGTATACTCTTTGATTTCAAAGAAGTATTTAAGATGATAACGAGATGTACGAAATTATACAAGTTCAAATCTTTAGTTGTAAATGATTTGATAACTATGTGGAAGGAGATTTGAATTGAAAAGCCTATGTGAACCATAGCTACTATTTAAAGTACTCTTATTGCTTGGAAAGACCAGGATCGAGCATATGTTCGAAAACCATTCCAAGTAATAATACGACGTTATGAAGCAATTCGGGACTTGGTAAACGACGAATGAAGACCAGGAATATTTGAATTGTTTAGATTGATTGTTGATTAATGTCTCGGTTGGGTAGGCCACCCGATACGAGATGTGAGTTGCATGAGACCTGAACAAATTTAAGTATTTTCGGGTTGTTCCGTTCAGACCCAGAACGGTCTTGTATGGATGGTGTGTCTGACATTGAAATTGACTGCATAGCACTGATTTACGTTAATGAATATCGGATTTGTGGCAATATATTATTCTCGTCTCTAAGTCATATGAACTTAGAGGGTATGCATCGATTGAAATCAGTGATATGTCGTGAATTGTCAATGTGACATACCAAAGTTAGGAAACGACCTAGTAATGATCAAAGAATGGCTTATCGAAGCATGGCTTTGTGTATGACGTGACATCGACAAACCTCACACCCCGGATGATGAGAAACTGACGGTTAGGTTGTGTATATATATGAATTGATGATGACCGTTGCAGCAGTGGGAAACCCTTTATGACTTATGGAATAGGGTATGTTCGGGGGGCCGCGTCTGGTCGAAAACCGTTGATCTACCACGCGATTTGTATTGGTGTCCGCGTCTGGATGAAAAACCCTTGATTACATTTCGTTTGTGTTCCGATTGATCTTTCGTGCCAGGAATCATCAAGTTGGAAACCAAATCTCCAATACGTACCACACGATTTTGGTTTGTATATATATATGGCGACATAATAGGATGGGGTATTATGCCGTCTAGGATTAATACATTTATTTGAGATAGGTTTTCCACACTATATATATATTATGGCTTTGAAAGAGGATTTTACGTATGAAAGCATGTTTTGTTATCATAAGATAAACCTCGCCCATCTGGTGTGCGCCTGCATTGTGTGATGTGGGACGAGCTTATGATAACTTCATTTTAGAAAGGTCATTGCGTATTTATATGCACGGGTATTCACATGGAGTAAACCCGTTCCGTGTTAGCGGCGTGGTCTGGTGAAATTCCCAACTTTAAAATGAACCTAATAATAACTGTTTGAGTTCTCACACCAGTCCCACGACTGACCTAGAGTTTATTGTTCCCTCGCATAAACTCTGGGTGCCCATAATTTTGCATGGGCAGCTAGTAGTTTAGTTTGCAGTTGTAGATCGTTGGAGCAGGACTCAGAGTGGTTTTAGAGTTGGAGTTCATGCAAGAGATGGGAGCTTCTGCTATATCATACGATTTTCTTCCGCTGAGAGTATATTTTCTTTTCTTCCGCTGTATGTGTTGTAACTCTGATATTTTATGTAACTCTGATGTAACATTGTATTTCGCAATGAAAAATTCTGTTATTTTGTTCAATATATGTATTCACCCAAAACAATTCGTCCTTTTGAACGGTTTGAGTCGGTTTAATTACCGGCAAGAACTGGGCAAAAAGTCGGGTCGTTACAAGTTGGTATCAGAGCTTTGGTTATACAAAGCTATCGGGTACAACATATTTTGAACAAAGGATAGGGCTCATCAGAGCTATAGTATCTCATTAGAGATAGGGTTAGAAATGCCATAGAATGAGATTTCGGAATATTATGATGAGAGGGCGTATTTTTGAAATCTATATAAGGTATTTTTGAACAAGTTAGTCATTTCGAAAATAATAATTATTTGAAATAAAATATTTTGAAGAAGATTTGAAAATAAGATTTTTAAAGGAAATACTTCCAAAATAAAAAGGGCTCCTTAAAACTTCGAAAATCCAGCGTCGATCTGTTCGGAGTTATCGAGAAATAAGCGATTAATGAATTGGCTTTAATAAGCGTATTGAAGGAAAAAAAACGTCGAGCTCAGAATGAGAATTACAAATTATTTTGCAACCTATATATAAAAGATTTATATAAGAAGATCGTTAATTCAAAGCTATAGATTTGAAAGATAATCACCGTGTAATAAAAACGGTTGCGAGTATTTATTTGACGTCAAGGTTGGACGATCAAGTATGTAAGGATTTTGCATATACACCTAGCTAACGTATATATGAAGTCCAATATATACTAGATGGATATAGAATCATATTCTAGTTGCTTGGGGATAATTTTGGTGATTGATCGATCATCATCAGTCTTATTTTTGGGTTTTGAAAGTGGGATGACTATATGTTTCTGATCGAGACGTCAAGAAGTACTTAAAGCTGTATAGATAAACAATCGAAAGTGTTTTGCGACGTCCTCACAATTGTAAAATTGATTTTACAAATGACTTTCGAAGTATTGAATGTATTATGTTATGAAATGGGATATGCGAAAAAATGAATTTAACATAAGGTAGTTAAGTTAAATGCATACTTAACTGATAATTAGAAGCGTGAATCAGACTATTTTGTCAAAACCGCAAGGACATATTTTAGAAGCTAATCTCACTTGAAGAACTGAAAAGTGAAATTTTGAAAATGCATGTAAGCAAGCTCGGTTCACCCCATATTTCGATTTTGACGATATAATTTAATAAAATTACGGTAAATGTCTTAAGTGGGGGAGAAGACAGATTTTCTCACCTGAAGCTATACGAATTTTGAGAAACAAGGTTAATATGATAAAATGGGATATGTATTGAACAAATCAATTTAATTTTATATTTTCCCTTGTTAAGAGAAACCGGCATGAAAGAGTGGGTCAAACGAAAATTTCTCAACAAGTATTCACTTGAAACACAAAGGAAGAAAATGAAGTAGTTAAAGTAAGATTTATTCAAGAGGAAAATTATGAAAATTTAACGAGTATCCCATGATTAAACTATTAGAATTTGTATCCTTGTTTACATGTGAGTTCCCATCTTGGGCTAGACTGTCCATTCAAATTCCAACCATCTGCTATTGAGTAGTGTCATCCGTACCTTTGTATCATGTGCATTTGGCCAAGTATTTGATTCGAACCTTTGCACCTGTTGATGCTCATTAGATGTTGAATTTCTATTCCAAGCTCATGAAACCTGATTTGGTCTATGTATACCTTTCATGCACAAATTAGCATGGAACTTTTATGCATCTTTACTTTACTTGAGCACATGGAATTTTGACTTGATCTATGTATGCCTCTTTGTGCCATGTGAAACCGTGTCGATAACTTTAATTTGTCCAAGATATTTTGTTATAGAACCTCAATAAATGAGCTTTCTTTGAATTATAAAATCCAACTTATGAAAGAAAATTTGGATATTTAAATATTAATTTTGAGGATTTGGTTCCGGAAATTTTGAAATCAATGTTTTAGGATGTTTTTACCAATACTAGTTTGAATATACGCATAATGAGAGTGCGCAGAGGAAGCGTGATGGTATTTTTAAATAAAACTGTTTTAATAAATTGTACGGCTAGTTAAGTAAGAAAATGTTTCTAAACAAGACATGATATTTTAACAAGAATGAAAAAGAGATTTTATATATTTTGAATTTTAAAGTTCGATTAGGTGAATATGAAAACAAAAATTTGAATATTAAATGAGTATAAAAGTTAACTTATAAATGGGTTAATTTGGAAACGATTGAAATAAAAATTTGAAATAGAATGAGTATTTCAGAAATATAATTCTATCTCTTCCCTTGTCGCTGGGTTTGCTCGACCCATTGTCATATTTTGAATATCACCCCGAATTGTCATTATTCAACTTTATTTCGGAATTCTTCCTTTTTCCCTGCTCTGATAAAGCCATGGATAAGTGAATTAATTTAGACTGAAACCAGTATTTTGAATTATCTCTAAAATTGAACTTGATTTGTGTTCAGAGCAATAGAATTTCTAATACAGAATTTAGCCAAGATGTTATATTGCAAGATAATTGAACGATTAGGGAAAATTTTATTTGAGAACTTGGATTTAAATTTCTAATTTGAGCATTTAGTCTTATAATTCATAAGAAAACCATGGGTTCCGTAAGAGTAAGTTAGAAAGATAAATTTCTTAGGGTCATAGACCTCTAAGTACTAGATAGTATCTATCCCAGTTCTCCTTAATGGTAGGATAGCAGCTCTGAGTCTAACTCAGAGGATGCGATTTTTAAACAAGACCAATGACGACCCTAGTAATCACGAGATCATAGAACTATCCTTAGACTCTACCTTTAGTGAGAATCAGACAGAGTACCCTGAGAATGATGTGAGCCTCGGTTCTGACCATTACATTTCTGGTATGTTGAGAGAGAAATTGGAATTTAAAATTTTTGAAGGAGTTTAAATTTACTCGACTTCCTTTTCGAGGACGAAAAGTTTCTAAGGGGGGGGGTGAATGTAACATCCCAGAATTTTAACTATGTTTGATTTGGATTTTTATTTATTTAACTTTTGATTTTATAAATATAAATTGATTTTATTAGGTTTAAATATGAATTTTAACTTTGTATAAGTATTTTTTTATGATTTTTAAAAGAAAACTTATTTTGAAAATTTTAATTATAAGATTTATGTTTAAGTAATGATATTTTCTGATTTTGATAATATTGATTGGTAAAAATATGAATTTGGTAAAGGATAATTTATTTTATGATTTTACAAGAATGATTATTAATAAGTTGGATTTATTGATATTATTTGTCGTTCGATCGGATTTGTCAAAAGATAACATAAATTAGTAGCATTAGTATTATGCGTTGCTCTTTTTTTTCATAACGTTTAAGGTAAATGCTACGAAAAACACATTCCTTCTCCTTTTTACAAGTGTTAAGACACTTGTAATTTTGCATGCAACATTCCATGCATGTAACATACATGTCCTATGATGTGTCACTCTCTCCTTACTCCTCTTTTCCTATAAATACCACCCTTTCCTTCCACTTTTTCATTCATTCTCACTTCTTTTCTTTCTCTCTTCTTCTTAAAGCTTATGGCCATGGTTTCCATGGCATAAGTCTTCCTCGTTTCCACCACCACCTTGCCAAAGTTCTTCATTTCTCCTCCTCCTCCTCTTATAATATAAATAGAGATTAGTGTATATTATATTATATATATTTTTGTGAAGAAGACACTGCGTCGAAATACTGTCCGACGATTCACTCAACTAGGCTCGCCTACCGTGAAGATTTGGAGAGCTGTTAGGTGAGAAGTTATAATTTAAAATTATTTGTTTAAATTAGTTAATTATAATTAGCTGAGATAATTAAAATTTGTTGATGATGATTGTGTGATGGATGTTATTATGTGAATGGATGTGCATGTAGTTAGATAATACACTGAACACTGGTAAGCGTTATTGACCGTAACGCTTGTGCACCGTTAAACTGTTTATTTGTGATGAATGAATTCGTATCCATCTGGTTATATGGTTCATTTGGATAAATATGATTGCATTGCATGATATTACACACACACCCCGTGGTTGTGGAAATATATGGGTGATCGATTTAAAATCTCCTTCCTATATACGATTTTATTCAATCATTAAATAATATTTAAATTGTTAGTTTTGAATTAAATATTAACTTTTTAAATATTGAATTAGGATTGGAAATGATTTGAATTATGTATTGATTCTGTACAACGATCTTTATGTCTATCTGAAACCAGTTTTGGTAAAACATATTATTTTCAATTTAAATTCGAAATGAGATTTTGAAATTTGAATATGAACGATGTCTCTTTATATTAATAATATAATATACACCAGAACGTTTTAGGATGACAGAGAGGATAGTGTCTAGGCTTGGGTTTGGAAATGAAGTTTCCTGCTCTCCCTAACTGATCCGACGAATGGGAAGGTTAATTTGAAGTTATTTCAATTTAGAAATGAATTGGAATTTATGAAAATTGAATTTTAGATCCAAATAATTTGAAAAGTAAATCTAAATGATTTTAAAAGGGTTATATAAGGATATAACGATTTTCTAAGATATTTTGAAGTATCGTAGAATAATGGTTATTATGGTAAAAATAGAGCTTGTCGCATAACGACAATTTACGTATTTTAGATGCAACTTGAAACGCTTATAACTTTTGCAATCTAAATCAGATTTCCATGAAACGAAAAACATTTGATTTATATAAACAAGAACTTTCAAATGAGTGAAAGCAGATTTTAAATTCGAGTTATAATTTTCAAGTTATGTTTGAAACCGTTTTGGAAAAGATCGATGTAAGAACAATTGTTGCCCATAACTATAAACAGCTATTTTTAAATTATTTAAAAATATGGAAAAAATTTGTAAAATCATTACAAATTATGAAAAGGTGTTTTCAATTGTAAAGTTTAACTTTTGGCTAAGATAAACGATATTTTGATCAAAATAGTTAAGATAACTGTTTTGTAACACTTTTGTAACACTTTTGGAACGCTATTGTAACGCTTTCTTCGGAAATAATCTATTTTGAAGTTTTAACCCGTAAACGATATTCTGAACTGTAAGTAATGATTTGTGGAATGTTTTCAAAGGTTTAAGTGTATTAGAAATATTTTATATGGAATTTAAATTGATACTAATACGGGTTTTTAATACTAAATAATTGGATATGGTTGGAGATAAATCTTCAGATGTTTGATATTAGTTCGGTAAATGAAAAATCTTATTATCTGAGGAATTTAAAAGGTAATTCACCGTTATTCCGCATATAATATGATTTGGATACGGAAATTAATATTGAAGATAAGTTGATGGTATCTCTATCCAGATCTAATGTCAAAGAGTTGAATAAACCTTTCAATTAAGATACGGGTTATCACCTTGATTTAAATAAGCTAGATAGAAATAATCTTCGATATTTGGTATGAACCTCATGATGTAAATGTATACTATCTGGGGAATTTAAAAGATATTATTATATCGTTATTCTACTTATAGTATTCGTTGATTATGAGAATTTATATCGAATATAAGTGGATAAAATTTCTGTGTAATTTATGATTCAATGATGATTGATTTGGGTTCTGTTGTGAATCGTATCTTCAATAATACCATTCTTGAAACCCAATAAGATTGAGTTGTGGAAATTCGTATCATAATTGGAATTTAGTCAAAATCTTCGATCCGAGGGAATTAAAAGTAAGAAATTGAAGCGAAGGTATACTCTTTGATTTCAAAGAAGAATTTAAGATGATAACGAGATGTACGAAATTATACAAGTTCAAATCTTTAGTTGTAAATGATTTGATAACTATGTGGAAGGAGATTTGAATTGAAAAGCCTGTGTGAACCATAGCTACTGTTTAAAGTACGCTTATTACTTGGAAAGACCGGGATCGAGCATATGTTCGAAAACCATTCCAAGTAATAATACGACGTTATGAAGCAATTCGGGACTTGGTAAACGACGAATGAAGACCGGGAATATTTGAATTGTTTAGATTGATTGTTGATTAATGTCTCGGTTGGGTAGGCCACCCGATACGAGATGTGAGTTGCATGAGACCTGAACAAATTTAAGTATTTTCGGGTTGTTCCGTTCAGACCCAGAACGGTCTTGTATGGATGGTGTGTCTGACATTGAAATTGACTGCATAACACTGATTTACTTTAATGAATATCGGATTTGTGGCAATATATTATCCTCGTCTCTAAGTCATATGAACTTAGAGGGTATGCATTGATTGAAATCAGTGATATGTCGTGAATTGTCAATGTGACATACCCAAGTTAGGAAACGAGCTAGTAATGATCAAAGAATGGCTTATCGAAGCATGGCTTTGTGTATGACGTGACATCGACAAACCTCACACCCCGGATGATGAGAAACTGGCGGTTAGGTTGTGTATATATATGAATTGATGATGACCGCTGCAGCAGTGGGAAACCCCTTATGACTTATGGAATAGGGTATGTTTGGGGGGCCGCGTCTGGTCGAAAACCGTTGATCTACCTCGCGATTTGTATTGGTGTCCGCGTCTGGATGAAAAACCCTTGATTACATTTCGTTTGTGTTCTGATTGATCTTTCGTGCCAGGAATCATCAAGTTGGAAACCAAATCTCCAATACGTACCACACGATTTTGGTTTGTATATATATATATATATATATATATATATATGGCGACATAATAGGATGGGGTATTATGCCGTCTAGGATTAATACATTTATTTGAGAAAGGTTTTCCACACTATATATATATATATTATGGCTTTGAAAGAGGATTTTACATATGAAAGCATGTTTGGTTATCATAAGATAAACCTCGCCCATCTGGTGTGCGCTTGCATTGTGTGATGTGGGACGGGCTTATGATAACTTCATTTTAGAAAGGTCATTGCGTATTTATATGCACGGTTATTCACATGGAGTAAACCCGTTCCGCGTTAGCGGCGTGGTCTGGTGAAATTCCCAACTTTAAAATGAACCTAATAATAACTGTTTGAGTTCTCACACCAGTCCCACGACTGACCTGGAGTTTATTGTTCCCTCACCTAAACTCTGGGTGCCCATAATTTTGCACGGGAAGCTAGTAGTTTAGTTTGCAGTTGTAGATCGTTGGAGCAGGACTCAGAGTGGTTTTAGAGTTGGAGTTCATGCAAGAGATGGGAGCTTCTGCTATATCATACAATTTTCTTCCGCTGAGAGTATATTTTCTTTTCTTCCGCTGTATGTGTTGTAACTCTGATATTTTATGTAACTCTGATGTAACATTGTATTTCACAATGAAAAATTCTGTTATTTTGTTCAATATATGTATGCACCCATAACAATTCGTCTTTTTGAACGGTTTGAGTCGGTTTAATTACCGGCAAGAACTGGGCAAAAAGGCGGGTCGTTACAACAGGCTATGCTTTGATCATCCCACAAGGCCTGCTTTTCAACAAAGCCTTGATCATATGCATCTTAGCATGCCACATCGTCACTCCATATCACACTACCAATCCTTTGCTAAATATATGAAAGGGTGTTAAGCAAGAAAATAAATTCTCCGCCACCAAACATTCATACATTCGACAGAAAATCAATAAATACAATATAAAGGAGTACAATGTCAGACACACATTCCATTTATAAGCTTATGCTCTGGATCTGAGCGAAAGCCAAATCCGTATAAATCAGCACTACGTCCGGATAACTACCATTTTAGCCCCGTCTTGGGAGCAAATCAATCAAGGGCCTCAATACTAGTTACCCATTCGATGTGAAGATCGTCGGTCTTCCATCACCGTCTTCAATTCTTCGAACGTCGTATCATTATTTGGAATGAGAGTAAACTCGGACTTTCCAAATAACTCTCGCATATATAAATTTGAAAACCATTTCATATCGTTGTTAATAATTTATAACGATTTATCGCTATTTTTACTTTACATACACATCCTAAACATAACAATGTATATTTTACTCTTCCATTTTTCAATCTACGCCAAATGTATATTTGGTTTCATTATTTTTCTAATGAAAATCCTTTCCTTAGAAATGTAAATTTCTAATCTTATTATTTACATTGAAAAATGTAAATTTCTATTCCTATTTTATTTACATTGAGAAATGTAAACTTATACTTCAATATATTATTATATTGAAAATGTAACCTTTATTTCATATTCTATTTACATTGGAAAATATAAATTCCTAATCATTCTTTTGCTTACATTGAAAAATGTAAATTCTTTTATTTACATATAAAAAATATAATTTCTATTTCATCCTTATTTACATTGAAAAATGTAGGTTTCTATATTACACCAATTACACAAAAAAATGTAACTTCCTATTTTCCTTTTATTTACATTAAGAAAAATGTAACTTTTCTAATATTTACATTAAGAAAAATGTAAAACTTTTAGAATCCTTAACTTATTTTATTAAAAATATAACTTTCTTTTATAACAAACTTGGAGGTGAAAATATTCATTTCATTATTAAAACATAACGGTGTGAAAATAACGTCCATTTCTAAGTTATCCATTCATATTTTAATATGGGTCAGACCTCTCACATTAGGCCTGCAACTTGTGGATGCAGGAAAGGCCGGTCGGTTCCGGGCAGACTTCTCCCACAAGTTGGGCTTAACCTCGTGTCTTGGCCCAATTGGTATTTGTGCACTTGGACCTCTCACATTAGGCCCAACATTTGTGGCTGCTGGATATGCTGGTCGGGTCCGGGCAGACTTCCACCACAAATGTAACCTAACCTCGTGTCCAAGTACAATTGTAATTTTTAATTATAATTATAAATATTTTAATGAAAATTATTTTTGTAACGACCCGGAAAATCTGAACCAATTTAAAAATTTTAAATTGGCTAAAATAGTGGATTTTAAATATTTAAAATAAATATTTTAAATAATAACGATGAAATGTAAGTTTGAATCGACATTTGAAAACGAATATAATTAATTCTAATTATAAACAAGGCCTGAAATGGCTCGGTAGTTTCAAAATTTGAATTCAAACTTTGACTGACTGTACCGGGTGCAAAACAAAGCGGATTTGAGTGAAACCAAAAATATTTAAATCTGTTAGTGAATACCTTTCTAACGAATCTGAAAAATCGAAGTTTCATTGCGGGAAGCAAAAGTTATGGCTAAATGAATTTTCAGAAAGTTCGCTATGGAATTTATATAGCCCGTGAAATTGGCCATTTTGCAAACGACCTCGGAATTCGACGGAACCACTTTTGTTGGATCCGGGATGTGATGTTATTGCTATGTTTCAAATTTCATAATTTTTGAAGCTATTATGTGAGCGTGGCAAAGGAAAACGTGTTTTGGTCAATTATAGTTAAATTGGATCGACCAGAAATGGGCCATTTTTCAAACGGTCTCAGAATTCGACGAAACTAGTTTTGTTGGGACCGTATCGTCAAAACATAGCTGGATTTATTTTTCTCGAATTTTTCGAATCAGTTTGTGGCCCTGGCAAATTGAAATGTACGTTCAAATTAAATATTGAATGTTTTATATTATAATCTGAATGAAAACTGACTTAAACAGTCGAATGGGTCTACGAAACATATCCCATTGTGTTCGGAATTGGGGTAAAACGCTAGGGACGATAGTCGTTGGGTTTGAAAAGGTGTTCATTTGTGAAAACCCTAATTTTCTGAAATATATATTCCGGCCAATCAGAATTTTCCTTCATAAATTAATTTATTAAAAATCTCAACCCCCCCCCCCCCATTATCCGATATCGACGCCGGAACCCTCCCCTATCTTCCCGTCCACTTTCCGATGAAACCACGCCCGATAGACCCGACCACAGTTGAACTTTTCGAAGAGCTCGACGCCCTCTTCAAATCAAAACAAACCGCACCTCTTATCGTGCAGCCTATCGCGAGAACGAACCCTCCAAAGTTTGCCAGTTTCACACCGATTTCCGGCCAGGGTTGGAGTTTGAGCTCCACCATCTTCCTGGCGCAGAGGCGCCTCTCGAGGCCCGTCAACGTGGTGCAGTTGGATCTCGACGAAGTGCAGCGGATTTGATTTTAATTCGAACTCTAGTTTCGAAGATTCAAGAGAGGTAACGGGTTTAAATTTCTGAACTGAAATTAACACTTAAAGTGTTGCAAAACTATGAAAAATCATATCTTTTTCGTGTGTTGACGAAGTTCGATGAAACAGGAAACATCGTGACCGTGTGGACGTCTTCTACATTTTAGAAGAGACCGCATATTTTTCTGAGCCTTCTGCTATTTTTGGTGGAGTGGAACCCAATGTGAGATTTCTAATTTATAAACGATATGGAAAACGACGATGTACAAATTATATAATCGATGTATGAGTTATATAAGCGTTGTACACCTCTTGTATAAGCGTTGTATAAGTTGTACGTTCGATGTATAAGTTGTATATGCGTTGTAAAAATTATATATGTGTTGAAATAGAAGTGAAATGCTATATATATATATATATATATATATATATATATATATATATATATATATATAAACGCCCCTCGTCCACAAACCTTGGACGATATTTATTGGTTGTGATTGGTGTGAAAATTGATTGATAGCGAATGGTTGATTGAAATTGTTTGTGGTTGAAATTGATTGATTGTGGTTGAAAAATACCCGTTTGTGGTTGAGAAATATTTGGTTGAAACCACGTAGGATTAGTTTGTGGAAATGAAAAAATATACATGCCGCCTACATGCGAACTAGATGCATGATTCCCCATTGTCAAAAGCTGCGAGGCTTTAAGGTAGAGCGAGGAGCCGTACTAGGGACGGTCCCGGTTTTAACTACCCTGCCGTTATGCTGCCGAAATTTTGAATAATATTCATGTTTTAGAATTATTTTCTGTGTTGAAATTATATTCGTCCGTTGAATAGAAAACTTTCATGTGTTAAATTGAAATTCATTCGTTGAATAGAAATTCATGTGTTGAATGGTATTCGTGTTTTAAATATAAAAATCACCTTTTTTAACTATATATATAAACTATAGAAAACCTTCATGTGTTGAATCGAAATTCATTCATTGAATTGAAATTCGTGTGTTGAATGGTATTCATATTTTAAAAGAAATTGTTTTATAATAAAAACCCTATTTTTATTACCTATATGAACTATATAAAATAGTCGTGTTTTAAAATAAATTGTTTTACATTAAAAATCACATTTTTATTATATACTTGAATTGTTAAAAATAGTAAAGTGTTGAAATAGAAGACAGTTAGATAAAATGTCATTTTTATCAAATGTATGAAATTCATATAGTTTTGAAATCGAAGAATCGATATATATATATATATATATATATATATATATATATATATATAAATAGAATTGAAATATACCGAATAACGAAGCTATAGTTCGTATTTTGAAACCTTGATTTCAAACGATTAGTGCGGTAGATCCGACCATCGGATTTTCCCGAAATCGCAACCGTTGGGTTTGCTTTGGAAATATCTTTCCAACGACACCAATTTTATAAAGATCCAACGGTTGAATTGTCTGGAATGTTTAATTCAAATCTGAAGAAAAACAGCACCAGAATCGATTATATTTATATATATATATAAATATAATTATATTAAATCGAATAACGACGCTGTAGTTCGTAATTTGAAATCGAAACTTCAAACGATTATACAGGGAGATCCAACCGTCGGATTTTCCCGAAACTGGAACCGTTGGATTCGTTTTGAAAAGATCTTTCTAATGATGTAAATTTTGTGAAGATCCAACGGTTAGATTTTCATATATGTGTAAATCAAATCTGAAGAAAAACATCGCCACGGCCACGATATGGCCCGAAGCGTCGTTTTGAATAAATTGGCTATTTTAAAATAAATAAAATTAGCGAAAAATTGTTATAAAATATTATAAACGATATGGATGTGAAATTTGGAAACTAACTGAAGGTTGGCTAAGTCGAATGGTTTCCTGGGTGTTGATCTGATGTTGGTTTCGGCCTACGGGGTTAATATTTGGGAAATCGTTCTCTTACTGATCTACGGTTAGTGACTAATGAATTGAAATGATGCGTATGTTGTGTTTGTGTAGCACTTGTTTATTATATACGCGAGTTGCTCAGAAAGACCGGGTTTATCCCATTCTGAATAACTGAATCGACGATAAGAAATTGAAGATGAAGACGGTAGTAGAAGACCGGAAATCTTCACCTCGTTTGGATGGTAACTGATGTCCTGATTGGGAGACATCCCGAAATATGGATAATGAGTGGTGATCGTCCAGACATACGTGGAGATCGATGGGTTTGCGAGGTATATAGTGCCTTCGGTTTCGTTCAGACCCAGAACAGACTTGTAAATGGACTGTGTGTCTGACATTGGATTTATTCTGTGTTGATTGATCTCTATTAAATATACATTTGTTTGGCGGCGGAGAATTTATTCTTTTTCTTAATGCCCATCTCTTAAACGCACGAGCTCAGAGGTTTTATATCGATGGATATCAGTCGCATGGCATGAATTGCTAGTGTGGCATGACTAAGTAGCAAATGATCAGTGCTTCTGTTGAAAAGCAAAGTCTTGTGGTGATGATCAAAGCACCGCCTGTGTGGCGTAGCTTTGTGTATAACGTGAATTCGCATGCCTCACACCTCGGTATGAACCAGAAACGGGAGAAGGACCTCAGGGAGGGCATGCGTTTCTTTCTAGCTAGGAGTTGTGTCGGTGTTTTAAAACGGCCTGACATTTTACTTATGTGGATGATGGATAGCGAGGCGCCTCAGATATATCGGTCGATCCAGGTCCAATGGAGTCATTCGTTGGCTCATTTACGCCCCATAGGGCGGGGAAACATAGTGTTCAGGAATTTTAATCCACATCGGTGGATCGGCCCTCTCGCTCCAAGGGTCGATTTGTTCTGATCCTGAGTGGCGGGCTAGAGCGTCTCGAATTCGGTAAGGACTATCTTTTGCCTTGGTTTATGACGGAAATCCAATTTCCAAATACGTGACTGTGCGGTTTTAATTGTATATATATGGCGACATGATATATGGTACTCATGCCGTCTAGGATTGATAGTTATGATTCAAAATTGTTTTGAAACATGTAAACAATAGTAATAATATCAAATGCTTTTGTTTTATTCGTATCAAGCATATTTTGGCCATTATAAGGTAAAACTCTATCCTCCGGTTTGCTTTGCATTGTGTGATGGGAACTGAGTCTTATAATGGCTTCATTTTTATAAAAAGCATTGCGATATTTAAAAGAATGATTTGTTTTAAAGCACTGGCAATCCAACGGAGTAAACCCGTTCCATGAAAGTGGCGTGGTCCTGTGATTAGCCATGTTAAAAATGTGTTGAGTAGATTTCTCATACCAGTCCCATGACTGACTCGTAGTTTGTTTCACTTTCAAACTCGGGTGCCCCTTTTTCTACACAGGCAGCCTTGTATTCAGGTTTAGCTGGCTCTTTCTGGATAGCTGGAGCTGAAGATGGATTCTATTATTTATCTCTTTTTATGTTGTTCAGCTCCTAGTACATATTATGTTTGTTTTCCGCTGTAGACATTTATGTATAGCTGAACTGTATTTGTACAAAGTATGATCCTGTATACTGTGTAACTCTGATGATTTCATTTATCTAGTATATTCTTTTGTTCATTATCTAGTGTATTTATTTATTTCTGTTCTGCTGTTATCTGTTTATGTGTTATATTCCAAGGATTACCCTTGCCACCGTCAGTACGGGGTGCGGGGTTGTCTCATTTGGTATCAGAGCTTTGGTTAAGCTTAGCTCTGGTATATAACACATTAGCGAACTCGTCAGAGATAGAACAATTAGTGTTCTAGGACGAGTAACTCAATACAGATAGGATTAGCAATATCCTAGTGTGAGTACAGCAGAATCAGAACAACTCGTTAGAGATGGGGTCAGAAGTGCCTCAGAACGAGTCGAGGATAATATGTTTTTAAATGACGTATTTGTGAATATATATATAGTCTGGTTTTAGAAATATGATTTTTGAATATATAAAAGATATATATTTGAAAAGTTAAAAAGTTAAAAACAAATTGATTGCTGTTTGTATTTTGTGATAGTAGATTTGATTAATTAAAATTATTGAAACGATAGTTAATTTAATCAATAATAGAATGAATGGTAGAATTTATTCGATTAAACCACACATTGAACTGATTAGAAAATAGATAGAAATATATACTTGTGCATTATATATGTTTGAACAGGTAAATGGATAGCTGTTGAGTAAAGATTTTATTTGCGTGCCCGACAAATAGGTAAACCTTAATGAGTTGGATGCGAAATATTATTATATCAACTCCTTTGAATGCCATTGGATGTGGAGTGCTGGTTGTTCTGTGTGAAATAATAAACATCGCCATAGGATAGTAACAATTAATTTTGAACTACACTACATGGCATACTTCTGAAGATAGGCATACTTCATCATATACCACATAAGCATTTCGAGCTTGTGTGACAAGGTGGAAGATTTACCATACGAGCGAGAGGCTTGTATGGCGATGAATTTTTTTTACAGGTTGAACTGATGACTGATATGACCATATAAATTGTAACGATAAAATTGCCAGATTAATAAAAAACCCCACACAGGTCTGGAGTTGACAATCATCACGTCTCTCTAGTTATTAGATACGGCCCATGGATTATTTATTTCCCACACGGGACGAGGTGACGAAGATTTATCCTCTGGAGCAATTAAAATGCACACTCCCTCAGGCTTTGACAGGGTGATGAGAATTTATTCTCTGGAGTTATTATCTATACACGCTCCCCTGTAAGCACCAGAATATATCACTATAAATATGTGTATGCTTTATAGGATTTATTGGGTACCTAATACGACCCAATAAATTTCCAAACCTCTCCCCGTACAAAGGAGGTTATGGAGAAATTTTTCGAAAATTCCGGGTGTTAGCCAAATTTTTGAAGAATTTGAAAATTCTCAGAAATGGAAAAGTTGGAGAATGGAAGCCAGATCGAACGTAGAGTTGATTGATCAAACCACTTTCGACTTTGTTCCTTTTCGGGGACGAAAATTTTTAAGTGGGGGAGATTGTAACGACCCGGAAAATCTGAACCAATTTAAAAATTTTAAATTGGCTAAAATAGTGGATTTTAAATATTTAAAATAAATATTTTAAATAATAACGATGAAATGTAAGTTTGAATCGACATTTGAAAACGAATATAATTAATTCTAATTATAAACAAGGCCTGAAATGGCGCGGTAGTTTCAAAATTTGAATTCAAACTTTGACTGACTGTACCGGGTGCAAAACAAAGCGGATTTGAGTGAAACCAAAAATATTTAATTCTGTTAGTGAATACCTTTCTAAGAATCTGAAAAATCGAAGTTTCATAGCGGGAAGCACAAGTTATGGCCAAATGAATTTTCAGAAAGGTCGCTATGGAATTTATATAGCCCGTGAAATTGGCCATTTTGCAAACGACCTCGGAATTCGACGAAACCACTTTTGTTGGATCCGGGATGTGAAGCTATTGCTAGGTTTCAAATTTCATAATTTTTGAAGCTAGTATGTGAGCGTGGCAAGGGAAAACGTGTTTTGGTCAATTATAGTTAAATTGGATCGACCAGAACTGGGCCATTTTTCAAACGGTCTCAGAATTCGACGAAACTAGTTTTGTTGAGACCGTATCGTCAAAACATAGCTGGATTTATTTTTCTGGAATTTTTCGAATCAGTTTGTGGCCCTGGCAAATTGAAATGTACGTTCAAATCAAATATTGAATGTTTTATATTATAATCTGAATGAAAACTTACTGAAACAGTCGAATGGGCCTACGAATCATATCCCATTGTGTTCGGAATGGGGGTAAAACGCTAGGGACGACAGTCGTTGGGTTTGAAAAGGAGTTCATTTGTGAAAACCCCAATTTTTTGAAATATATATATTCCGACCAATCAGAATTTTCCTTCATAAATTAATTTATTAAAAATCTCAAAATAAAAACCTCCCCCTGTTATCTGATATCGACGGCGGAACCCTCCCCTATCTTCCCGTACACTTTCCGGCGAAACCTCGCCTCGATAGACCCGGCCACAGTTGAACTTCTCGAAGAGCTCGACGCCCTCTTCAAACCAAAACAAACCGCACCTCCTATCGTGCAGCCTATCGCGAGAATGAACCCTCCAAAGTTCGCCAGTTTCGCACCGATTTCCGTCCAGGGTTGGAGTTCGAGCTCCACCATCTTCCTGGCGCAGAGGCGCCTCTTGAGGCCCGTCAACGTGGTGCAGTTGGATCCCGACGAAGTGCAGCGGATTTGATTTTAATTCAAACCCTAGTTTCGAAGATTCAAGAGAGGTAACGGGTTTAAATTTCTGAACTGAAATTAACACTTTAAAGTGTTGCAAAACTTTGAAAAATCATATCTTTTTCGTGTGTTGACGAAATTCGATGAAACAGGAAACATCGTGACCGTGTGGACGTCTTCTACATTTTAGAAGAGACCGCATATTTTTCTGAGCCTTCTGCTATTTTTGGTGGAGTGGAACCCAATGTGAGATTTCTAATTTATAAACGATATGGAAAACGATGATGTATAAATTATATAATCGATGTATGAGTTATATAAGCGTTGTACACCTCTTGTATAAGCATTGTATAAGTTGTACGTTCGATGTATAAGTTGTATATGCGTTGTAAAAATTATATATGTGTTGAAATAGAAGTGAAATGCTATATATATATATATATATATATATATATATATATATATATATGCCCCTCGTCCACAAACCATGGACGATATTTATTGGTTGTGATTGGTGTGAAAATTGATTGATAGCGAATGGTTGATTGAAATTGTTTGTGGTTGAAATTGATTGATTGTGGTTGAAAAATACCCGTTTGTGGTTGAGAAATATTTGGTTGAAACCACATAGGATTAGTTTGTGGAAATGAAAAAATATACATGTCGCCTAAATGCGAACTAGATGCATGATTCCCCATTGTCAAAAGCTGCGAGGCTTTAAGGTAGAGCGAGGAGCCGTACTAGGGACGATCCCGGTTTTAACTACCCTGCCGTTATGCTGCCGAAATTTTGAATAATATTCATGTGTTAGAATTATTTTCCTGTGTTGAAATTATATTCGTCTGTTGAATAGAAAACCTTCATGTGTTGAATTGAAATTCATTCGTTGAATAGAAATTCATGTGTTGAATGGTATTCGTGTTTTAAATATAAAAATCACCTTTTTTAACTATATATATAAACTACAGAAAACCTTCAAGTGTTGAATCAAAATTCATTCATTGAATTGAAATTCATGTGTTGAATGGTATTCATATTTTGAAAGAAATTGTTTTATAATAAAAATCCTATTTTTATTACCTATATGAACTATATAAAATAGTCGTGTTTTAAAATAAATTGTTTTACATTAAAAATCACATTTTTATTATATACATGAATTGTTAAAAATAGTGAAGTGTTGAAATAGAAGACAGTTAGATAAAATGTCATTTTTATCAAATGTATAAAATTCATATAGTTTTGAAATCGAAGAATCGATAAATATATATAAATAGAATTGAAATATATCGAATAACGAAGCTGTAGTTCGTATTTTGAAACCTTGATTTCAAATGATTAGTGCGGGAGATCCGACCATCGGATTTTCCCGAAATCGCAACCATTGGTTTCGCTTTGGAAATATCTTTCCAACGACACCAATTTTATAAAGATCCAACGGTTGGATTGTCTGGAATATTTAATTCAAATCTGAAGAAAAACAGCGCCAGAGTCGATTATATATATATAAATATATAAATATAATTATATTAAATCGAATAACGACGCTGTAGTTCGTAATTTGAAATCAAAACTTCAAACGATTATACAGGGAGATCCAACCGTCGGATTTTTCCGAAACTGGAACCGTTGGATTCGTTTTGAAAAGATCTTTCTAATGATGTAAATTTTGTGAAGATCCAACGTTTAGATTTTCAGATATGTGTAAATCAAATCTGAAGAAAAACAGCGCCACGGCCGCGTTATGGCCCGAAGGGTCGTTTTGAATAAATTGGCTATTTTAAAATAAATAAAAATAGTGATAAATCATTATAAAATATTATAAACGATATGGATGTGAAATTTAGAAACTAACTGAAGGTTGGCTAAGTCGAATGGTTTCCTGGGTGTTGATCTGATGTTGGTTTCGGCCTTCGGGGTTAATATTTGGGAAATCGTTCTCTTACTGATATACGGTTAGTGACTAATGAATTGAAATGATGCGTATGTTGTGTTTGTGTAGCACTTGTTTATTATATACGCGAGTTGCTCAGAAAGACCGAGTTTATCCTACTCTGAATAACCGAATCGATGATAAGAAATCGAAGATGAAGACGGTGGTTGAAGACCGGAAATCTTCACCTCGTTTGGATGGTAACTGATGTCCTGATTGGGAGGCATCCTGAAATATGGACAATGAGTGGTGATCGTCCAGACGTACGTGGAGATCGATGGGTTTGCGAGGTATATAGTGCCTCCGGTTTCGTTCAGACCCAGAACGGACTTGTAAATGGACTGTGTGTCTGACATTGGATTTTATTCTGTGTTGATTGATCTCTATTAAATATACATCTGTTTGGCGGCGGAGAATTTATTCTTTTCTTAACGCCCTTCTCTGAAACGCACGAGCTCAGAGGTTGTATATCGATGGATATCAGTCGCATGGCATGAATTGCTAGTGTGGCATGCCTAAGTAGCAAATGATTAGGGCTTCTGTTGAAAAGCAAAGTCTTGTGGTGATGATCAAAGCACCGCCTGTGTGGCGTAGCTTTGTGTATAACGTGAATTCGCGAGCCTCACACCACGGTATGAACCAGAAACGAGAGAAGGACCTCAGGGAGGGCATGCGTTTCTTTCTAGCTAGGAGTTGTGTCAGTGTTTTTACACGGCCTGACATTTTACTTATGTGGATGATGGATAGCGAGGCGCCTCGGATATATCGGTCGATCCGGGACCGATAGAGTCATTCGTTGGATCATTTACGCCCCATAGGGCGGGGAAACGTAGTGCTCAGGAATTTTAATCCACATCGGTGGACCGACCCTGTCGCTTCAAGGGTCGATGCGTTCTGATCCTGAGGGGCGGGCTAGAGCGTCTCGAATTCGGTAAGGACTATCTTTTGCCTTGGTTCATGACGGAAATCCAATTTCCAAATACGTGACTGTGCGGTTTTGATTGTATATATATATGGCGACATGATATATGGTACCCATGCCGTCTAGGATTGATAGTTATGATTCAAAATTGTTTTGAAACATGTAAACACTAGTAATAATATCAAATGCTTTTGTTTTATTCGTATAAAGCATAATTTGTCCATTATAAGGTAAAACTCTATCCTCCGGTTTACGTTGCATTGTGTGATGGGAACTGAGTCCTATAATGGCTTCATTTTTATAAAAAGCATTGCGATATTTAAAAGAATGATTTGTTTTAAAGCACTGGCAATCCAATGGAGTAAACCCGGTCCACGAAAGCGGCGTGGTCTTGTGATTAGCCATATTAAAAATGTGTTGAGTAGATTTCTCATACCAGTCCCATGACTGACTCGTAGTTTGTTTCACTTTCAAACTCGGGTGCCCCTTTTTCTACACGGGCAGCCTTGTATTCAGGTTTAGCTGGCTCTTTCTGGATAGATGGAGCTGAAGATGGGTTCTATTATTTATCTCTTTTTATGCTGTTCAGCTCCTATTGTACATATTATGTTTGTTTTCCGCTGTAGACATTTATGTATAGCTGAACTGTATTTGTACTAGGTATGATCCTGTATACTGTGTAACTCTGATGATTACGTTTATCCAGTATATTCTTTTGTTCAATATCTGGTGTATTTGTTTATTTCTGTTCTGCTGTTATCTGTTTATGTGTTATATTCCAAGGATTACCCTTGCCACCGTTAGTACGGGGTGCGGGGTTGTCTCAATTTTAAACGTTCTTTATTAAAATAATCCTCCTACTAAAATTGCTCTTTATATATTCCAATCTTTCTATTGTAACAGTAAAGCCCAGTCTTTTAATGTAACCTATTTATACATAAAAAGGTACTTTTACATAAATATATACTTTTACATAAACATATTTCTTTTATATAAATATGTTTCTTTTTCATATAGAGATGTACCCTTACATAAAATGATTATTTTATTTTCATAACATATTAAAGGTGGCATTTTTAATGTACAAGTATTGAATTCAATAAATAATTATCTTGTTTTCATTAGCATATAAAAGGTTACATTATTGGTGTACAAAAGTATAGTCCAAGAAATGACAACTTTTTATAATAACATAAATGTTTGCTTTACTTTCTAACATGAACGGCTACTTTTATTCTATTTCAATATTTTATGACAAAAATGTACTTTAAAATCTTCTATTCTTTTTGCATATAAAATGACAACAATAATGATACTTTAAGACCCATTCTTTTCACTACCACTAGACTGACTGTGAAATCAATTTTTTTTTTAAAAAAATGATAGTGAAATCATCTTTTTAATTTGACCAAAAAAAAAATGGCGGTGAAAATGTCACTTTTGTAATTTGACAAAACTGATGGTGGAAATTCCTTCTTTGTAATTTGACAAAATTGACTGTGTAAATAATGTGCTTTCCTTCTAATCAAAATAAATGAATATTTTCATGTTACTACACTTAAGGTAAACATAAGTTTATTCTCATATTTTAACTACGACGCTAAAAATATGTTTATTTTTTTGATTTCATGAATACGTTAAAAATATGATAATTTTTCTATCTTCATGAACGCACTAAAGATTTTATAAAATTTCCTACTTTCATTAATGCGCTAGAAATATGATAATTTTCCTTATTTTCATTAACGCGCTAGAGATATGATATTTTTCTCTACTTTCACCTACATATGAGGACGACTTATAATTTTGGTGTCAATTTCATAACAACATATTAGAACAACATATAATTTGGTGTCAAATGTCAAACCACTACTTATGAGAACATTATATAATTTGGTGGCAACATAAGGTATAAATTTTCGCATCGTGATTCAAAACATGAAACAAAAATTATGTTATGGTGTCACATTCATTGCATGAACTAACCTAAAACAAGTAACCAAAATTATATATTTGGTGCCAACAAATCTATCATGATTCAAATCCATATATGATACTTCATCAATAATTGATTCATTTTAATGAAAAACAATTCTATGTAAACTAACAAATTTAATTCTCTAACACAAATGGTATTTTTAATTTACATGTCATGATTCTATCAAAGTGATGTTTTTAATCTACATATAATGATTCTATCAAAGTGTTGTTTTTGTTCACACAACATATTTCTAATAAGAATGGCTTTTGAAATCTAATATAACATTTCTATAAAATAAATGTTATTTTTAATCGAATAAACATCGAACTAAAATGTTTATTTCCTTCTTTTCTTTTTTTTCCTAGCATAACATTTATATAATATAATGGTATTTTTAAATCTGACCATAATCTAATTCAACAAAACATAAATAAATGATAATTTTATTTCTAACATAATAATCAATCACCTTAACAGATCATTCTAACAACATCAAACAAACCAAATCAATTTACATATACAACAACCTTAATTTACAGCAGAAAAAAAAATGATTTTTTTTATAAGATTATAATCAATAAAGTTTAATTATTTTAAAAGAAAAGAATTCTCACCTCGCTTGAGATTTAGTCTAAATTTGATCTGCTCTGTTTCAGAACTAGCCTGTCCCAAGTTGTAGATCTCTCTGATACGAGTGCAACGCAACTTACGGTTCGTAAATTGGATCTCGTACGAAGAATATACGATAAATTACACATTTGATAATTTAGTAAATAATTAACTTAAATAATGAACTAAATTTTCCCTTTAACCTCTTAATCCAAATTCAGGCCGCCCTCATCATCTTCGTTCCAAGTATAAGGCGTTCACCGAAACGCATAAATTGATTTTCAAGTTATGTTTTGATCTGCCATTAGAGAAAGAAATGAGAAGATGAAAAATATACGTACAATGAAAATTGGCTGACGAGGTGGAACTGAATTTTATTTGGCATATGTGTAGATGGTCCAATAGGAGAAATAAATAATTATTCCACTGCATTGATTCCTATTAATTACAATTTTGATTGAACATTCAATTTTAATTCCAATTATAAATTAATTAATTCCATTTCATTCAAATACATAAATATGAATTTTATTACTTACCAAAGCAAACCAAATTTTAATTTCAATTATGATAAATAAATTTACTATTTTTCAAGTAAGTTGGATTCCATTAATTACGAATTCAAAATTGTATTTCAATTATTAATTACACCAATAAATTTCCACAATCAATTACAAAATTAAATAATGAATTTATTAACCCCATATAACATAAATAATTTAATATTTAATCCCAACTCTCAATAATTACCATATAGATCAATTGATAATTTAAATTTTAAATTCACATAAATAATGATACTTATTACAGGTGGATCTTCATTACATAAACAACGAACGTATATTATTCCCATATAAGTTAATTTAAAAAAAATTCAACATATATGAAATTCCAAATATGATTAAAATGGTTCTAGTTATAAATCTTATTTATGAGGACCCAAAATAGATCATTTACAATTACATTTATTTATATGACTTTTATATTTCTAGTTTCCATTTTGAAGCAATTAATTAACCTGCTGAATTTCCCATTTCAAATTTATTAGCATCCCAAAATCATAGTTATATTAACTACTATACTTGTTATATCATTAGGAAAAAGTTTAGAATCGAATCAAATTCTTCTTTCTTAAATTTCCATATTAATCGTTTATTTTAATTTCCACTTATTACACTGTCATTTATTTTAGTTCTTTATTATGTGTGTGTATATATATGCATATTTTTGTTATATTAATTTCCCCTAATTTAGAGTTACAATATTTAATTCTCATTTGTAATAATTGCAACCTTTCTGGCTTCATTACCATTTATTTCCACATTTATTTCCCATTAACACCAACGATTACAATTGTAAATTTTCCTTTTATTATAGGTAACGTTAATTAATATGCATAAGTATCGGAGAACGTTTCAAATTCAAAACTGCATTTAACGTTTATCTAATATTAATAACTAGCATTGATTACTTGTGTTTTTGGATGGATATAGTATCAATATATATATTTTTAACGTACTTATTACGTGTATGCTTATTTCTAAATTTCTATATTTACTCCTTTACAAAATTTGTTAATTTCAATTTATTTACAATCTAGTCCAAACTACTTACTTGAAAAATCATTCTTATGTTTTGACTTGCTAAGATTTAAAATCCTATTAACTTCTGTTGATTACATTAAAGAAAAAATGTAATTTCTTATCCAGTGTCACATTTTACATACAAATGAAATTTCCATTGTCTTCCTACTTTCTAATGTTTTATATTACAACAAAAATATAATATTTATTGTCTTCACTTTTCTAATATTTCATATTACAATAAAAATATAAAATTTTCCATCCTTATATTACATTACAAAGAAATGTAATCCTTTCTTTTCTTATATTTTATTTCTAATATGACATAATTTAACACAAAGGGTATTTTTATTCTACATCTCTAACACGACAAGCTTGACATTTTTATACTAATACAACATGTATAACATAAATGGTAAATGTATGTTCTATCATAAATGACATAATTTAACTCCTAACATAATTGACAAAATTTGTGCTAACATGAATGACATATAAAAATAAATTTTATATATTCACATTCTTCTATGAATATTAATGACATATGAAAGGATATTTCTATTTGTTTACATTTTCTATGCAGTCTAATTATCATATAAAAGTATAATTAACATGTTCACATTTTTCTATATATCCTAGTATCAAAATAAAGAACATTTATTTGTTATCATCCAATGTATAATCACAAAACGACATTTTTGATTTTTTTTCCTGTTGTTATTTAAATAAATTATTTTAAATAGCGAAAAATCATTAAAATAACTTCAAATAAATTTTAAATTAGCCCCAAAATTCAGGGTTGTTACACTTCACCCTCAGCATGGGGTGCCAGTTAGAATAAGCTCAAGTAGGTGCAGAGATATAGTGTGGGTGTGATAGTACATTCGATTCTAAACGACACTTCCTTAGCTTGTGACATTTTCCTGTTTTCAGTTTATATCTATCATGCCCTTTTTCTTATTCACATACTGAAGAGTTACTAGATTTACACAGGCTTTATGTCTGACTCTATTTTCTTTTCGTCTTCTTTTCTTTCGTCCTTCCCCCCCCCCCAGGTCCACAGGGAGGAAACAACTTAGCTCAGTCAGACTCTTTGCAAGCTCCAAGACCATAGATGTATGGTTTGGATCTCTTTTGCTCGGATTATGGCTTTGGATATCACTATGGGGATTTTTGTCACTTTATTTATGTTTTATGCTTCTTTAACAATCAAGACATTAATGAGGTTGTAACGTTGGAAGTATTTTGAGACATTTATGGAAATATTTTGTTTGAACACGTATTGATGAAATAAAAGTCTGTTTGGTTTCCGCTGTTTAAAATATGTGTATTTATATCTGTCTTGTGTTTATCTGTGGCTTTTACTTATAAACCTCCACCAAAGTTAAGGCATTCCCTTTGTGAGTGACATTAACGGAGGTGGGGTGTTTCAGTACCGTTTCATGTAGATTGTCCAACATCGAAGGAGATGTTCCTTGGGTGCTTGTCTGATATTGGTTTAGGCCTCTGGGGCTTGTGCTTGAGGGATATTGAATCAATTAGGATGACTTACATAAGATATAAAATTTGGATGTCATGAGTGCTTTTCCATGATTGAATGAGTGTTCTGGTTTTCATGGATGTATGGTTGAAATGTTATCATAAAGGCTATCACTGTCCGAGGTGGGGAAAGATAAGGTTGAATTCTTCTATGGTGTTGTAAGTAGATTAGTATGTTTATCTATCCATGCTCATATACTTTATTGTTGAAGTTTGTTAGTTGTTTTATCTCTCACTAAGACTATTGTCTGACTCAAGGTTTTTTGTTTCCTTTTATTACCTTGGGATGTTCATTTGGTTGTGGATGGGCAGTCTAAGTAGCAGGTGATAGGTGATTAGTGGGGACGATGCTGTGTGAAGGTGAGCAGGAGGCTGGCGTATTACCTTTACTACTATCTAGTATTTCTTTTTCCATTGTTTGAGTTACTCTATGAGTGTTGTAGTGAGGTCTTATGTACATACTTGATATTTCCTATGATACTGGGATAATCTTTTCAAATATTGTGAAGTTTGAAAAGTTTTCTATATGATACTTCACTACTATTACCTATTGTATATGTTCTATTATATTTTATCCTTGCGCTGTGAGTTCTACGACAGGTTCTGATGTGTTTACCCACTCTAATGATCGTCTATAGCTGTCATGCACACCTTTCAGTGCATTATTCCTCTTGTATAGTGCGGGGGTTGTGGGTGATCGTCACAACTACCCCAATCGATCGGCTCCCTATCCTATAGATACCCTATGATGTCTTATAGTAGGATGTATCACTTCCTAAAGTGGCAACCCTGTTTTCAAGAGGCATAACCATATCTACTGATGCTGCAACGTATTATTATCCCAAGAAGCGTATTCATGCACACACATGAGTCCGACGGAATGTGCCATCAGCACCCCTACTCATATGAACATCTTATATTCAGCTCAGTAAGCGTACCCTGACCCCTACCTAGTTTGGGGTCCTTTTTGATACCAAGATGGGTTACTGACTGATACGAGTTCCACGCAACAGATGATACAAGCCACACCCTAAGCTTGCATTCCCACTGTTAGGATTTTGACAGGTTATGCCTAACAGATTTAACAAGCCTGCATAACCCCACCAAATAAAACAGGTTAAGTTTGTCGGGTTTATATAACCCACCCCCACAGATTTAACAGATTTACTTAACCCCTTATTGATTCAAGCAAGTTTATTTAACCTTTGCACAATTTTGACGGGTTCATATAAACCCCACAGATTTAAACAGGTTAAGTATTACATGTTAACAAGTTATCGTTTTTCCATTCATGTCTATTAGTGCACTAGTCCTCTCAAATTAAGTTGACCACTTGTAGATGCTAGATATGACGGGCGATTCTGGGCAGACTTCTACCACAAGTTGGACTTATCCTTGTGTCTTAGCACTGTTACGTGTACATTTACAAACTAGACCCCTCACATTAGATTAACCACTTGTGGATGCTAGATTTGTCGGGCGGTTTTGGGTAGAATTCTACCACAAATGTAAGTTTACCTCGTGTCTAAGTGCCGTTACAGTTTCTATTTTCTGTAAATTTAGGCATGTTAATTCTTAAACAATTGTTCATGTTCATTACAGTTTTTTCATGTCCCTACCCTCAAGTCATAAATCATTTTATACGATACGCCCAAATTAAAGTCGTATTATAGATTATGCCCCCAAATCCCAGTCATGTTTTACAGTACAAGTTATGCCCCCAATTTATCATTACTAATCATTCCTAATCATTCCCAGTCATTCCTAATCATTCCCAATCAAGGTGTATACCGACCAACCGCTACGACAAGTTCTCCAACGACTTGAGGCAAGCGGGTGGTTACTCAAGTAGAACATCGAACTGAGTCAATTTGACCTTACTATTTGTAACGACCAGGGGTTTCCGACCCCGAAAATCGACACAAAAAGGCTATGTCGAACATTAAAGCATCAAAAACAACGAAACATTATTAGAAAGAAATTAGAGGGTGAGATAAGAAAGAAAGAAAATTAAGAATAGAAGAACGAGTAAAGGAAACAACACAGATCAGAGTCTCATATCGTAGCGGAACAAAATATAATATGTAAATAAACTTTATAGAGAGCTTTGAAATAAAAACTAACAATCATCAGAGTACATCGATACATCGGGACAGTTATAATAATCTGTCCTCATATACATCACACAGCGGAATAATACTAGAAAATATCATACGTCTAAACACCTTCAGCTCGTCTTTGGACTTCACAGCATCTGATAACCTAAACCTGTACAACCCGGTCTAACCCGAGCATTACAAACACTGGGTCAGTCTGGTGAACCAGAGTGAGAAAAAACTTGCCAAGTTTATAGTATCATTTAATAACCCGGAAATCCGAGCCAATTTAAAATTTTTATTTTGGCAATTTTAGTGAATTTTGATTATTTAAAATGAATTATTTAAAATAATATCGAAGAGAAATTTATTTTGAATAGGATTCGAACGTATATATTATATAGATCGTCATTAGAATATAAGTATTTATTTTAAATTATAAAAGAAATTGAAAATGACGCGGTAGTTCGATAATTCGATTTTAAAATTCAAATGAATGTACCTAGTGCAAAATAAACCAGATTTTAACGAAACCAAAAATATTAGAATCTAATTGAGGATATTTTCCAACGAACCCGAAAAATTGAAATTTCATAGCGGGAATCAAAAGTTACGTCCAGTTGAAAATTCAGAATAGTCGTTATGGAATTCAGGCCCTTAAAAATGGGAATTTTGCAAACGACCTCGGTTTTCGACTAAACCACTTTTGTTGGATCCACAATGTCAAATTATTGCTAGGTTTCAAATTTCATAATTTTTCGAATCAATATGTGAGCGTAGCAAAGGAAAACACGTTTGACCAGTTTCAGTTGATTTTAATCGACTGGAAAATGGCCATTTTTCAAAACGATCTCAGAATTTGACGAAATTAGTTTTGTTAGGATCGTATCGTCAATACGAAGCTAGAAAATATTTTTCGGGAATTTTTAGAAATCATATGTGGCTCTGGTAAATTGAAATGTACGTTTAAATTAAATATATATAATGATTTATAATTTAATTTAAAGAAAAACTAATCGTAACAGCCGAACTGGCTTACGGGGCCTATCCATTGTGTACGGAATGGGGGTATTACGCTAGGGACGACAGTCGGTGGGCTCAATTTTGAGTTCGAATTTTTAAGTAACCTTTTAGAGAATAAAATAAAATAAATAAAATAATATATATAATCCTCCTTTGACATTCTCTCTCCTTTATAATCAGTCAAAGCAAAAAAAAAAAAGAGGAACGATCAATCTCGTTCTCGTTCGCCGCGCCCTCCGCACCAGAGCCGCCGCCGCCAGGCGTTCCCACCGCTGGTCGACCTCCTCCACCCTTCTGATCCTCCCTCTCGACCTCCTCCCAAATCGAAAACCTCTCCCCCTCCAAACTCGATGAGAATCCTCCCTAAGCCCACACTCCTCCGCAGTCCAACCACCGCGCCACCCCCCTTGGACCCCGGTGCTGCCTCCGGCCCACCATCCAGCTCCGCCGCCAACAGCAGAAACGCCCCCCTTGGAAGAATCTCGTTTTATTGTAAGTTTTTTTATTATTACTTATTAGAAGATAGGATTACTACTTATTCAAAGATTGGATTTTTATTTTAACATAAACAAAAGTGTGATTTTTCAATAAACAAAAATGTGATTTTTCTATAAACAAAATGTTTGGTTAGAGAAATAAAGATATAATTTTTATTACAGTAGAGTAATAAAAATATGATTTTTATATGGTGGCGATAATAAAAATATGATTTTTATATAGTAGCGGTGTAAAAAATAGAATTTTTATCTATATAGTAGCGGTGTAAAAATAGAAATTTTATCTATATAGTAGCGATGTAAAAATATAATGTAGTAATAAAAGTATAATCTTTATATTATAGGAAGGTTAAAAATATGATTTTTATTAGATGTGTAGAATGAAAATGTGATTTTTATATTATATAACTAGTAAAAATTTGATCTTTATATGGTAATGAGAATAAAAATATGGTTTCTGTTTTATGTATGTTGAAATAAAAATGTGATTTTTATAGCATTGAAATAAAAAAATCCGATCTTTATATAAGAAGAAGAAATATAAAAATATAATTTTTATATAGAAAGAAGCGTTGTAAAAATATACGAAGTAAAAATAAAAATATGATCTTTATTTATCGAAATGAAGCAATAAAAATATAATTTTTATTTGAACAACGTGAAAAGAACTGCATTAGAGTTTCAAACAGATCCAGACGGTTCAGCAGTTCAAAAGTAAAGCACGGCGGAGTGGAAACCTAAGTGAGAACTTCTCACTTTTAATTTAATTTTCTAGTTAAAATATATACTAGGATGCAGACGGTGTTCACTAGCACCCGACACCCGTCGTCCAAAGACCATGGACGGCTTGTACGCTTGTTTGTTTGATTTTGATGCGTAGTTGATTGTGTGATGTGTTGTGAAATGAAATAAAATATTTTATATTGGAAAATATTTTATGGTTAAAAATAGAATTTTTAACGTGTATTTAAAATGAAATAAATATAAATAAATCGAACAATTTGTTTATGTACACACATTTGACTGATATTGATTGGGACGATAAATTTTACACATCGCCCAACTGCACAAATAAAATCTGTGTTTGATTGTTTAAAACCCCACACGGATATTGGGATGATATATGACATGCACTAATCCCAATAATTAGTTGTATGTCGATCGATTAATTGACAGACTGTTGTTAGCGTTAAATATTTATATTTGATGCTTATACAGTGTAGAATGCACTTTGGATGATGGTTGATTATTTGTCATTGTTGATATATACATGCGTTGTATGGAAATCCATAGAAATAAAATCTATGGTAATTGATTGGGCCTCATTCTAGTTTAGAATAGAAATATTTGAAAAAGAAATATTTGAAATAGAGTATTTGAAAATAGAAATATATGAAGCCGTGTTGATTAGATTGATGCCATTTTGACGCAAACGATATTTATATCGATTATATTCGTTTTTATAATGAATATTGAAAAGTGATTTCAAAATCGAATATTTTGAAAATGAATTTGAATCGAATTGAAATTGAATAGATTTGAATTCGAATTGAAATTGAATAGAAATGAATTCGAATTGAAATTGAATTGAACTGAGAACGAACAAAAATTGAATTAAAAATCGACTTAAATTACAATCAATTTGAGATGAATTTAAGACGAATTTATATTGAAAAATTCAATCTTGATTTGAATTTGAAAAGGGAGTTGAAATCGTTTCGAAAACGAATTTAACACGATTTATAAAATACGTTTTAAAAGAAAATCAATGAAGTATATATTATATATATAATATAATGGCCTGAATAGAACGCGCCGCGCTGCGGTAGTTCGTGAATTTCGACCATTGACTTCGAATGGATATTGCGGGAGATCCGACCGTCGGATTCTCCTAAAACCGGAACCGTTGGGTTCGTATCAAGAAGAGCTTTCTAACGAATATTAGAAATTAGAAATCTAACGGTTGGATTTGGAATTATGTCCAAATCAAATTTGGTAAAGGTCGCTGTAAATGCAGTTCGATGGCCGTTGATGGAAATCGACTGTACGGGCCTTGATAAAATTATTAAAAATAGTAATAATTTGTGTAAAATCATAAGGAATGATTTGTGAATAATTGGGATGAAAAACTCCATATTTGAAAAGATAAAAACAGATTTTTATCGAAATGAACTAGTTTTGAACTAGAATTATAATTCTATTTATTTTTAAATAAATAAATTGAATTTGAAAAGGGTTTTAAAAGTAACCAGAATTTCCAATAATTGAATTGGAATGGATTTGAATCGAAATTGTCTTTGGAATATTTCGATGTTGGATTTCGTGATGATATAGGTATTTTTATGGGAATTTGAAAGATATATTTATATCGTTATTTCCAATACGATATTTGTTGGTCGTAGAATTTGATATTGAATATAAGCCAATATATTTTCTATTCAGAGCCTTGTATTTAATATCAAATGTGATTTGGGTTTGTCGTGAATGGTGTCTTCATTAACACTATTCTTAAGCCCAGTTGAGAAAAAGATTAAATCTTTTTATTTAGATTTAATGAAGTGTACCAATTAAATAATATTTAATTGGAATTGAATTGGTATTGATTTTTGGGTTTATCGTGAACAGTGTTTTAAATAACACTTGTTCTTTAACCCGATAATTAATGGAATGTGATTTTGTGTTTATCGTCAACCGTGTTTTAAATGACACTGATTCTTTAACCCAGTTAAAGATTAAAACTAAGTGGAGTTTTAATGAATCTTTAATTAGATTGAAAAGATCGAGAATGGAGTATCACCAGTTTTGCTCCAGGCGATAGTTAAATCTTTAAATAGATTTGAACGTGAAATGGTAATTGAATTTACCGATAATACCGTGGTGTTAGATATGAAGTATTACCGGTTTTACTTTATGGGATGAATAGGTTGGGATTGGGAAATAAAATAAATGATTACTTCGGTGTGGTTCGCTAATCCCGACTAGTTTGAATTGATATTCAAAGGAAGATTAAAGAATAAATTTAAAGAATTTATCTTTGATAAAATTAATGGGAGCCTTTCCCAAAGTATAAGAATATTCGAATAAAGGAATATTCTGAATTGGAATGAGGCGTATGTTGTATTTGTGTAACACTTGTTTATTATATACGCGGGTTATTCAGGAAGACCGGGTTTATCCCATTCTGAATAACTAATTCGACGTGGTGTCAAGGATGAGGACGGTGGTCGAAGACCGGAGGTCTTCTTGTCTTTTGGGTAATTACTGATGACCTTGATTGGGCCGTACACCCAAGAGGAGGGAATCAGTTAGTGGTCGTCCAGACGTACTTGGAGATCGATGGATATGCGAGGTATTAGGTGCCTCCGGTTTCGTTCAGACCCAGAACGGACTTGTAAATGGACTGTGTGTCTTACATTGGATTTTAGTCTGTGTGATTGATTTCTATTAAATATATATCTATTTGGCGGCGGAGAATTTATTCTCTTGCTTGACGCCCTTCTCTGAGACATACGAGCTCAGAGGTTATATATCGATGGATATCAATCGCATGGAGTGAATTGCCTGTGTGGCATGCCTAAGTGGCAATAGATCAACGCTTCTGTTGAAAAGCAAAGTCTAGTGGTGGATGATCAAAGCACGGCCTGTGTGGCATAGCTTTGTGTAGCTTTGATTCGCGAGCCTCACACCCCGGTTGTGAACCAGAAACGGGAGAGGACATCAGGGAGGGCATGCGTTTCCTTCTAGTTAGAAGTGGCGTCAGTGGTTTTACACGCCCTGACGAGTTTGACTTATGTGGTTGTTGCTGTTGCGAGGCGCCTCGGATATACCGGTGACTATGTGAAGCCGATGGAGTCATTCGTTGGCTCGTTTACACTCCAAAGGGTGGGGGAAACGTAGTGTTCAGGCATAATAATCCACATCGGTGGACCGGCCCTGACGATCCAATGCTTTCCTGCGCGCTTGCCAGAGGGGCGGACTAGAGCGTCTCGAATTCGGTGAGGACTATCTTTTGCCTCGGTTCACAGATGGAAATCCAATTCCAATACGTGACATTTGCGGTTTTATTTGTAGAGCCTAGTATGGCGACATAGTGGGATGGGGCGCTTATGCCGTCTATGATTGATACTTATGATTTGAAGCTGTTTTATACACTATGCACTTATAATAGTATCAAATGATTTGTTTTAAAACGTATCAAGCATTCTTGGCTATTATAAGGTAAAAACTCTATCCTCCGGCTTGCGTTGCATTGTGTGATGGGACCTGGGTCTTATAATAACTTCATTGTTCTTTATTTAGCATTGCGTTGTTTGTTTTATGCACTGGTATTCTCGGGAGGAAACTCGTTCCGTGTTATACGGTGTGGTCCTTTGATTTACCTAACTTTAAAATAAGGATTAATAACTGTTTTAGTTCTCACACCAGTCACATGACTGACCTGGAGTTTATTGTTTTAACCTAAACTCTGGGTGCCCTTATTTTCGGCATGGGCAGCTAGTATTTTTGGTTTTGCAAATTTATATTCACAGGATCCTAGTTTACAGCTGGAACGATATCCGGAAAGCTTTGTATCCGTATATCTCCTTCAGATGTATTTTGTATTATTTTCCGCTGCTATGTAATGTATTGTAATCTCTGATATTTATCGAATGTATATTATTTGTTTATACTCTTTATATTCTTGTATTCTGATGAATTGTTGTAATTAACAATGAAATGTTCATTTGTGGCTTGTTCCCGACTCAATCCGGGCTTTCCTTACCGGGGAAGTTGGGGTCGTTTCAGCTGGTATCAGAGCTTTGGTTTACAGAGCTCAGAGAACAAGACACATTAGAACCGAATGAAAGAATTCATCAGTTATTTGGTTAGTAATATCCAATGAGAATGACTCGTTAGAGATGGGATCAGTAGTATCCTAGAATGAGTGGGAAGAGTATATTTTTGAAAATGAAAACAAATTTCGTTTTGAAATTTAAATCAACTATTCGTATTTGATTATTTATTTTATATTGAACTTGGACAATGCAGTATATAAAGATTTTGTGTATACGTCTGATCCGCGTGTATTCGAAGTTTAATATACTGGATAGATATAGAATCACACTCTAGTCGCCCGGAGATGATTCTGATGATGAGGCCTCATCATCAGTGTTTATATTCGAGTGCCGAAAGTGTGATATCTATATATTTCCTATTGACTGGTGTGAGAACCAAAATTAGATAGGGCTTATTGTTGTAATTTGGCATCAAAAATATGATTTTTGACTATATATCAAAGTTATGAATTTGAAACGATAATCAACTAATTGATTGATGATTGTGTTGTTTGATTAATTAAAATGTTGACCCTTTAGCCAAATTGAACCAAATATTGAACTGTATTGAAAATTATTTGCAAATGCATGCATATACATGTATATACATTGAACAGGTCATAGAAAGAAGGCTAGAGCAGAAGAATAAAATCGTTTGCCCGACAAATAGGTACATGTTTACCATAATTTACTGTTTTGTTTGGGTGAGGATGATTTTATGAGCCGATTGGCTAGCCGCTTGGCATTTTCTTTTTCTTTTGGATTGAAGAAGGCCATGGAAGGCTATATGAAATATCCCCAAGTCCCCGGTGCAGGGGAGGTTATGGTGAAATTTTTCGAAAATTTAGGGTGTTAGCCAAATTTTTGAAAAATTTGAAAAGTTCTTAGAAACTGAAAAGTTGAAGAACTTAAGCCGTAGAGAAAATAGTGAAAGTTCAGTTGATTTGTTAAAACAACTTTCAGCTTCGTTCCTTTTCGGGGACGAAAAGTTTTAAGCTGGGGAGATTGTAATAACCCGGAAATCCGAGCCAATTTAAAATTTTTATTTTGGCAATTTTAGTGAATTTTGATTATTTAAAATGAATTATTTTAAATAATATTGACGAGAAATTTATTTTGAATAGAATTCGAACGTATATATTATATAGATCGTCGTTAGAATATAAATATTTATTTTAAATTATAAAAGGCATTGAAAATGACGCGGTAGTTCGATAATTCGATTTTAAAATTCAAATGAATGTACCGGGTGCAAAATAAACCGGATTTTAACGAAACCAAAAATATTAGAATCTAATTGAGGATATCTTTCCAACGAATCCGAAAAATTGAAATTTCATAGTGGGAATCAAAAGTTACGTCCAGTTGAAAATTCAGAATAGTCGCTATGGAATTCAGGCCCTTAAAAATGGGAATTTTGCAAATGACCTCGGTTTTCGACGAAACCACTTTTGTTGGATCCGCGATGTCAAATTATTGCTAGGTTTCAAATTTCATAATTTTTCGAATCAATATGTGAGCGTGGCAAAGGAAAGCGCGTTTGACCAGTTTCAGTTGATTTTAATCGACTGGAAAATGGCCATTTTTCAAAACGATCTCAGAATTTGATGAAATTAGTTTTGTTAGGACCGTTTCGTCAATACGAAGCTAGAAAATATTTTTCGGGAATTTTTAGAGATCATATGTGGCTCCGGTAAATTGAAATGTACGTTTAAATTAAATATATATAATGATTTATAATTTAATTTAAAGAAAAACTAATCGTAATAGCCGAACTGGCTTGTGGGGCCTATCCCATTGTGTTCAGAATGGGGGTATTACGCTAGGGACGACAGTCGGTGGGCTCAATTTTGAGTTCGAATTTTTAAGTAACCTTTTAGAGACTAAAATAAAATAAATAAAATAATATATATAATCCTCCTTTGACATTCTCTCTCCTTTATAATCAGTCAAGCAAAAAAAAAAGAGGAACGATCGATCTCGTTCTCGTTCGCCACGCCCTCCGCACCAGAGCCACCGCCACCAGGCGTTCCCACCGTTGGCCGACCTCCTCCACCCTTCCGATCCTCCCTCTCGACCTCCTCCCAAATCAAAAACCTCTACCCCTCCAAACTCGACGAGAATCCTCCCCAAGCCCACACTCCTTCGCAGTCCAACCACCGCGCTACCCCCTTGGAACCCGGTGCCGCCTCGAGCTCCATCGCCAACAGCAAAAACACCCCCCTAGAAGAATCTCGTTTTATTGTAAGTTTTTTTATTATTACCCTTTTTTATATTTATTTGTTTTACTTATTTAAAGTAACTACTTATTAGAAGATAGGATTACTACTTATTCAAAGATTGGATTTTTATTTTAACATAAACAAAAGTGTGATTTTTCTATAAACAAAAATGTGATTTTTCTGTAAACAAAATGTTTAGTTAGAGAAATAAAGATATAATTTTTATTACAGTAGAGTAATAAAAATATGATTTCTATATGTTGGCGATAATAAAAATATGATTTTTATATAGTAGCGGTGTAAAAAAATAGAATTTTTATCTATATAGTAGCGGTGTAAAAATAGAAATTTTATCTATATAGTAGCGATGTAAAAATATAATGTAGTAATAAAAGTATAATCTTTATATTATAGGAAGGTTAAAAATATGATTTTTATTAGGTGTGTAGAATAAAAATACGATTTTTATATTATATAACTAGTAAAAATTTGATCTTTATATAGTAGTGAGAATAAAAATATGGTTTTTATTATATGTATGTTGAAATAAAAATGTGATTTTTATAGCATTGAAATAAAAAAATCCGATCTTTATATAAGAAGAAGAAATATAAAAATATAATTTTTATATAGAAAGAAGCATTGTAAAAATATATGAAGTAAAAATAAAAATATGATCTTTATTTATTGAAATGAAGCAATAAAAATATAATTTTTATTTGAACAGCGTGAAAAGAACTGCATTAGAGATTCAAACAGATCCAGACGGTTCAGCAGTTCAAAAGTAAAACACGGCGGAGTGGAACCCTCAGTGAGAACTTCTCACTTTTAATTTAATTTTCTAGTTAAAATATATACTAGGATGCAGACGGTGTTTAGTAGCACCCGACACCCGTCGTCCACAGACCATGGACGGCTTGTATGCTTGTTTGTTTGATTTTGATGTGTAGTTGATTGTGTGATGTGTTGTGAAATAAAATAAAATATTTTATAGTGGAAAATATTTTATGGTTAAAAATAGAATTTTTAATGTGTATTTAAAATGAAATAAATGTAAACAAATCGAACGATTTGTTTATATACACACATTTGACTGATATTGTTTGGGACGATAAATTTTACACATCGCCCAACTTGTAATAACCCGGAAAATACGAGCCAATTTAAAATTTTTAAATTGGTGATTTCAAAGGAATTTGAACAATTGAAATAGGATATTTCAATAATATAGTGAATTAGAAATAGTGAGTCAGTTTGGAAATTTGAATTCAAACTTTGACTGACTGTGCAGGGTGGAAAATATAACGGATTTTAGTGAAACCAAAAATATTTAAATCTGTTAGTCAATACCTTTCTAACGAATCTGAAAAATCGAAGTTTCATAACGGGAATCAAAAGTTATGGCCGAATGAATTTTCAGAATGGTCGCTATATATAATATATAGCCCTGGAAATTTGATATTTTGCATACGATCTCGGAATTCGACGAAACCACATTTGTTAGGTCCGGGATGTCAAACTATTGCTAGGTTTCAAATTTCATAATTTTTGAAGCTAGTAGGTGAGCGTGGCAAAAGAAAATGTGTTTTGGTCAATTTCTGTTAAATTGGATCGACCAGAAAATGGCAATTTTTCAAATGACCTCAGAATTCGATGAAACAAGTTTTGTTGGGACCGTAGAGTCAAAACCTAGCTAGATTTATTTTTCTGGAATTTTTCGAATTAGTTTGTGGCCCTAGCAAATTGAAATGTGCGTTCAGAGTTAAAAATTAAATGTTTTATACTTTAATTTGAAAAATAACTGACTGTAACAGTCGAATTGGCCAATGAAACATATCCCATAATGTCCGGAATGGGGGTATTTAGCTAGGGGCGACAGTCGTTGGGTTTAAAATGGAGTTCGTTTGAGAAAACACTATTTAAAAATTTAATATAGTCCTCGGCCAATCAGAATTCTCCATTCATAATTTAAAAAAAAAAAATCCCCAAAATCAACGGCGAAACCCGTTTGAGACCTTCTCTCCTCCGTCGCCTCTACCGCCACCGCCACCATTCGAAGCGCCTCCGCCCCCTCGTCAGATCCGACCCCAGCATCGCCACCCTCGTCGCCTGTGCCGCCGGAATCGAAGCCAGGAAGTCATCGACTTCCCAGCGCCGCCGCCGCTCCGATCTGCCACCGTACCCCCTCAAACCACCAGCGCCGTGAAGCCCTCGCCGTCCTCTTCCACGTCAGCACCCCCGATCGTCCCCACGTGCCACTGATTTCGCGAAAACCGTAAACCTAGTTTTGAACCTTCGTGAAAGGTGAGTTTTTTGATGTTTACACTTTGAAAAATCATATCTTTTTGGTGTGTTGACGAAATTCGATGAAACAGGAAACATCGGGACCGCAAGGAAGCTCTCTACCCAATAGAAGAAGCCGCGGATTTTTCTGACGTCGTATCGATTTTTAGCTCCGAAAACCAATGTGAGAAATGTAAATTAGCGTGAAATTGAATGGAAAATGTCGTGTATAATTTATATTAGCGAAATATAATTTACATACGTGTTGTATACCTCATGTACATGCGTAGTGTAAGCTATATGAGTGAAGTATGAATTTTACATGCATATAATAATTGATATATGTGTTGAAATGTAAGTGAAATATAGCAATTATATATATATATATATATATATATATGTACTCCCCTCGTCCACAAACCATGGACGATATTTATTGTGGTGAATTGGTGTGAAATATTGGATGGAAAATACGAATGGTTGAATAATTGTTTGTGGTTGACATTGTTTGGTTGTGGTTGAAAAATACCCATTGGTGATTGAAATGAATTGGAAATATTTGTGGAAATAAAAATAAACATGCCGCCTGCGTGCGAATTAGATGCATGAACCCCATTGTCAAAAACCGCGAGGTTTTAAGGTAGAGCGAGGAGCCGTACTAGGGACGGTGCCGGTTTTAACTACCCTGCCATTATGCTACCGAAATTTTGAATAATCTTTGTGTGTTAGAATTATTTTCATATGTTGAAATTGTCTTCATGCGTTGAAATTAAAGTCATATGTTGAAACTATATCCATGTGTGGAAATGTTTGTGTGTTGAAAAGTGTTGTGTAAAAATTAAATTCATTTGTGAATGAATGAAGTGTTTAAACAATAAAAATCACATTTTTACATATATATGAAGTATGAAAAATATTCGCCTTATATAAATAGTTTCAACAATAAAAATTCCATCTTTCTAATATGAACAACATAAATAAAATGCCATGTGTGGAAATGCTCATTTGTTGAGAAGTGTGTGTAGTGGAAAAGTTCATGTGTTGAATAAAAAGATCGAACAATAAAAATTACATTTTTATTGAAACTATGAAGTGTTGAAACATCCATTTGTCGAATAAATATTTTGAATGATAAAAATATCATTTTTATCATATATGTGATATGCTAAAGATATGCGAACGTTGAAATAAATATTTGTGAAAGAAATATTCTTTTGAACATGCATAGGAACTAAATAAAATGGTCATGTGTTGAAATATATTTTAGTTCGCCAAAATTATCATCTTTGAAATGTGAAGTGTTGAAAATAGCCACTTATTCAAATAAATGTGCATGAGTTGAAATATACATTAATTAGCAAATGATATGATTTTAGCCTATGCATGCAACATTAGAATGAATGGTGTTTTTAAACCAAAGTAAATCAAATATGAAATTGAATGGAAAATGATAAGTGATAGAAATTATGTATATGTACATGCATATCTATTGAACAGGTTAAAGCAAAGGGGCTAGAGAAGAGAAATAAATTTTGTGCCCGACAAATAGGTACGCATTTACTGCTTTGTTTGGGTGATGATTTTATGAGCCTGTTGGCTAGCCGCTTGGCTTTTTCCTTTTCTTTTTGATATGAGACGCCCGTGTGGCTATTTGGGAATTTTCCCAGACCCTCCCGTACAAAGGAGGTTATGGCGAAATTTTCCGAAATTTAAAGGCGTTAGTGAAATAATTGAAGTGAAAACGATATAGGAATTTTTGAATGAACTATATTTATATAAATATATAAATATAAATAGAATTAAAACGTGGCCGTGCAATTCGTGTTTTAAAACCGTGATTTCAAACGACTAGTGCGGGAAATCCGACCATTGGATTTTCCCGAAACCACAACCGTTGGGTTCGCCTTGGAAATATCTTTCCAACGACACCAACTTTGTGAAGATCCGACGGTTGGATTGTCTGGAATGTTTAATTCAAATCTGAAGAAAAACAACGCCAGAAACGATTATATATATATATATATATATATATATATATATAAATATATTTAAATTAAATCGAATAACGACGCTGCAGTTCGTAAATTGAAATCGTAACTTCAAATGGCTGGTGTGGAAGATCCGACCGTCGGATTTTCCCAAAACTGAAACCGTTGGATTCGTTTTGAAATGACCTTCCTAATGATATAAAATTTGTGAAGATCCAACGGTTAGATTTCCAGGTATGTTTAAAACAAAATTAGTGAAAAGCAGCGCCAGTGCATTGACACGACCTGAAACTTTGTTTAACTAAATATGGCCGTTTTAAATTAGATAAAAATGGCGATATATCGTTATAAAATACTATAGACGATATAGAGTGGAAATAAACCAATTTTGTTGTGTTTGCTTGATATGTGATGGTTGAATGTATTTGACATGAAAATTATACCTAAATAACTGAAATGTGAATGTTGAATAGTCCCACCATGTAATTAGTTGATTTGAAAAATCTAAATATACGTGGGTTATTTGAAAATGCCGAGTTTATCTCATTTCAAATAATCGATCGACGTTGAGAAGTCGAAGAGTCGGAGGCGGCTGAAGACCGACGATCTCCACATTGGATGGATGGGCGCTACTGATGCTCGTGATTGAAGTAGCTACCATGAAGGAATTGAAGTAGTAGCCATCCAAACATACTGTTGATTGTACGGATATGCGAGGAATTGGTGCCTCCGGTTTCGTTCAGACCCAGAACGGACATGTAAATGGACTGTGTGTCTGACATTGGATTTTGTTCTGTGTTGATTGATCTCTGTTAAATATATATCTGTTTGGCGGCGGAGAATTTATTCTCTTGCTTAACGCCCTTCTCTGATACGTACGAGCTCAGAGGTTATGTATTGACAGAAATCAGTCACATGGAGTGGATTGCCTGTGTGGCACGCCTAAGTGGCATAAGATCAAGGCTTCTGTTGCAAAGAAAAGTCTTGTGGTTGATGATCAAAGCATGGTCTGTGCGACGTAGCTTTGTGCATAACGTGAATTCGCAAGCCTCACACCCCGGTATGAGTCAAAAACGGGAGAAGGACCCAAGGAGTGCACGACGTTTCTTTCTAGCTATGGTGGTGTCAGAGACCTCCCAGCCCTGACATTTATATCTACTTTTCACCTGTGTGGTTGTTGGAATACGAGGCGCCTCGATTATAGGTCTGTAAGGACCGGGAAACGTGTGTTCAGGAATTGCCAATCCTCAAAAGTAAGAGAGGACCGGCCTTGGAGGATCCAGGGGATTGCTGTGTGCGGTCCCGAGGCATTTGCTAGAGTGTCTCGAACGGAGAGGACCTTGCCCCTTGCCTCGACTCATGAAGGAATCCAATTTCCAATACGAAATATACGAATGTGATTGTATTACTAGTATGGCGACATGATATATGCTACCCATGCCGTCTAGGATTGATATTTATGATTGAATTTGCTTTTGAAACATATATGCACTAGTAATAATATCAAACACTTTTGTTTTATACGTATGAAGCATTTTTGGCCATTATAAGGTAAAACTCTATCCTCCGGCTTGCGTTGCATTGTGTGATGGGACCTGAGTCTTATAATGGCTCCATTTTATAAAAAGCATTGCGTTGATTTAATCGTTTACTTTATTTCATGCACTAGCACTCATTGGAGTAAACCCGTTCCACGAAAGTGGCGTGGTACTTTGATTTGCCTTATTATTGTTGTTAACAAGTTGAGTAGATTTCTCATACCAGTCCCATGACCGACTCGTAGTTTGTTTCACCTTGCAAACTCGGGTGCCCTCATTTTCACACGGGCAGCCTAGTTACAGGTTTCTGACGCACCTTTTGGCTCATGGCGAGGCTTGACTACACCGTGCTGACTTGGATTTTCTCCGCCATTATTGTATCTATATTATGATTCCGCCATTAGCGATGTAGACTGATATTTATTTTGAATACTCTTTATGTATGATTCCTCCTCAGGCGATGGTGACTGATTATGTATTATTATGCACTAAGTTGTATCCTGTACTGTGCTTCTCTGATGTGATGATATCTATATGATTCCGCTGTCATATGTGTGTAAATTATTCCATTTTCTGTTTATGCTATTATCTGTGATCTGCTAGTGATGATTAATGTGTTATATTCCAATGATTATCCTTAACACCGTGTCATGGGGTTTTGGGATCGTCACACAACTGCACAAATAAAATCTGTGTTTGATTGTTTGAAACCCCACACGGGTATTGGGATGATGTATGACATGCACTAATCCCAATAATTAGTTGTATGTCGATCGATTGATTGACAGACTGTTATGAGCGTTAAATATTTATATTTTATGCTTATACAGTGTAGAATGCACTTTGAATGATGGTTGATTATTTGTCATTGTTGATATATACATGCGTTGTATGGAAATCCATAGAAATAAAATCTATGGTAATTGATTGGGCCTCATTCTAGTTTTGAATAGAAATATTTGAAAAAGAAATATTTGAAATAGAGTATTTGAAAATAGAAATATATGAAGCCGTGTTGATTAGATTGACGCCATTTTGATGCAAACGATATTTATATCGATTATATTCGTTTTTATAATGAATATTGAAAAGTGATTTCAAAATCGAATATTTTGAAAATGAATTTGAATCGAATTAAAATTGAATAGAATTGAATTCGAATTGAAATTGAATAGAAATGAATTCGAATTGAAATTGAATTGAATTGAGAACGAACTGAAATTGAATTAAAAATCGACTTAAATTGAAATCAATTTGAGATGAATTTAAAACGAATTTATATTGAAAAATTCAATCTTGATTTGAATTTGAAAAGGAAGTTGAAATCGTTTCGAAAACGAATTTAAAACGATTTATAAAATACGTTTTAAAAGAAAATCGACGAAGTATATATTGTATATTATATATATATATAATATAATGGCCTGAATAGAACGCGCCGCGCTGCGGTAGTTCGTGAATTTCGACCATTGACTTCAAATGAATATTGCGGGAGATCCGACTGTCGGATTCTCCTAAAACCGGAACCGTTGGGTTCGTATCGAGAAGAGCTTTCTAACGAATATTAGAAATTAGAAATCTAACGGTAGGATTTGGAATTATGTCCAAATCAAATTTGGAAAAGGTCGCTGTAAGTGCAGTTCGATGGCCGTTGATGGAAATCGACTGTACGGGCCTTGATAAAATTATTAAAAATAGTAATAATTTGTGTAAAATCATAAGGAATGATTTGTGAAGAATTGGGATGAAAAACTCCATATCTAAAAAGATAAAAATAGATTTTTATCGAAATGAACTAGTTTTGAACTAGAATTATAATTCTATTTATTTTTAAATAAATAAATTGAATTTGAAAAGGGTTTTAAAAGTAACCAGAATTTCCAATAATTGAATTGGAATGGATTTGAATCGAAATTGTCTATGGAATATTTCGATGTTGGATTTCGTGATGATACAGGTATTGTTATGGGAATTTGAAAGATATATTTATATCGTTATTTCCAATACGTATTTGTTGGTCATAGAATTTGATATTGAATATAAGCCGATATATTTTCTATTCAGAGCCTTGTATTTAATATCAAATGTGATTTGGGTTTGTCACGAATGGTGTCTTCATTAACACTATTCTTAAGCCCAGTTGAGAAAAAGATTAAATCTTTTTATTTAGATTTAATGAAGTGTACCAATTAAATAATATTTAATTGGATTTGAACTGGTATTGATTTTTGGGTTTATCGTGAACAGTGTTTTAAATAACACTTGTTCTTTAACCCGATAATTAATGGAATGTGATTTTGGGTTTTTCGTGAACTGTGTTTTAAATGACACTGATTCTTTAACCTAGTTAAAGATTAAAACTAAGTGGAGTTTTAATGAATCTTTAATTAGATTGAAAAGATCGAGAATGGAGTATCACCAGTTTTGCTCCAGGCGATAGTTAAATCTTTAATTAGATTTGAACGTGAAATGGTAATTGAATTTACCGATAACACCGTGGTGGTAGATATGAAGTATTACCAGTTTTACATCATGGGATGAATAGGTTGGGATTGGGAAATAAAATAAATGATTACTTCGGTGTGGTTCGCTAATCCCGACTAGTTTGAATTGATATTCAAAGGAAGATTAAAGAATAAATTTAAAGAATTTATCTTTGATAAAATTAATGGGAACCTTTCCCAAAGTATAAGAATATTCGAATAAAGGAATATTCAGAATTGGTATGAGGCGTATGTTGTGTTTGTGTAACACTTGTTTATTATATACGCGAGTTATTCAGAAAGACCGGGTTTATCCCATTCTGAATAACTGATTCGGCGTGGTGTCGAGGATGAAGACGGTGGTCGAAGACCGGAGGTCTTCACGTCGTTTGGGTGATTATTGATGATCTTGATTAGGCCGTACACCCAAGTGGAGGGAATCAGTTAGTGGTCGTCCAAACGTACTTGGAGATCGATGGATATGCGAGGTACTAGGTGCCTCCGGTTTCGTTCAGACCCAGAACGGACTTGTAAATGGACTGTGTGTCTGACATTGGATTTTAGTCTGTGTGATTGATTTCTATTAAATATATATCTGTTTGGCGGCGGAGAATTTATTCTCTTGCTTAATGCCCTTTTCTGAGATGTACGAGCTCAGGGGTTATATATCGATGGATATCAATCGCATGGAGTGAATTGCTTGTGTGGCATGCATAAGTGGCCATAGATCAGGGCTTCTGTTGAAAAGCAAAGTCTTGTGGTGGATGATCAAAGCACGACCTGTGTGGCATAGCTTTGTGTAGCGTTGATTCGCGAGCCTCACACCCCGGTTGTGAACCAGAAACGGGAGAGGACATCAGGGAGGGCATGCGTTTCCTTCTAGTTAGAAGTGGCGTCAGTGGTTTTACACGCCCTGACGAGTTTGACTTATGTGGTTATTGCTGTTGCGAGGCGCCTCGGATATACCGGTGACTATGTGAAGCCGATGGAGTCATTCGTTGGCTCGTTTACACTCCAAAGGGTGGTGGTAACGTAGTGTTCAGGCATAATAATCCACATCGGTGGACCGGCCCTGACGATCCAAGGCTTTCCTGCGCGCTTGCCTGAGGGGCAGACTAGAGCGTCTCGAATTCGGTGAGGAATATCTTTTGCCTCGGTTCACAGATGGAAATCCAACTTCCAATACGTGACATTTGCGGTTTTATTTGTAGAGCCTAGTTTGGCGACATAGTGGGGTGGGGCGCTTATGCCGTCTATGATTGATACTTATGATTTGAAGTTGTTTTATACACTATGCACTTATAATAGTATCAAATGATTTGTTTTAAAACGTATCAAGCATTCTTGGCTATTATAAGGTAAAAACCCTATCCTCCGGCTTGCGTTGCATTGTGTGATGGGACCTGGGTCTTATAATAACTTCATTGTTCTTTATTTAGCATTGTGTTGTTTGTTTTATGCACTGGTATTCTCGGGAGGAAACTCGTTCCGTGTTATACGGCGTGGTCCCTTGATTTACCTAACTTTAAAATAAGGATTAATAACTGTTTTAGTTCTCACACCAGTCACATGACTGACCTTGAGTTTATTGTTTTAACCTAAACTCTGGGTGCCCTTATTTTCGACACGGGCAGCTAGTAGTTTTGGTTTTGCAGATTTATATTCACAGGATCCGGGCTTACAGCTGGAACGATATCCGGAAAGCTTTGTATCCGTATATCTCCTTCAGTTGTATTTTGTATTATTTTCCGCTGCTATGTAATGTATTGTAATCTCTGATATTTATCGAATGTATATTATTTGTTTATACTCTGTATATTCTATTATTCTGATGAATTGTTGTAGTTAACAATGAAATGTTCTTCTGTCTGCGTTCATTTGTGGCTTGTTCCCGACTCAATCCGGGCTTTCCTTACCAGGGAAGTTCGGGTCATTTCAATCATCCAACTTGATTTTAAAGTTCAAAATCCTTTTGAAAGAAAAGGATAATCGTAAGACTAAATCCACACATAAATACAAAAGGCTTTTACCTTACGATAACCCAAAACAGTTTTGAAAACAATACTTATTCTGATATTATAATAGTGTCCAAATACAAATAGATAGAATCTAGTAGAACGCTTGAATCTCACGCTCCACATATATAGTATATAAACAAAACCGCGGGCGCTTATTAGAGATTGGATTCCGACTATGACAAGGTATGGAACCACCTGCCGATAGTGTATCTCTAGAGGCGAATACACTGGGTTCAATAAGAACGTCTTGCAACCCGGCCCATACATGACCGACCACTCATTTAGCATAAGTGTATCGAATGTATATCACCAACGGTTGGGTGCGACCCACCTTTTCCCGAAAAGGGATGGCATCGATAGATTAAAGACGCAAAAGGATTTTCTCTAGATAGGTGATTATACGCCCTAATGGGTGCGACCCACATAGCCATGTTGCCTGCCCGATTTTTGTCATTTCCCGGTTGATGAAGCTTGATGTTACAATCGACTTTTGGAACATCTGGCCACCGTTCACATCGACCATACAAGTCATCCAGGAACAAGATGAACCGAAGGCACCCTCCTACTACATCTAATATAGGAATCACCCCACGGATCAGTAGCAAGTAGTCCATGCAAACCGTAGATTCCAATCACGATAGAATCATTGTCGATATATCTCTGGGGATCAGCCAGAGAAATTCAAAAATAGTTCCTCCGCTCATGAAGATTTACGGTCTTCATTGCTCCATCTCGATCAGCATCGGATATCTTCTTCATTTTCGTTTCTATTGGTCGGAACGGTTTTCGAATATAAATTCGATCCCGGTCTTTCCATACCAACAACACATTGGGTATGATTTTGATAGTCGGTTATTTAACTACCAAAATAAATAATCATCAAAATAAAACAAATCCATTGCTTTATTATATAACATCACTTGGCCTTTAAAAAAATAGTGTACCAGTTTTAATATATTAGAAGTCTCAAATTATTTATTTATGTAAATATTCTCAAATCATTTCAAAGATATCTTAAGATTCTATCGTTAAGTATTATTCGCTTATTTGTTACTTATCTTCTATCATTTGGAAAATCGATTTAACTTATCATCATAAACAATCATTATGATATCTCTCTTGGTTTCGTTATTTTATATACCCCATAATTGTCACTTTCCTTTTCGGGATAAACTCATTCCAAATCTCGTCTTCTTATATTTTCACAAATCTCTTTTATTTCTTCCTTTACTATGAAAATATCATTTCATATTCTCAAGCCCTTTTTATTTCCTTTTATTTCATTATATATTTTCAAGTTCTTCAAATAACGTTACACTATTGTTTCCCAAATTAAATTACACTAAAATATTTACTATCACAACTAATACCATCCTCCGATAATCCCGAAGTCGTTCAAGTTGGGGTATTTAATTACCTCTTAGACCTTGATCAACAACGTTCTTATCTTAAGATAAATATCAGCTGTAATACCAAAACCGATATTCATTCCCAATATCAAAACAAATCCCTTTTTAGTTTTAACTTGGTGACATCTCATCTATTATTTATGTAGCAAATTTATCGCATCTCACCTAACCATTTTTGATTCAAATTTGGGTCCCCATCTTGATTTCCCATGTCAAACCTTCATCAGCTCCTAACCGTAGATCAGTAAGAAAATAATTTACTAAATATCAACCCCAAAGGGCGAAATCTACATCAGATCAATCTTTATAAAATCATTTATCTGAACCGATTTCTACATAAGTTCCAGTTTGTTAGTTTCATATCCTCATCTTTTATTTCACTCACAGGTCATATTAAAGTTTATAACTTTAATCATGCGTCTCAACGATTGAATTCATTTATTTTACAGTAAAACTTTGTTTTATATAACTACCTCCCATTTGGGATTTATAAACCATGATTAGGTACCAAATAAGAATTTAATTCAACTTTTACTTAAACTTAACTTGTATAATTAATAATATAAAATCACTTTAAAATGTCATTTAACTATAAATAGACTTTTTAGTTTCATAAATCTCCATTAACATAATTTAAATTCCTAGATTCCTACTTTGATTATTAATAAATCAAATTTCAACTTATTTAAAATAAAAATGGTTTACTTCACCATTAACTCTTCCCATTTAATTAAAAAACCAATAATCAAATCTCAGTTAACGCAGTTGATTTGGTCAACTCCAATGTAATTAATTTGCTAATCAATTCCAGTTAGCCTTTTTATAAAAATAAAATTTACCTAAATAATCCATTTACTTTGGTTATTATTAATAATAATTAATCTCATTATAAACTCATTTTAATTATTCTTGAAAACAATTATCTCGGTTATTAATCATTACGTCAATTTTTACTCACTTGCTTATCAACACATGAGAACTAGTTTCATAAATCCTAATCAAGACGAGGCACGTGCTTCGCACACGGCGCATTTTAGTATAAAAATAGTGATTAGAACGACAATGTACATATGTGGTTGGTTTATTTCCTTTTTTTATAAATTTCATTTAATGTAATATATTTACAAATCTATATTCAGTTATAAAATAAAATAAATTTCATAACTTCATTTCTATCAATTTAGATAACAGTAAATCAATTTCTATAAAACAGTGTATATTTGGCCATCTGCTATAAATTCCTTAACCAATATCACCCATTGGTTAATTAAACAAATGTTGAATTTGGGTTTAACATTCATTGACCAATTCAATAATCCAATCATATAGGTTCAACAATTCATATGATGATGATAAACAATAAATTCAACTGATAACGGTCAACTAATAACAACCATTTAAACATCCAATTTAATTTTATATGTTTATATGGTTATAAATGTAACCAATAAGGTAAGTTACCTTGTTTAGAAATCATCGTTAAAGATAACGATGTCATTTCATTTAAATTAAACAACGTTTAATTTAAATAATCAATATAACAATGTTTAACGACGCTCAAACTTTCATCAAATCAATCAACTATTAGCAAACAAGGCATACAAATAAAAATCCCGACTTATAATAATTATAAGCGGAAGAAATGAGTGAGCTCACCTTGGTTTATTTCATTGATCAACTGCTTGCTTTAATTAAATTAAACTGAGTTTAATTTAATTAATATTCCAGTTGCTTCTTGCCTTGACCAAACCAGCTCCATCTCGTAGCCTCCGTCCAAGTGATTCCAGTGTGACGGACCGCTCATAAATCTAATTAAGGTATGGTGAAATATTTAATTAATGATTTTTTTGTAAAACATTTTAATTTAACTAAAACTTAAATTGAATAGTATATGAGCACTTACCATATTTCCGTTCAGCGCAGCACTATATAAACCCGCAACACAGTAATGTTTCCCATCCCCAATTGGTTCAAAAGCATCCCAATTCTAGATTATATATATGCCCGCCATTCTTTTTATTCTATTATACTTTTTTTTTCTCTGCAGGCCCAAAGGCCCGATTTCCTCCACGACCCATGCTCCACGTCCCCAGATAATCACTCAAACCCGCAGCATGCTCCTGCACGCTCTTCTTTCTCAAACATTGTTTGCTTTCTTCCATACATGAAGATCCTTCCCCACCCAACGGAATTAGTTGCGTTATTTTTTATTCTAATTATAAAGCCCAAATGGGTCGTAGCCCACGCTCCCTCCCAAGACCCCAAACCCGCAACCATATAAAGCGTCTTCCCTAGAAATGTTTCGTTTACCATCTCCTCCATGCAACTGTGTACCGCGCCCATCCCCCTTTTCTATCCGACGTTGATGACAGCTCCTCCTTTCCATCTTTGTGTTTTCTTTTCGGTTTTACTTCTTTACATTTCTCCACTTTCCTTTTCGCATATACACAGCATGCCCTCCCCATCTTCTTTTTCGACATCCAGTATTCTCTCATCCGAAATGTCCTTCCTTGAATTCTCTTGTTCCCATTTAAATGTTTTCGACAGTGCCCCAAGCCCTTCCCTACTGTCACCGTAACACTCATGCTCTGACTGAACTCCTCCTTCCTACTACTGCTCGTCCCCTGACCATGTTCGAGCTACATACCTGAACCTGTTGTTTCATTCCTGAACCCATACTGCTGCCGCGAGAATCGAGCGCGAGGAAAAGAGTTGTCGTGCTGGGTAAAATGCGTGAGATCTGGGTTAGAAGGATTTAAATATTTATTTAAACAATTTTCCTGGAGTATATTGCCCTATTTTTAGGTCCTAGAAACCATGGGATTCTCTTCATTTCACTAGTTCTTAACGTCCCTGTGTATTTATAGGGTACCCAAGCCTTGGCCATCACGGCTTTCAAAGCATGGAGGGCACGATATTGTTGAGCGTGGGGGTCACGGTATTGAAAATGTGGGGGCGAAGGAATCACTTGTAGGATGTGGGGGTAGCTGAAGCAAGTATATATAGGTCTGCAGGTGGAAATTTCAAAGGGAACTACGCAGAAATTATTTACAAAGGCTGCTTACTCAATTCCATATGAGTCACGTACGTGTACATGAATAGGAAGTGTGTTTCCTTTCATATTACTGTAATTATTTAGTTACATGCATTTTACTAAGCGGTCATATTAGTGTACAATCATATATTTTTAAATAATAGCATAACTTTTGTCGACCAAAAATTTTGGTTTACCTGTAAAAAAATGGTGACATTTACTGTTGTTTAGACACAGGGACTAGCTGCTAGTACACTATAAACAATTTTGAGTAAACAGTAATCATACAATAAGGCTACAGTTTGGTTTCTAAAATAGAGAACCAAAGGGAAGGACGTTGCAGAAGTGCTGAATCGTCCGATATTCATTAATGCACAATGCTAAAATCCGTAGAGTAGGTTCGTAGAGAAGGAAAATTATGATTCTGAATGTACCAGTACACATGTATGTAGACAGGGTTAGGCATATAGCTACATGATGGTAGAAAATCTTGGTTTATGGTAGGTTTTTACTTTGGACTTAAGTATATGTGTATACTTATTATTGTTATGGTTACTGCTACTTAACGTGTACCGTTAAATTTGCGCTGATACCCACGAACTCCAACCATAATAAAACTGAATATAATGTTATGTCTTGTAGTTACGGTTTTAAGGAAATTAATTCATTATAAACCGACTCTGCTTGCTTAGTGACGATATTTTAAATCCCAATTTCTCCATCGGTTCACAACTAAAAATCGTCCGTTGATAAAAAAAACCTGATTGGCTCCAAACTGAAAATCTAACAATAACTAGCTATACGTATTTCAACAAAATTCATTTTGCCGAAAAAAAGTCGTTTGAAAAATACCTAATCTTACGACTTATATAATATCAATATAATATTATAAATTATAAAATAATTATATATAATAATAAATTATTATTAACGTATATATATCCAAATGAATTAAATAATGTACCGCTTCAATTTGATCAAAGGTAGAATTATAACTCATCGTTACCATTTTTGAAATTAATGATATTCGAATTATATAGAAATTCCTTATTTAATAGACGTTATCGTTTATAAACGATTTCCATAGCGACTATTCTAAATTTTGATTTGGACATATCTCACCATATATAAGCTGAAATCTCGATTTTTCTCTTCCAACAGAAAATTATAATCAATTCGATTTTAGCGTTTCTTGTTTTACATAATTCTGACTTAAAACGGATTCTGTACATTCAATTGAAGTTCAGAACTCAATTATACGAACTACCACGTCGTTTCGAGTTCATTATATATTTAATATAAATATAAATGTTTAATCGTCGTTAAATTAATGAATTCAGTATTAAATCCATAAATATAATATTTAAACCAATTTAAATATTCGAATATTCGAATCAAATGACCGAAAATTCTGGGTCGTTACATTCTTTCCCCCTTAAAAGAATTTTGTCTCCGAAATTGCTAAGTTTAGAAGAATGGTCCAAACCCAATTATTTTAAAAATAACTAATTCAAAATATTATCAAAATTATTTCTAAGTTTAAAAATTTTCCGAATGATTTGCCAGCACCTCCTCTATACTATTCGATCCAAACAACTACAAATGCCACTGCAGCCCTCACATCGATCAAAAGAAAACCAAAGCCAAATGGCAATCCAAATCAGGGGTAATCAATCACCAAATCAATATAACTAAGTTTATCCTATTTGTCGGGCAATCTCATACTCTAGTCATGAAGCAAATCAACCAACAGCTCTTCGTCTTTCCAACCTGCACTTAGCTCAATATCCAGTGCCAATAACAAATACAGGGTTAAATCATTCAACTTTATTTCATACTAGTTCTATTCAAGTTTACTATATGGAAAATTTTCTTTTTGGTTTTCAATTCATTCAACCGTTGATGAATTTTATTATCCAACCAATTTATTAGTCAACAAACAATCAAAACAACCATCCATATTAACTTATTTTTAAGTTAACTTCTAATTCATCAAATTTCATATATTTAAATTTTTATTCACGTATTCATCTGGTTAAACCACTTAAATTCACTATCCCATTTGAATTCCTATTCAAATCAATCAACAAACCAATATTCAAAAAAAAATTATAAAAACATTTCCTTTATAAATAAAAATATAGTTTGGGCAAAATTATTTCATTTACCGGCTTTACAAAACAATATTGTATCAATTTGTCAGTTCAACTTGAACCGATCAAACAACACAATACAAAACATTTGTATATAAAATCTACAAATACGCACTCTTGTATATACACTCAAACTCAATCTAAGGTATTACTAACCCCATCTTTATTGTGTTATGCCACAGAGCCAAGGTTATTCCTAAACCATTGCTCTGATACCACTGTAACGACCAGGGGTTTCTGACCCCAAAAATCGAAACAAAAAGGCTATGTCGAACATTCAAGCATCGAAAACACCGAAACAGTATTAGAAAGAAATTAGAGGATGAGATAAGAAAGAAAACTAAGAATAGAAGAACGAGTAGAGGAAAAACAACACAGATCAGAATCTCACATCGCAACAGAACAAAATATAATATGTATATAAACTTTATAGAGAGCTTTGAAATAAAAACTTACAATCATCAGAGTACATCAATACACCGGGACAGTTATAATAATCTTTCCTCATATACATCACATAGCGGAATAATACTAGATAATATCATACGTCTAAACACCTTCAGCTCATCTTTGGACTTCACAGCATCTGATAACCTGAACCTGTACAACCCGGTCTAACCCGAGCATTACAAACACCGGGTCAGTCTGGTGAACCAGAGTGAGAAAAAACTCGCCAAGTTTATAATATCATCCAACTTGATTTTAAAGTTCAAAATCCGTTTAAAAGAAAAGGATAATCGTAAGACCAAATCCACACATAAATACGAAAGGTTTTTACCTTACGATAACCCAAAACAATTTTGAAAACAATACTTATTCTGATATTATAATAGTGTCTAAATACAAATAGATAGAATCTAGTAGAACGCTTGCATCTCACGCTCCACATATATAGTATACAAACAAAACCGTGGGCGCTTATTGGAGAATGGATTCCGACTATGACAAGGTCTGGAACCACCTGCTGAAAGTGTATCTCTAGAGGCGAATACACAGGGTTCAACAAGAACGTCTTGCAACCAGGCCCACACATGAACGACCACTCATTTTGCTTGAGTGTATCGACTGTATATCACCAACAGTTGGGTGCGACCCACCGTTTCCCGAAAAGGGACAGCATCGATAGATTAAAGAAGCAAAAGGATTTTCTTTAGATAAGAGATTATAAACCCTAATGAGTTCGACCCACATAGCCATGTTGCCTGCCCGATTTTTGTGATTTCCCAGTTGATGAGGCTTGAGGTTATAATCGACTTTTGGAACATCTGGCCACCGTTCACATCGACCATACAAGTCATCCAAGAACATAATGAACCGAAGGCACCCTCCTACTACATCCAATATAGGAATCACCCCATGGATCAGTAGCGAGAAGTCCTTGCAAACTGTAGAATCCAATCACGACAGAATCATTGTCGAAATATCTCTGGGGATCAGCCAGAGAAATTCAACAATAGTTCCTCCGCTCATGAAGATTTATAGTCTTCATTGCTCCATCTCGATCAGCATCGGATATCTTCTTCGTTTTCTTTTTCGTTTCTGTTGGTCGGAATGGTTTTCGAATATAAATTCGATCCCATCTTTCCATACCAACAACACATTGGGTATGATTTTTATAGTCGGTTATTTAACTATCAAAATAAACAATCATCAAAATAAAACAAATCCATTGCTTTATTATATAGCATCACTTGGCCTTTAAAAAAAATAGTGTACCAGTTTTGATATATTAAAAGTCTCAAATCATTTATTTATGTAAATATTCTCAAATCATTTCAAAGATATCTTAAGATTCTATCGTTAAATATTATTCACTCATTTGTTACTTATCTTCTATCATTTGGAAAATCGATTTAACTTATCATCATAAACAATCTTTATGATATCTCTCTTGGTTTCGTTATTTTATATACCCCATATTTGTCACTTTCCTTTTCGGGATAAACTCATTCCAAATCTCGTCTTCTTATATTTTCACAAATCTCTTTTATTTCTTCCTTTACTATGAAAATATCATTTCATATTCTCAAGCCCTTTTTATTTCCTTTTATTTCATTACATATTTTCAAGTTCTTCAAATAATTTACACTATTGTTTCCCAAATTAAGTTACACTAAAATCTTTACTATCACAACTAATACCATCCTCTGATAATCCCGAAGTCATTCAAGTTGGGGTATTTAATTACCTTTCAGACCTTGATCAACAACGTTCCTATCTTAAGATGAATATCAGCTGTAATACCAAAACCGATATTCATTCCCAATATCAAAACAAATCCCTTTTTAGTTTTAACTTGGTGACGTCTCATCTCTATTTATATAGAAAATTTATCGAATCTCACCTAACCATTTTTGGTTCAAATTTGGGTCCCCATCTTGATTTCCCACGTCAAACCTTCATCAGCTCCTAACCGTAGATCATTAAGAAAATAATTTACTAAATATCAACCCCGAAGGGCGAAACCTACATCAGATCAATCTTTATAAAATCATTTTATCTAAACCGATCTCTACATAAGTTCCAGTTTGTTAGTTTCATATCCTCATCTTTTATTTCACTTACAGGTCATATTAAAGTTTATAACTATAATCATGCGTCTCAACGGTTGAATTCATTTATTTTACAATAAAACTTGGTTTCATATAACTATGTCCCATCTGGGATTTATAAAACATGATTAGGTATCAAGTAAGAATTTAATTCAACTTTCACTTAAACTTAACTTGTATAATTAATAATATAAAATCACTTTAAAATGTCATTTAACTATAAATAGACTTTTTAGTTTCATAAACCTCCATTTACATAATTTAAATTCCTAGATTCCTACTTTGATTATTAATAAATCAAATTTCAACATATTTAAAATAAAAATGGTTTACTTCACCATTAACTCTTCCCATTTAATTATAAACCAATAATCAAATCTCAGTTAACGCGGTTGATTTGGTCAACTCCAATGTAATTAATTTGCTAATCAATTCCAATTAGCCTTTTTATAAAAATAAAATTTACCTAAATAATCCATTTACTTTGGTTATTATTAAATAATAATAAATCTCATTATAACCTCATTTTAATTGTTCTTAAAAACAATTATCTCGGTAATTAATCGTTACGTCAATTTTTACTCACTTGCTTATCAACACATGAGAATTAGTTTCATAAATCCTAATCAAGACGAGGCACGTGCTTCGCACATGACACATTTTGGTATAAAAATAGTGATTAAAACAACAATATACGTATGTGGTTGGTTTATTTCCTTTTTTATAAATTTCATTTAAAGTAATATATTAACAAATCTATATTCAGTTATAAAATAAAATAAATTTCATAACTTCATTTCTACCGATTTAGATAACAGTAAATCAATTTCTATAAAATAGTGTATATTTGGCCATCTACTATAAATTCCTTAACCAATATCACCCATTGGTTAATTAAACAAATGTTGAATTAGGGTTTAACATTCAATGACCAATTCAATAATCCAGTCATACAGGTTCAACAGTTCATATAACGGTCAACTAATAACAACCATTTAAACATCCAATTTAATTTTATGCGTTTATATGGTTATAAATGTAACCAATAAGGTAAGTTACCTTGTTTGGAAATCATCGTTAAAGATAACGATTTCATTTCAATTAAATTAACTAATGTTTAATTTAAATAATTGATATAACAATGTTTAACGACGCTCAAACAATCATCAAATCAACCAACCATTAGCAAACAAGGCATACAAATAATAAACCTGACTTATAATAATTATAAGCGGGAGAACTGAGTGAGTTTAACTCACCTTGGTTTATTTCGTTGATTAACCGCTTGCTTTAATTAAATTAAACTGAGTTTGATTTAATTAATATTCCAGTTGCTTCTTGCCCTGACCAAACCAGCTCCATCTCGTAGCCTCCGTCCAATTGATTCCAGTGTGATGAACCGCTCATAAATCTAGTTAAGGTATGGTGAAATATTTAATTAACGATTTTTTCGTAAAACATTTTAGTTTAACTAAAACTTAAATTGAATAGTATATGAGCACTTACCACATTTCCGTTCAGCGCAGCACTATATAAACCCACAACACGGTAATGTTTCCCATCCCCAATTGGTTCAAAAGCATCCCAATTCTTGATTATAGATCTGCCCACCATTCTTTTTATTCTATTTTTTTATCTGCAGGCCCAAAGGCCCGATTTCCTCAATGACCCATGTGACGGCCTGGAATTTCGCTCGATCCGAATCAGTCGTTAAACCGATCTAGACCGTTCGAAACCCCTGAACGTTGAGAACAAGACAAATCAGAACACAAACAGAAGAACATTTCATTGTATATTACAACAATACCATCAGATACAAGAATATACAGAGTATAAATGAATAAATTACATTCGATAAATATCAGAGATTACAATAAATTACATAGCGGCGGAAAATAATACAAAGCACAACTGAAGGTGATATACGGATACAGAGCTTTCCGGATATCATTCCAGCTGTAAACCAGAATCCTGTGAATATAAATCTGCAAAACCAAAACTACTAGCTGCCCGTGCGGAAAATGGGGGCACCCAGAGTTTAGGTTAAAACAATAAACTCCAGGTCAGTCATGTGACTGGTGTGAGAACTAAAACAGTTATTTAAAACTTTATTTTAAAAGAGAGTAATTCAAGGGACCACGCCGTATAACACGGAACGGGTTTCCTCCCAAGAATACCAGTGCATAGAATAAACAACGCAATGCTTTTTCGGAAAATGAAGCTATTATAAGACCCAGGTCCCATCACACAATGCAACGCAAGCCGGAGGATAGGGTTTTACCTTATAACAGCCAAACATGCTTGGTACGTTTAAAACAAATCATTTGATACTATAATAAGTGAATAGTGTCAAAACATTTCAATCAAAAATATAAATCATAGACGGCATGAGTGCCCCATCCCACTATGTCGCCATACTAGGCTCTACAAATAAAGCCGAATTACACGTATTGGAAATTGGATTCCGTCATGAGTCGAGGCAAGGGGCAAGCTCCTCTCCGCGTTCGAGACACTCTAGCAAATGCCTCAGGGTTACGCACTCTGGGCAACCCTTGGATCTTCAGGGCCGGTCCTCACTTACGTTAGAGGATTGGAAATTCCTGAACACACGTTTCCCGGTCCTTACAGACCTATAATCGAGGCGCCTCGCATTCCAACAACCACATAGGTGAAAAGTATATAAATGTCAGGGCTGGTAAGTCACTGACACCACCAAAGCTAGAAAGAAACGTCGTGCTCTCCTTGCAGTCCGTATCCCGTTTTTGACTCATACCGAGGTGTGAGGCTCGCGAATACACGTTATACACAAAGCTGCCACGTAGGCGTGCTTTGATCATCAACCACAAGACTTTGCTTTTCAACAGAAGCCTTGCTCCATGCAAATCAGCATGCCACACAGGCAATCCATGCCGTGCGATTGATATCTATCGATATATAACCTCTAAGCTCGTACGTCTCAGAGAAGGGCGTTAAGCAAGAGAATAAATTCTCCGCCGCCAAACAGATATATATTTAACAGAAATCAATCAACACAGAATAAAATCCAATGTCAGACACACAATCCATTTACAAGTCCGTTCTGGGTCTGAACGAAACCGGAGGCACTTTCCTCGCATATCCATCCATCTCCAGGTACGTCTGGACGACCACCAACTATTTCCATCCTCTTGGGTGTACAGCCCAATCAGGATTGTCAGTAATTACCTAAACGATGTGAAGACTTCTAGTCTTCGACCACCGTCTTCATCTTCGACTTATCGTCGAATCGGTTATTCAGAATGGGTATAAACCCGGCCTTTCCGAACAACCCGCGTATATTAAAAAAAAATGTGACACAAACACAACATACGCCTCATTCCAATTCATTAGTCACTAACCGCAAATTAGCAAGAGAACAATTTCCCAAACATTAACCCTGAAGGCCGAAACCAACATCAGATCAATACCCAGGAAACCATTCTTCTTAGCCAACCTACAACTAGTTTCTAAATTCCACATTCTTAGGGAAAGGTTCCCATTAATTTTATCCAAGATAAATTCTTTAAAATTTATCCTGTAATCTTCCTTTGGATGTCATTTAAAACCAAATTATGGTTTTTCCAACTAGTCGAGATTAGCGAACCGTAACGAAGTAATTATTTATTTTATTTCCCAATCCCAACCTATTCATCCCATGAAGCAAAACTGGTAATACTCCATATCTAACACCGTGGTGTTATCGGTAAAATTAATTACCATTTCACGTTCAAATCTAATTAAAGATTTAACTATCGCTTTGGAGTAAAATTGGTAATACTCCATTCTCGCTTATTTCTAAATTTGGTAATTTAGATTATAGATTCACATTTCAATCTAATTGCAGATTCGTTAGAACTCCTTTTACTGGGTTAAAGAACTAGGTGTTATTTAAAACACAGTTCATGACAAACCCAAATCAAAATCAATCAAATATATTAGAAATTCCGATTATTTAAAACCCCTTTTTAAATCTAATTTATTTATATAAAAATAAAAACCCGGGTTTTAAATTGAGTTCAAACTAGTACATTTCGATAAAAATCCATTTTTATCTTTTCAAATATGGAGTTTTTCACCCCATTTTTTCCCAAATCAAATTCACATTTCAATCATTTTCTATTCGAAATTCGTTATATATTCAATTGAAATCAAATTCGTTATATATTCAATTGAAATCAAATTCGTTTTCTATTCAAATGATTTCAAAATCGTTATATATTCAATTCATTTCGAAATCGTTTTATATTCAATTCATTTCGAAATCGCTTTATATTCAATTCATTTCGAAATCGCTATATATTCAATTCATTTCGAAATCGTTATATATTCAATTCATTTCGAAATCGTTCACGTCAAAATGGCGTCAATCTAATCAACACGGCTTCATATATTTCTATTTTTAAATATTCTATTTCAAATATTTCTATTTCAAATATTTCTTTTTCAAATATTTCTATTTCAAATACTTCTATTTCAAATATTTCTATTTCAAAATATTTCTTTTCCAAATATTTCTTTTTCAAATATTTCTATTTCAAATATTTCTATTTCAAATATTTCTATTTCAAAATATTTCTATTTCAAAATATTTCTATTTCAAATATTTCTATTTCAAATATTTCTTTTTGTCAAAACACGACTAATCTCAATGAATGAGTACCGTCCACGTGTGACTATTTTTGTTAAATTATTTCGTTTAACACATGACTAATCTCAACGGATGAGTACAGTCAACACATGAACCTTTATTTTATATTGATAAAGATGTCAATTTTATTATAAAAATATTTCGTTCAACACATGACTAATCTCAACGGATGAGTACAGTCAACACTTGAACCTTTACTTTATATTGATAAAGATGTCAATTTTATTATAAAAATATTTCGTTCAACACATGACTAATCTCAACGGATGAGTACAGTCAACACATGAACCTTTATTTTATATTGATAAAGATGTCAATTTTATTATAAAAATATTTCGTTCAACACATGACTAATCTCAACGGATGAGTACAGTCAACACATGAACCTTTATTTTATATTGATAAAGATGTCAATTTTATTATAAAAATATTTCGTTCAACACATGACTAATCTCAACGGATGAGTACAGTCAACACATGAACCTTTATTTTATATTGATAAAGATGTCAATTTTATTATAAAAAAATTTCGTTCAACACATGACTAATCTCAACGGATGAGTACAGTCAACACATGAACCTTTATTTTATATTATTCTTTATTTTCTAAATTGGAATGAGGCCCAATCAATCACCATATAAAATTAATTATATGGATTTTCATACAACATATGTATATAACAGCATTGAAAAATAATCAACCATCAACCAAAGTGCACTACACTGTATAAGCATCAAATATAGATATCTAACGCTTATAACAGCCTGTCAATCAAACGATCGACATATTTAATCAATCAGGATGAGTAAATTTCAAATTTCATCCCAACACCCGTGTGGGGTTTCAAACAATCAAACACAGATTTTATTTGTGCAGTGGGGCGATGTGTAAAATTTATCGACCCAATCAATATCAGTCCAATCAGTGTATATAAACAAATCGGTCGATTTGTTTATAGATATTTATTTATTCACATTCACGCTAAAAATTATATTTTTAACGACAAAACATTTTATTTTAACACATGAATTTCTATTCAGTTCATTTATTCAATAAAATGATATTTTTATTTTTCTAACTTATTTTAGAAAATTTCGGCGGCATAACGGCACGATACTAGAAACGGGACAAGGCCTAGCCTTATCCCCGGTCTAGTGAAGGCCCACGCCATTCACACATCAATCAAATTCACCAAACAACCAAATTCAAATCAAATTATCAAATTAATTTATGCAACCAAACAAACAAGTCCATGGTCTGTGGACGATTGTGTCGGGTGCTACTAAGCACCGTCTGCATCCTAGTATAAATATATAATTAGAAAAGAAATTGAAATGTGAGAAATTCTCACCGATAGCTATCCCAATTCCACGACACTTCTAATGCAGGAAATCTTCTCTGTTCTCGTCTCTTATCGCTTTCGTTGTCCGCTTTCACTACATATGTAAAATCACATTTTTATATACTGATGTCTTTAAAATAAAAATCACATTTTTATTTATTCACTTTCAATTTAAAAAATCATATTTTTATAATCACTTCCTACATTTAAAAATCGAATTTTTATTCCGTTATTCAATATATAAAAATCGAATTTTTACTACTATGTTATATAGATAAAAATTATATTTTTATCACGCTATTTCCCATATAAAGATTTCGCCTTTTCTAAAATAAAGATTTCGCCTTTATAAAAACATAGACTTCGCCTTTTCAAATTTAAAGATTTCATCTTTATAAAAATCTCATTTTTATTTTTCTACACATATAAAGATGATATTTTTAATATTTCTATCATGTAAAAATTATATTTTTGACTCTCTACCTAACCAAAAATCATATTTTTACATCTTCTATATAGTAAAGACTATATTTTCAATACCTTAAAAATATAAAAGTCATATTTTTAATTCTCTACATATGTAAAAACCACGCCTTTCTCCATTTAAAAATCAAAAATTTATTCATACATTCAAAATATAAAAATTTCATTTTTATAATCTTCGAATTGCTTTAAATGTAAATAAATAAGAAGGAAAACAAAAATGGAAATACAGTAAATAGAGAGAGAGAGAAGTTTACTGCTTTCGATAGAGGCGAGGGGGCTCGGGGTGCTGCACTTGCCGGCGCCGTAGGGTTTCAGGCGGTCTTCGACGTAGGGGAACTCGGCGGCTTTGGCAGGCAGGGGGGCGTCGGTGCAGAGGCGCAGGAGGAAGTGGGGGGCTTCAGAGGTGGCGGGGCTGTAGAGCGGAGGGCGACGCGGTCTCGGGTTAGGGTTTCAGGAGGAGGCAGCGGTTTTAGGTCTTCGTCGATGGGGCTGCAGGTGGGGAGGTCGCGACGGAGGGAGATCGGGAAGAGGGGGAGGACACGGCAGGGTGGCTCATGCGGTGGGCCTGGGGTAGCGTGGCGGTGGGTGGCGGAGGGCAGGGCGACGGCGAAGTTGCCTTCGATTTGGGGGGGGGTCGGGATTTTCGAAGAGAGGGGGGGGTGATTTCTGAAATAAGAAAGTAACGGGGGGGTTTATGAAAGAAAATATATTTAATTATTTATTCAATTAATTCTCCATAAAGTTGCTTTTACGTTCGGGCTTTGAATTGGACCCAACGACTGTCGTCCCCAGCGTAATACCCCCATTCCGGATACAATGGGATATGCCACGCAAGCCAATTCGGCCGTTTCGATAGGTTTCTGCTTAAATTGAAATATAAATCCGTATATATTCGATTTAACGCACATTTCAAATTACCGGGGTCACATACTAACTCTAAAAATTCTCGAAAAATATTTTCTAGCTTCGTATTGATGATACGGTCCTAACAAAACTAGTTTCGTCGAATTCCGAGACCGTTAGAAAAATGGCCAATTCCCAGTTGATTAAAATCAACCGAAACTGGTCAAACGCGTTTTCCTTTACCACGCTCACTTATTGATTCGAAAAATTATGAAATTTGGAATCTAGCAATAACTTGACACTGTGGATCCAACAAAAGTGGTTTCGTCGAAATCCGAGGTCGTTTGCAAAATTCCCATTTTTAAGGGCCTGAATTCCATAGCGACTATCCAGAATTTTCAACTGGACATATCTTTTGATTTCCGCTATGAAATCTTGATTTGTCGGATTCGTTGGAAAGATATTATCAATTAGATCTTAATGTTTTTGGTTTCACTAAAATCCGGATTGTTTTGCACCCGGTATGTTCAATTGAAGTTTGAAATCGAATTATCGAACTACCGCGCCATTTTCAATTCTATTTATAATTATATATAATTATATATATTCTAACGACGACGCGTATAAATATATACGTCGAATTATATTCAAAATAAATTTCTCGTCGATATTATTTAAAATAATTCATTTTAAATATTCAAAATTCGCTAAAATTGCCAAATAAAAAAAATTAAACTGGCCCAGATTTTCCAGGTTATTACAATCTCCCCCACTTAAAACTTTTCGTCCCCGAAAAGGAACAAAGTCGAAAGTGGTTTGATTAATTAGTCCTACGTTCGATCCGGCTTGCATTCTCCAACTTTTCAGTTTCTGAGAATTTTCAAATTCTTCAAAAATTTGGCTAACACCCTAAATTTTCGAAAAATTTCGCCATAACCTCCCCTGCACCGGGAGCATCGGGGAATTTCAAATAGCTTCCCGGGTCCTTCTAATCTCAAAAAGAAAAAGAAAAAGCCAAGCGGCTAGCCAATAGGCTCATAAAATCATCATCACCCAAACAAAACAGTAAATTATGTTGTAAACATGTACCTATTTGTCGGGCAAACAAATTTTATTCTCTGCTCTAGCCTCCTTGCTATGACCTGTTCAATGTAAGTATATGTATATGCAAGCAAATGCGACCAATTTTCAATACAGTTCAATATTTGATGCTATTAGGCATAATGGTTCAAAATTAGCAAACAAATAAACAAACAACACAAACATCAATCAATTAGTTGATTTAACGTTTCAAATTCATAATTTGATACATATACAAAAAATCATGTTTTGGTGCCAATTCACAACAATGTGTTCTAACTATATAAGTTTTGGTTCTCACACCAGCCTAATGGAAATATATAGAAAATCACACCTTCGAAACTCGAACATAAATGTTGATGATGCGATCGCTATCATCAATATCATCTTCAGGCGACTAGAGTGCGATGCTATATCTATCCAATATATTAAAACTTTGAATATACGTTTGCAAGGCGTATATGCAAATTCTTTATATACTGAATTGTCCAAAATCAATATAAATAAATTATTCAAATACGTGTAAAACGATCTAAATTTCAAAACAGAATTGTTTTCATTTGAAAAATATACTCTCCACACTCGTTCTAGGATACTACTGATCCCATCTCTAACGAGTCATTCTCCTTGGATATTACTAATCCAATATCTGATGAATTCTTTCGTACGGTTCTAATGTGTCTTGTTCTCTAGCTCTGTAAACCAAAGCTCCGATACCAAATGTGACGGCCTGGAATTTCGCTCGATCCGAATCAGTCGTTAAACCGATCTAGACTGTTCGAAACCCCTGAACGTTGAGAACAGGACAAATCAGAACACAAACAGAAGAACATTTCATTGTATATTACAACAATACCATCAGATACAAGAATATACAGAGTATAAATGAATAAATTACATTCGATAAATATCAGAGATTACAATAAATTACATAGCGGCGGAAAATAATACAAAGCACAACTGAAGGTGATATACGGATACAGAGCTTTCCGGATATCATTCCAGCTGTAAACCAGAATCCTGTGAATATAAATCTGCAAAACCAAAACTACTAGCTGCCCGTGCGGAAAATGGGGGCACCCAGAGTTTAGGTTAAAACAATAAACTCCAGGTCAGTCATGTGACTGGTGTGAGAACTAAAACAGTTATTTAAAACTTTATTTTAAAAGAGAGTAATTCAAGGGACCACGCCGTATAACACGGAATGGGTTTCCTACCAAGAATACCAATGCATAGAATAAACAACGCAATTCTTTTTCGAAAAATGAAGCTATTATAAGACCTAGGTCCCATCACACAATGCAACGCAAGCCGGAGGATAGGGTTTTACCTTATAACAGCCAAACATGCTTGGTACGTTTAAAACAAATCATTTGATACTATAATAAGTGAATAGTGTCAAAACATTTCAATCATAAATATAAATCATAGACGGCATGAGTGCCCCATCCCACTATGTCGCCATATTAGGCTCTACAAATAAAGCCGAATTACACGTATTGGAAATTGGGTTCCATCATGAGTCGAGGCAAGGGGCAAGCTCCTCTCCGCGTTCGAGACACTCTAGCAAATGCCTCATGGTTACGCACTCTGGGCAACCCTTGGATCTTCAGGGCCGATCCTCACTTACGTTAGAGGATTGGAAATTCCTGAACACACGTTTCCCGGTCCTTACAGACCTATAATCGAGGCGCCTCGCATTCCAACAACCACATAGGTGAAAAGTATATAAATGTCAGGGTTGGTAAGTCACTGACACCACCAAAGCTAGAAAGAAACGTCGTGCTCTCCTTGCAGTCCGTATCCCGTTTTTGACTCATACCGAGGTGTGAGGCTCGCGAATACACGTTATACACAAAGCTGCCACGTAGGCGTGCTTTGATCATCAACCACAAGACTTTGCTTTTCAACAGAAGCCTTGCTCCATGCAACTCAGCATGCCACACAGGCAATCCATGCCGTGCGATTGATATCTATCGATATATAACCTCTAAGCTCGTACGTCTCAGAGAAGGGCGTTAAGCAAGAGAATAAATTCTCCGCCGCCAAACAGATATATATTTAACAGAAATCAATCAACACAGAATAAAATCCAATGTCAGACACACAATCCATTTACAAGTCCGTTCTGGGTTTGAACGAAACCGGAGGCACTTTCCTCGCATATCCATCCATCTCCAGTTACGTCTGGACGACCACCAACTATTTCCATCCTCTTGGGTGTACAGCCCAATCAGAATCGTCAGTAATTACCCAAACGATGTGAAGACTTCTGGTCTTCGACCACCGTCTTCATCTTCGACTTATCGTCGAATCGGTTATTCAGAATGGGTATAAACCCGGCCTTTCCGAACAACCCGCGTATATTAAAAACAAATGTGACACAAACACAACATACGCCTCATTCCAATTCATTAGTCACTAACCGCAAATTAGCAAGAGAACAATTTCCCAAACATTAACCCTGAAGGCCGAAACCAACATCAGATCAATACCCAGGAAACCATTCTTCTTAGCCAACCTACAGCTAGTTTCTAAATTCCACATTCTTAGGGAAAGGTTCCCATTAATTTTATCCAAGATAAATTCTTTAAAATTTATCCTGTAATCTTCCTTTGGATGTCATTTAAAACCAAATTATGGTTTTTCCAACTAGTCGAGATTATCGAACCGTAACGAAGTAATTATTTATTTTATTTCCCAATCCCAACCTATTCATCCCATGAAGCAAAACTGGTAATACTCCATATCTAACACCGTGGTGTTATCGGTAAAATTAATTACCATTTCACGTTCAAATCTAATTAAAGATTTAACTATCGCTTTGGAGTAAAACTGGTAATACTCCATTCTCTCTTATTTCTAAATTTGATAATTTAGATTATAGATTCACATTTCAATCTAATTGCAGATTCGTTAGAACTCCTTTTACTAGGTTAAAGAACTAGGTGTTATTTAAAACACAGTTCACGACAAACCCAAATCAAATTCAATCAAATATATTAGAAATTCCGATTATTTAAAACCCCTTTTTAAATCTAATTTATTTATTTAAAAATAAAAACCCGAGTTTTAAATTGAGTTCAAACTAGTTCATTTCGATAAAAATCCATTTTTATCTTTTCAAATATGGAGTTTTTCACCCCAATTTTTCCCAAATCATTTCTTGTGATTTTACACAAATTATCGCTATTTTTAATAATTTTATCAAGGCCCGTACAGTCGATTTCCATCAACGGCCATCGAACTGCACCTATAGCGACCTTTTTCGAATTTGATTTGGACGTATCTCCAAATCCAACCATTAAATTTCAAATTTCTAATATTCGTTAGAAAGCTCTTTTCGATACGAACCCAACGGTTCCGGTTTTAGGAGAATCCGACGGTCGGATCTCCCGTAATGTCCGTTTGAAATAAATGGTCGAAATTCACGAACTGCCGCGGCGCGGCGCGTTCTATTCAGGCCATTATATTATATATATAATATATATTTCGTCGATTTTTATTTAAAACGAATTGTATAAATAGTTTTGAATTCGTTTCAAGAACCATTTGAACTTCTATTTCAATCCAAAGCAAAATTGAATTCTTCTTTATAAATTCGTTTTAAAATCCATTTCTATTCAATTCAAATTTCAATTCAATTTGAATTCATTTCAATTCGCTTTCAATTCAATTTGAATTCGTTTTCAATTCGATTCAATTCCAAAGTCGTTTGCTATTCGATTCAATTCAAATTGGTTTCAAAGTCGTTTTCTATTCGATTTAATTCAAATTGGTTTTCTATTCGAATCAAATTCGTTATATATATTCAATTGAAATCAAATTCGTTTTCTATTCAAATCAAATTCGTTTTCAATTCAAATCAAATTCGTTATATATTCAATTGAAATCAAATTCGTTTTCTATTCAAATGATTTCGAAATCGTTATATATTCAATTCATTTCGAAATCGTTATATATTCAATTCATTTCGAAATCGTTATATATTCAATTTATTTCGAAATCGTTTTATATTCAATTCATTTCGAAATCGCTTTATATTCAATTCATTTCGAAATCGCTATATATTCAATTCATTTCGAAATCGTTATATATTCAATTCATTTCGAAATCGTTCACGTCAATATGGCGTCAATCTAATCAACACGGCTTCATATATTTCTATTTTTAAATATTCTATTTCAAATATTTCTATTTCAAATATTTCTTTTTCAAATATTTCTATTTCAAATACTTCTATTTCAAATATTTCTATTTCAAAATATTTCTTTTCCAAATATTTCTTTTTCAAATATTTCTATTTCAAATATTTCTATTTCAAATATTTCTATTTCAAAATATTTCTATTTCAAAATATTTCTATTTCAAATATTTCTATTTCAAATATTTCTATTTCAAATATTTCTTTTTGTCAACACACGACTAATCTCAATGAATGAGTACCGTCCACGTGTGACTATTTTTGTTAAATTATTTCGTTCAACACATGACTAATCTCAACGGATGAGTACAGTCAACACATGAACCTTTATTTTATATTGATAAAGATGTCAATTTTATTATAAAAATATTTCGTTCAACACATGACTAATCTCAACGGATGAGTACAGTCAACACATGAACCTTTACTTTATATTGATAAAGATGTCAATTTTATTATAAAAATATTTCGTTCAACACATGACTAATCTCAACGGGTGAGTACAGTCAACACATGTACCTTTATTTTATATTGATAAAGATGTCAATTTTATTATAAAAATATTTCGTTCAACACATGACTAATCTCAACGGATGAGTACAGTCAACACATGAACCTTTATTTTATATTGATAAAGATGTCAATTTTATTATAAAAATATTTCGTTCAACACATGACTAATCTCAACGGATGAGTACAGTCAACACATGAACCTTTATTTTATATTGATAAAGATGTCAATTTTATTATAAAAATATTTCGTTCAACACATGACTAATCTCAACGGATGAGTACAGTCAACACATGAACCTTTATTTTATATTATTCTTTATTTTCTAAATTGGAATGAGGCCCAATCAATCACCATATAAAATTAATTATATGGATTTTCATACAACATATGTATATAACAGCATTGAAAAATAATCAACCATCAACCAAAGTGCACTACACTGTATAAGCATCAAATATAGATATCTAACGCTTATAACAGCCTGTCAATCAAACGATCGACATATTTAATCAATCAGGATGAGTGAATTTCAAATTTCATCCCAACACCCGTGTGGGGTTTCAAACAATCAAACACAGATTTTATTTGTGCAGTGGGGCGATGTGTAAAATTTATCGACCCAATCAATATCAGTCCAATCAGTGTATATAAACAAATCGGTCGATTTGTTTATAGATATTTATTTATTCACATTCACGCTAAAAATTATATTTTTAACGAAAAAACATTTTATTTTAACACATGAATTTCTATTCAGTTCATTTATTCAATAAAATGATATTTTTATTTTTCTTACTTATTTTAGAAAATTTTGGCGGCATAACGGCACGATACTAGAAACGGGACAAGGCCTAGCCTTATCGCCGGTCTAGTGAAGGCCCACGCCATTCACACATCAATCAAATTCACCAAACAACCAAATTCAAATCAAATTATCAAATTAATTTATGCAACCAAACAAACAAGTCCATGGTCTGTGGACGATTGTGTCGGGTGCTACTAAGCACCGTCTGCATCCTAGTATAAATATATAATTAGAAAAGAAATTGAAAGGTGAGAAATTCTCACCGATAGCTATCCCAATTCCACGACACTTCTAAAGCAGGAAATCTTCTCTGTTCTCGTCTCTTATCGCTTTCGTTGTCCGCTTTCACTACATATGTAAAATCACATTTTTTATATACTGATGTCTTCAAAATAAAAATCACATTTTTATTTATTCACTTTCAATTTAAAAAATCATATTTTTATAATCACTTCCTACATTTAAAAATCGAATTTTTATTCCGTTATTCAATATATAAAAATCGAATTTTTACTACTATGTTATATAGATAAAAATTATATTTTTATCACGCTATTTTCCATATAAAGATTTCGCCTTTTCTAAAATAAAGATTTCGCCTTTATAAAAACATAGACTTCGCCTTTTCAAATTTAAAGATTTCATCTTTATAAAAATCTCATTTTTATTTTTCTACACATATAAAGATGATATTTTTAATATTCCTATCATGTAAAAATTATATTTTTAACTGTCTACCTAACCAAAAATCATATTTTTACATCTTCTATATAGTAAAGACTATATTTTCAATACCTTAAAAATATAAAAGTCATATTTTTAATTCTCTACATATGTAAAAACCACGCCTTTCTCCATTTAAAAATCAAAATTTTATTCATACATTCAAAATATAAAAATTTCATTTTTATAATCTTCGAATTGCTTTAAATGTAAATAAATAAGAAGGAAAACAAAAATGGAAATACAGTAAATAGAGAGAGAGAAGTTTACTGCTTTCGATAGAGGCGAGGGGGCTCGGGGTGCTGCACTTGCCGGCGCCGTAGGGTTTCAGGCGGTCTTCGACGTAGGGGAGCTCGGCGCTTTTGGCAGGCAGGGGGGCGTCGGCGCAGAGGCGCAGGAGGAAGTGGGGGCTTCAGAGGTGGCGGGGCTGTAGAGCGGAGGGCGACGCGGTCTCGGGTTAGGGTTTCAGGAGGAGGCAGCGGTTTTAGGTCTTCGTCGATAGGGCTGCAGGTGGGGAGGTCGCGACGGAGGGAGATTGTAACGACCCGGATTTTTTAACCGTTTAATTTTGAGCATTTAAATTTATTTTTAATGTTGTATTGGAATTATAAAAGGATTTTATAATTAATTTACTAATATAAACGACGTTTGTTTTTGATGAAATTAGTTCCATTGAATCTGTGGAATTATATTATTATTGGATTTCAAATTTCGTAACGCTTGAAGTTATTATTTGACTGTACGAATTATAAAGCCTAGAGATGATATAAGTGTAACCAATTAAAATCGTCAATCGCGACTTTAATTGAAGTCTGGAACTGCGTTATATAATAAATAAGGGTCGTTTTTAGAAATATCATTTTCGAGATCTTTTAAATCTTGAAATATATTCGGTTCTGGTGGAAATATCGAAACATATTCTTGGCTACTAAATTTGAACGTACAGAAATCCTTGAAAATCTTGTTCGTATGTTAGACAGTCCCAGCGAATTCCAAACAAAATATTTGATGAGATTTTGTTTGTACTGGTGAGGATAAAGCAGAAATCTCATCGTATCCTTTCAAATTTGTAAAATCTTCTATCCTATCTCATCGTATCAAATTCAGAATCTTTAACAGTCTGAAACAAATGCTGACCGATCTTGAAATATTTTCACATCTAACAAAGTAAGTCTTCCTTTGGTAAAACATTTCGGCTAACCACATGCTTTAAATCTCACCGTAGACGTCTATAAACCTTTCTACAAATTTTGTGTACTTCAGCGATGCAGTGGCCTAAGATAATTGGTTTGGCTTAATAAATAAAAATGTAGACAACTGTTGTCCTTTGGGTTGATATTTCGTAATCACCTTATTTAAAATACTTGTCTGCCACATTTTCAATAGCGTGGTGTCCACGCTTTTTCCATCCTTGCGTACCAATCAAATTCGATACCCTGCGCTCCCAGCCAAATGAACCGTGCCTGCCAAGATTTACAGCACCGTGAATACCACGGTTCTCAATCTGTATAAATTAAAACAAGCTGACCATCTTCTTTTACTTTCCTTCAACAAATCACGAAAAACTCTTGCTTCAGGAAATCAAACCGTGCTCTTCAAAAATACACATAAATCAATTTAAAATCGAGTACTCAATTAAATCTTAAAAACCAATACTTGTTGAACTCGGATCCGTTCAAGCTTCAGGGCGATAGAGCGATCGGTGGGAGGCTAGAGGATCTCGGGTGAATTGGTGGTGAGGGCTGTTCGCTGGAATAGGGTTTGGCGAGGGGTTCTGGCCTCCGACGATCTTCTGGTGGTAAGGGATTCTGGCCAAAGGGTGCGTGTTTGTTGTTGTAGTGTGGAGTAAGGCTAAAGTCGGACTGGTCTTGGTTGCAGCGAGTTCAGAAGAGAGGGATGGGAAAGGAGGACTGTTGCTGTGTGATTTCTTGTGAAGAAGTTCAATTACTGGGGTCTGGAAGGTGTGTAGGACATTGGTAGAGGCAGGGTCGGCCTGTGGTGGTTACTGATGTCGGTGGTCCGTCGAAGTGGAGTTCCCTTCGCCTGCTGTGATGAATGGGTCTGGTTTGTGGAGTGGTATTCGATGGGGAGCACCAGTAAGCACCAAGTGCTGAAACGAGGAGATCTGATGGTTCATGACTCAGGAAGTTGTGGAGCTGGGTACGTATTTTACTTAATAAGGAAAAAGAGTAATGTTTTAAACACATGATTAACACAAAGAAAAAATGACATTAGTTTTTCTACTAGTCAGTTGCGTGGAGACATCATGATGGTTGTGTTCAATACTGGAAAAGGGCTTGCGACTTTAGCAGGTTGAATTCAATAAGGAAGGTAAAGCACAGTAGTGATATAAATAGGAGTTTTTATGGGACATGCTAAGTCCATTTGTGGTGATGGGGTTGATGGGAACGTGGATTATGCTTCAGTGGAAGAAGGTAGTTTCGGGTCTTTGGCAAAGGGTTACACTGACGTGGTGAGTTCTGAGGTAGTGGTTGAAGTGTTTTGTTATACATTGGTTTGCTGCCTTTGTGGTACAGCACTTTGGGAAGTTTCGAACGACAATGAAGTGATGGAGTGACGACCGTAATGAATTGAGGATGGATATATTGGTAGTGTCGATTGTGAGTGGTTAGCAGTGGATGGACGGATGAATTGGAAGATGTGCATCATCAAAATGTTTAATTGGATTAATAACGAATTGGATGGAGCCAGTCACCTAAGAAGCATAGAGATGAGTTCTTAGTTGCGAAACTGATGTGGTTGAGAATAAAGATACTGGAATTTCGTGATAAAATCAAGTGTCGGTTTGATTTAAATGGAACAAAAAGCAGAACCGTCAACTGTGAACCGAGGTGAGTAAACTCACTCGTTTAAAATTATTTTATAATGTGAAATGGTTGCTTGGTTGAATAGTTGATAAATTGGTTGATATAATCACATCGTTGATTGATTTTTTCATTAATGCGATACTTTTGATGTTACTAACATCTGTGGATGCAGGGAAACAGGTTGGAGGGATCCAACTGGATCCCTCAACATTTTATTTACTGTTTTATTTGATGGTGATATATGTTATGCTACATTATCCATGGTTGAATTTGTGTGTTTGGTTTACGCTGGCCTTAGGAACCTGGTATTTTAGATACCGTAAATATCATCGAATGTGAAAAAGGAAATTAGAATTTAAAAGCAGAGTTTATTTCCAAATTAGAAATAATTTCTTTTTCATTGAGTTGCAAATGGAAACCTATTCCATTGGGTAAACCAAGAAAAATGTTATAAATAAAGATATAAATTAAGTGGGTCATTAACCATTGGATAAATTAAAAGGTGAGTTCAAATATGAATGTATATTTGAAAGTGAGTATCGGTTTTGAAACCAATATTTGGAAATGGATCCGAATTTAGCAAATTACAGAGGAAAGTTTAAAGAAAGATTTTCAAATGCTTAAAATAAAAGAATAATAGTTTAAAACAAGGAAATATTTTGCAAATAAAATGTATATAAAAAGGGGATTTATAGAAATCGAATTAAGTGGTTAGAAAAATGTATAGTTTATAAATATGTTTAAAGGAGAACTTGAATTGTTTAAAATAAACAGAGTTTATAAATGAACAACGGAAGCGTGTGCGTCGCACACGGTATTTTATTCAAAACAAGCAATCATAACGCTGTTGTTATAAGAAATGCTTTTAAATTTTAAACAGCGACTATAACGCTGTCTTTGTAAGAAACGCTTTTATAAAACTAAATAGCGATTTTAGCGCTGTTGTTATAATAGATGTTGTAAATCTATACAGCAATTTTAGACGCTGCTGTTATAATAAATGTCTTGGTAAATCTAAATAGCAATTTTAACGCTGCCGTTATAATAACTGTTTTAATAGCAATCTTAACGCTATGGTTATGATAAGTGTTCTATAATGCTAGACATCGGTTTTAACGCTGTTTTTGAAAGCAATGTTTTATAAACCAAACAATTGAAGACAACGATTATAACGCTACCGTTAAAATCAATATTTTTATAAAGAAGGTGTGTTCGTAGATCAAATCCGAGAGTCGCATAAGCAATGTTTGGTTTAAAGTTGTGGGCTCTGACTATTTCAAAGCTAATAATGTCGTTCAGTTAAGGTCTGAGAGGTAATTATACCCCAACTTGACTGACTGCATGATTGACGGGGAAATGGTTAAGGCTCGATAGCAAGGGTTGGTTAGTGATATCGTTAGTTAACGAATGATTTATGATTTGAGTTATAATAATGATGTTTATAACATCAGTTAATTCAAAGGATTTAGAAATGTTTTCTAACTGGAGTAAAAGATATTTTCTCAATAAAGGAATTATATATATTGGAAATGTTTCCCAATAATCAAGAGAGAAAATAGAGCTTTGAAAGAACACGAAAGGTAGAAAATGGGAATTTGAAATGATAATGTAATAAAGAACTAATATAAAAAAGGCCCAGTGTTGTTTGATGCTTGATTGATAGAATTTCCATTTGGAAATAGAACCGTTGATTTTATGGATGTTTCTTTGATAGTTAAATCACCGACTATCAAAGTTTTATTTTTTTATATACCTCCGTTGTCAATATGGAGAGACCGGGATCAGATTTGATATCTGAAAACCACTCCGTATTGGCGTAAGCGTTATGAAGCATCTTATGCTGAAGAAAATTGAAGACGGAGTTATGCAAGGGCTATCCTGTTTACGGGATAGTGCCTTCGGTTTGTCCAGACCCAGGACAACTTGTATGGACGAGTGTCCGACAGAGTATTTCCAAAGGGGGTACGTACGTTGATTCCTTCAAACGTACGAAGTTGGGGCATAGAAGGGAAGCTTCTTTAGCCTAACAATCTGAGTATTTTTGTGGGAATCAATTAGTGATTTCCGATGGATCTGACGATGTGGCATTCAAAGTGAATGATGGCCAGATGTTCTGGAAGATAATTCAAACCTCAAGCCTCATCAACCCGGAATTGGACAAAAATCGGGCAGGCAGCATGGCTATGTGGGTCGCACCCATTAGGATGTATAACCACCTATTTAGAGAAATTCCTTTTGCTTCTTAAATCTATCGATGCTGTCCCTTTTCGGGAGGCGGTTGCTGATCCCAACCGTCGGTGGTATACATTCGATACACTCAAGTGAAATGAGTGGTCGGTCATGTGTGGGCCGGGTTGCAAGATGTTCTTGTTGAACCCAGTGTATTCGTCTCTAGAGATACACTATCGGAAGGTGGTCCCATACCTTGTCATGTTGGAAATCTAATCTCCAATAAGCGCGATGCGGTTTTTGATTTTATATTATATATGGAGCGTGACATGCAAGTGTTCCGCTAGATGGTTATTTATTTGTTGTAGACATTATTATAATATCACCAGATTTTGATATAAAAATGTTTTGGGTTATCGTAAGGTAAAAACCATCCGTGTTTATGTGTGGATCGGTCTTACGATTATCTTTTCTTTCGAAAGGATTTTGAAAGTTAAACAAATGATTGGAGTTTACTCACACCAGTCCCATGACTGACCCAGAGTTTATTTTGTTTGTTTTCCCTAAACTCTTGGGTGCCCAAATTTGTACGGGCAGTCAAGTAGTCGGGATTTTACAGATTCACCTGGAGGAGATTGAAGCAGGAGGCTTCACCAGTTAGCTATAGACTATCATATTTTCCGCTGTGTACTATGTTGTATCTGGAAACAGGTGTTTTTAACTGTTCCAGGGATAATCGTTGTGCTCTGATAATGGTATGTATATACAAATACTGATTTGTGCTTCAAAGTTATATTATCTAATATATTTTATTCGTTCCGCTGTGAGTTTGTGATCTTCGTTTTCTTCTATTCTAATAATTCTTTCTTTCTATTTCTCATCCTCTAACTTCTTTCTAATAATGATTCGTATTTCTGTGCAATTTGAGTTGGACGTGTGGTGTTATTAGTCGACTCAAACGGTACGGATTTGCGGGTCGTTTCAGTTGGTATCAGAGCTGAAGGTTAAGTGATTACCTAGGCTCTGTGGCGTAACTCAATAGAGATGGGGTTAGTAATACCCTAGATTGGGTTTGAGTGTATATATATATATATATATATACGAGAGAGCGTATTTGTAGATTTGATATAAAAATTGTTTTATATTGTGTTGACTGGTTTGTTGAGTGGTTTATGAATTCTGGTCGATACAGGATGTACAACTATATCGATAGGTGTTTCTAAACTCTCGAACAAAACAATTCGACGCAGTATTGTTTTAAAATGGGTAAATGAAATAATTTGCCCAAAAGTTATTTTGATATAAAGTGGGATTTTTCTGAAATTATCGAATGTGTTGATTGTTGTTACAATCAAATGGAATTATAAAATATTGAAATGGTTATATAACCAAGATAAACTAGAATTAAATTCAAACCATAAATTGGAATTTAAATCCCGGATATTTTGAAAATATTCCTTGAAGTATTTTAAAGGTAATATATAATTGGTTTGAAGATATTTTTGAATTAGAATGATTTTAAATGGATTTTAAAAGTAATTAAGCACTAAAATCACTTCAGTGGCGAGAAAATAATTTTGATAATGGATCGCGACATTATCGGTATTCATTTTCGAGTTTCTGAGTAACGGATTGCTACCATAGTAATTTGGGAATGGAAAATTTGTTCGAAAAGGGCAAGATGTTTTAGAAATTCAAATGTTTTGAATTGAGTTGATTATAAACATATGTGTATAAAAATATATATGATTTCAAACTAATTTGAAATAAAACCCGGGAATTTGAATTCAGAAATTAAAATTTAACTTGTATATGTTAAATAGATTGAAATGGTAAAAGTATATCAAATGAATTAAAATTAACTTAAGTTAAAATTGGATTGGATTACAAATAATTCCGAATAAAATTAAATAAAGAGAAATGTTGGAATTCGAAATATTAATAGGAATTCGACCTATGGATAAACAAGTTGAATATCTATTGGATGCTGTTGTTTGGAATTAAACAGTGATGGAATTGAACCCAAGCAGGATAAGGGGGTTGATTTTTGAAAACAGAACTCAGTTTGGATTAGTGAATGGAAGTGAACTAATCAGAAGTTGATTAGAGATTTAAAAACTGGAAGTTGGATTGGTTTGAAACCAGCTGGAAATGGGTATATGTATGTTGAGCAGGTATTGAATTGAAGCAAATGCAAGAGATAGAATTATGCCCGACAAAAAGGTACATGTTTACAATATTACTTAGGTTTGATGATTTTATGAGCCTATGAGGCAAGCCACTTGGCTTTTTTATTTTCTTTTGGATTGGAGAAGGCCTAGAAACGCGAGTTGTGGTTGTACCGATTGAGCAGTGCAGAGGAGATGCTGCCGAAATTTTTCAGAATTTAAAGTGTTAGAAAATTTTCAGAATTTTTTTTTCGTTAGTAAGAATAAATGAATATTTTAATTGAAATAAATTGGTCCAGTTAAACTGGAGTTAAGAGGTGAAAAAAACAAAAAGGGTTTTTGAACCTAGTTAATAAGGTATGTGGTATTTTCCCTACTTAGCAATTTCGAGGACGAAATTATTTTAAGGGGGAAGGAATGTAACGACCCGGATTTTTTAACCGTTTAATTTTGAGCATTTAAATTTATTTTTAATGTTGTATTGGAATTATAAAAGGATTTTATAATTAATTTACTAATATAAACGACGTTTGTTTTTGATGAAATTAGTTCCATTGAATCTGTGGAATTATATTATTATTGGATTTCAAATATCGTAACGCTTGAAGTTATTATTTGACCGTACGAATTATAAAGCCTAGAGATGATATAAGTGTAACCAATTAACATCGTCAATCGCGACTTTAATTGAAGTCTGGAACTGCGTTATATAATAAATAAGGGTCGTTTTTAGAAATATCATTTTCGAGATCTTTTAAATCTTGAAATATATTCGGTTCTGGTGGAAATATCGAAACATATTCTTGGCTACTAAATTTGAACGTACAGAAATCCTTGAAAATCTTGTTCGTATGTTAGACAGTCCCAGCGAATTCCAAACAAAATATTTGATGAGATTTTGTTTGTACTGGTGAGGATAAAGCAGAAATCTCATCGTATCCTTTCAAATTTGTAAAATCTTCTATCCTATCTCATCGTATCAAATTCAGAATCTTTAACAATCTGAAACAAATGCTGACCGATCTTGAAATATTTTCACATCTAACAAGGGAAGTCTTCCTTTGGTAAAACATTTCGGCTAACCACATGCTTTAAAATCTCACCGCAGACGTCTATAAACCTTTCAACAAATTTTGTGTACTTCAGCGATGCAGTGGCCTGAGATAATTGGTTTGGCTTAATAAATAAAAATGTAGACAATTGTTGTCCTTTGGGTTGATATTTCGTAATCACCTTATTTAAAATACTTGTCTGCCACATTTTCAACAGCGTGGTGTCCACGCTTTTTCCATCCTTGCGTACCAATCAAATTCGATACCCTGCGCTCCCAGCCAAATGAACCGTGCCTGCCAAGATTTACAGCACCGTGAATACCACGGTTCTCAATCTGTATAAATTAAAACAAGCTGACCATCTTCTTTTACTTTCCTTCAACAAATCACGAAAAACTCTTGCTTCAGGAAATCAAACCGTGCTCTTCAAAAATACACATAAATCAATTTAAAATCGAGTACTCAATTAAATCTTAAAAACCAATACTTGTTGAACTCGGATCCGTTCAAGCTTCAGGGCGATAGAGCGATCGGTGGGAGGCTGGAGGATCTCGGGTGAATTGGTGGTGAGGGCTGTTCGCTGGAACAGGGTTTGGCGAGGGGTTCTGGCCTCCGACGATCTTCTGGTGGTAAGGGATTCTGGCCAAAGGGTGCGTGTTTGTTGTTGTAGTGTGGAGTAAGGCTAAAGTCGGACTGGTCTTGGTTGCAGCGAGTTCAGAAGAGAGGGATGGGAAAGGAGGACTGTTGCTGTGTGATTTCTTGTGAAGAAGTTCAATTACTGGGGTCTGGAAGGTGTGTAGGACATTGGTAGAGGCAGGGTCGGCCTATGGTGGTTACTGATGTCGGTGGTCGGTCGAAGTGGAGTTCCCTTCGCCTGCTGTGATGAATGGGTCCGGTTTGTGGAGTGGTATTCGGTGGGGAGCACCAGTAAGCACCAAGTGCTGAAACGAGGAGATCTGATGGTTCATGACTCAGGAAGTTGTGGAGCTGGGTACGTATTTTACTTAATAAAGAAAAAGAGTAATGTTTTAAACACATGATTAACACAAAGAAAAAATGACATTAGTTTTTCTACTAGTCAGTTGCGTGGAGACATCATGATGGTTGTGTTCAATACTGGAAAAGGGCTTGCGACTTTAGCAGGTTGAATTCAATAAGGAAGGTAAAGCACAGTAGTGATATAAATAGGAGTTTTTATGGGACATGCTAAGTCCATTTGTGGTGATGGGGTTGATGGGAACGTGGATTATGCTTCAGTGGAAGAAGGTAGTTTCGGGTCTTTGGCAAAGGGTTACACTGACGTGGTGAGTTCCGAGGTAGTGGTTGAAGTGTTTTGTTATACATTGGTTTGCTGCCTTTGTGGTACAGCACTTTGGGAAGTTTCGAACGACAATGAAGTGATGGAGTGACGACCGTAATGAATTGAGGATGGATATATTGGTAGTGTCGATTGTGAGTGGTTAGCAGTGGATGGACGGATGAATTGGAAGATGTGCATCATCAAAATGTTTAATTGGATTAATAACGAATTGGATGGAGCCAGTCACCTTAGAATCATAGAGATGAGTTCTTAGTTGCGAAACTGATGTGGTTGAGAATAAAGATACTGGAATTTCGTGATAAAATCAAGTGTCGGTTTGATTTAAATGGAACAAAAAGCAGAACCGTCAACTGTGAACCGAGGTGAGTAAACTCACTCGTTTAAAATTATTTTATAATGTGAAATGGTTGCTTGGTTGAATAGTTGATAAATTGGTTGATATAATCACATCGTTGATTGATTTTTTCATTAATGCGATATTTTTGATGTTACTAACATCTGTGGATGCAGGGAAACAGGTTGGAGGGATCCAACTGGATCCCTCAACATTTTATTTACTGTTTTATTTGATGGTGATATATGTTATGCTACATTATCCATGGTTGAATTTGTGTGTTTGGTTTACCCTGGCCTTAGGAACCTGGTATTTTAGATAACGTAAATATCATCGAATGTGAAAAAGGAAATTAGAATTTAAAAGCAGAGTTTATTTCCAAATTAGAAATAATTTCTTTTTCATTGAGTTGCAAATGGAAACCTATTCCATTGGGTAAACCAAGAAAAATGTTATAAATAAAGATATAAATTAAGTGGATCATTAACCATTGGATAAATTAAAAGGTGAGTTCAAATATGAATGTATATTTGAAAGTGAGTATCGGTTTTGAAACCAATATTTGGAAATGGATCCGAATTTAGCAAATTACAGAGGAAAGTTTAAAGAAAGATTTTGAAATGATTAAAATAAAAGAATAATAGTTTAAAACAAGGAAATATTTTGCAAATAAAATGTATATAAAAAGGGGATTTATAGAAATCGAATTAAGTGGTTAGAAAAATGTATAGTTTATAAATATGTTTAAAGGAGAACTTGAATTGTTTAAAATAAACAGAGTTTATAAATGAACAACGGAAGCGTGTGCGTCGCACACGGTATTTTATTCAAAACAAGCAATCATAACGCTGTTGTTATAAGAAATGCTTTTAAATTTTAAACAGCGACTATAACGCTGTCTTTGTAAGAAACGCTTTTATAAAACTAAACAACGATTTTAGCGCTGTTGTTATAATAGATGTTGTAAATCTATACAGCAATTTTAGACGCTGCTGTTATAATAAATGTCTTGGTAAATCTAAATAGCAATTTTAACGCTGCCGTTATAATAACTGTTTCAATAGCAATCTTAACGCTATGGTTATGATAAGTGTTCTATAATGCTAGACAGCGGTTTTAACGCTGTTGTTGAAAGCAATGTTTTATAAACCAAACATTTGAAGACAACGATTATAACGCTACCGTTAAAATCAATATTTTTATAAAGAAGGTGTGTTTGTAGATCAAATCCGAGAGTCGCATAAGCAATGTTTGGTTTAAAGTTGTGGGCTCTGACTATTTCAAAGCTAAGAATGTCGTTCAGTTAAGGTCTGAGAGGTAATTATACCCCAACTTGACTGACTGCATGATTGACGGGGAAATGGTTAAGGCTCGATAGCAAGGGTTGGTTAGTGATATCGTTAGTTAACGAATGATTTAAGATTTGAGTTATAATAACGATGTTTATAACATCAGTTAATTCAAAGGATTTAGAAATGTTTTCTAACTGGAGTAAAAGATATTTTCTCAATAAAGGAATTATATATATTGGAAATGTTTCCCAATAATCAAGAGAGAAAATAGAGTTTTGAAAGAACACGAAAGGTAGAAAATGGGAATTTGAAATGATAATGTAATAAAGAACTAATATAAAAAAGGCCCAGTGTTGTTTGATGCTTGATTGATAGAATTTTCATTTGGAAATAGAACCGTTGATTTTATGGATGTTTCTTTGATAGTTAAATCACCGACTATCAAAGTTTTATTTTTTTTATATACCTCCGTTGTCAATATGGAGAGACCGGGATCAGATTTGATATCTGAAAACCACTCCGTATTGGCGTAAGCGTTATGAAGCATCTTATGCTGAAGAAAATTGAAGACGGAGTTATGCAAGGGCTATCCTGTTTACGGGATAGTGCCTTCGGTTTGTCCAGACCCAGGACAACTTGTATGGACGAGTGTCCGACAGAGTATTTCCAAAGGGGGTACGTACGTTGATTCCTTCAAACGTACGAAGTTGGGGCATAGAAGGGAAGCTTCTTTAGCCTAACAATCTGAGTATTTTTGTGGGAATCAATTAGTGATTTCCGATGGATCTGACGATGTGGCATTCAAAGTGAATGATGGCCAGATGTTCTGGAAGATAATTCAAACCTCAAGCCTCATCAACCCGGAATTGGACAAAAATCGGGCAGGCAGCATGGCTATGTGGGTCGCACCCATTAGGATGTATAACCACCTATCTAGAGAAATTCCTTTTGCTTCTTAAATCTATCGATGCTGTCCCTTTTCGGGAGGCGGTTGCTGATCCCAACCGTCGGTGGTATACATTCGATACACTCAAGTGAAATGAGTGGTCGGTCATGTGTGGGCCGGGTTGCAAGATGTTCTTGTTGAACCCAGTGTATTCGTCTCTAGAGATACACTATCGGAAGGTGGTCCCATACCTTGTCATGTTGGAAATCTAATCTCCAATAAGCGCCATGCGGTTTTTGATTTTATATTATATATGGAGCGTGAGATGCAAGCGTTCCGCTAGATGGTTATTTATTTGTTGTAGACATTATTATAATATCACCAGATTTTGATATAAAAATGTTTTGGGTTATCGTAAGGTAAAAACCATCCGTGTTTATGTGTGGATCGGTCTTACGATTATCTTTTCTTTCGAAAGGATTTTGAAAGTTAAACAAATGATTGGAGTTTACTCACACCAGTCCCATGACTGACCCAGAGTTTGTTTTGTTTGTTTTCCCTAAACTCTTGGGTGCCCAAATTTGTACGGGCAGTCAAGTAGTCGGGATTTTACAGATTCACCTGGAGGAGATTGAAGCAGGAGGCTTCACCAGTTAGCTATAGACTATCATATTTTCCGCTGTGTACTATGTTGTATCTGGAAACAGGTGTGTTTAACTGTTCCAGGGATAATCGTTGTGCTCTGATAATGGTATGTATATACAAATACTGATTTGTGCTTCAAAGTTATATTATCTAATATATTTTATTCGTTCCGCTGTGAGTTTGTGATCTTCGTTTTCTTCTATTCTAATAATTCTTTCTTTCTATTTCTCATCCTCTAACTTCTTTCTAATAATGATTCGTATTTCTGTGCAATTTGAGTTGGACGTGTGGTGTTATTAGTCGACTCAAACGGTACGGATTTGCGGGTCGTTTCAGAGATCGGGAAGAGGGGGAGGACACGGCAGGGTGGCTCATGCGGTGGGCCTGGGGTAGCGTGGCGGTGGGTGGCGGAGGGCAGGGCGACGGCGAAGGCGCCGTCGATTTGGGGGGGGGGGGTCGGGATTTTCGAAGAGAGGGGGGGGGGGGGGGGGTGATTTCTGAAATAAGAAAGTAACGGGGGGGGGGGGGTTATAAAAGAAAATATATTTAATTATTTATTCAATTAATTCTCCATAAAGTTGCTTTTTCGTTCGGGCTTTGAATTGGACCCAACGACTGTCGTCCCTAGCGTAATACCCCCATTCCGGATACAATAGGATATGCCACGCAAGCCAATTCGGCCGTTTCGATAGGTTTTTGCTTAAATTGAAATATAAATCCATATATATTCGATTTAACGCACATTTCAAATTACCGGGGTCACATACTAACTCTAAAAATTCTCGAAAAATATTTTCTAGCTTCGTGTTGACGATACGGTCCTAACAAAACTAGTTTCGTCGAATTCCGAGACCGTTAGAAAAATGGCCAATTCCCAGTTGATTAAAATCAACCGAAACTGGTCAAATGCGTTTTCCTTTACCACGCTCACTTATTGATTCGAAAAATTATGAAATTTGGAATCTAGCAATAACTTGACACTGCGGATCCAACAAAAGTGGTTTCGTCGAAATCCGAGGTCGTTTGCAAAATTCCCATTTTTAAGGGCCTGAATTCCATAGCGACTATCCAGAATTTTCAACTAGACATATCTTTTGATTTCCGCTATGAAATCTTGATTTGACGGATTCGTTGGAAAGATATTATCAATTAGATCCTAATGTTTTTGGTTTCACTAAAATCCGGATTGTTTTGCACCCGGTATGTTCAATTGAAGTTTGAAATCGAATTATCGAACTACCGCGCCATTTTCAATTCTATTTATAATTATATATAATTATATATATTCTAACGACGACACGTATAAATATATACGTCGAATTATATTCAAAATAAATTTCTCGTCGATATTATTTAAAATAATTCATTTTAAATATTCAAAATTCGCTAAAATTGCCAAATAAAAAAAAATTTAAACTGGCCCAGATTTTCCGGGTTATTACAAACCATGCTCCACGTCCCCAGATAATCGCTCAAACCCGCATCATGCTCTTGTACGCTCTCCTTTCTCAAACATTGTTTGCTTTCTTCATACATGAAGATACTTCCCCACCCAACGGAATTAGCTGCGTTATTTTTTTTCTTCTAATTATAAAGCCCAAATGGATTGTAGCCCACGCTCCCTTCCAAGACCCCAAACCCGCAACCGCATAAAGCTTCTTCTGCGGAAATGTTTCATTTACCATCTCCTCCATGCAACTGTGTACCGGGCCCCTCTCCCTTTTCTATCTGACGTTGATGACAGTTCCTCCTTTCCATCTTTGTGCTTTCTTTTCGGTTTTACTTCTTTACATTTCTCCTCTCTCCTTCTCCCATATACACAGCACGCCCTCCCCATCTTCTTTTTCGACATCCTGTATTCTCTCATCCGAAATATCCTTCCTCGAATTCTCTTGTTCCCATTTAAATGTTTCCGACAGTCCCCCAAGCCCTTCCCTACTGTCACCGTAACACTCATCCTCCGACTGAACTCCTCGTTCCTACTGCTGCTCATCCCCTGACCCTGTTCGAGCTACATACCTGAACCCGTTGTTTCATTCCTGAACCCTTCCTGCTGCCGTGAGCATCGAGCACGAGGAAAAGAGTTATCGAGCGGGGTAAAATGCGTGAGATCTGAGTTATGAGGATTTAAATATTTATTTAAACAATTTTCGTGGAGTATATTGCCCTATTTTTAGGTCCTAGAAACCATGGGATTCTCTTCATTTCACAAGTTCTTAACGTCCCTGTGTATTTATAGGGTACCCAAGCCTTGGCCATCAGGGCTTTCAAAGCGTGGAGGGCACGGTATTGTTGAGCGTGAAGGTCACGGTATTGAAAACGTGGGGGGTGAAGGAATCACTTGTAGGATGGGTAGGTAGCCAAAGCAAGTATATATAGGTCTGCAGGTGGAAATTTCAAAGGGAACTGCGCAGAAATTATTTACAAATGCTGCTTACTCAATTCCATACGAGGCACGTACGTGTACATGAATAGAAAGTGTGTTTCCTTTCATATTACTGTAATTATTTAGTTACATGCATTTTACCGAGCGGTCATATTAGTGTACAATCATATATTTTTAAATAATAGCATAACTTTTGTCGACCAAAAATTTCGGTTTACCTGTAAAAAAATGGTGACATTTACTGCTGTTTATACACGGGGACTAGCTTCTAGTACACTATAAACAATTTTGAGTAAATAGTAATTATACAAAAAGGCTATGGTTTCGTTTCTAAAAAGGAGAACCGAAGGGATGGACGCTACAGAAGTGTTGAATCATCTGATATTCATTAATGCAATGCTAAAATCCGTAGAGTAGGTTCGTATAGAAGGAAAAATATGATTCTGAACGTACCCGTAGACATGTATGTAGACAGGGTTAGGCATGTAGCTACATGATGGTAGAAAAACTTTGTTTATTGTAGGTTTTCACTTTGGACTTAAGTATATGTATATACTTATTATTATTATGGTTACTGCTACTTAACGTGTATCATTAAATTTGCACCGATACCCACGAACTCCAACCATAATAAAATTGAATACATTGTTATGACTTGTAGTTACGGTTTTAAGGAAATTAATTCATTGTAAACCGACTCTTCTTACTTAGTGACGATATTTTAAATCCAATTTCTCCATCGGTTCACAACTAAAAATCGTCCGTTGATAAAACAACTTTGATTGGCTCCAAACTGAAAATCTAACAATAACTAGCCATACGTATTTCAACAAAATTCATTTTGCCAAAAAAAAAAGTTGTTTGAAAAATACCTAATCTTACGGCTTACATAATATCAATATAATAATATAAATTATAAAACAATTATATTATAATAATAATTTATTATTAACGTATATATATCCAAATGAATTAAATAATAAACCGCTTCAATTTGATCAAAGGTAGAATTATATCTCATCGTTACCATTTTTGAAATTAATGATATTCAAATTATATAGAAATTCCTTATTTAATAAACGTTATCGTTTATAAACGATTTCCATAGTGACTATTCTAAGTTTTGATTTGGAGATATCTCACCATATATAAGCTGAAATCTCAATTTTTCTCTTCCAATAGAAAATTATAATCAATTCGATTTTAGCGTTTCTTATTTTATAGAATTCTGACTTAAAACGGATTCTGTACATTCAATTGAAGTTCAGAACTCAATTATACGAACTACCGCGTCATTTCAAGTTCATTTTATATTAAATATAAATAAACGTTTAATCGTCGTTAAATTAACGAATTCAATATTAAATCCATAAATATAATATTTAAACCAATTTAAATATTCGAATCAAATGACCGAAAATTTCGGGTCGTTACACTTTTGTCCCGTGGAAGTCCATCCGAGTACAAGCACTAGCTGATTCATAGCTGAATTCACCACTCCTGTAGATGATGACCTAGGGGAGATTCTGAGCTCACTAGCATCGAATCAAGAATGGACACTTGAATGTTATAAACAGATGGGGCTCGGAACGATCAGCGGTCCAGCGCCGGAATAATACTATTGACTCCGGAAGGGTGATCAATTTATTATGCCCTAAGACTAAATTTCCCCGCTACCAACAATGACTCTTAGTATGAAGCTCTGATTGCCGGGCTCAAGCTTGCGAGAGACTTGAGGGTAGCGACGCTAGATGTTTTATGTGACTCACAGCTTGTTGTGTTTCAGGTTCGAAGAGAATACCAGACCCAGGGGGTACAACTTGTCGCCTACCTCAAGTAGGTTAAGGAGCTGTTAGGTGACTTTAATCTGTATAACATCTATCATATTCCTAAGGAAGGGAACCAGGAGGTAGATTGATTGGCAAAATTAGCCAGCTCTGATAATCTAAGTGAAGTAGAACTAGTTCTCATGGAAACCTTAAACACTCTTAGAATAAATCAGATGGAGGTTGATCAATCCACGGAAACTGAACCTGAGAAGGAATCTTGGATGACTACCATCAAGAATTTCCTCCAGCACGGGGACCCTTCTAGAAAGGAGAAATGAGAGGCAAGTCCTTGTACATCAAGCCTCGAGGTATATCTCAACAAGATAAGCTTCACAGGAGAGGATTCTCCGTCCCAATGTTTCAGTGTGTGGCCAATGGTGACATTAAGGGAATTTTGCGGGAAGTGCATGAGGGTGAATGTGAAGTTTGTTGAGTCAATGATTTCAATGATTATTTTTATTAATGACAAGAAGAAGCTTCATGATCGACAAAAAGAAGAATCGATGACAAAAAGAAGAATTGATGTTTTTTCATAGGTTAGAAGTTGGTTATTTAGAGTTATAAATGCTAAAATCTATCCTCAAATAATCATACTTCTCATTGCTTTTAAAAATATTCATGAAAACTCTTTTTTGTAGCAAGTTGACAAAAACATGTCAACTTGTTATTTTCAACTTGTCAACAGGATTTCAAATGAAACCTGTCTAATTATAAAAATTAACCTGTCAACAGCTTTTTAAAGGTAACGGTCAAAAACCTGTCTACCTGTACATTTTACCTGTCAACAACTTTTTGAATAACAGAGCATATCTTTGAAGAGTCATCTTCTTTCATGAAAGGTTGCTTCCATTTCTCTTCATCAGGAATCATCTCTTTTGATTGCAACTTTTCAATAATGATTGCATCTTTTCAATCACTATAAATACATCGTGATTCATTCATCCAAATCACCAAATTTCACTCTCTATTCTCTTATCTATCTTGCATTATTACTTGGCATTCAAAAAGCACTCAAAATCATTATATTATCGTTTGAATCTCCAAGCATATTTAATACACTTGTGATTCAACGATAATCCACTTCCGAATCTTCGCAAACATCAAATTACATTTGAGGATAAGATTATAGGAAGGGTGTACTCAATTATTTACTAATCAGTGTTGAAACAAGAACACATTCAGAAGTCAAACTCTTGTAATTGTTGAAGTCCTGTGTGGGTAAGCTTGTAGCCCGTGAAATCAAGTGGGTAAGCTTGTAGCTCGTGAAAGCACATCGTGACCAAACTTCCGACGCATCTCCTCTACTTTTGTCGCATGTTTAGCCTTAATAGTATGGAATTAAATTTCATGTTGGAACTGGGAGTTGCCAGCATTTTCAACGGCGGCATTGGCATTGTCCTCGGCCTGCTTCTTGGCTAATTCGGTAGCGGGAACCTGATCTTTAAGGTTCTGTACCTCTAATTCCAAACACCCCTTATCGCTCTTTAGAATCTAATTCTCAGACTTAAGTGAGGCACATTCTTGACCTATTGATTTTACCTCATCCTAAGCAGTCCATATAAGGAATGACCAATGAGCAAGCTCTTTACGTAGCCGCTCGATTTTACTTCTCAGATCTTTTGCAGTCTTATCATGTTTTTCTTTAAGAGCAGCCATCTCGGCCTTGACATCCGCTAATTCTTTCTTCTCCATTTCAAGGTCATCTTGTCATAATCCCATTCCATCTGCATACCCTCGATCTTGACCTCCATATTAATGACCCGTATTTTTACGGTATAATAATTAATTAATTTAATTATATAAATACTGATTTAGAGATTTAAATGGTTGTTTAATTAAATATTATAGAATATTTAATTAATACAAATAGTATAATAATATATTTAATTCCAAAATAATCAGAATTAAGTTGAATTCACAATTGAATGGGATTATATATAAGATAAAATTCAGTTTAGAATTGGATTATAATAACGAATATATTATTTAAACAACAGTTTGAACGTATAATTTTAATATAATTTAAATCGAGCTCGAAATGTCGCGATAGTTCGTAATTTCGCGATTTGAACTTTAAACGAATATATAGAATCCGTTTTAGCTCGAATGTCCATGAAACAAGAAACGTTTGGAGCTTGTAATAACCCGGAAATCTAAGCCAATTTAAAAAATTTATTTTGGCAATTTTAGTGAATTTTGAATATTTAAAATGAATTATTTTAAATAATTACGACAATAAATTTATTTTGAATAGAATTAGAATGTATATATTTATCTAAATCGTCTTTAGAATATAAATATTTATTTTAAATTATAAAAGGAATTGAAAATGGCGCGGTAGTTCGAAAATTCGATTTCAAAGTTCAAATGAGTGTATCGGGTGCAAAATTAACGGATTTTGGCGAAACCAAAAATATTTGAATCTATTTGAGAATATCTTTCCAACGAATCCGAAAAATAGAAATTTCATAGCGGGAATCAAAAGTTACGTCCAGTTGAAAAATTCAGAATAGTCGCTATGGAATTCTGGCCCTTAAATATATGAATTTTGCAAACGACCTCGGTTTTCGACGAAACCACTTTTGTTGGATCCGCGATGTCAAATTATTACTAGGTTTCAAAATTCGTAATTTTTGAAGTTAATATGTGGGCATGGAAAAGGAAAACGCGTTTGACCAGTTTTAGTTGATTTTAATCGATTGGAAAATGGCCATTTTTCAAACGGTCTCAGAATTTGATGAAATTAGTTTTGTTAGGACCGTATCGTCAATAGCAGCTAGAAAATATTTTTCGGGAATTTTTAGAGTCTGTATGTGGGCCCGGTAAATTGAAATGTGCGTTCAAATTCAATATATAGAGTTATATTTTGATTTTGACGAAAACTGATTGAAACAGTCGAATCAGCCAGCGATACATATCCCATTGTGTTCGTAATGGGGGTAATTAGCTATGGACGACAGTCGGTGAGCTCGATTTCGAAGTCGAAATAAAAAGTTACTTTTTGAAAATTAAAATAATAAATTAAATAAAAAAAATCAACATCCCTTTCTCCTTTACCCCCCCCACCCCCGTTAATTCTCATATCAGAAAAGAAAAAAAAAAGAAAAAAACCTAAGTCGATCGCGTCGCCCCCCTCCACATCTGTCGCCGCTGCCCTCTCAGGTGGCGCGCCCACGAGCACCGACGAGCCCTCCCTCCTCCACCTAACGCGCCGCCGCCGGTGATGGAATTCCCCCCTCCGACCCTCTCTTCCCCCTTCGCAGCTCATTCTCCTCCCCTACAGCCTCCTCCCTTCTTCCTCAATGAACCCTAGCCCCAAAATTAATAGCTCCAACTGCTGCTCCACCACCCTCCCCCCATGCCACCGAGCGCCGCCAGAGCCACCCCACCACACCAGCGACGCTGCGCCCGCGAGCAGATCTCCCCCCTTCAGGCGACGACATCGAACCCCTTTTTTTAATGCTGTAAGTTTTTTTTAATTTCTTTATCTTTATTTAAAAATCAGTTTTTTTAGTTTACATAGATAAAAGCGAGATTTTTTATTTATAGAAGAGATAAGATTTTTATTTATTTAAAGATTTATTTTTATATTTAAAAAGGAATGGTTTTTAATTGGGTAAAAGATTTGATTTTTAATTTGTTAAGGGATGAGATTTTACTTATGAAAAGTTCAATTTTTAGTATGATAAAGACACGATTTTTATCATTAGAAAAGACACGATTTTTATCATTAGAAAAGACACGATTTTTATCACTAGAAAAGATATGATTTTTATAAAGTATAAAAATTAGATTTTTCTTCAAGAGAACGAAGTATAAAAATTAGATTTTTCTTCAAGAGAACGAAGTATAAAAATTAGATTTTCCTTCAAGAGAACGAAGTATAAAAATTAGTTTTTTCTTTAAGAGAACGAAGTATAAAAATTATATTTTTCTTTAAGAGAACGAAGTATAAAAATTTGATTTTTCTTTAAGAGAACGAAGTATAAAAATTAGATTTTTCCTTAAGAGAATGAAGTATAAAGGTTGGATTTTTAACACTGAAAAGATATGATTTTTATCATATGAAGGATACGAAGGAAATTAGTTTAAAGAAGGGATTTTTATTATCTAGATAGCGAAATGAAAATATGAAATATATAAAAATAGACAAATAAAAAGGTGATTTTTTAATTTATGTAGTAGCGGAATAAAAATATGATTTTTATATTATAGGAAGAATAAAAATATGATTTTTATTTATGTAGTGAAATAAAAATCTGATTTTTATCATATATATAGTGAAGTAAAAATGTGATTTTAATTGTGAACAGCATGAAATGGTTGGGCTGGAATGTCGGGCAAATCCAAACCGTTCAGAAAAATAGAATGGTGGAGTGGACCCCAAAGGTGAGAACTCCTCACTTTTATTTTAAATTTCTAGTTGCAATATATACTAGGATGCAGACGGTGCTTAGTAGCACCCGACACCCGTCGTCCACAGACCATGGATGACTTGTTCGTTTTGTTGCTGTGTTGTGAAATTTAATTGTGTGATGTGGAATGAAATAAAATATTTTATAGTGGAAAATATTTTATAGTTAAAAATATAATTTTTAACGTGTATATAAAATAAATATATATAAACAAATCGGACGATTTGTTTATATACACTGATTTAACTTATATTGATTGGGACGATTAATTTTACACATCGCCCAACTGCACAAATAAAATCTGTGTTTGTTGATTTGAAAACCCCAAACGGGTATTGGGATGAGATTTGACGTACACTAATCCCGATTGTTTAGTTGTATGTCAATCGATGGATTGACAGATTGTGTAAGCGTTAATTAGTTATATTTCATGCTTGTGCAGTTGTGTGGTGCACTCTGGATGATGGTTGTTGATTTATCGTTGCTGTTATAAACATGTGTTGTAGGGAATCCATATAATTAACATTATATGGTAATTGATTGGGCCTCATTCCAATTTAGAAAATAAATTCATGTGTTGAATTGAAAATATATATTCATGTGTTGAATAGAAAATAAATTCATGTGTTGAATAGAATAAATATTCATGTGTTGAATAAAAGTTGTGTTGATTTGATTGACGCCATTTTAACGTGAACGATATTTATATCGATTTTATTCATTTTTCAATGAATATTGAAAGTGATTTCGAAGTTCGAATTAAATTGAAATGAATTGAAATTCGAATTAAATTGAAATGAATTGAAGCTCGAATTAAATTGAAATGAATTGAAATTCGAATTAAATTGAAATGAATTGAAGTTCGAATTAAATTGAAATGAATTGAAATTCGAATTAAATTGAAATTGAATTGAAATCGATTTGAAATGAAATTAAAACGAATTTATATTGAAAAATTCAATATTGATTTGAAATTGAAAAGGAAGCTGAAATCATTTTGAAAACGAATTTAAACGATTTATAAAATACGTTTTGAAAGGAAATCGACGAAATATATATAATACATATATTATATATATAGAATGGCCTGAATAGAACACGCCGCGGCAGTTCGCGAATTTCGACCATTGACTTCGAACGGATATTACGGGAGATCCGACCGTCGGATTCTCCTAAGACCGGAACCGTTGGGTTTGTATCGAAAAGAGCTTTCTAAAGGATATTAGAAATTAGAAATCTAACGGTTGGATTTGGAATTATGTCCAAATCAAATTTGGAAAAGGTCGTTGTAAGTGCAGTTAGATGGCCGTTGATGGAAATTGACTTTATGGGCCTTGATAAAGTTATTAAAAATATTAATAATTAGTGTAAAATCATTAAAAATGATTTGTGAAGAATTGGGATGAAAAACTCCATATTTGAAAGGATAAAAATAGATTTTTACCGAAATGAACTAGTTTTGAACTAGAATAATAATTTATTTAATTTTAAAATAAATAAATTGGATTTGAAATGGTTTTGAAAATAACCAGGATTTCCAATAATTGAATTGGAATAGATTTGAATCGAAATCATCTTCGGAATAGTTCGATGTTGGATTTCGTGATTATACAGATGTTGTTATGGAAATTTGAAATATATATATATATGTATATATATATATATATCGTTATTTCCAATACGATATTTGTTGGTCGTAGAATTTGATATTGAATATAAGCCGATATATTTTCTATTCAGAGCCTTGTATTTAATATCGAATGTGATTTTGGGTTGTCGTGAACGGTATCTTCAATAATACTGTTCTTAGACCCAATTGAGTTAAGAAAATCAGAAACTAACTAGAGATTAGTTAAGTTGAATGGTTTCTTGGGTATTGATCTGATGTTGGTTTCGTCCTTCGGGGTTAATATTTAGGGAATTGCTCACTTGCTATTTTACGGTTAAAGGCTGATAGAATGGAATGTGATTTTGGGTTTACCGCGAACCGTGTTTTAAATGACATTGGTTCTTTAACCCAGTTAAATATTAAAACTCAGTGGAGTTTTAATGAATCTTTAATTAGATTGAAAAGATCGAGAATGGAGTATCACCAACTTTGCTCCAGGCGATAGTTAAATCTTTAATTAGATTTGAACGTGATATGGTAATTGAATTTACCGATAACACTTTGGTGTTAGATATGAAGTATGACCAGTTTTACTTCATGGGATGAATAGGTTGGGATTGGGAAATAAAATAAATGATTACTTCGGTGTGGTTCGCTAATCCCGACTAGTTGAATTGATATTCAAAAGAAGACTAAAGAATAAATTTGAGGAATTTATCTTTGATAAAATTAATGGGAACCTCTCCCTAAGAATGTGAAATTTAACAACTAACTGAAGATTAGTTAAGATGAATTGTTTCCTATGTATTGATCTGATGTTGGTTTCGGCCTTCGGGGTTAATATTTGGGGAATTGTTCTCTTACTAATTTACAGTTAGTGACAGGTGAATTGGAATAAGGCGTATGTTGTGTTTGTGTAACACTTGTTTATTATATACGCGAGTTATTCAGAAAGACCGGGTTTATCCCAATCTGAATAACTGATTCGACGATGAGTCGAAGATGAAGACGGTGGTAGAAGACCGGAGGTCTTCACGTCGTTTGGATAATTACTAATGATCTTGATTGGGTCATACATCCAAGAGGAGGGAATCAGTTAGTGGTCGTCCAGACGTACTTGGAGATCGATGGATATGCAAGGTACAAGGTGCCTCCGGTTTCGTTCAGACCCAAAACGGACTTGTAGATGGACTGTGTGTCTGACATTGGATATCATTCTGTGTGATTGATGGATATCAGTTGCATGGAGTGGTTTGCCTGTGTGGCATGCTAAGATGCAAATGATCAAGGCTTATGTTGAAAAGCAGAGTCTTGTGGTTGATGATCTAAGCACAGCCTATGTGGCACAGCTTTGTGTAGCACTGATTCGTGAGCCTCACACCCCGGTTGTGAACCAGAAACGGGAGAGGACCTCAGGGAGGACATGCGTTTCTTTCCAGTTAAAAGTGGCATCAGTGATTTGACACGCCCTGATGAGTTTGACTTATGTGGTTGTTGCTGTTGTGAGGCGCCTCGGATATATTGGTGACTATATGAAGCTGATGGAGTCAATCGTTGGCTCATTTACGCCCTAAATGGCGGGGAAACGCATGTTCAGGCACTATAATCCACATCGAGTGGACCGGCCCTGTCGCTCGCTCCATTGGGCAGTTGCGGCTGTTCTTGAGGCTCGGGCTAGAGAGTCTCGAATCGATAGAGAACAATCCCTTTGTAACACCCCACGTCCATTAATGTCACTCACAAAGGGAATGCATTAACTTCCATGGAGGTTTTAAGTGAATATAGAACAGTAAAATTACCACAAGACAGATATAAAATAGTACTTGGAAATTCAAAAACTTTATTTCATTGTAGCAGAAGTCAAAACATGTTTGATTACATCATAACACCATATTCAATGTCAAGTACAATATCTATCTTGATAAAACAAGTACATAATCCCATTACATGAATAGCCATTAAAAAGAAAGATAACAAGCTGGACTTTACTTCAGCAGTCCAAGCTTTCCAGAAGATAAGCGATCCAACTAGACTCCACTAGAACTTGGCCCAACCTGCGGACCTGAAGGGAGAAAAAGGATGGAAAAGAGGGGGTCAGACATAAAGTCTGGTGAATATGATAATTCTACAATACTATTACCAAAATAACTGGACTAAGGCATAAGTTGGAAAACAAGAAAATGTTTATGAAGGGCAGATTAAGGACATAGACAATCGCTAAAGGCAACGTTATAGGCGCTCCTAAATACTAAAGGATAAACACTATACTGCACCACACCAGTCACCCTAAAGATTCATCCCACTTAGCTTCACTTAGAAACTTTCCCAATGGCTTTACGTACCCCTAGCTGACTACATAGGTGCCGCCTGCCCCTATCTCCACTAGGTGTACCCTACTTCCCATTATTCGATCGGCTCCCTAACTCGTAGATACTCGTGCTGGCCCCACAGTGGGGTGTATCACTCCCCTAAAGTGGCAACCTGATACAACGGACATGCACGGCTTATACCTACACGATGCAACAACGTCTTACCTACCAGCCCTGGTCCACACACGCATATGAAACCCGTTGGACTTGCGTTGCCACCGCTCCCTGTTTTGGCCTCTTATAGTCAAACCCAGTATGCGTGTCCCGTCCTCGACTTGGGTCGAGCCTACAAAGATACGTTTTGGGATACTGGTTGAAATGGGCCCCCACTATTTACCACAAGCATTCCACCTAAGCTTGTCCCCATTAGTCCATCCCACTTAACCCACTTAGTCATGTTCATTTACCTGTGTGTTTGGTTAAGTCTAATCGTATTTCAAATGCCTCTAAAGGCAACCACCAGATTCCTCATGCCACCCAAGGCACCTACTTAACCCCCATGTCCCACCTTACATGATTATCTGGTTAAGTATTTCTTAGTTCATTAAGGCCATAACCTCATAAAGACCTCTCACATTAGACCGGCATTTATGGCAGCTGGATTTGCCGGGCGGGTCCGGGCAGTCTTACACCATAAAAGAGTCTAACCTCGTGTCTTTACAACTGTTATGCTTTAGTTTGGGCCTAGGACCTCTCACATTGGGCCGACATTTGTGACTACTGGATTTGCCGGGCGGGTCCGGGCAGGTTTACATCACAAACGGGTCCAACCTCGTGTCCTAAGCATTGATTATTAATAATAATCCACTTTCCCCCAATTTTAATAATTCCCTACTTGAATTATTAATTACTTCCAATTTTTAACAATGTCCATAATTGACTCAATTATGGACATCCATTCATGGTATGCAAAATCTTACAAAATTGCACCCAATTTATTAATTCCTAATATTACCCCTACCCCACGTTTGAACGTTTATTCGCAAAATATATGTTAGACTCGAATAGCCTAACTCATAGCATAAAAGAGATTATCATAATAACAACATGTATATGTGACCAAATGAATCATAATAAGGGGTGAAACTTGCATATGTCCAACTTGCATAGATTATACATGTCATGGATTTAAAGGTGTCAACTTGTTCAAAATTCACCTAATATAATCTCAATCAATTTTCATAAACTTACATATGAACATGTGTGAATCAACATCATCTAATTTTTTTTTTTAACAACATGGTTTTATATGGGTACACCTAACTCAATAGGCAAATTACCATAATCAAGTTTTATTTAATTATAGTTTCAAGTTTATGGGTACACCTAACCTAATAGGCAAATTCCCATAAACAAGATCCATTTAAAAAAACATAACTTTAAGCATGTTCCAACAACATCATGATTTTACAACATAATATAGCATGATTTATAACATGGCATAGTATGATAGTATAACATAGCTTGACATGATTCTCAACATAGCATGACATAGCATAAGAGAATTTACAACATAGCATGACATAGCATATATAATTTACATCATACGACAACATAATAACATAATAAGAGATCCACAATATATAGAATTTACAATTACAAATCACATCACTTTCTTGTGATCCATTCATAACTGAGTCAAATTAGTTTGTAATAGTCTTGTGAGAATCATCATACTCACCAACAAAAGAAAAGAATTAGAGAAAGAGTTCTTTGGTTTGATTTGTTTTGTTGAGTAGAATTTAGTTGTAGATGATTAGGCTTCCTCTCCTTAGTTTGTGACGGCTATGCTGAACTCCATGGCAGCAGCATGACGGTAGCTTCTCTAATTTTACAAGTGATTTAGGTTTAGGGTCTACCCACTTATTTATAGATTTTAGAATGCATTTAGGCCATTAGATTTAACCTAGAAATAACCGCAGCCGTTCAGACAAGATGGGGTTTATCTTGTTGACTCAGCAATGAGTCAGAAGTGACTCAGCAAACACTCAGCATATTAATAAACTTCTATTCATGTCATAAATATATATATTTTTTCTACAATGTACATATTAGATACATCCCCCTTTACTTATTATTGTTTTTATATACATATTAGATACATCCCCTCTCTCACACACTTATTAATATTTTTATATTCATATTAGATACATCCCCTCTCTTACACACTTATTAATATTTTTATATTCATATTAAATACATCCCCTCTCTTACACACTTATTAATATTTTTATATTCATATTAGATACATCCCCCCTCTTACACACTTATTAATATTTTAGCAACTTTAGTGTTAATAGAAAATTCGGGGTGTTACATTCTCCCCTCCTTTTAGGATTTCGTCCCCGAAATCTTCAAGTCTGGAAGAATGTATATCCTACCATCCAAACGTCCATCTACTCATCCATCATACACAGGCATCCATTGTCCTTACAGACTTCTAATGCTTTCATGTTTAAATGCACAGTGTGTGTATATGTCCGTATCTAATGCAAAATCAGGCGGTCCACTGATTCAGTTGACCTCCTTAATGCAACTATGATCGTGCCATGCATCCATTATGTATGCAAAAGATTCTTAATGCTACATAATACTTCTATATGCGTGCACAACCATCATCTGAATGCAGCATCCACATGATAATACAACCATCGTTCATCCATTTTACTAAATACATCCATATATATATGCAATATGCAATATGTAGTGACTGAGCCGATCTAGTGCCTAAAGTGTGTGTATATATGCATCCACGAGCAACCACTAGCAAACACTTGCATCCATTTTGCATCCATCATACATAACATGTCTCAAACACATGTTTCAACCATAGGATTATCCTAACTAAAGGTCAAAGATACTAATGAGAGGACATACTAAAGATAAGATAAGATAAGCTAAGCGATAAAGGAGAAATTAAAAGACATACCCTCAAAAAGAAAAGGGTACAACGAACGCATCTTCTCTTCTGTCTCCCAAGTTGCGTTGCTCTCATCATCTCCCCATTGCACTTTGACCAGTCTGACCTCTCGATTCCTCAACTTTTTGATCTCCGACCCAAGAATGCATGTAGGAGCTCGTCTAATTGTTGCATCACGCTCTATTTCCACCTCTTTAAGCAAGCTCGGCTCTACCACCTCCGCGGTCTTGTGCAAACACTTCCTCAAATGTGATACATGGAATACGTCGTGTACTCCACTAAGTTTCTCAGGCAACTCCACCCTATATGCCATCTTCCCAATCCTGTTTTTTACAGGAAATGGCCCTACAAACCTTGGTGCTAATTTCCCCACGGACCCAAAGCGAACAACATTCTGTAACAGAGATACTTTAATAAAAACCATGTCCCCAATGTCAAACTCAAGATCTGTCCTCCTCTTATCAGCATACGATTTTTGCCTATCTTGTGCTGCTTTCATCCTCCTTCGAATCAACTCAATCTTCTCCGAGGTTTCCCTAACCATATCGGGCCCAAGTAGGATTTTATCGGTAGATTCCCACCAACATGTAGGTGATCGACAAGGCCTTCCATAAAGGGCTTCGAAAGGTGCCATGCCAATGCTAGACTGAAAGCTGTTATTATATGAAAATTCTACCAACGGAAGGTGCTCTTCCCATGTAGCCCCGAAGTCTAGGATACAAAGCCTTAAAAGATCCTCTAGAATGCGATTCACCCTCTCGGTCTGGCCATCTGTCTGAGGATGATATGCGGTGCTCAAACATAGCTGAGTCCCTACCACCTCTTGTAAACTCTTCCAAAATTCGCTAGTAAAGATGGGGTCACGGTCGCTTACTATACTAGAAGGAATACCGTGCAAACGAACTATCTCCTTAATGTATACAGAAGCCAACCACAGAGCAGTCCTCTTACTTTTCACGGGAATAAAATGGCCGCTTTTAGTAAGTCTATCTACTATAACCCAAATCCCCGTGTTACCCTTCCTTGATCTTGGTAATCCATCCACAAAATCCATTGAGATGCTTTCCCATTTCCATAGTGGAACTTCTAATGGGTGAAGCAACCCACCGGGTTTCTTTTGTTCTGCTTTAACTCGTTGGTACACCAAGCATCTAGCGACGTACTCGGCCACATCCTTTTTCATACCGGCCCAAAAGAAAACCCGCTTCATATCTTTGTACATCTTATCCTCGCCGGGATGAATGGTCATTTTTGAGCGATGAGCATCATCAAGAATCGCCTTCCTTAAGTCTTCGTCTTGCGGTACACAAAGTCTATTATCCCTTCGTAACCAACCCTTATCGTCTAGGGTATACCTACGAAGATGGCTTGACGACTCCCCCCCCCTTTGAGCTTTTCTACTATCTCAACCAACCGTGGGTCGTCTCGCTGTGCCTCACCAACCCGTCCTAGAAGTGTAGGTCTAACCTCCAAGGATGCTAACAGACCGGTTACTAAGTCAACGGAGGGTCTAAAGTCAAACATAGAGATGAATTCTAAGCTTTGTCGTTCAACAAACAACGGACTCAAGGACAACCTTTTCCTACTTAAGGCGTCTGCCACCACGTTACCCTTGCCCGGGGTATATGCTATTTCAAAATCGTAGGAGGCTAAGAATTCCATCCACCGTTGCTGCCTTAAATTCAAATCCTTCTGAGAGAATAAGTATTTTAATGATTTGTAGTCAGTGAACAGTTCGAATTTCTCACCAAGAAGATAGTGACGCCAAGACTTAAGCGCGAAAACAATTGCGGCTAGCTCTAAGTCATGCGTGGGGTAATTCTTTTCATGAACCCTCAACTGCCTTCCACCATAGGCTATTACTCTTCCCTCTTGCATGAGGACCGCGCCAAGTCCCGTCCCACAAGCATCAGTATAGATGTTAAACGGTTTATTCCCGTCTGGCAGCACTAAGACTGGGGCTGAAGTTAAGGCTCTCTTTAAACGTTGGAACGCATCATCGCAATCTTTGTCCCACGTAAAAACCAGGTTCTTCTTCGTTAACCGTGTTAATGGAGCTGATATTTTTGCGAAGTCTTTGATAAACTTCCTATAATAGCCAGCCAACCCCAAGAAACTTCTTACTTCGGTTGCATTTTTAGGGACCTTCCAATCTTGGATGGCCACCACCTTTGCGGGATCCACTGCTATCCCTTCTTTGGAAACCACGTGCCTTAAGAACCGTACTTCCTTCCTCCAGAAGTGACACTTAGAAAATTTTGCCTTAAGGTTATGTGCTCGAAGGGTTTCCAACACTTCCCTAAGATGTAGGGAGTGCTCTTCTTTATTCTTAGAAAAGACTAAGATGTCATCCACAAAGACTACCACGAATTTGTTAAGGTATTCCCTAAACACCCTACTCATCAAATCAACGAAATATGCAGGGGCGTTTGTCAAACCAAAGGGCATCACTAGCCATTCATAGAATCCGTCAGGAGTCCTAAAAGCAGTCTTATCTATACTATCCTCAGCCACTCTTAGTTGATGAAAGCCAGTGGCTAAGTCCAACTGCGAAAACACTGAGGCGCCAACTAACTGATCAAAGAGATCGTCAATCCTCGGCAGTGGGTGTCGGTTCTTTTTAGTAAGCTTGTTTAGTTCTCTATAGTCCATACAAAGTCTAAGAGACCCATCCGCCTTTGTGGCAAAAACTACTGGAGCACCCCACTCCGATATACTACGTCTTATGAACCCCTTCTCAAGCAACTCCTTTACTTGCTTATTGAGTTCCCTCCTTTCACGAGGAGCCATGTGGCGCACTGGCAAAGATACAGGTTTAGCATTATCCACAAGATAAATTCGAAAGTCTATCTCCCACTTTGGAGGTAAGCCCTTCACCTCCTCAAACACATCCGGATATTCCCGGACCACTTCTACCGATCGCAGGTTCTCTACAGACGCGTCAAGCGATTCAAGATAACTTAGCATAACGGAATTTATGGGATTACAAAAGATGTCGAGAGCATTACCAAGGCGAGTCACAAGCCTAACTACTCTCCTTTCACAATCAAGAATGGCCCTATTTCTAGACAACCAATCCATTCCTAAAATTAGCCCATAGCCCGTGAAGCCCAATACATAAGCATCACATCTAAATTCAACGCTAAGTATAGAGATTTTCAAATCCAAACATATCATGGTCAAATGAGCTGAACCCCCAATTGGATTTGAAACGACCAAGGGATCCTCTACTAAACTGGTGTTCAAGTGCAGTGATTCAACTAATGATGCAGAGATAAACGAATGAGATGCGCCAGAATCGAATAAGGTACGGACAGGATGAACAAACAGAAAAACTAAGCTTTCAACAGAAATTGTTCTACCTCTTTCTTGCAGCGGTGGGGCCGCAATAGCCTGAACTTGCCCCCTTGCCTGCCCTGGTGCCATAAGAGCCTGCACCTGTCCTCCCGAGGTAGACCCTGCCCTCTGCCCCTTCTTTGGACAGTCCTTCACTAAATGTCCCGCATCTCCACAATGAAAACAACCAGTCTTCTTTTTCTTTCTACAATCTTTGCTGAGATGGCCAGGCGTCCCACAATTGAAGCATTTCTTCTTCCCTTTGCCATTATTGTTTTTACCACCCTTCTTATTTTGCTGTTGGGGTTTCTTCTGATCCCCTTTCCTTTCAACTGCCTTATCCTCATGCATAAGTGTCATTTCTACTAGCTTTTCAAAGGTGGCTCCCATAGGGATGTGGGTCATAGCCAACCCTTGCAACGGTTCATTCAAGCCTCTAACGAACCTCAAAGCTTTCTTCTCTGGTGTGTTCACCAACTCCAAGCCAAACCTTGCTAACTGATTAAATTTATTGACATATTCCTTTACTGATGAGCTCCCTTGCTTTAGTGCCAGGAATTTTTCCATATTTAAGTTCTCCTCTGCCCTTGAAAGAAACTTTGCCTCAAACCTTCGTCTGAAATCCGCCCATGAATCAACTGGACGTTCCCCGTTAGTGACCTCCCACCAAAACGAGGCCTCTCCCTTCATTAACCAAGCAGCTAAACGGACTTTCCTCCCATCTTCCACTTCAAAGATATCCAACAATTCCTCAGTCTCCTTAAGCCAATCTCTGGCCTCCACAAACGTCTCAGTCCCTTGAAAAGTTTTTCCTCCCATAGCCTTGAATTCCTTGCACGTCTTTGCAAAAGTGTCAACACGAGGAGGAGGAGGAGGAGGAGGAGGAATGGGTGCAACTAGGGGTGGAGGAGTATCCGCTGGGCCTGCAGTGGTGGCCCTAGCCTCCAAGTATCTCCTAAACCACCCTGGAATCGTCACACCTTCTGGGAGATTAAGATCTTCAGCCATGCTGAAACGAAAAAGGAAAGATTCAAAATGGAGAATTCGAAAGATAAAGATAAGGATGTGGCTATTTGGGATTATGTTTTTCACAAAAACTCTCTCTAAATAACATGTTTTTTTTTTTTTTGAAAGCACTTCTTCCAAAAATACTTTAGAAAAAAATATTTTTCTAAAAAAAATTTTATCTGTTCTGGTAACCTTATGCTCTGATACCACGTGTAACACCCCACGTCCATTAATGTCACTCACAAAGGGAATGCATTAACTTCCATGGAGGTTTTAAGTGAATATAGAACAGTAAAATTACAACAAGACAGATATAAAATAGTACTTGGAAATTCAAAAACTTTATTTCATTGTAGCAGAAGTCAAAACATGTTTGATTACATCATAACACCATATTCAATGTCAAGTACAATATCTATCTTGATAAAACAAGTACATAATCCCATTACATGAATAGCCATTAAAAAGAAAGATAACAAGCTGGACTTTACTTCAGCAGTCCAAGCTTTCCAGAAGATAAGCGATCCAACTAGACTCCACTAGAACTTGGCCCAACCTGCGGACCTGAAGGGAGAAAAAGGATGGAAAAGAGGGGGTCAGACATAAAGTCTGGTGAATATGATAATTCTACAATACTATTACCAAAATAACTGGACTAAGGCATAAGCTGGAAAACAAGAAAATGTTTATGAAGGGCAGATTAAGGACATAGACAATCGCTAAAGGCAACGTTATAGGCGCTCCTAAATACTAAAGGATAAACACTATACTGCACCACACCAGTCACCCTAAAGATTCATCCCACTTAGCTTCACTTAGAAACTTTCCCAATGGCTTTACGTACCCCTAGCTGACTACATAGGTGCCGCCTGCCCCTATCTCCACTAGGTGTACCCTACTTCCCATTATTCGATCGGCTCCCTAACTCGTAGATACCCGTGCTGGCCCCACAGTGGGGTGTATCACTCCCCTAAAGTGGCAACCTGATACAACGGACATGCACGGCTTATACCTACACGATGCAACAACGTCTTACCTACCAGCCCGGGTCCACACACGCATATGAAACCCGTTGGACTTGCGTTGCCACCGCTCCCTGTTTTGGCCTCTTATAGTCAAACCCAGTATGCGTGTCCCGTCCTCGACTTGGGTCGAGCCCACAAAGATACGTTTTGGGATACTGGTTGAAATGGGCCCCCACTATTTACCACAAGCATTCCACCTAAGCTTGTCCCCATTAGTCCATCCCACTTAACCCACTTAGTCATGTTCATTTACCTGTGTGTTTGGTTAAGTCTAATCGTATTTCAAATGCCTCTAAAGGCAACCACCAGATTCCTCATGCCACCCAAGGCACCTACTTAACCCCCATGTCCCACCTTACATGATTATCTGGTTAAGTATTTCTTAGTTCATTAAGGCCATAACCTCATAAAGACCTCTCACATTAGACCGGCATTTATGGCAGCTGGATTTGCCGGGCGGGTCCGGGCAGTCTTACACCATAAAAGAGTCTAACCTCGTGTCTTTACAACTGTTATGCTTTAGTTTGGGCCTAGGACCTCTCACATTGGGCCGGCATTTGTGACTACTGGATTTGCCGGGTGGGTCCGGGCAGGTTTACATCACAAACGGGTCCAACCTCGTGTCCTAAGCATTGATTATTAATAATAATCCACTTTCCCCCAATTTTAATAATTCCCTACTTGAATTATTAATTACTTCCAATTTTTAACAAAGTCCATAATTGACTCAATTATGGACATCCATTCATGGTATGCAAAATCTTACAAAATTGCACCCAATTTATTAATTCCTAATATTACCCCTACCCCACGTTTGAACGTTTATTCGCAAAATATATGTTAGACTCGAATAGCCTAACTCATAGCATAAAAGATATTATCATAATAACAACATGTATATGTGACCAAATGAATCATAATAAGGGGTGAAACTTGCATATGTCCAACTTGCATAGATTATACATGTCATGGATTTAAAGGTGTCAACTTGTTCAAAATTCACCTAATATAATCTCAATCAATTTTCATAAACTTACATATGAACATGTGTGAATCAACATCATCTAATTTTTTTTTAACAACATGGTTTTATATGGGTACACCTAACTCAATAGGCAAATTCCCATAATCAAGTTTTATTTAATTATAGTTTCAAGTTTATGGGTACACCTAACCTAATAGGCAAATTCCCATAAACAAGATCCATTTAAAAAAACATAACTTTAAGCATGTTCCAACAACATCATGATTTTACAACATAATATAGCATGATTTATAACATGGCATAGTATGATAGTATAACATAGCTTGACATGATTCTCAACATAGCACGACATAGCATAAGAGAATTTACAACATAGCATGACATAGCATATATAATTTACATCATACGACAACATAATAACATAATAAGAGATCCACAATATATAGAATTTACAATTACAAATCACATCACTTTCTTGTGATCCATTCATAACTGAGTCAAATTAGTTTGTAATAGTCTTGTGAGAATCATCATACTCACCAACAAAAGAAAAGAATTAGAGAAAGAGTTCTTTGGTTTGATTTGTTTTGTTGAGTAGAATTTAGTTGCAGATGATTAGGCTTCCTCTCCTTAGTTTGTGACGGCTATGCTGAACTCCATGGCAGCAGCATGACGGTAGCTTCTCTAATTTTACAAGTGATTTAGGTTTAGGGTCTACCCACTTATTTATAGATTTTAGAATGCATTTAGGCCATTAGATTTAACCTAGAAATAACCGCAGCCGTTCAGACAAGATGGGGTTTATCTTGTTGACTCAGCAATGAGTCAGAAGTGACTCAGCAAACACTCAGCATATTAATAAACTTCTATTCATGTCATAAATATATATATATTTTCTACAATGTACATATTAGATACATCCCCCTTTACTTATTATTGTTTTTATATACATATTAGATACATCCCCTCTCTCACACACTTATTAATATTTTTATATTCGTATTAGATACATCCCCTCTCTTACACACTTATTAATATTTTTATATTCATATTAGATACATCCCCTCTCTTACACACTTATTAATATTTTTATATTCATATTAGATACATCCCCACTCTTACACACTTATTAATATTTTAGCAACTTTAGTGTTAATAGAAAATTCGGGGTGTTACACCCTTGCCTCGGTTCACATATGGAAATCCAATTTCCAAATACGATATGTGCGGTTTTTATTGTAAACCTATATATGGCGACATAGTGGCATGGGACGCTTATGTCGCCTATGATTGATATTTATGATTGTATATAAAATCAGAAACTAACTGGAAACGAGCTAAGATGGGTGTTTTCCTGGGTATTAGTCTGATGTTGGTTTCAGCCTTCGGGGTTAATAGTTAGGGAATCGTTCTCTTACTAATTTACGGTTGGAGTCTTATTGAGAGTTAAAACATGAAATTTAGTGTATCAAGCATTCTTTGGTTATTATAAGGTAAAAACCCTATCCTCCGGCTTGCGTTGCATTGTGTGATGGGACCTGGGTCTTGTAATAGCTTCATTTTCCTTATTTAGCATTGCTCTGTTGTTTTATGCACTAGTATTCTTGGGAGGAAACCCGTTCCGTGTTATACGGCGTGGTCCCTTGATTTACCTAACTTTAAAATAAATATTAATAACTTTTTTAGTTCTCACCCCAGTAACATGACTGACCAGGAGTTTATTGTTTTCGCCTAAATTCTGGGTGCCCTTATTTTGACACGGCCGCTAGTAGTTTTGGTTTTGCAGATTTATATTCACAGGATCCTGATTTACAGCTAGAACGATACTCGGAAAGCTCTGTATCCGTGTATTACTTCTAGTTGTGTTTTGTATTATTTTCCGCTGCGATATTTAAATGTAATTTAAATCTTTGATATTTTCTGTGTAATATTTAATCTTACTCTGTATATTCTTGTATTCTGATGGAATTGTTGTAATATACAATGAAATGTTCTTCTGTCTGCGTTATTTTGTGTGTTGTTCTCAAAGCATCTGGGCTTTCTTTCACGGGGAAGTTACGGGTCCTTACAAGTGGTATCAGAGCTTTGGTTTACAGAGCTTGAGAACAAGACACATTAGAACCATACGAAAGAATTCATCAGAGATTGGATTGGTAATATCCAATGGGAATGACTCGTTAGAGATGGGATCAGTCGTATCCTAGAACGAGTGAACGAGTGTGAAGAGTATATTTTTAAAATGAAAACAAGTTTTGGTTTGAAATTTAAATCATTTTATACGTATTTGAATATTTATATTAAATTAATTTGGACAATCCAATATATAAAGATTTTGCATATACGCCTTGCAAACGTATGTTCGAAGTTTTAATATACTAGATAGATATGGAGTCACACTCTAGTCGCCCGGACATGGTCTTGATGATGAAGTATACCATCACCAGTATTTATTTTCGAGTGATGAAAGTGAGATATCTATATATTTCCATTAGACTGGTCTGAGAACCAAAACTAGATAGGGCTTATTGTTGTGATTTGGCATCAAAAATCTAAATTTTGGACTATGTATCAAAGTTATGAATTTTAAAAACTAATCCACTAATTGATTGATGGTTGTGTTGTTTGATTATTGTTTGATTAATTAAATGTTGAACCATTTAGCCTAATGGAACCAAATTTAGAACTATTTTGAAATTTGCTTGAAATTTGCATGCACGTACATGTACTTACATTGAACAGGTCATAGCAAGGAGGCTAGACAGAAGAATAAAATTGTTTGCCCAACAAATCGGTACATGTTTACCATAATTTACTGTTTTGTTTGGGTGATGATGATTTTATGAGCCGATTAGATAGCCGCTTGGCTTTTTCTTTTTCTTTTGGATTGAAGAAGGCCATGGGAGGCTATATGAAATACCCCGAAGTCCCCGGTGCAGGGGAGGTTATGGCGAAATTTTTCAAAAATTTAGGGTGTTAGCCAAATTTTTGAAAAATTTGAAAAGTTCTTAGAAACTGAAAAGTTGAAGAACTTAAGCCGTAATGAAAATACTGAAAGTTGAGTTGATTTGTTAAACAACTTTTTGCTTCGTTCCTTTTCGGGGACGAAAAGTTTTAAGTGGGGGAAATTGTAAAAACCCGGAAATCTAAGCCAATTTAAATTTTTTATTTTGCCAATTTTAGTGAATTTTGAATATTTAAATTAATTATTTTAAATAATTACGACAAGAAATTTATTTTGAATAGAATTAGAACGTATATATTTATTTGAATCATCGTTAAAATATATATATTTAAAATTATAAAAGGAATTGAAAATGGCGCGGTAGCTCGAAAATTCGATTTCAAAGTTCAAATGAATGTACCAGGTGCAAAATAAAATGGATTTTGGCGAAACTGAAAATATTTGAATCTATTTGAGAATATCTTTCCAACGAATCCGAAAAATTGAAATTTCATAGTGGGAGTGAAAAGTTACGTCCAGTTGAAAATTCAGAATAGTCGCTGTGGAACTCTGGCCCTTAAAAATAGGAATTTTTCAAACAACCTCGGTTTTCGACGAAACCACTTTTTGTTGGATCCGCGATGTAAATTATTGCTAGGTTTCAAAATTCATAATTTTTGAAGTTAATATGTGGGCGTGGCAAAGGAAAACGCGTTTGACCAGTTTCAGTTGATTTTAATCGACTGTAAAATGGCCATTTTTCAAACAGTCTCAGAATTTGACAAAATTAGTTTTGTTAGGACCTTATCGTCAATATGAAGCTAGAAAATATTTTTCGGGAATTTTTAGAGTCTGTATGTGGGCCCGGTAAATTGAAATGTGCGTTCAAATTCAATATATAGAATTATATTTTGATTTTGATGAAAACTGATCAAAACAGTCGAATCAGCCTGCGATACATATCCCATTGTGTTCGGAATAGGGGTAATTAGCTATGGACGACAGTCGGTGAGTTCGATTTCGAAGTCAAAATAAAAAGTTACTTTTTGAAAATTAAAATAATAAATTAAGTAAAAAAAATCAACATCCCTTTCTCCTTTACCCTCCCGCCTGGTTAATTCTCATATCAGAAAAAGAAGAAAAAAAAGAGAGAAAAACACTAAGTCGATCGCGTCGCCCCCCCCTCCACACATCTACCGCCACCGCCCTCTCAGGTGGCGCGCCCACGAGCACCGACGATCCCTCCCTCCTCCTCCGCCTAACGCGCCGCCGCCGGTGATGGAATTCCCCCCTCCGACCCTATCTTCCACCTCCGCACCTCGTTCTCCTCCCCTACAGCGTCTGCCCTTCTTCACCAATGAACCCTGGCCCCAAAATTAATAGCTCCAGCCGCTGCTCCACCCCCCCTCCCCCCCCCCCCCAATCCACCGAGCGCCGCCAGAGCCACCCCACCACACCAGCGACGCTGCGCCCGCGAGAAGATCTCCCCCTTCAGGCGACGACATCGAACCCCTTTTTTTAACGTTGTAAGTTTTTTTTAATTTCTTTAGCTTTATTTAAAAATCAGTTTTTTTAGTTTAATAGATAAAAGCGAGATTTTTTATTTATAGAAGAGTTAAGATTTTTATTTATTTAAAGATTTGATTTTTATATTTAAAAAGGTATGGTTTTTAATTGGTTAAAAGATTTGATTTTTAATTTGTTAAGGGATAAGATTTTACTTATGAAAAGTTCAATTTTTAGTATGATAAAGACACGATTTTTATCATTAGAAAAGACCAGATTTTTATCATTAGAAAAGATACGATTTTTATAAAGTTTAAAAATCATATTTTTCTTCAAGAGAACGAAGTATAAAAATTAGATTTTTCTTCAAGAGAACGAAGAAGAAAAATTATATTTTTCTTCAAGAGAACGAAGTATAAAAATTAGATTTTTCTTCAAGAGAACGAAGTATTAAAATTAGATTTTTCTTCAAGAGAACGAAGTATAAAAATTGGATTTTTCTTTAAGAGAACGAAGTATAAAAATTAGATTTTTCTTTAAGAGAACAAAGTATAAAAATTAGATTTTTCTTTAAGAGAACGAAGTATAATAATTAGATTTTTCTTCAAGAGAACGAAGTATAAAAATTTGATTTTTCTTTAAGCGAATGAAGCATAAAGGTTGGATTTTCAACACGGAAAAGATATGATTTTTATCATATGAAGGATATGAAGGAAATTAGTTTAAAGAAGGGATATTTATTATCTAGATAGCGAAACGAAAATATGAAATATATAAAAGTAGCCAAATAAAAAGGTGATTTTTTAATTTATGTAGTAGCGGAATAAAAATATGATTTTTCTATTATAGGGAGAATAAAAATATGATTTTTGTTTATGTAGCGAAATAAAAATCTGATTTTTATCATATATATAGTGAAGTAAAAATGTGATTTTTATTGTGAACAGCGTGAAATGGTTGAGTTGAAATGTCGAGCAAATCCGAACCGTTCATAAAAATAGAATGGTGGAGTGGACCCCAAAGGTGAGGACTCCTCACTTTTATTTTAAATTTCTAGTTGCAATATATACTAGGATGCAGACGGTGCTTAGTAGCACCCGACACCCTTCGTCCACATACCATGGATGACTTGTTTGTTTTGTTGCTGTGTTGTGAAATTTAATTGTGTGATGTGGAATGGAATATAATAATTTATTGTGGAAAATATTTTATAGTTAAAAATATAATTTTTAACGTGTGTATAAAATAAATATATATAAACAAATCGGACGATTTGTTTATATACATTGATTTAACTTATATTGATTGGGACGATAAATTTTACACATCGCCCAACTACACAAAAAAATCTGTGTTTGTTGATTTGAAAACCACACACGGGTATTGGGATGAGATTTGACGTACACTAATCCCGATTGTTTAGTTATAGGTCAATCGATGTATTGACAAACAGTGTAAGCGTTAATTAGTTATATTTAATGCTTATGCAGTTGTGTGGTGCACTCTGGATGATGGTTGTTGATTTATCGTTGTTGTTATAATCATGTGTTGTAGGGAATCCATATAATTAACGTTATATGGTAATTGATTGGGCCTCATTCCAATTTAGAAAATAAATTCATGTGTTGAATTGAAAATATATATTCATGTGTTGAAAAGAAAATAAATTCATGTGTTGAATAGAATAAATATTCATGTGTTGAATAAAAGCCGTGTTGATTAGATTGACGCCATTTTGACGTAAACGATATTTATATCGATTTTATTCATTTTTCAATGAATATTGAAAGTGATTTCGAAGTTCGAATTAAATTGAAATGAATTGAAATTCGAATTAAAATGAAATAAATTGAAATTCGAATTAAATTGAAATGAATTGAAGTTCGAATTAAATTGAAATGAATTGAAATTCGAATTAAATTGAAATGAATTGAAGTTCGAATTAGATTAAAATGAATTGAAATTCGAATTAAATTGAAATTGAATTGAAATCGATTTAAAATGAAATTAAAACGAATTTATATTGAAAAATTCAATCTTGATTTGAATTTGAAAAGGAAGTTGAAATCGTTTTGTAAACAAATTTAAACGATTTATAAAATACGTTTTGAAAGGAAATCGACGAAATATATATAATATATATTATATATATAGAATGGCCTGAATAAAACGCGCCGCGGCAATTCGCGAATTTCGACCATTGACTTCGAACGGATATTACGGGAGATCCGACCGTCGGATTCTCCTAAAACCAGAGCCGTTGGGTTCATATCGAAAAGAGCTTTCTAACGGATATCAGAAATTAGAAATCTAACGGTTGGATTTGGAATTATGTCCAAATCAAATTTGGAAAAGGTCGCTATAAGTGCAGTTCGATGGCCGTTGATGGAAATCGACTGTACGGGCCTTGATAAAATTATTAAAAATATTAATAATTAGTGTAAAATCATAAGAAATGAACTAGTTTTGAACTAGAATAATAATTTATTTATTTTTAAAATAAATAAATTGGATTTGAAATGGTTTTGAAAATAACCAGGATTTCCAGTAATTGAATTGGAATGGATTTGAATCGAAATCATCTTCGGAATAGGTCGATGTTGGATTTCGTGATTATACAGATGTTGTTATGGAAATTTGAAAGATATATATATATATATATATATATATATATATATTGTAATAACCCGGAAATCCGAGTCAATTTAAAATTTTTATTTTGGCAATTTTAGCGAATTTTGAATATTTAAAATGAATTATTTTAAATAATAACGACGGTAAATTTATTTTGAATAGAATTCGAACATATATATTTATTTGAATCGTCGTTGGAATATAAATATTTATTTTAAAATATAAAAGGAATTGAAAATGGCGCGGTAGTTCGATAATTCGATGGATTTACAGGATTCAAAATAAACCGGATTTCAGTGAAACCAAAAGTATTAGAATCTAATTGAGGATATCTTTCTAACAAATCCGAAAAATCAAAATTTCATAGCTGGAATCAAAAGATATGCCCAGTTGAAAATTCAGAATAGTCGCTATGGAATTCTGGCCCTTAAAAATGGAAATTTTGCAAACGACCTCGGTTTTCGACGAAACTACTTTTGTTGGATCCGGGATGTCAAGTTATTTCTAGGTTTCAAAATTCGTAATTTTCTGAATTAAAACGTGAGCGTGGCGAAGTTAAACGTGTTTTGACAGTTTTAGTTAATTTTGGTCGACCAGAAAATAGTCATTTTTCAAATGGTCTCAGAATTCGACGAAATTAGTTTTGTTAGGACCGTGTCGTCAATACGAAGCTAGAAATAATTTTTCTAGAATTTTCGGGTCCGTATGTGGTCCCGGTAAATGAAAATGTGCGTCAAAATTCAATATATAGATTTATATTTTGATTTTGATGGAAACCGATTGAAACAGTCGAATTGGACTACGTGACATATCCTGTTGTGTTCAGAATGGGGGTATTACGCTAGGGACGACAGTCGTTGGGTTTGATTTCGTGTTCGAATTAAAAAGTTACCTTTTTGAATTTAATAAAAAAATAAAATTATAAACAGCCCCCTCCTTTACCTCTTGCCAAGTCAACCCCCCCTCTTTCCCTTATCGTTCAAACAGAAAGAAGAAGAAAAAATCACGAAGACCCTCCAGCCCGTAGCCCTCGATTCCCGACGCCCCCTCCACTGTGCGCCATCGCCCAGGCAGCGCCTCACCCTTCCACCGACTTCCGCCTGGCACCCTCTCTCTCTTCTCCCTCTAGCCTCATCCTTCCTCTTTCTGAAACCCCTCCTGTCGCAAACCCTTCCTCCAAACACCCCCTCCCCCCCCCCTGACGCCACCATTTCGCAAGCCTCTAGAGCCTCGAGCTGCGCGTTGTCGACAACGGGGTGGCGACGCCTCAGGCTCTGGCGTGGTGCTCCCTGATCGAGGGCCAGCCTCTTCGAAGTGCGTGCACAAGAGATTGGGGAGGCGAGCTTCTTCCTCGATGGGTTTTCAGAAATCATCGATGGTCGAGTTATCCTTGGGCATTCACGATAGAAGAAAGGTTTAGTTTTTACATTATTTACTTTATGTAATTTATACATATATATAATCGTTTTTTTAAAAAAAAAATCAGATTTTTAAATAAAGAGGAAGATGAGGTTTTTTATATATACATAGAATTGTATTTTAAACATACATTGTTTTAATTTAGAAAGTATACTTTGTGAAGAAAAATATAAATATACCTTGTTTTTAAAATGTAGAATACTTTGTGTGTGTAAAGATTTGATTTTTCTAGGAGTAAAGATTTGATTTTTCTATGAGGAAAGATCCAATTTTTTAATGAGGTAAAAATATGATCTTTATATGTGTTGTAGCGAATTAACAATATAAAGAAATGATTTTATTTAAAATATAAGTTGAGATTTTTATAGATAAAATTTCGATCTTTATATTTGAAGTAGAAATATAAAAATATATTTTTCATATATAATGAAGCGTTGAAAAATATATATGAAGTTGAAATAAAAATAGAATTTTTATTTATTGAAATGAAGCAATAAAAATATAATTTTTATTTGAACAGCGTAAAAGAACTGCATTGGAATTTTAAACCGGTCCAGACGGTTCAGCAGTTCAACAGCAAAGCACGGCGGAGTGGAACCCTCAGTGAGAAATCCTTACCTTTTATTTAATTTTCTAGTTAAAATATATACTAGGATGCAGACGGTGTTTAGTAGCACCCTACACCCGTCGTCCACAGACCATGGACGGCTTGTATGCTTGTTTGTTTGATTTTGATGTGTAGTTGATTGTGTGATGTGATGTGAAATGAAATATTTATATAGTTAAAAATATTTTATAGTTGAAAATATAATTTTTAACGTGTATTTAAAATAAATATTTATTAACAAATCGGAGATTTGTTTATATACACAAATTTAATTGATATTGTTTGGGACGATAAATTTTACACATCGCCCAACTGCACAAATAAAATCTGTGTTTGATTGTTTGAAAACCCCACACGGGTATTGGGATGATATGTGACATAATCTAGTCCCAACAATTAGCTGTGTGTCGATCGATTGATGGACAGACTGTTATGAGCGTTAAATATTTATTTTTGATGCTTATACATTGTAGAATGCACTTTGGATGATGGTTGATTATTCATCGTTGTTATTGTATACATGTGTTATAGAAAATCCATAAAATTAACATTGTATGGTAATTGATTGGGCTTCATTCCATATTTGAAAAAGAAATATTTGAATAGAAATATTTGAAATAGAATATTTGAAAATAGAATATATGAAGCCGTGTTGATTAGATTGACGCCATTTTGACGTGAACGATATTTATATCGATTTTATTTGTTTTTAATGAATATTGAAAAGTGATTTCAATAATCGAATATTTTTGGAAATGAATTCGAATTGAATTGAATAGAAAAGAAATTCGAATTAAATTGAATTGAAATGAAGTAGAATTCGAATTGAAAATAATATGAATTCGAATCGACTTGAAATTGAATGTAAATCAATTTGAAATGAATTGAATTGAAAATGAATTCGAATTGAAATTGAATAGAATTGAATTCGAATTGAATGGAAATGAATTCGATTTGAATTGAAAATGAAATGAAATTGAATTAAAAACCGATTTGAATTGAAATCAATTTGAAATGAATTTAAAACGAATTTATAAGGAAAAATTCAATTTTGATTTGAATTTGAAATGAAGTCAAAATCGTTTCGAAAACGAATTTAAAACGATTTATAAAATACATCTAAAAAGGAAGTCAACGAAATATATATAATATATTATATATATAATGGCCTGAATAGAACGCACCGCGTTGCGGCAGTTAGTGAATTTCGGCCATTGACTTCGAATGGATATTGCGGGAGATCCGACCGTCGGATTCTCCTAAAACCGGAACCGTTGGGTTCGTATCGAAAAGAGCTTTCTAACGAATATTAGAAATTTGAAATCTAACGGTTGGATTTGGAATTATGTCCAAATCAAATTTGGAAAAGGTCGTTGTAAGTGCAGTTCGATGGCCGTTGATGGAAATCGACTGTACGGGCCTTGATAAAATTATTAAAAATAGTAATAATTTGTGTAAAATCATAAGAAATGATTTGGGAAGAATTGGGATGAAAAACTCCTTATTTGAAAAGATAAAAATAGATTTTTATCGAAATGAACTAGGTTTGAACTAAAATTATAATTCATTTATTTTTGAAATAAATAAAGTCAATTTGAAATGGTTTTGAAAAATAACCAAAATTTCCAATAATTGAATTAGAATGGATTTGAATCGAAATTGTCTTTGGAATATTTCGATGTTGGATTTCGGGAATATACAGATATTGTTATAGAAATTTGAAAGACATATTTATGTCGTTTCTTCCAATACGATATTTGTTGGTCGTAGAATTTGATATTGAATATAAGCCGATATATTTTCTATTCAGAGCCTTGTATTTAATATCAAACGTGATTTGGGTTTATCGTGAATGGTGTCTTCATTAACACTGTTCTTAAATCCAGTTGAGAAAAATATTAAATCATTTTATTTAGATTTAATGAAGTGTACCAATTAAATAATATTTAATTGGAATTGAATTGGTATTGATTTTTGGGTTTATCGTGAACAGTATTTTAAATAACACTTGTTCTTTAACCCGATAATTAATGGAATGTGATTTTGGGTTGTCGTGAACGGTATCTTCAATAATATTGTTCTTAGTCCCAAAAAGGAGTTAAGAAAATCAGAAACTAACTGGAGATTAGTTAAGTTGAATGGTTTCTGGGGTATTGATCTGATGTTGGTTTCGGCCTTCGGGGTTAATTCTTAGGGAATTGCTCACTTGCTAATTTCTGGTTAGGGTCTAATTGAATTGGAATGTGATTTTGGGGTTTATCGTGAACCGTGTTTTAAATGACACTGATTCTTTAACCTAGTTAAAGATTAAAACTAAGTGGAGTTTTAATGAATCTTTAATTAGATTGAAAAGATCGAGAATGGAGTATCACCAGTTTTGCTCCAGGCGATAGTTAAATCTTTAATTAGATTTGATCGTGAAATGGTAATTGAATTTACTGATAACACTGTGGTGTTAGATATGAAGTATTACCAGTTTTACTTCATAGGATGAATAGGTTGGGATTGGGAAACAAAATAAATGATTACTTCGATGTGGTTCGCTAATCCCGACTAGTTTGAAGTGAAATTCAAAAGGGAAGATTAAAGAATAAATTTAAAAGAATTTATCTTTGTTAAAATTAATGGGAACCTTTCCCTAAGAATGTGAAATTTAGAAACTAGCTGTAGGTTGGCTAAGCAGAGTGATTTCCTGGGTATTGATCTGATGTTGGTTTTGGCCTTCGGGGTTAATGTTTGGGGAATTATTCTCTTGCTAATTTGCGGTTAGTGACTGATGAATTGGAATGAGGCGTATGTTGTGTTTGTTGTAACACCCCACGCCCGCTATGGTCACTCACTAAGGGAATGCCATAGCATCGGTGGAGTATTTTAGTGAATATAGAACAGAAAAATTACAACAAGACAGATATAAATAGTACTTGAAATTTAAGACATCATCTCATAACAGCGGAAATAAACATGTCTGGTTACATCATAAAACCATGATAAAAGTCAAGTACAATATCCGTCAAAATAAAGAAGTACATAATCCCACTCTCTCATACAATAGCCATAACAAAAGAAAAGATAACTGGATAACTGGAGCTTTACATCTATCCAATCTCCTAAAGACTGGAACAGCAATCCGATCAAGCTCCACTACTGCTAGGATCCACCGTAGGACCTGAGGGTTGGGAAAAAGATAAAAACAACGGGGTCAGACATAAGTCTGAGCGAGTCCTATAACTTTAACAATACAACCATTAAAGTAACCAGAGAAGATATAAACTTGACCCACGGTAATGTCTGGGGATGAATGGCTACACTAAGCAGCTTGATAGACTTAGGATAAACTAAGATAACCGTAAGGACGCATCTACCCACCCAAGGATAATTACTAACTGCACCACACCATTCATTCCTACTTAAAGGTTGATCCCTCCCAAGGACTTAGAAAATTTCCCCAGTAGTTTCTTGCACTCCTAGCCACTACATAGGTGCCGTCTGCCCCTATCTCCACTAGGTGTACTTAGTAATTTTACCCAGTAGTTTCGTGTACCCCTACATAGGTGTCGTCTGCCCCTATCTTTACTAGGTGTACCCACTACTCCCCAGCGATCGGCTCCCTACCGTAGATACCTGTGCTGGTCCTACAGTGGGGTGTATCACTCCCCTAAAGTGGCTACCTGATAATATCAACGGTGCACGGCTTTATATCTACACGATGCAACAACGGCTTATCTACCAGCCCGGGCCCACACACGCATATGAAACCCGTTGGACTTGCGTTGCCACCGCTAACCCGTTTTGGCCTCTTATAATCAAGCCCAATATGCGTGTCCCGTCACTCGACATGGGTCGAGCCCACAAAGATACGTTTGGGATATTGGTTGAAATGGCCCCCCACAAGCTACCCACCTAAGCTTGTCACTTATCTAGTGTATCCCACTTAACCCTTTAATCATGTTTAATTACATGTTTCACTTGGTTAAGTATTCTAATCGTATTTTCTATTGCCACCCAAGGCAACCCACTAGATTCCACATGCCACCCAAGGCACCCACTTAACCCCTCATGTCCCACTACATGCTAATATGGTTAAGTGTTTCTTAATTAATTAAGACCGTGATCTCCCATAAAGACCTCCCACATTAGACTGGCTGTTATGACCGCCTGGTTAAGCCGGTAGGGTCCGGGCAGTCTTACATCATAACAGAGTCTAACCTCGTGTCTTTACTTTAATCACGTATTTAATTTATGGCTAAGACCTCTCACATTGGGCTGACATTTGTAGCAACTGGTTAAGCCGGTTGGGTCCGGGCAGTTTTACACTACAAATGAGTCCAACCTCGTGTCTTAGTCGATTAATTACACCTAATTAATCACCCCCATATTAATTATCCCTAGTAAATATCAAGTTTTCCATAACATGGGTAGACCTAACTCAATAGGTAAATTCCCATGGGGTAGACCTAACTCAATAGGTAAATTCCCACTTATGGTAATTTATTTTTATGGTATGCTTAATCATACCCAATCATACTTTTATTAACATATTTACCAACCCCATCGTTCCCCACGTAAATCGTTCTCATGACATAGAAAAGGGGAAGATCCATTACAAATATCATGGGTTTAGCATATAACTTTGTCATGGGTTAAGAGGATGTCAACTTGCATATATGAGCACATATTAACCCAACTACATTTAACCCAAACTTGCATATTATCATACACATGATTTGCATAACATGTTGCATATGAGCTTGCATATTATCATACACATATCTTGCATAACATGTTGAACTTGCATATAAGCTTTCTCATAACTTGCATAACATGTTAAACATGCATTTAAGCATACACATAACTTGCATAAGCATTCACATACTTGCATAAGCATTCACATACTTGCATAAGCATTCACATACTTGCATAAGCATGCATAACTTGCATATCATGTTAAACTTGCATTTAAGCATATACACAACTTGCATATGAACTTGCATAACTCACTTTGTTAAACATGCATAAATCCACTTGTTAAATAGGCATAAACCCACATATTAAACATGCATAAATCCACTTGTTAAATATGCATAAACCCACATATTAAACATGCATAAATCCACTTATTAAACATGCATAAACCAACTTGTTAAGCATGCATAAACCAACTTATCAAACATGCATAAACTCACTTATTAATTATGCATAAACATAGAAAAACATAGAGTAGCATATCATTACAAATGATTCAAACTCACTAATCCGCATCTAAGACCATAAGTCTCATTACACCCAATCTACTTACTTTAACAATTGATGTTAAAGTGATAGAAACTCACCAAAACCAAGATTAGCAAACTTATGAAGTGGAATTAGTTGCTAAATATGAAGATGGTGATGATTAGAGATTGATTAGAGAGTGATTAGCTTGCAACTTCCTTCATAAACAAGTGGAGGCTCCTTCTAAGATTTAATTTGGCGGCATGAGGCCATCATTTCTATTTTTAGTATGGATTAGGGTAGGTTTAGGGTGTATTTATAGATTAGGAGAGTGTTTTAGGCCCTTAGATTAACCCTAAATTAGATTAGGTCCGTTAGATTTAGGAAATCTCTAGAACCCAGCCCAGCTCTAGCCAGAAAACCAGATCTGGTGCACCCAAGCACCCTGGTTCGACACGCCGTGTCGACAGGCAAGTCGACAGGCAAGTCGACTCCCCCTGTCGACAGGCCTGTCGACAGCCCTGTCGACATGGTCAAGGCGGGAATTCTCCCACCTGGCCCCGCTGGTTCTAATTTGAAATCTGAATTTTAAATTTCTAAATCTGTTTTTAACTTTGAATTTTCTGCAAACTTCTTTGGGCCATAACCGGGCCATACGGACTCCGATTCTCGAAAACTCGGACTCTATTTCGCGTATTTTTCCGAGACGAACGCAATAACGCAGCCCGTTACCCCCAATTCCCACGTCTGAGATTATTTATCCTGTAATTAGTGAATTTTAGTATTAATTAAAATTCGGGGTGTTACATTCTCCCCTCCTTAAAGGATTTCGTCCCCGAAATCTCTAAGCTAAGGAGAATGCATATCCTACCATCCAAACAGCCATCTACTCAATCCATCAAAACACGGGCATCCATTGTCCTTAAAACAATTTCTAATGATGTATGAGCATATGCAAAAGTGTGTGTATATGTTCCCTATCTAATGTATGAACATATGCAAACCATGATAGTGCCATGCATCCATTATGTATGCGAGAGAACCCTATCGACACATACAATATCTACATGAGTGCACAATCATTCACCAAAATGCATCATCCATATGATAACACAATCATTATACATCCATAAATATAGCTTCCTACCCACCATTCTATGCAATATGCAATATGAAGTGATTGAGCCGATTAAGTGCCTAGAGTGTGTGTACATGCATCCACGAGCAACCACTAGCAACCACTTGCATCCACTTGCATCCATCAACCATAACATGTCTCAAACACATGTTTCAACCATAGATTTACCCTATCTAAAGGTCAATCAGTACTAACGAGAGGATATACTAAAGATAAGATAAGTACTAGACAACGATAGAGGAGAAAGTAAAGACATACCCTCAAAAAGAAATGGGTACAATGAACGCATCTTCGCTTCCGTCTCCCAAGTTGCGTTGCTCTCATCTTCTCCCCATTGCACTTTGACTAGCTGAACCTCTCGATTCCTCAATTTCCTAGTCTCTGACTCAAGGATGCGAGTAGGAGCTCGTCGAATCGTCGCATCACGCTCTACCTCTACATCTCTAAGCAAGCTCGGCTCTACTACCTCTGCTGTCTCATGTACGCACTTCCTCAGATGTGATACATGGAATACATCATGAACACCACTAAGTCTGTCGGGCAACTCTACCCTATATGCCATCCGTCCAATCCTTTCCTTAATAGGAAACGGCCCAACAAACCTCGGTGCTAACTTCCCAACGGATCCAAAGCGAACAACATTTCTCAACGGAGATACTTTGACAAAAACCATGTCCCCAACCTCAAACTCAAGATCCGTCCTTCTCTTGTCCGCATAAGATTTTTGCCTATCCTGCGCTGCTTTCATCCTTCTTCGAATCAAGTCAATCTTCTCAGAAGTCTCCCTAACCATATCAGGCCCAAGCAAGATCTTATCCGTAGATTCCCACCAACATGCAGGTGATCGACAAGGTCTTCCATATAGAGCTTCGAAAGGAGCCATACCAATACGGGACTGAAAGCTGTTATTATATGCGAACTCCACCAATGGAAGATGCTCTTCCCATGTACCTCCAAAATCTAGGATACAAAGCCTCAAAAGGTCTTCTAGAACACGATTCACCCTCTCAGTCTGGCCGTCTGTCTGAGGATGATATGCGGTGCTCAGACACAATTGAGTCCCCACTGCTTCTTGCAAACTTCTCCAGAACTCGCTAGTGAAGATAGGATCTCGATCACTCACTATGCTAGAGGGTACCCCATGCAATCGAACTATCTCTCGAAGATATACAGAAGCTAGCCATGGAGCGGTCCTCTTGCTCTTCACAGGTATGAAATGGGCGCTCTTAGTAAGTCTGTCTACCACCACCCAAATTCCTGTATTACCCTTCCTCGATCTGGGTAACCCGTCAATAAAATCCATCGAGACGCTATCCCACTTCCATTGCGGAACTTCCAATGGGTGAAGCAACCCACCAGGTTTCTTTTGCTCCGCCTTCACTTGTTAGCACACCAAGCATCGAGCGACATACTCGGCCACATCTTTCTTCATACCGGCCCAGAAGAAAACCCTCTTCATGTCTCGGTACATCTTGTCCCCACCGGGATGAATGGTCATCCTAGAACGGTGTGCATCATCAAGAATAGCCTTCCTCAAACCCTCGTCTTGTGGTACACAAAGTCTACCATCTCTACGCAAGCACCCCCTATCGTCTAGGGTGTACCTACTCAAATGGCTGGATGACTCCCCCCTTATGAGCTTCTCTACCAACTCAACCAACTGTGGGTCGTCCCTCTGTGCTTCTCCAATCCGCCCCAAAAGAGTAGGTCTAACCTCCAAGGATGCTAGCAAACCGGGAACATAATCAATGGAAGGTCTGAAATCAAACATCGAAATAAATTCCAAGCTTCGTCGTTCCACGAACAATGGACTCAAGGACAACCTCTTCCTGCTCAAGGCGTCCGCCACCACGTTACCCTTGCCAGGGGTATACGCTATCTCGAAATCATAGGATGCTAAGAATTCCATCCACCTTTGCTGTCTCAGATTCAAATCCTTCTGAGAAAACAAGTACTTCAATGATTTGTGGTCAGTGAACAATTCGAATCTCTCACCAAGAAGAAAATGGCGCCAAATCTTAAGCGCAAAAACAATAGCGGCCAACTCTAAATCATGGGTAGGGTAATTTTTCTCATGTGCCCTCAACTGCCTTCCACCATTGGCTATCACCCTTCCCTCTTGCATTAAGACTGCGCCCAGCCCTATCCCACAAGCATCAGTATAGACAAAAAATGGCTTGCTCCCATCTGGCAACACTAAAACTGGAGCGGTGGTTAAAGCTCTCTTTAACCGTCGGAACGCATCATCACAATCTACGTCCCATGTGAAAACAAGATTCTTCTTTGTTAAGCGGGTTAACGGGGCTGATATCTTTGCGAAGTCTTTGATAAACTTCCTATAATAACCCGCCAACCCCAAGAAACTTCTTACTTCGGTAGCATTTTTCGGAACCTTCCAATCCTGAATTGATACTACCTTCGCGGGATCCACAGCTATCCCTTCCTTGGAGACCACGTGCCCCAAGAACCGCACCTCTTTCCGCCAGAAGTGACATTTAGAGAATTTAGCCTTAAGGCTATGTGCCCGAAGAGTCTTCAATACCTCTCCAAGATGTAGGGCATGCTCTTCTTCACTCTTAGAAAATACTAAGATATCATCCACAAAGACCACCACGAATTTATTAAGGAACTCCCTGAACACCCTACTCATCAAATCAACAAAGTATGCAGGGGCGTTCGTCAACCCAAATGGCATCACCAGCCACTCATAGAAACCATCCGGAGTTCTGAAGGCAGTCTTGTCTATGCTATTCTCAGCCACCCTCAACTGATGAAACCCCGTGGCTAAGTCCAACTGAGAAAATACTGAAGCGCCAACCAACTGATCGAAAAGATCATCAATCCTCGGCAATGGGTGTCTATTCTTCTTTGTGAGCTTGTTGAGTTCTCTATAGTCTACACAAAGTCTGAGGGACCCATCCGCCTTCGTAGCAAATACTACTGGAGCACCCCACTCCGATATACTTCGTCTTATGAACCCCTTCTCAAGCAACTCCCCTACTTGCTTATGGAGTTCCCTCCTCTCACGAGGAGCCATGTGGCGCACTGGTAAAGATACAGGTTTAGCATTATCCACCAGATATATTCGGAAGTCAATCTCCCGCTTCGGAGGTAAGCCCTTCACCTCCTCAAACACATCCGGATATTCCCGGACCACTCTAACAGATTGCAAACTCTCGACCGAAGCGTCAAGCGATTCAAGATAACTTAGCATAACAGAGTCCCTGGGATTACAAGAAATCTCGAGAGTGTTACCCAAGCGGGTCATGAGCCTAACAACTCTCCTTTCGCAATCAAGAACGGCACCATTACTGGATAACCAGTCCATGCCCAAAATCAACCCATAGCCCGTGAAGCCCAACACAAAAGCATCACATCTAAACTCAATGCTAAGTATAGAAATCTTCAAACCCAAACATATCATGGACAAATAAGTGGAGCCCCCAATTGGGTTTGAAACAACCAAGGGATCATCTACCAGACTGGTGTCTAAGTGCAGTGACTCAACTAATGATGATGAGATAAACGAATGCGATGCGCCTGAATCAAACAATGTACGGACAGGATGATCAAATAGAAAAACCAGACTTTCAACGGAGATAGTTCTACCTCTTTCCTGAATTGGTGGGACTGCGAGAGCCTGTACTTGCCCCCTAGCCTGACTCGGTGCCATAAGAGCTTGCACCTGTCCTCCTGAGGTAGACCCCGTCCTTTGCCCCTTCTTAGGACAATCTTTCACTAGATGCCCTGCTTCGCCACAGTGGAAGCAGCCAGTCTTCTTCTTCTTGCGACAATCCTTGCTTAGGTGGCCAGGTGTCCCACAATTGAAACACTTCTTCTTCTTGCCCTTGCCACCGTTGCCTTTCCCACCTTTATTTTGCTGTTGTTGCTGAGGTCTCTTTTGATCTCCCTTCTTCTCGGGTGCCCTATTAGCATTGGGACCCTTCTCTTCTTCATACATGAGTGCCATTCAACTAGCTTCTCGAAGGTGGCCCCCATAGGGATATGAGTCATAGCCAACCCATGCATCGGTTCATTCAAGCCTTTCACGAACCTCAAAGCTTTCTTCTCCGGTGTATTCACCATGTCTAGGCCAAATCTTGCCAATTGATTAAACTTGTTGACATATTCCTTCACCGAGAGATTTCCTTGCTTTAGAGTCAAGAATCTTTCCATATACAAGTTTTCCTCCGCCCTTGAGAGAAACTTTGCCACAAATCTTTGCCTAAAATCCGCCCAAGAGTCAACGGGGCGTTCTCCATTAGTGACCTCCCACCAGAATGAGGCCTCTCCCTTCATTAACCAAGCAGCCAATTTGACTTTCTTTCCTTCTTCCATCTCAAAGGTATCTATCAATTCTTCCACCTCCTTAAGCCAATTTCTAGCCTCCACAAAAGTTTCAGATCCTTGAAAAGGTTTCCCTCCCATAGCTTTAAATTCCTTGCAGGTCTTAGCAAAAGTATCTGTGCGAGGAGGAGGGGGAGGAGGAAGATCGGGTGCTACGGTTGGTGGAGGAACATTTGCTGGACCCGCAGTGGTGGCCCTAGCCTCCATCAATCTCCTATACCATGCTGGTACCGTCACACCCTCCGGAAAGTTAAGATTCTCGGCCATGCTGAAACGAAAAAGGAAAGATTCAAAACGGAGAATTCGAAGGATATAGATATGGCTATTGGGGATTATGCTTTTCCTTCAAAAACCTTTCTCTTTAAAGACATGTTTTTGAAAATATCTCTTCCAAAAATGTTTTAGAAAAATAGTTTTCTAAAAATTTTATCTGTTCCGGTAACCTTTGCTCTGATACCACGTGTAACACCCCACGCCCGCTATGGTCACTCACTAAGGGAATGCCATAGCATCGGTGGAGTATTTTAGTGAATATAGAACAGAAAAATTACAACAAGACAGATATAAATAGTACTTGAAATTTAAAACATCATCTCATAACAGCGGAAATAAACATGTTTGGTTACATCATAAAACCATGATAAAAGTCAAGTACAATATCCGTCAAAATAAAGAAGTACATAATCCCACTCTCTCATACAATAGCCAGAACAAAAGAAAAGATAACTGGATAACTAGAGCTTTACATCTATCCAAGCTCCTAAATACTGGAACAGCAATCTGATCAAGCTCCACTACTGCTAGGATCCACCGTAGGACCTGAGGGTTGGGAAAAAGATAAAAACAACGGGGTTAGACATAAGTCTGAGCGAGTCCTATAACTTTAACAATACAACCATTAAAGTAACCAGAGAAGATATAAACTTGACCCACGGTAATGTCTGGGGATGAATGGCTACACTAAGCAGCTTGATAGACTTAGGATAAACTAAGATAACCGTAAGGACGCATCTACCCACCCAAGGATAATTACTAACTGCACCACACCAGTCATTCCTACTTAAAGGTTGATCCCTCCCAAGGACTTAGAAAATTTCCCCAGTAGTTTCTTGTACTCCTAGCCAATACATAGGTGCCGTCTGCCCCTATCTCCACTAGGTGTACTTAGTAATTTTACCCAGTAGTTTCGTGTACCCCTACATAGGTGCCGTCTGCCCCTATCTTTACTAGGTGTACCCACTACTCCCCAGCGATCGGCTCCCTACCGTAGATACCCGTGCTGGTCCCACAGTGGGGTGTATCACTCCCCTAAAGTGGCTACCTGATAATATCAACGGTGCACGGCTTTATATCTACACGATGCAACAACGGCTTATCTACCAGCCCGGGCCCACACACGCATATGAAACCCGTTGGACTTGCGTTGCCACCGCTAACCCGTTTTGGCCTCTTATAATCAAGCCCAATATGCGTGTCCCGTCACTCGACATGGGTCGAGCCCACAAAGATACGTTTGGGATATTGGTTGAAATGGGCCCCCACAAGCTACCCACCTAAGCTTGTCACTTATCTAGTGTATCCCACTTAACCCTTTAATCATGTTTAATTACATGTTTCACTTGGTTAAGTATTCTAATCGTATTTTCTATTGCCACCCAAGGCAACCCACTAGATTCCACATGCCACCCAAGGCACCCACTTAACCCCTCATGTCCCATTACATGCTAATATGGTTAAGTGTTTCTTAATTAATTAAGACCGTGATCTCCCATAAAGACCTCCCACATTAGACTGGCTGTTATGACCGCCTGGTTAAGCCGGTAGGGTCCGGGCAGTCTTACGTCATAACAGAGTCTAACCTCGTGTCTTTACTTTAATCACGTATTTAATTTATGGCTAAGACCTCTCACATTGGGCTGACATTTGTAGCAACTGGTTAAGCCGGTTGGGTCCGGGCAGTTTTACACTACAAATGAGTCCAACCTCGTGTCTTAGTCGATTAATTACACCTAATTAATCACCCCCATATTAATTATCCCTAATTAATATCAAGTTTTCCATAACATGGGTAGACCTAACTCAATAGGTAAATTCCCATGGGGTAGACCTAACTCAATAGGTAAATTCCCACTTATGGTAATTTATTTTTATGGTATGCTTAATCATACCCAATCATACTTTTATTAACATATTTACCAACCCCATCGTTCCCCGCGTAAATCGTTCTCATGACATAGAAAAGGGGAAGATCCATTACAAATATCATGGGTTTAGCATATAACTTTGTCATGGGTTAAGAGGATGTCAACTTGCATATATGAGCACATATTAACCCAACTACATTTAACCCAAACTTGCATATTATCATACACATGATTTGCATAACATGTTGCATATGAGCTTGCATATTATCATACACATATCTTGCATAACATGTTGAACTTGCATATAAGCGTTCTCATAACTTGCATAACATGTTAAACATGCATTTAAGCATACACATAACTTGCATAAGCATTCACATACTTGCATAAGCATTCACATACTTGCATAAGCATTCACATACTTGCATAAGCATGCATAACTTGCATATCATGTTAAACTTGCATTTAAGCATATACACAACTTGCGTATGAACTTGCATAACTCACTTTGTTAAACATGCATAAATCCACTTGTTAAATAGGCATAAACCCACATATTAAACATGCATAAATCCACTTGTTAAATATGCATAAACCCACATATTAAACATGCATAAATCCACTTATTAAACATGCATAAACCAACTTGTTAAGCATGCATAAACCAACTTATCAAACATGCATCAACTCACTTATTAATTATGCATAAACATAGAAAAACATAGAGTAGCATATCATTACAAATGATTCAAACTCACTAATCCGCATCTAAGACCATAAGTCTCATTACACCCAATCTACTTACTTTAACAATTGATGTTAAAGTGATAGAAACTCACCAAAACCAAGATTAGCAAACTTATGAAGTGGAATTAGTTGCTAAATATGAAGATGGTGATGATTAGAGAGTGATTAGCTTGCAACTTCCTTCATAAACAAGTGGAGGCTCCTTCTAAGATTTAATTTGGCGGCATGAGGCCATCATTTCTATTTTTAGTATGGATTAGGGTAGGTTTAGGGTGTATTTATAGATTAGGAGAGTGTTTTAGGCCCTTAGATTAACCCTAAATTAGATTAGGTCCGTTAGATTTAGGAAATCTCTAGAACCCAGCCCAGCCCTAGCCAGAAAACCAGATCTGGTGCACCCAAGCACCCTGGTTCGACACGCCGTGTCGACAGGCAAGTCGACTCCCCCTGTCGACAGGCCTGTCGATAGCCCTGTCGACATGGTCAAGGCGGGAATTCTCCCACCTGGCCCCGCTGGTTCTAATTTGAAATCTGAATTTTAAATTTCTAAATCTGTTTTTAACTTTGAATTTTCTGCAAACTTCTTTGGGCCATAACCGGGCCATACGGACTCCGATTCTCGAAAACTCGGACTCTATTTCGCGTATTTTTCCGAGACGAACGCAATATCGCAGCCCGTTACCCCCAATTCCCACGTCTGAGATTATTTATCCTGTAATTAGTGAATTTTAGTATTAACTAAAATTCGGGGTGTTACATTTGTGTAACACGTATTTATTATATATATACACGAGTTATTCAGAAAGACCGGGTTTATCCCATTTTGAATAACTGATACGACGATAAGTCGAAGATGAAGATGATGGTAGAAGACCAGAGGTCTTCACATCATTTGGATAATTACTGATGATCTTGATTGGGTCGTACACCCAAAAGGAGGGAATCAGTTGGTGGTCGTCCAGACGTACTTGGAGATCGATGGATATGCGGGGTACTAGGTGCCTCCGGTTTCGTTCAAACCCAGAACGGACTTGTAAATGGACTGTGTGTCTGACATTGGATATCATTCTGTGTGATTGGAGGATATCGATTGCATGGAGTGGTTTGCCTGTGTGGCATGCTTAGATGCAAATGATCAAGGCTTCTGTTGAAAAGCAAAGTCTTATGGTTGATGATCAAAGCACGGCCTGTGTGGCGTAGCTTTGTGTAACGTTGATTCGCAAGCCTCATACCCCGGCGGTGAACCAAAAATGGAAGAGGATCTCAGGGAGGGCATGTGTTTCTTTTTAGCTAGAAGTGGCATCAGTGGTTTTACATGCCCTGACGAGTTTGACTTATGTGGTTGTTGCTGTTGCGAGGCGCCTCGGTTTGATCGGACGATACGGGTACGATGGAGTCATTCGTTGGCTCACTTACGCCCCAAAGGGCGGGGAAACGAAGTATTCAGGAATTTTAATCCACATCGGTGGACCGGCCCTGACAATCCAAAGGCTTGACTGAGTACTTGCCTGAGGCTCAGGCTAGATAGTCTCGAATTCGGTAGAGGACTATCTTTTGCCTCGGTTCACAGACGGAAATCCAATTTCCAAATACGTGACATTTGCGGATTTATTTGTTGAGCCTAGTATGGCGACATGATATATGGTACCCATGCCGCCTATGATTGATATTTATGATTGTATATAAAATCAGAAACTAACTGAAAATGAGCTAAGATGGGTGGTTTCCTGGGTATTTGTCTGATGTTGGTTTCGTCCTTCGGGGTTAATACTTAGAGAATCGTTCTCTTACTAATTTACAGTTGAAGTCTGATTAAAAATAAAAACACGAAATTTAACGTATCAAGCATTCTTTGGCTATTATAATGGAAAACCCTATCCCCCGGCTTGCGTTGCATTGTGTGATAGGACCTGGGTCTTATAATAGCTTCATTTTTCTTTATTTAGCATTGCGCTGTTTGTTTTATGCACTGGTATTCTTGGGAGGAAACCCGTTCCACGTTAGCGGCGTGGTCCCTTGATTTACCTAACTTTAAAATAAAGATTTACAACTGTTTTAGTTCTCACACCAGTCCCATGACTGACCTGGAGTTTATTGTTTTTAACCTAAACTCTGGGTGCCCTTATTTTGACACGGGCAGCTAGTAGTTTTGGTTTTGCAGATTTATATTCACGGGATCCTGGTTTACAGCCGGAACGATATCCAGAAAGCTTTGTATCCGTATATCTCCTTCAGTTGCGTTTTGTATAATTTTCCGCTGCTATGTAATTTATTGTAATCTATGATATTTATCGAATATATTTTATTCATTCATACTCTGTATATTCTTGTATTCTGATGGAATTGTTGTAATATACAATGAAATGTTCTTCTGTCTGCATTCTTTTGTGGCTTGTCCTCGACTCAATCTGGGATTTCCTCACTAGGGAAGTTCGGGTCGTTTCAGTTGGTATCGGAGCTTTGGTTTACAAAGCTCAGAGAACAAGACACATTAGAACCATACGAAAGAATTCATCAGAAATTGGATTAGTAATATCCAATGGGAATGACTCGTTAGAGATGAAATCAGTAGTATCCTAGAACGAGTGTGAAGAATATATTTTTAAAATGAAAACAATTCTGTTTTGAAAATTTAAATCAATTATTCGTATTTGATTATTTATTTTGTATTGAATTGGGACAATCCAATATATAAATTTTTTGCATATATGTCTTGCAAACATGTATTCAAAGTTTTAACGTACTGGATAGTTATAGAATCACACTCTAGTGCCCGGGGATAATTCTGGTGACGGGGCACCATCGCCAGTAGTTATTCTCGAGTTTCGAAAGTGAGATTTCTATATATTTCCAATTGACTGGTGTGAGAACCGAAACTAGATAGGGCTTATTGTTGTGATTTGGCATCAAAAATCTAATTTTTGACTATGTATCAAAGTTATGAATTTCAAAAGCTAATCCACTAATTGATTGATGGTTGTGTTGTTGATTATTGGTTGATTAATTAAAATTTATACCATATAGCCAAATTGAATCAAATAGTGAATTGTGTTGAAAATTAATCGCATTTGCATGCTTGTACTTGTACTTACATTGAACAGGTCATAGCAAGGAGGCTAGAGCAGAAGAATAAAATTGTTTGCCCGACAAATAGGTACATGTTTACCACAATTTACTGTTTTGTTTGGGTGATGATGATTTTATGACCCGATTGGCTTTTTCTTTTTCTTTTTGAGATCAGAGGGCCTGTATGGCAATTTCGGGATTTTCCCGGTGCTCCCGGTGCAGGGGAGGTTATTGCGAAGTTTTTTGAAAATTTAGGGTGTTAGCCAAATTTTTTGAAAAATTTGAAAAGTTCTTAGAAACTAAAAAAGTTGAAGAACTTAAGCCGAAGTGAAAATAATGAAAGTTGAGTTGATTTTTTAAACAACTTTTGGCTTCGTTCCTTTTCGGGGACGAAAAGTTTTAAGTGGAGGAGATTGTAATAACCCGGAAATTCGAGCCAATTTAAAATTTTTATTTTGGCAATTTTAGCGAATTTTAAATATTTAAAATGAATTATTTTAAATAATAAAGACGGGAAATTTATTTTGAATAGAATTCGAACGTATATATTTATTTGAATCGTCGTTAGAATATAAATATTTATTTCAAAATAAAAAAGGAATTGAAAATGGCGCGGTAGTTCGATAATTCGATGGATGTACAGGATTCAAAATAAACCGGATTTCAGTGAAACCAAAAGTATTAGAATCTAATTGAGGATATCTTTCTAACGAATCCGAAAAATCAAAATTTCATAGCGGGAATCAAAAGATATGCCTAGTTGAAAATTCAGAATAGTCGCTATGGAATTCTGGCCCTTAAAAATGAAAATTTTGCAAATGACCTCGGTTTTCGATGAAACCACTTTTGTTGGATCCTGGATGTCAAGTTATTGCTAGGTTTCAAAATTCGTAGTTTTCTGAATTAAAACGTGAGTATGGTGAAGTTAAACGTGTTTTGACAGTTTCAGTTAATTTTGGTCGATCAGAAAATAGTCATTTTTCAAATGGTCTCAGAATTCGACGAATTTAGTTTTGTTAGGACCGTGTCGTCAAAACGAAGCTAGAAATAATTTTTTTTGGAAATTTTCGGGTCCGTATGTGGTCCCGGTAAATGAAAATGTGCGTTAAAATTCAATACATAGATTTATATTTTGATTTTGATGGAAACCGATTGAAACGGTCGAATTGGACTACGTGACATATCTTGTTGTGTTCGGAATGGGGGTATTACGCTAGGGACGACAGTCGTTGGGTTTGATTTTGTGTTCGAATTAAAAAGTTACCTTTTTGAATTTAATAAAAAAATAATAAATAATAAACACCCCCCTCCTTTACCTCTTGCCAAGTCAACCCCCCCCTTTCCCTTATCGTTCAAACAGAAAGAAGAAGAAAAAAACCACGAAGACCCTCCAGCCCGTAACCCTCGATTCCCGACGCCCCCTCCACTGTGCGCCACCGCCCAGGCAGCGCCTCACCCTTCCACCGACTTCCGCCTGCCAGCCTCTCTCTCTTCTCCCTCCAGCCTCATCTTTCCTCTTCCTGAAACCCCTCCTATCGCAAACCCTACCTTCAAACACCCCCTCCCCCCCCCCCTCCGCCCCCGACGCCACCATTTCGCGAGCCTCGAGCTGCGCGCTGTCGACAGCGGGGTGGCGACGCCTCAGGCTCTGGCGTGGTGCTCCCTGATCGAGGGCCAGCCTCTTCGAAGTGCGTGCGCAAGAGATTAGGGGGTGCGAGCTTCTTCCTCGATGGGTTTTTAGAAATCAGCGTGGTCGAGTTATCCTTGGGAATTCACGACAGAAGAAAGGTTTAGTTTTTACATTATTTACTTTATGTAATTTGTACTTATATATAATAGTTTTTTAAAAAAAATTTCAGATTTTTAAATAAAGAGAAAGATGAGGTTTTTATATATATATATATATAGAATTGTATTTTAAACATACATTGTTTTAATATAGAAAGTATACTTTGTGAAGAAAAATATAAATATACCTTGTTTTTAAAATGTAGAATACTTTGTATGTGTAAAGATTTGATTTTTCTAGGAGTAAAGATACGATTTTTCTATGAGGAAAGATTCAATTTTTTAATGAGGTAAAAATACGATCTTTATATGTGTTGTAGCGAATTAACAATATAAAGAAATGATTTTATTTAAAATATAGGTTGAGAAATTTATAGATAAAAATCCGATCTTTATATATGAAGTAGAAATTTAAAATTAATTTTTAATATAGAATGAAGCGTTGAAAAATATATATGAAGTTGAAATAAAAATAGAATTTTTATTTATTGAAAAGAATCAATAAAAATATAATTTTTATTTGAACAGCAATAAAAAGAACTGTATTGGAATTTTAAACCGGTCCAGACGGTTCAGCAGTTCAACAGCAAAGCACGGTGGAGTGGAACCCTCGGTGAGAACTCCTCACCTTTTATTTAATTTTCTAGTTAAAATATATACTAGGATGCAGACGGTATTTAGTAGCACCCGACACCCGTCGTCCACAGACCATGGACGGCTTGTATGCTTGTTTGTTTGATTTTGATGTGTAGTGATTGTGTGATGTGATGTGAAATGAAATAAAATATTTATATAGTTAAAAATATTTTATAGTTGAAAATAGAATTTTTAACATGTATTTAAAATAAATATTTATAAACAAATCGGAGATTTGTTTATATGCACATATTTAACTGATATTGATTGGGACGATAAATTTTACACATCGCCCAACTGCACAAATAAAATCTGTGTTTGATTGTTTGAAAACCCCACACGGGTATTGGGATGTTATAGGACATACACTAGTCCCAACAATTAGCTGTGTGTCGATCGATTGATGGACAGACTATTGTGAGCGTTAAATATTTATATTTGATGTTTACACAGTGTAGAATGCACTTTGGATGATGGTTGATTATTCATCATTGTTATTGTATACATGTGTTGTAGAAAATCAATATAATTAACATTATATGGTAATTGATTGGGCCTCATTCCATATTTGAAAAAGAAATATTTGAATAGAAATATTTGAAATAGAATATTTGAAAATAGAATATATGAAGCCGTGTTGATTAGATTGACGCCATTTTGACGTGAACGATATTTATACCGATTTTATTTGTTTTTAATGAATATTGAAAAGTGATTTCAATAATTGAATATTTTTGGAAATGAATTCGAATTGAATTGAATAGAAAAGAATTCGAATTAAATTGAATTGAAATGAATTAGAATTCGAATTGAATTGAAAATAAAATGAATTCGAATTGAATTGAAATTGAATGTAAATCTATTTGAACTGAATTGAATTGAAAATGAATTCGAATTGAAATTGAATAGAATTGAATTTGAATTGAATGGAAATGAATTCGAATTGAATTGAAAATGAACTGAAATTGAATTAAAAATCGATTTGAATTGAAATCAATTTGAAATGAATTTAAAACGAATTTATAAGGAAAAATTCAATTTTGATTTGAATTTGAAATGAAGTTGAAATCGTTTCGAAAACGAATTTAAAACGATTTATAAAATACGTCTAAAAAGGAAGTCGACGAAATAAATATAATATTATATATATATATATATATATAATGGCCTGAATAGAACGCGCTGCGCCGCAGCAGTTCGTGAATTTCGACCATTGACTTCGAACGGATATTGCGGGAGATCCGACAGTCGGATTCTCCTAAAACCGGAACCGTTGGGTTCGTATCGAAAAGAGCTTTCTAACGAATATTAGAAATTTGAAATCTAACGGTTGGATTTGGAATTATGTCCAAATCAAATTTGGAAAAGGTCGCTGTAAGTGCAGTTCGATGGCCGTTGATGGAAATCGACTGTACGGGCCTTGATAAAATTATTAAAAATAGTAATAATTTGTGTAAAATCATAAGAAATGATTTGGGAAGAATTGGGATGAAAAACTCCATATTTGAAAAGATAAAAATAGATTTTTATCGAAATGAACTAGGTTTGAACTAAAATTATAATTCATTTATTTTTGAAATAAATAAAGTGAATTTGAAATGGTTTTGAAAAATTACCAGAATTTCCATTAATTGAATTGGAATGGATTTGAATCGAAATTGTCTTTGGAATATTTCGATGTTGGATTTTGGGATTATACAGATATTGTTATGGAAATTTGAAAGACATATTTATGTCGTTACTTCCGGTACGATATTTGTTAATCGTAGAATTTGATATTGAATATAAGCCGATATATTTTCTATTCAGAGCCTTGTATTTAATATCAAATGTGATTTGGGTTTGTCGTGAATGGTGTCTTCGTTAACACTGTTCTTAAATCCAGTTGAGAAAAAGTTTAAATCTTTTTATTTAGATTTAATGAAGTGTACCAATTAAATAATATTTAATTGGAATTGAATTGGTATAGATTTTTGGGTTTATCGTCAACAGTGTTTTAAATAACACTTGTTCTTTAACCCGATAATTAATGGAATGTGATTTTGGGTTGTCGTGAATGGTATCTTCAATAATACTGTTCATAGACCCAAAAAGGAGTTAAGAAAATCAGAAACTAACTGGATATTAGTTAAGTTGAATGGTTTCTGGGGTATTGATCTGATGTTGGTTTCGGCCTTCGGGGTTAATACTTAGGGAATTGCTCACTTGCTAATTTCTGGTTAGGGTCTGATTGAAATGGAATGTGATTTTGGGGTTTATCGTGAACCGTGTTTTAAATGACACTGATTCTTTAACCCAGTTAAAGATTAAAACTAAGTGGAGTTTTAATGAATCTTTAATTAGATTGAAAAGATCGAGAATGGAGTATCACCAGTTTTGCTCCAGGCGATAGTTAAATCTTTAATTAGATTTGAACGTGAAATGGTAATTGAATTTACCGATAACACCGTGGTGTTAGATATGAAGTATTACCAGTTTTACTTCATGCGATGAATAGGTTGGGATTGGGAAACAAAATAAATGATTACTTCGGTGTGGTTCGCTAATCCCGACTAGTTTGAAGTGAAATTCAAAAGGAAGATTAAAGAATAAATTTAAAAGAATTTATCTTTGATAAAATTAATGGGAACCTTTCCCTAAGAATGTGAAATTTAGAAACTAGCTGTAGGTTGGATAAGCAGAGTGATTTCCTGGGTATTGATCTGATGTTGGTATCGGCCTTCGAGGTTAATGTTTGGGGAATTATTCTCTTGCTAATTTGCGGTTAGTGACTGATGAATTGGAATGAGTCGTATGTTGTGTTTGTGTAACACATATTTATTATATACGCGAGTTATTCAGAAAGACCGGGTTTATCCCATTCTGAATAACTGATACGACGATAAGTCGAAGATGAAGACGATGGTAGAAGACCGGAGGTCTTCACGTCGTTTGGATAATTACTGATGATCTTGATTGGGCCATACACCCAAAAGGAAGGAATTAGTTGGTGGTCGTCCAGACGTACTTGGAGATCGATGGATATGCGGGGTACTAGGTGCCTCCGGTTTCGTTCAGACCCAGAACGTACTTGTAAATGGACTGTGTGTCTGACATTGGATATCATTCTGTGTGATTGATGGATATCGATTGCATGGACTGGTTTGCCTGTGTGGAATGCTAAGATGCAAATGATCAAGGCTTCTGTTGAAAAGAAAAGTCTTGTGGTTGATGATCAAAGCACGGCCTGTGTGGCGTAGCTTTGTGTAATGTTGATTCGCGAGCCTCATACCCCGGTGGTGAACCAAAAATGGGAGAGGACCTCAGGGAGGGCATGCGTTTCTTTCTAGCTAGAAGTGGCGTCAGTGGTTTTACACGTCCTGACGAGTTTGACTTATGTGGTTGTTGCTGTTGCGAGGCGCCTCGGTTTAATCGGACGATCAGGTCCGATGGAGTCATTCGTTGGCTCACTTATGCCCCAAAGGGCGGGGAAACGCAATGTTCAGGAATTTTAATCCACTTCGGTGGACCGGCGCTGACGATCCAAAGGCTTGACTGAGTACTTGCCTGAGGCTCGGGCTAGACAGTCTCGAATTCGGTAGAGGACTATCTTTTGCCTCGGTTCACAGACGGAAATCCAATTTCCAAATGCATGACATTTGCGGTTTTATTTGTAGAGCCTAGTATGGCGACATGATATATGGTACCCATGCCGCCTATGATTGACATTTATGATTGTATATAAAATCAGAAACTAACTGAAAACGAGCTAAGATGGGTGGTTTCCTGGGTATTAGTTTGATGTTGGTTTCGGCCTTCGGGGTTAATACTTAGGGAATCGTTCTCCTACTAATTTACAGTTGGAGTCTGATTAAAAATAAAAACATGAAATTTAACGTATCAAGCATTCTTTGGTTATTATAAGGGAAAACCCTATCCCTCGGCTTGCGTTGCATTGTGTGATAGGACCTGGGTCTTATAATAGCTTCATTTTTCTTTATTTAGCATTGCGCTGTTTGTTTTATGCACTGGTATTCTTGGGAGGAAACCCGTTCCGCGTTAGCGGCGTGGTCCCTTGATTTACCTAAATTTAAAATAAAGATTTACAACTGTTTTAGTTCTCACACCAGTCCCATGACTGACCTGGAGTTTATTGTTTTTAACCTAAACTCTGGGTACCCTTATTTTGACACGGGCAGCTAGTAGTTTTGGTTTTGCAGATTTATATTCACAGGATCCTGGTTTACATCTGGAACGATATCCGGAAAGCTTTGTATCTGTATATGTCCTTCAGTTGCGTTTTGTATAATTTTCCACTACTATGTAATTTATTGTAATCTCTGATATTTATCGAATGTATTTTATTCATTCATACTCTGTATATTCTTGTATTCTGATGGAATTGTTGTAATATACAATGAAATGTTCTTCTGTCTGCGTTCTTTTGTGGCTTGTCCTCGACTCAATCCGGGCTTTCCTCACTGGGGAAGTTCGGGTCGTTTCATATATATATATATCGTTATTTCCAATACGATATTTGTTGGTCGTAGAATTTGATATTGAATATAAGCCGATATATTTTCTATTCAGAGCATTGTATTTAATATCAAATGTGATTTTGGGTTGTCGTGAACGGTATCTTCAATAATATTGTTCTTAGACCCAACTGAGTTAAGAAAATCAGAAACTAACTGGAGATTAGTTAAGTTGAATAGTTTCTCGGGTATTGATCTAATGTTGGTTTCGGCCTTCGGGGTTAATATTTAGGGAATTGCTCACTTGCTATTTTACGGTTAAAGGCTGATAGAATGGATTGTGATTTTGGGTTTATCGCGAACCGTGTTTTAAATGACATTGTTTCTTTAACCCAGTTAAAGATTAAAACTAAGTGGAGTTTTAATGAATCTTTAATTAGATTGAAAAGATCGAGAATGGAGTATCACCAGTTTTGCTCCAGGCGATAGTTAAATCTGTAATTAGATTTGTACGTGAAATGTTAATTTAATTTACCGATAACACTGTGGTGTTAGATATGAAGTATGACCAGTTTTACTTCATGGGATGAATAGGTTGAGATTGGGAAATAAAATAAATGATTACTTCGGTGTGGTTCGCTAATCCCGACTAGTTGAATTGATATTCAAAAGAAGATTAAAGAATAAATTTGAGGAATTTATCTTTGATAAAATTAATGGGAACCTCTCCCTAAGAATGTGAAATTTAACAACTAACTGAAGATTGGTTAAGATGAATGGTTTCCTGTGTATTGATCTGATGTTGGTTTCGGCCTTCGGGGTTAATATTTGGGGAATTGTTCTCTTACTAATTTACGGTTAGTGACAGGTGAATTGGAATGAGGCGTATGTTGTGTTTGTGTAACACTTCTTTATTATATATGCGAGTTATTTAGAAAGACCAGGTTTATCCCATTCTGAATAATTGATTCGACGATGAGTCGAAGATGAAGACGGTGGTAGAAGACCGGAGGTCTTTACGTCGTTTGGATAATTACTGATGATCTTGATTGGGTCGTGCACCCAAGAGGAGGGAATCAGTTAGTGGTCGTCCAGACGTACTTGGAGATCGATGGATATGCGAGGTACAAGGTGCCTCCGGTTTCGTTCAGACCCAAAACGGACTTGTAGATGGACTGTGTATCTGACATTGGATATCATTCTGTGTGATTGATGGATATCGGTTACATGGAGTGGTTTGCCTGTGTGACATGCTAAGATGAAAATGATCAAGGCTTCTGTTGACAAGCAGAGTATTGTGGTTGATGATCAAAGAACAGCCTGTGTGGCACAGCTTTTTGTAGCGTTGATTCGCGAGCCTCACACCCTGGTTGTGAACCAGAAATGGGAGAGGACCTCAGGGAGGACATGCGTCTCTTTCTAGTTAGAAGTGGCGTCAGTGGTTTGACACGCCCTGACGAGTTTGATTTATGTGGTTGTTGCTGTTGCGAGGCGCCTCGGATATATCTGTTACTATGTGAAGCCAATGGAATCATTCATTGGCTCATTTACGCCCCAAAGGGCGGGGAAACGCATTGTTCAGGCACTATAATCCACATCGAGTGAACCGACCCTGTCGTTCCATGGGGCAGTTGCAGCTGTTCCTGAGGCTCGGGTTAGAGAGTCTCGAATTGGTTGAGGAAGATCCCTTGCCTCGGTTCACAGATTGAAATCCAATTTCCAAATACGATATGTGCGGTTTTGATTGTAAACCTATATATGGAGACATAGTGGCATGGGATGCTCATGTCGCCTATGATTGATATTTATGATTGTATACAAAATCAGAAACTAACTGGAAATGAGCTAAGATGGGTGGTTTCCTAGGTATTAGTCTGATGTTGGTTTCGGTCTTCGGGGTTAATACTTAGGGAATCGTTCTCTTACTAATTTACGGTTGGAGTCTGATTGAGAATTAAAACATGAAATTTAGCGTATCAAGCATTCTTTGGTTATTATAAGGTAAAAACCCTATCCTCCGGTTTGCGTTGCATTGTGTGATGGGACCTGGGTCTTATAATAGCTTCATTTTCCTTATTTAGCATTGCGCTGTTGTTTTACGCACTGGTATTCTCGAGAGGAAACCCATTCCGTGTTATACGGCGTGGTCCCTTGATTTACCTAACTTTAAAATAAAGATTAATAACTGTTTTAGTTCTCACACCAGTCACATGACTGACCTGGAGTTTATTGTTTTCACCTAAACTCTGGGTGCCCTTATTTTGACATGGGCATCTAGTAGTTTTAGTTTTGCAGATTTATATTCACAGGATCCTGATTTACAGCTGGAACGATACTCGGAAAGCTTTGTATCCGTGTATTACTTCTAGTTGTGTTTTGTATTATTTTCCGCTGCGATGTATTTAAATGTAATTTAAATCTCTGATATTTTCTGTGTAATATTTATTCTTAATCTGTATATTCTTGTATTCTGATGGAATTGTTGTAATATATAATGAAATCTTCTTCTGTCTGCGTTCTTTTGTGTGTTGTTCTCAAAGTATCCGGGCTTTCCTTCACGGGGAAGTTACGGGTCCTTACAGAGCTGGTGAAGTATATTTTTCTAATGGAAGAGAAAAATCGAGATTTCGTCATGTAAATTGTGAGTTGTTTCCAAATCAACTTTTCGAAAAGTCACTATGGAATTCATTTATAATTATAACGATTTATAAAAGGATTTAAATATAAATCCAATTCGATATAACTGGGAATTTTAAAATATTAAGCTATAAATTTCAATATATTTATCTTGGAGTTGTGTGATATTTTAATGTGAATATGTACGATAATATAAATTTATTTATATTTAATTTAATTATTTTTAAATATTTTAATATTTAAATGGGTTTATTTAGAGCTTTAAATATAGCCAGTTTTGCAAACGACCTCCGTTTTCGACGAAACTAATTTTGTTGGATCCGTAGTATTAAATTATTGCTAGATTTCAATTTTCGTGATTTTTGGAGGCCGTATGTGGTCGTACGGGATGTTAATGTGAAAAACAGTCAATTATTTGACTTTAAAAATACGCTGTGTAAGCAAACGAAGTCGGAATTCGAAGAAACCAATTTTTTTGGGTTCATAATGTCAAACTCTAGTTGTATGTCCATTTTCATGATTTTTGGATATGGTATATGATCATAGGGTTTTTAAAGGATAAATAGAATCAGCGGTTCTTTAAAATTGAATATTAAATCGAATAAAAATATATATAAATCTAGCTATAAATATTCCAACATCCCTTAACCCTAACTCATCCTCATTTCATGGTCAAACATATTTTTGCTGCCAGTTATTTGATCCCAAATGTGAAATGAAGTCTTCAAAAATTCCAAAGAATTCATGGTAAAATCAACAAATCTCAAACCTAATATATTTGTAATCCTCATCGCATATCTTCTAACTGGTAGTGGTATTAGGTAGTTCGACGTCACTGATTTGGTTGCTTGTTCTTTCAGCGACGCTTAGGGTTTTTGATCGTCAATAACGTATGCTTTAATTCACGATTTCGAGCATGGTTTTGGATTTAGAGGATCAAACAGTAACTAGTAGCAAACTATGGTGGATTTCGATCATAAAGTGGGATGCATGATTTTTCCTATAGTGGTTTTTTGGACTGGGAACAGCAATGATTACGAGAGTGCGAACTGGAGGGGATTGTTATGAGTAGGTGGAGATTTTTACAAGGATGAGGATGGTGTGTAAGGGGTGTAAATCGATGAAGAAATGAATGAGCATGGTGTTTGGGAACATCGGGTAATGGCCTGTTTAACAGAGGAGGTCACGACATCTTAAGATGGAAGAGAAGAATTGGTTGGCTTGGGTTTTCACGGTGGGTAGTTAGGCTGTAATAAAGGTAAAGACCCATATAGAATATATATATATAGTTTAATTTTAATTCAAATAATGTGTACAATCGTGTAAATTGCATATCTTTTTCGTACATTATCAGAATTAAGCAAAACAAGATCCATTGGGATCGTATGGGCGACGGCTACACAATGGAACCGTCTGGGAGTGAATTGGAGCTCGTTACAATTTATAGAGAAATAAATGGTCTGTCAAAATCAACCGACATTTATCGTTATTTAACGATGACCGTCCAATGTGAGTAAAATCTCACTAACTCGGCTCAATTATATTTTTCTAACGTATTTTTAGAATTGATAAATGCTGGTTGATTGTTGTGTGTTGACTGTTTGGATAAACTGCTGATTTATTGGTTGAAATTACATATAACGATATATATATAAATCGTTAATCAAATAATGATTCTGTTTATCAGAATATTTCATATTGAAATGAAATTGATGTTAATTATATTTTTTTACATCTATGGATGTAGGGAAATAGGTTGGAGGGATCCAACTAGATTCCTCAATATTTATAATACTATTTTTTCGTATATTGCCATATGTGATGTGGTATATAATCTGTTATTGATTGTGTGTGTTTGAATGATGATTGATCCTTTTGATTCGGTATTTTAAATACCATATGAAATACTGGAATGTAAAAAGGGAATTTTCAAAGTGTATTATGAAAATAAAATATTTATATAAAATCAATGGATTTTATATATAAGGAGATATTTATATGAAATAAATTTTTTTGAGCAAAAGATGTGTGATCTTCCAATAGGAAGAGAGCACACATATATATATAATAAAAGATGTAATACAATATATCCAATACAGACCTAGTACGATAGCCTCACATAGTAATGTAGGGGATAATAGATAGATGAGTTCCGGCAAGGCCACCACCCATCATACTTCATTATCGAATTCCGGCAAGGCCACCACCCGATAAGAAGTATATCTATTCCCATACATTTAACAGTCTATGTGTATAACAAGAGGTGAAGCAAATCACTAAAAAATACAAACAACCCTTCTCCACATCTACAAATATAACATAGAGAAAGCATAACTAAAGCGCTCAATCCAAAACAGCAACTCCAATAACTCCACAGTTACATCTACCACCTGTAAACTGAAAAACTGAAACAAAATTATCAGTAACTTACACATATATATGAGTATATGCCTATATATATATATATAAATATGTATGTATATATATAAATATATATAGGCATCAACCCATATATACATGTGTAAAGAGGAAGACATAAGAACAAACAAGCAAGAGGGAAATTACAACAGAAATTAGCATCCCAGACAAGGTTTATTACATCTAAAATAGCTATTAATACGAATGAATAAACTCAGGTTAGATCTTACTTTTAACAAAAAACGACCAAATTGCAATTTACCAAATAGTTTATAGTTCGAATTGGACATCCATGCCAAACAGAAATTTACTATGTTGATGATTAAATTATCCTTTGATACAGAGATTGAATGGAAGATCCTCTGGTTCCTCTCATCCCAAATGAACCAACTAATGAATAATACTAAAGAATCCAATATGTATTTCTGTCTGGAATTGTATCTTAATCTATAACAATTCCAATAGTCAATACAATTACTAAGGGAATTAAAACAATCAAAAGTGAAAATCCTAATAATCATACTGAAAATAGAAAAGGTAAAGTCGCAAGAGAAAAATAAATGATCTACATCCTCCTCCCCTTAATTACAAAAACAACATTTTATATCAAATATCACATTTTTCCTTTTTAACAACACAATCGTATTGAGCTTCTTGTGAACGATCAACCACATTAGAAACTTTGATTTAGGAGTAGAATTAGTCTTCCATAGGAATTTAAAGGGGTATAATGATATACCAGAGAAATTTAGAAAACTATACATAGAATTAACTGTGTAAACGAAACTCTTATCCATACCCCAACTAATAGAATCCCTATTTATGTCCACATGGTATAATGCTAATTTGGCTTTAAGTAAGGCCAATTGTCTTAATACATCTTCCTCCAAAATATTATCAAAAGCGAATTCCCACGGAGGATCTAATTCAGCTATGTAAACATCCTTAATTAAAGCATTCTTAAATCTACTAATATTAAAAAGCTTACTAAATTCAATTTTCAGTGGCACTCTAGATATCCAAGCATCATGCCAAAAATAAGTAAGGTTTCCTGAATGAACTAACACTTTGCATCCTACATTAAAAAAGTCAAAACAATTCAAAACGGATTTCCAAAAATGAGATAAACTATTATCCCAACTACCACCATTACTAATAAAAAACTCTCCTCTTGAATAATAAGATTTGGAAACGATAGACTTCCAAGAAGACTTCACTTCTGGACATCTATATTTCCATAACCATTTAGCAAGTAAAGCAGAGTTAAAATTATGTAGATTTATGATTCCCAAGCCCCTTCTATCTTAGATTTACAACACATTTCCCAGTTAACTAGACATTTATAACTACTACAACTAGAATCACCATTCCAAAGATAATTACGTCTAATCCTATCAATTTTCTCAATGACCCATTTGGGAAATTGATGAACAGCCATCCAATAAGAGGGAATAGCTGATAGAAGCGAGTTAACTAGAACTAGTCTACCTGCTCTGGACAGGAATCTATTGTTCCAGTTAGATAGTCTATTACTAATCTTATCAATGATGACTATCCAGTCTTCCTTTTTAAGCTTTGAGGTCTTATCTTAAAACCTAAATAATCGAAAGGAAATTTCATAATCGAACAGTTCAAAGTGCTAGCCACTAAAGTCTCAATATTGTTAAAATCATTAATGACCATCACTGCGCTCTTATCAAAATTAATTCTTAGACCAGATAACATCTCAAAACAGTAAATTATAAATTTAAGAGCAATAATATGCTCAGGCAGATGAGAAGAAAATAACAAAGTATCATCCGCAAATTGAAGGATAGATAATTCATTGTTAAATTCCTCATCCCCAACATTACCTAGAACACCTAATCTCCCGGCTCTCTTAATAATTTTTTAGAAGACATCAACTGCTAAATTAAAAAGAAAAGGCGATAAAGGGTCGCCTTGTCTAAGTCCTCTCTTGGATTGTATCTTCTTACCCATTACCCCATTAACGACGATGTTGGAACAACCAGATCTAAGTAACAACATGATCCAGTTAGTCCATTTGACACTAAAACCCCTAGCAAGACATAGTTCACATACAAAGTCCCAATCTATTGAATCAAATGCCTTCTCAAAGTCTAGCTTCAAAATGGCACATGTTATATTGTTCTTACAAAAGACGTTAATATATTCCTGTACCGCTGCCACTCCATCTACTATATTCCTACCTTTAATAAAATCTGTTTGAGATTCATCAATAAGGTCATTCATCTTGCTACTCAACCTATTCGCTAAAACTTTAGATATGATTTTAACAGAAACATTAATAAGAGAGATAGGTCAAAAATCCTTAAGGGTATTAGCCCCCTCTCTCTTATGAATAAGTATGACATTGGCAAAATTAAAACTACCTAAACGTAAATTACCACTATAAAATTCATTAAATAATTCAATAATGTCAAACTTCAAAACTTCCCAAAAATGTTTATAAAAATTAACAGAGAAACCGTCAGGTCCAGGAGCTTTGTCACTAGACATATCGCTAATTGCCTTCCAAATCTCCTGCTCCGAAAACGGTTTATCCAAATCTACTAGAATTACCCTAGTATCGGAAGGATATAAGTCATTCCATCTAACATTAGTTCTTCTCTTAATCTTAGAACCGAAAATCTGATTAAAATAACTAGTGAAAGCGTCGTTTAGATCCTTCTGTAAGGATAGTTCAACATCATTTACAATAATCGAGCGAATCATATTCTCACGTCTCCTTTTATTAGCCATACTATGAAAAAACTTAGTGTTATTGTCTCCTTCTTTGATCCATTATATGCGAGACCTTTGCCTCCACATGGTCTCTTCTTTTTCTAAAATCTGTTTAAGATCTTGTTTAAAATTACAATATCTATCTTTCTCCATGGAATTGAGAATCCTGGTTTCACTAATTTTTTCTAACTCTAACGGTTCACACATGATCTTATCTTTTTTAATTCTTACATTACCAAAGATATATTTATTCCAACGCTTAAGAAAGAATCTCAACTTACCTAACTTCGCCACATAAATCTTAGCAGCATTACCTCTATAAATATTATTAAAATAAAACAAGGTCTTCCATTTCATGGAAACAAGATTAGTGAAACTATGATCTAGTAACCACATCTTTTCGAACTTAAAACTACTACTAATAGAAATGTTCGAATTGCACGTAAGAATGATAGGGCAATGGTCTGAGAGTAAAAAAGGTAATCCCTTGACTTTACAAATCGAATATCTATCTTCTATCTCAGAAGTAATAAAGAATCTATCTAATAGTGCAAAGGAAGGGCTATCCCGGACATTGGACCAAGTGAATAATCTATTATCAAGAGGAATCTCAATTAAATTACTGTCTAATACAAAGTCATTAAATTCCTCCATATCAGAGAAATCACCTTCACGAGGTGATCTCTCTCCTAAAAATCTGGTGACATTGAAGTCCCCCCCCCCCCACTATCCAAAAGTTAGGAGAAATATTTCTAAAACTAGAACACTCCTCCCATAGGACTCTCCTTTCCTCTTTAGTGTGGGGGCCATACACATTTTTGATGCCCAAAAAAGAGTTATCCGAAAGGGATTGTAAAATAATGTGTAAAGAATGTAACTTTGGGTACTCAAGTACCAGTCTGAATTGACTGTCTTTCCAACCAATCATAATTCCTCCGGCAGTACCAACTGCCGGAAGACAAGACCAGTTGCGGAAAAGGGACCCTCCTAGACTAATATAGAATCTAAAATCTGGACATTCAATTTTTGTCTCTTGAAGTAAAACAATATCAATGTGATTATCTCTAAAAAAAGTCCTAATCTTTGCACATTTTTTAGGTTTATTTAGACCCCTAACGTTCCAACTAACGATCCTCATCTTCTTAAGGAAGAAACTCGCTCTAATTCCCTACTCCTAATATACTCGGCATCAACCTCAATATCAGAAAAAATAAAAGCCATATCATTTGCAAGTTGAAATAACTGTCTAGTAGTAAGACTACCCAAAGCGAAAGGAGTATAATCACTACCTAAAACTGGAATCATACCTGAGCCCAAATCCAAAATACTGCTACTCGCATTCGGATTCGGGTACTTACCTCGAGTCGAGGATGAACCATATCTGATCCTAGCGCTACGTCGGATCAATCCTGAATTAGGCGCCTCTCTCCTACGTCTCCTCCTCCTGTTCAGCGGAGTGGAATCTGCATTACTCTGTGGAACACAATCACCAGATTTTCGCCATTCATTAATGATTGCTGAGCTGGAGTCAAAGTCAACAATTGCTGAGCTGGAGTCTATGTCAACCCCTGCTGTGCTGGAACCAAAGTCAACAACTGTCGCTGAACTAGGCATAATATGCACCATCAGTGGTGCACCCCTGCACGGTCTTAAAAACAAGTAGAAAAATCTCACATCCACTCCATTAATCAACACCGAACCAACCTCTCTATCCAACATGAACGATAGGCCACATCCGGTAGAACCTCCCAAGCTACCACTCCCACTATTTCCACCTATCCTTTGTCCACCATAAACAAAAGATTGCTGCACATCTCTCTCGTCAAATATATTGCTGCAAAATTCCTCTAAAGAACACGGTTTCATTTCATTACTAGTATAAGTATTTGCCGTGAGATTTACACAGTGGCTATCTATCCTATTAAAGAGACTTGCAACTTTGACTTTACCGACTCCGAAACCTTTGCACTTTAAGGAAGAATATAAATTCTCCTTTTTCCGTTCTGACACCATTGCATCCACAACTGGTAACTCCTTAAAAGAATCACATTCCTCCTCATAATTCACCAAACAGTCGAAGTTATTCGATAGAATAATATCGTCTGCCACTTTCCAAACATCCCCCTCCCCAATTACTGTGGTGACTGGTGCAAATCCCCTATCATCAGCGACACTATATCCCCTCATGTCGATCAGATCGTCACCTGACATCAAATCTCTCACCCACACTCCCTTCCCGGTCAAACAGTCAGCAAATCTAGAGTTTACTTCAAGTCCCCTACAATATAAAACCTCCGGATCATTTAGCATTGGGTCATCTCGCCTCAACTCCCCATCATACACAACTGAACCTGCCAACATCTCATCATAAAACCTTCCAACCCCTTTGATCAGAACCAACTTATCAGACATAGCGTTATCCGACATTGATATGCCAACCTTTTGAGGAGTATGTAAATCAGCATTCGAGTGTAAATGATCCCAATTTAAAGAGTATACCCAAGGTCCTTTATCACAATTAATAGCAGTATTCACCACATCAAAGTGTTTCAACATCTCGTTCAATAACAGCCCAGCTTTATGTTTATTTTTTATGGTCGAATCAGCATACCATCTTCGAAGCTTAAGAAAATTCAGGCTAAATGAATAAGCATGATCCTTCTTACTTAACGGTCTAGGCAACGGAGGAAAATAGCAGTATTGTCTTGTTTCTTTCTCCACAAGATTCCATCCACCAATCCTTCTAAGTGCCATCCCAGCAATAATAAAAAATATGCCCCTTCATTCATATTTGCTGAATAACCCACAATGTAAAGCTCTGATAGCGATATAATAAGCTGCCATATTCTCAAACAATTGTAGCGCAACAAGTCTAATACAACTTTCCCTCTAGGTCTCACTGAACAATTAGACTTACGATGACCAATACCTCCATAGTTAAAGCATATGATACCATTGCGACAATCTTTCGCAAAGTGTGAGACCTCTCCACATTTGAAACAACGTCTATCATTGGTTTTTTTATTAAGAACAGGAATTTTACTCCTAATGGAATTCCAGTCCAAAAAATTTGGTGTCTTTCTAACCATTTCCGCATATGAATTAGAGAGATTCATACATGATAAACTATTGTGACCAAATGGTTGCTTTCCTCCTTCATACGATTGCTGGTAAACACTTTGCCTGAAAGTAAGATTCAACCTCCCCGACTTCAACTTAGTCTCTTCAATAAGCATTACTGGAGCCGTATCCATGAATATTCTAGTAACACCATGAAAGATACCCCTGGATTTTCCCCCAAAAATCAAAACGTCTCCTGACTCCAAGAGAATTTTCCTAACCATATCATCCTCCCCCTCCTCCCTATAAACGAACTCAGCCGAATTCCCAATGGAGACGGAGACTACAGGAAGTCCAGCCAGCAAACTCTCCCGACTTTCATCTCTATCTTGATGAATCCCCAATGTCCCTTCTAAATTGTAGAAATTTACGATACACGTATCAGGCTTCATATTCGGAAGTTCTTCCACACTCCCATCATTTTCCACGATTACATTGTGCGCCTCAGAAATAGCATTGCTGACTAGTGTGAGCATCTCTTCTGGAATTTCATTTGGAAAAGCTCCATCGCAACTACATCTTTCTTCATAACTTTTGGTTTGCGGATTCCAGAATTTACCGAAACACGACATGTACAAATTCATTTTAGCCCCATTTTCATATCCTGGTCTAATGAAACCGCCTTCATCCATTCCTATTTCTTGGCATTTCTTTACTATATGAATCTGATCATTCAAACTAATACAATTCTTTAATAAAATCAACCCAGAACTCAGTACTCGATGATGCGGATGCAGATCCTTAATCTGCTCACTATGATTTTCCATATGACTTGCAAAATTGGAAATTTCCAACCCCTCATATGAACAAATATTGAATCCTTTCGCCCCTGAATTTACAGTATTACCAAGAAATTGAGTGTTGGATACAGAGGATGGATCTAAACGCGATAACCTCTTCCCAATATCATTCTGATCAGATAAGAAATGATCCATAACACCCCCATAATTGCAGTTCCTCACGAGATGATTACTATCTCCACACCGAAAGCACCTCTTCTGAAAACGGATAGAAACCAACTCTGGTCGAGAGGTAAAAATCACCTTTTTCCTTTTCAAATTACTCGGTAGAGATTGATTTGGGCGAGAATCTTTTAATGAAAAAGAAGATAAGGTTGGACGAGATCCATACAAGAGAGAAGAAGATACGGGCTCCGCCATTGCTCTCATATTTTTCCTGATAACGAGGTATGTTATTACTAGTAATGTCGCTATCAAGTTTTGGTCTATTTATATGAAATAAATATAATTATAAAAGGAAATATTTTGGAAAATAAATAAATAAAATAATAAAAGGGATTATATATAAAATAAACAGAACTATATAAAGGAAATATTTATATAAAATAAATAGAATTTTATAAATGAAATATTTATATGAAATAAAGAGAATTAAATAAAGGAAATATTTGTAAAATAAATAGAATTGAAAAGGGAATATTTGTAAACATTTACAAACAGAATTGAAAAGGAAATATTTGGAATCATTTATAAATGGAATTATAAAGGGGATATTTATTCATAAAATAAATAGGATTTATAAAAGGGAGTATTGTATAAAATGAACAGAACTGTATAAAAGAAAATAAGTGGGAAATAAATACTAAATAGAAATCTGTTTTAACAGATGAATGGGAAAGATTAATTTAAAGTAGAATTAAGTAGAAATCTGTTTTAACAGATAAAATGTAGAAGATTAATTTATAAATAATGTTTTATAAATTAAGTAAACAATTTATCATTGGATAAATTGAATATATAAGTCCGAATTTATATATGGAAGTAAAAATCAGTTTTAACATCGATATTCGGGATTGAAATTGAGTGTAGCAATTATAAAAGGATTTATAAACGAGATTTAACTGTTAGAAATAAAAAGGAGATTTCATATGAATAATTCTATAAATAAAAGTATAAATAGAATTTGGAAATGGAATATTCTTTTTAAATATGAAATCAAACTGAATTGGTATGTATATAAGAAATATTATTCACATTCGATGTGAATAATGGATTAAAATAGTTATTTTATAAATTAAAACATTTATAAAGAAAATTTGGGATTTTGAAATAGAAATTCAAATGGGAATTTGAAAGAAATAGAATTAATCGAATATTAGCTAATTGAAATAGAGTTAAATCGATTAGAGTTAATCAAATAGAGTTAAATCGTTTAGAGTTAATCGAATAGAGTTAAATCGAATATTAGTTATTCGAATAGAGTGAATCGAATTAGAGTTAATCAAATAGAGTTAGTCGAATAATAGTTATTCGAATAGAGTGAATCGAATATAAGTTATTCGAAGAAAAAATTTATCGAATATAGTTTATTCGAAAAAAGTTATCGAATATAGTTTATTTGAAAAGAGTATCGAATATAGTTTATTTGAAAGAAAGAGTTATCGAATATAGTTATTCAAAAGAGAGTTATCGAATATAGATTATTCGAGATAGATATATACATTTAAATTCGACTATATCGAACGTAGGAAAGTACTATTTACTTTCCGTTTTTAAATCAAGATTTATTTATTCATTAACAAATTAGTTGTTTGTTTATTTATTCAAATTAATAAATAAAAGTTATATTTAAGTTATTATATTTCGAAAGCATGGGACTATAATGCTATTGTTATAATCAAATGAATTCTGTAAAAGAATTGGATTCGTAAATAGAATCCGAGAGCTACGTAAGGTAGTTTGTTAAAGATTTGAAAGGTGAACTTTGTCTATTTCGAGGTTAAAAATGTTGTTCAATTAAGGTCTGAGAGATAGTTATACCCCAACTTGATTGACTTAATTTTTAACTAAGGAATGGTTAAGGTTCGATAGTAAAGGTTAGTTAATCGAATTTAGTTAATAAGTGTTAATGGTTCGAGTTGGCATAGCGATATTTTATTTAAACATCTGTTTAAATCCAATGAAGGAGTTTTGGGAATGGTTTCCAAATAAGAAATCAGAAATGTTTTAATACTGAAAATTAGAAACAGGAGTAATTATGGAAATATTTTCCCATGATTAATAATGTATATTTTCTAAATATAGAAAATAAGAATTTACGAATATATGGGATTGGGAATAGGGAATGAATAATTGATTGACAAATTAAATTAAAGGGGATCGGTGTTGATTGATGATTTGCTCGGTAAGATTTCCATTTGGAAATACACCGTTGTTTGTACACATGTTTTCCTTTGATAGTTAAATCATCGACTATCAAAGTTTTTGACCATTTTTCCATCGTCAATACGGAGAGACCGGGATCAGATTCATTATTTGAAACCACTCCGTATGGGCATTAGCGTTGCGAATCAAATCTAATGAAAATAATTGAAGACAGAGTATATGCAAGGGTTATTCTAGCGATCGTAGGTAGAAATTTCCTAAGATGGATTTACAGAGTAGTGCCTTCGGTTTGTCCAATCCCAGGGCAACATGTATGGACGAATGTCTGACAGAGTATATCAAATGGATCACATAAATTAATCGCTTCAAAACGTATCCACGTTTGGTGGCTGAGAAATTCGTTTCTCTTAGCTTTATACCTATCGTATTTTCGTGGAAATCAATTTTTGATTTGGTGGGTATGATGATGTGGCATTTAAAGTAAATGAATGTATGATCTGTCAAAAGATACGTGATAATCTCAAGCCTCATCAACTGGGAAATGACAAAAATCGGGCAGGCAACATGGCTATGTGAGTCGCCTCCATTAGGGTGTATTATCACCATCTAGAGAATATTCATATTTGTTACTTCTTTTCTCTTCTGTATCTCCCGGGAATGGTTATATTGCTAGCAACCGTAGGAGACAATATATTCGATACACTCAAGGGAAATGAGTGGTCGGTCATGTGTGGGCCGGGTTGCAAGACGTTCTTGTTGAACCCAGTGTATTCCTCTCTAGAGATACACTATCGACAGGTGGTTCCATACCTTGTCATAGTCGGAATCCAATCTGCAATAAACGCCTGCAGTTTTGGTTATGTACTATATATATGTGGAGCATGAGATGCAAGCGTTCTGCTAGATTGTTAATTACTTGTGATTAGACATTATTATAATATCAGAAAAGTATTGATTTTGAAACAGTTTTGGGTTATCGTAAGGTAAAAACCATCCATGTTAATGTGTGGATTGGTCTTACGATTACCATTTCTTTGAAAATGATTTTTGAAAAGTTAAGCAAAGTGGTTGGAATTTACTCACACCAGTCCCATGAATGACCCAGAGTTTATTTTATTTTGTTTTCCCTAAACTCTTAGGTGCCCAAAATTTGTATGGGCACTCAAGTAGTCGGGTTTTTACAGATATGCTAGATGGAGCTTGGAGCAGGAGGCTTCAGCAGCATTTTATAGCTATTGTTTATTTCTGCTGTGATGTAAGTGTTGTACTCTAATAAACAAATACATATTTGTGTTTTCAATGTTATTTGGTATATTATATTTTATTCGTTCCGCTGTGAGATTCGTGTTACTCTCATGTTGTTGTGTTCTTCTTCTTCTATTCTAATAGTTCTACCTTATCTATTCTCACCCTCTAACTTCTTTCTATTAATGACCAGATATTTCCGATGTCTGAATAATCGACATCGTGTTTTATGTTGATTTTCGGAGTCGAAAATCCCTGGGTCATTACATCCATGGTCCTGTTAACCTCGCAAACACGCCTTGAATATGAATACATCGCTTCACATCAAGTTAAAGAAAAATCGATATCTGACCTGACTCGGTTACGAATACGCTGTGGAAACGGTTGACGATCGAGGATGAACTTCATTCCTACAAAAGGAAGCCAGGGGAAAGCTTCCTGGAGTTCTATAATTCCTTCGGCTGGCATTCTCTCCTGAGCTGAAGAAGCTGATGTCTGGAAGCTTCTCTCGAGGTATTTGGCGAGGGCGGTAGGATCTAGCTCGCGAGAGCTCTTCGGTTGCGACTTGTGAGGAGGTTCGGTAAGAGGCCTAGGATAAAGAGGGGTGATTTGGGATTTTTCGCTAATAATCTTGCCATCACCTCTGGGGATCATATCTTGCTAACGAGAGGAATGACGGTGCTTTTCCGATCCATGCTCCTTATCTTTGCGTTTCTCCTGGGGTACTTCCTTATCCCTCTTCTTGTTATCCCTCATCTTTCTATCTCTGTTATGGTTCTCCTGGTCCCCTCTCTCCTTTCTTTCCTGCTCTTTCTCTCTGTGCTCGCGGGATCGTCTATCATCAATGTCTCAATCCCGTCTTCCCTAAGAAGAAGTCAGACCGAAAGGACCACCCTCTTAAAAAGAGAGCTAAATGGCCATGATAATACCCTCCTTTCATGGTACCTACAATACAACGACAAGACTTTAGTCAGTACTTAGCATACATGCGAGCAAATAGTAATGTGGCATATGGTGATTTTTCCGTGTGTGTCCTAAGTGATACCTAAATAAACCAGGGCCTGAAATTTGACTCGTGGTTTTCGCCTCCCTAGACTTGATAGGAGTAATGTCTTCCCAGGACTTAGGGAAGAAGGATGCTAAATCTAGGTTTTGGAAAGAAAGTATATTTTCTAGAATCCCCAAATCCGATAAGCCATGGTAAGGAGAATCTAATTCTTCTTCTCAGTCGCTTTGAGTATGAGAAGACTCTTTTCTGACGACCGAACTCTCTGGGAGAGGATTTCGAGGTTCATTTTCGGTCCTGTCCTTGGGTGTTTTTTCTTTCACATCTTTGACTGGGCCTCTTGGGGACTTAAGGAGGTCAGCTTCTTTGATGAGCCTTTTCCTAGCTGCTCTCTTCCCCTTTGCTGGGGAACACATTGTGACGGTCACGCTCTCTTTGGCTGGGGGTCGAACATATTGCCTCTCGACCAGAGGTGCATCGATGACGATGTTCGAAGTCCCCACGACTGGGGGCACATCAGTGGAAATGTTTGAAGTCTCTCCAACTAGGGGGGCATTGATTTGGGAAACAATTGGTGAAGAGGCTCGACCCTCGGGTGTTCCTAACGTCTTATTTGCGTCAAAAAGGTGATAACGATGTAGAAACTTATTGGTTAAGCAAGTCCTAATACTCTGATGCTTCCTGCTAAGACCGGCTAGAGTATCCAGATGCTTTTTGAATTCCCTGCCTATCGACTTGACTGGTTTATCACCGACCAGAAAAAAATTTGATATGAGAAATTTCCTTGCATCCCTCTTAATCAAAATTTAGTACTTACTACATTGGAGCCAGCAGCTGGCGCATTTTGGTTGTTGTGGGACATAAACCCGGTTATGTCTAATATTCCCTAGTTTGTTGGGTATATCCTCGATGACCTTTCGACGACGGACGTTCTCACAGAAGAGAAAAGAAGGGGTGTAATCATCTCTATGCTTAAAATTAAAGAAACAGGTTATGTCCCCAAATGTTGGGTTGCAAAAGACACTCCATATATAGAACATACAACGATAGCAAATTAGCATGCATGATTGGGTGGATCTGCATTGGCGCCAACCTCATTCGCCTTAAGAAGTATACGACAAAGGGATGGAATGAATGGATGTTTCCAACAGTGCACATTTGGCGAGTTAGCGCCATGAAGCCGCTTGGTGGATTATGAGGACGTTCATGTGCTTGGGGGATTCAGCTGTCGACCTAAGGAATATTTTGCTTGGTGCTTATCCTCCTTAACTGTCTCACACTCATCATACAAGGCCAAAAATCTCCAGGCTTTATTAAGAATATAGCACCAGGGAGAGTATCAGGTGCTTCCCTTATGACCACTATCCCTTTTGAACTCCTGATTTCTCTGGTGAGTGATGGGCCTTCTTTCTGAGTCTGAATTTCACCATCGAGGTTAGGATCAGGATTGGTCTCTGACTTAGTGGAAGGGTTACTCTCTAAATCGGGACGAGTGGGGAGAACCTTGCCCCTACTTGCTCCAGAACCCTAGGTTTCATATTCTCCAGTCATGTATGGTTATGTTATTCATGAAGACTATTAGTTAGCATGTTAAGACCGTAACCCCCTAATGTGTGTACTAATGCATGTTTGTGTAGTGCATAAATAAAAATAATAAAAGTTAAAGCACGCTTAAGTCCATGATGCTTAATCCATAGTTCGAGTTTTGATTTAGGAGGTCAGGGCTCTATCCAAACTGTCCAGAAAGTGCAAGCAAATTTGGTTAGTTAATAAAAACTTATGATTAGTTCTTAGTGTCAGATCAGCTAGTTTTGTTTCAGTTCGATCGACTTAGATCTGCATGTTTGGATTCGGGTCACCCAGCTGTGACTGACAAGATAGATGCATGAGTTTCCTTAGCTTTGGCCCGGTTGATCGAATCGATTGATCGAATCTTTCTGGACAACCCTCTTTGGATGGTTTGATTTCACTGATCCATAGCTTGTTTCCATTTCTTAGAATTTTGATCGACCCTTTAGTTAGTAGCCTTTCCACAAAAAGTTATCATCAGCTCAAATGCCTAGATACCCCGATCCAATGAATGTTGGATCGACTACCTTGCCCCATCGATCCCAGGAGCATCGATTTTTTAGTCGACTTTGTCCTCTTCTTCCTGTCAGTGTCGAGCCGCCCCATCGCACGTTTGTGCCCATCTAGTCACGACTTCTCTTTCCTTCATGTGTCCTCGGAATTGACAGAACCTCGAGATTTGAAGTTCCTCGAAGAACGAGATGCCCACTCACCTTCTCGCCTTGCTCTAATGGTATTTTCTCTTTTCTTTCCTCTCCACAGATTTTTTGCAAACCTCGCCCACAACCACCACTACGTCATCCGGTCATCACTCTGATGGACTCGACAAATGGCGATTTCGATCGTAGACCACGTCGCGTACAGATTAGGACGAAAGGAAAAGAAAAAGGAGGCGAATTTATATGCAAGATCACATGAAATTACGGTTTAAAGATATAAGAAGAAGGATTAATCCTTACTATTGATGGATTGAACAAGATTCGGGCAAGAAGGGATTTTCAGTTTTTTGAAAAAAAAAGGGGGTCGGGCAGCAGTAAAAACTGAAAAATAAACTAGTAGAGGTAGGCCTGCCTTTTTTAGCAAAACTAGGTGTCACTTCATGTCTTTCGACATAACCATTGATTATGACTTTTGGACTTACTCACTGACCCAAAATATTTACTAGGTCGGTCGACTTATCGGTCCCGGACGGATCGATGCCTGAGTACGAAGTACTATTCTCTTAAGTGTTGACCAACCTTTTGGTAAGGCCATCAAGATAGTATAAGTATCTGGAATCTTGGCCAGACCTTGATGAAGACTAACTCCAAGCCAATTCAAAAGGACTATAACTATATTATCCTGATCCTACGATCGATCGGGTCGACCCAAGCGAGGATCGATCCAAATCTAAAGTGTCCTTCTAAGAGATAAAGGCCCCATGTGTAAACTGGATCAACCGATATTTAGTTCGATCAAGTCGAACCAAACCTGTTTCTACTCGAGAGATCTACCTGAAGACTTTCTCTTGCCTATATTTAATGCTTTCGACTCTCCAAAAAAATTGGATTGATTACCACTTGTCTTTATATAATTGGGTCGTATCTTCTCATACGAAAAATAAGTTTCTTCATATCTTCATGTGATCTTGAGATAAGCCACATGTGTCCTAGTCAGATGGAGCACTATAGCATCTATAAATATCTCCCCGGGAGCTACAGAAAAGGGGATTTTTGGCAAATCTATTATATAGCTTGTTTTTTATAACAATGTCATTGTCATTTGTATTCAAACATCCCATATAAGCTAAAGATTATAAAGCGGACATAGGCTCGTTAACGACGAATCACTATAAATTTACTTATGATTGCAAATCCTCTTATTTTACATTTATTTTTCTTCTCTACAATCTCATTTTTTGGGTGTTGTACCATTTTTTGGTGACAACAGACTATATCCTTGCTTATCTTTCCATTATCTTATTTACTACCATTGTTCTTTAAACTATTATTCTATCTAGATTTCTTCTTTTATCACTCAAGCTTTATAGTACTCACCAGGATTTATGTCTAACTAGTTTTCTTTCCTTCATCTCTCTTCCTTATGCCCCTAGGTTCTCTGGGTGTCGAATCTCATAATTGATCTAGTAGGGTGTTGCAGGTTATTAAAGAGATTAAGGCCGAATATTTTCATACTCTCTGCCAATACTGGGAACCATTTTTATAACTATGCACGTGGTGGAGAATCTAGAATGAAGTATGTTAGTTCGGCAAGTTCTAGTGGAATAAAGTAAGAGAACGACGATGGATAACCTTGGCCTTCAGGTCATAATTAAAATGATTAAAACAGGATTTGTACCGCGATTAATAAAGGTAGCGCCGCTTGTCGGGCACACTTCTTCGACACCATATCTATTACTTTGTGATTTGATTATGTCCCTTTGAATATAGGAGTGTTATTCGAGGTAGGTGGTGGTTGCAGCTATGCATTATCACCAGTCCAGGAGCTCAACCAGCATAAACCTATCCTAGGTATTGCCTCGCGTACCTTGTCATATTGTCCTGATCGAACCCCGTATGATTTTTATTTGTATCGTACTTATGGAGTGCTCTCTTATAGCCAATAGTTTACGGTGGACTTTATGGTATCTGCATAGACAACGACATTAGAAATGGTGTAAGGGTAAAAATGTAATCCCTCTTATGCTATTTAGAATATTATATTTAACCGTACCACTATCACGATAGTGTATTGTATTATATGATATCTAGTTTAAAAGATCCTTAAAGAATGGAATCTCAAACATTCTTTAAGTTAGTCATGCATTTCATTTGAACATTTCGCTTGATTTGATTTACTATTGAGAATGTTAATCCTGACTCCGGTGTTTTATTTTTTTAACTTTACGCTCGAGTCAAACTAAGGACTTTAGCTTTGGCAATTCATTTTCTTTGGAGCTAGAGATTTATTGAAGATTCATCTTATCTATTTGCTACTGTTATCTCAGTGGTTATGTTATTCCGCTTTATCATTTGTTATAGACTAGGAAGTTATGTATCGAAGATTTCCAATGTATTAATTTATTAATATGATATTATGTATTTTTATTTTGATATTTTGTAATTAGTACCTTCATGAACTACTAAGTTATTTATTCCGCTGCGAGCTATTCTGCTATTTTGCATTTGTGACCCGTCTGTATTTTGTGATTTCATTTTATAAAACCCCACAGTTAAAACAATCTGCTGTTTCATACGATTTGAGTAGGTTTCATAAACGATTTAAATATAATAAAAGCCAGGTCGTTATACATGGTATTAAAGATTTGATTAATAAAAACCTTAGCTTATGGGCTTTATAACTCATTGGAGATAGGGTAGACATGTAATAACCCGGAAATCTGAGCCTATTTAAAAAATTTATTTTGGCAATTTTAGCGAATTTTGATTATTTAAAATGAATTATTTTAAATAATAACGACGAGAAATTTAATTTGAATAGAATTAGAACGTATATATATTTATATACGTCATCGTTAGAATATGAATATTTATTTATATATATAAAAGGAATTGAAAATGGCGCGGTAGTTCGATAATTCGATTTCAAAATTCAAATGAATGTACAGGATTCAAAATAAACCGTATTTTAGTAAAACTGAAAATATTTGAATCTAATGGAGAATAACTTTCCAACGAATCCGAAAAATTGAAATTTCATAGCGGGAGTCAGAAGATATGTCCAATTGAAAATTCAGAATAGTCGCTATGGAATTCGGGCCCTTAAAAATGGCCATTTTGCAAACGACCTCGGTTTTCGACAAAACCACTTTTGTTGGATCTGCGATGTCAAATTATTGCTAGATTTCAAATTTCATAATTTTTCGAATCAATATGTGAGCGTGGCAGAGGAAAACGCGTTTGACCAGTTTAAGTTGATTTTAATCGACTGGAAATTGTCCATTTTTCATACGGTCTCAGAATTTGACGAAACTAGTTTTGTTAGGACCGTATCGCCAATACGAAGTTATGAAATATTTTTCGGGAATTTTTAGAGTTCGTATGTGACCCTGGTAAATTGAAATACGCGTTCAAATTCAATATATAGAGTTATATTTTGATTTGAACGAAAACTGATCGAAACAATCGAATCAGCTTGTGAAACATATCCCATTGTGTTCGGGATGGGGGTAATACGCTAGGGACGGCAGTCGGTGGGTTCGATTTCGAGTCTGAAAATAAAAGTTGCTTTTTGGAATTAAATAAATTAATTAAATAAAAATAAAATCTCTCCCCTCCTTTTTCCTTAGCCCCCCCGTTCAGATTCAATAACATTCAAAGAAAAAAAGAAAAAAAAGGAAAGCCGCTCGATCCAGGGGATCGATCAACCCCTCCACCACCGTAGCAGCGGCGGCGGCGCCGTCCAGACCGCGCACTCCTCTCCTCCCGCTCCTCTTATCCACGCGCTCTCACCCCCATCGGAATCGGACCTCGCACCCAATACTTCCACCGCCACTCGATCCCTCTAATTCCCCCCCCCCCCCCACCGTCTAGCCGAGCACGCCCTAAGGCCGACACCCTGACATCCCCCGATCGATCTCCGGCAACCCCAGGCGGCGTAAAAGTGCAAACCTAGTTTTGAGGGGAGGTTCGAACGTGGTGGCTGAAGCGTACACAAAGGACGAAGATGGAATAACGGTGGAAGGTAGTCTTTCCTATATTCTTTACTGTAGGATTGTTTTAAATTTTAAATTAGAATTGTTTTAAAAATTTAAATTAGCAGGGTTTTAAAAATAAAATAGCATTATATATAAAAAAAAATATAAATAGTTTTAAATTAAAAATATGGGTTTTATTATATTTTTGACACTGTAAAGATTAGATTTTTAAAACTGAAAAGATAGAGAATATAAAAATATGATTTTTTTTATAGTAGACATAATAAAAATATGATTTTTATATAGTAGGCATTATAAAAATATAATTTTTATATAATGTGGAGAATAAAAATGTGATTTTTATAGTGATGCAATAAAAATTCGATCTTTATATATATGAAGTAGAAATAGAAATATGATTTTTATTTATTGAAATAAAGTAATAAAATATAATTTTTATTTGAATAGCGTGAAAAGAACTGCATAGGAATGTCAAACCGATCCAGACGGTTCAGCAGTTCAAAAAAGCAAAGCACGTCGGAGTGGAACCCTCTGTGAGAACTTCTCACTTTAAATCTCGTTTTCTAGTTATAAATATATACTAGGATGCAGGCGGTGTTTAGTAGCACCCGACACCCGTCGTCCACAGACCATGGACGACTTGTATGCTTGCTTGTTTGATTTTGATGTGTAGTTGATTGTGTGATGTGATGTGAAATGAAATAAAATATTTTATAATGGAAAATATTTTATAGTAAAAAATATAATTTTTAACGTGTATTTAAAATGAAACAAATATAAACAAATCGAACGATTTGTTTATATACACACATTTGACTGATATTGATTGGGACGATAAATTTTACACATCGCCCAACTGCACTAATAAAATCTGTGTTTGATTGTTTGAAAACCCCACACGGGTATTGGGGTGATATATAACATACACTAATCCAAATAATAAGTTGTATGTCGATCGATTGATTGACAGACTATTATAAGCGTTGAATATTTATATTTGATGCTTATACAGTGTAGAATGCACTTTGGATGATGGTTGATTATTTGTCGTTGTTGATATATACATGCGTTGTATGGAAGTGCATAGAAATAAAATCTATGGTAATTGATTGGGCCTCATTCCAGTTTTGAAATATAATATTTGAAGAGAACTGTTTGAATAGAAATATTTGAAAAAGAAATATTTGAAATAGAAATATATGAAGCCGTGTTGATTAGATTGACACCATTTTGACGTGAACGATATTTATATCGATTTTATTCATTTTATAATGAATATCGAAAGTGATTTCAAAATCTGATATATTGAAAAGAAATGAATTCGAATTAAATTGAAAAGAAATGAATTCGAATTGAAATAGAATAGAAATGAATTCGAATTGAAATAAAATAGAAATGAATTCGAATTGAAATTGAATAGAAACGAATTTGAATTGAAATTGAATAGAAATGAATTCGAATTGAAATAGAATAGAAATGAATTCGAATTGAAAACGAATTGAAATTGAATTAGAAATCAATTTGAATTCAAATCAATTTGAAATGAATTTAAAGCGAATTTAAAATGATTTATATAATACGTTTTAAAGGGAATCGACGAAATATATATAATATATATATATTATATATATAATGGCCTGAATAGGACGAGCCGCACCGCGGCAGTTCGCGAATTTTGACCATTGACTTCGAATGGGTATTACGGGAGATCCGACCGTCGGATTCTCATAAGACCAGAACCGTTGGGTTCGTATCGAAAAGAGCTTTCTAATGAATATTAGAGATTTGAAATATAACGGTTGGATTTGGAATTATGTCCAAATCAAATTTGGAAAAGGTTGCTGTAAGTGCAGTTCGGTGGCCGTTGATGGAAATCGACTGTACGGGCCTTGATAAAATTATTAAAAATAGTAATAATTTGTGTAAAATCATAAGAAATAGTTTGGGAAAAATTGGGATGAAAATTTCCATATTTGAAAAGGTAAAAATAGATTTTTATCGAAATGAACTAGTTTTGAACTAGAATTATAATTCTATTTATTTTTAAATAAATAAATTGAATTTGGAAATGGTTTTAAAAGTAACCAGAATTTCCAATAATTGAATTGGAAGGGATGTGAATCGAAATTGTCTTTGGAATATTTCGATGTTGGATTTCGTGATTATACATTTATTGTTATGGGAATTTGGAAGATATATTTATATCGTTATTTCCAATACAATATTTATTGGTCGTAGAATTTGATATTGAATATAAGCCGATATATTCTCTATTCAGAGCCTTGTATTTAATATCAAATGTGATTTGGGTTTGTCGTGAATGGTGTCTTCATTAACACTGTTCTTAAGCCCAGTTGAGAAAAAGATTAAATCTTTTTATTTAGATTTAATGAAGTGTACCAATTAAATAATAGTTAATTGGAATTGAATTGGAATTGATTTTTAGGTTTATCGTGAATCGTGTTTTAAAAGACACTGATTCTTTAACCCAGTTAAAAATTAAAACTAAGTGGAGTTTTAATGAATCTTTAATTAGATTGAAATGATCGAGAATGGAGTATCACCAGTTTTGCTCCAGGAGAAAGTTAAATCTTTAATTAGATTTGAACACGAAATGGTAATTGAATTTACCGATAACACCGTGGTGTTAGATATGAAGTATGACCCGTTTTACTTCATGGGATGAATAGGTTGGGATTAGGAAATAAAATAAATAATTACTTCGGTGTGGTTCGCTAATCCCTACTAGTTTGAAGTGATATTCAAAGGAAGATTAAAGAATAAATTTAAAAGAATTTATCTTTGATAAAATTAATGGGAACCTTTCCCTAAGAATGTGAAATTTAGAAACTAACTGTAGGTTAGCTAAGAAGAATGGCTTCTTGGGTATTGATTTGATGTTGGTTTCGGCCTTCGGGGTCAATGTTTGGGGAATTATTCTCTTGCTAATTTGCGGTTAGTGACTGATGAATTGGAATGAGGCGTATGTTGTGTTTGTGTAACACTTGTTTATTATATACGCGAGTTATTCAGAAAGACCGGGTTTATCCCATTCTGAATAACTGATTCGACGATTAGTCGAAGATGAAGACGGTGGTTGAAGACCGGAGGTCTTCACGTCGTTTGGATAATTACTGATGATCTTGATTGGGCCGTACACCCAAGAGGAGGGAATCAGTTAGTGGTCGTCCAGACGTACTTGGAGATCGAAGGATATGCGGGGTACTAGGTGCCTCCGGTTTCGTTCAGACCCAGAACGAACTTGTAAATGGACTGTGTGTCTGACATTGGATTTTAGTCTGTGTGATTGATTTCTATTAAATATATATATCTGTTTGGCGGCGGAGAATTTACTCTCTTTCTTAACGCCTTTCTCTGAGACGTACGAGCTCAGAGGTTATGTATCGATGGATATCAAGCGCATGGAGTGAATTGCCTGTGTGGCATGCCTAAGTGGCAGATGATCAAGGCTTCTATTGAAAAGCAAAGTCTTGTGGTTGATGATCAAAGCACAGCCTGTGTGGTGTAGCTTTGTGTAACGTTGATTCGCGAGCCTCACACCCCGGTGGCGAACCAAAAATGGGAGAGGACCTCAGGGAGGACATGCGTTTATTTCTAGTTAGATGTGGCGTCAGTGGTTTTACACGCCCTGACGAGTTTTACTTATGTGGTTGTTGCTGTTGCGAGGCGCCTAGGTTAGATCCGATGATCCGGGTCTGATGGAGTCATTTGTTGGCTCATTTACGCCCCAAAGGGTGGGGAAACACATTGTTCAGGCACTATAATCCACATCGAGTGGACCGGCCCTGTCGCTCCATGGGGCAGTTGCGGCTGTTCCTGAGGCTCGAGCTAGAGAGTCTCGAATCGGTGGAGGACGATCCCTGGCCTCAGTTCACAGATGGAAATCCAGCTTCCAATACGTGACTTTACGGTTTTATTTGTAGAGCCTAGTATGGCGACATAGTTGGATGGGGCGATTATGCCGTCTATGATTGATACTTATGATTTGAAGTTGTTTTATACACTATGCACTTATAATAGTATCAAATGATTTGTTTTAAACATATCAAGCATTCTTAGCTATTATAAGGTAAAAACCCTATCCTCCGGCTTGTGTTGCATTGTGTGATGGGACCTGGGTCTTATAATAGCTTCATTGTTCTTTATTTAGCATTGCGCTGTTGTTTTATGCACTGGTGTTCTTGGGAGGAAACCCATTCCGTGTTATACGACGTGGTCCCTTGATTTATGTAACAACCCGTAAAATGCGAGCCAGTTTGAAATTTTTATTTTGGCAATTTTAGCGAATTTTGATTATTTAAAATGAATTATTTTAAATAATATCGACGAAAAATTTATTTTGAATATAATTCGAACGTATATATTTATATACGTCGTCGTTTGAATATAAATATTTATATATAATTATAAATAGAATGGAAAATGGTGCGGTAGTTCGATAATTCGATTTCAAACTTCAACTGAATGTACCGGGTTCAAAGCAATCCGGATTTTAGTGAAACCAAAAACATTGGGATCTATTTGATAATATCTTTCCAACGAATCCGACCAATCGAAATTTCATAGCGGGAATCAAAAGATAAGTCCAGTTGAAAATTCTGAATAGTCGCTATGGAATTCAGGCCCTTAAAAATGGGAATTTTGCAAACGACCTCGGATTTCGACGAAACCAGTTTTGTTGGGTCCGGGATGTAAAGTTATTGCTAGGTTCCAATTTTCATATTTTTTCGAATCAATATGTGAGCGTGGCGAAGGAAAACGCGTTTGACCAGTTTCAGTTGATTTTAATCGACTGGAAAATGGCCATTTTTCCAACGGTCTCAGAATTCGACGAAACTAGTTTTGTTAGGACCGTATCGTCAATACGAAGCTAGAAAATATTTTTTGGGAATTTTTAGAGTTAGTATGTGACCTCGGTAATTCGAAATGTACGTTTAAAATTCAATATAGCGATTTAAATGTAAATCTAACGGAAACAGATCGAAACGAGTAAATCAGCCTACGATACATATCCCATTGTGTTCGGAATGTGGGTAATTAGTTATGGACGATAGTCGGTGGGTTCGATTTCGAGTTTGAAATAAAAAGTTACTTTTTGAAATTAAATAATAATAAAAATATATATTATATTATATAATCCCTCTTTACTCTTTCTTCCCCCACCCCCCCCCCCCCCCCTCATTAATTCTTCAGTCAGAAAATCCCCTTTTCCCAAATCGACAATGGCGCCCACCATCATCTAACCCCCGTCGCCTTCGTCGCCCTTGCTTCTCTACCCCTCCTACATCCATGTTCATCTCCTCCAATCGCTCCCCCTTCGATCGATCCCCGCAAGCTCGAGAAACCCTAAATCCACTGCTCACACGCTCCTCCCATCGACCACCGCTTCAGCCTCCAAGCCGCCACCCGGACCTGCGCTCGAGCTCCGCCACGTCCATCTCCTCCGTACCCAATCGCGACGACTGGAACCTCGAGACCCCATCCCACACCCAAACCGCACCATCGCGACACCAGGATCCGCCACCACCTCGGATCTTCGTGCGAGCAGCATACCCAAGTCAACCAGAGGGGTGCAACGGCGTGCAAAATCTAGCGGCGCCGGTCTCATTGATATCGAGCTCCCGTTCGACTTCGTGCCAAAGGGAAAGGGGGAAAATATGGTGAAAGGTGATTTTTATATATTAATTTACATTGTTTTGTTTTTCAGTTTTTAACATCGTAAAAATATGATTTTTATATTTTTAAAGTATTAAAAATATGATTTTTATATTTTTAAAGAATTAAAAATATAGTCTTTACTATATAGATGATGTAAAAATATGATTTTTGCTTATGTAGAGAATTAGAAATATAATTTTTACATTTTAGGAATATTAAAAATAACATCTTTATATGTGTAGAAAAATAAAAATGTGATTTTTATAATGAGATTTTTATAAAGGCGAAAACTTTATATTTATAAAGGCGAAAACTTTATTTTTATAAAGGCGAAATCTATATTTTTGAAATGGGATTTTTTATATATTGAATAGCATAGTAAAAATTCGATTTTTAATATGAAGTGATTATAAAAATATGACTTTTAAATTGAAAGTGAATAAATAAAAATGTGATTTTTATTTTAAAAAAACATCGAAATATAAAAATGTGTGATTTTTATATATATAGTGACTACGGGCACCGGAGATGACGAAGGTGCGATAGCGAAGAAGATTTCTATCCATGAAGTGCCGCGGAGCTAGGATAGCTATCTGTGAGAACTTCTCACCTTTCAATTTATTTTTCTAGTTATATATATATATATATACTAGGATGCAGACGGTGTTTAGTAGCACCCGACACCCGTCATCCACAGACCATGGATGGCTTGTTTGTTAAATTGTTTGGTTGAATAGTTAGGTAGATTATTTGATTGAAATTGAATTGTTTGGTGAGATGAATGGATTTGATTGATGTGTGAATGGCGTGGGCCTTCACTAGACCGGGGATAAGGCTAGGCCTTGTCCCGTTTCTAGGATCGTGCCGTTATGCCGCCGAAATTTTCTAAAATATGTTAGAAAAATAAAAATATCATTTTATTGAATAAAAGAACTGAATAGAATATTTTCATAGGTTGAATAAAATGTTTTATCGTTAAGAATATAATTTTTAACGTGAAAGTGAACAAATAGATATTTATAAACAAATCGGCCGATTTGTTTATATACACTGATTTGACTGAGTACTTCCCTGAGACACGGGCTAGAGCGTCTCGAATCGGTTGAGGACTATCTTTTGCCTCGGTTCATAGACGGAAATCCAATTTCCAAATACGTGATTTTGCGATTTTGATTGTATAACCTATATATGGCGACATAGTGGTATGGGGCATTCATGCCGCCTATGATTGATACTTATGATTTGAAGTTGTTTTATACACTATGCACTTATAATAGTATCAAACGATTTGTTTTAACCGTATCAAGCATTCTTTGGCTGTTATAAGGGAAAACCCTATCCTCGGCTGCGTTGCATTGTGTGATGGGACCTGGGTCTTATAACAGCTTCATTTTTCTTTATTTAGCATTGCGCTGTTTGTTTTATGCACTGGTATTCTTGGGAGGAAACCCGTTCCGTGTTATACGGCGTGGTCCCTTGATTTACCTAACTTTTAAAATGAAGAATAATAACTGTTTTAGTTCTCACACCAGTCACATGACTGACCTGGAGTTTATTGTTTTAACCTAAACTCTGGGTGCCCCTATTTTGACACGGGCAGCTAGTAGTTTTGGTTTTGCAGATTTATATTCACAGGATCCTGGTTTACAGCTGGAACGATATCCGGAAAGCTTTGTATCCGTATATCTCCTTCTAGTTGTGTATTGTATTATTTTCCGCTGCGATGTATTTAAATGTAATTTAAATCTCTGATATTTCTGTGTAATATTCATTTATACTCTGTATATTCTTGTAATCTGATGCATTGATGTAATATACAATGAAATGTTCTTCTGTATGCGTTCTGTTGTGGCTTGTTCTCGAACTATCCGACGCTTTCCTTTACGGGGAAGTTACGGGTTTTCACAATTTACCTAACTTTAAAATAAAGATTAGTAACTGTTTTAGTTCTCACACCAGTCACATGACTGACTTGGAGTTTACTGTTTTAACCTAAACTTTGGGTGCCCTTATTTTGACACGGGCAGCTAGTAGTTTTGGTTTTGCAGATTTATGTTCACAGGATCTTGGTTTACAGCTGGATTGATATCCGGAAAGCTTTGTATCCGTATATCTCCTTCAGTTGTGTATTGTATTATTTTCCGCTGCTATGTATTTAAATGTAATTCAAATCTCTGATATTTCTGTGTAATTTTCATTTATACTTTGTATATTCTTGTATTCTGATGGTATTGTTGTAATATACAATGAAATGTTCTTCCGTTTGCGTTCTATTTTGTCGTGTTCTCTAGATCATCCAGGCTTTCCTTACCGGGGAAGTTACGGGTCCTCTCAAGATACCCTAAAATGAGTAGAAATAGTCATAGAATCTTGCTCGAGAGAATGTATTTTGAAAGCTAAAATTATTTTAAATGATTCTAAAAGGATTTTTAGATATAAAATTGGTTTTATAAGTTTATCTTGTCCAAAGTTTCCTTTCTTTTGAATCATTTCCTTAGTTAAATTTCTTTTCAATTAGGATATCACTATTTTAAATCTCGAGCCTAATCCTAAATCTGTATCCTAGGAAATTTATAATTGGTATATTTTAAATCCTTAATATTCTCTAATTTAAGCTAATAGGGTCTCCATATTTTATAGATTCATGTTGGGTAAGTTCTTTCATTGTTCAAGTTCTAACTCAAGTTTTGAATTATGTTGACCTAACTAGATAGATGATGGAAGTGATTTAAATACAAACCATGTTAAGAATTAATGGAAACATAACATCTTAATAATTAAGATAAAAAATTATTTACTTTATTGATTGAAGTAATAAAGATTTTGAAATATAATATGAATATAAAGGTATGGTAATTTGAAATTTATAAGATGATTTGTTTGTATACAAAGTAGTTTATCGAATTCATATGAATGATTTCAAGAAAAAATAACAACATTTATGATATGCAACATTAGTTATACTTCCCTAACATGATATCTTAAAATTATTAATTTTCAATAAGTATAAAACATTGATTTGATTAAAGTAAATCTAATAGGAATGTAAACTGATTTTTAAGAATCTTATGAGATGGGAAATGTTTGCTTTATGTGAATATGTAAATTATTTACAAAGAATGTTGATTTGAAATTTATGATATAAGTTAAACTTGTAAACATTAAATGGACTCGATAAGTATGATTTTAAGCAAACTATAGTTTATGAAAATGTTGTAAAGCTTATGAACTTGTTTGTTTAAGTGTAATCATTTCGAAGAATATTGGGTTTGGTAGGATCGGAATAAATTTAAATTTTCTTATATTAAGGCTAGTAAATTATTATTGTTGTGAATTTGATTTAATGAGACTGAATTAAATATAAGCTAAAAAAATTATATGATATAGATTTGAACTTAGTTAGCATTTTTTATAATGAGAAGATTTAAAACTAAAGTACAATGAATGTTGATGCAAACTTCAATATTGAAATAAAAAACGAATTTTTGTATTAAGCAAAGTATAATTAAGGTTAATATATGTTAATATAATATATTGCTCCAAAATGTGTTGAAATATTATATGATGTACATTTTGCAAACTTTATGTTGATAATATTATTAAAGAATATAAGTTAAATTTTAATAAATAAATGAGTGGAGAGAGATACAATTTTCTTTACTTGGAATTTTAATAAATAAATGACATGAATTATTTTATTTATAATATATAAATGGGAAAATTTTGTATCTATTTTGTTTTAAGAGAAAAGGTTTTGAGTATTTTGTTTGACATTAAGATTAGATTATCGAGTATTTAGTGATTTTGAGTCATACGTCCGCTCAATGTATATGCTAAATCCTATAACATTAGGTAGACACAAAGTCACACTCTATGTAACGATACATATTTCGCCCGGACCTAATCGATCGCTAAATCGACCAAGACTGTTCTAATCCTGCATACGCTAACTTTGGGCATACAACACATCAGAACAAATAACAAAAGACTTTTATTACATCATAATAATGCAACATCAGAGTACAGAATATCAGAGTACATTGAATATAATAATACAACGACGGAAGATTAATTTACAACAAATTTAATACAACGCAGCGGAAGAATATCCATGCTCTGAACATAGCTTTAAGCTTCGATCCAGAATCATGCTCAATAAATAAGAAATATCTGCAAAACAAACCACTTGAATACCCATATGAAAAACAGGGGCACCCGAGTTTGCAAGTGAAACAAACTATGAGTCGGTCATGGGACTGGTATGAGAAATCTTACTTAACTTATTTAATAATAGGGCTAATCACAGGACTACGCTGCTAACACGGAACGGGTTTACTCCATTGGATTGTTAGTGCATAAACAACAACCATAAATAAACTTACGGATCTACAATGCATCATACAACATGTAATTTTCCAGTCTACCTATTTAGGCTTAATCCCTAAACTTAGATTTCAAAATCCAATTCTCTTTACAAAAATTGTAAGGACCCGTAACTTCCCCGTGAAGGAAAGAGCGGATACGTCGAGAACAACACACAAAAGAACGCAGACGGAAGAACATTTCATTGTATATTACAACAATACCATCAGAATACAAGAATATACAGAGTATAAATGAATATTACACAGAAATATCAGAGATTTAAATTACATTTAAATACATAGCAGCGGAAAATAATACAATACACAACTGAAGGAGATATATGGATACAAAGCTTTCCGGATATCATTCCAGTTGTAAACCAGGAACCTGTGAATATAAATCTGCAAAACCAAAACTACTAGCTGCCCGTGTCAAAATAAGGGCACCTAGAGTTTAGGTTAAAACAATAAACTCCAAGTCAGTCATGTGACTGGTGTGAGAACTAAAACAGTTGTAAACCTTTATTTTAAAGTTAGGTAAATCAAGGGACCACGCCGCTAACGCGGAACGGGTTTCCTCCTGAGAATACCAGTGCATAAAACAAACAACGCAATGCTAAATAAAGAAAAATGAAGCTGTTATAAGACCCAGGTCCTATCACACAATGCAACGCAAGCCGGGGGATAGGGTTTTACCTTATAATAGCCAAAGAATGCTTGATACACTATATTTCATGTTTTAAATTTTTTATCAGACTCCAACTGTAAATTAGTAAGAGAACGATTCCCTAAGTATTAACCCCGAAGGCCGAAACCAACATCAGACTAATACCCAGGAAACCACCCATCTTAGCTCGTTTTCAGTTAGTTTCTGATTTTATATGCAATCATAAATATCAATCATAGGCGGCATGAATGCCCCATACCACTATGTCGCCATATATAGGTATACAATCAAAACCGGAAAATGTCGTATTGGAAGTTGGGTTATCATTTATGGTATGAACCGAGGCTAGGGATCGTCCTCTACCGATTGGAGACTCTCTAGCCCGAGCCTCAGGACCAGAACGCATCAACCCCTTAGATCGTCAGGGCCGGTCCACACAGAGTGGATTATTATGCCTGAACAATACGTCTCTTCGCCCTATGGGGCGTAAATGAGCCAACGAATGACTCCATCGGCTTCACATAGTCACCGATATATCCGAGGCGCCTCGCAAACCAACAACCACATAAGTCAAACTCGTTAGGGCGTGTAAAACCATTGACGCCACTTCTAACTAGAAGGAAACGCATGCCCTCCCTGAGGTCCTTCTCCCGTTTCTGGTTCATACCGGGTGTGAAACTCGCAAGGTAAACGTTACACAATTCTATGCCACAAAGGTCTTGCTTTGATCATCAACCACAAGACTTTGCTTTTCAACAGAAGCCTTGATCATTTGCCACTTAGGCATGCCACACAGGCAGTTCACTCTATGCATTTGATATCCATCAGTATATAACCCCTGAGCTCGTACGTCTCAGAGAAGGGCGTTAAGCAAGAGAATAAATTCTCTACCACCAAACAGATATATATTTAATAGAAATCAATCACACAAACTATAATCCAATGTCAGACACACAGTCCATTTACAAGTTCGTTCTAGGTCTGAACGAAACCGGAGGCACCTAGTACCCCGCATATTCATCGATCTCCAAGTACGTCTGGACGATCACCAACTGATTCCCTCTTCTTGGGTGTACAGCCCAATCAAGATCATCAGTAATTATCCAAATGACGTGAAGACCTCCGGTCTTCAACCATCGTCTTCACCTTCGACCTATCGTCGTATCAGTTATTCAGAATGGGATAAACCCGGTCTTTCCGAATAACTCGCGTATATAATAAACAAGTGTTACACAAACACAACATATGCCTCATTCCAATTCATCAGTCACTAACCGCAAATTAGCAAGAGAATAATTCCCCAAACATTAACCCCGAAGGCCGAAACCAACATCAGATCAATACCCAGGAAATCACTCTGCTTAGCCAACCTACAGCTAGTTTCTAAATTTCACATTCTTAGGGAAAGGTTCCCATTAATTTTATCAAAGATAAATTCTTTTAAATTTATTCTTTAATCTTCCTTCTGAATTTCACTTCAAAATAGTCGGGATTAACGAACCTTACCGAAGTAATCATTTGTTTTAATTTCCCAATACCAACCTATTCATCCCATGAAGTAAAACTGGTCATACTTCACATCTAACACCACGGTGTTATCTGTAAATTCAATTACCATTTCACGTTCAAATCTAATTAAAGATTTAACTACCGTCTGGAGTAAAACTGGTGATACTCCATTCTAGATCTTTTCAATCTAATTAAAGATTCATTAAAACTCCACTTAGTTTTAATCTGTGCCTGGGTTAAAGAATCAGTGTCATTTAAAACACGGTTCATGATAAAACCCAAAATCACATCACATTTCAATCAGTCCCTAACCGTAAATTAGCAAGTGAGCAATTCCCTAAGTATTAACCCCGAAGGCCGAAACCAACATCAGATCAATACCCCAGAAACCATTCAACTTAACTAATCTCCAGTTAGTTTCTGATTTTCTTAACTCCTTTGGGTCTAAGAACAGTATTATTGAAGATACCGTTCACGACAACCCAAAATCACATTCCATTAATTATCGGGTTAAAGAACAAGTGTTATTTAAAACACTGTTCACGATAAACCAAAAATCAATACCAATTCAATTCCAATTAATTATTATTTAATTGGTACACTTCATTAAATCTAAATAAAAAGATTTAAATTTTTTCTCAATTGGGTTCAAGAACAGTGTTAATGAAGACACCATTCACGACAAACCCAAATCACATTTGATATTAAAAACAAGGCTCTGAATAGAAAATATACCGGCTTATATTCAATATCAAATTCTACGACCAACAAATATCGTATTGGAAATAACGACATATATATATCTTTCAAATTCCCATAACAATATATGTATCATCACGAAATTCAACATCGAAATATTCCGAAGACAATTTCAATTCAAATCCATTCCAATATAATTATTGGAAATTCTGGTTATTTTCAAAACCTTTTCAAATCTAATTTATTTATTTAAAAATAAATAGAATTATAATTCAAGTTCAAAACTAGTTCATTTCGATAAAAAAATCTATTTTTATCTTTTCAAATATGGATTTTTTCATCCCGATTCTTCCCAAATCATTTCTTATGATTTTAAACTAATTATTGATATTTTTAATAATTTTGTCAAGGCCCGTACAGTCGATTTCCATCAACGGCCATCGAACTGCACTTACAGCGACCTTTTCCAAATTTGATTTGGACATAATTCCAAATCCAACCGTTAGATTTCTAATTTCTAATATTCATAAGAAAGCTCTTTTCGATACGAACCCAACGGTTCCGGTTTTAGGATAATCCGACGGTCGGATCTCCCGCAATATCCATTTGAAGTCAATGGTCGAAATTCATGAACTACCGCAGCGCGGCGCGTTCTATTCAGGCCATTATATTATATATATAATATATACTTCATCGATTCCCTTTTAAAACGTATTTTATAAATCGTTTTAAATTAGATTTCAAAATGATTTCAACTTCCTTTTCAAATTCAAATCAAAATTGAATTTTCCAATATAAATTCGTTTTAAATTCATTTCAATTCTATTTCAATTCAAATCGGATTCAATTCAAATTAATTTCAGTTCAATTTCAATACGTTTTAAATTCAATTCAAAACGATTCCAATTCTATTTCAATCTAATTCGAATTTCAATTCTATTAAGTTTAATTCGAATTTCATTTCAATTCAATTTAATTCGAATTTCAATTCCTTTCAAAATATCAGATTTTGAAATCACTTTCGATATTCATTGTAAAATGAATAAAATCGATATAAATATCGTTCACGTCAAAATGGCGTTCATCAATCTAATCAACACGGCTTCATATATTTCCATTTTCAAATATTCTATTTCAAATATTTCTTTTTCAAATATTTCTTTTTCAAATATTTGTTATTCAAATATTCTATTTCAAAACTGGAATGAGTCCCAATCAATTACCATATAATGTTAATTATATGGATTTTCTACCACTCGTATATAACAGCAATGATAAATCATCCACCATCATCCAAAATGCGTTCTACACTGTATAAGCATCAAATATAAATATTTAACGCTTATAACAGTCTATCAATCAATCGATCGACATACAACTAACTATTGGGATTAGTGTATGTCATATATAACCCCAATACCCGTGTGGGGTTTTCAAACAATCAAACACCGATTTTATTTGTGCAGTTGGGCGATGTGTAAAATTTATCGTCCAATCAATATCAGTCAAATGTGTGTATATAAACAAATCGTCCGATTTACTTATATTTATTTCATTTTAGATACACGTTAAAAATTCTATTTTTAACTATAAAATATTTTCCACTATAAAATATTTTTATTTCATTTCACATCACCTCACACAATCAACTACACATCAAAATCAAACAAATATGCATACAAGCCGTCCATGGTCTGTGGACGACGGGTGTCGGGTGCTACTAAATACCGTCTGCATCCTAGTATATATTTTAACTAGAAATAAATTTAAAAGTGAGGAGTTCTCACAGAGGGTTCCACTCCGCCGTGCTTTGCTTCTGAACTGCTGAACCGTCTGGATCTGCTTGAAATTCCAATGCAGTTCTTTTCTCGCTGTTCAAATAAAAATTATATTTTTATATTTCTACTTCTTATATAAAGATCGAATTTTTATTTCATCACTATAAAAAATCTCATTTTTTTATTTCAACATATATATAATAAAAATCATATTTTTATTCTCACTACTATATAAAGATCAAATTTTTAAAACACAATGTTATTTATATTTTTAGAAAAAAGTATATTTATATTTTTAAAGCAGTATATTTATATTTTTAAAACAACCTATTTCCATTTTCAAACAATGCTACATTTATTTAAAAACAATGATTTATTTATTGATATTTTCAAATCAAAGATATTTATATTTTCAAATCTAAACCAAATTCTATTATATATTTTAAAACAAGTTCTATTTTATATATATATATATATATATATATATATATTTTTAAACGAATTCTATTTTACTTTATTAACTAAACTAATTACATAGTAAAAAAAAGAGAATTTACACTGCCTTCTTCCTCAGTTAATTAAAAGCTGATGTCTTCAACATTTGCTCCGCCCCCTAGGGCTTAAAACCGCCGCCACCTGAGGCATCTTCACGCTGATCCGTGGTCACCTCATCAACCGCCTTCGTAACCCGCACCAACCCCTTGATTTCCAGCCAACTCGGTGATCCCTTGGAGCTGGAAACGGTGCGCGAGCGACAGCAGTTGGAGGCTCGAAATCATCACCGACAGTATGTTATTCCAGCTCATAGCGGTATGAAAACAAAGATTGAAAAACCCTTTACAATATTCGATTCAGATTGATCCTTTAATTCGCGGTGGAATGGGAGAAATTTCGTGATTTGATTTTGAAATGTTTTCCGTCTTACAACAGTGAAGAGCCGCGGCTGGAAGAGGAGACCACGGGAGTGAGAAAACAAGGGTTTGACCAAGGTTGACTTATATATATTTATTATATAAATTATTATTTAATTCTAATTTAATCCGTTTTTCGCTTTTGAATGCCAAATCAAACACAACTACTGTCACCTCTGGCTAATTACCCACATGCCGAACCCAATGGGATAGGTTTGGTAATCCAATTTGGCTGTTACGATCAGTTTTGATTTAAATTAAATTATAAATCATTCGATATTCAGTTTGAACGTACATTTTAATTTACCGGGGCCACATACTGAATCTAAAAATTCCCGAAAAATAAATCTAGCTATGTTTTGACGATACGGTCCCAACAAAACTAGTTTCATCGAATTCTGAGACCGTTTGAAAAATGGTCCTTTTCTGGTCGATCCAATTTAATAGAAATCGACCAAACACATATTCCTTTGCCACGCTCACATACTAACTTCAAAAATTATGAAATTTGAAACCTAGTAATAATTTGACATCCCGGATCCAACAAAAGTGGTTTCATCGAATTCTGAGGTCGTTTGCAAAATGGTCATTTTCAAAGGCCTTTACATATATTAAAATATATATAAATTCCACAGCGACTTTTCTGAATTTTAAACTGGACATATCTTTCAACTTCTAAAGTGAAATCTCAGTTTCTTACATCTGTTAGAAAGATATCGTCAAACAGATTTAGATATTTCTGGTTTCTTCCAATTCTGACTTAAAACGAATTCTGTATATTCATTTGAAATTTGAAATCGAATTATCGAACTACCGCGCCATTTTCAATTCCTTTTTATATATATAAATAAATATTTATATTCTATCGTCGAGCTATATAAATATATACGTTCGACTCTATTCAAAATAAATTGTTCGTCGATATTATTTAAAATAATTCATTTTAAATAATCTAAATTCGCAAAAATAGCCAAAATAAAAATTTTAAATTGGCTCGGATTTCTGGGTTATTACAAAAATTATTCCTTTGGACTGTATTTCCTGATTTCTTATTTCAAATAATTTGAAATACATATCTAGCTTTTATATCAAAGTAGATTTAACTTCAGGATCTCAAAAAAAATCTTTGGAAATATGAATTCCAAAATAAACGCATAAAGATAATTATGCAACCAAATATTGGGCTCCCCTTAGACAAGGCTACATGACTCACTTCACCAACTCGATATATATATATATATATATATATATATATATATATATATATATGCACCTCCCATCTAGGAGCAGGCTACACTGACAATGTACCATCCCACACTATCGGGGAAGACATACACCGCCCTCATCCACCACCATCCCCTGTGTTTTAGTCGTCCGGGTGACTCGCATCTTTAGCCACATACTAAATCATTTCATATCCCGAAGTATGGAAAATCATTTCACAACAAAATAATCACAAGTACTTTCAAATCTATAGTACTTTACATTAGCAATTCACACATATGATCAATCATTATTAATCACATAACCTTTGAGCTCATACACTCAAAGAAGGGTGTTAAGCAAGAGAATAAATTCCTCGCCAGCAAACGGATATATTACTAAAAGCAACTAATCGGCTACACGATCGTTGAACCACAATGTAAAACACATAATACTTTTCTAAATCATTTCGGAATTATCAGGTTTAGTCCTCGAAATCCTTTTTGTTTTATAAAACGTTTTTATAAAAAATTCCCTGTCCAAAATCGGGAATAACATTTCTTTTCACTTAAGAAAACACGTTTCAAAAATCATTCATTAATTTTGAAATGAAAAAAACAACATCGCAAAACACCTTATAGTCAAATCGTGAAGTATTTCACAAGGTGTAAGCACATAGATATTTTTACCCAACCCAATACTAAATGTAAAAACATATTTTGCTCATAAACTGGTCGAGCATAATCCAAATGATCAATCAATCACAATCCATATCAATAATCAAGTATATTTGGTTCAGTCACATTTCATGTTACAATAAAAGAGTATTTTATTGTCTACACATTTTCTACATTTCATGCTACAATAAAAAAGAGAATTTTATTGTCTACACATTTTTACATTTCATATGCCTACAATAAAAAGAATATTTTATTGTCTAGGCATCCTATGTTCAACATGACAAATAAAAAATAAGAAGTTTTATTTGCATAACAATTTCTATGTTTCTAATGCCAAATAAAAAGAAAATTTTATTTGCATAACAATTCCAATGTTTCTAATGCCAAATAAAAAGAAAATTTTATTTGCATAACAATTCCATTGTTTCTAATGAAAAATAAAAAGAATATTTTATTTGCATAACAATTCCAATGTTTCTAATGACAAATAAAAAGAATATTTTATTTGCATAACAAATTCTATGTTTCTAATAACAAATAAAAAGAAAATTTTATTTGCATAACAGTTCCAATGTTTCTAATGACAAATAAAAAGAATATTTTATTTGCATAACAATTCAAATGTTTCTAATGACAAATAAAAAGAATATTTTGTTTGCATAAAATTTCAATGTTTCTAATGACAAATAAATAGAATATTTTATTTGCATACAAATTCTATGTTTCTAATGACAAATAAAAAGAATATTTTATTCGCATAATTTTTATACATGTTTCTAATGTCAAATAAAAAGATAATTTATTTACATGACATGTTTCCAATGTTCTAATGACAAAATAAAAAGATAATTTATTTACATGACATGTTTCCAATGTTCTAATGACAAAATAAAAAGATAATTTATTTACCTGACATGTTTCCAATGTTCTAATGACAAAATAAAAAGATAATTTATTTACCTGACATGTTTCCAATGTTCTAATGACAAAATAAAAAGATAATGATTTATTTCCTACACAATACTATAAAATAAAAGTTATCTTCTTATTTGTATAACAACTTCCATATCTAACATGACAAATAAAAATCATTTTTTATTTGTATACAAATTTCAATATCTAACATGACATATAAAAATGAATATTTTTATTTGTATACAATTACAATATTTAACATGACAAAATAAAAATGAATATTTTTATTTGTTTACAATTCTAATATTTAACATGACAAATAAAAATGAATATTTTTATTTGTATACAATTTCAATATTTATATGCATAACTTTTTCTACATGTTTCTAATGTCAAATAAAAAGAAGTTTTATTTGCATAACTTTTTCTACATGTTTCTAATGACAAAAAAAGAAGTTTTATTTTACATGTCATTTTCTATGTTGCTAATGTCAAATAAAAGAAGAATTTTATTTAAATGCCATTTTCTATGTCGCTAATGTCAAATAAAAGAAGAAATTTATTCGCATGCCATTTTCTATATCGCTAATGTCAAATAAAAGAAGAATTTTATTTTCAACTATCCTATGTCCATGTATGACAAATAAAAATACGCATAGATTTTTTATATATTTCTATTGACAACTAAAAAGAATTAATTTTATGTGTACACAAATTCTACATTAACATGACAAATAAAAATGATATTTTTATTTGTATACAAATCTATTTTTAACATGACAAATATAAATGATATTTTTATGTGTATACATAATCCTACATTAATATAACAAATAAAAATGATATTTTTATTTGCATACAAATCTATTTTTAACATAACAAATAAAATGATATTTTTATGTTGTATACAAATTCCTACATTAATACGACAAATAAAAATGATATTTTTATTTGCATATAAATCTATTTTTAACATAACAAATAAAAATGATATTTTTATGTGGTATACAAATTCCTACATTAATATGACAAATAAAAATGATATTTTTATTTGTGTACAAATTTCAGCAATTCCATTAAATTCAATTAAATCAAGCAGATCACACCAAACAACATCAACCAATTCAAATCAAATCGCGTGCAACAACAAACTGAATTTAACAGCGTATATGTAAGAATTTCTAAACATGATAATAATTAATTAATTTTAATTATTTAAATAAGAAATCTCACAGTGCTTTTTATTCCTTCTGAATTTGTAGCTAGTTCCATTTCTGCTGTGGTCTGTTTCATTATGTAGATCAGGCAAAGACGGTTCTAACACATCGAAAATCATGCGATTCTATGGTCGTTAGAAGAAGTTATGGCCATTTATATATTAAACATTTTATTAATTTATTATATAATTTGATTTATCACTTAACCATTTAAAATTTAACACTTATTCATCATTTCCTTCTGTAGCCGATAAACCCAACGTCGACTTGAACCAACGACCGTCGCTCACGCCTAGTAGCCGCCGCCCCCAGATCGGAGTTCACAACCTCGAGCGCCATCCTCCGCTCCTCCCACGCCAGCAACTACGCGCATCTCGAGGGCTTGCATCGATCTGAAACCCGCTTTAAAGACAATGGCTTTGAGCCAAAAAAATCAAACTAACGACGCCTTTATTCTTCATCACTGCCGTTGAATAGCTTGAGCTCGTCGAGCTTAAATATTTTCCCTTTGGAGGTCATGAATTTTTTTGCTTGGATTTAGAGGAATTTGGGTGCGATTTTGGGAACATTTTGGCCATTCGTTCAAGTGCTGGCGGTTGGACATAGATAGGTCTAGGTTGGGGTTTTGATTATTTTAGGGTTATTTATAATAAAATATTATTAAATTCATTAATTCACAAAATAAAGCCCGTTAATTCCTAATACCCCAAACCCATCCCAACAAATGTTGCCCCAAGCAAAATACCCATATTCCGGACACAATGGACTAGGTCTCGTCAGCCCATTTGACCGTTTCAGCCTATTTTTCTTTAAATTAAAATATAAAACATTTTATTATTAAATTTGATCGTACATTTTAATTTACCGGGGCCACAGACTAACTCCAAAAATTCCCGAAAAATAAATCTAGCTATGTTTTGATGATACGGTCCTAAAGAAAAAATAATTTCATCCAATTTGGAGACCGTTTGAGAAATGGCCTTTTTCTGGTCGATCCAATTTGACTGAAATTGACAAAACACATTTTCTTTTGCCACGCTCACATATTACTTCCAAAAATTATGAAAATTGGAATCTAGCAATAATTTGACATTACGGATCCAACAAAAGTGGTTTTGTCGAAAACGGTGGTCGTTTGCAAAATGGCTATATATTATATTAAATTCCATAGCGACTATTCTGAATATTTAACTGGCCATAACTTTTTATTCCCTCTATGAAATTTCAATTTTTCACATCCGTTAGAAAGATATTTTTAAACAGATTCAAATACTTTTTGTTTTACTGAAATCCGATTTATTTGATTTCTGTACATTCAATTGAAACTTAAAATCGAATTTTCAAACTGCCGCGCCATTTTAGGCTCGTTATATAATTAAAATAAACTTATACATACTAACTTCGATTAAAAATAAATTTTTAGTCATTATTATTTAAAATAAATTATTTTAAATATCCAAAATCCATTAAAATAGCTAAAATAAAAAAATTAATTGGTTCTGAATCCCCGGTTTATTACACTCTAGTTGCTTGAAAATGATGGTAATGATGATTGCAACATCATCAATATTTATTTTTAGGTTTTGAAAGTGAGATATATATATATATATATATACAGTTCTAATTGCAAGATCAAGTGGATACTTAAAGTATTTCGAAATGTTGTAAATAACTAAATCTGATTTAAATAAATTCCAAAACATTTATCTAAGTAAGATTAAAAAATATGTATAACTTGATTTTATGTGTGTATATATATATTTTAGTTTCGGTCCTTTTCGGGGACGAAAAGATTTGAGTGGGGGAGATTGTAATAGCCTGATTTTTTTATAGACTAATGATTAATAATTTGATTAAAATTTAAAAAAATTAACATTTAATACTTCAATTTATTGTAAACTAAAGGAATTAATGCATTTAATTTTTTTTAATGAATAAAACTAAGTACCACTTAAACAGTGAAATTAAACAACTATCAAATTTGAATTTAATTATTAACTGACTCAATTTTTGTTATTTGCATTAAAGTAAATTTATAAAAATTTAAATTTAAATAATTAAATTAAATTAACGAATTAAATAATTTACCAAATCTATTGAAATATAAAACTTTCAGAAAAAGACTATTTTGATCAAAGGGTGGTAAAAAATTGAATTTAAGCTGAGATTTAAAATTGGTCAAAATTTGGATTTATCTTTTTTTAATGAATCTATACTGACTTCTGAGCATCTACCATTTTTCATTTCGTAAAAATTGAATCTACAAAAAGAAACACCAAAGATGATGACATTTGCCATGTGTATATTTATCCATAATTAATATATATGTTCCTCGACGTTCTCACTGGTATTAATACTGATTTGAATATGAATAGGTGAAATTAATTGGTGGGGACACTTAGTAATTGACACTAAACTTTTGGAAAATTGATGCTACCATCTAAATAAAAATTGATAAATTCATTTACATTTCTCTGCATCTCTCACTCTATTTATTTTTTTATAAACATTCCCTTGTCTTTCACTTTCCATGTCTAAATCTTATTCGGCATCTCAAATTCATAGAAAAAAAGTCAAATCAAACTTCAAAAGAAGAACGAAAATAAAAAAAAATCATTGTAAAAGAAAAACTAAAACAAACCAAAGTTGCAATTCCTCTCTCCTCTTCTTCTTCCCAAGTATTCATTCTCTTTGTAAAATCCTAGTCTTATCTTATAGATTCAGATCCACAGGTAATCTACCATTTATTTTGTTAATTTTATTCATTCTTTTACTTCTATAAATTTCTATATAAAATCCTAAATCATTTCAAAAACCCTATTTGTTTTCATGACGTGAAATTCGTTATCAAATTTGTGCAAATTCATTGTTTCAAAACATTACTTTTCTATTAAACTAGTTACTAAAATAGCAGATTTTGGTTCAACTATTAAAAATATAAAAACTAGAGAAAAAATTCAGAAGCTTCACATAATGAAATAATTTTAAAAACTAATACATTGAATTTTCAAAATATTATTTATTTTACATGAATTTATTAAATCTCACAGTGATTATATAATGAGATAAATATATAATAACAAGAAGACTGATTTTTCCAGTTGAAGTAATTATAATTGATATAGAAATGTATTTAAGAATAAGGTAACTTTTATAATATATATAAATATATGTGCTTTTATATAAATTAAGTATACACATTAATTTACATATATATATATTATTAATTAATATGACATCAAATCTAAATAGTTTTATTAGGATATATTGTTCGAATAAATGTGAATATGCACAAGAATAATATATTTATGCGTGTAGCCAATTAATATTATGAAATCTACATTGTCTAATGAGATCTTACCTAACTAGCTAAGCATAAATAACATATATATAAATAAGCAGATGCGCATGATCCATTAAATACTATAACATAATTATTTATTTGATGTATAAGTGTAATTTTACCTAAAACAAATGACTTCAAATGCATGTTGGAAGAATGAGATCCCTTCCTTTAGGGTTCTTTGATTTGTTAGATTTTAGTTTAGATTCATTAATCATTTTTACAATTGAATAAATCTAAATTTGGGATTTGATAATTTTTAAGGATCTATAAGTAGAATATGTTAGATTTCGTGATACAATATTTCCATTGTAGAAGATTTGGAGGATATTATTGATTATGGTGATATAATATTTCCATTTAGATTAGATTTGGGAAACAATGTTAACTTGAGTAATATAATATTTCTAACTACAGAAGATTTGGAAGATATCAGAAAATTTATTGCCTTTTTTGAAAATTAGATAAGGTAATAAATTACCTACATAAGTGAAAGAATATGAAGAAGTTTTTTTTGGGATATTGAAGTAAGAAGTTAATTCTCTGCTTGGTTTATTAACAAGGAATCTTATTAGGAGCAAATAAATTGGAGATTAAGTAGGAATTGATTTATAACCATAAATCAATTACGTCAACCTAAGTATTATTCCTTATATAAGGATAGCGATTAGGTAAATGTATGGATTATCTCTAAAAGTTGTACTTCTTCTTCCTCTCTATTGTCAGTCTTGTAGTATTTTCTTATTTAGAAACCTAAGGTTCCTAAGGTGTGTTTTTGGGAAACTTCTCCAATAGAATATTTGTCCATAAAGAAGATAAAGGAGGCAGCCAAAAGTTTAAGTCAAGTCAGGGTTATGGTCCTTTAGTAATGGTTGAATCAGAGAGAAAAGCGGACCAGATCACTTATTGCTTCTCACCAGATCAAGACCACCCATCACCCTTTACTCTATATTTTTTCACCCCTTATATCACATATCTCCAACCGGAATTATCCCCTAATATCAGGGGCTAGTAAACATAAAAGCCCAAGTAAATGTTTTTAGTTATATCCTACTCGATTCGTTATCAATATCTTATATCAATTAATATATTTTTAATCATAATAAATATATACAACAATATTTATTTCTCAAATCATGTTCATATTTTATAAATGTTAATTAATATAATTAACTTATAAAATTATAAACTAAGTTAATCATCTGGTTTAAAGAGAATTCATCATTTTGACTGTGTAACTCTAGAGTGTAAATTTGATCATCAATTAACATCGAAAGATTTGACTGTTAATGATCACACGTCACTTACTAGATAGTGTGGGCATAATGGCCAAATTATCGTATGTTTATTTTTTAGTATAATCCAATTTCTTTTTAATAAGCATCAATGAGTTGCAAGGTATTAAATATTGGTAATCACGACCAAGATCTTGAATGTGATCTTGTTTTCAAGGTCAAACAATTCAAAACTAAAATCGAATACATCTCGTTTCATCTAATTCTTGGGCGAAATATTCAAATATCAAATCGAGATCACGACTGAGATCGGTTTTAGATATCTGGTAGAAATGATGTGTTTCTGAATTTTACCTTTATAATGGATTGGGCTTAAAATACATGCCTTATTGTCTAATGTAACAACCCGGAATTTTGGAACCAATTTAAAAATTTTATTTTAGAAATTTTAATGGATTTTAATAGTTAAAATAATTTATTTTAAATAATAACGATTAAAAATTTATTTTAATTGAAGTTAGAACGAATTTTTTTAATTTAATTATAAAAGGAGTTTAAAATGCCGCGGCAACTTGAAAATTCGATTTCAAATTTCAATTGAATGTACAGGATTCAAAATAAAGCGAATTTTAGTAAAACCAAAAATATTTGAATCTTTTTAAAAATACCTTTTGTAACGACCCGGAATTTTGGGCCGAATTTAAATTTTTTATTTTAATCATTTTAATGGGTCTTTAATATTTAAAATAATTTATTTTAATCGAAGTTAAAACGAATAAATTTTAATTAAATTATAAAAGGAGTCAGAAATAGCGCGGTAGTTTTAAAATTTGAATTTTAACTTTGACTGACTATACAGGATGCAAAATAAATCGGATTTTAGCGAAACCAAAAATATTAGAATCTATTTAAAAATATCTTTCCAACGAATCCGAAAAATTGAAATTTCATAGCGGGAATCAAAAGTTATGCCCAAATCAAGATATCAGAAAAACACGGGAAAGTTTATATATATAGGACCCAAAACGCTACTTTTTACATACGAGTGAATTTGGACTCAAAACCACTTCCATTGAGTTCAAAATGATGTTTCTGCATTGTAAAAGTATATACACTTATATATTTTGAGTTTTGGAAATTATTCATATATAAAATATATTTTTAAATATAAAATATATACGCCTTGAAAAGTGAAGTTTTGCAAACGGTCTTCAAATTCAACGAAATTAATTTTGTTCGGTTCGTATCGTCGAAACAAAGCTAGAAATGATTTTTCTGGAATTTTTAGAATTAATATGTAATTATACTTGATTTTTCAGTGAAAACGGTTAATTTTCAGACTTTAAAAATTCATTATTAATTCATACGGACTGGGAAAATGACGAAACCAGTTTCTATAAATTCGTAATGTCAAGGAATATTTATGTTTCATTTTTCAATTACAATGGAATTCGTAGGTGTTAACACGATTTTTAAACTACGAAAAGCGGACAAAAAATGTGTTAATATATGTACATAAGGGTAATTGGGCCTAATTGAGTTTATAACCTACCTATATATTATCTTTTAACAACCATTAGCTGAACCCTAAGCATAACATAGCCACCTTCTTCTTCCTCTTTTAACAGCCATTATCAAAGCACGGATTCGCCGGGATGTAGCTTGAAAGACAGAAAGCTGATTTCGGTTATTTGTTCGCTGCGGGCCCCATGAAGAGAGATAGGTCGAGCGACTTCAGGAAGTGGTAGAGGGGAAGCATATGGTTCTTTTGGCAGTGGTGGCATGGTCTCAGGTGGCCGGAGTTGGTCGGAATGTCAATTTTACTGGAGGGATGCTGAAAACAGGACAGTCGCAAAGATGAGCAATTTCCCGTCGATCCGTGCATTTTCAGGCGAAGTGACCCAAACAGAGGTTGTTCGGGAGGTCGAGATCTAGCTACTGACAAAAATTGGTGGCATTTGGAGTACCGAGGCGGCCGAAGCACTGAGATGAACGGAAACTGCACTTTTCCGTTCAACTGCAGATCGTGGGCCCCACGTGGCGAACTGGAGGGTGGACCACCAGGCGTGGAAAGAGGGGGAGAAGCCGGAGAGAATGGTGCTAGTTTCGTGCAATTCCGACTTACGGTTTGGCCGTGACGAGCATTTTAAGTTCAGGGTGCTGTTGGGAAAAAAAGGTTAAGGGCTTAAACACGAAACATTTATTTAATTTTATGTTCAATGTTTATAACGCGATATCTATCACATTAACTACGCTCAATTCTGAGCAAGTTCAAAATTTGGGTAATTTTTACCATTTAAATTAATTATTTAACTTGGTCAAACTTCAAAAATTCATATCTTTTTGATACGAACTCGAAATCGCACGAAACAGGATTTGCTGCGATCGTGGCATCGAGAGCTTCGCGTAGACATCAATTTTGTCAACTTTAGAGTATGTTGGATTTTGGGCTAAAAATTGGGCCCAAACCGTCTATTATAGCCCGGCCAAGGTGGGAACTTTTATCTCACTCAAATTTCTGAATAATTATTTATTTTTAGTTAACTGTGTTGAAATTGTTTGTTGGAATGAATATTGAGTTGGATGAATATTGTGAATTGTTTAACATTTGAAATATGTGAGTATGGTGAATAATGTTATGTCATTTATGATATATAAAATTTGTTGACACTGCCATAACAAGTTTTCTGACTTGTCTATGTTGATTGGATGATCAATTTCCACACATCGTCCAAAAAGAACAATTAATAATGTATTATCTGAATTTGTGTTGGTTGAAACCCCACACGTGTCTTGGGTTGATATTTGAATACACGTCACCCTTGTATTTAGTTATAAATTGCACTTTGGCTGTTATGTGAATGGTTGACGTTATTATGGAATCAGTGCGATGTTTGAAATCCGTGTAATCAAATTACATGGAAATTGTGTGAGCCTCATTCCAATTTTGAGTTAAAGAATATTATAATCCAATATTCAATTAAAGAAACCAATGGAGGGTTTCCATGTTTTCAAAAGGGAAGGTATGTATTGGCAAAGTTACAATAAAAAGAGTGAATTGGAAAGATAACATTTTTATTAGTAAAAAAAATTACAATAAAAGATTAGAATTAAAAAGATACCCTTTTTAATTGTCAACATGTTAAATTAAGAAGATTTGTTGCAAAACTGAACATTTTGAAAAGATTAATATTATTGTTATCAATTTTGAATTAATGAATATTTTAATTTATACTCAATTAATGGAATTAATTGGTGTTGATTTAAATAGATTATATCTTTATTGTTTAAAAGTTATAATAAAGGAGATTTAATTATAAAGATTACATATTTACTGTCCACATGTTAAGATAAGAAAGTTTGATTTCGAAATTTGAACGTTTTGGAAAGATTACATTTATTCGTCATTATGTGGCAATAAATAGATTTGATTTCAAAATAAGACATTTTGGGAAGATTATTATTATAGTAATAATATGGAAAGTTAAGACATTTGAAATCACGTCATTTTAGAATTAAAGAATATTTAAAATTAAGATTCTTTAATGGAAAGGATATTTTCAAAGAGTGCGTTTTAGAAAAGTTAATTATAATTATAAAATTATAATTGTACTTGGGCACAAGGTTAGGTCACATTTGTGGTGGAAGTCTGCCCGAAACCAACCGGCTTATCCAGCAGCCACAAATGTTGGGCCTAATGTGAGAGGTCCAAGTGCTCAAATACGAATTGGGCCATGACACGAGGTTAATCCCAACTTGTGAAATAAGTCTGCCCGGAACCAACCGGCATATCCAGCATCCACAAGTCGTAGGCTTAATGTGGGAGGTCTGGCCCAGTGTAAAATATAAATGAATAAGATAATGGATGGAGCTATTTAATCTGTTTTAAATAGCAACACCATTTTAACCCGAACGTGTTTATCGATTTATTTTATACATTTTATAATGCATGTTTTAAAGAGCTAATTCCAAAATAAATATTTTGGAAATAATATTATTTTAATATGATAATAGATAGAATATTCAATTTGTATTTAAAATTGAAATAAAAGTTGGAATCGTTTTATAAACGAATTTATAAACATTTTAGAATAAAGTTTGAAAGGAAAATATTACATTTTTCAATGTAATAAAGTTGAAATGAAAATATTACATTTTTCAATGTAACAAAGACAGAATTGAAAATAAAGTTGAAATGAAAGTATTACATTTTTTAATGTAATAAAGTTGAAATGAAAGTATTACATTTTCCAATGTAATAAAGATTGAAATGAAAATATTACATTTTTCAATGTAATAAAGGTTGAACTAAAAAGATTACATTAAAAAGATTTCATTTTTATTTAAGATTGATTACATTAGAAAGAATACCTTTTTTTTAGTTAATTTGGTTCAAAAGAATGAAATAGATTCATTTTAATGTAAATATACGTTTCAATGTAAAAGAATGAGTGATTTATTTATTTTAACAAATTAATTAAAATAAATAAAAGGATTAAAGTGGTTTAAATAAAACCAAGATTTTCCAGTACATATATTGGAATGGATTTGAATGGAAATAATCTTCGGATTATTTCAGTATTGGATTTTGTGATTATACGGATAATATTGTGGGAATTTGGAAGATATTAATATCGTTATTCCCGATTTGATATACGTTAATTTTCAGAATTTGATATTGAACATAAATCGATATAATTTCTATTCAAAGCATGATATTTAATATCAGATTAAAATTTGGGTTTGTCGTTAATAGTGTCTTAGATAACACTGTTCTTAAACCCATTTGGGAAAGAATAAATCTTTTAATTAAGATTTAAATAAGATTTCCAATTATTAAACATAATTGAAATTAAGTGAAACTGACTTTTGGGTTGATTGCGAATAATGTTTTTAAATGACATTAGTTCTTTAAACCCGATTGACAGTGAAATTTAGATTGGTAATTCATAAATCTTTTAACTAAGATTTAGTGAAATATTCTAAAGAGAAGTTTCAATTTAACATATTAAATTGAAATACGATTTTGGGTTTATTGTGAATGATGTTTTTAAGCAACATTTGTTCTTTAACCCAGTTAAAGGCAAGATTATTTCTTGAAAGTTAAATAATCATTAAATAATGATTCTTGAAGATTAAAACTAAATATAGTTTTAATAAATCTTTAATTGGATTGAATGAGGATAAAAGTAATTAAATTTACTTAATTCAAGAAATGAACGATAATGGAGTACCACTAGTTTACTCCAAGCGGTAGTTAAATCTTTAATTAGATTTGATCGATAAAACTGTAATTAAGTTTACCGTAACACATTGGGTGTTAGATATGGAGTACCACCAATTTACTCCATGGGTTGTGTAGGTGGGGAATGGGATATTAATTAATGATTACTTCGGTAAGGCGTTAATCCCGACTAGTTGAATAAACCTTAATTTGGTTTAAATTAAAATCAAAGAATACTCTTGATTGGAATGAGACGTTGGTTGTGTTTTAAAGCACATGATTTTAAATTACGCAAATTATTCAGAAAGACCGGGTTTAACCCATTCTGAATAATTCATACGACGATTGAAGATCGATGATGAAGACGGTTATTGAAGACCGGGAAATTTCCATATCGAATGGATGATTATTGATATCTTGATTGGACCGTACACCCAAAATAAGGGAAAAATTGGTGATCATTCAGACGTATTTGAAGATCTACTGGATATGGTTTCGTTCAGACCCAGAACGGAATGATAAATGGATTGTGTGTCTGACATTGTATTCGTTGATCTCTATTTAATATATAGCTGTTTGGTGGCGGAGAATTTATTCTCTTGCTTAACACCCTGTTATATATCGATAGATGAATCAATGATATGGTATGGTCTGATAATGTGGCATGCTAAGATGCATATGATCAAGACTTTTATTGAAAAGCAGTGCCTTGTGGATGAAGACCAAAGCATAGCTTTTATATAGCGTCGCTTTGGATACAATGTGACTTCGCGGGCCTCACACACAACGGTATGATGGTGAATGATTTGTTTGATAATGTTCGGTTTGACCAATATACTTTATACGGATTTGGGGTCGGCCGATGGGCTAGGGTGGTCGCTCCACCCTAGAAGTGGGATAGGTCATTTCAGCTGAATCTCATGAGGATAGATCAGATTACTGCTCATCCAAAGTGCGTAGTATATGTATTTCGGTGTTTTCTCTTGTCGAGACGTAAGCCGTGGAGATAGATTCGCGATTGATCTTTCGAATCAGTAGCCATCATGATGGAATCCAATCTTCCAATACGATCTTACGGTTTTTAGTTGTATACTTATATGGTGACATAACATAGTATGCCGCTTACATAACATATTATGCCACCTAATTTTGATACTCTTATATTCGAAATTGTTTTCTACACTATGCACTCATAGTATAAAAGATGAATTTCGCGTATTAAGCATTTTTGACCATTATAAGGAAAAACTCTATCCTTCGGCGTACGTGCAAGGGGTTGAGTCTTATAACGGTTTCATTTTTCAAAAAAAAAAACATTTCGTTGTTTTATGCCCTGGTATTCTTGGGAGGAAACCCGTTCCGCGAAAGTGGTGTGGTCCCTTGATTTACCCAACTTTAAAAATTAAAGTTAATAACTGTTTTTGAGTTCTCACACCAGTCCCATGACTGACCTGGAGTTTATTGTTTTAACCTAAACTCTGGGTGCCCATATTTTCCACACGGGCAGCTAGTAGTTTTGGTTTTGCAGATATTATTTTCACAGGATCATGGTTTACAGCTGAGGCAATATTCGGAAAGCTCTGTATCCGTGTATTTCTTTCGGTTGTATTTGGTATTATTTTTCCGCTGCTATTTAAATGTAATTTTAAATCCCTGATACTGTACTTATCAAATGTGTAGTATTTATTCATACTCTATTATATTCTTGTTCTTTGATGTAATTGTTATAATCAGCAATAAAATGTTCTTCTGTTTTGTGTTCTGATGAGTGTTGTTCTCAAAGCAATCCGTACTTTCCTTACGGGGAAGTTTGGGTCGTCACATTTGATATCAGAGCCAGGTTTCGATCCAGGTTAAACAATTCACAATATTCATCCAACTCAATATTCAATCCAACAAACAATTTCAACACAGTTAACTAAAAATAAATAATTATTCTGTAACAACCCGAAAATCTGGGCCAGTTTAAAATTTTTATTTTGGTAATTTTAGCGAATTTTGAATACTCAAAATGGATTATTTTAAATAATATCAACGAGAAATTTATTTTGAATATAATTTGAACGTATATATTATATACGTCGTCGTTATAATACAAATATTTATATATAATTATAAATAGTAATTGAAAATGGCGTGGTAGTTCGATAATTCGATTTCAAACTTCAATTGAATGTACCGGGTGCAAAACAATCCGGATTTTAGTGAAACCACAAACATTAGGATCTAACTGATAATATCTTTCCAGCGAATTCGACCAATTGAAATTTCATAGCGGGAAACAAAAGATATGTCCAGTTGAAAATTCTGAATAGTCGCTATGGAATTCAGGCCCTTAAAAATTGCCATTTCGCAAATGACCTCGGATTTCGACGAAACCAGTTTTGTTGGGTCCGTGATGTCAAGTTATTGCTAGGTTTCAAATTTCATAATTTTTCAAATCAATATGTGAGCGTGGCAAAAGAAAACGCGTTTGACCAGTTTTAGTTGATTTTAATCGACTGGAAATTAGCCATTTTTCAAACGGTCTCAGAATTCGACGAAACTAGTTTTGTTAGGACCGTATCGTCAATACGAAGCTAGAAAATATTTTTCTGGAATTTTTCTAGTTAGTACGTGACCCCGGTAAATTGAAATGCGCGTTTAAATTCAATATATAGAAGAATATGTTGATTTTGACGAAAACTGATTGTAACAGCCGAATCAGCTTATGATACATATCCCATTGTGTTCGGAATGGGGGTAAAACGCTATGGACGACAGGCGGTGGGCCTCGTTTAGAGGTCGTATGTAAAAGTCAACTTTTTGAATTAAATAATTAAAAAAAAATTATCTCTCCTCCCCCTTCAAAACCGTTGGCCCCTCCCCCTCGATTTCATTTCAGAAGTAAATAAATAAATAAATAACCCGATCTCAAACCCGTCGCCCCCCCCCTTCACGCCGTGCCACCACCCGCCTCCTCCTCCTTCTTCTCCACCGCCTTCTCCTTCCTCTCCTCTTCAGACTTCGAGCGAAGCACCCCAATCCTCGAGTCGCGCGCCCGACGCTCCACTGAACCACCACCGCCCCTATCGGAACCCTACCCCACGGCCGCGCCTCCCCTCTCCAATCCACCACCCCTCCCGCCTCCGCCTCGCAGGACCCACGAACCCCCCCAGACCCGAAGCTGTAGCCCCAAACCTCCAAGACCGAACCCCTAGCTTCGCCTGCGCCCTACCCCGACTCCGGCGAGCCACCTCTGGCCGCCCCCACTCCAGCGCTAAAACAGCCCCCTCGCCTCCTCTGTTGAAACCAACGTGGAAACCCCTTCTCCTCCGAAGCAAAGTAAGTTCTCTTTTCTTACTTTGTTTATTTCTTCTAGCTAAGAAAAGAAATACGAATTTTATTAGAGGAAAAAAAAAACTGACTTTTCTTATGCAATATCATTATAAAAGGCGTGATTTTTCTTATGTAATCAACATGGAAAAGACATGATTTTTGTGATAAGGAGAACTTGATTTTAAACATGAAAGCTTAGATTTTTATTATTATTAGGAAAATTTGATTTGAAAAATAAATTTTCTTTGATATCAAGAATGTGTTTTTCTTGGTTTTTATTAATAGAAAAGACTCGATTTTTATGTATGGATTGGCGATATAAAAATATTTTTAGTTAGCTAAAGATATAAATTTTATCGTATATATAAAATCATATTTTGAATAGGATGGGAAAAGATTTCACCATTGTCTGGAAAAAAAATTAGATTTTTCTATATTGAATAGCGTAGTAAAAATATGATTTTTCTATATTGAATAGCGTAGTAAAAATATGATTTTTCTATATTGAATAGCGTAGTAAAAATATGATTTTTCTATATTGAATAGCGTAGTAAAAATATGATTTTTCTATATTGAATAGCGTAGTAAAAATATGATTTTTCTATATTGAATAGCGTAGTAAAAATTCGATTTTTATATATTGAATAACGAAGTAAAAATTCGATTTTTACCTATGTAGCGGCTACGGGCGACAAAGATGACAAAATGCGATAACGACGAAGATTGAATTGTCGTGAAGTTGGATAGCTTTCTGTGAGAACTTATCACTCTTTAATTTAATTTTCTAGTTATATATATATATATACTAGGATGCAGACGGTGTTTAGTAGCACCCGACACCCGTCATCCACAGACCATGGATGGCTTGTTTGTTTAATTGTTTGATTGTATAGTTGGTTATATTATTTGGTTTGAATTGAATTGTTTGGTGAAATGAAATTGATTTGATTGATGTGTGAATGGTGTGGGCCTTCACTAGACCGGGGATAAGGCTAGGCCTTGTCCCGTTTCTAGTATCGTGCCGTTATGTCGTCGAAATTTTCTAAAAATAAGTTAGAGAAATAAAGATAACATTTTATTTAATAAATGAACAGAATGAAAATTCATGTGTTAAAATAAAATATTGGATCGTTAAAAATATAATTTTTAACGTGAATGTGAATAAATAAATATTCCTTTACAAACCGGACGGTTTGTTTATGTACACCTATTTGAAGGACATTGATTGGGACGATAAATTTTACACATCGCCCAACTGCACAAATAAAAATCTGTGTTTGATTGCTTGAAAACCCCACACGGGTATTGGGATGATATTTGACGTACACTAATCCCGATTGTTTAGTTGTATGTCGATCGATGGATTGACAAGCTGTTATAAGCGTTGAATATTTATCTTTGATGCTTATACAGTGTAGAATGCACTTTGGATGATGGTTGATTATTCATCGTTGTTGATATATACATGTGTTGTAGAAAATCCATATAATTAACATTATATGGTAATTGATTGGGCCTCATTCCAATTTAGAAGAAAAGAAATATTCGAAAAGAAATATTTGAAATAGAAATATTTGAAATAGAAATATTTGAAATAGAAATATTCAAAGTGGAATATTTGAAAATATCAATATATGAAGCCGTGTTGATTAGATTGACGCCATTTTGACGTGAACGATATTTATATCGATTTTATTCATTTTAAAATGAATATTGAAAAGTGATTTCGAAATCGAATATTTTGAAATGAAATTTGAATTAAATTGAATAGAAAACGAATTCGAATTGAATATATAACGAATTTGATTTCAATTGAGTATATAACGAATTTGATTTCAATTGAATATATGACGAATTCGAATTGAATTGAATAGAAAACAAATCTGAATTGAATTGAATTCAATTGAAAACGAATTGAAATAGAATTGAAATCAATTTGAACTGAAATCAAATAGAAGTGAATGTAGAAAGAATTTATAAGGGAAAATTCAATTTTGATTTGAATTAGAAATAAAGGTTGAAATTGTTTTTGAAACAAATTTGAAATGATTTATAAAATTCGTTTTAAAAAGGAAATCGACGATATATATATAATATATATATATATATTATATATATAATGGCCTGAATAGAACGCGCCGCGCCGCGGCAGTTCGTGAATTTCGACCATTTATTTCAAACGGACATTACGGGAGATCCGACCGTCGGATCCTCTTAAAACCGGAACCGTTGGGTTCGTATCGAAAAGAGCATTCTAACGAATATTAGAAATTTGAAATCTAACGGTTAGATTTGGAATTATGTCCAAATCAAATTTGGAAAAGGTCGCTGTAAGTGCAGTTCGATGGCCATTGGTGGAAATCGACTGTACGAGCCTTGATAAAATTATTAAAAATAGTAATAATTTGTGTAAAATCATAAGAAATGATTTAGAAAGAATTGGGATGAAAAACTCCATATTTGAAAAGATAAAAATAGATTTTTATCGAAATGAACTAGTTTTGAACTAGAATTATAATTCTATTTATTTTTAAATAAATTGAATTTGAAAAGGGTTTTAAAAATAACCAAAATTTCCAATGATTGCATTGGAGTGGATTTGAATCGAAATTGTCTTCGGAATATTTCGATGTTTGAATTCGTGATTATACAGGTGTTGTTATGGAAATTTGAAAGATATTTATTTATATCGTTATTTCCAATACAACATTTGTTAATCGTATATTTTGATATTGAATATAAGCCGATATATTTTCTATTCAGAGCCTTGTATTGAATATCAAATGTGATTTGGGTTTGTCGTGAATGGTGTCTTCACTAACACTGTTCTTGAACCCAGTTGAGAAAAGATTAAATCTTTTTATTTAGATTTAATGAAGTGTACCAATTAAATGATAATTAATTGGAATTGAATTCGAATTGATTTTTGGGTTTATCGTGAGCAGTGTTTTAAATAACACTCGTTCTTTAACCCGATAATTAATGAATGTGATTTTGGGTTTATCGTGAACCATGTTTTAAATAACACTGATTCTTTAACCCAGTTAGCGATTAAAACTAAGTGGAGTTTTAATGAATCTTTAATTAGATTGAAAAGATCGAGAATGGAGTATCACCAGTTTTGCTCCAGGCGATAGTTAAATCTTTAATTGGATTTGAATGTGAAATGGTAATTGAATTTACCGATAACACCGTGGTGTTAGATATGAAGTATTACCCGTTTTACTTCATGGGATGAATAGGTTGGGATTGGGAAATTAAAACAAATGATTACTTCGGTAAGGTTCATTAATCTCGACTAGTTGAATCGAAATTCAGAAGGAGATTAGAGAATAAATTCAAGGAATTTATCCTGGATAAAATTAATGGGAACTTTTCCCTATGAATGTGAAATTTAGAAACTAACTGTCGGTTAGCCAAGCAGAATGGTTTTCTGGATATTGATCTGATGTTGGTTTCGGCCTTCGGGGTTAATATTTGGGGAATTGTTCTCTTGTTAATTTATGGTTAGTGACTGATGAATTGGAATGAGGCGTATGTTGTGTTTGAGTAACACTTATTTAAAATATACGCGAGTTATTCGGGAAGACCGGGTTTATCCCATTCTGAATAACTGATACGACGATAAGTCGAAGATGAAGACGATGGTCGAAGACCGGAGGTCTTCACGTCGTTTGGGTAATAACTGATGATCTTGATTGGGCTGTACACCCAAGAAGATGGAAACAGTTGGTGATCGTCCAGACGTACTTGGAGATCGATGGATATGCGGGGTACTAGGTGCCTCCGGTTTCGTTCAGACCCAGAACGAACTTGTAAATGGACTGTGTGTCTGACATTGGATTTTAGTCCGTGTGATTGATCTCTATTAAATATATATCTGGTTGGCGGCGGAGAATTTATTCTCTTGCTTAACGCCCTTCTCTGTGACATACGAGCTCAGAGGTTATATATTGATGGATATCAAACGCATGGAGTGAATTGCCTGTGTGGCATGCCTAAGTGGCAATTGATCGAGGCTTCTGTTGAAAAGCAAAGTCTTGTGGTGATGATCAAAGCATGGCCTTTTTGGCGTAGCTTTGTGTAACGTTTACTTCGCGAGTTTCGCACCCCGGTTGTGAACCAAAAACGGGAGAGGACAGGGAGGGCATGCGTTTCTTTCTAGCTAGGGTGGTGTCAGTGACCTACCAGCCCTGACATTTATATACTTTTCACCTGTGTGGTTGTTGCTGTTGCGAGGCGCCTCGGTTAGATCGGACGATCCGGGTCCGATGGAGCCATTCGTTGGCTCATTTACGCCCCAAAGGGCGGGGAAACGCAGTGTTCAGGCATTTTAATCCACATCGGTGGACCGGCCCTGACGATCCAAGGGCCCACCTGAGTCTGGGTCCTAAGGCTCGGGCTAGACAGTCTCGAATCGGTTGAGGACTATCTTTTGCCTCGGTTCATAGTGGGAAATCGAATTTCCAAATACGTGACTTTGCTATTTTTATTGTATAACCTATATATGGGGACATAGTGGTATGGGGCATTAATGCCGCCTATGATTGATACTTATGATTTGAAGTTGTTTTATACACTATACACTTATAATAGTATCAAATGATTTCTTTTGAACGTATCAAGCATTCTTGGCTATTATAAGGTAAAAACCCTATCCCCCGGCTTGCGTTGCATTGTGTGATAGGACCTGGGTCTTATAATAGCTTCATTTTTCTTTATTTAGCATTGCGCTGTTGTTTTATGCACCGGTATTCTTTGGAGGAAACCCATTCCGTGTTATACGGCGTGGTCCCTTGATTTACCTAACTTTAAAAATAAAGATTAATGACTGTTTTAGTTCTCACACCAGTCACATGACTGACCTGGAGTTTATTGTTTTAACCTAAACTCTGGGTGCCCTTATTTTGACACGGGCAGCTAGTAGTTTTGGTTTTGCAGATTTATATTCACAGGATCCTGGTTTACAGCTGGAACGATATCCGGAAAGCTTTGTATCCGTATATCTCCTTCTAGTTGTGTATTGTATTATTTTCCGCTGCTATGTAATTTATTGTAATCTCTGATATTTCTGTGTAATATGTGTTTGTTTATACTCTGTATATTCTTGTAATCTGATGCCTTGTTGTAATATACAATGAAATGTTCTTTTGTATGCGTTCTATTTTGTCATGTTCTCAAACGATAGGGCGTTTCGAACGGTCTGGGTCGGTTTAGCGACTGGTTTGGACCGGGCGAAATTCCTTTTCGTTACAGTTGGTATCAGAGCTTTGGTTTACAAAGCTCAGAGAATAAGGCACATTAGAACCATACGAAAGAATTCATCTGATGTTGGATTAGTAATATCCAATGAGAGTGACTCGTTAGAGATAGGATCAGTAGTATCCTAGAACGAGTGTGAAGAGTATATTCTTTTCAAATGAAAACAATTTTGTTTGAAAATACAAATCAAATATTCGTATTTGATTATTTATTTGTATTGATTTGGACAGTCCAGTATATAAAGAATTTGCATATACGCCCTGCAAACGTATATTCGAAGTTTTAATATACTGAATAGATATAGAGTCACATTCTAGACACCTGGGGATAACTCTGATGATGTGGCCACATCATCAGTATTTATATTCGTGTTTCGAAGGTGTGACTTCTATATATTTCCATTAGACTGGTGTGAGAACCAAAATATAGCTAGAATACATTGTTGTGATTTGGCATCAAAAACATGATTTTTGTATATGTATCAAAGTTATGAATTTGAAACGTTAATCCACTAATTGATTGAGGTTTGTGTTGTTTGTTCATTTGTTTGATAATTTTGAACCATTTCGCCTAATTGAATCAAATATTGAATTGTATTGAAATTTGGTCGCATTTACTTGCATATACTTGTACTTACATTGAACAGGTCATAGCAAGGAGGCTAGAGCAAAGAATAAAATTTGTTTGCCCGACAAATAGGTACATGTTTACTATATAATTTACTGTTTTGTTTGGGTGATGATGATTTTATGAGCCTATTGGCTAGCCGCTTGACTTTTTCTTTTTGAGATTAGAAGGACCGGGGAAGCTATTTGAAATTCCCCGATGCTCCCGTTGCAGGGGAGGGTATGGCGAAATTTTTCGAAAATTTAGGGTGTTAGCCAAATTTTTGAAAATTTGAAAATTCTCAGAAACTGAAAAGTTAGAGAATGGAAGCCAGATCGAACATAGAGTTGAATGATCAAACCACTTTCGACTTTGTTCCTTTTCGGGGACGAAAAGTTTTAAGTGGGGGAGATTGTAACAACCCGAAAATCTGGGCCAGTTTAAAATTTTTATTTTGGCAATTTTAGCGAATTTTGAATACTCAAAATGGATTATTTTAAATAATATCAACGAGAAATTTATTTTGAATATAATTTGAACGTATATATTATATACGTCGTCGTTAGAATACAAATATTTATATATAATTATAAATAGGAATTGAAAATGGCGCGGTAGTTCGATAATTCGATTTCAAACTTCAATTGAATGTACCGGGTGCAAAACAATCCGGATTTTAGTGAAACCAAAAACATTAGGATCTAATTGATAATATCTTTCCAACGAATTCGACCAATCGAAATTTCATAGCGGGAATCAAAAGATATGTCCAGTTGAAAATTCTGAATAGTCGCTATGGAATTCAGGCCCTTAAAAATAGCCATTTGGCAAATGACCTCGGATTTCGACGAAACCAATTTTGTTGGGTCCGTGATGTCAAGTTATTGCTAGGTTTAAAATTTCATAAATTTTCAAATCAATATGTGAGTGTGGCAAAAGAAAACGCGTTTGACCAGTTTCAGTTGATTTTAATCGACTGGAAATTAGCCATTTTGCAAACGGTCTCAGAATTCGACGAAACTACTTTTGTTAGGACCGTATCATCAATACGAAGCTAGAAAATATTTTTTTGGAATTTTTCTAGTTAGTACGTGACCCCGGTAAATTGAAATGCGCGTTCAAATTCAATATATAGAAGTATATGTTGATTTTGACGAAAACAGATTGTAACAGCTGAATCAGCTTACGATACATATCCCATTGTGTTCGGAATGGGGGTAAAACGCTATGGACGACAGGCGATGGGCCTCGTTTAGAGGTCGTATGTAAAAGTCAACTTTTTGAATTAAATAATTAATTTTTTTTTTTATCTCTCCTCCCCCTTTAAAACCGTTGGCCCCCCTCGATTTCATTTCAGAAGTAAATAAAAAAAAAACCGATCTCAGACCCGTCGCCCCCCCTTCACGCCGTGCCACCACCCGCCTCCTCCTCCTTCTTCTCCACCGCCTTCTCTTTCCTCTCCTCTTCAGACTTCGAGCGAAGCACCCCAATCCTCGAGTCGCGCGCCCGACGCTCCACTGAACCACCACCGCCCCTATCGGAACCCTACCCCACGGCCGCGCCTCCCCTCTCCAATCCACCACCCCTCCCTCCTCCGCCTCGCAGGACCCACGAACCCCCCCCCCCCCCCAGACCCGAAGCTGTAGCCCCAAACCTCCAAGACCGAACCCCTAGCTTCGCCTGCGCCCCACCCCGACTCCGGCGAGCCACCTCTGGCCGCCCCACTCTAGCGCTAAAACAACCCCCTCGCCTCCTCTGTTGAAACCAACGTGGAAACCCCTTCTCCTCCGAAGCAAAGTAAGTTCTCTTTTCTTACTTTGTTTATTTCTTCTAGCTAAGAAAAGAAATGCGAATTTTATTAGAGGAAAAAAAACTGACTTTTCTTATGCAATATCATTATAAAAGGCGTGATTTTTCTTATGTAATCAACATGGAAAAGACATGATTTTTGTGATAAGGAGAACTTGATTTTAAACATGAAAGCTTAGATTTTTATAATTATTAGGAAAATTTGATTTGAAAAATAAATTTTCTTTGATATCAAGAATGTGTTTTTCTTGGTTTTTATTAATAGAAAAGACTCGATTTTTATGTATGGAATGGCGATATAAAAATATTTTTAGTTAGCTAAAGATATAAATTTTATCGTATATATAAAATCATATTTTGAATAGGATGGGAAAAGATTTCACCTTTGTCTGAAAAAAAATTAGATTTTTCTATATTTAATAGCGTAGTAAAAATATGATTTTTCTATATTGAATAGCGTAGTAAAAATATGATTTTTCTATATTGAATAGCGTAGTAAAAATATGATTTTTCTATATTGAATAGCGTAGTAAAAATATGATTTTTCTATATTGAATAGCGTAGTAAAAATATGATTTTTCTATATTGAATAGCGTAGTAAAAATATGATTTTTCTATATTGAATAGTGTAGTAAAAATTCGATTTTTATATATTGAATAACAAAGTAAAAATTCGATTTTTACCTATGTAGCGGCTACGGGTGACAAAGATGCGATAACGACGAAGATTGAAGTGTCGTGAAGTTGGATAGCTTTTTGTGAGAACTTCTCACTCTTTAATTTAATTTTCTAGTTATATATATATATATATATATACTAGGATGCAGACGGTGTTTAGTAGCACCCGACACCCGTCATCCACAGACCATGGATGACTTGTTTGTTTAATTGTTTGATTGTATAGTTGGTTAGATTATTTGGTTTGAATTGAATTGTTTGGTGAAATGAAATTGATTTGATTGATGTTTGAATGGCGTGGGCCTTCACTAGACCGGGGATAAGGCTAGGCCTTGTCCCGTTTCTAGTATCGTGCCGTTATGCCGTCGAAATTTTCTAAAAATAAGTTAGAAAAATAAAGATAACATTTTATTTAATAAATGAACAGAATGAAAATTCATGTGTTAAAATAAAATATTGGATCGTTAAAAATATAATTTTTAACGTGAATGTGAATAAATAAATATTCCTTTACATACCGGACGGTTTGTTTATGTACACCTATTTGAAGGACATTGATTGGGACGATAAATTTTACACACCGCCCAACTGCACAAATAAAAATCTGTGTTTGATTGCTTGAAAACCCCACACGGGTATTGGGATGATATTTGACGTACACTAATCCCGATTGTTTAGTTGTATGTCGATCGATGGATTGACAGGCTGTTATAAGCGTTGAATATTTATCTTTGATGCTTATACAGTGTAGAATGCACTTTGGATGATGGTTGATTATTCATCGTTGTTGATATATATACATGTGTTGTAGAAAATCCATATAATTAACATTATATGGTAATTGATTGGGCCTCATTCCAGTTTAGAAGAAAAGAAATATTCGAAAAGAAATATTTGAAATAGAAATATTTGAAATAGAAATATTTGAAATAGAAATATTTGAAATAGAAATATTCAAAGTGGAATATTTGAAAATATCAAAATATGAAGCCGTGTTGATTAGATTGACGCCATTTTGACGTGAACGATATTTATAACGATTTTATTCATTTTAAAATGAATATTGAAAAGTGATTTCGAAATCGAATATTTTGAAATGAAATTTGAATTAAATTGAATAGAAAACGAATTCGAATTGAATATATACCGAATTTGATTTCAATTGAGTATATAACGAATTTGATTTCAATTGAATATATGACGAATTCGAATTGAATTGAATAGAAAACGAATCTGAATTGAATTGAATTCAATTGAAAACGAATTGAAATAGAATTGAAATCAATTTGAATTGAAATCAAATAGAAGTGAATGTAGAAAGAATTTATAAGGGAAAATTCAATTTTGATTTGAATTAGAAATAAAGGTTGAAATTGTTTTTGAAACAAATTTGAAATGATTTATAAAATTCGTTTTAAAAAGGAAGTCGACGATATATATATAATATATATATATATTATATATATAATGGCCTGAGTAGAACGCGCTGCGCCGCGGCAGTTCGTGAATTTCGACCATTTATTTCAAACGGACATTACGGGAGATCCGACCGTCGGATCCTCCTAAAACCAAAACCGTTGGGTTCATATCGAAAAGAGCTTTCTAACGAATATTAGAAATTTGAAATCTAACGGTTAGATTTGGAATTATGTCCAAATCAAATTTGGAAAAGGTCGCTGTAAGTGAAGTTCGATGGCCATTGGTGGAAATCGACTGTACGGGCCTTGATAAAATTATTAAAAATAGTAATAATTTGTGTAAAATCATAAGAAATGATTTAGAAAGAATTGGGATGAAAAACTCCATATTTGAAAAGATAAATATAGATTTTTATCGAAATGAACTAGTTTTGAACTAGAATTATAATTCTATTTATTTTTAAATAAATAAATTGAATTTGAAAAGGGTTTTAAAAATAACCAAAATTTCCAATGATTGCATTGGAGTGGATTTGAATCGAAATTGTCTTCGGAATATTTCGATGTTTGAATTCGTGATTATACAGGTGTTGTTATGGAAATTTGAAAGATATTTATTTATATCGTTATTTCCAATACGACATTTGTTAATCGTAGATTTTGATATTGAATATAAGCCGATATATTTTCTATTCAGAGCCTTGTATTGAATATCAAATTTGATTTGGGTTTGTCGTGAATGGTGTCTTCACTAACACTGTTCTTGAACCCAGTTGAGAAAAGATTAAATCTTTTTATTTAGATTTAATGAAGTGTACCAATTAAATGATATTTAATTGGAATTGAATTCGAATTGATTTTTGGGTTTATCGTGAGCAGTGTTTTAAATAACACTCGTTCTTTAACCCGATAATTAATGAATGTGATTTTGGGTTTATCGTGAACCATGTTTTAAATGACACTGATTCTTTAACCCAGTTAGCGATTAAAACTAAGTGGAGTTTTAATGAATCTTTAATTAGATTAAAAAGATCGAGAATGGAGTATCACCAGTTTTGCTCCAGGCGATAGTTAAATCTTTAATTGGATTTGAACGTGAAATGGTAATTGAATTTATCGATAACACCGTGGTGTTAGTTATGAAGTATTACCAGTTGTACTTCATGGGATGAATTGGTTGGGATTGGGAAATTAAAACAAATGATTACTTCGGTAAGGTTCGTTAATCTCGACTAGTTGAATCGAAATTCAAAAGGAGATTAGAGAATAAATTCAAGGAATTTATCTTGGATAAAATTAATGGGAACCTTTTCCCTATGAATGTGAAATTTAGAAACTAACTGTCGGTTAGCCAAGCAGAATGGTTTTCTGGATATTGATCTGATGTTGGTTTCGGCCTTCGGGGTTAATATTTGGGGAATTGTTCTCTTGTTAATTTACGGTTAGTGACTGATGAATTGGAATGAGGCGTATGTTGTGTTTGTGTAACACTTATTTAAAATATACGCGAGTTATTCGGGAAGACCGGGTTTATCCCATTCTGAAAAACTGATACGACGATAAGTCGAAGATGAAGACGATGGTCGAAGACCGGAGGTCTTCACGTCGTTTGGGTAATTACTGATGATCTTGATTGGGCTGTACACCCAAGAAGATGGAAACAGTTGGTGATCGTCCAGACGTACTTGGAGATCGATGGATATGCAGGGTACTAGGTGCCTCTGGTTTCTTTCAGACCCAGAATGAACTTGTAAATGGACTGTGTGTCTGACATTGGATTTTAGTCCGTGTGATTGATCTCTATTAAATATATATCTGTTTGGCGGCGAAGAATTTATTCTCTTGCTTAACGCCCTTCTCTGAGACGTACGAGCTCAGAGGTTATATATTGATGGATATCAAACGCATGGAGTGAATTGCCTGTGTGGCATGCCTAAGTGGCAATTGATCGAGGCTTCTGTTGAAAAGCAAAGTCTTGTGGTGATGATCAAAGCACGGCCTTTGTGGCGTAGCTTTGTGTAACGTTTACTTCGCGAGTTTCGCACCCCGGTTGTGAACCAAAAACAGGAGAGGACATCAGGGAGGGCATGCGTTTCTTTCTAGCTAGGGTGGTGTAAGTGACCTACCAGCCCTGACATTTATATACTTTTCACCTGTGTGGTTGTTGCTGTTGCGAGGCGCCTCGGTTACATCGGACGATCCGGGTCCGATGGAGCCATTCGTTGGCTCATTTACGCCCCAAAGGGCGGGGAAACGCAGTGTTCAGGCATTTTAATCCACATCGGTGGATCGGCCCTGACGATCCAAGGGCCTACCTGAGTCTGGGTCCTGAGGCTCGGGCTAGACAGTCTCGAATCGGTTGAGGACTATCTTTTGCCTCGGTTCATAGAGGGAAATCCAATTTCCAAATACGTGACTTTGCGATTTTGATTGTATAACCTATATATGGCGACATAGTGGTATAGGGCATTCATGCCGCCTAGGATTGATACTTATGATTTGAAGTTGTTTTATACACTATACACTTATAATAGTATCAAATGATTTCTTTTGAACGTATCAAGCATTCTTGGCTATTATAAGGTAAAAACCCTATCCCCCGGCTTGCGTTGCATTGTGTGATAGGACCTGGGTCTTATAATAGCTTCATTTTTCTTTATTTAGCATTGCGCTGTTGTTTTATGCACCGGTATTCTTGGGAGGAAACCCGTTCCGTGTTATACGGCGTGGTCCCTCGATTTACCTAACTTAAAAAATAAAGATTAATAACTGTTTTAGTTCTCACACCAGTCACATGACTGACCTGGAGTTTATTGTTTTAACCTAAACTCTGGGTGCCCTTATTTTGACACGGGCAGCTAGTAGTTTTGGTTTTGCAGATTTATATTCACAGGATACTGGTTTACAGCTGGAACGATATCCGTAAAGCTTTGTATCCGTATATCTCCTTCTAGTTGTGTATTGTATTATTTTCCGCTGCTATGTAATTTATTGTAATCTCTGATATTTCTGTGTAATATGTGTTTGTTTATACTCTGTATATTCTTGTAATCTGATGCCTTGTTGTAATATACAATGAAATGTTCTTTTGTATGCGTTCTATTTTGTCATGTTCTCAAACGATAGGGCATTTCGAACGGTCTGGGTCGGTTTAGCGACTGGTTCGGACCGGGCGAAATTCCTTTTCGTTACATATTCAGAAATTTGAGTGAGATAAAAGTTCTCACCTTGGCCTGGCTGTAATAGATGGTTTGGGCCCAATTTTTAGCCCAAAATCCAACATGCTCTAAAGTTGACAAAATTGATGTCTACGCGAAGCTCTCGATGCCACGATCGCAGCAAATCCTGCTTCGTGCGATTTCGAGTTCGTATCAAAAAGATATGAATTTTCGAAGTTTGACCAAGTTAAATAATTAATTTAAATGGTAAAAATTACCCAATTTTTCAACTAGTTCAGAATTGAACGTAGTTAGTGTCATTGCGAAGATCTCGTCGCCACGATTCCAGCATATCTGAAATCTTCATATTTCGACCTCGTATGTGATAGATATCGCGTTATAAACATTGAACATAAAATTAAATAAATGTTTCGCGTTTAAGCCCTTAACCTTTTTTTTTCCCAACAGCACCCTGAACTTAAAATGCTCGCCACGACCAAACCGTAAGTCGGAATTGCACGAAACCAGCGCCATTCTCTCCGGCTTCTCCCCCTCTTTCCACGCCTGGTGGTCCCCCCTCCAGTTCGCCACGTGGGGCCCACGATCTGCTGTTGAATGGAAAAGTTCAGTTTCCGTTCATCTCAGTGCTGCGGCCGCCTCGGTACTCCAAATGCCACCAATTTTTGTCTGTAGCTAGATCTCGACCTCCCGAAAAACCTCTGTTTGGGTCACTTCGCCTGAAAATGCACGGATCGACGGGAAATTGCTCATCTTTGCGATTGTCCTGTTTTCAGCATCCCTCCAGTAAAATTGACATTCCGGCCAACTCCGGCCACCTGAGACCATGCCACCACTGCCAAAAGAACTGTATGCTTCCCCTCTACCACTTCCTGAAGTCGCTCGACCTATCTCTCTTCATGGGGCCCGCAGCGAACAAATAACCGAAATCAGCTTTCTGTCTTTCAAGCTACATCCCGGCGAATCCGTGCGACGATAGGTCTTGAATTTTTTGTGGTAGATAGAGGATAAGAAGATGAACAAAACCCGGAAAGGGTTTGGTATGGTTTTGTTCTGATGGAGAGATATAAATTATTTTATTTTCAAGGGCTAATTTGTAAAATAAATTTTAGAGGAGGCAGCCGCCGTGGAATAGAGGAAGAAGAAGGTGGCTATGTTATGCTTAGGGTTCAGCTAATGGCTATTAAAAGATAATATATAGGTAGGTTATAAACTCAATTAGGCCCAATTACACTTATGTACATATATTAATACATTTTTTGTCCGCTTTTCGTAGTTTAAAAATCGTGTTAACATCTACAAATTCCATTGTAATTGAAAATTGAAACATAAATATTCCTTGACATTACGGATTTAAAGAAACTGGTTTCGTCATTTTCCCAGTCTGTATGAATTAATAATGAATTTTTAAAGTATGAAAATTGACCGTTTTCACTGAAAAATCAATTATAATTACATATTAATTCTAAAAATTCCAAAAAAATCATTTCTAGCTTTGTTTCGACGATACGAACCGAACAAAATTAATTTCGTTGAGTTTGAAGACCGTTTGCAAAACTTCACTTTTCAAGGCGTATATATTTTATATTTAAAAATATATTTTATATATGAATAATTTCCAAAACTCAAAATATATAAGTGTTTATACTTTTTCAATGCAGAAACATCATTTTGAACTCAATGGAAGTGGTTTTGAGTCCAAATTCAATCGTATGTAAAAAGTAGCGTTTTGGGTCCTATATATATAAACTTTCCCTTGTTTTTCTGATATCTTGATTTGGACATAACTTTTGACTCCCGCTATGAAATTTCAATTTTTGGATTCGTTGGAAAGATATTTTTAAATAGATTCTAATATTTTTGGTTTCGCTAAAATCCGATTTATTTTGCATCCTGTATAGTCAGTCAAAGTTAAAATTCAAATTTTAAAACTGCCGTGCTATTTCTAACTCCTTTTATAATTTAAATAAAATTTATTCGTTTTAACTTCGATTAAAATAAATTTATAGTCGTTATTATACAAAATAAATTATTTTAAATATTAAAGACCCATTAAAATGATTAAAATAAAAATTTTAAATTCGGCCCAAAATTCCGGGTCGTTACATCTTTTCAACGAATCTGAAAAATTGAGATATCTATTTAACATGATCCTGGATTACGGCTGGAGCTATATTCGGAAAGCTTTTCCGCTACACATTATACTTATGTATTATTTTCCGCTGCTATGTAATCTAAATCATTGATATCATTTTCTGTTGTATAATTAATCATACTCTGGAATATTCTTATACTCTGATGTAAGTTGTTGTAATAAGCAATAAAATGTTCTTTTATTTGTGTTCTGATTTGTCGTGTTCTCAACACAATCCAGGATTTCCCGAAAGGGGAAGTTTGGGTCGTTTCATTTGGTATCAGGGCCAGGTTTCGATCATCGGACCTGCTGAATAATATCAGTGATTAATTGCTTATTACAACAAACTTACATCAGAGTACAAGAATATTCTATAGTATGATTAATTATACGACAGAAAATAATATCAGTGATTTAAATTACGTAGCAGCGGAAAATAATACATAAGTATAATGCGTAGCGGAAAAGCTTTCCGAATAAAGCTCAAGCTGTAATCCAGGATCCTGTTAAATAGAAATCTCAATTTTTCAGATTCGTTGGAAAGATATTTTTAAACAGATTCAAATATTTTTGGTTTTACTTAAATCCGCTTTAGTTTGAATCCTATACATTCAATTGAAATTTAAAATCGAATTTTCAAACTACCGCGGCATTTTATACTCCTTTTATAATCAAATTAAAAAAAATCGTTCTAACTTCAATTAAAATAAATTTTTAATCTTTATTATTTAAAATAAATTATTTTAACTATAAAATCCATTAAAATTTCTAAAATAAAAATTTTAAATTGGTTCCAAAATTTCGGGTTGTTACAATAAAAATAAATCGGTTTTAGCGAAACCAGAAATGTTTGAATCTGTTTTAAAATATCTTTCTAACGGATCTAAAAAATTGAAATTTCATAGCTGGAATAAAAGGTTATGGCCAGTTAAATATTCAGAATAGTCGCTATGGAATATATATATATATATATATATATATATATATATATATATTAATATAGAAAAATGACCATTTTGCAAACGACCTCCGTTTTCAACGAAACGACTTTGGTTGGATCCGGAATGTCAAGTTATTACTAGATTCCAATTTTCATGATTTTTGGATTTAATATGTGAGCGTGGCAAAAGAAAAACGTGTTTTGTCAGTTTCAGTCAAATTGGATCGACCAGAAAATGGCCATTTTTCAAACGGTCTCAAATTTCGACGAAACTAGTTTTGTTAGGACCGTATCGTCAAAACATAACTAGAAATAATTATTCTGTAATTTTTGGAGTCAGTATGTGGCCCCGATAATTTAAAATATATATTCAAATTTAATATAAATTGATTTATATTTTAATTTTGATGAAAACTGATCGAAATAATCGAATTGGCTTACCAGACATATCCCATTGTATCCAGAATGGGGGTAATTAGCTAGAGGCGGTAGTCGTTATGATTCGTTTAGAGTTTGAGGTGCTAAACTATTATTATTTGAATTAAATTGAATAAATAAATAAAATAGAAATAGAAATACTATTATAAATACATCGTACATCGTACGTATTTCTCTTAACCATAATCAGTACACACGGAGCCGCCATCTTCAAAATAAATGGCCAGAATGCTCCTGATTTCTTTCCTCAATCGTTCCTAATACCCTCAATGAATTTCGATTCTACCAAAACAAAACTGAAGAGAAATTCATGCTCTTTAATATCATACCGAATTGATAAGCTATAAAGTTAAAATCGATTGATCTCAGGCTACAAAGGGCCATAGTTCGTGTGACGACCCAAACTTCCCAGTAAAGGAAAGGGTGGATTGCTTTGAGAACAACACACATCAGAACACAAACTGAAGAACATTTTATAGCTGATTACAACAAATACATCAGAGTACAAGAATATACAGAGTACGAATATTTGTTTCACAATAGGAATACAATAATATTAGAGGTTTAAATTACATTTAAATAGTAGCGGAAAAATAATACAAATATACAACTGGAAGAAATACACGGATACAGAGTTTTCCGAATACCGCTTCAGCTGTAAACCAGGATCCTGTAAATATATGTGCAAAAAGCTACTCGACTGCCCGTGTGGAAAATATGGGCACCCGAGTTTGCCAGGGAAACAAACTACAGGTCATTCATGGGACTGGTATGAGAAATCTTAACTTAACTTATCTAATAATAAGGCTAATCACAGGACCACGCCGCTAACGCGGAACGGGTTTACTCCATTGGATTGCCAGCGCATAAAATAAAGTAAATCGTTAAACAACGCAATGCTTTTTAGAAAAATGAAACCATTATAAGACCCAAGTCCCATCACACAATGCAACGCAAACCGTAGGATAGGGTTTTACCTTATAATGGTCAAAAGATGATTGATACGATAAAACGGATTTAATATTATCATTAGTGTATATATGTCTTCAAAAACAATTTCAATCATAATGTATTAATCATAGACGGCATGGGTACCATATATCATGTCGCTATACTAGTTCTAAAATCAAAACCGCAAGGTCGTATTGGAAATTGGATTTCAATCATGAGTCGAGGCTAGGGGCAAGCTCTTCTCCGATTCGAGACACTCTAGCAAATGCCTCAGGATCCCCCGCAGTGAACCCTTGGAGCGGTAGGGCCGGTCCCGGCCTATCGGCAATGGATTAGTTATGCATGAACACACATTTCCCGGTTCCTTTAAACCTATAGTATGACCACTAACGGCCTATAAAAATCCGAGGTGCCTCAAAATCCATCATCCACATAAGTAAAATGTCAGCGCTGGTAGGTCCCTCACATCACGCTAGCTAGAAAGAAACGTGTGCACTCCCTACGGTCCGTATCCCGTCTTTGACTCATACTGGTGTGTGAGGCTCGCGAAGTCACGATATACACAAAGCTATGCTGTAATAGGCTATAACTTTGATCATCCCACAAGGCCCTGCTTTTCAACAAAAACCCTTGATCATTGGCATCTTGGCGTGCCACATTGACAATTCACGCCATGCGATCAATCACTATTAATATACAACAAGGTGTTAAGTAGAGAATAAATCCTCCACCACCAAACAGACATACATTAACAGAAATCGATTTAATTCACATGGAACGAAATCCAATGTCAAACACGCATCCATTTACTAGCTTATGCTCTGGGTCTGAGCGAAAACCAAATCCGAACAATCAACAATAGTCTAGACGGCCACCACTGAAGCCCCTTCAAGGTAGCTACTCCCATCAAGGGTCTCTGTAGCAATACATCCATTCGATGTGAAGATCGTCGGTCTTCAACCACTGCCTTCATCTTCGACTCTTCATCGTCGTAGTAATTATTCGGAATGGGTTAAACCCGGTCTTTCCGAATAACTCACGTATTTTATAATTAAAAATCAAGTACTATAAAAACACATCCAACGCCTCATTCCAATTCAGAATATTCTTCAAATAAAATATTTTCATTATTTTATCAAAGATAAACTCTTTAAATTATTCTTAAATCTTACTTTTAAAGATTTACTCAGAACACCATTTGGTTTTAAATATCAAAAATCATTATTCAATGATTATTTAAATTTAAGAAATTAATCTTATCTTTAACTGGGTTGAAGAACTAAGGTCATTTAAAACTTAGTTCACGGTAAACCTGTAACACCCCACGTCCATTAATGTCACTCACAAAGGGAATGCATTAACTTCTATGGAGGTTTTAGGTGAATATAGAACAGTAAAATTTCAACAAGACAGATATAAAATAGTACTTGGAAATTTAAAAACTTTATTTCAATTGCAGCAGAAGTCAAAACATGTTTGATTACATCATAACACCATAATCAAAGTCAAGTACAATATCTATCTTGATAAAACAAGTACATAATCCCATTACATAAATAGCCATTAATAAGAAAGATAACAAGCTGGACTTTACTTCAGCAGTCCAAGCTTTCCAAGAGATAAGCAATCCAATCAGACTCCACTGGAACTTGGCCCAACCTGAGGACCTGAAGGGAGAAAAAGATGAAAAAGAGGGGGGGGGGTCAGACATAAAGTCTGGCGAGTATGATAATTCTACAATACTATTATCAAAATAACTGGACTAAGGCATAAGCTGGAAAACAAGGAAATGTCTATGAAAGAGCAGATTAAGGACATAGACAATCGCTAAAGGAAACGTTATAGGCGCTCCTAAATACTAAAGGATAAACACTATACTGCACCACACCAGTCACCCTAAAGATTGATTCCACTTAGCTTCACTTAGAAACTTTCTTAATGGCTTTACGTACTCCTAGCTGACTACATAGGTGCCGCCTGCCCCTATCTCCACTAGGTGTACCCCACTTTCCATTTTTCGATCGGCTCCCTACTCGTAGATACCCGTGCTGGCCTCACAGTGGGGTGTATCATTCCCCTAAAGTGGCAACCCGATATAACGGAGATGCACGACTTATACCTACACGATGCAACAACGTCTTACCTACCAGCCCGGGTCCACACACGCATATGAAACCCGTTGGACTTGCATTGCCACCGCTCCCTGTTTTGGCCTCTTATAGTCAAACCCAGTTTGCGTGTCCCGTCCTCGACTTGGGTCGAGCCCACAAAGATACGTTTTGGGATACTGGTTGAAATGGGCCCCCATTATTTCGCACAAGCATTCCACCTAAGCTTGTCCCATTAGTCCATCCACTTAACCCACTTAGTCATGTTCATTTACATGTGTATTTTGTTAAGTCTAATCGTATTGCAAATGCCTCTAAAGGCAACCACTAGATTCCTCATGCCACCCAAGGCACCTACTTAACCCCCATGTCCCACCTTACATGATTATCTGGCTAAGTATTTCTTAATTCATTAAGGCCATAACCTCATAAAGACCTCTCACATTAGACTGGCATTTATCGCAGCTGGATTTGCCGGGCGGGTCCGGGCAGTCTTACACCATAAAAGAGTCTAACCTCGTGTCTTTACAACTGTTATGCTTTAGTTTGGGCCTAGGACCTCTCACATTGGGCCGACATTTGTGACTACTGGATTTGTCGGGCGGGTCCGGGCAGGTTTACGTCACAAACGGGTCCAACCTCGTGTCCTAAGCATTGATTATTATTAATAATCCACTTTCCCCAATTTTAATAATTCCCTACTTGAATTATTAATTAAGTCCAAATTTAACAATGTCCATAATTGACTCAATTATGGACATCCATTTAAGGCATGCAAAATCATATCAATCGCACCCCAATTTATTAATTTCCTAATATTACCCCTACCCCACGTTTGAACGTTTATTCGCAAAATGTATGCTAGACCCGATTAGTCTAACTCATAGCATAAAAGAAAATATTCACAACAACAACATATATATGTGACTAAATAAATCATAACAAGGGGTAAAACTTGCATACATTACAACTTGCATAAGGTTATACATGTCATGGATCTAAGGGTGTCAACTTATTCATAATTCACATAATATGATTTTGATCAAATTTCATAAACTTGTATAGGACATGTGTGAATCAACATCATTAACAATATGGTTTTATATGGGTACACCTAACTCAATAGGCAAATTCCCAAAAATCAAAATTCATTTAATCATAGATTCATGCATATGGGTACACCTAACTTAATAGGCCAATTCCCATATTCAAGATCCAATTAATTCGTAGATTCATGTATATGGGTACACCTAACCCAATAGACAAATTCCCATAATCAAGATCTATTATAAAAAAACATAAACTTTAAACATGATCCAATTCGCATAAATACTAACATCATGATTTTACAACTTGTATGATTCAACATAACTTAACATGACATCATTATCATATAACATAAGTATTTCAACATATGTGATAATAAGAGATCTACAACATATATAAGATTTACAACATAGCATATCATAATTTGCAACATAGCATGATATGATTTACAACATAGCATAGCATGATTAATCACATATGACATAGCATAGGATTATTTACAACATAATCACTACAACATAACAACATATATATGATAACATAATAGCATAACAAGAGATCCACAACATAATTTACAAATACATAACAATTCATATCACTTTCTTGTGATCCATTCATAACTTAATCAAATTATTTTATAATAATATTGTGAGATTAATCATACTCACAATTTTAAAGAAGAGAAATAGAAAGAGAGAGAGCTTTTGATTTGATTTGAGTAGATTTAGTTTGTAGATTAGGCCTTCTTCTTCTTTAGTTTGTGACGGCTATGCTGAACTCCATGGCAACGGCATGTCGGTAGCTCTCCAATTTTTCAAGTGATTTAGGGTTAGAGTCTACCCACTTATTTATAGATGTTAGGATTCATTTAGGCCATTAGATTTAACCTAGAAATAACCGCAGCCATTCAGACCAGATGGGGTTTATCTTATTGACTCAGCAATGAGTCAGAAGTGACTCAGCAAACACTCAGCAAATTAACAAACTTCTATTCATGTTTACATTAACTGCCCATATATATATAAATATATATATATATTCACACGCACCTATTCATGAATTCAAATTAATCCATAATTAACTTATCACCATTTCTACACATTAATTTTCCAATTAATGTCTTAATTCCATTTTTCGCCTTTTAAGGCAATTCACATATCTCAAATTTGTTATATGCCTTTTTAAGGCTATTTCGTGCAAATTCTCAATATTAATTCTTTTAATTTGTGAATATTAGTATTAACAGAAATATGGGGTGTTACATTCTCCCCTCCTTAAGGGATTTCGACCCCGAAATCTTCAAGTTTATATCCTATCATCAACCATCTACTCAATCAACAAACACTGGCATCCATTGTCCTTATAGACTTCTAATGCTTTCATGTTTAAATGCACAGTGTGTGTCTATGTCCGTATCTAATGCAAAATCAGGCGGTCCACTGATTCAGTTGACCTCCTTGATGCAATTCATGATAGTGCCATGCATCCATTATGTATGCAAAAGATCCTAATTGCTTACAAACTACTTCTATATGCGTGCACATCCATTCAACCGAATGCAGCATCTATATGATGGTATAACCATTATACATCCATTATACTAAATACATTCATTTATGCAATATGCAATATGTAGTGACTGAGCCGATCTAGTGCCTAAAGTGTGTGTATATATGCATCCACGAGCAACCACTAGCAACCACTTGCATCCATTTTGCATCCATCATACATAACATGTCTCAAACACATGTTTCAACCATAGGATTATCCTAACTAAAGGTCAAAGATACTAATGAGAGGACATACTAAAGATAAGATAAGATAAGCTAAGCGATAAAGGAGAAATTAAAAGACATACCCTCAAAAAGAAAAGGGTATAGCGAACGCATCTTCCCTTCTGTCTCCCAAGTAGCGTTGCTCTCATCATCTGCCCACTGCACTTTAACTAGTCTGACCTCTCGATTTCTCAACTTTTTGATCTCCGACCCAAGAATGCATGTAGGAGCTCGTCTAATTGTTGCATCACGCTCTATTTCCACCTCTTTAAGCAAGCTCGGCTCTACCACCTCCGCGGTCTTGTGCAAACACTTCCTCAAATGTGATACATGGAATACGTCGTGTACTCCACTAAGTTTCTCAGGCAACTCCACCTTATACGCCATCTTCCCAATCCTGTCTTTTATAGGAAACGGCCCTACAAACCTTGGCGCTAATTTCCCAACGGACCCAAAGCGAACAACATTCCGTAACGGAGACACTTTGATAAAAACCATGTCCCCAATGTCAAACTCAAGATCTATCCTCCTCTTATCAGCATACGATTTCTTCCTATCTTGTGCTGCTTTCATCCTCCTTCGAATCAAATCAATCTTCTCCGAGGTTTCCCTAACCATATCGGGCCCAAGTAGGATTTTATCGGTAGATTCCCACCAACATGTAGGCGAACGGCAAGGCCTTCCATAAAGAGCTTCGAAAGGTGCCATGCCAATACTAGACTGAAAGCTATTATTATTTGCGAATTCTACCAACGGAAGGTGCACTTGCCATGTACCCCCAAAGTCTAGGATACAAAGCCTTAAAAGATCCTCTAGAATACGATTCACCCTCTCGGTCTGGTCGTCCGTCTGAGGATGATATGCGGTGCTCAAACATAGCTGAGTCCCTACCACCTCTTGTAAACTCTTCCAAAATTCGCTAGTGAAGATGGGATCACGGTCGCTTACTATACTAGAAGGAATACCGTGCAAACGAACTATCTCTTTAATATATACAGAAGCCAACCACGGAACAGTCCTCTTACTTTTCACGGGAATAAAATGCGCGCTCTTAGTAAGTCTATCTACTATAACCCAAATCCCCGTATTACCCTTCCTTGATCTTGGTAATCCATCCACAAAATCCATTGAGACGCTTTCCCATTTCCATAGTGGAACTTCCAATGGGTGAAGCAACCCACCGGGTTTCTTTTGTTCCGCTTTTACTCGTTGGCACACCAAGCATCTAGCGACGTACTCGGCCACATCCTTTTTCATACCGGCCCAAAAGAAAACCAGCTTCATATCTTTGTACATCTTGTCTCCGCCGGGATGAATGGTCATCTTTGAGCGATGAGCATCATCAAGAATGGCCTTCCTTAAGTCTTCGTCTTGTGGTACACAAAGTCTATTATCCCTTCGTAACCAACCCTTATCGTCTAGGGTATACCTACGAAGATGGCTAGACGACTCCCCTCCTTTGAGCTTTTCTACTATCTCAATCAACTGGGGGTTGTCTTGCTGTGCCTCACCAACTCGTCCTAGAAGTGTAGGTCTAACCTCCAAGGATGCTAACAAACCAGGTACTAGGTCAACGGAGGGTCTAAAGTCAAACATGGAGATGAATTCTAAGCTTCGTCGTTCAACAAACAACGGACTCAAGGACAACCTTTTCCTACTTAAGGCGTCTGCTACCACGTTACCCTTGCCCGGGGTATATGCTATTTCAAAATCGTAGGAGGCTAGGAATTCCATCCACCGTTGCTGCCTTAAATTCAAATCCTTCTGAGAGAATAAGTATTTTAATGATTTGTGGTCAGTGAACAGTTCGAATTTCTCACCAAGAAGATAGTGACGCCAAGACTTAAGCGCGAAAACAATTGCGGCTAACTCAAGGTCATGCGTAGGGTAATTCTTTTCATGAACCCTCAACTGCCTTCCACCATAGGCTATTACTCTTCCCTCTTGCATGAGGACCGCGCCAAGTCCCGTCCCACAAGCATCAGTATAGACGGTAAACGGTTTATTCCCGTCTGGCAGCACTAAGACTAGGGCTGAAGTTAAGGCTCTCTTTAAACGTTGGAACGCATCATCACAATCTTCGTCCCACGTAAAAACCAGGTTCTTCTTCGTTAACCGTGTTAATGGAGCAGATATTTTTGCGAAGTCTTTGATAAACTTCCTATAATAGCCAGCCGACCCCAAGAAACTTCTTACTTCGCTTACATTTTTAGGGACCTTCCAATCTCGGATGGCCACCACCTTTGCGGGATCCACTGCTATCCCTTCCTTGGAAACCACGTGCCCTAAGAACCATACTTCTTTCCTCCAGAAGTGACACTTAGAAAATTTTTCCTTAAGGTTATGCACTCGAAGGGTTTCCAACACTTCCCTAAGATGTAGGGCATGCTCTTCTTCATTCTTAGAAAAGACTAAAATGTCATCCACAAAGACTACCACGAATTTGTTAAGGTACTCCCTAAACACCCTACTCATCAAATCAACAAAATATGCGGGGGCGTTTGTCAAACCAAAGGGCATCACTAGCCATTCATAGAATCCGTCAGGAGTCCTAAAAGCAGTCTTATCTATACTATCCTCAGCCACTCTCAATTGATGAAAGCCAGTGGCTAAGTCCAACTGCGAAAACACTGAGGCGCCAACTAACTGATCAAAGAGATCGTCAATCCTCGGCAGTGGGTGTCAGTTCTTTTTAGTAAGATTGTTTAGTTCTCTATAGTCCACACAAAGTCTAAGGGACCCATCCGCCTTTGTAGCAAATACTACTGGAGCACCCCACTCTGATATACTACGTATTATGAACCCCTTCTCAAGCAACTCCTTCACTTGCTTATTGAGTTCCCTCCTTTCACGAGGAGCCATGTGGCGCACTGGCAAAGATACGGGTTTAGCATTATCCACAAGATAAATTCGAAAGTCTATCTCCCGCTTTGGAGGTAAGCCCTTCACCTCCTCAAACACATCCGGATATTCCCGGACCACCTCTACCGTTCGCAGATTCTCTACAGACGCGTCAAGCGATTCAAGATAACTTAGCATAACGGAATTTATGGGACTACAAAAGATGTCGAGAGCATTACCAAGGCGAGTCACAAGCCTAACTACTCTCCTTTCACAATCAAGAATGGCCCCATTTCTAGATAACCAATCCATTCCTAAAATTAGCCCATAGCCCGTGAAGCCCAATACATAAGCATCACATCTAAATTCAACGCTAAGTATAGAGATTTTCAAATCCAAACATATCATGGTCAAATGAGCCGAACCCCCAATTGGATTTGAAACAACCAAGGGATCCTCTACTAAACTGGTGTTCAAGTGGAGTAATTCAACTAATGATATAGAGATAAACGAATGAGATGCGCCAGAATCGAATAAGGTACGGACAGGATGATCAAACAGAAAAACTAAGCTTTCAACAGAAATTGTTCTACCTCTTTCTTGCAGCGGTGGGGCTGCAATAGCCTGAACTTGCCCCCTTGCCTGCCCTGGTGCCATAAGAGCCTGCACCTGTCCTCCCGAGGTAGACCCTGCCCTCTGCCCCTTCTTTGGGCAGTCCTTCACCAAATGTCCCGCATCTCTACAATGAAAACAACCAGTTATCTTTTTCTTTCTACAATCTTTGCTAAGATGGATAGGCGTCCCACAATTGAAGCATCTCTTCTTCCCTTTGCCATTATTGTTTTTATCACCCTTCTTATTTTGCTGTTGGGGTTTCTTCTGATCCCCTTTCTTTTCAACTGCCTTATCCTCATGCATAAGTGCCATTTCTACTAGCCTTTCAAAGGTGGCTCCCATAGGGATGTGGGTCATAGCCAACCCTTGCAACGGTTCATTCAAGCCTCTAATGAACCTCAAAGCTTTCTTCTCTGGCGTGTTCACCAACTCCAAGCCAAACCTTGCTAACTGATTAAATTTATTGACATACTCCTTCACTGATAAGCTCTCTTGCTTTAATGTCAGGAATTTTTCCATATTTAAATTCTCCTCTACCCTTGAAAGAAACTTTGCCTCAAACCTTCGTCTGAAATCCGCCCATGAATCAACTGGACGTTCCCCGTTAGTGACCTCCCACCAAAACGAGGCCTCTCTCTTCATTAACCAAGCAGCTAAACGGACTTTCCTCCCATCTTCCACTTCAAAGATATCCAACAATTCCTCAGTCTCCTTAAGCCAGTCTCTGGCCTCCACAAACGTCTCAGTCCCTTGAAAAGTTTTTCCTTCCATAGCCTTAAATTCCTTGCACGTCTTTGCAAAAGTGTCAACACGAGGAGGAGGAGGAGGAGGAATGGGTGCAACTGGGGGTGGAGGAACATCTGCTGGGCCTGCAGTGGTGGCCCTAGCCTCCAAATATCTCCTAAACCACCATGGAACCGTCACACCTTCTGGGAGATTAAGATCTTCAGCCATGCTGAAACGAAAAAGGAAAGATTCAAAATGGAGAATTCGAAAGATAAAGATAAGGATATGGCTATTTGGGATTATGTTTTTCATAAAACTTTCTCTAAATATCATGTTTTTGAAAGCACTTCTTCCAAAAATACTTTAGAAAAATATTTTTCTAAAAATTTTATCTGTTCTGGTAACCTTATGCTCTGATACCACGTGTAACACCCCACGTCCATTAATGTCACTCACAAAGGGAATGCATTAACTTCTATGGAGGTTTTAGGTGAATATAGAACAGTAAAATTTCAACAAGACAGATATAAAATAGTACTTGGAAATTTAAAAACTTTATTTCAATTGCAGCAGAAGTCAAAACATGTTTGATTACATCATAACACCATAATCAAAGTCAAGTACAATATCTATCTTGATAAAACAAGTACATACTCCCATTACATAAATAGCCATTAATAAGAAAGATAACAAGCTGGACTTTACTTCAGCAGTCCAAGCTTTCCAAGAGATAAGCAATCCAATCAGACTCCACTGGAACTTGGCCCAACCTGAGGACCTGAAGGGAGAAAAAGATGAAAAAGAGGGGGGGGTCAGACAAAAAGTATGGCGAGTATGATAATTCTACAATACTATTATCAAAATAACTGGACTAAGGCATAAGCTGGAAAACAAGGAAATGTCTATGAAAGAGCAGATTAAGGACATAGACAATCGCTAAAGGAAACGTTATAGGCGCTCCTAAATACTAAAGGATAAACACTATACTGCACCACACCAGTCACCCTAAAGATTGATTCCACTTAGCTTCACTTAGAAACTTTCTTAATGGCTTTACGTACTCCTAGCTGACTACATAGGTGCCGCCTGCCCCTATCTCCACTAGGTGTACCCCACTTTCCATTTTTCGATCGGCTCCCTACTCGTAGATACCCGTGCTGGCCCCATAGTGGGGTGTATCATTCCCCTAAAGTGGCAACCCGATATAACGGAGATGCACGGCTTATACCTACATGATGCAACAACGTCTTACCTACCAGCCCAGGTCCACACACGCATATGAAACCCGTTGGACTTGCGTTGCCACCGCTCCCTGTTTTGGCCTCTTATAGTCAAACCCAGTATGCGTGTCCCATCCTCGACTTGGGTCGAGCCCACAAAGATACGTTTTGGGATACTGGTTGAAATGGGCCCCCATTATTTCCCACAAGCATTCCACCTAAGCTTGTCCCATTAGTCCATTCACTTAACCCACTTAGTCATGTTCATTTACATGTGTATTTGGTTAAGTCTAATCGTATTTCAAATGCCTCTAAAGGCAACCACTAGATTCCTCATGCCACCCAAGGCACCTACTTAACCCCCATGTCCCACCTTACATGATTATCTGGCTAAGTATTTCTTAATTCATTAAGGCCATAACCTCATAAAGACCTCTCACATTAGACTGGCATTTATCGCAGCTGGATTTGCCGGGCGGGTCCAGGCAGTCTTACACCATAAAAGAGTCTAACCTCGTGTCTTTACAACTGTTATGCTTTAATTTGGGCCTAGGACCTCTCACATTGGGCCGACATTTGTGACTACTGGATTTGCCGGGCGGGTCCGGGCAGGTTTACGTCACAAACGGGTCCAACCTCGTGTCCTAAGCATTGATTATTATTAATAATCCACTTTCCCCAATTTTAATAATTCCCTACTTGAATTATTAATTAATTCCAAATTTAACAATGTCCATAATTGACTCAATTATGGACATCCATTTAAGGCATGCAAAATCATATCAATCGCACCCCAATTTATTAATTTCCTAATATTACCCCTACCCCACGTTTGAACGTTTATTCGCAAAATGTATGCTAGACCCGATTAGTCTAACTCATAGCATAAAAGAAAATATTCACAACAACAACATATATATGTGACTAAATAAATCATAACAAGGGGTAAAACTTGCATACATTACAACTTGCATAAGGTTATACATGTCATGGATCTAAGGGTGTCAACTTATTCATAATTCACATAATATGATTTTGATCAAATTTCATAAACTTGTATAGGACATGTGTGAATCAACATCATTAACAATATGGTTTTATATGGGTACACCTAACTCAATAGGCAAATTCCCAAAAATCAAAATTCATTTAATCATAGATTCATGCATATTGGTACACCTAACTTAATAGGCAAATTCCCATATTCAAGATCCAATTAATTTGTAGATTCATGTATATGGGTACACCTAACCCAATAGGCAAATTCCCATAATCAAGATCTATTATAAAAAAACATAAACTTTAAACATGATCCAATTCGCATAAATACTAACATCATGATTTTACAACTTGTATGATTCAACACAACTTAACATGACATCATTATCATATAACATAAGTATTTCAAAATATGTGATAATATGAGATCTACAACATATATAAGATTTACAACATAGCATATCATAATTTGCAACATAGCATGATATGATTTACAACATAGCATAGCATGATTAATCACATATGACATAGCATAGGATTATTTACAACATAATCACTACAACATAACAACATATATATGATAACATAATAGCATAACAAGAGATCCACAACATAATTTACAAATACATAACAATTCATATCACTTTCTTGTGATCCATTCATAACTTAATCAAATTATTTTATAATAATATTGTGAGATTCATCATACTCACAATTTTAAAGAAGAGAAATAGAAAGAGAGAGAGCTTTTGATTTGATTTGAGTAGATTTAGTTTGTAGATTAGGCCTTCTTCTTCTTTAGTTTGTGACGGCTATGCTGAACTCCATGGCAACGGCATGTCGGTAGCTCTCCAATTTTTCAAGTGATTTAGGGTTAGAGTCTACCCACTTATTTATAGATGTTAGGATTCATTTAGGCCATTAGATTTAACCTAGAAATAACTGCAGCCATTCAGACCAGATTTGGTTTATCTTATTGACTCAGCAATGAGTCAGAAGTGACTCAGCAAACACTCAGCAAATTAATAAACTTCTATTCATGTTTACATTAACTGCCCATATATATATAAATATATATATATACACACGCACCTATTCATGAATTCAAATTAATCCATAATTAACTTATGACCATTTCTACACATTAATTTTCCAATTAATGTCTTAATTCCATTTTTCGCCTTTTAAGGCAATTCACGTATCTCAAATTTGTTATATGCCTTTTTAAGGCTATTTCGTGCAAATTCTCAATATTAATTCTTTTAATCTGTGAATATTAGAATTAACAGAAATACGGGGTGTTACAAAACCCAAAATCGACTTCCATAAAATAGGGAATCTTCACAGAAATCATGTAAATATATAATCGTTATAAATTACTGTACCCGACCAATAATATAAATGGAATAACGGCAAAGCCTCTTAAATTCCGTATGTAGTATCGATCTTCCTTTACAGAAGCTTATCTCGGTTGTTATTAATTCGAATTCCATTCAATTCCAATTTAATGTATTAAATTGGAAAACTTGGATTTTGGGAAAAGTTTCTTCATTAAATCTTAATAAAGGATTTATAAATTCCAAATCATATTTTCATTGTTAATTGAGTTAAAGAACGGATGTCGTTTAAAAACACCATTCACAATAAACCCAACTCACGTTTCATCTTATTCCAATTACTAAATAAAATTGAAACTTTAATAATCTAAATTAAAGATTATTCTTTTCATATGGGGTTTAAGAACAGTGTTATTTAAGACACTATTCACGATAAACCCAATATCCAATTTATTCGATTTTAATTTTCAATTAAATATTAAATAATTGGAAAAACTTCATTAAATCTTAATTTAATGAATCATTCTAGTTTATAACTAATTAATTTTAAATAAAAAATATATCTTTCTAAAATATATTCTTTTTCTAAAACATTTTCGTAAATATTCTTTTCTAGAATATTCTTTATTGGGATGTGACTCAATCAACAACCATATATTGCATGAAATTAACAAGCATAATGAATAATTATCAAACATCCAATAAATCAACCAAAGTGGATTCTACACTAAATATTGGGACTAGTGTAGATCAGATATCATCCCAACACCCGTGTGGGGTTTCATCCAACAATCAAATAATAAATTATTTGTGCACTTAGGCGATGTGTAAAAATTATCGTCCCAATCACATAAACAAGTCGGATGACTTGTAAATGGAAGTGTGATATTCAATTTTGAATACACTAACATTATATTAAATACATCAAACACTTCATCAACACATACATATATTCTAAGCCATCATTAACATCATATTTTTAACATGTGGTCTTTTTTATTGTGACTAATCGACAAATAAAAATAATAACCTTCCTATCTTTTGTGTAATCCTTTATTCTAATTACATTTTCTAACTAAAATGTATTCTTTATTCTAATTACATTTTCTAACAAAAATGTATTCTTTATTCTAATTCTTTTAAAGTGACAAAGATTGTAATTTTGTCTAACTCCTTTTAATGTATGAAATATGATACCTTTGTCAAATTCCTTTCCATGTAACAAAATATGATTACTTTTGTCTAATCTTTTAAAGCAAACAAAAATGCTAATTTTTCTTTAATCCTTTTTAATGATCAAAATGTAACCTTTCTTCTTAATGAACAAAAATGTGTATTTTGGTTAAACTCTTTTTAATGACTGTAATAACCCGAAAATGCGAGCCAGTTTGAAATTTTTATTTTGGCAATTTTAGCGAATTTTGAATATTTAAAATGAATTATTTTAAATAATATCGACGAGAAATTTATTTTGAATATAATTCGGACGTATATATTATACGCGTCGTCGTTAGAATATAAATAATTATATATAATTATAAAATAGAATTGAAAATGGCGCGGTAGTTCGATAATTCGATTTCAAACTTCAATTGAATGTACCGGGTGCAAAACAATCCGGATTTTAGTGAAACCAAAAACCTTAGGATCTAATTGGTAATATCTTTCCAACGAATCCGAAAAATCGAGATTTCATAGCGGGAGTCAAAAGATATGTCCAGTTGAAAATTCTGAATAGTCGCTATGGAATTCAGGCCCTTAAAAATGGACATTTTGCAAACGACCTCGGATTTCGACGAAACCAGTTTTGTTGGATCCGCAGTGTCAAATTATTGCTAGATTCCAAATTTCATAATTTTTCGAATCGATATGTGAGCGTGGCAAAGGAAAACGTGTTTTGACCATTTCAGTTGATTTTAATCGACTGGAAATTGGCCATTTTTCAAACGGTCTCAGAATTCGACGAAACTAGTTTTGTTAGGACCGTATCGTCAATACGAAGCTAGAAAATATTTTTTGAGAATTTTTAGAGTTAGTATGTGACTCCGGTAATTTGAAATGTACGTTTAAAATTCAATATAGTGATTTAAATGTAAATTGAACGGAAACTGATTCAAACGATCAAATCAGCTTACGATACATATCCCATTGTGTTCGGAATGGGGGTGAAACGCTATGGACGTCAGGCGGTGGGCCTCGTTTAGAGGTCGAAAATAAAAGTTGCTTTATAAAGTAAAATTTAAAAAGAATATATATATATATATATATATATATATATAACTTCCCTCCTTTTCTTCATTGCCCCCCCCCCCCCCCGATTCATTTATCAGAAACAAAACAAAATAAAAAAAAAGAGAAAAACCTAAACCTAGAAGCCGTCGTCCTCCCTCCAGACATCGACGCCGACGAGACTTCGCCGCCCCACCCCTCCGTCCAGCCTCCTCCTCCCACCGAACAACCCCTCGAAACCGACGAAGACCCCGAAGCAACCCCCTCATCTCGAAGACCCCGCCTCCACCTCGAACACCACAGCGGCGCCCCCCTGAAGCCTGCCGCCGACGAACACCATCGAGCCCCCCCTCTTCGCAGCCTGAGGTGAGCGTTTAGGTTATTTTATTTTTGTTTTGCAGACAAAAACCGATTCCTTTTTAAATGATTTAAAAAGTAATTTCGGAATTTGTTAAAGGAATTTAAAAACTGTTTTTTTAAAAGTTTTAAAACTGATTTAATTAGAATATAAAAACTGTTTTTTTTAAGAAAATAAAAACTGATTTTATTTTAAGGTTTAAAATAGGAAAAAGGTTTAAACTTTGAAATAGAAAAAGGTTTAATCTTTTAAAAGAAAAAGATTTGAACTTGCAAAAATAAAGATCATATTTTGAAAAAGAGAAAAAGACGGAATTTTTATTTTTGGTAGAAGGAGTAAGACATGATTTTTATATTTTTAAAGTATTAAAAATATAGTCTTTACTATATAGAAATATTAAAAATAAGATTTTTATATTTTTAAAGTATTAAAAATATAATCTTTATAGGATAGAGAATATAAAAATATCATCTTTGTATATGTAGCGAAATAAAAATCTGATTTTTATTTTATATACGTTGAGATAAAGTGATGATTTTTATAATGATGAAATCTATATTTTTATAAAGGCGAAAACTTTATTTTTAAAAAAAGGCGAAAACTTTATTTTTAAAAAAAAGGCGAAATCTTTATATAGAAAATAGCGTGATAAAAATATAATTTTTATCTATATAGTAGCGTTGTGAAAATATGCTTATTTTTATATATTGAATAGCGAAGAAAAAAATTCGATTTTTAAATATATGAAGTGATTATAAAAATTTGATTTTAAATTGAAAACGAACAAATAAAAATGTGATTTTTATTTTAAAGACATCAAAATATAAAAATGTGATTTTTGTGTATATAGTGACTACGAGCAACGAAGCTGACAAAAAGGGCGAGAACGACGAAGATTTTCTACAAAAGAAGTGTCGTGAAATTGGATAGCTATTGGTGAGAACTTCTCACTCAATTTAATTTTTCTAGTTATATATATATAATAGGATGCAGACGGTGCTTAGTAGCACCCGACACCCGTCATCCACAGACCATGGATGGCTTGTTTGTTAAATTGTTTGGTTGAGTAGTTGGTTAGTTTGTTTGGTTTTAATTGAATTGTTTGGTGAATTGAAATAGATTTGATTGATGTGTGAATGGCGTGGGCCTTCACTAGACCGGGGATAAGGCTAGGCCTCGTCCCGTTTCTAGTATCGTGCCGTTATGCTGCCGAAATTTTCTAAAATATGTTAGAAAAATAAAAATAATCATTTATTGAATAAATGAACTGAATAGAAATTCAAGTGTTAGAATAAAATAGTTTGATCGTTAAAAATATAATTTTTAACGTGAAAGTGAATAAATAAATATTTATAAACAAATCGGCCGATTTGTTTATATACACTGATTTGACTAATATCGATTGGGTCGATAAATTTTACACGTCGCCCAACTGCACAAATAAAATCTGTGTTTGATTGTTTGAAACCCCACACGGGTGTTGGGATGAAATTTGAAGTTCACTCATCCTGATTGATTAAATATGTCGATCGATTGATTGACAGGCTGTTATAAGCGTTAGATATCTATATTTGATGCTTATACAGTGTAGTGCACTTTGGTTGATGATTGATTATTTTTCAATGCTATTATATACATGTGTTGTATGGAATCCATATAATTAACGTTATATGGTGATTGATTGGGCCTCATTCCAATCGGGAAAATAATGAATATTAGAAAAGGAAATTCATATGTTGAATATAAAAATAGTCATGTGTTGACGATGTTCATGTGTTGAGTGAAATATTTTATATAATAAAATTTACATCTTTATCATATTTAATATTAGAACTACTTCTCAGTATAAGTCTAATTAAAAATCAAACGATAGATACCATAGTTTTATAAAATATTTTACATAACAAAAATAGTGATGTGTCGACAATACTCATGTGTGTGATGAAAGAAAATTCATGTGTTGAATAGAACAAATATTCATTTGTTGAATAGAATAACGAATTATTGAAATATAAAGCCGTGTGGATTAGAGATGCGTTATTTTGACGCGAACGATGTTTATATCGATTTTATTCGTTTTATAATGAATATTGAAGAGTGATTTCAAAATTTAATATTTTGAAAGGAAATTCAAATTGAATTAGATTAAAAATTCAAATGGAAATTTTATTGAATCAATTTGAAATGAATTCGAATCGAATAGAAAATGAATTCGATTCGAATTGAATAGAAAGTGAATTTGAATTCGAATAAAATCGAAATGAATTGAATTGAAAACGATTTCGAAATGAATTGAAAAGAAAACGAATTTGAATTGAATTGAAAAAGATTTCGAAATGAATTGAATTGAAAACGATTTCGAAACGAATTGAATTGAAAACGATTTCGAAATGAATTGAATTGAAACGAATTCAAATTGAATTGAAATTTGAATTGAATAGAAATGAATTTTAAAACGAATTTATAAAGAAGAATTCAATTTTGATTTAAATTGAAAAGAAAGTTGAAATTGCTTTTGAAACAATTTTAAAATGATTTATAAAATTCGTTTTAAATAGAAATCGACGAAATATATATTATATATATTAAATATATAATATAATGGCCTGAATAGAACGCGCCGCGCCGCGGCAGTTCGTGAATTTCGACCATTTATTTCAAACGGACATTGCGGGAGATCCGACCGTCGGATTCTCCTAAAACCAGAACCGTTGGTTTCGTATCGAAAAGAGCTTTCCAATGAATATTAGAAATTTGAAATCTAGCGGTTGGATTTGGAATTATGTCCAAATCAAATTCGAAAAAGGTCGCTGTAAGTGCAGTTCGATGGCTGTTGCTGGAAATCGACTGTACGGGCCTTGATAAAATTATTAAAAATATCTATAATTTGTGTAAAATTATAATATGTGAATTGGAAAGAACTGGGCTGGAAAATTCCACATTTGAAAAGATAAAAATAGATTTTTATCGAAATGAACTAGTTTTGAACTAGAATTAAAATCAATTTATTAGTGAAATAAATAAATTGAATTTGAAAGGGATTTTTAAAAATAATCAATATTCCCAATACGTGGATTGGACTGGAGTTGAATCGAAATTATCTTCGGGATATTTCGATGTTGGATTTCGTGACTATACAGATATTGTTATGGGAATTTGAAAGATATATTTTATATCGTTATTTCCAATACGATATATGTTGGTTTCAGAATTTGATATTGAATATAAGCCGATATATTTTCTATTTAAAGCCTGGTATTTAATATCAAATGTGATTTGGGTTTGTCGTGAATCGTGTTTTAGAAGACATTGGTTCTTTAACCCAGTTAAAGACAGAATATTGATTTTTGAGAAGATTAAAACTAAGTGGAGTTTTAAGAAATCTTTAATTAGATTAAGATGTGAATTGATAATTTAAATTATCAAATTTGAAAGGTGATCGAGAATGGAGTATCACCAGTTTTGCTCCAAAGCGATAGTTAAATCTTTAATTAGATTTGAACGTGAAATGGTAATTAATTTTACCGATAACACCGTGGTGTTAGGAATGGAGTATCACCAGTTTTTCTCCATGGGATATATAGGTTGGGATTGGGAAATAAAACAAATAATTACTTCGGTGTGGTTCGCTAATCCCGACTAGTTTGAAATGATATCCAAAGGAAGATTAAAGAATAAATTTAGAAGAATTTATCTTTGATAAAATTAATGGGAACCTTTCCCTAAGAATGTGATTTTGTGAATAAAAGAATATTCTGAATTGGAATGGGGCGTTTGTTGTGTTTGTGTAACATTCGTTTATTATATACGTGGGTTATTCAGAAAGGCCGGGTTTATACCCATTCTGAATAACCGATTCGACGAGATGTCGAAGATGAAGACGGTGGTTGAAGACCAGAAGTCTTCACATCGTTTGGGTGATTACTGATGATCTTGATTGGGCTGTACACCCAGGATGAGGGAATCAGTTGGTGATCGTCCAGACGTACTTGGAGATGGATGGATATGCGAGGAAAGTGCCTCCGGTTTCGTTCAGACCCAGAACGAACTTGTAAATGGATTGTGTGTCTGACATTGGATTTTATTCTGTGTTGATTGATCTCTATTAAATATACATCTGTTTGGCGGCGGAGAATTTATTCTCTTGCTTAACGCCCTTCTCTGAGACGTACGAGCTCAGAGGTTGTATATCGATGGACATCAGTCGCATGGAGTGAATTGCCAGTGTGGCATGCGTAAGTGGCAAATGATCAAGGCTTCTGTTGAAAAGCAAAGTCTTGTGGTTGATGATCAAAGCATGGCCTGTGTGGCGTAGCTTTGTGTATGACGTGAATTCGCGAGCCTCACACCTCGGTATGAGTCAAAAACGGGATACGGACCCAAGGAGTGCACGACGTTTCTTTCTAGCTAGGGTGGTGTCAGTGACCTACCAGCCCTGACATTTATATACTTTTCACCTGTGTGGTTGTTGGATACGAGGCGCCTCGGATATAGGTCTGTAAGGACCGGGAAACGTGTGTTCAGGAATTGCCAATCCTCAAAAGTAAGAGAGGACCGGCCTTGGAGGATCCAGGGGATTGCTGTGTGCGGTCCCGAGGCATTTGCTAGAGTGTCTCGAACGTGGAGAGGAGCTTGCCCCTTGCCTCGGCTCATGACGGAAATCCAATTTCCAATACGTGATATTGCGGTTTTAATTGTAGAACCTAGTATGGCGACATAGTGGTATGGGTCATTCATGCCGCCTATGATTGATATTTATGATTGAAATTGTTTTGACACTATACACCTATATTGGTATCAAATAATGTGTTTTAAACGTATCAAGCATGCTTTGGCTGTTATAAGGTAAAAACCCTATCCTCCGGCTTGCGTTGCATTGTGTGATGGGACCTGGGTCTTATAACAGCTTCATTTTTCTTTATTTAGCATTGCGCTGTTTGTTCTATGCACTGGTATTCTTGGGAGGAAACCCGTTCCGTGTTATACGGCGTGGTCCCTTGATTTACCAAACTTTAAAATAAAGATTAATAACTGTTTTAGTTCTCACACCAGTCACATGACTGACCTGGAGTTTATTGTTTTAAACTAAACTCCGGGTGCCCCTATTTTCTGCACGGGCAGCTAGTAGTTTTGGTTTTGCAGATTTATATTCACAGGGTCCTGATTTACAGCTGGAACGATGCTCGGAAAGCTCTGTATCTGTGTATCACTTCTAGTTGTGATTTTGTATTATTTTCCGCTGCTATGTAATTTATTGTAATCTCTGATATTTATCGAATGTAATTTATTCATTTATACTCTGTATATTCTTGTATCTGATGGAATTGTTGTAATAACAATGAAATGTTCTTCCGTATGCGTTCTATTTTGTCTTGTCCTTACAGTAATTCGTTCTTTCTCATCTCTTCGGAGACCGGGGAAGTTCGGGTCGCATCAGTTGGTATCAGAGCTTTGGTTTACAGAGCTCGAGAACAAGACACATTAGAACCATACGAAAGAATTCATCAGATATTGGATTAGTAATATCCGATTAGAATAACTCGTTAGAGATAGGATCAGTAGTATCCTAGAACGAGTGTGAAGAGTATATTTTTCAAATGGAAACAAATTTTGTTTTAAAATTTAAATCGCTTTGTACGTATTTGATTATTATTTATTTTGAATATGGACAATCGAGTATATAAAGATTTCGCGTATACGCGTCATGAACGTATATTCGAAGTTTTAATATACTGGGTAGATATAGAATCACATTCTAGACATCCGGGGATGATTCTGATGATGGTGCATCATCATCAGTATTCATATTCAAATTTCGAAGGTGTGATTTTCTATATATTTCCATTAGACTGGTGTGAGAACCAAAACTTATATAGTTAGAACACTTTGTTGTGAATTGGCATCAAAACATATTTTTTGTATATATATCAAATTTATGAATTCGAAACTCTAATTCACTAATTGATTGATGTTTGGGTTGTTTGTTTAATTGTTTGCTAATTTTAACCATTTAGCCTAATTGAATTGAATATTGAATTGTATTGAAATTGGTAGCATATGCATGCATACATATACTTACATTGAACAGGTCATAGCAAGGAGGCTAGAGCAGAGAATAAAATTTGTTTGCCCGACAAATAGGTACATGTTTACTACATAATTTCCTGTTTTGTTTGGGTGATGATGATTTTGTGAGCCTATTGGCTAGCCGCTTGGCTTTTTCTTTTTCTTTTTGAGATCTAAAGGACCGGGGAAGCTATTTGAAATTCCCCGATGCTCCCGGTGCAGGGGAGGTTATGGCAAAAATTTTCGAAAATTTAGGGTGTTAGTCAAATTTTTGAAATGTTCTTAGAAACTGAAAAGTTGAGGAACTTAAGCCGTAATCGAAACAATGGAAGTTGAGTTGAATTGTTAAACAACTTTCGACTTTGTTCCTTTTCGGGGACAAAAAGTTTTAAGTGGGAGAGATTGTAATAACCCGAAAATGCGAGCCAGTTTGAAATTTTTATTTTGGCAATTTTAGCGAATTTTGAATATTTAAAATGAATTATTTTAAATAATATCGACGAGAAATTTATTTTGAATATAATTCGAACGTATATATTATACGCGTCGTCGTTAGAATATAAATAATTATATATAATTATAAAATAGAATTGAAAATGGCGCGGTAGTTCGATAATTCGATTTCAAACTTCAATTGAATGTACCGGGTGCAAAACAATCCGGATTTTAGTGAAACCAAAAACCTTAGGATCTAATTGGTAATATCTTTCCAACGAATCCGAAAAATCGAGATTTCATAGCGGGAGTCAAAAGATATGTCCAGTTGAAAATTCTGAATAGTCGCTATGGAATTCAGGCCCTTAAAAATGGACATTTTGCAAACGACCTCGGATTTCGACGAAACCAGTTTTGTTGGATCCGTAGTGTCAAATTATTGCTAGATTCCAAATTTCATAATTTTTCGAATCAATATGTGAGCGTGGCAAAGGAAAACGTGTTTTGACCATTTCAGTTGATTTTAATCGACTGGAAATTGGCCATTTTTCAAACGGTCTCAGAATTCGACGAAACTAGTTTTGTTAGGACCGTATCGTCAATACGAAGCTAGAAAATATTTTTCGAGAATTTTTAGAGTTAGTATGTGACCTCGGTAATTTGAAATGTACGTTTAAAATTCAATATAGTGATTTAAATGTAAATTGAACGGAAACTGATTCAAACGATCAAATCAGCTTACGATACATATCCCATTGTGTTCGGAATGGGGGTGAAATGCTATGGACGTCAGGCGGTGGGCCTCGTTTAGAGGTCGAAAATAAAAGTTGCTTTATAAAGTAAAATTTAAAATAAAATAAAATAAAAATATAACTTCCCTCCTTTTCTTCATTGCCCCCCCCCCCCCCCCGATTCATTTATCAGAAACAAAACAAAATAAAAAAAGAAAAGAAAAACCTAAACCTAGAAGCCGTCGTCCTCCCTCCAGACATTGACGCCGACGAGACTTCGCCGCCCCACCCCTCCGTCCAGCCTCCTCCTCCCACCGAACAACCCCTAGAAACCGACGAAGACCCCGAAGCAACCCCCTCATCTCGAAGACCCCGCCTCCACCTCGAACACCACAGCGACGCCCCCCTGAAGCCTGCCGCCGACGAACACCATCGAGCCCCCCCTCTTTGCAGCCTGAGGTAAGCGTTTAGGTTATTTTATTTTTGTTTTTATTTTTTATTTTGCAGACAAAAACCGATTCCTTTTTAAATGATTTAAAAAGTAATTTCGGAATTTGTTAAAGGAATTTAAAAACTGTTTTTTTAAAAGTTTTAAAACTGATTTAATTAGAATATAAAAACTGTTTTTTTTAAGAAAATAAAAACTGATTTTATTTTAAGGTTTAAAATAGGAAAAAGGTTTAAACTTTGAAATAGAAAAAGGTTTAATCTTTTAAAAGAAAAAGATTTGAACTTGCAAAAATAAAGATCATATTTTGAAAAAGAGAAAAAGACGGAATTTTTATTTTTGGTAGAAGGAGTAAGACATGATTTTTATATTTTTAAAGTATTAAAAATTTAGTCTTTACTATATAGAAATATTAAAAATAAGATTTTTATATTTTTAAAGTATTAAAAATATAATCTTTATAGGATAGAGAATATAAAAATATCATCTTTGTATATGTAGCGAAATAAAAATCTGATTTTTAATTTATATACGTTGAGATAAAGTGATGATTTTTATAATGATGAAATCTATATTTTTATAAAGGCGAAAACTTTATTTTTAAAAAAAGGCGAAAACTTTATTTTAAAAAAAAAGGCGAAATCTTTATATAGAAAATAGCGTGATAAAAATATAATTTTTATCTATATAGTAGCGTTGTGAAAATATGCTTATTTTTATATATTGAATAGCGAAGAAAAAAATTCGATTTTTAAATATATGAAGTGATTATAAAAATTTGATTTTAAATTGAAAACGAACAAATAAAAATGTGATTTTTATTTTAAAGACATCAAAATTTAAAAAATGTGATTTTTGTGTATATAGTGACTACGAGCAACGAAGCTGACAAAAAGGGCGAGAACGACGAAGATTTTCTACAAAAGAAGTGTCGTGAAGTTGGATAGCTATCGGTGAGAACTTCTCACTCAATTTAATTTTTCTAGTTATATATATATACTAGGATGCAGACGGTGCTTAGTAGCACCCGACACCCGTCATCCACAGACCATGGATGGCTTGTTTGTTAAATTGTTTGGTTGAGTAGTTGGTTAGTTTGTTTGGTTTTAATTGAATTGTTTGGTGAATTGAAATAGATTTGATTGATGTGTGAATGGCGTGGGCCTTCACTAGACCGGGGATAAGGCTAGGCCTCGTCCCGTTTCTAGTATCGTGCCGTTATGCCGCCGAAATTTTCTAAAATATGTTAGAAAAATAAAAATAATCATTTATTGAATAAATGAACTGAATAGAAATTCAAGTGTTAGAATAAAATAGTTTGATCGTTAAAAATATAATTTTTAACGTGAAAGTGAATAAATAAATATTTATAAACAAATCGGCCGATTTGTTTATATACACTGATTTGACTAATATCGATTGGGTCGATAAATTTTACACGTCGCCCAACTGCACAAATAAAATCTGTGTTTGATTGTTTGAAACCCCACACGGGTGTTGGGATGAAATTTGAAGTTCACTCATCCTGATTGATTAAATATGTCGATCGATTGATTGACAGGCTGTTATAAGCGTTAGATATCTATATTTGATGCTTATACAGTGTAGTGCACTTTGGTTGATGATTGATTATTTTTCAATGCTATTATATACATGTGTTGTATGGAATCCATATAATTAACGTTATATGGTGATTGATTGGGCCTCATTCCAATCGGGAAAATAATGAATATTAGAAAAGGAAATTCATATGTTGAATATAAAAATAGTCATGTGTTGACGATGTTCATGTGTTGAGTGAAATATTTTATATAATAAAATTTACATCTTTATCATATTTAATATTAGAACTACTTCTCAGTAGAAGTCTAATTAAAAATCAAACGATAGATACCATAGTTTTATAAAATATTTTACATAACAAAAATAGTGATGTGTCGACAATACTCATGTGTTGAGATTAGTCGTGTGTTGAAAGAAAATTCATGTGTTGAATAGAACAAATTTTCATTTGTTGAATAGAATAACGAATTATTGAAATATAAAGCCGTGTGGATTAGAGATGCGTTATTTTGACGCGAACGATGTTTATATCGATTTTATTCGTTTTATAATGAATATTGAAAAGTGATTTCAAAATTTAATATTTTGAAAGGAAATTCAAATTGAATTAGATTAAAAATTCAAATGGAAATTTTATTGAATCAATTTGAAATGAATTCGAATCGAATAGAAAATGAATTCGATTCGAATTGAATAGAAAGTGAATTTGAATTCGAATAAAATCGAAATGAATTGAATTGAAAACGATTTCGAAATGAATTGAAAAGAAAACGAATTTGAATTGAATTGAAAAAGATTTCGAAATGAATTGAATTGAAAACGATTTCGAAACGAATTGAATTGAAAACGATTTCGAAATGAATTGAATTGAAACGAATTCAAATTGAATTGAAATTTGAATTGAATAGAAATGAATTTTAAAACGAATTTATAAAGAAGAATTCAATTTTGATTTGAATTGAAAAGAAAGTTGAAATTGCTTTTGAAACAATTTTAAAACGATTTATAAAATTCGTTTTAAATAGAAATCGACGAAATATATATTATATATATTAAATATATAATATAATGGCCTGAATAGAACGCGCCGCGCCGCGGCAGTTCGTGAATTTCGACCATTTATTTCAAACGGACATTGCGGGAGATCCGACCGTCGGATTCTCCTAAAACCGGAACCGTTGGGTTCGTATCGAAAAGAGCTTTCCAATGAATATTAGAAATTTGAAATCTAGCGGTTGGATTTGGAATTATGTCCAAATCAAATTCGAAAAAGGTCGCTGTAAGTGCAGTTCGATGGCCGTTGTTGGAAATCGACTGTACGGGCCTTGATAAAATTATTAAAAATATCTATAATTTGTGTAAAATTATAATATGTGAATTGGAAAGAATTGGGCTGGAAAATTCCACATTTGAAAAGATAAAAATAGATTTTTATCGAAATGAACTAGTTTTGAACTAGAATTAAAATCAATTTATTAGTGAAATAAATAAATTGAATTTGAAAGGGATTTTTAAAAATAATCAATATTCCCAATACGTGGATTAGACTGGAGTTGAATCGAAATTATCTTCGGGATATTTCGATGTTGGATTTCGTGACTATACAGATATTGTTATGGGAATTTGAAAGATATATTTTATATCGTTATTTCCAATACGATATATGTTGGTTTCAGAATTTGATATTGAATATAAGCCGATATATTTTCTATTCAAAGCCTGGTATTTAATATCAAATGTGATTTGGGTTTGTCGTGAATCGTGTTTTAGAAGACATTGGTTCTTTAACCCAGTTAAAGACATAATATTGATTTTTGAGAAGATTAAAACTAAGTGGAGTTTTAAGAAATCTTTAATTAGATTAAGATGTGAATTGATAATTTAAATTATCAAATTTGAAAGGTGATCGAGAATGGAGTATCACCAGTTTTGCTCCAAAGCGATAGTTAAATCTTTAATTAGATTTGAACGTGAAATGGTAATTAATTTTACCGATAACACCGTGGTGTTAGGAATGAAGTATCACCAGTTTTGCTCCATGGGATATATAGGTTGGGATTGGGAAATAAAACAAATAATTACTTCGGTGTGGTTCGCTAATCCCGACTAGTTTGAAATGATATCCAAAGGAAGATTAAAGAATAAATTTAGAAGAATTTATCTTTGATAAAATTAATGGGAACCTTTCCCTAAGAATGTGATTTTGTGAATAAAAGAATATTCTAAATTGGAATGGGGGCGTTTGTTGTGTTTGTGTAACGTTCGTTTATTATACACGTGGGTTATTCAGAAAGGCCAGGTTTATACCCATTCTGAATAACCGATTCGACGAGATGTCGAAGATGAAGACGGTGGTTGAAGACCAGAAGTCTTCACATCGTTTGGGTGATTACTGATGATCTTGATTGGGCTGTACACCCAGGATGAGGGAATCAGTTGGTGATCGTCCAGACGTACTTGGAGATGGATGGATATGCGAGGAAAGTGCCTCCGGTTTCGTTCAGACCCAGAACGAACTTGTAAATGGATTGTATGTCTGACATTGGATTTTATTCTGTGTTGATTGATCTCTATTAAATATACATCTGTTTGGCGGCGGAGAATTTATTCTCTTGCTTAACGCCCTTCTCTGAGACGTACGAGCTCAGAGGTTGTATATCGATGGACATCAGTCGCATGGAGTGAATTGCCAGTGTGGCATGCGTAAGTGGCAAATGATCAAGGCTTCTGTTGAAAAGCAAAGTCTTGTGGTTGATGATCAAAGCATGGCCTGTGTGGCGTAGCTTTGTGTATGACGTGAATTCGCGAGCCTCACACCTCGGTATGAGTCAAAATCGGGATACGGACCCAAGGAGTGCACGACGTTTCTTTCTAGCTAGGGTGGTGTCAGTGACCTACCAGCCCTGACATTTATATACTTTTCACCTGTGTGGTTGTTGGATACGAGGCGCCTCGGATATAGGTCTGTAAGGACTGGGAAACGTGTGTTCAGGAATTGCCAATCCTCAAAAGTAAGAGAGGACCGGCCTTGGAGGATCCAGGGGATTGCTGTGTGCAGTCCCGAGGCATTTGCTAGAGTGTCTCGAACGCGGAGAGGAGCTTGCCCCTTGCCTCGGCTCATGACAGAAATCCAATTTCCAATACGTGATATTGCGGTTTTAATTGTAGAACCTAGTATGGCGACATAGTGGTATGGGTCATTCATGCCGCCTCTGATTGATATTTATGATTGAAATTGTTTTGACACTATACACCTATATTGGTATCAAATAATGTGTTTTAAACGTATCAAGCATGCTTTGGCTGTTATAAGGTAAAAACCCTATCCTCCGGCTTGCGTTGCATTGTGTGATGGGACCTGGGTCTTATAACAGCTTCATTTTTCTTTATTTAGCATTGCGCTGTTTGTTCTATGCACTGGTATTCTTGGGAGGAAACCCGTTCCGTGTTATACGGCGTGGTCCCTTGATTTACCAAACTTTAAAATAAAGATTAATAACTGTTTTAGTTCTCACACCAGTCACATGACTGACCTGGAGTTTATTGTTTTAACCTAAACTCTGGGTGCCCCTATTTTCCGCACGGGCAGCTAGTAGTTTTGGTTTTGCAGATTTATATTCACAGGGTCCTGATTTACAGCTGGAACGATGCTCGGAAAGCTCTGTATCCGTGTATCACTTCTAGTTGTGATTTTGTATTACTTTCCGCTGCTATGTAATTTATTGTAATCTCTGATATTTATCGAATGTAATTTATTCATTTATACTCTGTATATTCTTGTATCTGATGGAATTGTTGTAATAATAATGAAATGTTCTTCCGTATGCGTTCTATTTTGTCTTGTCCTCACAGTAATTCGTTCTTTCTCATCTCTTCGGAGACCGGGGAAGTTCGGGTCGCTTCAATGACCAAGAATAAATATTTTTGTTTCATTTCTTATAAATGACAAAATGTGTAAATTTTTTTACTTCGTTCTTTTTAATGTATAAAAATATATATTTCTAAATCATTCTTTTTATTTTGAAATCCTTTATTTTCTTTTGTAATCTTTTATTTACATTGTAAAATGAAATCTTTCAATTCACCTTTAATTGCATTGCAACTTGTAACTTTTATATTCTTACTTTAATTACATTGCAAAATGTAAATTTTATATATTTTATTACATTATAAAAAAAATGTAATATTTTCTCTCTTACTTTAATTACGTTAAAAATGTAATCTTTCCTAATGTAATCCTTTTCTTCTCTTTTCTAATTTATGTTTACAATCACATTAAAAAGTATAATTCTTTTTCTATGTTTTATTTGCATTTAAAAAGAATAATTTCTATGTTAACACTTTTCTATGTATTCTATTATCATATAAAAGAATAATTTCTATATACCATTTTCTATGGATTTTAATGACATATAAAGGTATATTTTATAAGTTATCATTTTTCTATAAACTCTAATAGCATATAAAAGTATATTTTATATGTTAACAATTTTTCTATGCATTCTAATATTATATAAATGATATTTTTCTATATTAACATTTTCTATGCATTTTATAAATAATATTTTTCTATGTTAATATATTCTGTGAATTCTAGTATAAAATAATATTTTATATGTTAACATTTTCTAAAATCTCTAATATCATATATAAGCATATTTTAAATGTTAACATTATTTCTTAGTTCTCTAATATCATCTAAAGGCATATTTTAAATGTGAACATTATTTCTAAGTTCTCTAATATCATATAAAGGCATATTTTAAATGTGAACTATAAAAAGAATATTTTTAATGTTTAACAATTCTAACAATTCATATTAACATAAAAAGAATATTTTTATATTACATCATTTCTAACATTTCAACAAAAACAAATAAAAAGGATAACTTTGTTTTTCTTCTTTGTCAACAATTCTAACATGAACAATTTTCATATGAATCATTCTTCACATTAAAAATGTGATTTTTAATGTTTCAACACTTTTATTTTAACATGAACAATTTTCATAAGTATAATTCTTTTCATTAAAAATAAGATTTTTAATGTTTCATGTTTTAATTTTAAATAAATGAACATTTTTAAATCTATTCTATATATATGATAAAAATGTAAATTTTATCGTTAACATGGTTTCAATTCAAACAAATGAACGTTTTATGTTTTGACAATTCTAATAAACATGTTAACATAAAAAGAAAAATTTACGTTTAACAATTCTAATACACATGTTTGTTTTTATCTAACATGACAAATCAAATAAACAAAATGATAAATTTGTTTACTCTAATTCTAATTAGCAGAAATGTTAATTTAACAATCAACTGGACAAAGGGATAATTTGTTTGAACCCAACTCTAACGAACAGGAATGTTAATTTCAAACAATATAATTAACAAAGTGATAATTTTGTTTAATCTAATTAACAAAGATGTTAATTTTGACAATCTAATAAAATGATAATCTTGCTTTGATCCAATTATCTAATTTACTTAAATGCAAATTTCAGCACTCTAACAAACAAATCTATATTAGCACATCACATACAACTTAATCACTTAGCCAGTATATACAGTCAATCAATGATTTATTCTAATTATTTAAAATAAATAATAATAAAAATAAATCAGGGTTTCTCACCGAATTATTCAGATCTGAAATTTGACCAATTTTCGATCTGCTCAGAATTGGCTCTAGTTAGTTCCATGGTCTAGATCTCGTTTCAAGGATTTCAACGCACTTCGTTTTTCTGAATTTCGATACTATTTGACAAAGATATGCTGTTTTGAACATTGGATTATATTATTAAATTAATAAATAAACAATTTCCTTTAATTACAGGTTTACCCTTAATATAAACTAAGGCCGTTCCTCTTTCTTTTCTTTCTTCTGCCGACCCTTCCTGTATTCAAATCCAAAATGCCGCCTTCTTACTTCCGATCTCGCACGCCACCCGAGGCACTTGCCGCCGATCCAACACCGCCCTACCAACCGCCGAAGCACCCCCATCAACCGTCCGCAGCCCCTCGAAATCCGCACGCCCCAGTCGCCCTCCAACCTAGTCGAAAGTCAGCGCCTTTAGGGTGCAAATTCTCTTGAGTTACGAACTGAAAACCCATTTTAGCCGCATCAAATTGAAGAGTGAAGGAAGCTCTTCCATGTTTGTATTAAAATCATTGATTAGTTCGAATTTGTTTGTGAGAGATTAAGGGTTCAAAGTGGAAGGTTTTCAGCCATCATTTTGAGAAGAACGGCGGCTGTATATGTTTGCGTTAGGGTTTGTTATTTTAAGGTGTATTTATATTATTATATTATTATTTAAATCCTTTAATTTCAGTTAAGGCCTGATATCCCATACTAGCTCCAATTCAGGCCCAACAAACTTTGTTCCTAAGCAAATACCCATGCTCCGAACGCGATGGGCTAGGTCCCATCTTCCAGTTTGGTCGTCTGAGTCCTGCTTTATTTAAATTAATGTTTAAATCATTTATTTATTTATTTTAACCGCACAAATAAATTCACCGAGGCTACATACAGGCTCTAAAAATTACAAGAAAAAATATATTTGACTATGTTATGACGATACAGTCCTAAAAAAACTAATTTCGTTGAATTCTGACACCGTTTGAAAAATGGCCTTTTTCAAGTCGATTAAAATTGGCCGAAATTGACAAAACACGTTTTCTTTTACCATGCTCACATAGTAGTTCGAAAAATTATGAAAATTGAAACCTAGCAATAATTCGACATTCCGGTTCCAACAAAAGTGGTTCGTCGAAAACCGAGGTCGTCTGAAAAATGGCTATTTTCAAGGCCAATATATTTAATTAAAAAATATATATAAATTCTACAGCGACTTTTCTAAATTTTAATCTGGGCATAACTTTTTATTCCTGCGATGAAATTTCAGTTTTTCAGATTCATTGGAAAGATATGATTAAACAAATTTAAATATTTATGGTTTTATTGAAATCCAATTTGTTTTGAATCCTGTACAGTCAGTCAAAGTTCAATTTCAAATTTTCAAACTGCAGCGCTGTTTTAAACTCCTTTTATAATTAAATTGAATTTATTCGTTTTAAAATAAATTTTTAGTCGTTCCTGTTTAAAATAAATTATTTTAAATATTAAAATCCATTAAAATTTCTAAAATAAAAATTTTAAATTGGCCCCAAAATTTCGGGTCGTTACAATCGCCCCCACTTAAAATCTTTTCGTCCTCGAAAAGGAACGAAGCTAAAAGTTGTTTAATTAACCTACTCAACTAAAATTTATTTATTGGTTTCAATTAATTATCATTCTAATATTTTAATTAGTGAAACTAATTATCAAACATCACAACCAGCAATCAATTAGGTGATTAACTTTTCAAATATATTACTTTAATATATAGTCAAAAATCATATCTTTAGTGCAAACCACAGCAATGTGTCCTAACTAAGTTTTGCTTCTCATACTAGTCAATGGAAATATATAGAAATCCCACTTTCGATACTCGAACATAAATACTGGTGATGGTGCACCGATCATCAGAATTATCTCCGGGCGACTAGAGTGTGATTCTATAGATATTCAGTATATTAAAACTTCGAATATCCATTAATTACTCGTATATTCAAAATATTTATATACTCGATTGTCCACATAAAAATATAATATACTCAAATACGTATATTTTAAAAAATATTCAAAACTAAATTTGTTTTTATATTAAAAATAATACTCTTCACACTCGTTCTAGGAAGATACTGATCCAATCTCTAACGAGTTATTCTCATTGGATATTACTAATCCAATCTCTGATGAATTCTTTCATTCGGTTCTAATGTGTCTTGTTCTCGAGCTCTGTAAACCAAAGCTCTGATACCAACTGTGACGACCCAAACTTCCCAGTAAAGGAAAGGCTGAATTGCTTTGAGAACAACACACATCAGAACATTTTATTGCTGATTACAACAAATACATCAGTGTATAAGAATATACAGAGTATGAATATTTGTTTCACAATAAGAATACAATAATATCAGAGGTTTAAATTACATTTAAATAGCAACGGAAAAATAATACAAATATACAACTGGAAGAAATACACGGATACAGAGCTTTCCAAATACCTCTTCAGCTGTAAACCAGGATCCTGTAAATATATCTGCAAAAAGCTAACCCGAGTTTGCCAGTGAAACAAACTACAGGTCAATCATGGGACTGGTATGAGAAATCTTAACTTAACTTATCTAATAATAAGGCTAATCACAGGACCATGCCGCTAACGAGGAACGGGTTTACTCCATTGGATTGCCAGTGCATAAAATAAAGTAAATCGTTAAACAAAGCAATGCTTTTTAGAAAAATGAAACCATTATAAGACCCAAGTCCCATCACACAATGCAACGCAAACCGGAGGATAGGGTTTGCAACAACCCGAATTTTATAACATGTTAAAACAAGAAATCAGGGCAGAATTAAATTATAAATTAAGAATCAAGCGAAACGCGTCGCACCGTTGCGTTCGTCTCGGAATTCTGGTTGGAAACGAGTCTGAAATTTCGTAAATCGGAGTCCGTATGACCGAGATATGGCCTCTAGAAGTTTCACAAAAAATCAGAAAACGAAAACAGTTCAAATTCGAATTCGAATTTCGAATTTAGCCCCAAAAAGACTGGGCAGGAAAATTTCCCGCCCAGGACCCAGTTCGACTGGGGAGTCGACTGGGTAGTCGACCTCCCCAGGACCAGGTCGACTGCCCAGTCGACCTGGGTGTCGACCTGGGGGTCGACCTCCCTGGTCGGGCCAGGTTAGCCTCGTGCACCTGCTTGCTTATGTGGTCTGGTTGGTTGGCCTGTGACGATTTTCAGTGGCTCAGATCTATTCTAGGGTTGATCCTATGGCCTAAACTAGCTCCTACTTCTATAAAAACACCCTAAGACCTAACATAAATCACTAAAAACCATCCTAACAACAAAGTGCTGCCCAAATGTCTCTTGATCATGGCCTCTATCTTCATCTTCAAAGGCCTAAGCATGCAAACTTGATTCAAGTCAAAGGAGCAAGCTTTCTACATCAAATCAAAGGAGCTACTAATATTCTCATGGCTTCTAGTGTTGTAACATCATTCCTAGAGCTCCTACAACGATTCTATGACGATTATTGCTCCTAATTCACTAGCCACGCTTTGTAAGTTCTAGATTCTTTTAGATTGAAATGATAACTTGAATATGACATGTGATAAAGTTGGAATTGGATTTATGCATGATATTCAATCCATGCTCATTCTTGTTCATTTTGGATCTTGACCTTTGGGGATGTTGCTATGACATTAATTTGAACCTATGCATGTTGCAAATCCCTTTTTCATGTTCTTATCATGCATGTAATGATGATTTTCTCTCGGATCTTGTTTTATGCAAAGCTTCTACCTTCCCCTATTTATTTTCTTTTGATGAACCTTGGTCGATTTCGGACCTAGGCCTAAACTACGATTTACATGCGGTTTGTATACAGGGGAATGTTGGGATTTCACCTATTTGGACATGGGTGTTGGTAGAATTGATTTCATAACATGAACAAGGGAAATTTGGGGTATTGCCAATGTAATTTGCAAGTTTGGGGCATACATGAATTGGCATATGAATTAAATCACGAGTTTTGGGGACTATGTAAGTTACATCAAGGGATTGGGCTTATGTAAATTAGGCATAAGTGGAATTGAGAACATGAACTGAAACACCCCACCTCCGTTAGGGTCACTCTCAAAGGGAATGCCCTAATTTTGGTGGAGGTTTATAAGTACAAGTCACAGATATACAAGACAGATATAAGAACACATATTTGTAAACAGCGGAAGAACAACAAATTTTATTTCATAAAGTCAAATACGTGTTACAACAACATCCTTTCCAAAAACATAACATAACACTTTCATAATCTGTCTTGAGTACATTATTTTTAAAGAAGCATAAATAAAACATAGATGAACTGCAAAAGCCCCATAGTGGATTGTCCAAAGCCATAGTTCAAAACAGGAAAGTCCAAGCAATACATTTCTCTTCTTCAAGCTGGATGTCAAGGCTGATCAAGCTGCTGTGTTCCCTCCCTGTGGACCTGGGGGGGGGGGGGGAAACGGAAGAAAGAAGACGAAAGAAAAGTAGAGTCAGACATAAAGCCTGAGTAAGTCTAGTACTATTTTGTCTATGAATAAAGAACTGGGTATGATAAGTATAAACAAGAAGTGGGCATGCACTATAAACTTGGTTAAGTTGTTTAGGGTCGAATATACTATCGTACCCTATGTTGATCTCTGAACCCATATAAACTAGTTTCCAACTGGCACCCCATAATCAGGGTGATGTGATCCATTCTATGATGATCGGCTCCTACTCGCATAGTTACATGTGTCTTACGACCCCCGATGTTGTAGTTACCTATGCTGGTCCCACCATGGGGTGTATCAAGTCCCATAGTGGCAACCCGACACAACCTTAGAGTGCACAGGTATGCTACTGGTGTCCAGTGCCTTATTTTTCTGCACCGGAGTGTGTGCATGCCCGCACTCCGTTAGAACCTACACTGCTACACCACCGCCGTCGATTTGACCTCTTACAATCAGCCCAGTAATCGTGCCCCACCCTGCCTAGTTTCAGGGTATCCTGATACACCTTTTAGGGTTACTGCTGAAAAGGGTCCCCCGTTACTAGGTTTTCTATCTCTAGCCAACATGCTAAGTTGGTTAAGTGTTTTCTAACCTAACCCCCACCACTCCGTTTAGTTTAGCATGTTCCATTTTGATTAAGTCTTTAGTTCACTTAATCCTAACAATCCTGACTCAGCCTTAATTGTCTTATTAAGGCCCTGACCTCTCACATTAGACAGGTATTGTTGTGGCTGCCTGTTGCCGGTTGGTTCCGGGCAGTCTTACGCCACAACTCAGTCTAACCTCGGGTCCTTGCTGGGCTCCATGTTTAACCTCCCACATTGGATAGGTATTGTTGTGACTACTGGACAGCCGGGCGGTTCCGGGCAGGTTTACATCACAACTCAATCCAACCTCGGGTTAAACACATCGTATGTTCTACATTTACATATTTTGTCATTCCTCTTTATTTCTTATATGTAAATATTTGCGGCCCATTATTAAGTTAATGGTGTAAAGGTTACACCAATCATGGGCCCAACCCATACTTGAACTTGGGCCCTTCTATTTTATATTTTCATTCATTAGTAATTTTAACCCAACGTTATTTTCCCCCGTTTTACACGTCCGTTTATATATTTTGGGCTTAGCCTTTTAAAGCCCAAATTAGCCATGCGAAAAGGGGAGGCTTAAAGCATGATTACATACACAAAGAGGGGAAAGTGAGCGCATGAACTTGCATATGACGTTGGAAATACATAATAGAAACTGGTGTACTTGCATATATATATACTTTGGTCATAAAGCATAGGTGACATGAACCAAACCATGTAAACTTAAGATAAGAATCTAAATTAGGTGTCACATAGTCTTAACTACAACATAGACCTATGTTCTCATTTAAGCATAAACATAAACAAGTCATGTTCATAAGGTTTCTACATGTTTACAAAGGGGATACTTTGTTACTAACACAAAAGCATAGTTCAACTTAATCATGGTTTAAGTCTAATCACATAACGATGGTATAAATATACTTATGCATAAATATTCCTAATCATGGTGTTTGCTTTAAACTTGCAAAAAGGGATTTTTGAGTCTAACCTAGCCATGTCTCACATATGTCATCATATAATTCTTGTAAACAAGATAGACTTAATCATGGATTTCAATTATGCCAAATATCATTCATAGCCTAGCCATATTCATAAGTTTGCAAAAGCATGACTTAATACATGGATTATGGTGTCAAAATTCCAACATAGTTTCATATGAACTATAACAACCAAACTTGTTTCAATTACTTGCAAAATGATTTATGCACAAAAATATACATCATGATGGCATAATAACAAAGCCCCAAACTTGCATGAATTTCAATCAACTACATACATGCAGCTTCAACATAGATTACATAATTTGCGCAATGTTCCAAACGTGTACTTGCATAGAACTACCGCATGTAGTTCTTTATAATGAATAACATAATTTTGCACAAATATGAACTACTTTATTATCCCAATTCAAGCATACAAATCAATACAGTTGTTTATTCATACCAAAGTAATACTCTACTTACAATGGTTGCGGCGAATTCTCTAATTAAGAGATATGATTCCTTTGTTGAATTGATTGGCTTTAGGTTGCTTGAATTGCTTTAGGCTTTAGAACTTTCTTCCTAATTCCCTCTCTAGTTGGCGGCTATTCTTAGTCGTTCCTCAGCAACATGGCGGCTATGTTCTTAATTTGAATGAATAGATTAGGGTTTAGTCTAGGGTTGTTTATATAGAGGTTAGGAACTGATTAGGACCCTTGATGTTGCTTGGATTGATCATAGCCATTCATTAGATAGAGAGACCAATTAGAACCCGCCACCTAGCCCTAATGACAAAGCAGACCACAGAGAATCGGCCAAACACAGACCTGGCCAGCCAGGTTGACTGGGCTCGACCAGGTCGACACCCCTGTCGACAGGGCTGTCGACAGCCCTGTCGACATGGGTAGCCCAGGTCGACAGCCCAGTCAACCTGGGTGGCCTAGGCGGTGTTTTTCCGCCTTGGCCCATTGGGCCCCATTTTCGAATTTAAACCTGATTTATTCTGTTTGAATTTTAAATTTAATTCAAAACTTCCGAAGGCCATATCTTCTTCATACGGACTCCGTTTTTCGAAAACTCGGACTCTATTTCGCGTATTTTTCCGAGACGAACGCAATGGCGTATCCCGTTTCCCTTAGTTCTTTGATTTCAGATTAATTATACTTTAATTTGTTAATTTCACAGTTATAGAATTTTCGGGGTGTTACATTCTCCCCCACTTAAAAGGATTTCGTCCCTGAAATCTTCAAGTTAGGAGGAATGTAAATCCTAACATCCAATCATCCATCTACTCATCCATCAAACACGAGCATCCATTGTCCTTAAAAGACTTCTAATGCTTCATGATCATATGCGAAGTGTGTGTGTACATGAACTTATCTAATGCAAAATCAGGCGGTCTACTGATTCAGTTGACCTCCTTAATGCGAATTATGTAGGTGCCATGAATCCATTATGTATGCAAATTTTCCTATTTTTGATTTTACATGAGTGCACAATCATTCATTACAAATGCAACATCCATATGACAACACATTAAAGTTCAACCATATACGAATGCAAACATATATGCATATGCAATATGAAGTGACTGAGCCGATCTAAAACCTAGATTGTGTGTGTATATGCAACCACGAGCAACCACTAGCAATCACTTGCAACCACTTGCAACCATCATACATAACATGTTTCAACTACATGTTTCCATCCAAAAAGATTCTACCTAAAAGATACGGTCGAGGAAATATACCTAAAAAAGATGGATAAAAGTGCAACTTAAGGAAAAAGAAAGATCAAAGATGTACCCTCGAACAGAAAAGGGTAGGCAGTACGTATTCTAGCTTCAGTTTCCCAAGTCGCGTCTCCCTCGGCGTCGCTCCACTGAACTTTGACGAGCTTGACTTCGCGGTTGCGTAGCTTCTTCACTTCCGTTCCTAAGATGCGGGTTGGAACTTTTCTTATGGTTGCTTCGCGTTCTACTTCGGCCTCTTCGAGTATATTTGGCTCTACCACTTCAGCAAACTCATGTAGACATTTTCGGAGATGTGAAACGTGAAAAACGTTGTGGACTCCAGCCAACTTCTCGGGTAGCTCTAATCTATAGGCCATTTTCCCAATTTTCTCGATAATAGGGAATGGCCCTACGAACCTTGGTGCTAGTTTTCCTGTGGTTCCAAAACGAACAACGTTTCTTAGTGGTGATACCTTGAGAAAAACTCTGTCTCCAACCTCGAATTCAAGGTCGGTCCTCCTCTTGTCGGCATAGGATTTTTGTCTGTCTTGGGCCGTCTTCATCCTTCTTCGTATTAAGTCTACTTTCTCTGAAGTCTCTCGGATCATGTCTGGTCCAAGTATGAGCTTATCCGTGGATTCCCACCAACAAGTGGGCGATCGGCACGGTCTTCCATATAAAGCTTCGAAGGGCGCCATTCCGATGGTTGCTTGATAGCTGTTGTTGTAGGCAAATTCCACCAAAGGAAGGTGGTCTTCCCATGTCCCTCCGAAGTCAAGGACGCATAGCCTTAAAAGGTCTTCCAAAACTCTGTTCACTCTCTCTGTTTGGCCGTCGGTTTGGGGATGATAGGCTGTGCTTAAGCATAACTGCGTTCCTACTGCTTCTTGCAGACTACGCCAAAACTCACTGGTGAAGATGGGGTCTCGGTCACTAACAATGCTAGATGGTATCCCATGGAGTCGAACGATTTCTTTGAGGTAAAGTGATGCTAGGGATGAGGCAGTTCTTTTACTTTTGACAGGTAAAAAGTGGGCGCTTTTAGTAAGCCTATCCACTATTACCCAAATGCTAGTGTTGCCTCTCCTAGACCTAGGCAGCCCATCGATGAAGTCCATTGAGATGCTATCCCACTTCCACTGCGGGACCTCCAGAGGATGTAGTAGTCCGCCAGGCTTTTTCTGTTCCGCTTTAACCTGTTGGCACACCATACACTTAGAAACGAACTCTGCCACGTCCTTTTTCATGCCGTTCCAAAAGAAAGTCCTTTTTATATCTTTGTACATTTTATCTCCGCCTGGGTGTATCGTCATCTTGGAGTGATGTGCTTCCTCGAGAACCTTCTTTACTAAATCTTTTGTCTGTGGGACGCATAGTCTTCCGTCTCGCCTTAGCAAACCCTTATCGTCGATGGAGTATCTGTTGAGGTGACTCGAAGTCTCACCCCTAATTAACCTATCAATTATTTCCACAAGCTGAGGGTCTTCGCATTGTGCTGTCCCTACTGAATCCACTAAAGTTGGGCGCACTTCGAGAGATGCTAGCAAGCCTGGTACGAAATCGGAGGAAGGCCTAAAGTCGAAGCTGGCTATAAACTCTAGGCTTTGTCTTTCAACAAACAACGGGCTTAGGGTCAATTTCTTTCAGCTCAACGCGTCTGCCACTACGTTGCCTTTGCCCGGAGTGTAGGAGATTTCGAAATCGTACGAGGCAAGAAACTCCATCCACCTTTGTTGCCTCAAGTTAAGATCCTTCTGCGAGAAAAGATATTTCAACGATTTATGGTCAGTGTAAAGTTCGAACTTCTCACCTAGGAGATAGTGTCGCCAAGACTTGAGTGCAAAGACGATGGCGGCTAACTCAAGATCGTGGGTTGGGTAGTTCTTTTCGTGCACCTTCAATTGCCTCCCGCCATAAGCTACTACCCTTCCTTCTTGCATTAAGACGGCGCCTAGCCCTGTCCCACATGCGTCCGTATAAACAGTGAACATCTTGCTCCCATCTGGCAGCGTCAAAACTGGGGCTGTTGTGAGAGCCCTTTTCAGTCGTTGGAAAGCAAACTCGCAATCCAAATCCCAATTGAACACTAGATTCTTCTTAGTCAATTTCGTGAGCGGAGCTGAGATTTTTGCAAAATCCCTTATAAACTTTCGATAGAAACCTGCTAGTCCTAGAAAGCTTCGGACCTCAGTCGCATTCCTTGGTGTCTTCCAATCTTGTACCGCCACTACCTTCGCAGGGTCCACTGCTAACCCTTGTTTGGATACTATGTGCCCAAGGAACCTCACCTCTTCCCTCCAAAAATGGCATTTGGAGAATTTGGCTTTTAGTAGATGGACTCGCAAAGTTTCCATGATTGCCCTTAAGTGCTGAGCATGTTCCTCTTCATTCTTTGAGAAGATAAGGATATCATCTACGAAGACCACTACGAATTTGTTGAGGAAATCTCTAAATACCCTACTCATCAGATCCACGAAGTAAGCAGGTGTATTTGTCAAGCCGAAAGGCATGACAAGCCATTCAAAGAAGCCGTCGGGGGTTCTAAAAGCCGTTTTATCGATGCTATCTTCAGCTACCCTAAGCTGATGAAAACCGGTTGCTAAATCGAGTTGGGAGAAAACAGACGCTCCTACAAGCTGGTCAAACAAATTGTCAATTCTAGGGAGAGGGTGCCTATTCTTTTTCGTTAGCTTGTTGAGCTCCCTATAGTCAACACATAGACGGAGTGAACCATCCGCCTTCGTAGCGAACACCACTGGAGCGCCCCATTCTGAAATGCTCCTCCTAATGAACCCCTTTTCTAGAAGCTCTTTAATCTGTTTACTGAGCTCTTTCCTTTCTCGTGGAGCCATATGTCTAACGGGCAACGCAACGAGCTTTGCATTATCTACAAGATATATGCGGAAGTCTATTTCCCGCTTTGGAGGCAAGCCCTTCACCTCTTCAAAGACATCCGGATATTCCCGGACCACTCTAACTGATTGCAAATTTTCAACGGAGGCATCTAGCGATTCAAGATAACTAAGCATAACCGCATACGAGAGATTACAAGAAATTTCCAAAGTATTACCGAGCTGGGTTAGGAGCCTAACAACCCTTTTCTCACAATCAAGGATGGCCCCATTACTGGATAGCCAATCCATACCCAAAATCAAACCATACCCCGAAAAGCCCAAAACAAAGGCACTACATTGAAATTCTACACTTAGAATAGAAATTTTCAATCCCACACAGATCATAGACAAATGAGTTGGGCCCCCAATTGGGTTTGAAACAATTAAGGGGTCCTCTACCATACTAGTTTTTAGGTGCAGAGATTCTACTAAAGCAGACGAGATAAAGGAGTGTGATGCACCAGAATCAAATAAAGTGCGAACGGGGTGATCATAAAGATAAACTACACTTTCTACAGAAGTATTTATACCTCGCTGTTGCAGAGGTGGCGCTTCTAGCACATGGACCTGTGCCCCTGGGGCGGATCCAGCCCTCTGCCCCTGTCCTCGTTTCTTTGGGCAGTCCTTAGCCCTATGGCCCGTCTCACCGCAAGAAAAGCACCCACCATTTTCCTTGGCCTTCTTTTTCCGGCAGTCCTTTACTAAGTGCCCCACTTTGCCACAGAAATTGCATTTCCTCTTCTCCTTGTTGCCTTTCCCGCCCTTCTTAAAGTCAGTCTTCTTAGGCTGCAAACCCTCTTTCTTCTTGCCCTTATCCTCTTCATTCAGCAATGCCATTTGCACCAATCTTTCATACATGGCTCCCATGGGTATATGGGTCATGGCCAAACTGTGTAATGGCTCATTCAACCCTTTGACGAAACGGAGAGCCTTCTTGTGCGGGGTATTGACTAGGTCAAGCCCAAACCTAGCCAGCTCATCGAATTGATTCACATACTCTCTGACTGTCTTGTCCCCTTGCTTAAGAAATAAGAATTTTTCCAACTGCAAACTTCTTTCCGCATTTGAGAGAAATTTGGTCTCAAACCTTGCCCTAAAGTCCTCCCATGTCTCCACTGGTCTTTCAGCATTAGTGACTTCCCACCAGTAGGAAGCCTCGCCCTTCAATAGCCATACCGCCAGTTGTACTTTTTGCCTATCTTCTACCTCAAAGATGATGAATAGGTCCTCCGTTTCTTTCAGTCAATTTCTAGCTGCCACGAAGGACTCAGTTCCATGGAAATCCCTTCCTCCCATAGCTTTAAAATCTTTACATATCTTAGCAAACGTGTTTCCCCGAGGAGGAGGTGGAGGAAAAGGTGCCGCTGCGGCTGGATGATTTCCTTCTGTTGGGGGAGGAGGAATGGTAGGACCTGGCTGAGTGGCCCTTGCTTCTAAGAACCGTCTAAACCAACCAGGTATTGGTACCCCTTCTGGCAAGTTAAGATCTTCCGACATGCTGAAATAAAAAGGATAGATTCAAAACGAAGGATAAGAGATAGTACCTATGGCTTTGGGGTGTGGACTTTGCCTTTTTAAAATAAAATAATATTTTTCTTTTAAAAATGCTTCTTTAAATTTCCTTTTTTGAAAAAAAATTTCAAAACTTTTTATCTTATCTGTAAACCATGCTCTGATACCAAGTGAAACACCCCACCTCCGTTAGGGTCACTCTCAAAGGGAATGCCCTAATTTTGGTGGAGGTTTATAAGTACAAGTCACAGATATACAAGACAGATATAAGAACACATATTTGTAAACAGCGGAAGAACAACAAATTTTATTTCATAAAGTCAAATACGTGTTACAACAACATCCTTTCCAAAAACATAACATAACACTTTCATAATCTGTCTTGAGTACATTATTTTTAAAGAAGCATAAATAAAACATAAATGAACTGCAAAAGCCCCATAGTGGATAGTCCAAAGCCATAGTTCAAAACAGGAAAGTCCAAGCAATACATTTCTCTTCTTCAAGCTGGATGTCAAGGCCGATCAAGCTGCTGTGTTCCCTCCCTGTGGACCTGGGGGGGGGGGGGGAACGGAAGAAAGAAGACGAAAGAAAAGTAGAGTCAGACATAAAGCCTGAGTAAGTCTAGTACTATTTTGTCTATGAATAAAGAACTGGGTATGATAAGTATAAACAAGAAGTGGGCATGCACTATAAACTTGGTTAAGTTGTCTAGGGTCGAATATACTATCGTACCCCATGTTGATCTCTGAACCCATATAAACTAGTTTCCAACTGGCACCCCATAATCAGGGTGATGTGATCCATTCTATGATGATCGGCTCCTACTCGCATAGTTACATGTGTCTTACGGCCCCCGATGTTGTAGTTACCTATGCTGGTCCCACCATGGGGTGTATCAAGTCCCATAGTGGCAACCCGACACAACCTTAGAGTGCACAGGTATGCTACTGGTGTCCAGTGCCTTATTTTTCTGCACCGGAGTGTGTGCACGCCCGCACTCCGTTAGAACCTACACTGCTACACCACCGCCGTCGATTTGACCTCTTACAATCAGCCCAGTAATCGTGCCCCACCCTACCTAGTTTCAGGGTATCCTGATACACCTTTTAGGGTTACTGCTGAAAAGGGTCCCCCGTTACTAGGTTTTCTATCTCTAGCCAACATGCTAAGTTGGTTAAGTGTTTTCTAACCTAACCCCCACCAGTCCGTTTAGTTTAGCATGTTCCATTTTGATTAAGTCTTTAGTTCACTTAATCCTAACAATCCTGACTCAGCCTTAATTGTCTTATTAAGGCCCTGACCTCTCACATTAGACAGGTATTGTTGTGGCTGCCTGTTGCCGGTTGGTTCCGGGCAGTCTTACGCCACAACTCAGTCTAACCTCGGGTCCTTGCTGGGCTCCATGTTTAACCTCCCACATTGGATAGGTATTGTTGTGACTACTGGACAGTCGGGCGGTTCCGGGCAGGTTTACATCACAACTCAATCCAACCTCGGGTTAAACACATCGTATGTTCTACATTTACATATTTTGTCATTCCTCTTTATTTCTTATATGTAAATATTTGCGGCCCATTATTAAGTTAATGGTGTAAAGGTTACACCAATCATGGGCCCAACCCATACTTGAACTTGGGCCCTTCTATTTTATATTTTCATTCATTAGTAATTTTAACCCAACGTTATTTTCCCCCGTTTTACACGTCCGTTTATATATTTTGGGCTTAGCCTTTTAAAGCCCAAATTAGCCATGCGAAAAGGGGAGGCTTAAAGCGTGATTACATACACAAAGAGGGGAAAGTGAGCGCATGAACTTGCATATGACGTTGGAAATACATAATAGAAACTGGTGTACTTGCATATATATACTTTGGTCATAAAGCATAGGTGACATGAACCAAACCATGTAAACTTAAGATAAGAATCTAAATTAGGTGTCAAATAGTCTTAACTACAACATAGACCTATGTTCTCATTTAAGCATAAACATAAACAAGTCATGTTCATAAGGTTTCTACATGTTTACAAAGGGGATACTTTGTTACTAACACAAAAGCATAGTTCAACTTAATCATGGTTTAAGTCTAATCACATAACGATGGTATAAATATACTTATGCATAAATATTCCTAATCATGGTGTTTGCTTTAAACTTGCAAAAAGGGATTTTTGAGTCTAACCTAGCCATGTCTCACATATGTCATCATATAATTCTTGTAAACAAGATAGACTTAATCATGGATTTCAATTATGCAAAATATCATTCATAGCCTAGCCATATTCATAAGTTTGCAAAAGCATGACTTAATACATGGATTATGGTGTCAAAATTCCAACATAGTTTCATATGAACTATAACAACCAAACTTGTTTCAATTACTTGCAAAATGATTTATGCACAAAAATATACATCATGATGGCATAATAACAAAGCCCCAAACTTGCATGAATTTCAATCAACTACATACATGTAGCTTCAACATAGATTACATAATTTGCGCAATGTTCCAAACGTGTACTTGCATAGAACTACCGCATGTAGTTCTTTATAATGAATAACATAATTTTGCACAAATATGAACTACTTTATTATCCCAATTCAAGCATACAAATCAATACAGTTGTTTATTCATACCAAAGTAATACTCTACTTACAATGGTTGCGGCGAATTCTCTAATTAAGAGATATGATTCCTTTGTTGAATTGATTGGCTTTAGGTTGCTTGAATTGCTTTAGGCTTTAGAACTTTCTTCCTAATTCCCTCTCTAGTTGGCGGCTATTCTTAGTCGTTCCTCAGCAACATGGCGGCTATGTTCTTAATTTTGAATGAATAGATTAGGGTTTAGTCTAGGGTTGTTTATATAGAGGTTAGGAACTGATTAGGACCCTTGATGTTGCTTGGATTGATCATAGCCATTCATTAGATAGAGAGACCAATTAGAACCCGCCACCTAGCCCTAATGACAAAGCAGACCACAGAGAATCGGCCAAACACAGACCTGGCCAGCCAGGTTGACTGGGCTCGACCAGGTCGACACCCCTGTCGACAGGGAGGTCGACACCCCTGTCGACAGGGCTGTCGACAGCCCTGTCGACATGGGTAGCCCAGGTCGACAGCCCAGTTGACCTGGGTGGCCTAGGCGGTGTTTTTCCGCCCTGGCCCATTGGGCTCCATTTTCGAATTTAAACCTGATTTATTCTGTTTGAATTTTAAATTTAATTCAAAACTTCCGAAGGCCATATCTTCTTCATACGGACTCCGTTTTTCGAAAACTCGGACTCTATTTCGCGTATTTTTCCGAGACGAACGCAATGGCGTATCCCGTTTCCTTTAGTTCTTTGATTTCAGATTAATTATACTTTAATTTGTTAATTTCACAGTTATAGAATTTTCGGGGTGTTACATGAACCATGATGTGGGTTTATTTGGGCATGAACGTGACAAAATGCAACTTTGGCTAGAACTTGATTTGGGTAAATTGGCATAAACTTGGCATACATGAAAATAGGCGAGGATTGGATATATGTAAAGTGGCTAGAATTGGGTACATATTTTCATGGGCATGTAATGTGGAACTTGGGCATAAGTTTAGTAATATGTAAAGCGGGGACTTTGACTTAGATGAAACATATGTAATTAACAATCTAACGGATGCCTTCGACACGAGGTTAGACTTGAGTTGTGGTGTAATTCTGCTCGGAACCGCCCGGCATATCCAGTGACCACAACAATAATAGTCTAATGTGAGAGGTCGTAGGCAAAGATTAGATTGTGGTAATGCTTGAACCCGAGGTTGGAATGGGTTTGTGGTGTAATTCTGCCCGGAACCGCCCGGCATATCCAGTGACCGCAAACAAGTCCAATGTGAGAGGTTGATGCATTAATAAATAATAAATGAATATGACATGGACGGGTGGGTTAAGTAACTTGATTAGACTAATGACACTTAACCAATATGACATGGACGGGTGGGTTAAGTAACTTGATTAGACTAATGGCACTTAACCAATATGACGTGGATGGGTGGGTTAAGTAAAACCGGACTTGATTTCTTGATGACACTTAACCATATAACACGATTAGAGGATGGGTTAGTCTAACCTGAATGGGTCGATACCACCCGACTAGTATAACGCGATGCATGGTAAGGTTAAGTAAACTAAAAAGGGTAACACTTAACCGTTATAATTTGACTAGTGGATTGTAACACCCCGTAATTCTATAACACTAAGATTCACAAATCAAGGCAGAATTAAAAGTTAAAATCAAAATCAAGGGAAACGAGCTGCCCCATTGCGTTCGTCTCGGAATTCTGCATGAAAACGAGTCCGAGTTTGCGTAAATCGGAGTCCGTATGAGGAAGATATGGCCTCCGGAAGATTCAGCAAAGTTCAAATTTCAAAACAGGTCAGGTTCAAAATTCAAATCGGACCCAGAATGGGTTGGGCGGGAATTTTCCCTCCCAAGGCACCCAGGTCGACTGGGTAGTCGACCTAGGGGTCGACCCCCCCCCCCCCGTTTTTCCAGCTTCCTGCACCAGATTCGTTTCTCTGTATTTGGACGCCCTTCTGACCAGATTCGTTGAATCCTACACTATATAAACAGCCCTGGTCTTCTTCTCTATTCACAATTCTTTTCTATTCTTATGCTGCCTCTGAGAAAATATATAAATAAAATAATATATAAAATAAACCAAGACGAGAAAATGCTGCTAAAGATTTCAAGAAGGGGTTCAAGTCAAGCTAGGATTCAAGAGGAGATTCAAACAACTTCAACGACTGTTTTTCTACGAATCATAGCAACGCCATCTTTCTAATCTAATCTCTGTAAGTCAGTTATTTCTAGATTTGAACGTTTTTCTCTGTTCGTGACATGAAATTAAAGGAATAAAAGAATATGCCAAATCTCTCTCTCTCTATTCGAATCAGTGCCTATACTCTTGGACCTAATTAAGAACTGTTGTGATTCGAGGACAAATGGGACTGTGACTATGAAACTATGGACCTTAAAACCATATGCCTATGACTATGAATATTTGCCTATGACTATAAACATTGCCTATGACTATGGACATTTTCTATGACTATGAACATTGCCTATGACTGTGACTGTGACTATGAGGATTATTTCCTTGACTAAGCCTATGCCTTTGATTAGGAAATATAAACTATTGCCTGTGACATAACAAGGACATCTGTGATTAAACACCTGTGATTCCTGACTAGGAAAGTATTGCTTAAGTTTTGTGACTATGAAATTGGGTCTAAACCCGATCATCTATTCTGTCTATTCTTGGTTTTAGACCTTGGGAATTTACCTATTAAGTTAGGTCTACCCATGTTCTTGAACCTACGTCTCTTTTTTGTCTATTCTTGGTTTTAGACCTTGGGAATTTACCTATTAAGTTAAGTCTACCCATGTTCTTGAACCGACTTCGTTATTCAACCCTTTTTATGCCAGTTCGTATGTCTATCTTTTGCATAGCATCTTTGGTTCATTCCCTATTTTCTACGAACCTAGCTTTATTTATAATCTAGACTGAATCATAATTATACGAACGGTGGGAATGCGGTTTGGGCAAAATATGAAATTTACTAAAAACGTAGTTTAACTTGGAAATTGGCATAAATTGGGAACATGTATTATGGCATGTTCATAGAAATGCAAGTTGGATAAATTTGACATGAATTATAAGATGTGTAATTTGAATCTAATATTGACGTGTAAATCTAGCATTTACATGAATAGTGAACTAGAGTAATAAGTCTAGAATTAGAATGTTGAATCGGAATTGGATTAGCTAATTTGGCACGGTAAGGATATTGGCATAAATGTGAAATTGGCCATAATTGGGAACAACTGTCAGATTTAGCAAAATCATGGTTAGTGACACTTAATTTGGTATAGTTTACATACCAAAAGGCATAAATATGATATAGAGGGGAAAATGGACCATAGAAATAAATGTAGACAATTTACATTAAAAGAGTAATTAGGAAATAAGTAAATTAGAAATAATTTACTTATAGAATTTGGCCTAAATGAGGAAATATAAATTTAGACAAATTAAAGGTTTCTTAACGACATCTCTTTTAATGACACACCAGAAAGTTCTAGGGTGACAGAGAGGATAGTGTCTAGGCTTGGGTTTGGAAAATACAAGTTTCCTGCTCTCCCTGGCTATCCCTAACTGATCCGACGGACGGGATGGTTACTTTCAAAACCTGGTTTGAAAATTAATCAAAACCCTTTTGAACTTAGACAACACGAATATGCCTAACCCGAGGTTAGACTGAGTTGCGATGTAAACCTGCCCGGAACCAACTGGCACATCCAGTAATCGCAACAATATCTGTCTAATGTGAGTGGTCGCGGCTTTAATCTATTTAATTAAAGCTAGAACAAGAATGGTAGGGTTAAGTTAATTAAGACACTTAACCAACTCAACATGGTAACCAAATCGATGAGAGGGGTTAGGTTCATACTGACACTTAACACAGTTAAGCTAGAATGGGAGGGTTAAGTCCATAGGAACACTTAACCAACTTAACACAGTTAAGCTAGAATGGGAGGGTTAAGTCCATAGGAACACTTAACCAACTTAACACGGTTAAGCTAGAATGGGAGGGCTAAGTCCATAGAGACACTTAACCAAACTCAAGGTAGTAAGACAAGATTTGTAGTGGTTAAGTAAAATTAATACACTTAGCCAAATTAACATGTTAACTAGACTAAAAGGTGGGGTTAAGTAAAGTTAATACACTTAGCCAAATTAAGATGTTAACTAGAACAGAGGTTGGGGTTAAGTAAAATCTAATTCACTTAGCCAATTTGATATGTTAGCTGGGCTAGACCGTAGGGTTAAGTAAACTTGAACACTTAACCATCAGGTTGTGATAAAGGAATAGGGCTAAGTCTAAAACATGAATGGATAATACTTAACCATTAATAACATGTTAGTTAAAACAGATGGGCAGGGTTAAGTTAAAAAGGAATACTTAACCAATACAGGATGAACGGGTAGGGTTAAGTAATAAGAAATACTTAACCAATATAACTTGGTTTGTGGTGGGGTTAAGTCATCATAAATCACTAATAACACTTAACCAGTTTAACAGGACGAATGAAGAGGGTTAAGTTGGCTCGAATTGACTAATGACACTTAACCAATCCAAATTGACGGGAAAGAGAACTAAGTAGTAAACCTTAGTTAAGAAAACAACAATTCTGGAAACTAAGTGGTAAATCTTAGTTAGTAAAACTAAGTAGTAATTCTTAGTATAACACAGGAAGGAGCGAATGTCCGTTTGAGTAAAAAGGAGGCTCCAACGAATTGGGTTACGAAGCCCGAGACTTCGAGGGGACGTGAAGGGTACTCTTGGTATCCCTCTGTGAGGCTGCAGATGATCCGCCTGGGCCCACAGAGGTTAAGGTCTGCGTAGAAGAACCAGGGGTATGCCTTGGTTGCAATACATGGCAACCTAAAGACTAGGATGGACCGACGTGATTTGGCGAGCAAACGGTAGCCCTGTGAAAGCTACTCGTCGTCTACCATCCATCTTGAGTCAATCGAGATACGTGAAGCGGAAAGGCGGAGAACTTCAAAAGACCATATACTTGCTATCTAGTTATGGGTGAGGATGGCCATAGGATAGTGGGGCACCGGGGGCCGGCGTATAGTTCCCATTTTACAAGGTGTGCCTTTCATTAGTTGAGGGAGGGGTCAAGTGGGACCATAGCCACTGGAATAAAAACAGACCTTAGCATCTGCATCGACAGATATCTAAAAGCTCCCGACCGAGTTCTGCATTCCTTGATTTGCCCTGTCACAGGACTCGGACCGCACATTACAGGACATGTGCATCTAGACAAGCGATAACGATTCGCGATACATGCGTGGGGAAGTATAGGAACATATACCACTCTAGGTAGTGTGTCCTAGACTTGGGGGCATCGTTCGACAGGTAGCATAATTCCTAGTTGAACTAGGTGGCATAAATCCTGAATCCGAGAAGCGTTCGGCAGACAGCGTAAACTCTAGTTGAATCTAGAAGGCACTTGGTAGAAAACCCTAGATTATATCTAGGTAACAAACAAATAAATGGATGCCTGAAGGCGATGGAAAATACAGGGATTGGGATCACGTTATCGTTACTAGTTGGGACACTAGTTAGGTGGTGCAGAGATATAGAAACCAGTATAACAAGGAAATAGCGAAGCGGCGAAAGTATTAGAGCATATCCAGTTTATCTTAACTTAGCATATCTTGTGTTAATCTTGTCTAATCTTGCCAACCCTATCATCATGGTGTTATCTTGTATTCAGTTAATTCATGTCATTTTGTTTCTTCATGTTCACATGCTAGAAGTTACTGAACTTACTTAGGCTTTATGACTGACTCTGTTTTTCTTTCGTCTTCTTGTCTTCCGTTCCCCTCCCCCCCCCCCCCCCCCCCAGGTAGTAAAGGAGGGAATAGTATAGCTCCGGTTAAGTTGGACCGTCACTCTTTCCCAGCTTGATGATTTGTCGAAGTTTTGCTTGGATTATCTTTTCAGATGCTATGGCTGGTTCTTGCTACATTGGGGAATATAAATGTATTTTTATGCTTCTTTATTTTGTAAGACAGATGACACTCTGATATTGTAAAGAAATCTTTGTACAAACTATTTTATCAATAAAGCAAAGTTTATTTTCCGCTGTTTAATTTCTGTCTGTCTTGTAATTTATCTGCATCTTTTACCCTAAATGCTCCACAGAACTTAGTGCATTCTCTTTGTGAGTGACACTAACGGATGTGGGGTGTTACACGTGGTATCAGAGCTGAAGGTTACCAGATCAGATAAAGGATTTGAAAAAATTATTTTCAAAACGGTTTTTAAAGAAGCATTTTCAAGAGAAAAGATTTGTTTTAAAGACATATTCCCCAAAGCCATACGCACTATCTTCTCTTCCTCTGTTTAAATTCTTGTCTCGAGTCTCTGGGGCTCCTGGCTTTCTGGGAGGTAACCTCGTCGAAGGGCAAAGTAGTGCCCGGCTTCCATCCATAGCCGTAGTTGTTTCATCTACGGGCAGTTTTCTTTCAAAGCTTATAGGGTTTTCCGGACGATGGAGGCAGTTTTCGAGAGATTTGTCAACATGACTACACACGGAAGGGGATGAGGAGTTTGGCTAAGGAGCATAACCCTAGGATGAGGAATTCATGGATGTAGACTGAGCACACGAAGGAGGAAGAAATTATAAAACCTAAGACAAGAGGAAGTATCTTTAGTATGGTATGATAGGGTATATACTTAAGGACAAGGGCAAGAACGAGGAACAAGATTTTCAGAAGGGCAAGAACCTACTTTCGCCACCAAACGTACCTAGGAGAAAGGTAGTGAAGTCCTGTTGGAAGAGTCTAGTTTTGCTGTTCATACTATTTCCTTTGGCTTTAGCCCTTCGCATTTGTTCATATCCACTTCCATAGTTGGGTCTCTGCACCATAGTACTTGTATAGTAGAAAGATCCCACTAGAGTCTCAAATCCAATTGGTGGTCCGACCAGTTTATTTTTGGTTAGTAGGGATTTGAGAATAGCTATCGAGTTTGCTTATATCATCTCACGTAGATCGTCTAAATTCGGGGGAGATATTTCTTGGGTGCTTGTCTAATATTGGTTTAGGCCTTTGGGGCTTGTACTTGAGGAATGTCGAGTTCGGTTTGGATGGTTTGCGGGAGAGATGAATAGTTGTGGCAGGCACTCCAAAGGGCACGTAGTGACCTTTCGACTCTTATAGTTATGGCATGGCGGATAAGAGGGAGACCTCTAATCAACTTAGTACATATACTTGGTGCCGTAATTGACATCTGTTTATTTTGGAAATGGAGATCAGAAACTTCACAATCGTGAAGTTAAATTAGTTAAGATACAGTAGAGTAAAGCTCAAGAAGGCTAGATACTAGCATCATACCCTTTTCCTTTAGGGTGCATCCTTGATTTCTTTGTTTTAGGAGCCTTACGCATAATTGTTTCTCTCTTTCCAAAGTATATCACCTAGGTCGTATCTTCGATCCTTAGGTAGAAGCCAATGGATGTAAACATGTATTTGAAACATGTTATGGTTGGTGGTTGCAAGTGATTGCTAATGGTTGCTCGTGGATGCATATGCATACGTATTAGGCACTAGATCAAGTTCGGATGCTTTCATATTGCATTTTTAGATATGTATTTGTTTGTAAGTTGAACTTGATATGTTATCATATGGATGTTGCATATGGATAAATGGCCGTGCACGCATGTAGTATTTACATAACTAGGGAGGCTTGCATACATGAATGGACGCATGGCACAGACATGATTTGCATTAAGGAGGTCAACTGAATCAGTAGACCGCCTGATTTTGCATTAGATAAAGACATATACACACACTATGCATATGAACATGAAAGCATTAAAAATCTTTTAGGGACAATGAATGCCTGTGATTAAATGGTTGAGTAGTTGGGTGATTGGATGGTAGGACACATTCTTCCTAACTTGAAGATTTCGGGGACGAAATCCTTTTAAGTGGGGGAGAATGTAACACCCCGTAATTCTGTAACACTAAGATTCACAAATCAAGGCAGAATTAAAAGGTAAAATCAAAATCAAGGGAAACGGGCTGCCCCATTGCGTTCGTCTCGGAATTCTGCATGAAAACGAGTCCGAGTTTGCGTAAATCGGAGTTCGTATGAGGAAGATATGGCCTCCGGAAGATTCAGCAAAGTTCAAATTTCAAAACAGGTCAGGTTCAAAATTCAAATCGGACCCAGAATGGGCTGGGCGGGAATTTTCCCGCCCAAGGCACCCAGGTCGACTGGGTAGTCGACCTGGGGGTCGATCCCCCCCCCCCCACGTTTTTCCAGCTTCCTGCACTAGATTCGTTTCTCTGTATTTGGACGCCCTTCTGACCAGATTCGTTGACTCCTACACTATATAAACAGCCCTGGTCTTCTTCTCTATTAACAATTCTTTTCTATCCTTATGTTGCCTCTGAGAAAATATATAAATAAAATAATATATAAAATAAACCAAGACGAGGAAATGCTGCTAAAGATTTCAAGAAGGGGTTCAAGTCAAGCTAGGATTCAAGAGGAGATTCAAACAACTTCAACGACTGTTTTTCTACGAAACATAGCAACGCCATCTTTCTAATCTAATCTCTGTAAGTCAGTTATTTCTAGATTTGAACGTTTTTCTCTGTTCGTGACATGAAATTAAAGGAATAAAAGAATATGCCAAATCTCTCTCTCTCTCTATTCGAATCAGTGCCTATACTCTTGGACCTAATTAAGAACTGTTGTGATTCGAGGACAAATGAGACTGTGACTATGAAACTATGGACCTTAAAACCATATGCCTATGACTATGAATATTTTCCTATGACTATGAACATTGCCTATGACTATGGACATTTTCTATGACTATGAACATTGCCTATGACTGTGACTATGAGGATTATTTCCTTGACTAAGCCTATGCCTTTGATTAGGAAATATAAACTATCGCCTATGACATAACAAGGACATCTGTGATTAAACACCTGTGATTCCTGACTAGGAAAGTATTGCTTAAGTTTTTTGACTATGAAATTGGGTCTAAACCCGATCATCTATTCTGTCTTTTCTTGGTTTTAGACCTTGGGAATTTACCTATTAAGTTAGGTCTACCCATGTTCTTGAACTTACGTCTCTATTTTGTCTATTCTTGGTTTTAAACCTTGGGAATTTACCTATTATGTTAGGTCTACCCATGTTCTTGAACCGACGTCGTTATTCATCCCTTTTTATGCCAGTTAGTATGTCTATCTTTTGCATAGCATCTTTGGTTCATTCCCTATTTTCTACGAACCTAGCTTAATTTATAATCTAGACCGAATCACGATTATACGAACGGTGGGAATGTGGTTTGGGCAAAATATGAAATTTACTAAAAACGTAGTTTAACTTGGAAATTGGCATAAATTGGGAACATGTATTATGGCATGTTCATAGAAATGCAAGTTGGATAAATTTGACATGAATTATAAGATGTGTAATTTGAATCTAATATTGACGTGTAAATCTAGCATTTACATGAATAGTGAACTAGAGTAATAAGTCTAGAATTAAAATGTTGAATCGGAACTGGATTAGCTGATTTGGCACGGTAAGGATATTGGCATAAATGTGAAATTGGCCATAATTGGGAATAACTGTCAGGTTTAGCAAAATCATGGTTAGTGACACTTAATTTGGTATAGTTTACATACCAAAAGGCATAAATATGATATAGAGGGGGAAATGGGCCATAGAAATAAATGTAGACAATTTACATTAAAAGAGTAATTAGGAAATAAGTAAATTAGAAATAATTTACTTATAGAATTTGGCCTGAATGAGGAAATATAAATTTAGACAAATTAAAGGTTTCTTAACGACATCTCTTTTAATGACACACCAGAAAGTTCTAGGGTGACAGAGAGGATAGTGTCTAGGCTTGGGTTTGGAAAATACAAGTTTCCTGCTCTCCCTGGATATCCCTAACTGATCCGATGGACGGGATGGTTACTTTCAAAACCTGATTTGAAAATTAATCAAAACCCTTTTAAACTTAGAGAACACAAATATGCCTAACCCGAGGTTAAACTGAGTTGCGATGTAAACCTGCCCGGAACCAACCGGCACATCCAGTAATCGCAACAATATCTGTCTAATGTGAGTGGTCGCGGCTTTAATCTATTTAATTAAAGCTAGAACAAGAATGGTAGGGTTAAGTTAATTAAGACACTTAACTAACTCAACATGGTAACCAAATCGATGAGAGGGGTTAGGTTCATACTGACACTTAACATAGTTAAGCTAGAATGGGAGGGTTAAGTCCATAGGAACACTTAACCAACTTAACACAGTTAAGCTAGAATGGGAGGGTTAAGTCCATAGGAACACTTAACCAACTTAACACAGTTAAGCTAGAATGGGAGGGCTAAGTCCATAGAGACACTTAACCAAACTCAAGGTAGTAAGACAAGATTTGTAGTGGTTAAGTAAAATTAATACACTTAGCCAAATTAACATGTTAACTAGACTAGAAGGTGGGGTTAAGTAAAGTTAATACACTTAGCCAAATTAAGATGTTAACTAGACCAGAGGTTGGGCTTAAGTAAAATCTAATACACTTAGCCAATTTGATATGTTAGCTGGGCTAGACCGTAGCGTTAAGTAAACTTGAACACTTAACCATCAGGTTGTGATAAAGGAATAGGGCTAAGTCTAAAACATGAATGGATAATACTTAACCATTAATAACATGTTAGTTAAAACAGACGGGCGGGGTTAAGTTAAAAAGGAATACTTAACCAATACAGGATGAACGGGTAGGGTTAAGTAATAAGAAATACTTAACCAATATAACTTGGTTTGTGGTAGGGTTAAGTCATCATGAATCACTGATAACACTTAACCAGTTTAACAGGACGAATGAAGAGGGTTAAGTTGGCTCGAATTGACTAATGACAGTTAACCAATCCAAATTGACGGGAAAGAGAACTAAGTAGTAAACCTTAGTTAAGAAACAACGATTCTGGAAACTAAGTGGTAAATCTTAGTTAGTAAAACTAAGTAGTAATTCTTAGTATAACAAAGGAAGGAGTGAATGTCCGTTTGAGTAAAAAGGAGGCTCCAACGAATTGGGTTACGAAGCCCGAGGCTTCGAGGGGACGTGAAGGGTACTCTTGGTATCCCTCTGTGAGGCTGCAGATGATCCGCCTGGGCCCACATAGGTTAAGGTCTGCGTAGAAGAACCAAGGGTATGCCTTGGTTGCAATACATGGCAACCTAAAGACTAGGATGGACCGGCGTGATTCGGCGAGCAAACGGTAGCCCTGTGATAGCAACTCGTCGTCTACCATCCATCTTGAGTCAATCGAGATACATGAAGCAGAAAGGCGGAGAACTCCAAAAGACCATATACTTGCTATCTAGTTATGGGTGAGGATGGCCATAGGATAGTGGGGCACCGGGGGCCGGCGTATAGTTCTCATTTTACCAGGTGTGCCTTTCATTAGTTGAGGGAGGGGTCAAGTGGGACCATAGCCACTGGAATAAAAACAGACCTTAGCATCTACATCGGCAGATATCTGAAAGCTCCCGACCGAGTTCTGCATTCCTTGATTTGCCCTGTCACAGGACTCGGACCGCACATTACAGGACATGTGCATCTAGACAAGCGATAACGATTCGCGATACATGCGTGGGGAAGTATAGGAACATATACCACTCTAGGTAGTGTGTCCTAGACTTGGGGGCATCGTTCGACAGGTAGATTAATTCCTAGTTGAACTAGGTGGCATAAATCCTGAATCCAAGAAGCGTTCAGCAGACAGCATAAACTCTAGTTGAATCTAGAAGGCACTTGGTAGAAAACCCTAGATTATATCTAGGTAACAAATAAATAAATGGATGCCTGAAGGCGATGGAAAATACAGGGATTGGGATCACGTTATCGTTACTAGTTGGGACACTAGTTAGGTGGTGCAGAGATATAGAAACCAGTATAACAAGGAAATAGCGAAGCGGCGAAAGTATTAGAGCATATCCAGTTTATCTTAGCTTAGCATATCTTGTGTTAATCTTGTCTAATCTTGCCAACCCTATCATCATGGTGTTATCTTGTATTCAGTTAATTCATGTCATTTTGTTTCTTCATGTTCACATGCTAGAAGTTACTGAACTTACTCAGGCTTTATGTCTGAATCTGTTTTTCTTTCGTCTTCTTGTCTTCCGTCCCCCCCCCCCCCCCAGGTAGTAAAGGAGGGAATAGTATAGCTCCAGTTAAGTTGGACCATCACTCTTTCCCAGCTTGAAGATTTGTCGAAGTTTTGCTTGGATTCTCTTTTCAGATGCTATGGCTGGTTCTTGCTACATTGGGGAATATAAATGTATTTTTATGCTTCTTTATTTTGTAAGACAGATGAAACTCTGATATTGTAAAGAAATCTTTGTACAAACTATTTTATCAATAAAGCAAAGTTTATTTTCCGCTGTTTAATTTCTGTCTGTCTTGTAATTTATCTGCATCTTTTACCCTAAATGCTCCACAGAACTTAGTGCATTCTCTTTGTGAGTGACACTAACGGATGTGGGGTGTTACACGGATGGGGTTAAGTCATGAATCACTTGAATATACTTAACCAATCTAACACGGTAACTTGATGGGGTTAAGTCATGAATCACTTGAATATACTTAACCAATCTAACATGATAACTTGATGGGGTTTAGTCATGAATCGCTTGAATATACTTAACCAATCTAACATGATAACTTGATCGGGTTAAGTCATGAATCGCTTGAATATACTTAACCAATCTAACATGGTAACTTGATGGGGTTAAGCCACGAATCGCTTGAATATACTTAACCAATCTAACACGGTAACTTGATGGGGTTAAGTCATGAATCGCTTGAATATACTTAACCAATCTAACAAGGTAACTTGATGGGGTTAAGTCATGAATCACTTGAATATACTTAACCAATCTAACATGATAACTTGATGGGGTTAAGTCACGAATCGCTTGAATATACTTATCCAATCTAACACGGTAATTTGATGGGGTTAAGCTTGAATATACTTAAACAATCTAACACGGTAATTTGATGGGGTGAAGCTTGAATATACTTAACCAATCTAACACGGTAATTTGATGGGGTTAAGCTTAAATATACTTAACCAATCTGACACGATGATTTGGATAGGGTTAAGTCATGAACCGCTGGAATACGCTTAACCAACTTGACACGTGATTCGTAGGGCTAAGTCATGAACTTGAATGACAACACTTAGCCAACTTGACATGACATGTAGACGGGTCAAGTCACGAACTTGAATGACCACACTTAACCAACTTGACATGCTAGACCGATAGGGGTTAAGTCTTGAATTTAGATGACAATACTTAACCTGCTGGACGGAAACCCTAGTTACGCGGTCCTTTTCAGTAGTAACCCTCTTGTATGTATCACGATACCCTAGGGACTAGGCTAGGGTAGGGCACGATTACTGGGCTGATTGTAAGCGACCAAAACGATGGCTGAGTTTGGTGCGCCATTGTAGGTTCAGGCGGACTATGGTCGTGCACGTAGTCCGGAGTTGAAAAAGCAGGCATGGGCACCAGTAGTTGTACACTGTGCGTTCTTGGAATGGTGTCAGTGGTTGACACCCTAGGGTTTGATACACCCTAGGGTGGACCTAGCACAGAGTAGCTACATTCGTGATTGGGTCGTATGACACCGACACACGACGAGCTAGGACTTGTAGGTAGCCGATCGATTAGATCGTTACGTGGAAAAAGGGCGTTGTTCGATAGGTAGCATAATCTCTAGTGGTCCTAGGTGGCATAAATCCTGATCGAATCTAGAAAACGTCCAATAGGTAGCATAATCCCTAGTGGTCCTAGGTGGTGTAAATCCTTGATGAACACGCGATAATTCATGATAAGGGAATCTGGCCAGAACAAGGATGGCAGTCCGAGCGATTTCAAGGATGGTGACACTACGTTGTAGTGGTACAGAATAACGTGATGGAACCCGTACGATATACGGCAAGGGACTATACATATACACGGAAGGGATGATATGAGTTAGGATGCTAGTACGGTTAGTGCAGAGGACGTTAGACATGCGATGCTATTCCGAGTTTATCTTGTTATCTTGTTACCTTGGTTATCCTGTTACCTTGGTTATCTTGTTACTTGAGTTTATCTTGTTATCTTAGTTTGATCTGTTTATCTTGTCATCATGTTTATGTTTACTTTCAGTTGATACATGTCATGTTACCTTTATCTGTTTTTAGGCTGAAAGTAGTTAGGACTTACCAGTCTTTATGACTGACCCCGTTTTGTTTCGCCTCTTTTTCTTCCGTTTCCCCCCCAGGTTTACAGGAAGGAAATGCTGCTACTTAGTGCGGATTTTCTGCTTCAAGATCATCATCTATGGAATGGACTTTTCGTGGCTATGGCTATTTTACTGTTTTACTTGGGGAATAATTTATGACTATGGTTTTATACTTCTTTATTATTGCAAGACAGGTTTCGATGTAAGTAATTTAATAGCACTTTGATGTAAAAGGTTTTAGACCTTACTACTTTTATAAAGTAATAAAAATCATGTTTTCTTCCACTATTTTATATGTTCTATGTTGTAATATTTCTGTGCATGTTTACCTAGATAATACTCCACCAAAGCTAGTGCATTCCCTTTGTGAGTGACCCTAGCGGAGGTGGGGTGTTACATTTGGTATCAGAGCAGAAGGTTACCAGACTGGGAAAAAGTTTTTAAAACCTTCTAAAACTATTTTTAAGCCATTTTACAAAGAAGCATTTTCCAAGAAAAGTTTTAAAGAAAAAGGCTATTCCCCAAAAAGCCATTAGCACTATCCTGTGTTCCCTTGATCGAATCTCTTTTCCTTTCTTTCCTACGCCTGTAGTCACAGTAGTTTTTAACTGTGACTAATCCTTTTCTAGCTACGTAAATGTTTTCCGTGCGATGGAGGAAGCTCTCAAGAGACATGTTACCGCATTATACAAGAAAGGATAGGAGTGGTTAAGGCGAAGAAGGCTCAGAACAAGAAGGTAGTTAAGTACTAAAGGACAAGGACATGGGCAAAGAACAAGATCGTCGAGAGGGCAATTGTATGCTCTCACTACTAGCGTGCCTAAGAGGGGTGGTAACGTTTTTGGTAAAAGTTTAGCTTTTCCTTTCTATCATCCCATTAGGACCTTTTTTTGTACATAGCATCCTTTTTTTTAAAAAAAAATCTTTCTTCGATAGTTGAGTCTCTGCACCTTAGTGCTAGCACAATAGAGGGTCCCGTTTTTGTCTCAAATCCTGTTGGGGGATCGTCCCATTTATTTATGAATTGTTTGTATTTGAGGACATCTATGACTTTTGGGAATAATGCTTATGTTTTTGAGCCATGGGTTGATTCTAGGGATGAACTGGTCATCCCGTAAGGGTGCCATTCTCGGGTCGGAAAGGAGGGTAGTTAGACTCTTGACTTGCCTCGGTAATACCCTCGAAGTCTCATGTAACCTTTAGGGTTTTGTCATGATTGGTTACCTAGAATCTCTTGATGCACTTGTTGGTAATCCGTTCGAGTAGAGTTCGCCACTAAGGCGGATGGTTCATTTTGCTTGTGCATGAGTTATGGAAATCACTCTAGTTAGTACACTTGGTAACATGGTTGGCATCTGTTTGTTTCCAAGAGATAGTTCTTCTGCGTGGAATGCCGCATAGTGAGTAAACGAGATCCAGAGTTCACTAGTGAATTTTGGAGAGCTTGCATGAAAACCAAGAGTACACGGATATGGTTGAGCCAAGTATACTAGAGGGAGAATAAGTAAAAGTGGAACGAGAGGCGACAATGAAGTGAGTCCTAGCTCATATTTGGAAATAGGAGTTATGAGGCCACGAAATCATGAGGTTAAAGATGGTCAAAGCACAATGGAATTAAGCTCAAGGAAATGCGACTTAGAAGATTGAAGACAAGATACGCGCATCATATCTCTTTTTAAGGGTATATTCTTGATCCCTGTTTTCCTGTAGAGCTTACCCGCATGCCATCTTTTATGTATATCCTCTCGGTCCTATTCTCGATCTTATTTCTATTGCAAACTCCATAGGGGGTATGATTCATCGGTTAATAATACCTGTCAGGGTTTGAAGGCGTCCGTTAGATTGACTAAACCTTTTGGGCTTTATAGGATATGGGTTGGGTTTAGAAAGGGATTTCTTGTAATCCAAAAAGGAGTTTATCTTGCTTATCTTCTCGATCCTATCTTGAGAACCTTAGGTAGAACTCTATGGATGCAAACATGTATTTGAAACATGTTATGATTGATGTTTGCGAAATGGTTGCAAGTGGTCGCAAGTGGTTGCTCGTGGATGCATGAATACACAGGCACTAGATCGGCTCAGACACATTTTCATGTTGCATATGCATGAATGTTTATACTTGTTTATGGATGAAATTGAATGTGTTAGCATGTGGATATTTCATATGGATGAATGTTTGTGCACACATATAGTGTCTATGTGACTAGGACTATTTGCATACATGTGGATTCATAGCACTAAACATATTTTGCATTTGGAAGATCAATCAGGCCTGATCATTTGCATTAGATAAGGAACATATACACACACTTTCTGCATATGTTCATATGGCATTAGAAATCTTTTAAGGACAATGGTTGCTTGTGGATGATGTTTTGAGTAGATGGATGATGGATGGTAGGATACGTTCTTCCTAACTTAGAGATTTCGGGGACGAAATCCTTTAAGGTGGGGAGAATGTAACAACCTGAATTTCATAACATGTTAAAACAAGAAATCAGGGCAGAATTAAATTATAAATTAAGAATTAAGCGAAACGGGTTGCGCCGTTGCGTTCATCTCGGAATTCTGGTTGGAAACGAGTCTGAAATTTTGTAAATCGGAGTCCGTATGACCGAGATATGGCCTCTAGAAGTTTCACGAAAAATCAGAAAACGAAAACAGTTCAAATTCGAATTTCGAATTAGCCCCAAAAAGACTGGGCGGGAAAATTTCCCGCCCAGGACCAAGGTCGACTGGGGAGTCGACTGGGTAGTCGACCTCCCCGGGACCAAGTCGACTGCCCAGTCGACCTGGGGGTCGACCTCCCTGGTCGGGCCAGGTTAGCCTGGTGCACCTGCTTGCTTGTGTGGTCTGGTTGGTTGGCCTGTGATGATTTTCAGTGGCTCAGATCTATTCTAGGGTTGATCCAATGGCCTAAACTAGCTCCTACTTCTATAAAAACACCCTAAGACCTAACCTAAATCACTAAAAACCATCCTAGCAACAAAGTGCTGCCCAAATGTCTCTTGATCATGGTCTCCATCTTCATCTTCAAAGGCCTACGCATGCAAACTTGATTCAAGTCAAAGGAGCAAGCTTTCTACATCAAATCAAAGGAGCTACTTATATTCTCAAGGCTTCTAGTGTTGCTACATCATTCCTAGAGCTCCTACAACGATTCTATGATGATTCTTGCTCCTAATTCACTAGCCACGCTTTGTAAGTTCTAGATGCTTTTAGATTGAAACAATAACTTGAATATGACATGTGATAAAGTTGGAATTGGATTTATGCATGATATTCAATCCGTGCTCATTCTTGTTCATTTTGGATCTTGACCTTTGGGGATGTTGCTATGACATTAATTTGAACCTATGCATGTTGCAAATCCCTTTTTCATGTTTTATCATGCATGTAATGATGATTTTCTCTCGGATCTTGTTTTATGCAAAGCTTCTACCTTCCCCTATTTATTTTCTTTTGATGAACCTTGGTCGATTTCGGACCTAGGCCTAAACTACGATTTACATGCGGTTTGTATACGGGGGAATGTTGGGATTTCACCTATTTGGACATGGGTGTGTGGTAGAATTGATTTCATAACATGAACAAGGGAAATTTGGGGTATTGCCAATGTAATTTGCAAGTTTGGGGGCATACATGAATTGGCATATGAATTATATCACGAGTTTTGGGGACTATATAAGTTACATCAAGGGATTGGGCTTATGTAAATTAGGCATAAGTGGAATTGGGAACATGAACCATGATGTGGGTTTATTTGGGCATGAACGTGACAAAATGCAACTTTGGCTAGAACTTGATTTGGGTAAATGGGCATAAACTTGGCATACATGCAAATAGGCGAGGATTGGACATATGTAAAGTGGCTAGAATTGGGTACATTTTTTCATGGGCATGTAATGTGGAACTTGGGCATATGTTTAGTAATATGTAAAGTGGGGACTTTGACTTAGATGAAACATATGTAATTAACAATCTAACGGATGCCTTCGACACGAGGTTAGACTTGAGTTGTGGTGTAATTCTGCCCGGAACCGCCCGGCATATCCAGTGACCACAACAATAATAGTCTAATGTGAGAGGTCGTAGGCAAAGATTAGATTGTGGTAATGCTTGAACCCAAGGTTGGAATGGGTTTGCGGTGTAATTCTGCCCGGAACCGCCCGGCATATCCAGTGACTGCAAACAAGTCCAATGTGAGAGGTTGATGCATTAATAAATAATAAATGAATATGACATAGACGGGTGGGTTAAGTAACTTGATTAGACTAATGACACTTAACCAATATGACATGGACGGGTGGGTTAAGTAACTTGATTAGACTAATGGCACTTAACCAATATGACGTGGATGGGTGGGTTAAGTAAAACCGGACTTGATTTCTTGATGACACTTAACCATATAACACGATTGGAGGATGGGTTAGTCTAACCTGAATAGGTCGATACCACCCGACTAGTATAATGCGATGCATGGTAAGGTTAAGTAAACTAAAAAAGGGTAACACTTAACCGTTATAATTTGACTAGTGGATGGGGTTAAGTCATGAATCACTTGAATATACTTAACCAATCTAACACGGTAACTTGATGGGGTTAAGTCATGAATCACTTGAATATACTTAACCAATCTAACATGATAACTTGATGGGGTTAAGTCATGAATCGCTTGAATATACTTAACCAATCTAACATGATAACTTAATGGGGTTAAGTCATGAATCGCTTGAATATACTTAACCAATCTAACACGGTAACTTGATGGGGTTAAGTCATGAATCGCTTGAATATACTTAACCAATCTAACACGGTAACTTGATGGGGTTAAGTCATGAATCGCTTAAATATACTTAACCAATCTAAAAAGGTAACTTGATGGGGGTTAAGTCATGAATCACTTGAATATACTTAACCAATCTAACATGATAACTTGATGGGGTTAAGTCACGAATTGCTTGAATATACTTAACCAATATAACACGGTAATTTGATGGGGTTAAGCTTAAATATACTTAACCAATTTGACACAATGATTTGGATAGGGTTAAGTCATGAACCACTGGAATACGCTTAACCAACTTGAAACGTGATTCGTAGGGCTAAGTCATGAACTTGAATGATAACACTTAGCCAACTTGACATGACATGTAGACGGGTTAAGTCACGACCTTGAATGACCACACTTAACCAACTTGACATGCTAGACTGATAGGGGTTAAGTCTTGAATTTAGATGACAATACTTAACCTGCTGGACGGAAACCCTTGTTACGCAGTCCTTTTCAGCAGTAACCCTCTTGGATGTAACACGATACCCTAGGGACTAGGCTAGGGTGGGGCACGATTATTGGGCTGATTGTAAGCGACCAAAACGACGGCTGAGTTTGGTGCGCCATTGTAGGTTCAGGCGGACTATGGTCGTGCACGTAGTCCGGAGTTGAAAAAGCAGGCATGGGCACCAGTAGTTGTACACTGTGCGTGCTTGGAATGGTGTTAGTGGTTGACACCCTAGGGCTTGATACACCCTAGGGTGGACCTAGCACAGAGTAGCTACATTCGTGATTGGGCCATATGACACCGACACACGACGAGCTAGGACTTGTAGGGAGCCGATCGATTAGATCGTTACGTAGAAAAAGGGCATTGTTCAATAGGTAGCATAATCCCTAGTGTTCCTAGGTGGCATAAACCCTGATCGAATCTAGAAAACGTCCAATAGGTAGCATAATCCCTAGTGGTCCTAGGTGGCGTAAATCCTAGATGAACACACGATAATTCATGATAAGGGAATCTGGCCAGAATAAGGATGGCAATCCGAGCGATTTCAAGGATGGTGACACTACGTTGTAGTGGTACAGAATAACGTGATGGAACCCGTACGATATACGGCAAGGGACTATACATATACAGGGAAGGGATGATACGAGTTAGGATGCTAGTACGGTTGGTGCAGAGGATGTTAGACATGCGATGCTATTCCCGAGTTTATCTTGTTATCTTGTTACCTTGGTTATCCTGTTACCTTGGTTATCTTCTTACTTGAGTTTATCTTGTTATCTTAGTTTGATCTGTTTATCTTGTCATCATGTTTATGTTTACTTTCAGTTGATACATGTCATGTTACCTTTACCTATTTTTAGGCTGAAAGTAGCTAGGACTTACCAGTCTTTATGACTGACCTCGTTTTGTTTCGCCTCTTTTTCTTCCGTTTCCCCCCCAGGTTTACAGGGAGGAAATGTTGCAACTTAGTGCGGATTTTCTGCTTCAAGATCATCATCTATGGCTTGGACTTTTCGTGGCTATGGCTATTTTACTGTTTTACTTAGGGAATAATTTATGAGTATGGTTTTATGCTTCTTTATTATTGCAAGACAGGTTTCGATGTAAGTAATTTAACGGCACTTTGATGTAAAAGGTTTTAGACCTTACTACTTTTATAAAGTAATAAAAATCATGTTTTCTTCCGCTGTTTTATATGTTCTGTCTTGTAATATTTCTGTGCATGTTTACCTAGATAATACTCCATCAAAGCTAGTGCATTCCCTTTGTAAGTGACCCTAGCGGAGGTGGGGTGTTATAGGGTTTTACCTTATAATGGTCAAAAGATGCTTGATACGATAAAATGGATTTAATATTATCATTAGTGTATATATGTCTTCAAAAACAATTTCAATCATGATGTATTAATCATAGACGGCATGGGTACCATATATCATGTCCCCATACTAGTTCTAAAATCAAAACCGCAAGGTCGTATTGGAAATTGGATTTCCATCATGATTCGAGGCTAGGGGCAAGCTCCTCTACGATTCGAGACACTCTAGCAAATGCCTCAGGATCCCCCGTAGTGAACCCTTGGAGCGGTAGGGCCGGTCCCCGCCTATCGGCAGTGGATTAGTTATGCTTGAACACACGTTTCCCGGTTCCTTTGAACCTATAGTATGACCACTAACAGCCTATAAAAATCCGAGGTGCCTCAAAATCCATCATCTACATAAGTAAAATGTCAGCGCTGGTAGGTCCCTGACATCACTCTAGCTAGAAAGAAACGTGTGCACTCCCTACGGTTTGTATCCCGTTTTTGACTCATACCGGTGTGTGAGGCTCGCGAAGTCACGATATACACAAAGCTATGCTGTAATAGGCTATAGCTTTGATCATCCCACAAGGCCCTGCTTTTCAACAAAATGCCTTGATCATTTGCATCTTGGCGTGCCACATTGACAATTCACGCCATGCGATCAATCACTATTAATATACACTAGGGTGTTAAGTGGAGAATAAATCCTCCACCACCAAACAGACATACATTAACAGAAATCGATTTAATTCACATGGAACGAAATCCAATGTTAGACACGCATCCATTTACTAGCTTATGCTCTGGGTCTGAGCGAAAACCAAATCCAAACAATCAACAATAGTTCATATGGCCACCACTGAAGCCCCTTCATGGTAGCTACTCCCATCAAGGGTCTCTGTAGCAATACATCCATTCGATGTGAAGATTGTCGGTCTTCAACCACCGTCTTCATCTTTGACTCTTCATCGTCGTAGTAATTATTCGGAATGGGTTAAACCCGGTCTTTCCGAATAACTCACGTATTTTTATAATTAAAAATCAAGTACTATAAAAACAATCCAACGCCTCATTCCAATTCAGAATATTCTTCAAATAAAATATTTGCATTATTTTATCAAAGTTAAACTCTTTAAATTATTCTTAAATCTTACTTTTAAAGATTTACTCAGAACACAATTTGGTTTTAAATATCAAAAATCATTATTCAATGATTATTTAAATTTAAGAAATTAATCTTATCTTAACTGGGTTGAAGAACTAAGGTCATTTAAAACTTAGTTCATGGTAAACCCAAAATCGACTTCCATAAAATAGGGAATCTTCACGGAAATCATATCAATATATAATCGTTATAAATTTCTGTATCCGACCAATAATATAAATGGAATAACGGCAAAGCCTCTTAAATTCCATATGTAGTATCGATCTTCCTTTACAGAAGCTTATCTCGGTTATTATTAATTCGAATTCCATTCAATTCCAATTTAATGTATTAAATTGGGAAACTTGGCTTTTGGGAAAAGTTTCTTCATTAAATCTTAATAAAAAATTTATAAATTCCAAATCATATTTTCATTGTTAATTGAGTTAAAGAACGGATGTCGTTTAAAAACACCGTTTACAATAAACCCAACTCACGTTTCATCTTATTCCAATTACTAAATATAATTGAAAACTTTAATAATCTAAATTAAAGATTATTCTTTTCATATGGGGTTTAAGAACAGTGTTATTTAAGACACTATTCACGACAAACCCAAAATCCAATTTATTCGATTTAAATTTTCAATTAAATATTAAATAATTGGAAAAACTTCATTAAATCTTAATTTAATGAATCATTCTAGTTAATAACTAATTCATTTTAAATAAAAATATATCTTTCTAAAATATATTCTTTTTCTAAACTATTTTCTTATATATTCTTTTCTAGAATATTCTTTATTGGGATGTGACTCAATCAACAACCATATATTGCATGAAATCAACAAGCATAATGAATAATTATCAAACATCCAATAAATCAACCAAAGTGGATTCTACACTAAATATTGGGACTAGTGTAGATCAGATATCATCCCAACACCCGTGTGGGGTTTCATCCAACAATCAAATAATAAATTATTTTTGCACTTGGGCGATGTGTAAAAATTATTGTTCCAATCACATAAACAAGTCGGATGACTTGTAAATGGAAGCGTGATATTCAGTTTTGAATACACTAATATTATATTAAATACATCAAACACTTCATCAACACATACATATATTCTAAGCCATCAATAACATCATATTTTTAACATGTGGTCTTTTTTATTGTGACTAATCGACAAATAAAAATAATAACCTTCCTATCTTTTGTGTAATCCTTTATTCTAATTACATTTTCTAACTAAAATGTATTCTTTATTCTAGTTACATTTTCTAACAAAAATGTATTCTTTATTCTAATTCTTTTAAAGTGACAAAGATTGTAATTTTGTCTAACTCCTTTTAATGTATGAAATATGATACCTTTGTCAAATTCCTTTCCATGTAACAAAACATGATTACTTTTGTCTAATCTTTTAAATTAAACAAAAATGCTATTTTTTCTTTAATCCTTTTTAATGATCAAAATGTAACCTTTCTTCTTAATGAACAAAAATGTGTATTTTGGTTAAACTCTTTTTAATGACCAAGAATAAATATTTTTGTTTCATTTCTTATAAATGACAAAATGTGTAAATTTTTTTACTTCGTTCTTTTTAATGTATAAAAATATATATTTCTAAATCATTCTTTTTATTTTGAAATCCTTTATTTTCTTTTGTAATCTTTTATTTACATTGTAAAATGAAATCTTTCATTTCACCTTTAATTGCATTGCAACTTGTAACTTTTATATTCTTACTTTAATCACATTGCAAAATGTAACTTTTATATCTTTTATTACATTATAAAAAAAATGTAATATTTTCTCTCTTACTTTAATTATATTAAAAATGTAATCTTTCCTAATGTAATCCTTTTCTTCTCTTTTCTAATTTATGTTTACAGTCACATTAAAAAGTATAATTCTTTTTCTATGTTTTATTTGCATTTAAAAAGAATAATTTATATGTTAACACTTTTCTATGTATTCTATTACCATATAAAAGAATAATTTCTATATACCATTTTCTATGGATTTTAATGACATATAAAGGTATATTTTATAAGTTATCATTTTTCTATAAACTCTAATAGCATATAAAAGTATATTTTATATGTTAACAATTTTTCTATGCATTCTAATATTATATAAATGATATTTTTCTATATTAACATTTTCTATGCATTTTATAAATAATATTTTTCTATGTTAATATATTCTGTGAATTCTAGTATAAAATAATATTTTATATGTAAACATTTTCTAAAATCTCTAATATCATATAAAAGCATATTTTAAATGTTAACATTATTTCTAAGTTCTCTAATATCATATAAAGGCATATTTTAAATGTGAACAATAAAAAGAATACTTTTAATGTTTACCAATTCTAACAATTCATATTAACATAAAAAGAATATTTTTATATTACATCATTTCTAACATTTCAACAAAAACAAATAAAAAGGATAACTTTGTTTTTCTTCTTTGTCGACAATTCTAACATGAACAATTTTCATATGAATCATTCTTCACATTAAAAATGTGATTTTTAATGTTTCAACACTTTTATTTTAACATGAACAATTTTCATAAGAATAATTCTTTTCATTAAAAATAAGATTTTTAATGTTTCATGTTTTAATTTCAAATAAATGAACATATTTTAATCTATTCTATATATACGATAAAAATGTAAATTTTATCGTTAACATGGTTTCAATTCGAACAAATGAACGTTTTATGTTTTGACAATTCTAATAAACATGTTAACATAAAAAGAAAAATTTACGTTTAACAATTCTAATACACATGTTCGTTTTTATCTAACATGACTAATCAAATAAACAAAATGATAAATTTGTTTACTCTAATTCTAATTAGCAGAAATGTTAATTTAACAATCAACTGGACAAAGGGATAATTTGTTTGAACCCAACTCTAACGAACAGGAATGTTAATTTCAAACAATATAATTAACAAAGTGATAATTTTGTTTAATCTAATTAACAGAGATGTTAATTTTGACAATCTAATAAAATGATAATCTTGCTTTGATCCAATTATCTAATTTACATAAATGTAAATTTCAGCACTCTAACAAACAAATCTATATTAGCATATCACATACAACTTAATCACTTAGCCAGTATATACAGTCAGTCAATGATTTATTCTAATTATTTAAAATAAATAAAAATAAAAATAAATCAGGGTTTCTCACCGAATTATTCAGATCTGAAATTTGACCAATTTTCAATATTCTCAGAATTGGCTCTAGTTAGTTCCATGGTCGAGATCTCGTTTCAAGGATTTCAACGCACTTCGTTTTTCTGAATTTCGATACTGTTTGACAAAGATATGCTGTTCTGAACGTTGGATTATATTATTGAATTAATAAATAAACAATTTCCTTTAATTACAGGTTTACCCTTAATATAAACTAAGGTCGTTCCTCTTTCTTTTCTTTTTTCTGCCGACCCTTCCTGTATTCAAACCCAAAACGCCACCTTCTCCCTTCCGATCTCGCACGCCACCCGAGGCACTTGCCGCTGATCCAACACCGCCCCACCAACCGCCGAAGCACCCCCATCAACCGTCCCCAGCCCCTCGAAATCCGCACGCCCCAGTCGCCCTCCAACCCATTCGAAAGTCAGCGCCTTTAGGGTGCAAATTCTCTCAAGTTACGAACTGAAAACCCATCTTAGCCGCATCAAATTGAAGAGTGAAGGAAGCTCTTCCATGTTTTTGTTAAAATCATTGATTAGTTCGAATTTGTTTGTGAGAGATTAAGGGTTCAAAGTGGAAGGTTTTCAGCCATCGTTTTGAGAAGAACGGCGGTGGTATATGTTTGCGTTAGGGTTTGTTATTCTAAGGTGTATTTATATTATTATATTATTATTTAAATCCTTTAATTTTAGTTAAGGCCTGATATCCTATACTAGCTCCAATTCAGGCCCAACAAACATTGTTCCTAAGCGAATACCCATGCTTCGGACGCGATGGGCTAGGTCCCATCTGCCAGTTTGGTCGTCTGAGTCCTTTTTTATTTAAATTAATGTTTAAATCATTTATTTATTTTAACCGGACAAATAAATTCACCGAGGCTACATACAAGCTCTAAAAATTACAGAAAAAAATATATTTAACTATGTTATGATGGTACAGTCCTAAAAAACAAATTTCGTCGAATTCTGACACCGTTTGAAAAACGGCCTTTTTCCAAGTCGATTAAAATTGACCGAAACTGACAAAACACGTTTTCTTTTACCACGCTCACAAAGTAGTTCGAAAAATTATGAAAATTGAAACCTAGCAATAATTCGACATTCCGGTTCCAACAAAAGTGGTTTCGTCGAAAACCGAGGTCGTCTAAAAAATGGCTATTTTCAAGGCCAATATATTTAATTAAAATATATATATAAATTCTACAGCGACTTTTCTAAATTTTAAACTGGGCATAACTTTTTATTCCTGCGATGAAATTTCAGTTTTTCAGATTCGTTGGAAAGATATGATTAAACAGATTTAAATATTTATGGTTTTATTGAAATCCGATTTGTTTTGAATCCTGTACAGTCAGTCAAAGTTCAATTTCAAATTTTCAAACTGCAGCACTGTTTTAAACTCCTTTTACAATTAAATTTAATTTATTCGTTTTAAAATAATTTTTTTGTCGTTCCTATTTAAAATAAATTATTTTAAATATTAAAATCCATTGAAATTTCTAAAATAAAAATTTTAAATTGGCCCCAAAATTCTGGGTCACTACAGTTCGGGCTCGTACAGTGAGGCATATAGGCCGCCGCATGTGACGCCGCTCAGGGCGCAGCTAGGTGGCATTGCACCGCCCCCCTGTGGCACCTCCCGATCATCCTTTGGCGCCGTAATCTTCGAGCGAACTAGAACCCTAGAAGAGGAGTGCGGGTTCGACTACGTTATAGCAGCTTACAGGAAGATGGTTTAAAAGAGAAAGGTATTTTTTTACATTAATGGTTTAAAAAAAAAAACTGAATTTATATATATATAAATAAATTTGTAAAATAAATTATTTTAATTTATATAATAGCATTATGAAAATATGATTTTTAATTTATAAAACAGTTTATAAAAATACGATTTTTATATTTATGGGGTAGAAATAAAAACCTGATTTTTTTTATATGAATTAGAATTTATAAAAGATTGTAATTTTTATATATGTTAGAATTGTTTTAAAAATGAGATCTTTATAAAAATAGCATTGATTTGGTTAAATAAAATAGCCTGGTTAAAAATGAGATTTCTAATATATATATGTAATGTTATAGAAATGTGATTTTTATTTATAAATACTTTGTTTTAAAAATATGGATTTCTATAGAAAAACATTATTTTTCATTGTATAGAAAAACATTATTTTTCACTGTATAGAAAAACATTATTTTTCATTATATAGGAAAACATGATTTTTCATTGTATAGAAAAATATGATTTTTATTTATAATATCGTTGTTTAAAAATGCAATTTTTAAAAATATAAACATCATATTGAAAATATGATTTTTATTGTGAACAGCATGAAGAAGATTGTGTTAGAATTTCGGGAAAATCCAAACTGTTCAGAAATTCAGAAATTAAACTAGCGGAGTGGAAACCAATAAAAGAATGAAAATTTAGTGGTTAATTAAACAAGTTTTTAGCTTCGTCCCTTTTCGAGGATGAAAAGATTTTAAATGGGGGAGATTGTAACAACCCGGAATTTCAGAACCAATTTAAAAAAATTATTTTAGAAATTTTAATGGATTTTAATAGTTAAAATAATTTATTTTAAATAATAGCGATTAAAAATTTATTTTAATTGAAGTTAGAATGAATTTTTTTAATTTATTTATAAAAGGAGTTTAAAATGGCGCGGCAATTTGAAAATTCGATTTCAAATTTGAATTGAATGTACAGGATTCAAAATAAAGCGAATTTCAGTAAAACCAAAAATATTTGAATCTTTTTTAAAACATCTTTCCAATGAATCTGAAAAATTGAGATTTCTATTTAACAGGATCCTGGATTATAGCTGGAGCTATATTCGGAAAGCTTTTCTGCTAGGCATTATACTTATGTATTATTTTCTTTTGCTATGTAATTTAAATCATTGATATTATTTTCTGTTGCATAATTAATCATACTCTGGAATATTCTTGTACTCTGATGTAAATTGTTGTAATAAGCAATAAAATGTTCTTCTGTTTGTGTTCTAATTTGTCGTGTTCTCAACACAACTCGGTCTTTCCCGAAAGGGGAAGTTTGGGTCATTTCATCTAAGCCTAAAATTCATGCTATATTCAATAAAAAGGTAGAATGTCAGTTTGACTTCCAACCATTCATTTTGTCTACTATGAAGTCGCAAATACATGTTTTTGTTTTTCGTTCTCATTTGCAATGTCAATTTTCTACCTGAAATGTGGATTTTTCAACTCGAATCCATAAACTTTAATGTTAAGTTATTTCTTTTCTCAAAACCTTTTTGAATTCTACTTATTTTGCAATATTTCTTTCTACTTCATCTTCCATTCAAATTTCTACATTGCTTATATTTTTAAATTCATTTCCCATTATATCATTTTTTAATTAATTAACTACCATAAACTTCTAATTTCACCGAAAAAATCAAAATTTCTTATTTAATCCAATTCTTAAATTAGATTTGTTAGTTTCTGCATAATTCACTATTTTTTACTATGAAATTTTCTAAAATGGTTAATATGATATACCTAAGCCACTTCCTAATTCAATCATTCTTTCTACGAGACGTCCAAAGATCTTGTTGTTTGGTTATTTTTCATTCATGTTCAATGTAGATCAGCCAATATATTGTATATTTGTCGAATGTATATATTCGTGTTCAAAATAACGATAATAGTGATGTTAATTTCTTTAAAAAAAATTGATTTATATATTTTCGATTAAAATAAATTGAGTAATGAATTTAATAATTTTTTTTTTGAATTCATTCAAGTGGAAAACCAACTGGAGTCTTAAAACCTTCCCTAGTGCACCTAGGCTGGTCCACGAGCACCACGTAGGTGGAAAATCTTAGCGTATGCACATGGTAACCTCTTAGAATGCCATTCCAGGTTTTGAACTCACACCGTGGTTACCACGACACAATGTCCTTACAGCTGCTATATATATATATATCTTAAGAGTATACCTATGTATGTGTGTATATACATTAAGTATGTAATTATTTAATTACTTGAATGTAAACAATATTACAAATATCAAATAGTCTGAGATTGAAAAATGAGTAAGTTAAATTGATTTTGTAATTAATACTGTAGCTTTAGCCACATAACTAAATGTAAACTGAAATGACCCAAGGGATTTGCGACCTCGGTAATCGACATAAACTCAATGTCGACTATTCAAGTGTCAGAAATACCAGATAGTTAGTGAAAGAAAATGGAGGGTGAGATAAGAAAGTAAGAATAGAAGAAGAAGAACACCAATACAACAACATCAGAGTAACACGAATCTCACAGCAGAACTAATAAAATATACTATATAACATAACTTTTAAATACAAATATATACTTGAATATACATATCATCATCAAAGTACGTCACTTACAACACAGTGGAAATAAACAATTGCTATATAACCCTGAAGCCTCCTGCTCCAAGCTCTCAGTATCTGTAAAATCCCGACTACTTGACTGCCGTACAAAATTGGACACTCAAGAGTTTATGGAAAACATAACAAAATAAACTCTGGGTCAGTCATGGGACTGGTGTGAGTAAACTCCAAACATTTGTTTAACTTTAAAAATTCTTTTAAAAGAAGGAATAATTATAAGACCAATCCACACATAAACACGAATGGTTTTTGCCTTACGATAACCCAAAACATTATTTTAAACTCCATACTCTTCTGATATTATAATAATGTCTAAATCAAATAAATAGCAATCTAGTGGAACGCTTTCATCTCACGTTCCACATATATAATATATAATCAAAACCGCAAGCACTTATTGGGTTATGAATTTCCAACTATGACGAGGTATGGAACAACCTTCCGATAGTGTATCTGTAGAGAAGAATACACTGGGTTCAACAAGAACATCTTATAACCCGGCCACATATGACCGACCACTCATTCCGCTTGAGTGTATCGAATGTATATCACCAACGGCTGGGATCAGCAACCATTTACCCGAATGGGACAACATCAAATAGAATAAAGAATGAAATGAATTTCTCTAGATAGGTGATAATACACCCTAACTGGGAGCAACAAACTTAGCCATGTTGCCTGCCCGATTTTTTTCATTTTCCGATTGTTGATGCTAGAGGCCATAACATACAGATCACACATTTATTCACTTTGAATGCCACATCGTCATACCCGCCAAATCACAAATTGATTTCTCCAAAAATACCACAGGTACACAACTAAGAGAAACGAATTCCTCCACCACCAAATGTAAATACGTTTGAAGAGATCAACTTACGCAATCTATTAAATATACTCTGTCAAACATTCTTCCATACAGGTCGTCCTGGGACTGGACAGACCGAAGGTACTATTCTGTAAATCCATCTTAGGAAATTTCTACCTAGGATCGCCAGAACAGCCCTTGTATAAACTCTGTCTTCAATTATCTTCATCATATTTGATTCGCAACGCTAATTCCCGTACGGAGTGGTTTTCAGATAATAAATCCGATCCCGGTCTATCCATATTGACAATGGAAATAGTCAAAAACTTTGATAGTCGGTTATTTAACTATCAAAGGAAAATATGTGTACAAAAAACGGTCGTATTTCCAAATGGAAATCTTACCAAACAAATCATCAATCAACACAAATCCCTTTTAATTTAATTTTTCATTCAATTATCCATTTCCCTATTCCTATTTCCATATATTCGTAAATTCTTATTTTCTAAATTTAGAAAATATACGTTATTAATCATTAGAAAAAAATTTCGTATTACTCTCATTTCTATTTTTTTATTTTATTAGAAAACATTTCTGGTTCTTATTTAGAAAACATTTCCAAAACTCCTTAATTGGATTTAAACAGATGTTTAAATAAAACATCGCTATGCCAACTCAAACCATTACACTCATTAACTTAATTCACTTAACCAACCTTCACTGTCGAACCTTAACCATTCCTTAGTTAAAAATGAAGTCAATCAAGTTGGGGTATAACTACCTCTCAGACCTTAACCGAACAACATTTCTAACCTCGAAATAAACAAAGTTCACCTTTTAAATCATTAACAAACTTCCTTACGTAACTCTCGGATTCTATTTACGAATCCACTTCTTTTACAGAAATCACTTGATTATAACAATAGTGTTATAATCCCATTCTTCTGAAATATAACAACTTAAATATAACTTTTGTTTATTAATTTGGATAAATAAACAAACAACTAATTTTTTAATAAATAAATAAATCTTGATTAAAAATGAAAAGTGAATAGAACTTTCCCAAATTCGATAAAATCGAATTTCAACATATAATTCTCTCTCGAATCATCTCTATTTGATAACTCTCTGTAACACCCCACCTCCGCTATGGTCACTCACAAAGGGAATGCCCTAGTTTTGGAGGGGTATTATCTAGTAAACAGGCACAGAGATAACACAAGACAGAACATAGATAAAATAGAGTATATAAAGCAGCGAATATAAACTTTAAAACCAAATCTCATTATTGAAAAATAGAGTCAAAACCTCTTACATCAAAATGCCAAGTCATTATTTCATTACATCAAGTTCTAAAGAAGCAAAGTACTTAAAACAACATAAGTAAAATATTATTCCCCAAAAAGTGCATGAGTGCAGCCATAGCATAGCTCAAGACCAAACCGTACATGAGCTGTCAGAAAGCAAGCAAAGTCCAAGCTAAGAGCTAGAGTTTCCTCCCTGAGAACCTGGGGGGGGGGGGGGAACGAAAGACAAAGAGGCGAAAGAAAACGGGTCAGTCAAAAAGACTGGTAAGCCCTAGTGACTATCAGCATAGAAACTAGTAAAGTTAACAAGACATGAATAAACTGGAATTAAACATAGGAATGATGATAAGTCTGGCATGATGACTAAGCTAACAAGATAACTCAAATCTAACATTGCGTATTCAAGATTCGCCGTACCAACTATACTGGTATACTAATCCCGTGTCAATTTTAAGTCAAGAAATAATCCCTTGGCCCAATATCGTGAAGTGACCCAATTCGGGGTCCAACGGTACGATCTTATCGATCGGCTCCCTACAAGTCTAGCTCGTCGTGTGTCTGTGTCATACGGCCCCATCACGAATGTAGTCACCTGTGCTAGGTCCACCATAGGGTGTATCATGCCCTAGGGTGCCAACCACCGACACGAATCAAGAATGCATAGATAATCCTACTGATGCCCAATGCCCGCTTTTTCAACTCCGGACTAAGTGCACGACCCTAGTCCGCCTGAACCTACAATGGCGCACCAACTCAGCCGTCGTTCTAGCCGCTTACAATCAGCCCAGCAATCGTGCCCCACCCTGCCTAGTCCCAAGGTACCGTGATACATCTAGTGGGTTACTGCTGAAAAGGACCGCGTAACTAGGGTTTCGTTCAGCAGGTTAAGTTGTCATTTAAAATCGAGACTTAACCCCATCTACGTGTCATGTCAAATTGACTAAGTGTGTCGTTCTAGTTCAAGACTTAGTCCTACGAATCATGTGTCAGGTTGGTTAAGTGTGTTCAAGCGGTTCATGACTTAACCCTATCAAATCAACGTGTCAAATTGGTTAAGTATATTCAAGTGGTCCATGACTTAACCCTATCCAGTGGCATTAATTTACTTAATGCACCCCTAACCTCTCACATTAGACTTGGTTATGGTTACTGGATGTGTCGGGCGGGTCCGGGCAGTTTTACACCATAACCTAGTCTAACCTCGGGTTTCGAGTGCGATATGACCAACTACTCACATTGGGTCCTATTGTTTGCAGTTACCGGATTCGCCGGGCGGTTCCGGGCAGATTTATACTGCAAACTCAACCCAACCTCAAGTTGGCCACGTTCAAGTTATCTAAGTGTCATGTCCCAAATTCATATTTTCAAGTATAATTTCATGTCAAGTTCATGTTCCTATCCAAGCTCAAGTTATAACGATATTCATGTTTTCAAGTTCATACTAAATTCAGGTTTTCCTAAACTACCCAAATCACATCCCCAACGCTCGTGAATTCGAATCAAAGCAATAGATGTAACTAGGGAATAACATAACAAGGATGGGTATAAAGTGGCAAAGGTGATTTCAAGGCAAGCATGGTGTAACTTGAGATATGATCATAACATCACTGGCATATGAAATAGGGTGATAAACATAGAAATAGATGACATAAGATGATAATCCTAAACTTGTGACTAGCAATAGTTTCAACATCACAACATCACAGGCATGTTAAAATGATGATAGGGTTTAGGTTATGACATGAACAGGCCCCTAAATCAAGTTCTTATCGGTATTCCACAAATCAAGGTTCAATATGAACGGTACTAGGTTCAAGGTGAATAGATCTAGGGTGAACAAGAGTAGATCTAAAATAATAGATAAAAAAGGAATAGTCATAGATCAAAGATATACAAGAGTAGGTCTCAAGTAGTTATCATGTTTATGTTCAACTTTTATTTACACATGTCCATATTAAGTTTAGAGTTTAGATCTAAGAGTAACTAGGGCTTACAGATCGTGGTTTTTGAGAACTAAGAACAAAAATTGTCATAGGATCGTTGTTGAGATGTTGATATATTCCCTTGAATTGTTGTAGAAACGTTGGCCTTCGATTTGGATCTAGTTTCAATTGAGTTTCTTAGGTTGATGTTGATTAGCTTCTAGTTTTGATTCCAGCAGAGTAGCAACGCCATTTTTATTTTTATATAGAACAGAGGAAGAGCAGAAGCAGAACATAATTGTGTGTAGAGAAGGCTAGGTTTGGGGCTGTTTAAATAGGTTTAGGCAGATGAATCTGGACAGAAATCGGACTAGAAACATCAGAACGAACACTGGCCCAAAAATGGGCTCGGGGACCAGGTCGACACCCAGGTCGACTGCCCAGTCGACCTGGTCTGGGGGGTCAACTGCCCAGTCGACTCCCGAGTCGACCTGGGTCTGGGCGGGAAATTTCCCGCCCAGTCTGTTCTGTGTTTGAAATTCGAATTTTGAATTCGAATTCGAGCTGTTTTGAACTCTGAATATTTCTGAAACTTTGGGGAGCCATAACTTGGTCATACGGACTCCGATTTTCGAAAACTCGGACTCGATTTCATGTAGAATTCCGAGACGAACGCAGTGGCACAACCTGTTTCCCTTGGTTCTTATTTTAAAATTTAATTCTGCATATATTTATGGTTATAACACGTTATCAAAATACAGGTTGTTACATTCTCCCCTCCTTAAAGGATTGCGTCCCCGAAATCTCTAAGTTAGGAAGAACGTATCCTTCCATCCATCATCCATCTACTCAAAACATCATCCACAAGCAAACATTGTCCTTAAGAGATTTCTAATGTTGTATGAACATATGCAGAAAGTGTGTGTATATGTTCCTTATCTAATGCAAATGATCAGGCCTGATTGATCTTTCTAATGCAAAATATGTTTAGTGTCATGAATCCAACATGTATTCAAATGATCCTAGTCACGTAAGCACTATATGTGTGCACAAAAATTCTTCCATATGCAACATTCATATGATAACACATTCAATTTCATCCATAAATAAGTTTGAACACTCATGCATATGCAATATGAAAATGTGTCTGAGCCGATCTAGTGCCTAATGTGTGTTATGCAACCACGAGCAATCACTTGCAACCATTCGCAAACATCAAGCATAACATGTTTCAAATACATGTTTACATTCATAGGATTCTACCTAAGGTTCTCAAGACAGGATCGAAAGGATATACAAGATAAAACAGAGTATCTAGGGAAAAGAAGTTAAAGATGTACCCCTAGAAGGTCCTTCTTGCGGGGATTGCCCTTGCTTCTTAGGGAAGTTCTTGCTGATGTGTCCAGTTTCACCGCATTGAAAACATGCTCCTATCTTCATCTTCTTCTTCCTACAGTCCTGGACTATATGCCCGTCAATACCACAGAAGTTGCATTTTCTTTTCTCACGTGACTTGTCATTCTTGTTGTTGCTGTTCTTTCCTCCTTTCTCGGAGTCTACCTTCTTGTCTTGAGACTCATTCGCCTTGACCTTCTTCTTGCCATTCTCGTCTTCTTCATGAAGTAGGGCCATATTCACCCAGCTTTCAAAGGTCGCCCCCATGAGTACATGAGTCATGGCCATAGTGTGGAGTGGCTCGCTCAATCCTCGAGCAAAGCGTAGAGCCTTCTTCTCTGCCGTGTTGACTAAGTCCAAACCAAACCGAGCAAGCTGATTAAACTTATTCACGTATTCCCTAACTGACATGTCCCTTTGCTTGAGTGCCAGGAACCTCTCCATCTGAAGACTCGCTTCTGCGGATGATAAAAACTTAAGCCCAAACCTCTCTCTAAAGTCTGCCCAAGTCTCAATTGGCCTGGTAGCGTTGGTGACTTCCCACCAAAATACAGCTTCCTCTTTCAATAACCATGCTGCCAACTGAACTTTCCTATGATCCTCCATACCGAAAATAACAAACAAGTCTTCAGTCTCTTTTAGCCAGTTTCGCGCCTCAACGAAGGTTTCAGTCCCAACGAAGTTCTTGCCGCCCATTCCTATAAAGTCCTTACATATTTTGGCGAAGGCGGTACCCGGAGGAGGAGGAGGAGGAGGAACCGTGGTCACCGGGGGAGGAGGAGGAGGGAAATCTGACAGGCCCGCGCCGTTGGCCCTAGCTTCCAAGTATCTTCGGAACCAGCCAAGTATGGGTACTCCCTCAGGAAGGTTAAGATCAGACATGCTAAAAAGCGAAAAGGAAAAAGATTCAAACGAGGAAACAAAGGAAAGTGCTAATGGCTTTTGGGGAATAGCCTTTTCTTAAAAATAAAACTTTTCTTGAAAAATGCTTCTTTATAAATGGTTTTGAAAATAGTTTCAGAAGGTTTTTAAAACTTTTGCCCAGTCTGGTAACCTTCTGCTCTGATACCAAATGTAACACCCCACCTCCGCTAGGGTCACTCACAAAGGGAATATCCTAGTTTTGGAGGGGTATTATCTAGTAAACAGGCACAGAGATAACACAAGACAGAACATAGATAAAATAGAGTATATAAAGCAGCAGATATAAACTTTAAAACCAAATCTCATTATTGAAAAATAGAGTCAAAACCTCTTACATCAAAATGCCAAGTCATTATTTCATTACATCAAGTTCTAAAGAAGCAAAGTACTTAAAACAACATAAGTAAAATATTATTCCCAAAAAAGTGCATGAGTGTAGCCATAGCATAGCTCAAGACCAAACCGTACATGAGCTGTCATAAAGCAAGAAAAGTCCAAGCTAAGAGCTAGAGTTTCCTCCCTGACAACCTGGGGGGGGGGGAACGAAAGACAAAGAGGCGAAAGAAAACGGGTCAGTCAAAAAGACTGGTAAGCCCTAGTGACTATCAGCATAGAAACTAGTAAAGTTAACAAGACATGAATAAACTGGAATTAAACATAGGAATGATGATAAGTCTGGCATGATGACTAAGCTAACAAGATAACTCAAGTCTAACATTGCGTATTCAAGATTCGCCGTACCAACTATACTGGTATACTAATCCCGTGTCAATTTTAAGTCAAGAAATAATCACTTGGCCCAATATCGTGAAGTGACCCAATTCGGGGTCCAACGGTACGATCTAATCGATCGGCTCCCTACAAGTCTTGCTTGTCGTGTGTCTCTGTCATATGGCCCTATCACGAATGTAGTCACCTGTGCTAGGTCCACCATAGGGTGTATCAAGCCCTAGGGTGCCAACCACCGACACGAATCAAGAATGCATAGATAATCCTACTGATGCCCAATGCCTGCTTTTTCAACTCCGGACTAAGTGCACGACCCTAGTCCGCCTGAACCTACAATGGCGCACCAACTCAGCAGTCGTTCTGGTCGCTTACAATCAGCCCAGCAATCGTGCCCCACCCTGCCTAGACCCAGGGTACCGTGATACATCTAGTGGGTTACTGCTGAAAAGGACCGCGTAACTAGGGTTTCGTTCAGCAGGTTAAGTTGTCATTTAAAATCGAGACTTAACCCCATCTACGTGTCATGTCAAATTGACTAAGTGTGTCGTTCTAGTTCAAGACTTAGTCCTACGAATCATGTGTCAGGTTGGTTAAGTGTGTTCAAGCGGTTCATGACTTAACCCTATCAAATCAACGTGTCAAATTGTTTAAGTATATTCAAGTGGTCCATGACTTAACCCTATCCAGTGGCATTAATTTACTTAATGCACCCCTAACCTCTCACATTAGACTTGGTTATGGTTACTGGATGTGTCGGGCGGGTCCGGGCAGTTATACACCATAACCTAGTCTAACCTCGGGTTTCGAGTGCGATATGACCAACTACTCACATTGGGTCCTATTGTTTGCAGTTACTGGATTCGCCGGGCGGTTCCGGGCAGATTTATACTGCAAACTCAACCCAACCTCGGGTTGGCCACATTCAAGTTATCTAAGTGTCATGTCCCAAATTCATATTTTCAAGTATAATTTCATGTCAAGTTCATGTTCCTATCCAAGCTCAAGTTATAACGATATTCATGTTTTCAAGTTCATACTAAATTCAGGTTTTCCTAAACTACCCAAATCGCATCCCCAACGCTCGTGAATTTGAATCAAGGCAATAGATGTAACTAGGGAATAACATAACAAGGATGGGTATAAAGTGGCAAAGGTGATTTCAAGGCAAGCATGGTGTAACTTGAGATATGATCATAACATCACTGGCATATGAAATAGGTTGATAAACATAGCAATAGATGACATAAGATGATAATCCTAAACTTATGACTAGCAATAGTTTCAACATCACAACATCACAAGCATGTTAAAATGATGATAGGGTTTAGGTTATGACATGAACATGCCCCTAAATCAAGTTCTTATCAGTATTCCACAAATCAAGGTTCAATATGAACGGTACTAGGTTCAAGGTGAATAGATCTAGGGTGAACAAGAGTAGATCTAAAATAATAGATAAAAAAGGAATAGTCATAGATCAAAGATATACAAGAGTAGGTCTCAAGTAGTTATCATGTTTATGTTCAACTTCAATTTACACATGTCCATATTAAGTTTAGAGTTTAGATCTAAGAGTAACTGGGACTTACAGATCGTGGTTTTTGAGAACTAAGAACAGAAATTGTCACAGGATCGTTGTTGAGATGTTGATATATTCCCTTGAATTGTTGTAGAAACGTTGGCCTTAGATTTGGATCTAGTTTGAATTGAGTTGCTTAGGTTGATGCTGATTAGCTTCTAGTTTTGATTCCAGCAGAGTAGCGACGCTATTTTTATTTTTATATAGAACAGAGGCAGAGCAGAAGCAGAACAGAATTGTGTGTAGAGAAGGCTAGGTTTGGGGCTGTTTAAATCGGTTTAGGCAGATGAATCTGGACAGAAATCGGACTAGAAACATCAGAACGAACACTGGCCCAAAAATGGGCTCAGGGACCAGGTCGACACCCAGGTCGACTGCCCACTCGACCTGGTCTGGGGGGTCGACTGCCCAGTCGACTCCCCAGTCGACCTGGGTCTAGGCGGGAAATTTCCCGCCCAGTCTATTCTGCGTTTGAAATTCGAATTTTGAATTCGAATTCGAGCTGTTTTGAACTCTGAATATTTCTGAAACTTTGGGGAGCCATAACTTGGTCATACGGACTCCAATTTTCGAAAACTCGGACTCGATTTCATGCAGAATTTCGAGACGAACGCAATGGCCCAACCCGTTTCCCTTGGTTCTTAGTTTAAAATTTAATTCTGCCTAGATTTATGGTTATAACACGTTATCAAAATATGGGTTGTTACACTCTCTTTCAAATAAACTTTATTCGATAACTCTTTTCTTCGAATAAACTATATTCGATAATCCCTCTTCGAATAACTATATTCGTGTAATAACCCGGAAATCCGAGCCAATTTAAAATTTTCATTTTGGCAATTTTAGCGAATATTGAATATTTAAAATGAATTATTTTAAATAATAATGACGAGAAATTTATTTTGAATAGAATTCAAGCATATATATTTATACAGATCGTCGTTAGAATATAAATATTTATTTTTATTTATAAAAGGAATTGAAAATGGCGTGGTAGTTCGAAAATTCGATTTCAAATTTCAAATGAATGTACAGGATTCAAAATGAACCGGATTTTAGCGAAACCAAAACTATTAGAATCTATTTGGGAATATCTTTCCAACAAATCTAAAAATTTGAAATTTCATAGCGGGAATAAAAAGTTAAGCCCAGTTGAAATTTTAGAATAGTTGCTATGGAATTTTTGGCCCTTAAAAATGGAAGTTTTACAAACGGCCTCGGTTTTCGATGAAACCACTTTTGTTGGATCCGTGATGTCAAGTTATTGCTAGGTTTCAAAATTCATAATTTTCTGAATCAACATGTGAGCGTGGTGAAGGAAAACGTGTTTTGACAGTTTTAGTCAATTTCGATCGACCAAAAAATGTTCAATTTTCAAACGGTCTCAGAATTTGATGAAATTACTTGTTTTAGGACCGTATCGTCGATTCGAAGCTAGAAATAATTTTTTGGGAATTTTTAGAATTAGAATGTGGCCCCGGTGAATTGAATGTACGTTTGAATTGAATATATACAGATTTATATTTTAATTTAAATGGAAACTAATCGAAACAGCCGAACTGGCTTGCGATACATATCCCATTGTGTTCGGAATGGGGGTAATTAGCTAGGGGCGACAGTCATTGGGATTCGATAGGAGTTTGAGGTGTTAAACAATTAAGTGATGAATTAAAATACTAATAATTAATATAAATTAATATAAAACCCCTCTCCCTAACTCCTTTTAAACCACGACAAAGAAAATGAAAAAAAAAAAGAAAAAAAATCGCGCCCAGCTTGCCCTAGCCGCCGCTAGGCGATCGCACCTCCCCTCAGGTCTTCCGCCATCGTTGGAGGTGGCTAACGCCGCCGCGACTCAGGGGCCTCACCCCCTCCTCCTGCGCCGTCGAGCTACCCCCGTCGCCTTCCCCGTTCGAAACCCCCAAGAACCCCCTTCCTCGATTCAGACCTAGCCGCCATTGATTCCCCCGAGCACCACCACCAGACCACCGTGGCTTCCTACGGCCATCCAGGCTCTGGTGAACCCTGACATCCACCCTCCCTTCGCTAGAAAAAAAACCTGTAAGTGATTTCTTTATTTTATACTTTTTTCTTATTTAATCTTGTTAGGAATAAGATTTTTTAAATAGAAAAGCTAAGATTTTTAAACAAAGAAAGATCGGATTTTTTCATAATGTAAAGACTAGATTTTTAGTCGTATAAAAATTAGATTTTTTTTATGATATAGGAAGCTATGATTTTTAAAGTGATAAAGGTTGAATTTTTAATTAGAAAAAGAATTGATTTTAATGTCATGAAAGGTTTGATTTTTATCATAAAAAAGATTTGATTTTTATAAATAAAAAGGGACGATTTTTATAATATAGAAAGGTTAGATTTTTAGTAGTGAAAAGGCGGGATGTTTAAATTAGAAAAGAAATGATTTTTAAATAATAAAGTTTTGATTTTTATTATCATGAAGGCGGTGGGAAAATATGATTTTTATATTATAGAATGAAGCGATAAAAAAATATGATTTTTATTTATGAAATACCATTGTAAAAATGTGATTGTGAACAGCGGGAAAAGATAGCGATGGTAGCAACGGAATCCATACCTTTCAAAAATAGAGAATGGAGTAGTGGAAACCCAAGGTGAGAACTCCTCACTTTTATTTTGGTTTCTAGTTGAAATATATACTAGGATGCAGATATACTTAGCAGCACCCGACACCCGTCGTCCACAGACCATGGACGACTTGTTTGTTTGATTGCGTTTGGATTGATTCGTTTGTGTGAAAATTGATTATGAGGTGGAATAGAATAAAATTCATGTGTTGAATAGAATAAAATTCATGTGTTGAATAGAATAAAATTCATGTGTTGAACAGAACAAAATTCATGTGTTGAAATAAAATATATATTCATGTGTTGAAGTAAAATAAATATTCATTTACAAATCGAACGATTTGTTTATGTACACCTATTTGACTGATATTGATTGGGACGATAAATTTTACACATCGCCCAACTGCACAAATAAAAATATGGGTTTGTTTATTTGAAACCCCACACGGTATTGGGATGATATTTGACGTACACTAATCCTGATTGTTTAGTTGTATGCCAATCGATGGGTTGACAGACTGTGTAAGCCTTAATTATTTAATGCTTATGCAGTTGTGTGGTGCACTCTGGATGATGGTTGATTATTTATCGTTGCTATTGTATACATGTGTTGTATGGAATCCATATAATTAACATTATATGGTAATTGATTGGGTCTCATTCCAATTTGGAAAATAAAAGAAAATTCATGTGTTGAATAGTAAGAAAATTCATATGCTGAATAGTAAGAAAATTCATGTGTTTAATAGTAAGAAAATTCATGTGTTCAATAGTAAGAAAATTCATGTGTTGAATAGTAAGAAAATTCATGTGTTGAATAAAAATATATATTCATGTGTTGAAATAAAAATATATATTCATGTGTTGAATTAAAAATATATATTCATGTGTTGAAGAAAATATTCATTTGTTGAATAGAATAACGAAGTTATTGAAATATATAAAGCTGTGTAAGTTAGATATGCGCCATTTTGACGCGAACGATATTTATATCAATTATATTCGTTTTTATAATGAATATAGAAAAGGAAGTGATTTCAAAATATAACGTTTTGAAAATAATATCGTTTATAGATTAATGATATGGAATATTCAATTTTGATTAGAAATTGAATATGAAGTTGAAATCGTTTTGAAAACAAATTTAAAACGATTTATAAAATATGTTTTAAAATGAAATCGATGAAATATATATAATACATATTATATATAATGGCCTGAGTAGAACGCACCGCGCCGCGGCAGTTCGCGAATTTCGACCATTGGCTTCGAACAGATATTACGGGAGATCCGACCATTGAATTTTCTAAAACCGGAACCGTTGGGTTCTTATCTAAAAGAGCTTTCTAACGAATATTAGAAATTAGATATCTAACGGTTAGATTTGGAATTATGTCCAAATCAAATTTGGAAAAGGTCGCTGTAAGTGCAGTTCGATGGCCGTGGATGGAATTCAACTGTATGGGCCTTGATAAAATTATTAAAAATAGTAATAATTTGTGTAAAATCATAAGAAATGATTTGTGAAGAATTGGGATGAAAATTTCCATATTTGAAAAGATAAAAATAGATTTTTAACGAAATGAACTGGTTTTGAACTAGAATTAAAATCCATTTTTTTTTAAATAAATAAATTGGATTTGAAATGGTTTTAAAGGTAACTAGAATTTCCAATAATTGAATTGGAATGGATTTGAATCGAAATTGTCTTTGGAATATTTCGATGTTGGATTTTGTGATGATACAGATATTGTTATGGGAATTTGAAAGATATATTTATATCGTTATTTCCAATACGATATTTGTTGGTCGTATAATTTGATATTGAATATAAGCCGATATATTTTCTATTCAGAACCTTGTATTTAATATCAAATGTGATTTGGGTTTGTTGTGAATGGTGTCTTCATCAACACTGTTCTTAAACCCAGTTGAGAAAAAGATTAAATCTTTTTATTTAGATTTAATGAAGTGTACCAATTAAATGGTATTTAATTGGAATTGAATTGGAAGTGATTTTTGGGTTTATCCTGAACGGTGTTTTGAATAACACTTGTTCTTTAACCCGATAATTAATGGAATGTGATTTTGGGTTTATCGTGAACCGTGTTTTAGATGACATTGGTTCTTTAACCCAGTTAAAGACAGGATATTGATTTTTGGGAAGATTAAAACTAAGTGGAGTTTTAATGAATCTTTAATTAGATTGAAGTGATCGAGAATGGAGTATCACCAGTTTGGCTCCAGGCGATAGTTAAATCTTTAATTAGATTTGAACGTGAAATGGTAATTGAATTTACAGATAACACCTTGGTGCTAGATATGAAGTATGACCAGTTTTACTTCATGGGATGAATAGGTTGGGATTGAGAAATTAAATAAAAGATTACTTCGATGTGGTTTGCTAATCCCAACTAATTTGAATTGATATTCAAAGGAAGATTAAAGAATAAATTTAAAGAATTTATCTTTGATAAAATTAATGGGAACCTTTCCCAAATTATAAGAATATTTGAATAAAAGAATATTCTAAATTGGAATAAGGCGTATGTTGTGTTTGTGTAACACTTGTTTATTATATACGCGAGTTATTCAGAAAGACCGGGTTTATCCCATTCTGAATAACTGATTCGACGTGGTGTCGAGGATGAAGACGGTGGTTGAAGACCGAAGGTCTTCACATTGTTTGGGTGATTACTGATGATCTTGATTGGGCTGTACACCCAAGAGGAGGGAATCAGTTGGTGATCGTCCAGACGTACTTGGAGATCGATGGATATACGAGGTACATGTCGCCGCGACTCAGGGGCCTCACCCCCTCCTCCTACGCCGTCGAGCTACCCCCGTCGCCATCCCCGTTCGAAACCCACAAGAACCCCCTTCCTCGGTTCAGACCTAGCCACCATTGATTCCCCCGAGCACCACCACCAGACCACCGTGCCATCCTCCGGCCATCCAGGCTCTGGTGAACCCTGACATCCACCCTCCCTTCGCTAGAAAAAAACCTGTAAGTGCTTTCTTTATTTTATATATTTTTTCTTATTTAATGTTATTAGGAATACGATTTTAAAAATAGAAAAGCTAAGATTTTTAAACAAAGAAAGATCGGATTTTTTCATAATGTAAAGACTAGATTTTTAGTGGTATAAAAATTAGATTTTTTTATGATATAGGAAGCTTTGATTTTTAAAGTGATAAAGGTTGAATTTTTAATTAGAAAAAGAATTGATTTTAATGTCATGAAAGGTTTGATTTTTATCATAAAAAAGATTTGATTTTTATAAATAAAAAGGGACGATTTTTATAATATAGAAAGGTTAGATTTTTAGTAGTGAAAAGGCGGGATGTTTGAAGTAGAAAAGAAATGATTTTTGAATAATAAAGTTTTGGTTTTTATTATCATGAAGGCAGTGGGAAAATATGAATTTTATATTATAGAAAGAAGCGATAAAAATATATGATTTTTACATATGAAATGCCACTGTAAAAATGTGATTTTTATTGTGAACAGCGGGAAAAGATAGCAATGGAAACAACGAAATCCATACCGTTCAGAAATAGAGAATGGAGTAGTGGAAACCCAAGGTGAGAACTCCTCACTTTTATTTTGGTTTCTAGTTGAAATATATACTAGGATGCAGACGGTGCTTAGCAGCACCCGACACCCGTCGTCCATAGACCACGGACAACTTGTTTGTTTGATTGCGTGTGGATTGATTTGTTTGCGTGAAAATTGGTTTTGAGGGTGAATAGAATAAAATTCATGTGTTGAATAGAATAAAATTCATGTGTTGAATAGAACAAAATTCATGTGTTCAAATAAAATATATATACATGTGTTGAAGTAAAATAAATATACATTTACAAGTCAAACGATTTTTTTATATACACCCATTTAACTGATATTGATTGGGACGATAAATTTTACACATCGCCCAACTACACAAATAAAAATCTGTGTTTGTTGATTTGAAACCCCACACGGGTATTGGGATGATATTTGACGTACACTAATACCGATTGTTTAGTTGTATGTCAATCGATGGGTTAAGCATTAATTATTTAATGCTTATGCAGTTGTGTGGTGCACTCTGGATGATGGTTGATTATTTATCGTTGCTATTATATACATGTGTTGTATGGAATCCATATAATTAACATTATATGGTAATTGATTGGGCCTCATTCCAATTTGGAAAATAAAAGAAAATTCATGTATTGAATAGTAAGAAAATTCATGTGTTGAATAAAAATATATATTCATGTGCTGAAATAAAAATATATATTCATGTGTTGAAATAAAAATATATATTCATGTGTTGAAGAAAATATTCATTTGTTGAATAGAATAACGAAGTTATTGAAATATATAAAGCCGTGTTGGTTAGATATGCGCAATTTTGACGCGAACGATATTTATATCGATTATATTCGTTTTTATAATGAATATAGAAAAGGTAGTGATTTCAAAATATAACGTTTTGAAAATAATATCATTTATAGATTAATGACATGGAATATTCAATTTTGACTAGAAATTGAATATGAAGTTGAAATCATTTTGAAAACGAATTTAAAACGATTTATAAAATACGTTTTAAAAGGAAATCGATGAAATATATATAATATATATATAATGGCCTGAATAGAACGCGCCGCGGCAGTTCGCGAATTTCGACCATTGGCTTCGAACAGATATTACGGGAGATCCGACCATCGGATTCTCCTAAAATTGGAATCGTTGGGTTCGTATCGAAAAGAGCTTTCTAACGAATATTAGAAATTAGAAATCTAATGGTTGGAATTGGAATTATGTCCAAATAAAATTCGGAAAAGGTCGCTGTAAGTGCAGTTCGACGGCTGTTGATGATAATCGACTGTACGGGCCTTGATAAAATTATTAAAAATAGTAATAATTTGTGTAAAATCATAAGAAATGATTTGTGAAGAATTGGGATTAAAAATTCCATATTTGAAAAGATAAAAATAGATTTTTATCGAAATGAACTGGTTTAGAACTAGAATTAAAATCCATTTATTTTTTTAAATAAATAAATTGGATGGATTTGAATCGAAATTGTCTTTGGAATATTTCGATGCTGGATTTCGTGATGATACAGATATTGTTATGGGAATTTGAAAGATATATTTATATCATTATTTCCAATACAATATTTGTTGGTCGTAGAATTTGATATTGAATATAAGCCGTTATATTTTCTATTCAGAGCCTTGTATTTAATATCAAATGTGATTTGGGTTTGTCGTGAATGGTGTCTTCATTAACACTGTTCTTAAACCTAGTTGAGAAAAAGATTAAATCTTTTTATTTAGATTTAATGAAGTGTACCAATTAAATGGAATTTAATTGGAATTGAATTGGATTTGATTTTTGGGTTTATCGTGAACAGTGTTTTGAATAACACTTGTTCTTTAACTCAATAATTAATGGAATATGATTTTGGGTTTATCGTGAACCATGTTTTAGATGACATTGGTTCTTTAACCCAGTTAAAGAATGGATATTGATTTTTGGGAAGATTAAAACTAAGTGGAGTTTTAATGAATCTTTAATTAGATAGAAGTGATCGAGAATGGAGTATCACCAGTTTGGCTCTAGGCAATAGTTAAATCTTTAATTAGATTTGAACGTGAAATGGTAATTGAATTTACCGATAACACCGTGGTGTTAGATATGAAGTATGACCAGTTTTACTTCATGGGATGAGTAGGTTCGGATTGGGAAATAAAATAAATGATTACTTCGGTGTGGTTCGCTAATCCCGACTAATTTGAATTGATATTCAAAGGAAGATTAAAGAATAAATTTAAAGAATTTATCTTTGATAAAATTAATGGGAACCTTTCCCAAATTATAAGAATATTTGAATAAAAGAATATTCTAAATTGGAATGAGGCGTATGTTGTGTTTGTGTAACACTTGTTTATTATATACGCGAGTTATTCAGAAAGACCGGGTTTATCCCATTCTGAATAACTGATTCGACGTGGTGTCGAGGATGAAGACGGTGGTTGAAGACCGGAGGTCTTCACATCGTTTGGGTGATTACTGATGATCTTGTTTGGGCTGTACACCTAAGAATAGGGAATCAGTTGGTGATTGTCCAGACGTACTTGGAGATCGATGGATATGCGAGGTACAAGGTGCCTCTGGTTTCGTTCAGACCCAGAACGGACTTGTAAATGGACTGTGTGTCTGACATTGGATATCATTCTGTGTGATTGATGGATATCAGTTGCATGGAGTGGTTTGCCTGTGTGGCATGCTAAGATGCAAATGATCAAGGCTTCTGTTGAAAAGCAGAGTCTTGTGGTTGATGATCAAAGCACAGCCTGTGTGGCACAGCTTTGTGTAGCGTTAATTCGCTAGCCTCACACCCCGGTTGTGAACCAGAAACGGGAGAGGACTTCAGGGAGGGCATGCGTTTCCTTCTAGCTAGAAGTGGCATCAGTGGTTTTACACACCCTGACGAGTTTGACTTATGTGGTTGTTGGGTTGCGAGGCGCCTCAGATATATCGGTGACTGTGTGGAGCCGATGGAGTCATTTGGCTCATTTACGCCCCAAAGGGCGGGGAAACGCAGTGTTCAGGCATTTTAATCCATATCGGTGGACCGACCCTGATGCAAGGGTCGATGCGTTCTGTCCCTGAGACATAAGCTAGATTGTCTCGAATTCGGTAAGGATGATCCCTTGCCTTGGTTCACGGATGGAAATTGTAACAACCCGCAAATTCTGAACCAATTTAAAATTTTTATTTTAGAAAATTTTAATGAATTTTGAAAATATAAAGTGATTTATTATAAATAATAATGGCTAGAATTCATTTTAATCGAAGTTAAAACGAATTAATTTAATTTAAATATAAAAGGGAATTAGAAATAACGCAGTAGTTTGAAAAGTCAAACTTGAACTTTGACTGACCGTACAGGATGCAAAATTTAACGGATTTTAATGAAACCAAAAATATTAGAATCTATTTAAAAATATCTTTCTAACGAATCTGAAAAATTGAAATTTCATAGCGGGGATCAAAAGTTATGGCCAATTCAATTTTTAGAAAGGTCGCTGTAGAATTTATATATATATTATATATGGCCCAAAGGGCTACTTTTCACATATGATGGAATTTCGACTCGAAACCACTTCCATTGAGTCTGGAATGATGTTTCTGCATTGAAAAAGTATAAACACTTATATATTTTGAGTTTCGGGAATTATTTGTTTAAAGATGTATTTTTAATATTAAATATATTGGCCTTGAAAATAGTCATTTTTCAACCGACCTCTGTTTTTGACGAAACCACTTTTGTTGGAACCGGAATGTCAAATTATAGCTAGGTTTCAATTTTCAGAATTTTTCGAATTAATATGTGAGCGTGGCGAAATAAAATGTGTTTTGACTATTTCAGTTAAATTTAAACGACTTAAAAATAGCCATTTTTCAAAAAGTCTCAGAATTCGACTAAAATAATTTTGTTGGATTCGTATCGTCATAAGAAAGCAAAAAAAAAAAAATTAGAATTTGCAGAGGTCATATGTGGCCCCGGCATATTTATATGTACGGTCAATATTTAATTAATTAATTTTTAATGCAATTTTAAATAAAAATCGTACAGATTTCGGAATTGGGCCACGGGACCTATCCCATTGCGTTCAGAAGGTGTCAAAACCTTAAGAACGACAGTAAGCAAGCCCAATTCGAAGAGTCTGCATTTTCACCTTTATAACACATTTTTAATAATAAAATAATAAAAAAATCCGAAAATAAAACCCTAACCCTAATTTTTTTCAGCCGCCGCCTACTAAAACAATGGCCAAAAACATCCCAACTTCAAACATCAATTTCTCTCAATCCGTTCAACGAAAATCTACAAATTATATATCAAATCGAAGAGAATTCAGAGAGCTTCGAATCTATATGGTTAAGATCGGGTTTTGGTGCACGGATTTCGCGAATTTTGAGCAGGAAGTGGCGCCGTTCGCGGTGGTTTTCAGGCGCCTAGGGACTCGCGAGTTGGCCATGGTGGGTGCGCGCAGGTGCGGTGGTCGACGGCGCACGAGGTGATGATGTCCGATCGGCAGTGGGGGGCCCTATGGTGCGTGCGACGTGAGCTTGGAGGAGGAAGATTCGGGTTCGGCTGAAACGTGAACGTGGAAGAAGAAGAGTAATATTTTATTATTATTTATTTATTTAATATTTAATTTATCCGATCTTTAAAAATCAATATCTCTTTCATACGAGGTCCGATTGACGAACAGTAAGTTGCATTGGACTCGCCTTTCCGAGAGCTTCGCGATGGCGCAAACCAGAACTGATTCTGAGACAGTCAAATTTTCAGCAAAAATCTAGGTGAGAATTCTGAATTTATTATTTAATTAATTATAAATTATTTTCTTGCATTAAAAATAATTGTATAATGACGTAAATTCTGATCTGAAATGTTCTGTGATTGATGAATGGTTGATTGTTGTTGGTGGTTTGTTTTGTTGTTCATGATAGGTTGGATCTTCATTGAATTGAATATATTGTTGAATGTATTTGTGGTTAGAGGATTAGATCTAAAATTAGATCTAAATCATATTGTATTCAGATTTAAATCGTAATATAGTTTCTCTAATTTATTTAAAGTATTAAATTATTTATTCTATCATTTTAATGAACAGTGAAATTTGAGCGACGGATAATATATTATTTTTATTTGTTTATTTACAATAGAATATGAACAGAAAATATATAAATCAAAAGAGATTACATTTTTATTGTGATTAGAAATAAATCAAAAAGATTATATTTTTAATGTAATTAGAAATAAATTAAAAAGATTACATTTTTGAATGTAATTAAAATTGAAATAAGATGATTACATTTTTTCAATGAAATTAAAATCGAAGTAAAATGATTATATTTTCAATATAATTAAAATTGAAATGAAAATAGCATTTTGATTAAAAGTTAAGTATTGAAATAAAAATAACATTTTTGTTAAAGCATAAGTATTGAAATAAGAGATCACATTTTTGGCCAAAACTTTATTAGTGAACATTTTTGGTCAAGACTTTATTGTTGAATTGAAAATTTCACTTTTATCAAAACTTGATTATTGAATTGAAAATATCATTTTTTGTCAAAAATTGATTTCTAAAATGAAAGTAAAAAATTTGTTTACATTTTATTTGTAGATAAGAAATTAATTTCAGAAATTACATAGAAATAAAGTTCATCTTTTTATATGCATTTTACAATGCAAATATTACATAGAAATAAAGTTCATCTTTTTATATGGATTTTACAATGCAAATATTACATAGAAATAAAGTTCATCAATAAAGTTCATCTTTTTATATGCATTTTACAATGCAAATATTACATAGAAATAAAGTTCATCTTTTTATATGCATTTTACAAGTTCATCTTTTTATATGCATTTTACAATGCAAATATTACATAGAAATTAAGTTCATCTTTTTATATGTATTTTTCAATACAAATATAACATAGAAATTAAGTTCATCTTTTTATTTGTATTTTTCCATACAAATATGACATAGAAATAAAGTCCATCTTTTTATATACAAGCTACAACACAAATATGTACTTAGAATTTGTTGCATAAATAAAATTCATTTTTTATTTGTCATTTGAAACTTAGAATTTATTAGACGAATAAAATCTACTTTTTTATTTGTCATTTAAAAATTAGGATTTATTATACAAATAAAATTCACTTTTATTTGACATTAGAATACATAGAAAAATATTTACACATAAATTATTCTTTTATATGTTATTAGAATGTATAGAAAAGTATAAACAAAAAAAAGGATGCTTTTATTTGTTATTAGAACACATAGAAAAGTATAAAACAATGAAATACCCTTTTTATGTTATTCTAGAATTGAAATTTTGAGTTCAATCTTTTATTTGCATTCACTAATGCAAACATGCATAGAAATTAAAATTTACCCTTTTATTTGCATCCACCAATACAAATATATGTTGAAACTAAAATTTATTCTTCTATTTACATTCACTAATGCAAATATAACATGGAAAAATAAGTTAACTTTTTATTTGCATTTTTCGATGAAAATATACATTGAAGATAAAGTTTATTCTTTTATTTGCATTCTCTAATGCGAATATACGTTAAAATATAAATTGTTCTTTTATCTGCATTCCCTAATGCAAATATATTTTGGAAATAGAGCTTGCCCTTTTATTTGCATTCACAAATGCAAATATATTCTGAAAATGAAATGTGTTCTTTTATTTGCATTTTTCAATGCAAATATGCATTGTAAATAAAATTATTTCTTTTATTTGCATTCACAAATGTAAATATAAATTGAAAATAAAATCATTTCTTTTATTTGCATTCACAAATGTAAATATATATTGAAAATAAAATTTGCTCTTTTTACATTCACAAATGTAAATATACTTGGAAAATCAAGTTTGTTCTTTTATTTGCATTCCACAATGCAATATAACATCAAAAATAAAAGTTACATTTTTATTTGCAAACATTAAAATGAAATAAACATCTTTGTCAAATTTGTTTTAGTTAAAATGAAATAAACATTTTTGCCAAACTTGATTAGTTAAAATAATTACTTTTGGCAATTTATATTAGTTGAAATAAGATAATCACTTTTATCAATTTATACTAGTGGAAACAAAATATGCATTTTGTCAAATTGGTTAGTTAAAATGAAATAAACACTTTTGTCAACTTATACTAGTTAATAACAAAATATTCACTTTTATCAATTTACATTTGTTGAAAACAATTATTCATTTTAGTCAATTTATATTAGTTAAACCAAATAGACATTTTGTCAAAAATATTCATTTTTGTCAAATGAATTAGTTAAAGCAATTTACATATATATATATATATATATATATCTTATGTTTGTCAAGATATATACTTGTCAAGATAGGTTAGTTAAATCAAAATATTTATCATTCTTGTCTCATTAGAATTGTCAAAACAAAATAACCATCATGTTTTAGTTTAAACTAGAAAAAAAACAGAAATTGTTAATAGAAACGAAGTATTATTCTTATCCATTCATTGCAATAGAGATATTTTCTTGTCATGATCATATATTGTGTATTACACTTCCATTCACAAGTTACCCGACTTGTTTATGTGATTGGGACGATAATTTTCATACATCGCCCAAGTGCACAAATTAGTTTATTACTTGTTTAATGATTGAAACCCCACACGGGTGTTGGGATGAAAATTTACGTACACTAATCCCAATATTCAGTTGTATGTTGATCGTTAGATCGACAGGCTGCGATGAACGTTATTATTTAATTTTAACGCTTACACAGTGGAAATTACACTTTGGATGTAATGGATGACTTGATGATTATACTGTTATGGCCATGAGATGTGTGTGAAATCCATATAATCCAAATTATATGGTAAATGATTGAGTCGCATTTCATTTCAGGTGTTATTTAAAATAGAATATTTTTACATTAGAAATCCTTTTTATATAAAGTATGTATATTTTCATAAAATATATAGTTAATCAAGAATATGTTTAAAACAAAGAATATTTGTAAAAGATAAAAATTTGTATTATAAAGAAAACTTTTCATTTAGAGTCTTTTATATAAAGAATATTTTCAATGTTTACTTTAAATTATGTTTTATAATTAATATTTAAAGAGAAATCTTTTACTAAAGATTATAAGGATTTGCAATTATATTTTGCGATATGAATAAATTGAGATGTGAAGTGGATTTATCATGGACGATGTTTTAAATGACATTTGTCCTTTAATCCAATTTACATTGAAATTATTATGTGGAATTCATAAATCTAGTTTATAGATTTAAAATAATTGATCTTGTAATAATGATCTTTGATATCAAATCAAAATTGGAATTTTGATAAATCCTTTTAAGAAAGATTTAAGATTTCATTCTCAGAGTTTATCTTTGATAAAATTAATGAGAATCTTTAAATATGAATATCTTATTAAAAGAATATTCTGAGTTGGAATGTGGCGAAATGTGTGATTTTCCAATATTTGCTTTTTAATCACAAAATACGCGAGTTATTCAGAAAGACCGGGTTTAACTCATTCTGAATAATCATCACGACGATCATGAGTCGAAGATGAAGACGGTGATTGAAGACCGAAGGTTTTCACATCGTTGGGATGATGATGACTGGTATCTTGAATTGGGATTGGCCTCCCAAGGCAAGGTATTTAGTAATGATCGTCCAAACGCATTTGGAGATCAACGGACACGTTGTTTTGCTCAGACCCAGAGCGGACTTGTAAATGGATTGCATGTCTGACATTGTATTCATTTCTACTGTATTTGTTGAACGCTACTGATTATATATTTCTGCTTGGTGGTGAAGAATTTATTCTTTACTTATCACCCTTCTCTAAGACGTATGAGCTTAGAGGTTATATATAAATTGGTAGATGATCAATAATATGGTAGGGTCTGACAATGTGGCATGCCAAGATGCAAATGATCAAGGCTTTGTTGAAAAGCAGGCCTTGTAGTTGATGATCAAAGCACAGTCTCTTTAGGCATAGCTTTGTGTATATCGTGACTTCGTGAGCCTCACACACCGGTTGAGTCTAAAACGGGAGAAGGGAACGCAGGGAGTGCACACGTTTCTTTCTAGCTAGAAGTGGTGTTGGGCTTTAACACGGCCCGACATTTGCTTATGTGGTTGATGGAATTTTTGTGAGGCCTCGGTTTATTCTTATCAGTCGCCCTCGGCTGATTTGTAGATCCAATAGGATCGGGGAGCGTGTGTTCAGGCATAACTAATCCACTAAAGTATTTGTGGACCGGCCCTGCTGTATCCAAGGGTTCGCCAGCGTCCGAATCCTGAGGCATTGCTAGAGTATCTCGAATTGGTCAGGAGCTCCTCCCTAGCCTTGACTCATGATGGAAACCCAATTTCCAATACGCCCTTGCGATTTTGATTGTATAACTAGTATGGCGACATAGTAGATGGTATCTATGCCATCTAGGATTGATATTATACTTGAAATGTTTTAAATATATATATATATACACACTAATAATAATACCATATTTTGCGTATATAGCATCTTTTGACCATTATAAGGTAAAACCCTATCCTCTGGTGTGCGTTGCATTGTGTGATGGGACCTGGGTCTTATAATGGTTTCATTTTTCTAAAAAGCATTGCGTTATTTGACGATTTACTTTATTTAATGCACTAGCAATCCAATGGAGTAAACCCGTTCCGCGTTAGCGGTGTGGTCCTGTGATTAGCCTACTTATTAGATAAGTTTAAGTATAGAATTCTCACACCAGTCCCACGACTGACCTGTAGTTTGTTTCACTTTGCAAACTCGGGTGCCCTCTTTCCACACGGGCAGTCGAGTAGCTTTTTGCAGATATAGTTAAGCAGGATCCTGGATTGAAGCCTGAAGCTGGGTCCAGAATATTGATGGTCTTCCGCTAAGATTAGTTCCGCTGCAATGTATTTAATTTATTGTAATGTATCTTCCGCTGTATTATGTATCGATGTACTCTGATATATTATGTACTCTGATGTAATATTTATTATTGATGTTATAAAAGTCTGTGTTGTTGTTCTGATGTTTTGTATGCCCAAAGTTAACGAACGCGGGTTTTGAACGGTCTTGATCGATCTTGCGATCGATTGGGGTCGCGCAGAATCTGGGTCGTTACAGAAATCCAACTTCCAATACGTGACTTTGCGGTTTTGATTATAGAGCCTAGTATGGCGACATAGTGGGATGGGTGTAATGGCGCGTTTTGTAAGGTATAATAATTAAGTAATTTAATTATTTAAATAACGAATATATTAAATAAACGATAGTTGAACGTATAAATTATAATAATAATTATAATCGAGCCCGTAACGACGCGGCAGTTCGTTATTTGGCGAGTTGAACTTCAACTGAATATACAAGATTCGTTATAAGTCGGATTTCTGTGAAACAAGAAACGTTTGAATCTGTTAAGCTATATTTTTCTAATGGAAGAGAAAAATCGGGATTTCGTCGTGTAGATTTTGAGATATGTCCAAATCAAATTTCAGAAAAAGTCGCTGTAGAATTCCTTTATAATTTGCAACGCTTTATTTACGTTATAAAAGGGTTTTTTCAATATATTTGAATATCGGGTTTGAATTTAGACAAGGTTCTTTTGGTAAATAGTTATAATTTAATTTTTAGAATTTTACTGTAATTTTTAATTAATTAAATAAGCAACTTTTTATTTGGAGTATTTGGCACCCTGTATCGCCATTTCGGGGTTTCACAATATGAGTTCATCTACCGATATTATTATATTTTTGAAATCGTGGGACATTACTTGTCTCATTGGTATTTTTATTTCTGTCGTTGGCCATCCGGATGAGAACATAACTTCATATAGAGGGGTCACCGAAATATCAATACGAAATATAATAAGTGTTTGTGGACCTAAGGGAGGCCACGAAGTGTTTTGTTCTCAGCCAACCGTTCCCATAGCCTAAAAACAACTCCACGTACATCCTAAACTAATAATATATATAATCTCCTATAAATGCAAACATTTTTAAAACCTAATTTCCATCATTCCTCAGTCAACTAAAAATGTCGCCGCAAGTTTCCATCCTCGAACAGTGAAAACAAACTTTCAAAAATTAAAAACAAATAGAAAGAAAATTCTATAAATCAACTCATAAACATATTTCTATTCCTGGAGAGATCCTCTTTCCTCTAGTACTAGTTTTAATGGGTTCGACAAATCTTTGGTTCGGTGAAAATTATACAGCGGAGCCATAGGGTTAAGGGGTTCGTGATTTCCAAGCATTGATTCGAAAGATGATCGTTGCATTCGAATTGAGGAGGTGCTTTAGCATGTCCAGGCGAAGTTTCGAGGGTTTCCACTCTAAAAAGCGTCGCTGCCTTCTTCAGTACAGCGAGCTAGAATAGTTCAGACGGGATTGGGAGCAAGGAACCGAGTTGCATCAAATAGGTTTGGCAAAATGTGGTTTCCAAAGAGAAGGACATTGGAATTTGTTTCATAGGTTTCGGTGGAAGAAGGAGGTAGAACGTGGAGCTTGATTTACTGGAAATGGCCGATGTTTGGTGGATGAAACAACTGAGCGTGACATGGCCATGTTAAGGTGTATATTTGGTGATGGTGTCATGTTATAATTGGTGATGGAATTTTGAATATGTAGAACGTGCGAGTTGATATATTGTTTATGGTGGCGGTATTCATGAAGAGAAATATACCAGCTTTTGAAAAGAAGAAGGGTGGTAGTTGGTACGTTGTTCAAGCATGGGGAGTTTGCAGTATTTCGGTTCAAGGAAAGATGCGGTGTAAGGTATATGATGGGTTCGGCAGCATGTATATACATCTGAGAAGGAGTTGGGTTTCAAAATAACGGATTTACAGGAGTTTAGAAGGGGAGGAAGGATTTGAAAGAGGACGTGGGTTCATAAAGGAATGGGGTATGGGCTTTATTTTAAGGTGAGGCCCATCATATATATTAAGTTATTTTTGATTTAAATTAAAAATGTATTGTACTTTAAAACTGTATATCTATTTCATACGATATCAGATGGACGAACCGTAAGTTGCGTTGGGATCGTATGGACGGACACTACACGATGGGACTGACTGGAAGTCCATCCGAGCTCGTTACAATTTATGGCGAAATAAATTGCCCGGCGTAGTCAAATAACGCAAACCGTTATTTAACGGTTAACGCGCAAATGTGAGTAAATCTCACAAACTCTAAACAGTTTTATTTTCACGTTGTATTCTTAGAACTGTTAAAATATTATCTGTTTGACTGTATGTTGACTGTTTGATTGAACTGCTAGTCAGTTAGTAGAGATTTTATATATATATATATATTTACGTATATATATATATATATATATATATATATATATATATATATATAAACCATCAAATAAGTATAGGTTGATTTTGTTTATCAGAATATTATACGGGTGTTGTCTAACATCTGTGGTGCAAGGAAACAGGTTGGAGGAATCCAACAGGATTCCTCAACAGTTATTTTACTGTGATTTTTATATTGTGATGTATAAAATGTGATGTATATAATCTGTGTGATTATGTGTGGTGGGACGATATTTATCGTTGTTATATGGTGTGTTAAATACCATGAGAAATACCAAAATGTAGGAGAGGGGTTTTCAAAGTATATTTTGAAAATAGTTTATTTATATAAAATCAAGGGATTTTATATATATATATATATATGTATATATATATATAAGAAAAAGGATTCTGAATATAAAGGAATATAGTTGGTAAAAACAAATATAAAAGAATTATATTTGTAAATCAAATACAAGGGAATATATATGTTAATCGAATATAAGGGGATATATTTGTTAATCAAAATATAAAGGAATTATATTCGTTAAAAGAAATATAAAGGATATTTATTTAGAGATTAAATAAATAGAATTAAACTAAAGGAGATATTTATTTGTTAAATAAATAGGAGTTAACCAAGTGAATTGGTCGAGTTAACCAAGTGAATTGGTCGAGTTAATCGAAGTGAATTTGTTAAGTTAAACTAAGTGAATTAGTCAAGTTAAACTAATTGGTTAATCGAAGTAAATTAGTTGGGTTAATCAAAGTGAATTAGCTGAGTTAAACTAAGTAAATCGGTTAGAGTAAATCAAAGTGAATTAACTAAGTTAAACTAAGTGGATTAGTTCAGTTAATCGAGACAAGTAAATCAAGTTAGGTTAAACCATTTGAGTTAACCAGTTAAAGTTTACCAGTTAAAGATAAACAGTTAGAGTTGACCAGTTAAAGTGGACCAGTTAAAGTTGACCAGTTAGAGTTGACCAGTTAGAGTTGATCAGTTAGAGTTATCCAAGTAGAGTTAATCGAGTAGAGTTGTCGAATATCACTTATCCAAAGTAGAGTTATCGAATATAGTGTATTCGAGAGAAGAGTTATCGAATATAGTTTATTCGAGTGGAGAAATCAAATGATATTCATTTGAGAAGAGTTATCAAATATAGTTTATTCGAGTGGAGAAATCAAATGTTATTCATTTGAGAAGAGTTATCGAATATAGTTTATTCGAGTGGAGAAATCAAATGTTATTCATTTGAGAAGAGTTATCGAATATAGTTTATTCGAGTGGAGAAAACAAATGTGATTCATTTGAGAAGAGTTATCGAATATTATTTATTCGAAGAGTAGTTATCGAATATTGGTTATTCGAAGTTAGTTAATCCAAAGGAGTTATTCGAAGTTAGTTAATCCAAAGGAGTTAATCGAAGAGTTTATCCGAAGGAGTTAATCAAAGAGTTAATCCAAAGGAGTTATTCGAAGTTAGTTAATCCGAAGGAGTTAATCGAAGAGTTAATCTGAAGGAGTTAATCGAAGAGTTAATCCGAAGGAGTTATTCAAAGTTAGTTAATCCAAAGGAGTTATTCGAAGTTAGTTAATCCAAAGGAGTTATTCGAAGTTAGCTAATCCAAAGGAGTTATTCGAAGTTAGTTAATCCAAAGGAGTTAGTCGAAGAGTTAATCGAATATAGTTATTCGAAAGAAGGTGTTAATCGAATATAATTATTCGAGTAAAGTTAAAAGAGTTAATCGAATTTAGTTATTCGAAGTGAGTTATTCGAATTTGATATTTGAATAGAGTTAAACACATTAGAGTGATTCGAATTACTTATTCAAATAGAGTTAAACACGTAAGAGTTAATTGAATATTAGTTATTCAATTAGAGTTAAATCGAATTTAGTTATTCGAAAGGAGTTAATCAATTTGAGTTAAGTTAATCGATTTGAATTAAGTTGAATCGAAATGGAGTAAATCGATTAGAATTAAGTTAATCGTGTTAGAGTAAATCGAATATTGGTTATTCGAAGGTAAGTTATTCGAATTAATTATTCGAAGGAGTTAATCAAATGAGTCGATCCAAAAGAGTTAGTCGAATATTAATTATTCGAATAGAGTTAAAGGAGTTATCGATTTTAGTTTGATCGAAAGGAGTTATCGATTAGTAAATCGAAAGGAGATTTTCGAATATAGCATATTCGAAAGAAAAAGATCGAATATTGTTTATTCGAAAGAGAGAGATTTCGAATATGAGTTATTCGAAGAGAGATAATCGAATATAGGTTATTCGAAGAAGAGTTAATCAAATAGAGATTACTCGAAAGAGAGTTATACGTCGAATTCGATTATAGTGAATTCGGGAAAGTACTATTTACTTTCCAGGGTTTAAATCAAGATTTAGTTATTGATTTAGAAATTAGGGGTCTGTTAAATTATTCGTGTTAGGAGATAAAGTTATAATTTAGGTTAGATATTGCAGAAGTAGGAATTATAACGTTATAGTTATAATCAAACGTTTTCATATAAGAAGTGGATTCGTAACCTGAATCCGAGAATTTGCGTAAAACAGATGATTGGAAAAAGTGAGTGACGAGCTTCATCTATTTCACAGTAAAGGACGTTGTTCAATTAAGGTCTAAGAGGTAATTATACCCCAACTTGATTGACTTCAGAATTGACAAAGGAATAGCTGTGGTTCGATCTAAAAGGTTGATAAGGAATAAAGTTAAGGAATAAGCGATAAATGGATTAAGCGTAATGATGTTTTATACAACGTTCATTGAAAATCCGTAAATGAGTTTTGGAAACGTTTTCCAAATATAGTCAGATATGTTTTCTAAACATAGAAAATGAAATGTTTTCATGATAAGAATTTAAGGAATAGAGTTAAGCAAATTCAGAAACTAACAGGAGAGGGTAAGTTGAACAGTTTTCTAAGTGACGATCTGAAGTTGGTTTCGACCTTCCGTATTGATACTTAGAGAATTGTTCTCATACTAGTTACACTTAGGGACTGATAGTTGCGAAATAATAGTGATGTGAAAATAAGCTATGGAAATGTTTTCCAATGATTAATAACATATATTTTCTAAATATATGTGTGACGGGAAGGAATTTCGCTCGGTCCGAACCAGTCGCTAAACCGATCCAGGCCGTTCGAAACGCCCTATCGTTTGAGAACAGGACAAATCAGAATGCATATAAAAGAACATTTCATTGTATATTACAACAATGCATCAGATTACAAGAATATACAGAGTATAAATGAATATTACACAGCAATATCAGAGATTTAAATTACATTTAAAAACTTAGCAGCGGAAAATAATACAATACACAACTAGAAGAGATATACGGATACAAAGCTTTCCGGATATCGTTCCAGCTGTAAACCAGGTTCCTGTGAATATAAATCTGCAAAACCAAAACTACTAGCTGCCCGTGTCAAAATAAGGGCACCCAGAGTTTAGGTTAAAACAATAAACTCCAGGTCAGTCATGGGACTGGTGTGATAACTAAAACAGTTATAAATCTTTATTTTCTAAGTTAGGTAAATCAAGGGACCACGCCGTATAACACGGAACGGGTTTCCTCCCAAGAATACCAGTGCATAAAACAAACAACGCAATGCTAAATAAAGAAAAATGAAGCTGTTATAAGACCCAGGTCCTATCACAAAATGCAACGCGGTCGAGGATAGGGTTTTCCCTTATAACAGCCAAAGGATGCTTGATACGTTTAAAACAAATCATTTGATACTAATATAAGTGCATAGTGTATAAAACACTTCAAATCATAAGTATCAATCATAGGCGGCATGAATGCCCCATACCACTATGTCGCCATATATAGGTTATACAATCAAAATCGCAAAGTCACGTATTTGGAAATTCGGTTTCCATCTATGAACCGAGGCAAAAGATAGTCCTCAACCGATTCGAGACGCTCTAGCCCGCCCCTCAGGAACAGCCGCAACTGCCCCTTGGATCCTCAGGGCCGGTCCACACGGAGTGGATTATTATGCCTGAACACTACGTCTCCCCACCCTATGGGGTGTAAGTCTGGTCCGTCAGCCGACCAGAATGCATTCGGCCGAAACCGATATAACCGAGGCGCCTCGCAACAGCAACAACCACATAAGTCAAACTCGTCAGGGCGTGTAAAACCACTGACGCCACTTCTAGCTAGAAAGAAACGCATGCCCTCCCTGACGTCCGTCTCCCGTTTTTGGTTCATACCGGGTGTGAAACACGCGAGGTAAACGTTACACAAAGCTACGCCACAAAGGCCGTGCTTTGATCATCACCACAAGACTTTGCTTTTCAACAGAAGCCTCGATCAATTGCCACTTAGGCATGCCACACAGGCAATTCACTCCATGCGTTTGATATCCATCAATATATAACCCCTGAGCTCGTACGTCTCAGAGAAGGGCGTTAAGCAAGAGAATAAATTCTCCGCCGCCAAACAGATATATATTTGATAGAAATCAATCACACAGACTAAAATCCAATGTCAGACACACAGTCCATTTACCAGTCCGTTCTGGGTCTGAACGAAACCGGAGGCACCTAGTACCCCGCATATCCATCGATCTCCAAGTACGTCTGGACGATCACTAACTGTTTCCATCTTCTTGGGTGTACAGCCCAATCAAGATCATCAGTTATCACCCAAACGACGTGAAGACTTCCGGTCTTCGACCATCGTCTTCATCTTCGACTTATCGTCGTATCAGTTATTCAGAATGGGATAAACCCGGTCTTTCCGAATAACTCGCGTATATTTTAAATAAGTGTTACACAAACACAACATACACCTCATTCCAATTCATTAGTCACTAACCGTAAATTAATCAAGAGAATAATTTCCCAAATATTAACCCCAAAGGCCGAAACCAACATCAGATCAATATCCAGAAAACCATTCTGCTTGGCTAACCGACAGTTAGTTTCTAAATTTCACATTCATAGGGAAAGATTCCCATTAATTTTATCAAAGATAAATTCCTTGAATTTATTCTTTAATCCATTTTTGAATATCAATTCAAACTAGTCGGGATTAGCGAACCTTACCGAAGTAATCATTTGTTTTAATTTCCCAATCCCAACCTATTCATCCCATGAAGTAAAACTGGTAATACTTCATATCTAACACCACAGTGTTATCGGTAAATTCAATTACCATTTCACGTTCAAATCTAATTAAAGATTTAACTATCGCCTGGAGCAAAACTGGTGATACTCCATTTTCGATCTTTTCAATCTAATTAAAGATTCATTAAAACTCAACTTAGTTTTAATCGTTAACTGGGTTAAAGAATCCGTGTCATTTAAAAACACTGTTCACAATAAACCCAAAACCACCTTCATTAATTATCGGGTTAAAGAACGAGTGTTATTTAAAACACTGTCCACGATAAACCCAAAAATCAATATCAATTCAATTCCAATTAAATATTATTTAATTGGTACACCTCATTAAATCTAAATAAAAATATTTAATCTTTTCTCAACTGGGTTCAAGAACAGTGTTAGTGAAGACACCATTCACGACAAACCCCAAATCACATTTGATATTCAATACAAGGCTCTGAATAGAAAATATATCGGCTTATATTCAATATCAAATTCTACGACTAACAAATGTCGTATTGGAAATAACGATATAAATATATCTTTCAAATTTCCATAACAACACCTGTATAATCACGAATTCCAACAACGAAATATTCCGAAGACAATTTCGATTCAATTCCACTCCAATGCCATCATTGGAAATTCTGGTTATTTTTAAAACCATTTCAAATTCAATTTATTTATTTAAAAATAAATAGAATTATCTTTCTAGTTCAAAACTAGTTCATTTCGATAAAAATCTATTTTTATCCTTTCAAATATGGAGTTTTTCATCCCAATCCTTTCTAAATCATTTCTTATGATTTTACACAAATTATTACTATTTTTAATAATTTTATCAAGGCCCGTACAGTCGATTTCCAACAACGGCCATCGAACTGCACTTACAGCGACCTTTTTCGAATTTGATTTGGACGTATCTCCAAATCCAACCGTTAGATTTCAAATTTCTAACATTCATTAGAAAGCTCTTTTCGATACGAACCCAACGGTTCCGGTTTTAGGAGAATCCGACGGTCGGATCTCCCGCAATGTCCGTTTGAAATAAATGGTCGAAATTCACGAACTGCCGCGGCGCGGCACGTTCTATTCAGGCCATTATATTATATATATAATATATATAATATATACTTCGTCGATTTCTATTTAAAATGAATTATATAAATAGTTTTAAATTCGTTTCAAAAGCAATTTCAACTTCCTTTTCAATTCAAATCAAAATTGAATTCTTCTTTATAAATTCGTTTCAAAATTCATTTCTATTCAATTCAAATTTCAATTCAATTCATTTCGAAATCGTTTTCAATTCAATTCATTTCGAAATCGTTTTCAATTCAATTCATTTCGAAATCGTTTTCAATTCAATTCATTTCGAAATCGTTTTCAATTCAATTCATTTCGAAATCGTTTTCAATTCAATTCATTTCGAAATCGTTTTCAATTCAATTCATTTCGAAATCGTTTTCAATTCAATTCATTTCGAAATCGTTTTCAATTCAATTCATTTCGAAATCGTTTTCAATTCAATTCATTTCTATTTTCAAATATTCTATTTCAAATATTTCCTATTATCAAAATATTCTTTATTTTCACGATTGGAATGAGGCCCAATCAATTACCATATAAAGTTAATTATATGGATTTTCATACAACACATGTATATAATAACATTGAAAATAATCAACCATCAACCAAAGTGCACTACACTGTAAAAGCATCAAATATAGATATTCAACGCTTATAACAGTCTGTCAATCAATCGATCGACATATTTAATCAATCAGGATGAGTGAACTTCAAATTTCATCCCAACACCCGTGTGGGGTTTCAAACAATCGAACAAATATTTTATTCGTGCAGTTGGGCGATGTGTAAAATTTATCGTCCCAATCAATGTCATTCAAATAGGTGTGCATAAACAAACCGTCCGGTTTATAAATGATTATTTTATTCACTTCACGTTAAAAATTATATTTTTAACGATAAAACATTTTATTTCAACCTATGAATTTCTATTCAATTCATTTACACAATAAAATGATATTTTTATTTTCTAACATATTTTAGAAAATTTCGGCGGCATAACGGCACGATACTAGAAACGGGACGAGGCCTAGCCTTATCCCCGGTCTAGTGAAGGCCCACGCCATTCACACATCAATCAAATCAATTTGTTATGCAAACCACAAAATTTGGAGTAAGAGTCTAACCTAGCCTTACTCCTTCGCCTTATAACGGCGCACGTCTAATCCTAACCAATTTATCGATTCGATTTTTCACACCACAAACCACATTCAAACCAATATCGCAATCAATCACCAAACAGTCAAACAAACAAGTCCATGGTCTGTGGACGATTGTGTCGGGTGCTACTAAGCACCGTCTGCATCCTAGTATATATATATAACTAGAAAAAGAAATTGAAAGGTGAGAAGTTCTCACCTAAAGCTATCCTAGCTCCACGGCTCTTCATTTGCAGAAGTCTTCGTCGTTTCGTCTTTTTGTCACCTTCGTTGCTGCTTTCACTACATACGTAAAAATCACATTTTTACTTCGCTATTCAATATATAAAAATCGAATTTTTACTTCGATGTTCAATATATAAAAATTCTATTTTTCTATCGAAGTTCAATATATAAAAAATTCTATTTTTCTATCGAAGTTCAATATATAAAAATTTCTATTTTTCTATCGAAGTTCAATATATAAAAATTATATTTTTATCACGCTATTTTCCACATGAAGATTTCGCCTTTTCTAAAATAAAGATTTAGCCTTTTCAAAAATAAAGTTTTCGCCTTTATAAAAATAAAGTTTTCGCCTTTATAAAAATAAAAAAAAGATTTCATCTTTATAAAAATAAAAAGATTTCATCTTTATAAAAATAAAAAGATTTCATCTTTAAAAAGTCACCACTTTATTTCAACGTATATATTATAAAAATCAGATTTTTATTTCGCTACATATACCAAGATGATATTTTTATATTCTCTATCCTATAAAGATTATATTTTTAATACTTTAAAAATATAAAAATCATATTTTTACTCTACTATTCAATATATAAAAATCGAATTTTTATTCTACTAAAAATCTTATCATTATATTTTGCTTTCTAAAACAAAATATATTTTTCTTTCAAAACACATGTATATTTTCTCCTTTCAAAACAATGTTTCTTTTATATAGAAAATCCTCCTTTTGAAACAATATATATCCATATATAATTTTTGATCTTCGTGACTCAAAATGTCATCTTTATATGATAAAAATATCATTTTTATCATATTATAAAAATATAATCTTTTAACTTATAAAGTTTAAATCTTTTCAAAAGTTAGTTTTTAAACTTTTCAAAAATCAGTTTTAAAATCATTTTTAAAATCATTTTTCAAAATCAGTTTTTAACATTAAACAAAAATCAGTTTTTAACATTAAACAAAAATCAGTTTTTATTTTTAAAAACAAAATCAGTTTTCTATTTTAAAAACAAAATCAGTTTTCTACTTTTCTAAAAGAAATCAGTTTTAATTTCTTTTCAAAAATCAGTTTTTATTCTTTTTCAAAAATCAGTTTTAAAATCATTTAAAAAAATACAGTTTTTATTTTTTTTCAAAAATCAGTTTTAATTTTCTGGTTATACAAAATAAAAATAAAAATAAATAAAAAAAAATAAAAAAAAGAAAGACTTACAGGGGGGCTACTGGGGGTGCTCGACGACGGCGTCGACTGGAGGTGCGCGAGTGGGGCTTTGGGGTTCCTCGGGTTCGATGTCGGCTAGGGCTAGGGGGCTCGCGAGGTTCTCGCGATTGGGGGGGGGGGGGTTTCTGACGTGGTGGCGGAGGATCGAGGGGAGCGGGAGCAATCGCCGGCGGCGCGGTGATCTTCAGGAGCGGCGCTCCGTTAGTTAGGGTTTTTTTTTCTTTCTGAATGTATTGAAGAATAAACGGGGGGGGGGGGTTTAATTTTATATATATGAATATTTAATAATTAAATATTATTATTTTACTCCCTAGAAGTTGACTTTTAATTCGAATCTCAAACGAGACCCAACGACTGTCGCCTATAGCGTTTTACCCCCATTCCGAACACAATGGGATATGTATCGCAAGCTGATTCGACTGTTTGAATCAGTTTCCGTTTAATTTACATTTAAATCTCTATATTGAATTTTAAACGTACATTTCAAATTACCGGGGTCGCATACTAACTAGAAAAATTCCAGAAAAATATTTTCTAGCTTCGTGTTGACGATACGGTCCTATCAAAACTAGTTTCGTCGAATTCTGAGACCGTTGGAAAAATGGCCATTTTCCAGTCGATTAAAATCAACTGAAACTGGTCAAACGCGTTTTCCTTTACCACACTCACATATTGCTTCGAAAAATTACGAAATTTTGGAATCTAGCAATAACTCGACACTACGGACCCAACAAAACTGGTTTCGTCGAAATCCGAGGTCATTTGCAAAATGTCCATTTTTAAGGGCCTGAATTCCATAGCGACTATTCAGAATTTTCAACTGGACATATCTTTTGATTCCTGAAATGAAATCTTGATTATTCGGATTCGTTGGAAAGATATTATCAATTAGATCCCATTATTTTTGGTTTCACTAAAATCCGGATTGTTTTGCACCCGGTACATTCAATTGAAGTTTGAAATCGAATTATCGAACTACCGCGCCATTTTTAATTCTATTTAAAAATATATATAAATATTTATATTCTAACGATGACGCGTATAATATATACGTTCGAATTATATTCTAAACATTTTCCTCGTCGATATTATTTAAAATAATTCATTTTAAATAATCAAAATTCGCTAAGATTGCCAAAATAAAAATTTCAAACTGGCTCGCATTTTACGGGTTGTTACAATCTCCCCCACTTAAAACTTTTCGTCCCCGAAAAGGAACAAAGTCGAAAGTGGTTTGATTAATCAACTCTACGTTCGATCTGGCTTCCATTCTCCAACTTTTCAGTTTCTGAGAATTTTCAAAATTTCAAAAATTTGGCTAACACCCTAAATTTTCGAAAAATTTCGCCATAACCTCCCTTGCACCGGGAGCATCGGGGAATTTCAAATAGCTTCCCCGGTCCTTCAGATCTCAAAAAGAAAAAGAAAAAGCCAAGCGGCTAGCCAATAGGCTCACAAAATCATCATCACCCAAACAAAACAGGAAATTATGTAGTAAACATGAACCTATTTGTCGGGCAAACAAATTTTATTCTCTGCTCTAGCCTCCTTGCTATGACCTGTTCAATGGTATACATGTATGCAAGCAAATGCGACCAAATTTCAATACAAGTCAATATTTGATTTAGTTAGGCATAATGGTTCAAAATTATCAAACAATTAAACAAACAACACAAACATCAATCAATTAGTGGATTAACGTTTCAAATTCATAATTTTGATACATATACAGAAAATCATGTTTTTGATGTCAATTCACAACAATGTGTTCTAACTATATTAGTTTTGGTTCTCACACCAGTCTAATGGAAATATATAGAAAACACACCTTCGAAACACGAACATAAATACTGATGATGCACGTGCTATCATCAGTACCATCTCCGGGCGACTAGAGTGTGATTCTATATCTATCCAATATATTAAAACTTCGAATACACGCGGATCAGACGTATACGCAAAATATATATATACTGGACTGTCCACATCAATATAAATAATCAAATACGAATAATTGATTTAAATTTTCAAAACAAAATTTGTTTTCATTTGAAAAATATACTCTTCACACTCGTTCTAGGATACTACTGATCCCATCTCTAACGAGTCATCCTAATTGGATGTTACTAATCCAATATCTGATGAATTCTTTCGTATGGTTCTAATGTGCCTTGTTCTCTGCTTTGTAAACCAAAGCTCTGATACCACGTGTGACGGGAAGGAATTTCGCTCGGTCCGAACCAGTCGCTAAACCGATCCAGGCCGTTCGAAACGCCCTATCGTTTGAGAACAGGACAAATCAGAACGCATATAAAAGAACATTTCATTGTATATTACAACAATGCATCAGATTACAAGAATATACAGAGTATAAATGAATATTACACAGCAATATCAGAGATTTAAATTACATTTAAAAACTTAGCAGCGGAAAATAATACAATACACAACTAGAAGAGATATACAGATACAAAGCTTTCCGGATATCGTTCCAGCTGTAAACCAGGTTCCTGTGAATATAAATCTGCAAAACCAAAACTACTAGCTGCCCGTGTCAAAATAAGGGCACCCAGAGTTTAGGTTAAAACAATAAACTCCAGGTCAGTCATGGGACTGGTGTGAGAACTAAAACAGTTATAAATCTTTATTTTCTAAGTTAGGTAAATCAAGGGACCACGCCGTATAACACGGAACAAGTTTCCTCCCAAGAATACCAGTGCATAAAACAAACAGCGCAATGCTAAATAAAGAAAAATGAAGCTGTTATAAGACCCAGGTCCTATCACAAAATGCAACGCGGTCGAGGATAGGGTTTTCCCTTATAACAGCCAAAGGATGCTTGATACGTTTAAAACAAATCATTTGATACTAATATAAGTGCATAGTGTATAAAACACTTCAAATCATAAGTATCAATCATAGGCGGCATGAATGCCCCATACCACTATGTCGCCATATATAGGTTATACAATCAAAATCGCAAAGTCACGTATTTGGAAATTGGGTTTCCATCTATGAATCGAGGCAAAAGATAGTCCTCAACCGATTCGAGACGCTCTAGCCCGCCCCTCAGGAACAGCCGCAACTGCCCCTTGGATCCTCAGGGCCGGTCCACACGGAGTGGATTATTATGCCTGAACACTACGTCTCCCCACCCTATGGGGTGTAAGTCTGGTCCGTCAGCCGACCAGAATGCATTCGGCCGAAACCGATATAACCGAGGCGCCTCGCAACAGCAACAACCACATAAGTCAAACTCGTCAGGGCGTGTAAAACCACTGACGCCACTTCTAGCTAGAAAGAAACGCATGCCCTCCCTGACGTCCGTCTCCCGTTTTTGGTTCATACCGGGTGTGAAACACGCGAGGTAAACGTTACACAAAGCTACGCCACAAAGGCCGTGCTTTGATCATCACCACAAGACTTTGCTTTTCAACAGAAGCCTCGATCAATTGCCACTTAGGCATGCCACACAGGCAATTCACTCCATGCGTTTGATATCCATCAATATATAACCCCTGAGCTCGTACGTCTCAGAGAAGGGCGTTAAGCAAGAGAATAAATTCTCCGCCGCCAAACAGATATATATTTGATAGAAATCAATCACACAGACTAAAATCCAATGTCAGACACACAGTCCATTTACCAGTCCGTTCTGGGTCTGAACGAAACCGGAGGCACCTAGTACCCCGCATATCCATCGATCTCCAAGTACGTCTGGACGATCACTAACTGTTTCCATCTTCTTGGGTGTACAGCCCAATCAAGATCATCAGTTATCACCCAAACGACGTGAAGACTTCCGGTCTTCGACCATCGTCTTCATCTTCGACTTATCGTCGTATCAGTTATTCAGAATGGGATAAACCCGGTCTTTCCGAATAACTCGCGTATATTTTAAATAAGTGTTACACAAACACAACATACGCCTCATTCCAATTCATTAGTCACTAACCGTAAATTAATCAAGAGAATAATTTCCCAAATATTAACCCCGAAGGCCGAAACCAACATCAGATCAATATCCAGAAAACCATTCTGCTTGGCTAACCGACAGTTAGTTTCTAAATTTCACATTCATAGGGAAAGATACCCAATAATTTTATCAAAGATAAATTCCTTGAATTTATTCTTTAATCCATTTTTGAATATCAATTCAAACTAGTCGGGATTAGCGAACCTTACCGAAGTAATCATTTGTTTTAATTTCCCAATCCCAACCTATTCATCCCATGAAGTAAAACTGGTAATACTTCATATCTAACACTACAGTGTTATCGGTAAATTCAATTACCATTTCACGTTCAAATCTAATTAAAGATTTAACTATCGCCTGGAGCAAAACTGGTGATACTCCATTTTCGATCTTTTCAATCTAATTAAAGATTCATTAAAACTCAACTTAGTTTTAATCGTTAACTGGGTTAAAGAATCCGTGTCATTTAAAAACACTGTTCACAATAAACCCAAAACCACCTTCATTAATTATCGGGTTAAAGAACGAGTGTTATTTAAAACACTGTCCACGATAAACCCAAAAATCAATATCAATTCAATTCCAATTAAATATTATTTAATTGGTACACCTCATTAAATCTAAATAAAAAGATTTAATCTTTTCTCAACTGGGTTCAAGAACAGTGTTAGTGAAGACACCATTCACGACAAAACCCAAATCACATTTGATATTCAATACAAGGCTCTGAATAGAAAATATATCGGCTTATATTCAATATCAAATTCTACGACTAACAAATGTCGTATTGGAAATAACGATATAAATATATCTTTCAAATTTCCATAACAACACCTGTATAATCACGAATTCCAACATCGAAATATTCCGAAGACAATTTCGATTCAATTCCACTCCAATGCAATCATTGGAAATTCTGGTTATTTTTAAAACCATTTCAAATTCAATTTATTTATTTAAAAATAAATAGAATTATCTTTCTAGTTCAAAACTAGTTCATTTCGATAAAAATCTATTTTTATCCTTTCAAATATGGAGTTTTTCATCCCAATCCTTTCTAAATCATTTCTTATGATTTTACACAAATTATTACTATTTTTAATAATTTTATCAAGGCCCGTACAGTCGATTTCCAACAACGGCCATCGAACTGCACTTACAGCGACCTTTTTCGAATTTGATTTGGATGTATCTCCAAATCCAACCGATAGATTTCAAATTTCTAACATTCATTAGAAAGCTCTTTTCGATACGAACCCAACGGTTCCGGTTTTAGGAGAATCCGACGGTCGGATCTCCCGCAATGTCCGTTTGAAATAAATGGTCGAAATTCACGAACTGCCGCGGCGCGGCGCGTTCTATTCAGGCCATTATATTATATATATAATATATATAATATATACTTCGTCGATTTCTATTTAAAACGAATTATATAAATAGTTTTAAATTCGTTTCAAAAGCAATTTCAACTTCCTTTTCAATTCAAATCAAAATTGAATTCTTCTTTATAAATTCGTTTCAAAATTCATTTCTATTCAATTCAAATTTCAATTCAATTCATTTTGAAATCGTTTTCAATTCAATTCATTTCGAAATCGTTTTCAATTCAATTCATTTCGAAATCGTTTTCAATTCAATTCATTTCGAAATCGTTTTCAATTCAATTCATTTCGAAATCGTTTTCAATTCAATTCATTTCGAAATCGTTTTCAATTCAATTCATTTCGAAATCGTTTTCAATTCAATTCATTTCGAAATCGTTTTCAATTCAATTCATTTCGAAATCGTTTTCAATTCAATTCATTTCGAAATCGTTTTCAATTCAATTCATTTCGAAATCGTTTTCAATTCAATTCATTTCGAAATCGTTTTCAATTCAATTCATTTCGAAATCGTTTTCAATTCAATTCATTTCTATTTTCAAATATTCTATTTCAAATATTTCCTATTATCAAAATATTCTTTATTTTCACGATTGGAATGAGGCCCAATCAATTACCATATAAAGTTAATTATATGGATTTTCATACAACACATGTATATAATAACATTGAAAATAATCAACCATCAACCAAAGTGCACTACACTGTAAAAGCATCAAATATAGATATTCAACGCTTATAACAGTCTGTCAATCAATCGATCGACATATTTAATCAATCAGGATGAGTGAACTTCAAATTTCATCCCAACACCCGTGTGGGGTTTCAAACAATCGAACAAATATTTTATTCGTGCAGTTGGGCGATGTGTAAAATTTATCGTCCCAATCAATGTCATTCAAATAGGTGTGCATAAACAAACCGTCCGGTTTATAAATGAATATTTTATTCACTTCACGTTAAAAATTATATTTTTAACGATAAAACATTTTATTTCAACCTATGAATTTCTATTCAATTCATTTACACAATAAAATGATATTTTTATTTTCTAACATATTTTAGAAAATTTCGGCGGCATAACGGCACGATACTAGAAACGGGACGAGGCCTAGCCTTATCCCCGGTCTAGTGAAGGCCCAAGCCATTCACACATCAATCAAATCAATTCGTTATGCAAACCACAAAATTTGGAGTAAGAGTCTAACCTAGCCTTACTCCTTCGCCTTATAACGGCGCACGTCTAATCCTAACCAATTTATCGATTCGATTTTTCACACCACAAACCACATTCAAACCAATATCGCAATCAATCACCAAACAGTCAAACAAACAAGTCCATGGTCTGTGGACGATTGTGTCGGGTGCTACTAAGCACCGTCTGCATCCTAGTATATATATATAACTAGAAAAAGAAATTGAAAGGTGAGAAGTTCTCACCTAAAGCTATCCTAGCTCCACGGCTCTTCATTTGCAGAAGTCTTCGTCGTTTCGCCTTTTTGTCACCTTCGTTGCTGCTTTCACTACATACGTAAAAATCACATTTTTACTTCGCTATTCAATATATAAAAATCGAATTTTTACTTCGATGTTCAATATATAAAAATTCTATTTTTCTATCGAAGTTCAATATATAAAAAATTCTATTTTTCTATCGAAGTTCAATATATAAAAATTTCTATTTTTCTATCGAAGTTCAATATATAAAAATTATATTTTTATCACGCTATTTTCCACATGAAGATTTCGCCTTTTCTAAAATAAAGATTTAGCCTTTTCAAAAATAAAGTTTTCGCCTTTATAAAAATAAAGTTTTCGCCTTTATAAAAATAAAAAAAAGATTTCATCTTTATAAAAATAAAAAGATTTCATCTTTATAAAAATAAAAAGATTTCATCTTTAAAAAGTCACCACTTTATTTCAACGTATATATTATAAAAATCAGATTTTTATTTCGCTACATATACCAAGATGATATTTTTATATTCTCTATCCTATAAAGATTATATTTTTAATACTTTAAAAATATAAAAATCATATTTTTACTCTACTATTCAATATATAAAAATCGAATTTTTATTCTACTAAAAATCTTATCATTATATTTTGCTTTCTAAAACAAAATATATTTTTCTTTCAAAACACATGTATATTTTCTCCTTTCAAAACAATGTTTCTTTTATATAGAAAATCCTCCTTTTGAAACAATATATATCCATATATAATTTTTGATCTTCGTGACTCAAAATGTCATCTTTATATGATAAAAATATCATTTTTATCATATTATAAAAATATAATCTTTTAACTTATAAAGTTTAAATCTTTTCAAAAGTTAGTTTTTAAACTTTTCAAAAATCAGTTTAAAAATCATTTTTAAAATCATTTTTCAAAATCAGTTTTTAACATTAAACAAAAATCAGTTTTTAACATTAAACAAAAATCAGTTTTTATTTTTAAAAACAAAATCAGTTTTCTATTTTAAAAACAAAATCAGTTTTCTACTTTTCTAAAAGAAATCAGTTTTAATTTCTTTTCAAAAATCAGTTTTTATTCTTTTTCAAAAATCAGTTTTAAAATCATTTAAAAAAATACAGTTTTTATTTTTTTTTCAAAAATCAATTTTAATTTTCTGGTTATACAAAATAAAAATAAAAATAAATAAATAAAATAAAATAAAAAGAAAGACTTACAGGGGGGCTACTGGGGGTGCTCGACGACGGCGTCGACTGGAGGTGCGCGAGTGGGGCTTTGGGGTTCCTCGGGTTCGATGTCGGCTAGGGCTAGGGGGCTCGCGAGGTTCTCGCGATTGGGGGGGGGGGTTTCTGACGTGGTGGCGGAGGATCGAGGGGAGAGGGAGCAATCGCCGGCGGCGCGGTGATCTTCAGGAGCGGCGCTCCGTTAGTTAGGGTTTTTTTTTTCTTTCTGAATGTATTGAAGAATAAACGGGGGGGGGGTTTAATTTAATATATATGAATATTTAATAATTAAATATTATTATTTTACTCCCTAGAAGTTGACTTTTAATTCGAATCTCAAACGAGACCCAACGACTGTCGCCCATAGCGTTTTACCCCCATTCCGAACACAATGGGATATGTATCGCAAGCTGATTCGACTGTTTGAATCAGTTTCCGTTTAATTTACATTTAAATCTCTATATTGAATTTTAAACGTACATTTCAAATTACCGGGGTCGCATACTAACTAGAAAAATTCCAGAAAAATATTTTCTAGCTTCGTATTGACGATACGGTCCTATCAAAACTAGTTTCGTCGAATTCTGAGACCGTTGGAAAAATGGCCATTTTCCAGTCGATTAAAATCAACTGAAACTGGTCAAACGCGTTTTCTTTTACCACGCTCACATATTGCTTCGAAAAATTACGAAATTTTGGAATCTAGCAATAACTCGACACTGCGGACCCAACAAAACTGGTTTCGTCGAAATCCGAGGTCATTTGCAAAATGTCCATTTTTAAGGGCCTGAATTCCATAGCGACTATTCAGAATTTTCAACTGGACATATCTTTTGATTCCTGAAATGAAATCTTGATTATTCGGATTCGTTGGAAAGATATTATCAATTAGATCCCATTATTTTTGGTTTTACTAAAATCCGGATTGTTTTGCACCCGGTACATTCAATTGAAGTTTGAAATCGAATTATCGAACTACCGCGCCATTTTTAATTCTATTTAAAAATATATATAAATATTTATATTCTAACGACGACGCGTATAATATATATGTTCGAATTATATTCTAAACATTTTTCTCGTCGATATTATTTAAAATAATTCATTTTAAATAATCAAAATTCGCTAAGATTGCCAAAATAAAAATTTCAAACTGGCTCGCATTTTACGGGTTTTTACAATATGAAATAAGGAAATATGAACATATGATGATTGATCGATCAAATTCCCATTTGGAAATAAGATCGTTGTTTGTACATCGACATGTTTTCATTTGATAGTTGAATCACAGATTATCAAAGTTTTTACCATTTTAACGTTGTTAATATGGAGAGACCGGTTGGATTATTATCCAAAGAACCACTCTGTATCGGCATAAGCGTTGCGAGCAATATATGCCAAAGATAAATTGAAGACGGAGTAAAGTGCAAGGGCTGTTGTATAAGTCTTAGATAACAGTGACTAAGATGGATATACTGAATAGTGCCTTCGGTTTGTCCAGTCCCAGGATAACGTATATGGAAGAAGGTCTGACAGAGTATATCCAATGGATCGCGTAAGTTGATCTGTTCAAACGTATTCACGTTTGGTGGCGGAGGAATTCGTTTCTCTTAGCTATATACCCGTGTTATTTTTGTATAAGTCAATTTGTGATTTGGCGGGTATGACGATGTGGCATTCAAAGTGAATGGTGATCAGATGTTCTGAAGATAGACGTAGCTTCTAGCCTCACACCGGGAAGTAACAAAAGTTGGGCTAGGCAGCATGGCTAGTTGGGTCATCCCCAAGCAGGGTGTATTGTCACCGATCTAGAGAATATTCATATTTATACTTCTTTTTGATTCTGTATCTTCGAATGATGGTTTGATGGCCTATAACCGTGGTGGCAATATATTCGCGACACTCAAGCTAAATGAGTGAGCGGTCATGTGTGGCCGGGTTGCAAGACGTTCTTGTTGAACCCTGAGTGTATCACCTCTAGAGTACACTATTCAGAAGGTGCTCCCATACCTTGTCTGTTGGAATCCAATCTTCAATAAGAGCCATGCGGTTTATGATTTTATACTATGTATGTGGAACGTGAGATGCAAGCGTTTCTGCTAGGTTGATACCTATTTGTACTTAGACATTATTATAATATCACAATGATATTGCTTGTCAAAGTTGTTCAGATACTCATAAGGGAAAAACCCGTTCCGTATTCACGGCGTGGTCTTATGAGATATCCTATACCTGTTTTAAACTATTTTACTCATACCAGTCCCATGACTGACCCGGAGTTACTTTGTTGTTTTCCCTAAACTCTTGGGTGCCTAAATTTGTACGGGCAGTCAAGTAGTCGGGATTTACAGATATGCTTGGAGAGCTTGGAGCAGGAGGCTGCAAGATTTTATAGCTATAGTTATTTCCGCTGTGTTGTAAGTGTTGTACTCTGATAAGTGCTATTGTATATATATAACTGTTTACTTCAAAGTTATGTTATATATTATATGTTATTCGTTCCGCTGTGAGATTCGTGTTACTCTGATGATTCTGATGTTCTTCTTCTTCTTCTATTCTATTAGTTCTATCTTTTCTTTCTCACCTTCTAAATTCTTTCACTAACGTCTCGGAATTTCCGACTCTCGAGGAGTCGGAAATTTCCAGCCGTTACAGTTGGTATCAGAGCTTAAGTTAAGTGATTACCTTGGCTCTGTGGCATAACTCGATAGAGATGGGATTAGTAATATCCTAGATTGAGTTTGAGTGTATATATATGAGTGCGTATATGTTATTCAATATAAAATGTTTTATATTGTGGAGACTCATTGGTTGAGTGGCTTATGAATTCTGGTCGATCAGTTTTGATCCACTGTATCGATAAGGGTTACTAAACACTCGAATACGATGAACCGTCATGGTATGTTTTGAAAGAGGGTAAATGAAATAATTTTTCCCAAATATATTTGTTTATAGAAGAAATATATATATCTTGAAATTATTATAGTATATTGATTGTGTTGGTTGTTATTATAATCGAATAAGATTATAAAAGGGTGAAATGGTTATAAATGACCAATTAGAATTCATATGAATGTAATATATGAAATAGTTTGAATTAAATATGAATTTAAATCAGAATTTGGAATTTAAAATAAGGAAATTTTAAGTTTCAGGGAGATTTTGAAATGTTTTCAAGCAGTGTGAAAAATATTTGAAATGTATTTCAAAATGAAAAGGTTTAAAATGATTTTTAAAAGAGATATAGTATTGAACTCACGTCGATAGCTGGAAGATAGATTCTGATGATGAATCTAGACATCATCAGTGTTCATTTTCGAGTTCTAAGTGACAAATTACTACCAAAGGTTTTGTTTTTGTTTTGTTTTGAGAAAACAAGTTGTTTAGAAATTCAAAGGTTTTGAATTGGCATTATGATTTCAAATTGAGTTGAAAGAAACCCAGAAACTTAAGTTCTGGAATTAAAATTTAACTAATGAAGTTAAATAAAATGAGATGGTAAAAATAAATTGAAATTTAACTTGAACCGAGTTAAATAAAATTGAAGTGGGATTAGAGATAATCTAAAATGGAACCAAATTTATAAGTCAATAATTTGGAATTTGATATTAGAGTTCGAATGAAATTCGATTTGGTTTGAGGATATAAACTGAGTGGAATGACCATGATATATGCAGAAGTGATAACAGATCAAAAGGATATAATGATACGACCGACAAAAAGGTACAAGTTTATATTATATATGAGTTTGGATTTTATGAGCCGAATTGGCAACCGCTTGGCTGTTTGATTTTCTTTTGGATTGGAGGAGGCCTAGAGAGGCGAGTTGTGGTTTGTCATATTGACCAATACAAAGGGGGTTATGGCGAAATTTTTTGAAAATTCCAGGCGTTAGAACATTCTCATGATTTATGGAAATTCAGTTAGCCAGAATGAATTAATAATTTAATTGAAAATTTAATGGTTCAGTTGAAACTGGAGTTGAGAAGTAAACTAAAGGATATTTGAATCTAGTTAGTAAAGTTGGTAGCATTTTCCTAGCTTAGCAATTTCGAGGACGAAATTATTTTAAGGGGGGAAGTCTGTAATGGCGCGTTTTGTAAGGTATAATAATTAAGTTATTTAATTATTTAAATAACGAATATATTAAATAAACGATAGTTGAACGTTTAAATTATAATAATAATTATAATCGAGCCCGTAACGACGCGGCAGTTCGTTATTTGGCGAGTTGAACTTCAACTGAATATACAAGATTCGTTATAAGTCGGATTTCTGTGAAACAAGAAACGTTTGAATCTGTTAAGCTATATTTTTCTAATGGAAGAGAAAAATCGGGATTTCGTCGTGTAGATTTTGAGATATGTCCAAATCAAATTTCAGAAAAAGTCGCTGTAGAATTCCTTTATAATTTGCAACGCTTTATTTACGTTATAAAAGGGTTTTTTCAATATATTTGAATATCGGGTTTGAATTTAGACAAGGTTCTTTTGGGAAATAGTTATAATTTAATTTTTAGAATTTTACTGTAATTTTTAATTAATTAAAAAAGCAACTTTTTATTTGGAGTATTTGGCACCCTGTATCGCCATTTCGGGGTTTCACAATATGAGTTTATCTACCGATATTATTATATTTTTGGAATCGTGGGACATTACTTGTCTCATTAGTATTTTTATTTCTGTCGTTGGCCATCCGGATGAGAACATAACTTCATATAGAGGGGTCACCGAAATATCAATACAAAATATCCTAAGTGTTTTTGGACCTAAGGGAGGCCACGAAGTGTTTTGTTCTCAGCCAACCGTTCCCATAGCCTAAAAACAACTCCACGTACATCCTAAACTAATAATATATATAATCTCCTATAAATGCAAACATTTTTAAAACCTAATTTCCATCATTCCTCAGTCAACTAAAAATGTCGCCGCAAGTTTCCATCCTCGAACAGTGAAAACAAACTTTCAAAAATTCAAAACAAATAGAAAGAAAATTCTATAAATCAACTCATAAACATATTTCTATTCCTGGAGAGATCCTCTTTCCTCCAGTACTAGTTTTGATGGGTTCGACAAATCTTTGGTTCGGTGAAAATTATACAGCGGAGCCATAGGGTTAAGGGGTTCGTGATTTCCAAGCATTGATTCGAAAGATGATCGTTGCATTCGAATTGAGGAGGTGCTTTAGCATGTCCAGGCGAAGTTTCGAGGGTTTCCACTCTAAAAAGCGTCGCTGCCTTCTTCAGTACAGCGAGCAAGAACGGTTCAGACGGGATTGGGAGCAAGGAACCGAGTTGCATCAAATAGGTTTGGCAAAATGCGGTTTCCAAAGAGAAGGACATTGGAATTTGTTTCATAGGTTTCGGTGGAAGAAGGAGGTAGAACGTGGAGCTTGATTTACTGGAAATGGCCGATGTTTGGTGGATGAAACAACTGAGCGTGACATGGCCATGTTAAGGTGTATATTTGGTGATGGTGTCATGTTATAATTGGTGATGGAATTTTGAATATGTAGAACGTGCGAGTTGATATATTGTTTATGGTGGCGGTATTCATGAAGAGAAATATACCAGCTTTTGAAAAGAAGAAGGGTGGTAGTTGGTACGTTGTTCAAGCATGGGGAGTTTGCAGTATTTCGGTTCAAGGAAAGATGCGGTGTACGGTATATGATGGGTTCGGCAGCATGTATATACATATGAGAAGGAGTTGGGTTTCAAAATAACGGATTTACAGGAGTTTAGAAGGGGAGGAAGGATTTGAAAGAGGACGTGGGTTCATAAAGGAATGGGGTATGGGCTTTATTTTAAGGTGAGGCCCATCATATATATTAAGTTATTTTTAATTTAAATTAAAAATGTATTGTACTTTAAAACTGTATATCTATTTCATACGATATCAGATGGACGAACCGTAAGTTGCGTTGGGATCGTATGGACGGACACTACACGATGGGACTGACTGGAAGTCCATCCGAGCTCGTTACAATTTATGGCGAAATAAATTTCCCGGCGTAGTCAAATAACGCAAACCGTTATTTAACGGTTAACGCGCAAATGTGAGTAAATCTCACAAACTCTAAACAGTTTTATTTTCACGTTGTATTCTTAGAACTGTTAAAATATTATCTGTTTGACTGTATGTTGACTGTTTGATTGAACTGCTAGTCAGTTAGTAGAGATTTTATATATATATTTACGTATATATATATATATATATATATAAACCATCAAATAAGTATAGGTTGATTTTGTTTATCAGAATATTATACGGGTGTTGTCTAACATTTGTGGTGCAAGGAAACAGGTTGGAGGAATCCGACAGGATTCCTCAACAGTTATTTTACTGTGATTTTTATATTGTGATGTATAAAATGTGATGTATATAATCTGTGTGATTATGTGTGGTGGGACGATATTTATCGTTGTTATATGGTGTGTTAAATACCATGAGAAATACCAAAATGTAGGAGAGGGGTTTTCAAAGTATATTTTGAAAATAGTTTATTTATATAAAATCAAGGGTTTTTATATATATATGTATATATATAAGAAAAAGGATTCTGAATATAAAGGAATATATTTGGTAAAAACAAATATAAAAGAATTATATTTGTAAATCAAATACAAGGGAATATATATGTTAATCGAATATAAGGGGATATATTTGTTAATCAAAATATAAAGGAATTATATTCGTTAAAAGAAATATAAAGGATATTTATTTAGAGATTAAATAAATAGAATTAAACTAAAGGAGATATTTAATTGTTAAATAAATAGGAGTTAACCAAGTGAATTGGTCGAGTTAACCAAGTGAATTGGTCGAGTTAATCGAAGTGAATTTGTTAAGTTAAACTAAGTGAATTAGTCAAGTTAAACTAATTGGTTAATCGAAGTAAATTATTTGGGTTAATCAAAGTGAATTAGCTGAGTTAAACTAAGTAAATCGGTTAGAGTAAATCAAAGTGAATTAACTAAGTTAAACTAAGTGGATTAGTTCAGTTAATCGAGACAAGTAAATCAAGTTAGGTTAAACCATTTGAGTTAACCAGTTAAAGTTTACCAGTTAAAGATAAACAGTTAGAGTTGACCAGTTAAAGTTGACCAGTTAAAGTTGACCAGTTAGAGTTGACCAGTTAGAGTTGATCAGTTAGAGTTATCCAAGTAGAGTTAATCGAGTAGAGTTGTCGAATATCACTTATCCAAAGTAGAGTTATCGAATATAGTGTATTCGAGAGAAGAGTTATCGAATATAGTTTATTCGAGTGGAGAAATCAAATGTTATTCATTTGAGAAGAGTTATCGAATATAGTTTATTCGAGTGGAGAAATCAAATGTTATTCATTTGAGAAGAGTTATCGAATATAGTTTATTCGAGAGAAGAAATCAAATGTTATTCATTTGAGAAGAGTTATCGAATATAGTTTATTCGAGTGGAGAAATCAAATGTGATTCATTTGAGAAGAGTTATCGAATATTATTTATTCGAAGAGTAGTTATCGAATATTGGTTATTCGAAGTTAGTTAATCCAAAGGAGTTATTCGAAGTTAGTTAATCCAAAGGAGTTAGTCGAAGAGTTTATCCGAAGGAGTTAATCAAAGAGTTAATCCAAAGGAGTTATTCGAAGTTAGTTAATCCGAAGGAGTTAATCCGAAGGAGTTAATCGAAGAGTTAATCCGAAGGAGTTATTCAAAGTTAGTTAATCCAAAGGAGTTATTCGAAGTTAGTTAATCCGAAGGAGTTATTCGAAGTTAGCTAATCCAAAGGAGTTATTCGAAGTTAGTTAATCCAAAGGAGTTAGTCGAAGAGTTAATCGAATATAGTTATTCGAAAGAAGGTGTTAATCGAATATAGTTATTCGAGTAAAGTTAAAAGAGTTAATCGAATTTAGTTATTCGAAGTGAGTTATTCGAATTTGATATTTGAATAGAGTTAAACACATTAGAGTGATTCGAATTACTTATTCAAATAGAGTTAAACACGTAAGAGTTAATTGAATATTAGTTATTCAATTAGAGTTAAATCGAATTTAGTTATTCGAAAGGAGTTAATCAATTTGAGTTAAGTTAATCAATTTGAATTAAGTTGAATCGAAATGGAGTAAATCGATTAGAATTAAGTTAATCGAGTTAGAGTAAATCGAATATTGGTTATTAGAAGGTAAGTTATTCGAATTAATTATTCGAAGGAGTTAATCAAATGAGTCGATCCAAAAGAGTTAGTCGAATATTAATTATTCGAATAGAGTTAAAGGAGTTATCGATTTTAGTTTGATCGAAAGGAGTTATCGATTAGTAAATCGAAAGGAGATTTTCGAATATAGCATATTCGAAAGAAAGAGATCGAATATTGTTTATTCGAAAGAGAGAGATTTCGAATATGAGTTATTCGAAGAGAGATAATCGAATATAGGTTATTCGAAGAAGAGTTAATCAAATAGAGATTACTCGAAAGAGAGTTATACGTCGAATTCGATTATAGCGAATTCGGGAAAGTACTATTTACTTTCCAGGGTTTAAATCAAGATTTAGTTATTGATTTAGAAATTAGGGGTCTGTTAAATTATTCGAGTTAGGAGATAAAGTTATAATTTAGGTTAGATATTGCAGAAGTAGGAATTATAACGTTATAGTTATAATCAAACGTTTTCATATAAGAAGTGGATTCGTAACCTGAATCCGAGAATTTGCGTAAAACAGATGATTGGAAAAAGTGAGTGACGAGCTTCATCTATTTCATAGTAAAGGACGTTGTTCAATTAAGGTCTGAGAGGTAATTATACCCCAACTTGATTGACTTCAGAATTGACAAAGGAATAGTTGTGGTTCGATCTAAAAGGTTGATAAGGAATAAAGTTAAGGAATAAGCGATAAATGGATTAAGCGTAACGATGTTTTATACAACGTTCATTGAAAATCCGTAAATGAGTTTTGGAAACGTTTTCCAAATATAGTCAGATATGTTTTCTAAACATAGAAAATGAAATGTTTTCATGATAAGAATTTAAGGAATAGAGTTTAGCAAATTCAGAAACTAACTGGAGAGGGTAAGTTGAACGGTTTTCTAAGTGACGATCTGAAGTTGGTTTCGACCTTCCGTATTGATACTTAGAGAATTGTTCTCATACTAGTTACAGTTAGGGACTGATAGTTGCGAAATAATAGTGATGTGAAAATAAGCTATGGAAATGTTTTCCAATGATTAATAACATATATTTTCTAAATATATGAAATAAGGAAATATGAACATATGATGATTGATCGATCGAATTCCCATTTGGAAATAAGATCGTTGTTTGTACACCGACATGTTTTCATTTGATAGTTGAATCACAGACTATCAAAGTTTTTACCATTTTAACGTTGTTAATATGGAGAGACCGGTTGGATTATTATCCAAAGAACCACTCTGTATCGGCATAAGCGTTGCGAGCAATATATGCCAAAGATAAATTGAAGACGGAGTAAAGTGCAAGGGCTGTTGTATAAGTCTTAGATAACAGTGACTAAGATGGATATACTGAATAGTGCCTTCGGTTTGTCCAGTCCCAGGATAACGTATATGGAAGAAGGTCTGACAGAGTATATCCAATGGATCGCGTAAGTTGATCTGTTCAAACGTATTCACGTTTGGTGGCGGAGGAATTCGTTTCTCTTAGCTATATACCCGTGTTATTTTTGTATAAGTCAATTTGTGATTTGGCGGGTATGACGATGTGGCATTCAAAGTGAATGGTGATCAGATGTTCTGAAGATAGACGTAGCTTCTAGCCTCACACCGGGAAGTAACAAAAGTTGGGCTAGGCAACATGGCTAGTTGGGTCATCCCTAAGCAGGGTGTATTGTCACCGATCTAGAGAATATTCATATTTATACTTCTTTTTGATTCTGTATCTTCGAATGACGGTTTGATGGCCTATAACCGTGGTGGCAATATATTCGCGACACTCAAGCTAAATGAGTGAGCGGTCATGTGTGGCCGGGTTGCAAGACGTTCTTGTTGAACCCTGAGTGTATCACCTCTAGAGTACACTATTCAGAAGGTGCTCCCATACCTTGTCTGTTGGAATCCAATCTTCAATAAGAGCCCTGCGGTTTATGATTTTATGCTATGTATGTGGAACGTGAGATGCAAGCGTTTCTGCTAGGTTGATACCTATTTGTACTTAGACATTATTATAATATCACAATGATATTGCTTGTCAAAGTTGTTCAGATACTCATAAGGGAAAAACCCGTTCCGTATTCACGGCGTGGTCTTATGAGATATCCTATACCTGTTTTAAACTATTTTACTCATACCAGTCCCATGACTGACCCGGAGTTACTTTGTTGTTTTCCCTAAACTCTTGGGTGCCTAAATTTGTACGGGCAGTCAAGTAGTCGGGATTTACAGATATGCTTGGAGAGCTTGGAGCAGGAGGCTGCAAGATTTTATAGCTATAGTTATTTCCGCTGTGTTGTAAGTGTTGTACTCTGATAAGTGCTATTGTATATATATAACTGTTTACTTCAAAGTTATGTTATATATTATATGTTATTCGTTCCGCTGTGAGATTCGTGTTACTCTGATGATTCTGATGTTCTTCTTCTTCTTCTATTCTATTAGTTCTATCTTTTCTTTCTCACCTTCTAAATTCTTTCACTAACGTCTCAGAATTTCCGACTCTCGAGGAGTCGGAAATTTCCAGCCGTTACAATGGGGCACCTATGCCGTCTATGATTGAAATTGTTTTTGACACTATACACTTATAGTAATTATAAAAGATGAAATTTAGCGTATCAAGCATTCTTTGGCTATTATAAGGTAAAACCCTATCCTTCGGCTTGTGTTGCATTGTGTGATGGACCTGGGTCTTATAATAGCTTCATTGTTCTTTATTTAGCATTGCGCTGTTGTTTTATGCACTGGTATTCTTGGGAGGAAACCCGTTCCGTGTTATACGATGTGGTCCCTTGATTTACCTAACTTTAAAATAAAGATTAATAACTGTTTTAGTTCTCACACCAGTCCCATGACTGACTTGGAGTTTATTGTTTTAACCTAAACTCTGCGTGCCCTTATTTTGACATGGGAAGCTAGTAGTTTTGGTTTTGTAGATTTATATTCACAGGAACCTGACAGCTAGAATGATATCCGGAAAGCTCTGTATACGTATATCTCTTCTAGTTGTGTATTGTATTATTTTCCGCTACTATGTAATGTATTGTAATCTATGATATTTTATAATGTATATTATTTGTTAATACTCTGTATATTCTTGTATTCTGATGAATTGTTGTAATAAGCAATGAAATGTTCTTCTGTTTGTGTTCCGATTCGTCTTGTCCTCAGTACAATCCGCGATTTCCCGTAAGGGGGATTTTGGGTCGTAACAATTCAATAACTCTTTTCTTCGAATAAACTTTATTCGATAATCTCTCTTCGAATAACTATATTCGATAACTCTTTTCTTCGAATAAGCTATATTTGATAATCTCTCATCGAATAACTATATTCGATAACTCTTTTCTTTGAATAAACTATATTCAATAATCTCCTTCGAATAACTATATTCGATAACTCTTTTCTTTGAATAAAGTATATTCGGTAATCTCTCTTCGAATAACTATATTCGATTAACTCTATTCGAATAACTAATATTTGATTAACTCTAATTCGATTAACTCTACTCGATTAACTAACATTCGATTATCTCTATTCGATTAACTAATATTCGATTAACTCTAATCGAATAACTAATTTTATTTTAACCCTATTTCCTATCTTATTCAAATTCCCATTTGATATCCTATTTCAAAACCCGATTTTCCTTATAAATGTTTTAATTTATAAAATATTCATTTTAATCCATTATTCACATCGAATGTGAAAAATATTTCTTTTATATAATTCATTAAGTTTAATTTCGTATTTTAAAATAATAACCCATTTCCAGATTCTATTTATACTTCTATTTATATAATTATTCATATGAAATCTCGTTTTTATTTCTAACACTTAAATCTCATTTATAATTCCCTTTATAAATGCTGAGTTCACATTGTATTTAAAATATCGGTGTCAAAACCGATTTCTGCTTCTCTATATAAGTTCAGACTTATATATTCCATTTATCACATGATAAATATTTTATTTTATTTATAAAACATTATTTATAAATCAATCTTCTTAGTTTATCTGTTAAAACAGGTTCTATTTAAAATCTGCTTTAAATTAATCTTTTCCATTTATCTGTTAAAACCGATTTCCATTTAATATTTATTTTCCACATATTCCTTTTATAAAATTCTATTCATTTTATAAATATTTCCTTTTATAAAATTCTATTCATTTTCCAAATATTTCCTTTTATAAAATTCTATTCATTTTCCAAATAAATATTCCTTTTATAAAATCCTTTGATTTTATAAATATATTATTTTCAATATACACTTTGAAAATTCCCTTTTCACATTTTGATATTTCTTATGGTATTTAAAATATCAAATAACAATACCAATGTCATCATAATCAAATCAGAGATTATATATCACGTCATATATCACAATATATGAAAAAAAACAGTATTATAAATATTGAGGAATCCAGTTGGATCCCTATAGCCTGTTTCCCTACATCCACAGATGTTAAACAATATAATTAACGTTACTTTCATTTCAATATGAAATATTCTTATCAATAGAATCAATATTTGATTAACGATATATAAATATATCACTAGATCTATAATTTCAACTAATCAATTAACAAATCATCCAAACAATCAACACACAGCAATCAACCATCATTTATGAATTCTAAAAATACGTTATAAAATATTCAATATTATTTAATTTTGGTCATTTTAACACTACACCATACGAGCAGATTTGCAAGACCTAAGTGCGGAAATTTTGCAATGGCTTAGAGCCATTGCGAAATAGCAACGGATTAAGTCCGTTGCGTTCTCTTGTAGTACGGTCGGCGTCCGTTCCAGATTTTAAAACGGCTTACGCCCGTTCTAAAATTAAATACACCAATACGTAGGACCCGTTCCCACCGTAAGTACGCTCTACATTTTCTTAATCCACACAGAAAAAATGGCGCTAGCCATAGGTCTTGTAAAACTCGATCATTCCTGACCATCTTCTCATTCTAAAATCCGTCTCCTAATCCTGTTAATTCAGATTCAGATCCAGAACTCGTCCGTTCTCTTCTTTTCTCGGTTGGTGGGTGCGACTGTTATTTGGGTCCTGGCAGTTGTCTTCGAGTCTTTTGAGGATCCGTTTTGGCTAATTTGCTCTATGCTTCATCCATCTTTGGCTGCGCTATATCTGCCTTCAGGTAACTTGTAATTAATGATTGTTTTGTCATTCAAAGTCATTAGTGGACATACAAAATTCGGGCAATTTAGGAAGTCTGGCAATTCACACAATTTCAGAAGTCAGGCAATTCAGGCAATATTCTTGCAACCTTTACTTTGAAATGTTGTTTTGGTTTTCCATATGAAGATTTCCTTACTGACTGTTATGGGGATTTATGTGGGAATACAGAAGTTGAGGCGTAAACGTTGCTTTCAAAAATGCTGTTGGTTTAATAGCTATTGTGTTTAAAAGGTTCATCTTTTATGTTTTGGTGTACCTGCTTTTTCTTTTGAACAGCAAAAATGAAAAAAAAATTGGATGTTTTAAATTTCTCTGAAAGTACGAGTCCCATTTGTTTTCTTATACATTCTATTAGCAACTTGATACGGAGTGATATTTTGTCTATAGACTGGAACGTTTTTGATTTATGCTTCCTAGAGAAACCAGTTAGATTTCCATGTTTTGTGGTAATGAATTTTTAATTTTTTTTAGTAGGGAAACTATGAAGTTCCCAATCTTGTTGAGTGCATGTTAAATTCATGTAGCACCGTATAAGATCCCAAACCGATTTAGGCTCTATGAATCAAAATGCTAGTACATATTATTTGTATGCAGTATGCACCATCAATCAGTCTATACATATATAGTAATGCGACGAGTGGGGTAGAAAATCCAGTCCATTTGAGCCAATCTATCTTAAAATTCTCCTCGGTAACATTACTTTGTTAAAGCTCAGAATTGAAAATATTGAAAATGAGTAATAAACAAACCCAAGGGGAGTGTAGATACCCTTAGAAAGCTTGCTGCAAAACCCAAAATTAGATTTCATGACATATAGTATTGTCTTTCTACATTTCCCGATATGTTACTTGCTGCTGGACGTGCCAAATAAACTTAAGAATTGCAAGAATACTTCGGAACAACCTGGTTTTTAGCATTTATGTTACTTTTTATTGACTTGCAGTCGTGCAGAGTTAGTAATTGAAGAATGGCTACTGACTAGGAACCGTGTAGAGTTAATGATCGAATGCGTTTTAATATTTAGTTTTGTTTAGAATCTTATATTATAGGATGTTATTTGCTGAATCATCCGCTCGCAACGATTTTTGCTAAAGTTGAAATCGGTGGTTTTGTGTGCCACCCAAAGAGTTGTATCCAATACCTCTGGACTCAGGAACAGGTAAGACTCAATCGCCTCTGAACCCCATGATTTTCCAATTAAATCTCAATTCCTGGCTATGCCTCTGTATGTACTACATACATATGTACTACATACATATGTAGGTACATGTGTGTGCGTACGTGTATACTATATACAGCCACACATATAGATGCATGCATGTACGTGTGTGTATTTATGTTTCTGTGTGTATTAATTTGCAAACAGTGGATAAGTGAAGCCTTTGGCTGTCTACATCAGATATCTTGAGTTCGAATACTGGCAATATTAATTAAACTTAGATTAATAATATGCTTATATTAATCACAAACCATATCCAAAAAGCTTTTACAGTGTAAAAGATGTAGTAAAATCATTTCAACTCCCACTTCAAAGTTTTCGATCCTAAAATATAAAAAGGTAATGAAAATGGGTATGCTCAACTAACGAATAAGAAATGAGCCGCGAGTTTCAAATGCCATGAACTTGTTGAGATTGAAGAGGATATTAAAAACATTTCCTGAAAGCTTGCATCTCTTTAGATCGTGAAGAGTGAGGTAGCACTCATTCTGTAAGAAGTCAGATTGTCAAAAAACACACAGGATCCCAATATGAAAGGCTATTTGGAAGGCTTGAATTTAATTACTTTGTAATTCTTTCGGAAGGAGAAGGGTTTGTGGGGGGGGGGGGATACCCTTCAACAAAATGAATTGACTTTTGTAAGTTGTGTTTTGACTTGGGTTGGAAGCAATTTCTCCTTTTGTATGAATGCTCTAGATTTGACTAATGTTTTTTTTTATAAAAAATAAATTAAAAATTATACTACACATAGATATACATATATATGGTTTGTCAAAATGACTTTTAGATCTTCTGACATTTTAAAAGAAAGAAATTTTGGATTTAGATTAAGAAAGGGGACCTAAACATGATTTTTAAACAACCTCTGGTCCAACCATACTAATCATCTGGCATAAAATGTCCTCGAAGAGTACGGGTTCTTGTGCCATACATTTAATGCGATGCCGTTGTTCCTCATAAAAGAATTGCATTTCATTGGCTGAAATGATTCCATTTCCATCCAAATCAATGCACTTGAATTTGCATTTTTCAGAAATGAGTAAAAGTGGATACATCTCAGCAAATAGTGTTTTTATCATTTTGACCTTATTTTTTAGATTTTTTACAGGTTCAGCCATGTTCTAAAACATACTACATATATAATCAAATTTCAGTCAGCATGGAAAAAGTGACTGTTCACTGGCATCATTGCGAACGAAACCACAACTTGTTTATTTTTAGAAAATTGTTCAAGCATCCCCCTTCAACCCAAATATACACGCACATGCATTATTATTACATTAAATAAAGAAAATGAAATTAAAACCCAAATTATATATGAAACATAATCAATGCAATTTTAATTTATTTTTAGTTTTATTTTAAAAAAATATGGTGGTACAAATAATCATAACCTGCCATGCTTACTGAAAATGAACTACATGGCAATATTCTCCAAAAACATACGCATCCTAAACATTAACGGTTCAATTTACACAATTTTATTACTGTAGAAAATTAAATCGATACATATGACGCTTACGATTAAGTTATTTCATCCATTATAAAATAATTTTTAACCTCATCACCTTTACGCTAAGATTTTTTAAGTTGGCAATGCATGACTCTATAATATTATTGCTATGATTTTGCTATTTGTGCTTAATTTTCTGAAAATACGGAATGCACCCTGATTTCGACTATTTTATTTCAGGTACACCAGTCGACCTAGAGTAGGAACAATAAGAGAAATAGCTCGAATGACCCATTACGTCCAAGAAAACTCCGAAAAAGTCACTATTTTATTTCTCGTACTCCACAGAAATGTTGATGTGAACATGATGCATTGTACGAAAAGGCAGCAGGCAAGGATAAAGAAATCACATTGTACGAAAATATGATGCAGCGCCAGAGTTTTGGCTGACATGAGAGCGAGCCCAATGAGAACATCGCCAGAGTTTTGGCTGACATGAGAGTTTGGATAGATAAGAGGGTGGATTTGTAAAAAGGTAATGAGAACTGAGAATTATTTTGTTTCAGGCTCTGTCCAAGGAAATTTGATGTTAGAAAAATGCCTTGGTATTCTACTATGTGAATGAAACATTAGCTTTATTTACTTAACCAAATGTCTGCGTTTAGGCATATCATGCTGCCACATGCATAAGCATACAATTAAGGTCGCTTTAACATGGCTACTAAGCTAAATGAACAACATGGATTTATAACTTAATAGACCAAGCTAAATGGATGTACATGATTAAAACATGTTTTGCCACTGCTTAAGGCTACAATTCATGCCATGAAGCACTACTTGTTTATATAATATATAGTGATACAACTTCGAAATCTTGGTAGCTTAATTCACTTTTTGTTTTAGGATCTTTTTGTAGTTGGCAATCATGGTAGGCTAAGCTATAGTTAGGTTAGTTAGTTATTTGTGAACAGATCATTGGCTTGTCGTTATCTATAGTAAACTGTATTCTTTATTTAAAACAGAAGTAACAAAAATAAGTAATGCCATTTATTTGAGTTTATTGTCATGGCCTGGCTTTGATCTCCTCTGCTTGTAAGAGTAGCCTATGTCTCTTTGTAACTCATATATTTATGTATATAAGTAGCTTGGCCTAGGCTTTAATGTCTAGGCCTCTTAACCTTTTTAGTAACAAAATTCACTCATATAATATCAGTTGCAGTGTTAAATTAACATGGCTGATAGTCTGATGCTAAACTTAGTAACTACTATATATGATATATGAATTTATAACTCACTGCATGCATATAAAGTTTGCATATATTCAGTTCAGTAAATGATAATTCTGCTTCTAGTTTACACAAACATACACAATTGTTACAACCTGCTACCAAAAAGACAATATAAAAGATATATGTGTTTTACTGTCAAATATATACATAAACATACACAAATTTTGCTGCATACCAAATGTTACTGAGTACCATTACTAATTTATAATGAATTGCGTTGAACTTATTACTTTTTTTCAGGACTGCAAGGAACCACAACTTATTAACTAGTTTATAATAAACACTGTACCATTACTTTTTTAAATTTATAATGAATTCCAGGTTATTAAGCTTCCTACTCATTATTACAAAAATTGGCTGTTATGTATCAGATTCTAGAAATGTAAATAACTTGGAGTATTTACCTTTTGTTTCACATTGCTTTCTTTGTTTTAAAAACCATTTATTTCTTCAATATAGGAAAATGCAGACAGCTGTCAAGATAGCTTATCATAGAAAGTCGATGTGAAGCAATAGTCATATGTTGTTGAGTTCATTCAGCTAGCATTTTTTTTGTTACTTCATTTGAATTTGTATTTTTTTTGTTAGTGTTTCGTGTATTAACTCACTTGCATGACATTGTCTACAGTTATGTTCAATGAAACTTCTATTTGTTATTTTTACTTGAGTAGTCCGAATGAATGAACAATGTATTTTGTTTGATCAATATGACTATGATGGCACTTTTATGGAATTATGCACTTGATCATTTTTGAACAATGAATTGGTTGATTTGAAGGAATGATATGCATTGAAATTCGTGAAATGATATATATTTGTTTGTTCTTCAAGTTAAGTCATTTAAACTAGAATGATGCTGCAAAAATTGGAGGAGTATGGACTGCAAAACTGTAGAAATACCCATGGGTAGGGAAATCATGTAGCAAAATTTAAAAACTGTTGAAAAGCCTGATTTTGCAACGGACTATAGCCGTTGCTAATTTCATTTTAGCATCGGTTTTAATCCGCTGCTAAATTATGATTTGCAACAGCATGTTCTTGAATTTGCAACGGCTATGAGCCGTTGCAAAAATTTTACCACACCAGGATTAGCAACGGCTCATAGCCGTTGCGAAATGCTTTTGCAACGGCTAGAAGCCATTGCAAAATGCCTTTTTGGTTGTAGTTACCAAATCATCGTTTAAAAAATTAAATAAATTATTTATTATCCATTAAAAATATGGGTCGTTACATTCTATCCCCCTTAAAATAATTTCGTCCTCGAAATTGCTAAGGTAGAAAATAAACCCTATTGACTGGGTTAAAAATTATTTGTTTTACTTATTAATTTCAGTTTTAATTGAACCAATGAATTTCAATTAAATATTAATTCATTCCGACTAACTAAAGTTTTAAAAAATTCTGAAAATTTTCTAACATCCGAAATTTCTGAAAAATTTCGCCAGCACCTCCTTTGAACGGCTCAATCGGTACAAATACAACTCGCCTCTCTGGGCCTTCTCCAACCCAAAAGAAAATCAAATAGCCAAGCGGCTTGCCAAATTGATTCATAAATCACCAAACTCGTATATAAATAAACTTGTACCTTTTTGTTGGGCACATCATTATATCCTTTCCATTTGTTACCAATTCTGCATATACCAATGTCAACCCCATCAAACTCTAATCAATTTATCCTCCACACAGATATTCGCTTATACCCAAGTCAAATTTCAGTCTCAACTCAAATTCCATTCTCAATTCCGAATTCTTAACTCACCAATCTAATTTACTTAACCTTGTTAAGTTCCATTACGACATTCCATTAACTAATTAATTCCTGTAATCAGTTATCCTTATCTCAAAATCCAAAATTTGGCTTTTATTCCAAAAATCAATCCATTTTACCTCACATAGGTCCAGTTATATTCAAGAATCCAATTTTCTTGATATCAATCTATTTCAATTCAATTTTTGCTAACTGGTTTTAATTCAATTTCAATTTGCTTTCACAAATTTCTATTTTTAATTATTTTAATTTGAACAATCTTTTCCCAGGAGTTTTAAACAACTTACCCTTTTAAAAATCAAATATTCCCTTTCGGAATCAAAACAACTTGTTTACTCAAAATATTTCCAAAAACAAAAAATTTGGTAGTAATCCATTACTTAGAAACTCGAAAATAAACACCGATGATGTACAAATCTTCATCGGAATTATTTTCCAGCGACCGAAGTGTGTTCAATACTATATCACTTTCAAAATTATTTTTAAACACTTCCATTTTGAAATCATTTGAAAATACCATTCATAATGCTTGTAAAACAATTTAAAACCTCCCAAGATTTTAAAATTCTCCTATATTAATTCCAAATCCATTTACAAACACCCTTCCAAATTTCAAAGGTTTTAATTTCAATTCTGATTTAAATTCAAATTTAATTCATTTCGTAACACTTACACGAATTTTGATTGGTTATTTACATAACCATTTCAATTATAATCTTTCTCGATTATAACAACTAATACATCCAATACTATAATATTTCCAGTATATATATATTTATTTATATAAAAGTATATTTTGTGTAAAATTATTTTGTTTACCTTTTTTTCAAAACATACTGAGTTAGTTTATCATATTCAAGTGTTTAGAAACCCCTACCGATACAGTGGATCAAACTGATCGACCAGAACTCATAAACAACTCAACCAATAAATCTCCACAATATAAAACAATTTTTATAAAATTTAAAAATATGCTCTCTCGTATATATACACTCAAACTCAATCTAGGGTATTGCTAACCCCATCTCTATCGAGTAACGCCACAGAGCCAAGGTAATTACTTAACCTTCAGCTCTGATACCACTATAACGACCCAGAGGATTTGCGACCTTGGTAATTGACATAAACTCAATGTCGACTATTCAAGTGTCGGAAATACCGGATAGTTAATGAAAGAAAATAGAGGGTGAGATAAGAAAGTAAGAAAGCAAGAGTAACATGAATCTCACAGTGGAACGAATAAAATATACTATATAACATAACTTTGAAATACAAATCTGTACTTGAATATACATATCATTATCAATGTATAGCACTTACAACATAGCGGAAATAAACAATTGCTATATAATCCTGAAGCCTCCTGCTCCAAGCTCTCAGTAACTGTAAAATCCCGACTTCTTGACTGCCCATACAAAATTGGGCACCTAAGAGTTTAGGGAAAACAAAACAAAATAAACTCTGGGTTAGTCATGGGACTGGTGTGAGTAAACTCCAAACATTTGTTTAACTTTTAAAATCCTTTTAAAAGAAGGAACAGTCATAAGACCAATCCATACATAAATACGAATGGTTTTTACCTTACGATAACCCAAAACATTCTTTAAAATTCATACTCTTCTGATATTATAATAATGTCAAAATCAAAGAAATAGCAATCTAGTGCAACGCTTTCATCCTACGTTTCGCATATATAATATATAATCAAAACCGCAAGCACTTATTGGGTAATGAATTTCCAACTATGACAAGGTATGGAACCACCTTCCGATTGTGTATCTCTAGAGGAGATTACACTGGGTTCAAAAAGAACATCTTGTAACCCGACCACACATGACCGACCACTCATTTCGCTTGAGTGTATCGAATGTATATCACCAACGGTTGGGATCGGCAAATGTTTTCCCGAATGGGACAACATCGAATAGAATAAAGAATGAAATAAATTTCTATAGATAGGTGATAATACACCCTAATTGGGAGCTACCCACTTAGCCATACTGTCTGCCTGATTTTTGTCATTTCCCGGTTGTTGAGGCTAGAGGGCATAATGTACAGATCACACATTTATTCACTTTGAATGCCACATCGTCATACCCGCCCAATCACAAATTGATTTCTCCAAAAATAACACGTGTATACAACTAAGAGAAATGAATTCCTCTTCCACCACACTTAAAAACGTTTGAAGAGATCAACTTACGCAATCTATTAAATATACTCTGTCATACATTCTTCCATACAGGTCGTCCTGGGACTAAACAGACCGAAGGTACTATTATGTAAATCCATCTTAGGCAATTTCTACCTAGGATCGCCACAACAGCCCTTGCATAAACTCCGTCTTCAATTATCTTCATCATATTTGATTCGCAACACTAATGCCCATATGGAGTGGTTTTCAGATAATAAATCCAATCCCGGTCTCTCCGTGTTGACAACGGAAATGGTCAAAAACTTTGATAGTCGGTTATTTAACTATCAAAGGAAAATATATGTGCAAACAACGGTCGTATTTCCAAATGGAAATCTTACCAAGCAAATCATCAATCAACGCTGATCCCATTTAATTTAATTGTCATTCAATTATTCATTTCCCAATTCCTATTTCCGTATATTCGTAAATTCTTATTTTCTAAATTTAGAAAACATACGTTATTAATCATTGGAAAACATTTCCATATTTACTCTCATTTCTATTTTATTTTATCAGAAAACATTTCTGATTCTTATTTGGAAAACATTTCCAAAACTCCTTCATTGGATTTAAACAAATTTTAAATAAAACATCACTATGCCAACTCAAACCATTACACTCATTAACTAAATTCACTTAACCAACCTTTGAACCTTAACCATTCCTTAGTTAAAAATGAAGTCAATCAAGTTGGGGTATAACTACCTCTCAGACCTTAACTGAACAACATTTCTAACCTCGAAATAAACAAAGTTCACCTTTTAAATCTTTTACAAACTTCCTTACGTAACTCTCAGATTCTATTTACGAATCCACTTCTTTTACAGAAATCACTTGATTATAACAATAGTGTTATAATCCCATGCTTCCAAAATATAATAACTTAAATATAACTTTTGTTTATTAATTTGGACAAATAAACAAACAACTAATTTATTAATAAATAAATAAATCTTGATTTTAAACGGAAAGTGAATAGTACTTTTCGAAATTTGATAAAATCGAATTTCAATGTATAATTCTCTCTCGAATCATCTCTATTCGATAACTCTCTTTCAAATAAACTCTATCCGATAATTCTTTTCTTCGAATAAACTATATTCAATAATCTCTTTTTGAATAACTATATTCGATAACTCTTTTCTTTGAATAAACTATATTCGATAATCTCTCTTCGAATAGCTATATTCGATAACTCTTTTCTTCGAATAAACTATATTCGATATCTATATTCGATATCTCTCTTCGAATAACTATATTCGATAACTCTTTTCTTCGAATAAACTATATTCGATAATCTCTCTTCGAATAACTATATCCGATAACTCTTTTCTTCGAATAAACTATATTCGATAATCTCTCTTCGAATAACTATATTCAATAACTCTATTCGAATAACTAATATTCGATTAACTCTAATTTGATTAACTCTATTCGATTAACTAACATTCGATTAACTTTATTCAGTTAACTAATATTCGATTAACTTTAATCGAATAACTAATTGTATTTTAACCCTATTTCCTAACTTATTCAAGTTTCCATTTGAATTCCTATTTCAAAACCCAATTTCCTTATAAATGTTTTAATTTATAAAATATTCATTTTAATCCATTATTCACATCAAATGTTAAATATTTCTTTTATATAATCCATTAAGTTTGATTTCATATTTTAAAATAATATCCCATTTCCAAATTCTATTTATACTTCTATTTATAGAATTATTCATATGAAATCTCCTTTTTATTTCAAACTCTTAAATCTCATTTATAATTCCCTTTATAAATGATGAGTTCATATTCTATTTAAACTATCAGTGTCAAAACCGACTTCTACTTCTCCATATAAGTTCAGACTTGTATATTCCATTTATCATACGATAAATATTTTATTTTATTTATAAAACATTATTTATAAATCAATATTCTCAATTCATATGTTAAAACAGATTCTTTTAAAATCTACTTTAAATTAATCTTTTCCATTTATCTATTAAAACTAATTTCCATTTAATATTTATTTTCCACATATTTCCTTCTATAAAATTCTATTCATTTTATAAATATTTCCTTTTATAAAATTATATTCATTTTCCAAATATTTCCTTTTATAAAATTCTATTCATTTTCCAAATAAATATTCCTTTTATAAAATCCTTTGATTTTGTAAATATATTATTTTCAATATACACTTTGAAAATTCCCTTTTCACATTCCGATATTTCTTATGGTATTTAAAATATCAAATAACAATACCAGTGTCATCATAATCAAATCAGAGATTATATATCATGTCATATATAAAATATATGAAAAAAAAACCAGTATTATAAATATTGAGGAATCCAGTTGGATCTCTCCAACATGTTTCCCGGCATCCACAGATGTTAAACAATATAATTAACATTACTTTCATTTCAATATGAAATATTCTGATCAACAAAATCAATATTTAATTAACGATATATATATATTTGTATATATATCACTAGATCTATAATTTCAACCAATCAATTAACAAATCATCCAAACAATCAACACACAGCAATCAACCATCATTTATCAATTCTAAAAATACTTTATAAAAATATAAACTGGACAGAGTCTGTGAGTTTTACTCACTTTGTTTCGCAGTTGACGATTCTGCATTTGTTTCGTTTACAATCAAACAGTTGTTTGATTTCATCACGAAATATATTGGTAGCTCCTTTCTCAGCGAAAATAGTTCCATATCGAAGATTTTTTCGCTATAGTTCCAACAGCTTCTGATTAGGTGGATTCTGTTAACATATGACGGTGTTATTCTAATTATAACTTTTAAACAACTTAATTAGATAGTTAATTCTAAAATTGGTCATTTGGGGTTAATTACCGTGATCAATATATTTTTCTATCCCCTTAAATTACGATTTACCATCTCCTTCAATATCTGCACTTCATTGCAGATCCTCCGCAGTGACCATCAATGCACTTCAGACAAGTCCAAACAACCAGACATCAACTAAACTAGCCCCCCACCGTAAAACAGCACCATAGCCTCATCACCATTATTATCCATCACAATGCCTACCATTACTCATCAGTTCAAGCCCATTTTTCTTCTTCACGGCATAACCAATTTTTCTTTTTCTTTTATTTTTGTCAAACTCCATTTTTCCACTAGGGCCAGAAACATAAACACCTTAATTATACCCCCCTTAATCACGTTAAAATCCCTGCTCTTCTTCCTCGTTTAACAAGACCAATACCTATTGTTTTAAAATGCAACATACCCATTACTTCCTCTACCCGTATCTCCATCACTTCTTCATAACATTTCCTGCAACCAACTCCAAACTTCACAGCTTCTTGATCTCAAGACTGCTATGCCAATTTCATCAAGAATAGGGTTTGGATATTAAGATATTTTTATAGGCAATTTTAAATATTATTTTATTCGAATATTATATTAATTTACAGTCTACCGCTATATGTATTTATCATCTAAAAATCTGTATGATCACATACAATATCCAAATTCAACGAAAATTGACATACACCGACAGTTCGACATTATGGACCCAACAAAACTTGTCTCATCGAATTCCGAGTCCGTTTACTCACACATCGTATTTTTAAGTCAAATTATTGATTGTTTTTCACATTAAAATCCCGTACGACCACATATTGACTCCAAAAATCACGAAAATTGGTACCTAACAATAATTTAATATTCTGGATCGAACAAAGTTAATTTCGTTGAAAACGGAGCTTTTTTGCAAAACTGACTATTTTTAAAGCTCTAAATTAACTCATTTAAATATTAATATATTTAAAAATAATTAAATTTAATATTAATAAATTAATATTATTGTATATATTCAAATAGAATATAATACAACTCCAAAATATTCCTATTTGAATTCATAACTGTACATTTCTAATTCAGATTAAATCAGTATTCAATTTATATTGAAAATCCATTTATAATATAGATAAATCGTTATAAATTATAAAAGAATTCCATAGCGACTTTTAAAAAATTTGATTTGGACATAACTCAAAATATACACGACAAAATCTCGATTTATCTCTTTCATTAGAAAAATATCGCTCAACAGATTCGAATTTTTTTGGTTTTACAGAAATCAAACTTAAAACGAATTCTATATATACATTTAAAGTTCGAATCACCAAATTACGAACAGCCGCGCCATTTCGAGCTTGATTATAATTGTAATATAATTATACGTTCAACTGTCGTTTATATAATATATTCGTTAATATAATTCAACTCTAAACTGAACTATATATTATAAATGATCCAATTCACACAATATTGTGAATTCCACTATTTCCAACTATTTCAGAAATTAAATATATTATTCTATTATTTATATTAATTAAATATTCAATACTATTTAATTTTGTTCATTTTATATTACCAAACCATCATTTGAATAATTAAATAAATTATTTATTATCCGTTAAAAATACGGGTCGTTACATAAACCAATATTGAAAGTATCAAATAATCCTAGATTGTTCTAAGATGTAACTCTAAAATGAATACCTGATTTATCTCTGTAGTATTTCATTTGATATGAGAGAAGTCCACATAATCATTACAATGAAACACGACGAAATCCAAGATTTGAAACCTTAATGAGTTATGACATTTAATTACATTAGTTCTATTGTCAAAATTATATCATTATGGACTTATAGAATTTTGTAATGGTCAGTATTCTAATATTTTTTATATTCAGTTCTATCGCCCAAATGCCAAGTCTATCATTTAATAATAACATTTATTATTAAATGAAATGCACTAGTCAGAGACTTTGGATTGACCGTGATACTAACCTCATACACCTCGAGGAGTCGAATTAATAGTGCTTCACTTTTAATGCTTCCAGTTGACTTACTATACTCGCTTAATTGACTCCAATTATATTTGGCTCTAATCAAAGAGGAGTTTTCATATTAAAGATCCACCATATTCTCAAATTGAGAGAACTGTATAATCGACCACATCGATAATTTTTGCTTGACCTTAGTTATATTGACCAATGGAAACTATCGAATGAGTCATTCCATAGTTGGGAATTAACTATCAACACGTAAGCTCTTGCCTTACCCAATAGTCTTGAGTAATACATATCCAGCATTTGGAGTTGACTACGTACTCTGTAACTACAAGGATTTTTCGATCATTTAAATTCGAACAATTAAATTGATTTCAAATATTATATTTGTAATATATATGGATTTTAATATTGAATTCGTTTATGAAACAACGATTGAACGCTTAATTTATATTTATATTTAAAACGAGCCTGTAATGGCGCGGTAGTTCGTAATATTGAGTTTTGAACTTTAATTAAATGTACATAATCCATTTTAAGTTGGAATTTTGTGAAATAAGAAACATTTGAATCAATTTGATAATAATATAATGAAAGAGAAAAATTGAGATTTCAGCTTATAAATGAGAAGTTATGTCCAAATCAAAATTTAAAATAGTCGCTATGGAATTCGTTAATAAATTATAACGTTTATTTATATAAAGGAATTTTTATTTATTTTGAATATTGTTTAAATCAAAAATGTTGATATTGAGATATAATCCCATATTAGTTCATATTTGGAGTTATATATTATTTTATTTAAATATATATGACACTAATATTTTTTTAAATTGCTTTGATTTAATTATATTAAATTAATAATATATAAGTGTTATAAACCGTTATTTTTTCAAACGACTTCCGTTTTTAGTAAAACGAACTTTTTTGGAATGCGTATGACTAGTAATTGCTAGCTTTCCAGTTTGGAGCCTAACGGAGTTATTTTGTCGGTGGGCGAAATTTAAATGTGAACCGATAGATAAATTGAAATTTAAATAATATCGTTGTGCAAACGAAGTCGGTTTTCAAGGAAATTAACTCCTTTGAATTCGTAACGACAAGACGTAACATTTTGTCCAATTTCGAGGAGTTGATGTGTAATAGTGCGTATATTTTACGTGTAACAACCCGCATTCTATGCATTGGAAGATCGTTGAATATTTATTTCTTTCTCATATGAAGTCGTATGGTCATGTAACTTTGGGAAACAACCATTAGAGTCATTTCCTATGTTCATGATTTTTGTCGATTTTTAAATGACCGTTTTGCCCCTAACTAATCTTGTTTTGGCCATAACTTTTGATTGGAAAGGAATTTTGACTTGAAACCACTTCCATTAGATTCGTTTGATGGTTTACCTTTCCGTATAGTGGTCATAATAGCCAAACGAACTAACCGCTTGGGAGATATGGCTGAAATAATGTTTATAAGGTGAAAAACTGCTTAACCGGGCCAAATAGGGTGATTAGTGAATGGGCCCATAACCCATTTCGGGATTAGGGTTATGGGGTGGCTGAAAAGAGTTAGAGATTCATTCCATTTCAGTTTTCTAGCATCCACTTACCTCTTAGAAACTTTAAAAATGGCCTCCAACCTCTAAATCACCTCCAAATCACCTTCTAATCAGGGATTAAGCTTAGCAACATCAAATCAAGGGAGAATTCCACCAAATCAACGTTAGATTTGCTGTTTAGCATTGGGATTCGCACCAAATCAGAGATTTATTTCAGATCTAAGTCTTATTTGTGGCTAAGGTGAGTGATTTGCATAGTTCCTCACTAATTATGGCTAATTAAGGGTAATTAGTGTTAATTAGCGAATTTAAACATGATAAAATTCTGGAAAATATTTATAAGTTCGAAAATAATGTTTTAGACCTCTGATATGAATTTGGGTTAATTTCATTAAGTTTTGGTAATCATATCATTAGTTTTGCCTAAACATGCTTAAGGGAAAATATGGGATTTTGGCTATGTTTGATCCATTTTAACCTATCATATAGTTGTTTTGGTGTTTGTGGTTGATTATGCATGTTGCTATGACTGTATGGTATGCTTTGTGATTGATTAGAATAGTTGGAATGGTCGAAAATGCCGTCGAGTGGCGTGGTCAATGGAATTGAAGAACCCGACCCGATCCCCTAGGGGCGACGTCTTCCGATCCGAACCGACATATTGGGAGGGAGCTCGAGGTATCCGACCCTATCCAGTGAAGAAGGAGCATTCCGATACGAACCGAACTGATGATTATGGGGAGATCCGAACCGATCCGGTGACGACCAATAATGTAATGACCCGGATTCTTATGGGGTAATTTTGAATATTTAATATTTAATTTAAATATTGGTTTGGTAATATAAGTGAATTTTTATATTTATGTTATCGATTTAAATATCGATTTCGATTTAATATCGTATATATTAAATTATCAAAATAAGGAATCAGCGAATAACTGAATTCGAAGTGAAAACTGATTTGAAATCAGTTCAGATAATCAATACATAATTCTGTTTGAATTAGAATAATAATATTTAATAATTATCGGAGAATTTAAATAGTTTGAAATTTAAATTATATCAATTTAAATTTATATCTTTCACAGATGATCGAATTAGACTTCGTAACCTATCTCAGTGTGTCCGGAATAGTGGTATTACCCTAGGAAGGACAGTTGTTGGGTTCAGTAAGGAGTTCAGAATCAACGTGATAATTTAATCAGAGGACACCGGATCAACTAATTAAAAAAATTATGGTAAAGAAAATTCCTTGTGATGTGTGGATCGAAACAAGGCAGCAAGGGCAAATATTGGCCGCACAAATATAGCCTTGTTGTCCACACCTTCCTCCTTAAAAATCAAAAATGGCCTTGCTGTTAAATTAAAAACCGCTACCCTCTCCTTTGAAATCAAATACAAATTCATTTAAAAAGGGCCGTTCTACCCAAATCAATTGCCTCGTTCATTTCTGAAAGAGCTCGAGAAAACTTCAAAACAAAAAAAAGGAAAAAAAGGAAATCGAACACTAAAATCAATTTGCGATCTGAAATGAAACGCGAGCTTAGCTCGACATTAAAAACGAAGCGTGGATCAAGGGAAGTCGCGGTTTCGAGAGTTACTGGAGTTCGGATTTGTTAAACTGGAGGAGTGGTTCGAACTGGAAGCGAATAAGTGGGGGTCGACGCTGTCTTTGTCGCGACTGTGTAATGGGGTTTCAAAAGTTGAAGTCGACGTTGATGTAAGTGAGCCATCCTTGGTTTGAAGTCGTCATTTTGGGAGAGAGGCACATACGAGATTCCTGCAGTAATATCTGATGTGGAGGAAGTAATTCGAGATTTCGTTTCACTGGAAGTTGGGTGATTTGTTTTGACAGTACAAGGGAAGTGAAATCGAGTTCGATGGGGTTGTTGAGCGTAGGGTCAGAGTATCAATTGGGTTTGAATGGAGGAGTACGGGAGTTTTATTCTTAGTGAGGAAAGATGACAACAATGTGCTAGATGAAATGCCGAAGAGGAGTACTAAGGTAATTTAATTATTGATTACCATATATATAAAAAGGGGTTAAGTAATTAAAAGTGTTAATTATTTATCAAGTAAACATTGAATTGTTGAAAGACTTTAAGGAAAGGAAAAAAAGTAGGAATTAAGTTAAATTAATTTTAACTAGTTGATTAGTTTAAATTTATTTAGTTAATTGTTAGTCTAGGATTTGGAAACAATAAAAAGGAAATTCGATTTAGTTTATTTTTATATAAATTTAAATTTGATTTTTGAAATATTTAAATTTAAAAGCATAAGCTGTGCAAAACCAGGAAGTAAGAAACATAAGAAAATTATATAGGAAGGTTATTTATTTGATTAAATAGTTAATTTAAATAAATAAATGTTTAATCAGTAATTTAAATAAAATTATCGTAGGTGCGAATTCATTTGAAAGGATTCATAGTCGATGATTCAGAATTAAACCAGGATATTCAGCAATGGGAAATTCCGGTGAGTAAATCTCACTCACCTGTTTGTTTAGAATTATTTTTACATCGTTAAAAATAATTGTTGTTTCTTGTTTGAATGTTGTTTAGTCTGATTGTTTTAAAATATATATTAGTTATTTAGGGCTATTATATATATATTGGGTTTATGATTGGTTGGATTCCCGCAGTTTCATTAGCGGATGCCCGCGGTACCATAGCGGATGATTACCCTATACGCCCCACGCTATGATTAGTGGATGACCTTCATACCGCGGTTATAACGACCCATATTTTTGACCGTTCAAATCGACAATAAACCACACATGTCGACCCAAACAAATCGCCAACACAGGCAGTTATTTGATAAAGAAGAAAAGAAAGAAAGAAGAGAAAAACCAATCGCAGAATCTCACAGCGGAAGGACAACATATAGTAAATAAATAGCAATTAAAGCAGTTGAAATGTATACATTGGTTATAACATTCAAATGAATATCAGAGTTACATATATATACAGATGTACATAATAAGCAGCGGAATACCTATATATGATGAATATATATACAAATCTTCGTCTTCGATCTCCCAGGCACAGTCATCTTCAGTAACTGCAATGTCTGCTGACCCGAGCGTATTGCATAAAAAGAAAACACAACAAACACTCGGATCAGCACTAAATCATCTCATATTAGTCAAATCAAGATACGAAATAACATCAGTGTCATGGGTGCAGTAACTCAAGAGATGTTACGGGATTTTTCCATCTCTCAAGGATCCGTTGACTAATACATACATAATATAGTACGCTATTATGATAGTGTCTATCCAGTAAAGTATAAATACTGAAAATAGCGTAAGCGGGATTACCATATTACCCTTACGCCGTTTATAGGCATCAACAGTCTATACAGTATCGTAAATTCACCGTACTGGTGTTATCAGAGGGCACCCCATAGAAGGCAATGCTAAATCAAAATCGTATGGGCTCGATAAGGATATATATGACAAGGCACTCGAGGCAATGCCCAGGGTAGGATTCTACCAATTGCACTCCCGGACCGGTGGTAACGCATAGCAGCCACTACCGCCCACCTCGGAACACACTCCCAAAGTCATAAATGGGCCCAAATCATCATCATCATCATCATCATAGTCATAGGAATATTATCGAGGAAGTGTGTCCGATCAAAGGTGCTACCTCAGTTAGTCACGGTATAGCTCCTGTTTTAGTCATTTCAATTCTGACCCGAAGGCCAGGGCAATTTCGTCATCGTGCATCTTCTTCGATCCAATAATCGCCTCCAAGTCATCATGCTCATTATGGATACGTCATAACGTTCACAGTTGTCAAAGTGGTATCGACACTGACAGAGAGTATGCCTTATGCCGACTCCGGTCTCTTTAACAACCAACGCTTACATCTTCTCACATCGGTTGGTTCTTTTACATTTCAAAGGTTCGCTTTTCTATCAAAATATCATCTTCTGTTTCGAACCCAATTTATATTCAACGAATAAAAATTTTCATATCGACATATCAAAATCATACCTAACTGATTATATTCTAAAACTAGAAAAATATCCTATACCATTATATTATAATCATATAATATTTCCAAAACGAAATATTCAAATAGAATATAATTTACCTCAAAGGTTTCCAATTACCACGGATTCTTATCTCAACTCCATTTGAACCAGTGGTTCAAACTCAAGCATTTCCATTCGGAAGAAATTTAAAATTTGAAAAATACTTTTAAGCCAAATGTTTATATAATAATAATAATAATAAATTTTTATATAATAAATATATAGATATATATATATAGAATATAATAGTTAAGATAAATTTGTAATTTAAATATTATATATATATACTTAAAATAAGGTTTACTAGAAACTTTTGAAAAATGAATTATAAGGAAATTAGTTAAATACAATAGTATTAAGTAAAGGTAATTAATAGTTTTAAAGCTAGAACAATTATTTAGAATCAATGCATAAATATTTAAAATAAATTTCTCAAATCAAACCTTTCTTCCTTCCAAATTTCAAATATTTGAATTTATCCTCCGGTCTCAACGGAGTCCATTTAATTCCCTATCTCGTTTCAACCTCGTTCAAAACAACTACTTGATTCCAAGAGTTCCGAGATATATATTCCAACTAAGTTAAAAACTCAGGTATCCTTGAGTTCTAAATTCCCTACAATTTGATTTCCATAAGAATTTTTTTCCTTCTAATCCAACTCTTATTTTGGAAAGTTTTCCAATTCATATCCAAACCCCAATTTAGATATTTCTATTTTGGTTTGGGAAAAAAATTCCTTCAATCCTTTTAATCATCATCCCAGTTCAGAATCTTTAAAGAAAGGAAAAACAAATCGAGTATCGACACATTCTTTAAATGAAATTCTATCAAATAAACTTCAATTATTAAAATCGTTTAACCAACCGATGTCTGTATATAATTATCTATCCAATGGCCAAGTGATTTAATATTTAATTTCTCGATATTTCAGGGATGGATCTATCATTTCAATCCAAATCAGGGTCACAGAGATTTATCGTTTCACTCTGTGTTCTTAATTCATTTTATCGATAAATCCCGGGTTCATTAGATGCCCGCAACATCAAGGGTACATAGGATTTATCGTCACATGGACACACAACATCATGTACTGAATGGCAGAATAATTCAAGCGGTATAAACTCAGAAATCAAATAAACCGAGGCATCCATCACAACATTCATTCGAACAGTAAATCGAATCATATACGAATTGACAGGTGTCGGAGTTTCTAATTAGAAATTCAAACTAAATGTAAATAACCAATTATCGATTTTTATTGCATGTAACACACTGGCATGTCAAATTCAAGCAATCATTCATCAAATCAAACACAACCATGCAATCAATTATTCATACTTTAATTTGATAAATATGGGATAAATTTAGTATTGCGTGAGCGAAGAAACACTCACCTTTGGTTTCAATTTGAATCTAACGTCCAGAAAAGGCCCAAAATTCGATAGTCTCCAATTGCAGTGAAATTAGTGTCAAAACGTCCGCAATTCCGCCACGATCCCAACGCAACAAACGGCGTCCAAATCCGTGTCCGTATGAAAAAGATATGAGTTATTTTCCATTTGAATTTAAAATATATAAAATTATAAAAAATTAAATCCCACCCAATCATTAGCCGACACCTCAGCACCTCTCCTAGGACCGTTCCCGCTCGCGTTGACCTCCTGCCGTGAACAGTAACAGGTGCACGAGAACCCAATTCGAAGGTCATCTTTGACCGGAGATTGCCACCTACTTCGGCCGCCATCTGACCCGAAACCACCTCCAAGCCGAAGCTCCCTCCACGCCGCACGCACCAGCACCGGACCCACCACCTCTGGTGGTCCGCTTCGCCGCCGCCAGTCCAATAATCGCCACCCATTTCCGCGCCCTAAAACAGAAATTCCCGATGATTTACATGTTTATAAATCGAACGACCACCACCCATGAACTCCCCTCGTCAATCTCCACAATACCTAGAAGTTCGATTTCGCGATTAGAGCCAAAATCAAAAATACCTAAATTAAGGCTAGGGTTTTCGAAAATCAGAGAGTTTGACCGCGATTTCTGGTCAATCCGCTCAATGCATGTCAAAAAAAATTGTAGATCTGAGCTCTACTCGTTGAGAGCTTCGATTTGATATATAATATGATAGGGTTTGGAGAAATTTGAAATTCAAGCTTGTATTTTTATTTTCTAGGGTTTTCAAATTTAATTTCAGCCATGGAAATGGTTTGGATGGAACAAAGTGGAAATGAGCTTATGTGTGTTAAGTGGGCTTGATATATATAAATATAAGGTCAAACTGATTAACACACACACCGTTACCGTAAATCAATTCGAACGTACATTTCACATTACTGGGCCCACATACTGACCCCGAAAAATCCAGAAAATTATTTTTGTTTATGATTTGACGATACGATTCAAATGAAACTAACTTCGTCGGATTCTGAGGCCGTTTGAAAAATGGCCTTTTTCGGGTCGATCCAATTTAACTATCAACTGGTAAAACGCGTTTTCTCTTACCACGCTTTCATATTAATTCGAAAAATTCTAAAAATTGAAACCTAGTAATAATTCGATGTTCCGGTTCTGATGGCGCCAGTTTCGTCGAATTCCGAGACAGTTGCCAAAACAGTTAAATTTCACAGTTAATTAAATAAATAAAATATTCGAAAATTCATTTAACTGATTTAATTCAATTTAAATACTTATAAAATCCCAATTAAACAAATTTATAACTTAAATAACATTTAAAATTAATTTCACATATTTTATATTCCCATATATAATTATTTAAAATTTAACAAATCCGGAATTCAAATTTAAATTTCAATTGCTTATAGTTTCTTTATACAAATTCCATAGCGACCTTTTGAAATTTTGATTTACTCATAACTTGCAATTTATCCGGCGAAATTTCAATTTCTTACATTCTCTGGAAAGATATGATTAATTCGATTACAACGTTTCCAGTTTTGTTCAATTCTGATTTAAAATGAATTTTATATATTTTTCCAAAGTTTTTGTAACAACCCGTAAAATCTGGGCCAGTTTAATATTTTTATTTTGGCAATTTTAGCGAATTTTGATTATTTAAAATGAATTATTTTAAATAATATCGACGAGAAATTTGTTTTGAATATAATTCGAACGTTTATATTATATACGTCGTCGTTAGAATATAAATATTTATATATAATTATAAAAGGAATTGAAAATGGCGCGGTAGTTCGATAATTCGATTTCAAACTTCAATTGAATGTACCGGGTGCAAAACAATCCGGATTTTAGTGAAACCAAAAATAATGGAATCTAATAGTGAATATCTTTCCAACGAATCCGAAAAATCAAAAGTTCGTAGCGGGAATCAAAAGATATGTCCAGTTGAAAATTCTGAATAGTCGCTATGGAATTCAGGCCCTTAAAAATGGACATTTTGCAAACGACCTCGGATTTCGACGAAACCAGTTTTGTTGGGTCCGTGATGTTAAATTATTGCTAGGTTTCAAATTTCATAATTTATCGAATCAATATGTGAGCGTGGCAAAGGAAAACGCGTTTGACCAATTTCAGTTGATTTTGATCGACTGGAAATTGGCCATTTTTTCCAACGGTCTCGGAATTCGACGAAACTAGTTTTGTTAGGACCGTATCGTCAATACGAAGCTAGAAAATATTTTTTGGAATTTTTCTAGTTAGTATGTGACCCCGGTAATTTGAAATGTACGTTTAAATTCAATATAGTGATTTAAATGTAAATTCAAAGGAAACTGATCGTAACGTTCGATTCAGCTTGCGGTACATATCCCATTGTGTTCGGAATGGGGGTAATACGCTATGGACGACAGGCGGTGGGCCTCGTTTCGAGGTCGTATGTAAAAGTCAACTTTTAGAAATTAAATAATATAAAATAAAATAAAATAAAATAAAATAAAATAAAAACCTTCCCTCTCTCTTAATCCCTCCAGGCCCCCCCCCCCCCCGATTTATAATCGGAAATCAGAAGAAAAAAAAAAACTGCTGCTTGCCTCGTCGGTGTCGCCCCCTATCGCCCTCGCCGGAGCGCCGCCCCATCACTAGACCGCCACGCCCCCCCCTCATCTCTCCGATCCTCCTTAAATCGACGTCCCTCCAACCAAAACCCGAACCCTATACCCCCGAGCTCGCTGAACAGCCATCGCCAGTCAATTGGGGGGGCCCGCCTCTGGCCATCTGCCACCCCCTCCGACGCCGCGACCCCCTGTGCGCCCTCATCCTCTTCTCCAACCCCAAAGCGCCCGAAAACAGTGAGTTTCCTCCCTTTTCTTTCTTGTTTAAAAATGAAATTGTTTTCTTTTAATTCAGTTTTGTTTGTATAGATTAAAAGTACTATAAAAAGGTAATTTTCATTATCATATGGCGAATATATAAGAATTTGTTTTTTATTTATTTATTTTATATTAAGTATAGAAAAGAATAGATTTTTAGTTGAGATTTTTATATATTATAAATATAATCTTTTATATACTAGAACATTAAAAATATAATCTTTTATATACTAGAACATTAAAAATATAATCTTTTATATTGTCGGAAGAAAAAATGGGATTTTTATATATTGAACTTCGACAGAAAAATGGGATTTTTATATATTGAACTTCGATAGAAAAATGGGATTTTTATATATTGAACTTCGATAGAAAAATGGGATTTTTATATATTGAACTTCGATAGAAAAATGGGATTTTTATATATTGAACTTCGATAGAAAAATGGGATTTTTATATATTGAACTTCGATAGAAAAATGGGATTTTTATATATTGAACTTCGATAGAAAAATGGGATTTTTATATATTGAACTTCGATAGAAAAATGGGATTTTTATATATTGAACTTCGATAGAAAAATATGATTTTTATATATTGAACTTCGATAGAAAAATGGGATTTTTATATATTGAACTTCGATAGAAAAATGGGATTTTTATATATTGAACTTCGATAGAAAAATATGATTTTTATATATTGATCTTCGATAGAAAAATATGATTTTTATATATTGAACTTCGAAATAAAAATATGATTTTTATATATGGAATAGCGAAGTAAAAATTCGATTTTTGCATATGTAGAGAATACGGGCGAAGAAAGTGATATCGACGAGAACAGTGAAGATTTCCTGCATAAGAAGTGCCGTGGAGCTAGGATAGCAATATGTGAGAACTTCTCACCTTTCAATTTAATTTTTCTAGTTATATATATATACTAGGATGCAGACGGTGTTTAGTAGCATCCGACACCCGTCATCCACAGACCATGGATGGCTTGTTTGTTAAATTGTTGGTTGTGTAGTTGGTTAGTCTAGTTGGTTAGTCTATTTGGTTAAAATTGAATTGTTTGGTGAATTGAATGGATTTGATTGATGTGTGAATGGCGTGGGCCTTCACTAGACCGGGGATAAGGCTAGGCCTTGTCCCGTTTCTAGTATCGTGCCGTTATGCCGCCGAAATTTTCTAATATAAGTTAGAAAAATAAAAATATCATTTTATTTAAAGAATGAACTGAATAGAAATTCATAGGTTGGAATAAAATGTTTTGTCGTTAAAAATATAATTTTTAACGTGAATGTGAATAAATAAATATTCATTTACAAACCAGACGGTTTGTTTATGTACACCTATTTGAAGGACATTGATTGGGTCGATAAATTTTACACATCGCCCAACAGCACAAATAAAATATGTGTTTGATTGTTTGAAACCCCACACGGGTGTTGGGATGAAATTTGAAGTTCACTCATCCTGATTGATTAAATATGTCGATCGATTGATTGACAGGCTGTTATAAGCGTTGAATATCTATATTTGATGCTTTTACAGTGTAGTGCACTTTGGTTGATGGCTGATTATTTTCAATGTTATTATATACATGTGTTGTATGAAAATCCATATAATTAACTTTATATGGTAATTGATTGGGCCTCATTCCAATTTGAAAAATAAAGAATATTATAAAATAAAAGTTCATGTGTTGACAGTACTCATCCATTGAGATTGGTCATGTGTTGAACGAAATATTTTAGTAATAAAATTTACATCTTTATCGATATAAAATAAAAGTTCATGTGTTGACAGTACTCATCCATTGAGATTGGTCATGTGTTGAACGAAATATTTTAGTAATAAAATTTACATCTTTATCGATATAAAATAAAAGTTCATGTGTTGACAGTACTCATTCATTGAGATTGGTCATGTGTTGAACGAAATATTTTGATAACAACTATTTTGAAAAAAGAAATATTTGAAATAGAATATTTGAAAATAGAAATTTATGAAGCCGTGTTGATTAGATTGACGCCATTTTGACGTGAACGATATTTATATCGATCTTAACGATTTCGAAATGAATTGAATTGAAAACGATTTCGAAATGAATTGAATTGAAAACGATTTCGAAATGAATTGAATTGAAAACGATTTCGAAATGAATTGAATTGAAAACGATTTCGAAATGAATTGAATTGAAAACGATTTCGAAATGAATTGAATTGAAAACGATTTCGAAATGAATTGAATTGAAAACGATTTCGAAATGAATTGAATTGAAAACGATTTCGAAATGAATTGAATTGAAAACGATTTCGAAATGAATTGAATTGAAAACGATTTCGAAATGAATTGAATTGAAAACGATTTCGAAATGAATTGAATTGAAAACGATTTCGAAATGAATTGAATTGAAAACGATTTCGAAATGAATTGAATTGAAAACGAATTCAAATTGAATTGAAAACGAATTGAAATGAATTCAAATTGAATTGAAATTTGAATTGAATAGAAATGGATTTTTAAAAAACGAATTTATAAAGAAGAATTCAATTTTGATTTAAATTGAAATGGAAGTTGAAAATGTTTTTGAAACGAATTCAAAACTATTTATATAAATTCGTTTTAAATAGAAATCGACGAAATATATATTATATATATTATATAATGGTCTGAATAGAACGCGCCGCGCCGCGGCAGTTCGCGAATTTCGACCATTTATTTCAAACGGACATTACGGGAGATCCGACCGTCGGATTCTCCTAAAACCGGAACCGTTGGGTTCGTATCGAAAAGAGCTTTCTAACGAATATTAGAAATTTGAAATCTAATGGTTGGATTTGGAGATACGTCCAAATCAAATTCGGAAAAGGTCGCTGTAAGTGCAGTTCGATGGCCGTTGACGGAAATCGACTGTACAGGCCTTGATAAAATTATTAAAAATAGTAATAATTTGTGTAAAATCATAAGAAATGATTTGGGAAGAATTGGGATGAAAAACTCCATATTTGAAAAGATAAAAATAGATTTTTATCGAAATGAACTAGTTTTGAACTAGAAATATAATTCTATTTATTTTTAAATAAATAAATTGAATTTGAAAAGGGTTTTAAAAATAACCAGAATTTCCAATGATTGCATTGGAGTGGATTTGAATCGAAATTGTCTTTGGAATATTTCGATGTTGGAATTCAGGATTATACAGATGTTGTTATGGAAATTTGAAAGATGTAGATATTTATATCGTTATTTCCAATACGACATTTGTTAATCGTAGAATTTGATATTGAATATAAGCCGATATATTTTCTATTCAGAGCCTTGTATTGAATATCAAATGTGATTTGGGTTTGTCGTGAATGGTGTCTTCACTAACACTGTTCTTGAACCCGGTTGAGAAAAGATTAAATCTTTTTATTTAGATTTAATGAAGTGTACCAATTAAATAATATTTAATTGGAATTGAATTGATATTGATTTTTGGGTTTATCGTGAACAGTGTTTTAAATAACACTCGTTCTTTAATCCGATAATTAATGGAATGTGATTTTGGGTTTATCGTGAATCGTGTTTTAAATGACACTGATTCTTTAACCCAGTTAACGATTAAAACTAAGTGGAGTTTTAATGAATCTTTAATTAGATTGAAATGATCGAAAATGGAGTATCACCAGTTTTGCTCCAGGCGATAGTTAAATCTTTAATTAGATTTGAACGAGAAATGGTAATTGAATTTACCGATAACACTGTGGTGTTAGATATGAACTATTACCAGTTTTACTTCATGGGATGAATAGGTTGGGATTGGGAAATTAAAACAAATGATTACTTCGGTAAGGTTCGTTAATCCCGACTAGTTTTGAATTGATATTCAAAAATAGATTAAAGAATAAATTCAAGAAATTTATCTTTGATAAAATTAATGGGAACCTTTCCCTATGAATGTGAAATTTAGAAACTAACTGTCGGTTAGCTAAGCAGAATGGTTTTCTGGATATTGATCTGATGTTGGTTTCGGCCTTCGGGGTTAATATTTGGGGAATTATTCTCTTGATTAATTTACGGTTAGTGACTGATGAATTGTAATGAGGCGTATGTTGTGTTTGTGTAACACTTATTTAAAATATACGCGAGTTATTCGGAAAGTCTGGGTTTATCCCATTCTGAATAACTGATACGACGATAAGTCGAAGAAGAAGACGATGGTCGAAGACCGGAGGTCTTCACGTCGTTTGGGTGATAACTGATGATCTTGATTGGGCTGTACACCCAAGAAGATGGAAACAGTTGGTGATCGTCCAGACGTACTTGGAGATCGATGGATATGCGGGGTACTAGGTGCCTCCGGTTTCGTTCAGACCCAGAACGAACTTGTAAATGGACTGTGTGTCTGACATTGGATTTTAGTCCGTGTGATTGATCTCTATTAAATATATATCTGTTTGGCGGCGGAGAATTTATTCTCTTGCTTAACGCCCTTCTCTGAGACGTACGAGCTCAGGGGTTATATATTGATGGATATCAAACGCATGGAGTGAATTGCCTGTGTGGCATGCCTAAGTGGCAATTGATCGAGGCTTCTGTTGAAAAGCAAAGTCTTGTGGTGATGATCAAAGCAAAGCCTTTGTGGCGTAGCTTTGTGTAACGTTGATTCGCGAGTTTCACACCCGGTATGAACCAAAAACGGGAGACGGACCTCAGGGAGGACTTGCGTTTCTTTCTAGCTAAAAGTGGCGTCAGTGGTTTTACACGCCCTGACGAGTTTGACTTATGTGGTTGTTGCTGTTGCGAGGCGCCTCGGATTGATCGGTCGTTCTCGAACCGATGGAGTCATTTGATGGCTCATTTGCGCCCCAAAGGGCGGGGAAACGTAGTGTTCAGGCATTTTAATCCACATCGGTGGACCGGCCCTGTCGCTCCTAGGGTCACTCGAGCTCTGATCCTGAGACATGGTAGGCTAGATTGTCTCGAATCGGTTGAGGACTATCTTTTGCCTCGGTTCATAGACGGAAATCCAATTTCCAAATACGTGACATTTGCGGTTTTATTTGTAGATCCTAGTATGGCGACATAGTGGGATGGGGCGCTCATGCCGCCTATGATTGATACTTATGATTTGAAGTTGTTTTATACACTATGCACTTATAATAGTATCAAACGATTTGTTTTAACCGTATCATGCATTCTTTGGCTGTTATAAGGGAAAACCCTATCCTCGGCTGCGTTGCATTGTGTGATGGGACCTGGGTCTTATAACAGCTTCATTTTTCTTTATTTAGCATTGTACTGCTGGTTTTATGCATTGGTATTCTTGGGAGGAAACCCGTTCCGTGTTATACGGCGTGGTCCCTTGATTTACCTAGCTTTAAAAATAAAGATTAATAATTGTTTTAGTTCTCACACCAGTCACATGACTGACCTGGAGTTTATTGTTTTAACCTAAACTCTGGGTGCCCTTATTTTGACACCGGCAGCTAGTAGTTTTGGTTTTGCAGATTTATATTCACAGGATCCTGGTTTACAGCTGGAACGATATCCGGAAAGCTTTGTATCCGTATATCTACTTCTAGTTGTGTATTGTATTATTTTCCGCTGCTATGTATTTAAATGTAATTTAAATCTCTGATATTTCTGTGTAATATTCATTTATACCCTGTATATTCTTGTAATCTGGTGCATTGTTGTAGTATACAATGAAATGTTCTTCTGTATGCGTTCTGTTTTGTCGTGTTATCAAACGATAGGGCGTTTCGAACTGCCTGGATCGGTTTAGCGACTGGTTCGGACCGAGCGAAATTCCTTCTCGTCACAGTTGGTATTAGAGCTTTGGTTTACAAAGCAGAGAACAAGACACATTAGAACCATAGGAAAGAATTCATCAGATATTGGATTAGCAATATCCAATGGGAATGACTCGTTAGAGATGGGATCAGTAGTATCCTAGGACGAGAGTGAAGAATATATTTTTCAGATGAAAACAATTTTAATTTTGGAAAATTTAAATCAATTATTCGTATTTGATTATCTATTTATATTGATGTGGACAATCCAGTATATATAGATTTTGCGTATACGTCTGATCCGCGTGTATTCGAAATTTTAATATACTGGATAGATATAGGGTCACACTTTAGTCGCCCGGACATGATTCTGATGATGGCGCGCCATCACCAGTATTTATTTTCGTGTTTCGAAGGTGTGATTTCTATATGTTTCCATTAGACTGGTGTGAGAACCAAAACTAATAAAGTTAGAACACATTGTTGTAAATTGGCACCAAAACATGATTTTTTGTATATGTATCAAAATTATCAATTTGAAACGTTAAATTCACTAATTGATTGATGTTTGTGTTGTTTATTTGTTTGATAATTTTGAACCATTATGCCTAACTGAATCAAATATTGAACTATACTGAAAATTGGTCGCATTTGCTTGCATATACATATACTTACCTTGAACAGGTCATAGCAAGGAGGCTAGAGCCAGAGAATAAAAATTTTTTGCCCGACAAATAGGTACATGTTTATTACATAATTTACTGTTTTGTTTGGGTGATGATGATTTTGTGAGCCTATTGGCTAGCCGCTTGGCTTTTTCTTTTTCTTTTTGAGATCTGAAGGACCGGGGAAGCTATTTGAAATTCCCCGATGCTCCCGGTGCAGGGGAGGTTATGGCGAAATTTTTCGAAAATTTAGGGTGTTAGCCAAATTTTTGAAAATTTGAAAATTCTCAGAAACTAAAGAGTTGGAGAATGGAAACCTGATCGGTCGTAGAGCTGAATAATCAAACCACTTTCGACTTTGTTCCTTTTCGTGGACGAAAAGTTTTAAGTGGGGGAGATTGTAACAACCCGTAAAATCTGGGCCAGTTTAAAATTTTTATTTTGGCAATTTTAGCGAATTTTGATTATTTAAAATGAATTATTTTAAATAATATCGACGAGAAATTTGTTTTGAATGTAATTTGAACGTTTATATTATATACGTCGTCGTTAGAATATAAATATTTATATATAATTATAAAAGGAATTGAAAATGGCGCGGTAGTTCGATAATTCGATTTCAAACTTCAATTGAATGTACCGGGTGCAAAACAATCCGGATTTTAGTGAAACCAAAAATAATGGAATCTAATAGTGAATATCTTTCCAACGAATCCGAAAAATCAAAAGTTCGTAGCGGGAATCAATAGATATGTCCAGTTGAAAATTCTGAATAGTCGCTATGGAATTCAGGCCCTTAAAAATGGACATTTTGCAAACGACCTCGGATTTCGACGAAACCAGTTTTGTTGGGTCCGTGATGCTAAATTATTGCTAGGTTTCAAATTTCATAATTTATCGAATCAATATGTGAGCGTGGCAAAGGAAAACGCGTTTGACCAATTTCAGTTGATTTTGATCGACTGGAAATTGGCCATTTTTTCCAACGGTCTCGGAATTCGACGAAACTAGTTTTGTTAGGACCGTATCGTCAATACGAAGCTAGAAAATATTTTTCTGGAATTTTTCTAGTTAGTATGTGACCCCGGTAATTTGAAATGTACGTTTAAATTCAATATAGTGATTTAAATGTAAATTCAAAGGAAACTGATCGTAACGTTCGATTCAGCTTGCGGTACATATCCCATTGTGTTTGGAATGGGGGTAATACGCTATGGACGACAGGCGGTGGGCCTCGTTTCGAGGTCGTATGTAAAAGTCAACTTTTAGAAATTAAATAATATAAAATAAAATAAAATAAAATAAAATAAAAACCTTCCCTCTCTCTTAATCCCTCCAGGCCCCCCCCCCCCCCGATTAATAATCGGAAATCAGAAGAAAAAAAAAACTGCTGCTTGCCTCGTCGGTGTCGCCCCCTATCGCCCTCGCCGGAGCGCCGCCCCATCACCAGACCGCCACGCCCCCCCCCCCCCCCTCATCTCTCCGATCCTCCTTAAATCGACGTCCCTCCAACCAAAACCCGAACCCTATACCCCCGAGCTCGCTGAACAGCCATCGCCAGTCAATTGGGGGGGGCCCGCCTCTGGCCATCTGCCACCCCCTCCGACGCCGCGACCCCCTGTGCGCCCTCATCCTCTTCTCCAACCCCAAAGCGCCCGAAAACAGTGAGTTTCCTCCCTTTTCTTTCTTGTTTAAAAATGAAATTGTTTTCTTTTAATTCAGTTTTGTTTGTATAGATTAAAAGTACTATAAAAAGGTAATTTTCATTATCATATGGCGAATATATAAGAATTTGTTTTTTTTTTATTTATTTTATATTAAGTATAGAATAGAATAGATTTTTAGTTGGGATTTTTATATATTAAAAATATAATCTTTTATATACTAGAACATTAAAAATATAATCTTTTATATACTAGAACATTAAAAATATAATCTTTTATATTGTCGGATGAAAAAATGGGATTTTTATATATTGAACTTCGATAGAAAAATGGGATTTTTATATATTGAACTTCGATAGAAAAATGGGATTTTTATATATTGAACTTCGATAGAAAAATGGGATTTTTATATATTGAACTTCGATAGAAAAATGGGATTTTTATATATTGAACTTCGATAGAAAAATGGGATTTTTATATATTGAACTTCGATAGAAAAATATGATTTTTATATATTGAACTTCGATAGAAAAATGGGATTTTTATATATTGAACTTCGATAGAAAAATGGGATTTTTATATATTGAACTTCGATAGAAAAATATGATTTTTTATATATTGAACTTCGATAGAAAAATATGATTTTTATATATTGAACTTCGAAATAAAAATATGATTTTTATATATGGAATAGCGAAGTAAAAATTCGATTTTTGCATATGTAGAGAATACGGGCGAAGAAAGTGATATCGACGAGAACAGTGAAGATTTCCTGCATAAGAAGTGCCGTGGAGCTAGGATAGCAATATGTGAGAACTTCTCACCTTTCAATTTAATTTTTCTAGTTATATATATATACTAGGATGCAGACGGTGTTTAGTAGCATCCGACACCCGTCATCCACAGACCATGGATGGCTTGTTTGTTAAATTGTTGGTTGTGTAGTTGGTTAGTCTAGTTGGTTAGTCTATTTGGTTAAAATTGAATTGTTTGGTGAATTGAATGGATTTGATTGATGTGTGAATGGCGTGGGCCTTCACTAGACCGGGGATAAGGCTAGGCCTTGTCCCGTTTCTAGTATCGTGCCGTTATGCCGCCGAATTTTTCTAATATAAGTTAGAAAAATAAAAATATCATTTTATTTAAAGAATGAACTGAATAGAAATTCATAGGTTGGAATAAAATGTTTTGTCGTTAAAAATATAATTTTTAACGTGAATGTGAATAAATAAATATTCATTTACAAACCAGATGGTTTGTTTATGTACACCTATTTGAAGGACATTGATTGGGTCGATAAATTTTACACATCGCCCAACAGCACAAATAAAATATGTGTTTGATTGTTTGAAACCCCACACGGGTGTTGGGATGAAATTTGAAGTTCACTCATCCTGATTGATTAAATATGTTGATCGATTGATTGACAGGCTGTTATAAGCGTTGAATATCTATATTTGATGCTTTTACAGTGTAGTGCACTTTGGTTGATGGTTGATTATTTTCAATGTTATTATATACATGTGTTGTATGAAAATCCATATAATTAACTTTATATGGTAATTGATTGGGCCTCATTCCAATTTGAAAAATAAAGAATATTATAAAATAAAAGTTCATGTGTTGACAGTACTCATTCATTGAGATTGGTCATGTGTTGAACGAAATATTTTAGTAATAAAATTTACATCTTTATCGATATAAAATAAAAGTTCATGTGTTGACAGTACTCATCCATTGAGATTGGTCATGTGTTGAACGAAATATTTTAGTAATAAAATTTACATCTTTATCGATATAAAATAAAAGTTCATGTGTTGACAGTACTCATTCATTGAGATTGGTCATGTGTTGAACGAAATATTTTGATAACAACTATTTTGAAAAAAGAAATATTTGAAATAGAATATTTGAAAATAGAAATTTATGAAGCCGTGTTGATTAGATTGACGCCATTTTGACGTGAACGATATTTATATCGATCTTAACGATTTCGAAATGAATTGAATTGAAAACGATTTCGAAATGAATTGAATTGAAAACGATTTCGAAATGAATTGAATTGAAAACGATTTCGAAATGAATTGAATTGAAAACGATTTCGAAATGAATTGAATTGAAAACGATTTCGAAATGAATTGAATTGAAAACGATTTCGAAATGAATTGAATTGAAAACGATTTCGAAATGAATTGAAAACGATTTCGAAATAAATTGAATTGAAAACGATTTCGAAATGAATTGAATTGAAAACGATTTCGAAATGAATTGAATTGAAAACGATTTCGAAATGAATTGAATTGAAAACGATTTCGAAATGAATTGAATTGAAAACGATTTCGAAATGAATTGAATTAAAAACGATTTCGAAATGAATTGAATTGAAAACGATTTCGAAATGAATTGAATTGAAAACGATTTCGAAATGAATTGAATTGAAAACGATTTCGAAATGAATTGAATTGAAAACGATTTCGAAATGAATTGAATTGAAAACGATTTCGAAATGAATTGAATTGAAAACGAATTCAAATTGAATTGAAAACGAATTGAAATGAATTCAAATTGAATTGAAATTTGAATTGAATAGAAATGGATTTTTAAAAAACGAATTTATAAAGAAGAATTCAATTTTGATTTGAATTGAAATGGAAGTTGAAAATGTTTTTGAAACGAATTCAAAAATATTTATATAAATTCGTTTTAAATAGAAATCGACGAAATATATATTATATATATTATATATATAATATAATGGTCTGAATAGAACGCGCTGCGCCGCGGCAGTTCGCGAATTTCGACCATTTATTTCAAACGGACATTACGGGAGATCCGACCGTCGGATTCTCCTAAAACCGGAACCGTTGGGTTCGTATCGAAAAGAGCTTTCTAACGAATATTAGAAATTTGAAATCTAACGGTTGGATTTGGAGATACGTCCAAATCAAATTCGGAAAAGGTCGCTGTAAGTGCAGTTCGATGGCCGTTGATGGAAATCGACTGTACGGGCCTTGCTAAAATTATTAAAAATAGTAATAATTTGTGTAAAATCATAAGAAATGATTTGGGATGAAAAACTCCATATTTGAAAAGATAAAAATAGATTTTTATCGAAATGAACTAGTTTTGAACTAGAAATATAATTCTATTTATTTTTAAATAAATAAATTGAATTTGAAAAGGGTTTTAAAAATAACCAGAATTTCCAATGATTGCATTGGAGTGGATTTGAATCGAAATTGTCTTCGGAATATTTCGATGTTGGAATTCGGGATTATACAGATGTTGTTATGGAAATTTGAAAGATGTAGATATTTATATCGTTATTTCCAATACGACATTTGTTAATCGTAGAATTTGATATTGAATATAAGCCGATATATTTTCTATTCGGAGCCTTGTATTGAATATCAAATGTGATTTGGGTTTGTCGTGAATGGTGTCTTCACTAACACTGTTCTTGAACCCAGTTGAGAAAAGATTAAATCTTTTTATTTAGATTTAATGAAGTGTACCAATTAAATAATATTTAATTGGAATTGAATTGATATTGATTTTTGGGTTTATCGTGAACAGTGTTTTAAATAACACTCGTTCTTTAATCCGATAATTAATGGAATGTGATTTTGGGTTTATCGTGAACCGTGTTTTAAATGACACTGATTCTTTAACCCAGTTAACGATTAAAACTAAGTGGAGTTTTAATGAATCTTTAATTAGATTGAAATGATCGAAAATGGAGTATCACCAGTTTTGCTCCAGGCGATAGTTAAATCTTTAATTAGATTTGAACGAGAAATGGTAATTGAATTTACCGATAACACTGTGGTGTTAGATATGAAGTATTACCAGTTTTACTTCATGGGATGAATAGGTTGGGATTGGGAAATTAAAACAAATGATTACTTCGGTAAGGTTCGTTAATCCCGACTAGTTTTGAATTGATATTCAAAAATAGATTAAAGAATAAATTCAAGAAATTTATCTTTGATAAAATTAATGGGAACCTTTCCCTATGAATGTGAAATTTAGAAACTAACTGTCGGTTAGCTAAGCAGAATGGTTTTCTGGATATTGATCTGATGTAGGTTTCGGCCTTCGGGGTTAATATTTGGGGAATTATTCTCTTGATTAATTTACGGTTAGTGACTGATGAATTGGAATGAGGCGTATGTTGTGTTTGTGTAACACTTATTTAAAATATACGCGAGTTATTCGGAAAGTCCGGGTTTATCCCATTCTGAATAACTGATACGACGATAAGTCGAAGAAGAAGACGATGGTCGAAGACCGGAGGTCTTCACGTCGTTTGGGTGATAACTGATGATCTTGATTGGGCTGTACACCCAAGAAGATGGAAACAGTTGGTGATCGTCCAGACGTACTTGGAGATCGATGGATATGCGGGGTACTAGGTGCCTCCGGTTTCGTTCAGACCCAGAACGGACTTGTAAATGGACTGTGTGTCTGACATTGGATTTTAGTCCGTGTGATTGATCTCTATTAAATATATATCTGTTTGGCGGCGGAGAATTTATTCTCTTGCTTAACGCCCTTCTCTGAGACGTACGAGCTCAGGGGTTATATATTGATGGATATCAAACGCATGGAGTGAATTGCCTGTGTGGCATGCCTAAGTGGCAATTGATCGAGGCTTCTGTTGAAAAGCAAAGTCTTGTGGTGATGATCAAAGCAAAGCCTTTGTGGCGTAGCTTTGTGTAACGTTGATTCGCGAGTTTCACACCCGGTATGAACCAAAAACGGGAGACGGACCTCAGGGAGGACTTGCGTTTCTTTCTAGCTAAAAGTGGCGTCAGTGGTTTTACACGCCCTGACGAGTTTGACTTATGTGGTTGTTGCTGTTGCGAGGCGCCTCGGATTGATCGGTCGTTCTCGAACCGATGGAGTCATTTGATGGCTCATTTGCGCCCCAAAGGGCGGGGAAACGTAGTGTTCAGGCATTTTAATCCACATCGGTGGACCGGCCCTGTCGCTCCTAGGGTCACTCGAGCTCTGATCCTGAGACATGGTAGGCTAGATTGTCTCGAATCGGTTGAGGACTATCTTTTGCCTCGGTTCATAGACGGAAATCCAATTTCCAAATACGTGACATTTGCGGTTTTATTTGTAGATCCTAGTATGGCGACATAGTGGGATGGGGCGCTCATGCCGCCTATGATTGATACTTATGATTTGAAGTTGTTTTATACACTATGCACTTATAATAGTATCAAACGATTTGTTTTAACCGTATCAAGCATTCTTTGGCTGTTATAAGGGAAAACCCTATCCTCGGCTGCGTTGCATTGTGTGATGGGACCTGGGTCTTATAACAGCTTCATTTTTCTTTATTTAGCATTGCGCTGCTGGTTTTATGCACTGGTATTCTTGGGAGGAAACCCGTTCCGTGTTATACGGCGTGGTCCCTTGATTTACCTAGCTTTAAAAATAAAGATTAATAACTGTTTTAGTTCTCACACCAGTCACATGACTGACCTGGAGTTTATTGTTTTAACCTAAACTCTGGGTGCCCTTATTTTGACACGGGCAGCTAGTAGTTTTGGTTTTGCAGATTTATATTCACAGGATCCTGGTTTACAGCTGGAACGATATCCGGAAAGCTTTGTATCCGTATATCTACTTCTAGTTGTGTATTGTATTATTTTCCGCTGCTATGTATTTAAATGTAATTTAAATCTTTGATATTTCTATGTAATATTCATTTATACCCTGTATATTCTTGTAATCTGGTGCATTGTTGTAATATACAATGAAATGTTCTTCTGTATGCGTTCTGTTTTGTCGTGTTCTCAAACGATAGGGCGTTTCGAACTGCCTGGATCGGTTTAACGACTGGTTCGGACCGAGCGAAATTCCTTCTCGTCACAGTTTGAAATCGAATTTTCAAACTACCGCGCCATTTCAGGCTCGTAATATAAATAAATATAAATTTAACCAATAGTATACGATTTATTTAATTAAAATTTACATTTTAAATATACAGAAATTATGGTTCGTTACATTCTCCCCCACTTAAAATCTTTTCGTCCTCGAAAAGAGAACGAAACGATATCAAGCGCATATCTTTTTCAAATCCATACTTAAAATAATATTTCCAAAACAAGTATAGTTGTAAAATCCATAAATTTTCTAACTCCCGAAATCACGGAAAATTTTGGCAGCATCTCCTTTGTACGGAGAGGTCCGGGAAAAATCCCAATTCATATATAACCCAAATACATCTCATCCAATGATGAGGCATCCCAAAAGTGGGGAAAACAAAATATAAAACCCTCAAAACCATATTCCACAAGTACGTACCTCTTTTAGCGTTATATTGCATTTTTATTTACCTTAGCGTTTAGCATTTTAGCGCAAGCGAGCTTCGAAGCGAAATGCGACTTCTACACCTGCCAAATACTTACATACACATTAGAATTTAACATATATAAAATATATAACAAATGTATACAACATACATATCAAGATTTCATCGTTTCAACTACAAAACCAAATATCCGTAACAGGCCAGCGAACAAATCATTGATTATCATGCATCAAAGTTGGAATTTGACCAAAGCATACTAGGCAAAAGTTGTTGCTCTCATTTTAGGCTTTCCGAAATGTCCGGACTCATCGAATTCGGATAATCGGTTTAAAAGTTATGGCAGTTTTACTGGAGGTGAACGCTTCAGCCCGAAAAATAAAAATGCAGATCTGAGTTGTCCAACCCAGTTTTTTAACCCCTTGGACATCAGAATTTGACTTAGCGTATTAAGGAAAGTTTTAATTTACATTCAGGCCTTTCCGAATTGTATTCGCACATAAAAATCCGACGTTCCTTTAGGGAGTTAGGGTCAAAACAATATAGGTATACGCTTCAGTTTTTAATTTTCTGCACATACAACTACGACTAAAACTTGCATTCCAGCTTAGTAAACATAGGAATTCGACAGGGCTTTATAAACAAAAGTTTTAGCTCGGTTTCTAAGGTTTTCGAAAAGTCCGGAATCGTCAGATTCCGATCATCCCATCAAAAGTTATACCTATTTTATTTCAGCTTATCGACTATTCCAGTTGTTCATAAACATTGACTCATTTCATTTCAAATTCAAACTTTCCGGTTCCAAAGATTTTAGCCAAGTTTAACCATCTAAATGGATTTTCATTTCATTATGTTCGAATATGTTTCACCCTTATTGCTTAAGTATACTCATGTTCATTTCCAACTTATTTATTCGTTCATTAAATCATTTACATTTACTTCATAATCCAAGAATTTGATTTTTTTTTTCATTCAATCGCTTACTTCATCCAACAAAATTTTTATTCGTTTCTTGTTTCATTTTCAAGCATTAGTTCGAGTTCAAACTTGGATTTATTTTAACCTTTACTACAAACTTAATTATATTAAATCCTTAACTTATTTTACATGAATCAATTTACCAAACTCATTTACATCAATTTCCAAATTTCATTACTTATTCTCTTCCTAAGTGCTTTATTCCTAGTTGATCTTTGCCCGGCCACTTGAGTTAACTCTCATCGAGTCAATTTACTTATTTATTCGACTCTCAAGTCTTGGTTCGAATCAAGGATGGTCCATAACTCAAACTTATACTTAGTTCTCTAATCAATTATTATTCGATTCTTAAGTTAACTTGTTTAACTTGATTGTCCTACTCAACTTAAGTTATATTCAATTGACCAAAAGTATTTATATTTCCCCTTTTTCCATTTTCACACCTAGATTTATATTCGATATATGATTCAAATGCGATTTACACCAAATTTGCTCACTCCATTCCGATATATTATCAATTCCATTTCATTTTATATTAAGTTTCATTCCATTAACTCAAATGTTAATTCTCAAATCGATCTTATTCGGCTTCCTGAGCTAAACTTCATTTAGCTCGATTCCGGACTCAAACTAAGTTTAAAGTAACAACATATATACTTATATATTTTATAAACCATACTATATGAAATTCAATTCCGAACTTTAATTTAAGCAAGAAATTTAAATTTTGGGTTTAAATTTAAATTAAACTTCGAATATAGTAAACTAATGCCTTTATAAAATTTATACGATATAAAGTTAAATCCAAAATTTCTGTGGCAAACCCAATTATAATCATTATTGAGTGGTATCTCCCCCACTTAGACTCTTCAGAATAACCATCGATAATGCGTGCACTCATTACCAAGGCTATTTCGAAGATCTGAGCGAGGGATTATACACTCGTTTATAAAGACTTGTGAAAACCCCATCCTTTTTGATAATACTTATAATATGATTTCCATTTCAAACTTGACAAAACTTATTTCAAAAGTATTCCCAGGATCAAGTTTCAAATTCATTTCCATTTAAGTTACAGACATAATTTATAACCAACTAGGCTTACGATATATCATTCTCGAATATTTTTATAAAACCGGCTAGCTTTTCTTATTATATCTATTATTAAATTGACCATAATAGGTAACAACTTAATATTATTACCTACCAACGACCAGTGCTTATACCTTTATAAACCACTAATAGTATATATAATATATACAAAATATAATTGAAAACCATATTATGTCGATCATTCTATTCGACTATTTAGGAATTCCTATCGATTCTATGGCGTCCCATATATCGACCAGAATCCATAAATATTCAACAGAATGAGCCAACACAATATAAAATCATTTTATATCGAAATACAAGTACGCTCTCTCGTATCACTCAAACTCATTCTAGGGCGTTTCTAACCCTATCTCTAATGAATTTATTCCCAACCGAGCCAAGGTTATCGCTAACCATCGCTCTGATACCAACTATAACGACCCATATTTTTGACCGTTCAAATCGACAATAAACCACACATGTCGACCCAAACAAATCGCCAACACAGGCAGTTATTTGATAAAGAAGAAAAGAAAGAAAGAAGAGAAAAACCAATCGCAGAATCTCACAGCGGAAGGACAACATATAGTAAATAAATAGCAATTAAAGCAGTTGAAATGTATACATTGGTTATAACATTCAAATGAATATCAGAGTTACATACATATACAGATGTACATAATAAGCAGCGGAATACCTATATATGATGAATATATATACAAATCTTCGTCTTCGATCTCCCAGGCACAGTCATCTTCAGTAACTGCAATGTCTGCTGACCCGAGCGTATTGCATAAAAAGAAAACACAAAAAACACTCGGATCAGCACTAAATCATCTCATATTAGTCAAATCAAGATACGAAATAACATCAGTGTCATGGATGCAGTAACTCAAGAGATGTTACGGGATTTTTCCATCTTTCAAGGATCCGTTGACTAATACATACATAATATAGTACGCTATTATGATAGTGTCTATCCAGTAAAGTATAAATACTGAAAATAGCGTAAGCGGGATTACCATATTACCCTTACGCCGTTTATAGGCATCAACAGTCTATACAGTACCGTAAATTCACCGTACTGGTGTTATCAGAGGGCACCCCATAGAAGGCAATGCTAAATCAAAATCGTATGGGCTCGATAAGGATATATATGACAAGGCACTCGAGGCAATGCCCAGGGTAGGATTCTACCAATTGCACTCCCGGACCGGTGGTAACGCATAGCAGCCACTACCGCCCACCTCGGAACACACTCCCAAAGTCATAAATGGGCCCAAATCATCATCATCATCATCATAGTCATAGGAATATTATCGAGGAAGTGTGTCCGATCAAAGGTGCTACCTCAGTTAGTCACGGTATAGCTCCTGTTTTAGTCATTTCAATTCTGACCCAAAGGCCAGGGCAATTTCGTCATCGTGCATCTTCTTCGATCCAATAATCGCCTCCAAGTCATCATGCTCATTATGGATACGTCATAACGTTCACAGTTGTCAAAGTGGTATCGACACTGACAGAGAGTATGCCTTATGCCGACTCCGGTCTCTTTAACAACCAACGCTTACATCTTCTCACATCGGTTGGTTCTTTTACATTTCAAAGGTTCGCTTTTCTATCAAAATATCATCTTCTGTTTCGAACCCAATTTATATTCAACGAATAAAAATTTTTCATATCGACATATCAAAATCATACCTAACCGATTATATTCTAAAACTAGAAAAATATCCCATACCATTATATTATAATCATATAATATTTCCAAAACGAAATATTCAAATAGAATATAATTTACCTCAAAGGTTTCCAATTATCACGGATTCTTATCTCAACTCCATTTGAACCAGTGGTTCAAACTCAAGCATTTCCATTCGGAAGAAATTTGAAATTTGAAAAATACTTGTAAGCCAAATGTTTATATAATAATAATAATAATAATAAATTTTTATATAATAAATATATAGATATATATATAGAATATAATAGTTAAGATAAATTTGTAATTTAAATATTATATATATATATATATATACTTAAAATAAGGTTTACTAGAAACTTTTGAAAAATGAATTATAAGGAAATTAGTTAAATACAATAGTATTAAGTAAAGGTAATTAATAGTTTTAAAGCTAGAACAATTATTTAGAATCAATGCATAAATATTTAAAATAAATTTCTCAAATCAAACCTTTCTTCCTTCCAAATTTCAAATATTTGAATTTATCCTCCGGTCTCAACGGAGTCCATTTAATTCCCTATCTCGTTTCAACCTTGTTCAAAACAACTACTTGATTCCAAGAGTTCCGAGATATATATTCCAACTAAGTTAAAAACTCAGGTATCCTTGAGTTCTAAATTCCCTACAATTTGATTTCCATAAGAATTTTTTTCCTTCTAATCCAACTCTTATTTTGGAAAGTTTTCCAATTCATATCCAAACCCCAATTTAGATATTTCTATTTTGGTTTGGGAAAAAAATTCCTTCAATCCTTTTAATCATCATCCCAGTTCAGAATCTTTAAAGAAAGAAAAAAAATCGAGTATCGACACATTCTTTAAATGAAATTCTATCAAATAAACTTCAATTATTAAAATCGTTTAACCAACCGATGTCTGTATATAATTATCTATCCAATGGCCAAGTGATTTAATATTTAATTTCTCGATATTTCAGGGATGGATCTATCATTTCAATCCAAATCAGGGTCACAGAGATTTATCGTTTCACTCTGTGTTCTTAATTCATTTTATCGATAAATCCCGGGTTCATTAGATGCCCGCAACATCAAGGGTACATAGGATTTATCGTCACATGGACACACAACATCATGTACTGAATGGAAGAATAATTCAAGCGGTATAAACTCAGAAATCAAATAAACCGAGGCATCCATCACAACATTCATTCGAACAGTAAATCGAATCATATACGAATTGACAGGTGTCGGAGTTTCTAATTAGAAATTCAAACTAAATGTAAATAACCAATTATCGATTTTTATTGCATGTAACACACTGGCATGTCAAATTCAAGCAATCATTCATCAAATCAAACACAACCATGCAATCAATTATTCATACTTTAATTTGATAAATATGGGATAAATTTAGTATTGCGTGAGCGAAGAAACACTCACCTTTGGTTTCAATTTGAATCGAACGTCCAGAAAAGGCCCAAAATTCGATAGTCTCCAATTGCAGTGAAATTAGTGTCAAAACGTCCGCAATTCCGCCACGATCCCAACGCAACAAACGGCATCCAAATCCGTGTCCGTATGAAAAAGATATGAGTGATTTTCCATTTGAATTTAAAATATATAAAATTATAAAAAATTAAATCCCACCCAATCATTAGCCGACACCTCAGCACCTCTCCTTGGACCGTTCCCGCTCGCGTTGACCTCCTGCCGTGAACAGTAACAGGTGCACGAGAACCCAATTCGAAGGTCATCTTTGACCGGAGATTGCCACCTACTTCGGCCGCCATCTGACCCGAAACCACCTCCAAGCCGAAGCTCCCTCCACGCCGCACGCACCAGCACCGGACCCACCACCTCTGGTGGTCCGCTTCGCCGCCGCCAGTCCAATAATCGCCACCCATTTCCGCGCCCTAAAACAGAAATTCCCGATGATTTACATGTTTATAAATCGAACGACCACCACCCATGAACTCCCCTCGTCAATCTCCACAATACCCAAAAGTTCGATTTCGCGATTAGAGCCAAAATCAAAAATACCTAAATTAAGGCTAGGGTTTTCGAAAATCAGAGAGTTTGACCGCGATTTCTGGTCAATCCGCTCAATGCATGTCAAAAAAATTGTAGATATGAGCTCTACTCGTTGAGAGCTTCGATTTGATATATAATATGATAGGGTTTGGAGAAATTTGAAATTCAAGCTTGTATTTTTATTTTCTAGGGTTTTCAAATTTAATTTCAGCCATGGAAATGGTTTGGATGGAACAAAGTGGAAATGAGCTGATGTGTGTTAAGTGGGCTTGATATATATAAATATAAGGTCAAACTGATTAACACACACACCGTTACCGTATATCAATTCGAACGTACATTTCACATTACTGGGCCCACATACTGACCCCGAAAAATCCAGAAAATTATTTTTGTTTATGATTTGACGATACGATTCAAATGAAACTAACTTCGTCGGATTCTGAGGCCGTTTGAAAAATGGCCTTTTTCGGGTCGATCCAATTTAACTGTCAACTGGTAAAACGCGTTTTCTCTTACCACGCTTTCATATTAATTCGAAAAATTCTAAAAATTGAAACCTAGTAATAATTCGATGTTTCGGTTCTGATGGCGCCAGTTTCGTCGAATTCCGAGACAGTTGCCAAAACAGTTAAATTTCACAGTTAATTAAATAAATAAAATATTCGAAAATTCATTTAACTGATTTAATTCAATTTAAATACTTATAAAATCCCAATTAAACAAATTTATAACTTAAATAACATTTATAAATTAATTTCACATATTTTATATTCCCATATATAATTATTTAAAATTTAACAAATCCGGAATTCAAATTTAAATTTCAATTGCTTATAGTTTCTTTATATAAATTCCATAGCGACCTTTTGAAATTTTGATTTACTCATAACTTGCAATTTATCCGGCGAAATTTCAATTTCTTACATTCTCTAGAAAGATATGATTAATTCGATTACAACGTTTCCAGTTTTGTTCAATTCTGATTTAAAATGAATTTTATATATTTTTCCAAAGTTTGAAATCGAATTTTCAAACTACCGCGCCATTTCAGGCTCGTAATATAAATAAATATAAATTTAACCAATAGTATACGATTTATTTAATTAAAATTTACATTTTAAATATACAGAAATTATGGTTCGTTACAGCGGTATCCTGCCTCGAAGCAGGATGGGTATTACTATGTTGACTAACGTCTGTGGATGCAGGAAAACAGGTTGGAGGAATCCAACTGGATTCCTCAAAAATATATTATCTGTTTGTTGTTTGTTTGATTTCATATAAATTCATATATGATGTGTTAAAAATCAAATGATTGAAAATTGGCTGATTTGATTGTTTAAAATATCCCTGGGCATGAATATTGATTTATTAAAATATCGGAAAGGGTATTTGATATTTAAAAAGTGAATTCTATTTTTATAAATAGAATTTGAATTTTAAATAAGACTATAGAAAATATTTAACTTGTTCGAAGGTATATAAAACAAGTAATTGAATTTATAAACTTTGTTTATAAATGAAAAGATAGGATTTGAATCGAATTTATAAAGTTGTTTATAAATGAAAATATGGGATTTGAATCGAATTTATAAAGTTGTTTATAAATGAAAATATGGGGTTTGAATTGAATTTATAAACGTTGTTTATAAATGGAAAGGTGGGATTTGAATTGAAGTTATAAACGTTGTTTATAAATAATGCAGAGAATTCAAATGGACTTTAAACTATAGAATTTGAATATAGAATTCAAATGGACTTTAAACTATAGAATTTGAATATAGAATTCAAATGGACTTTAAACTATAGAATTTGAATATAGAATTCAAATGGACTTTAAACTATAGAATTTGAATATAGAATTCAAATGGACTTTAAACTATAGAATTTGAAAATAGAATTCAAATGAAGTTTAAATAAAGAGAATTCAAATAGAATTGAATTGGAATTTGAATAGAGAAGTCGATAAGGGAACGAGAGTATTAGTATAATTAGAATGTGTAATATGCAAGTTAAAAATATATTTGAACATGTCATGTTCAAATATGACGGTGAAATAGACTGAGAAGTTAATTAACAGATTTAATTAACAAATTGAGCTAAAACGATTGGTGTAGTTAAAATAGATTGGACAGGCATAAATATACAGGAGACAGGTATGGCATAAAGTATAGAAGTGAAATAAATAGAATGCCCGACAAAAAGGTACGTATTTAATTTCCATATGAGATTTTGTGCGCCGTATCGGCTAGCCGCTTGGCTTTTTCTTTTTCTTTTTGAGATGAGAAGGACCGGGAAAGCTATTTGAAATTTCCCGATGCTCCTGGTACAAAGGAGGTTAGGGCGAATTTTTCCGGGAATTTAAGGAGATAGAATATTTTTGAGATAATTTGATAGTTAGAAATTAACATATCAAAATATGTAGAAGTCAATAAGGAAACGAACTTAGAAATAGAATAGTATAATTTAAAAGGGAAGTATAAGAATAAAATCTCGTAGGAATAGAAAGAGAAAGTGTATATGTGTTTAAAGGTGAATAATCAGTTGTATGGTATTGATTATTCGAGTAAGTAGTCTTGTCTGTTTTGAAGTTAAATGTTATTCAGTCAAGGTCTGAGAGGTAATTATACCCCAACTTGGTTGATTTCACGATATACCGATAAGTAGCAAGATTCAGGCTCGAAGATCAATGTGGAATAAGAATTAGTTAAATACTGTATTTGGGTTGTCGTAACGATGTTTTACACAACATCTATTTTAACCCAAATATGTGCAAAGCTTGGAAATAGAATAATGAACGTTTCTTAAGTATAGAAATAAACGAGTCGGAAAAGAGATAAGTAATTGGAGTATTTTCCAATTATAAATAAAAGATATTTTCTAAAGTTTAGAAAATAAAAGAAGGCGATATATGGAAATGTTTTTCCAAATAACGTAAAAGGCCAACATGGTTATTGAAAATATTTGGTTAGCAAATATTGATAAAGAAATAGAGAAGTGATTTAATTAATGAAATATTAATTAAAGGTTCACTGATTGTTGGATGTTTGGATGAACACTTGTTTTATTCGATAGTTAAATCATCGACTATCGAAACACTTGTTTTTATTCGATAGTTAAATCACAGACTATCGAAGTTTTGACCATCGTTGTAATAACCCGGAAAATACGAGCCAATTTAAAATTTTTAAATTGATTATTTCAAAGCAATTTGAACCATTGAAATAGAATATTTCAATAAATTAGTGAATTAGAAATAGTAAGTCAGTTTGAAAATTTGAATTCGAACTTTGACCGACTATGCAGGGTGGAAAATTGATATTTTGCAAACGGCCTCGGAATTCGACGAAACCACTTTTGTCGGGTCCGGGATGTCAAACTATTGCTAGGTTTCAAATTTCATAATTTTTTGAATCAATATGTGAGCGTGGCAAAAGAAAACGCGTTTGACCAGTTTCTGTTGTATTTAATCGACTGGAAATTGGCCATTTTTCAAACGGTCTCAGAATTCGACGAAACTAGTTTTGTTAGGACCGTATCGTCAATACGAAACTAGAAAATATTTTTCTGGAATTTTTCTAGTTAGTGTGTGACCCCGGTAATTTGAAATGTACGTTTAAAATTCAATATAAGGATTTAAATGTAAATTCAACGGAAACTGATTGTAACGATCAAACCAGCTTACGATACATATCCCATTGTGTTCGGAATGGGGGTAAAACGCTATGGACGACAGGCGGTGGGCCTCGTTTCGAGGTCGTATGTAAAAGTCACCCCTTGTGCAAAATTAAATAATTAAATAATAATAAAAAAATATACTCCCTCCTTTTCTTCTTCATTGCCCCCCCCCCTCCCGATTCATTATTCAGAAAGAGAAAAAAAAAAGGAAAACCTAATTCAAATCGCGCCGCCCCCCTGACCTCGAAGCCGCCGACGAACAAATCGCCCCCCCCCCCACCGCACGACCTCCTCCTTCCAGCGAAGACCCCGAAGACCCCGCCTTCACCGACGAACATCACCGCGACACCTCCGAACGCCACCCTCGAAGCCTGCCGACGCCCTCGTCTTCCCTTCTCCCCTTCGCAAGATCGGTGAGTGATTTAGTTATTTTATATTTATTTTTATTTTTGTTTTATAAATACTGATTTATAAAACCGTTTTAAAAACTAATTACTGATTTTTTTTTTGTTTTATAAAAACTGATTTATAAAACCGATTTAAAAACTAATTTCTGAATTTTTAAAGAAAATAAAAACTGAATTTTTTAAAAAGATTTAAAAACAGAATTTTTAAAGAAAATAAAAACTGAATTTTTTTTTTAAGAATGTAAAAACTGATTTGTTTAAGATTTAAAAACTGTTTCTTTTTTTTTTAGAATGTAAAAACAGAATTTTTGAAAAGAATTTTAAAAACTGATTTTTAAAGAAAACAAAAATTGATTTTATTTTAAGGTTTAAAATAGGAAAAAAGGTTTAAACTTTGAAATAGAAAAAGGTTTAAACTTTGAAATAGAAAAAGGTTTAATCTTTTAGTAGAAAAAGATTTGAACTTGCAAAAATAAAGATCATATTTTTAAAAAGAGAAAAGACGGAATTTTTGTTAAGTAGAAGAAGTAAGATATGATTCTTATATTTTTAAAGTAATAAAAATATAATTTTTACATCATAAGAATATTAAAAATATAATCTTTGTTTTTAGAATATGATCTTTATATAATGAATAACATAGTAAAAATTCGATTTTTACCTATGTAGAGAATACGGGCAACGAAAGCGACAAGAAGAAGAAATAGACGAAGATTTCTAGAAAAGGAAGAGTCGTGTTATTGGATAGCTATTGGTGAGAAATTCTCACTCTTCAATTTCTTTTTATATATATATATATGTGTGGAAATAAAAGTGAATTGCTATATATAAATATTTATATATATATATATATATATATATACGCCCCCTCGTCCACAAACCATGGACGATATTTATTGGTTGAAATTGTTGTGAAAATTGGTCGACGGCAAATTGTTGTTTGGGATTGTTTGTGGTTGAAATTGAATTGGTTGTGGTTGAAAAATACCCGTTTGTGATTGGAAAATATTTGGTTGAAACCACATAGGATTAGTTTGTGGAAATGAAATAAATATAAACATGCCGCCTGCGTGCGAATTAGATGCATGATCCCCATTGTCAAAAATCGCGAGGTTTTAAGGTAGAGCGAGGAGCCGTACTAGGGACGGTGCCGGTTTAACTACCCTGCCGTTATGCTGCCGAAATTTTGAATAATCTTTGTGTGTTAGAATTATTTTCATATGTTGAAATTATTTGCATGCATAGAAATTAAAGCCATATATTGAAACTATATCCGTGTGTGGAAATGTTCATGTGTTGAAAAGTGTTGTGTGAAAATAAAATTCATTTGTGAATGAATGAAGTGTATAAACAATAAAAATCACATTTTTATATATATATGAAGTATGAAAAATATTCGCCTTATATAAATAATTTCAATCATAAAAATCCCATCTTTCTAATATGAACAACATAAATAAATTGTCCATGTGTGGAAATACTCATTTGTTGAGAAATGTGTGTAGTGGAAAGGTGCATGTGTTGAATAAAAAGATTGAAAGATAAAAATTACATTTTTATTGAAACTATGAAGTGTTGAAACCATACATTGGTTGAATAAATATTTTAAATGATAAAAATATCATTTTTATCATATGTGTGATATGCTAAAGATATGCAGACGTTGAAACAAATATTTGTGATAGAAATATTATTTTTAACATGCATAGGAACTAAATAAAATAGTCATGTGTTGAAATCTACTTTAGTTCGCCAAAATTATCATCTTTGAAATGTGAAGTGTTAAAAATAGCCACTGGTTCGAATAAACGTGCATGAGTTGAAATATACATTAACTAGCTAATGATATGATTTTAGCCTATGCATGCGATATTAGAATGAGTGGTGTTTTTAGACCAAAGCAAATCAAATATGAAGTTGAATAGAAAATGATAAATGTTAGAAATTGTATATATGTGCATGCATATCTATTGAACAGGTTAAAGCAAAAAGGGGCTAGAGAAGAGGAATAAAATTTTGTGCCCGACAAATAGGTACACATTTACTGTTTTGTTTGGGTGATGATTTTATGAGCCTATTGGCTAGCCGCTTGGCTTTTTCTTTTTCTTTTTGAGATTAGAAGGACCGGGAACGCTATTTGCGATTTCCCGATGCCCCCGGTACAGGGGAGGTTATGGCGAAATTTTCCAAAATTTTAGGGTGTTAGAAAAATATTTGAAGTGAAAACGATATAGAAATGATTGAATGAACTATATTTATATAAATATATAAATATAAATATAATTAAAATGAAACGTGGCCGTGCAGTTCATATTTTGAAACCGTGATTTCAAACGACTAGTGCGGAAGATCCGACCATTGGATTTTCCTGAAACCTCAACCGTTGGGTTCGCCTTGGAAATATCTTTCCAACGGCACCAACTTTGTGAAGATCCGACGGTTGGATTGTCTGGAATGTTTAATTCAAAATTAGTGAAAAACAGCGCCAGAAACGATTATATTTATATATATATAAATATAATTAAATTAAATCGAATAACGACGCTGCAGTTCGTAAATTGAAATCATAACTTCAAATGGTTAGTGTGGAAGATCCGACCGTCGGATTTTCCCAAAACTGGAACCGTTGGGTTCGTTTTGAAAAGACCTTCCTAATGATGTAAAATTTGTGAAGATCCAACGGTTAGATTTTCCTATATGTGTAAAACAAAATTAGTGGAAAGCAGCGCCAGTGCGTCGACATGACCTGAAACATCGTTTAATTAAATATGGCCGTTTTAAATTAAATAAAAATGGCGATATATCGTTATTAAGTGCTATAGACGATATAGAGTGAAAATAAACCAATTTTGTTGTGTTTGCTTGATATGTGATGGTTGAATGTATTTGACGTGAAAATTATAACTAAACAACTGAAGTGTGAATGTTGAATAGTTCAACCCTGTGATTAATTGGTTTGAAAATCTAAATATACGTGGGTTATTTGAAAAGGCCGAGTTTATCTCATTTCAAATAATCGATCGACGTTGAGAAGTCGAAGAGTCGAAGATGACTGAAGACCGACGATCTCCACGTTGGATGGATGGGCGCTACTGATGCTCGTGATTGGAGTAGCTACCATGAAGGAATTGAAGTAGTAGCCGTCCAAACATAGTGTTGATTGTACGGATATGCGAGGAATTGGTGCCTCCGGTTTCGTTCAGACCCAGAACGGACTTGTAAATGGACTGTGTGTCTGACATTGGATTTTGTTCTGTGTTGATTGATCTCTGTTAAATATATATCTGTTTGGCGGCGGAGAATTTATTCTCTTGCTTAACGCCCTTCTCTGAGACGTACGAGCTTAGAGGTTATGTATTGACATAAATCAGTCGCATGGAGTGGATTGCCTGTGTGGCACGCCTAAGTGGCATATGATCAAGGCTTCTGTTGCAAAGCAAAGTCTTGTGGTTGATGATCAAAGCATGGTCTGTGTGACTAGCTTTGTGTATAACGTGAATTCGCGAGCCTCACACCTCGGTATGAGTCAAAAACGGGAGAGTGACTGCAGGGAGAGCACGACGTTTCTTTCTAGCTAAGGTGGTGTCAGTGACCTACCAGCCCTGACATTATATATATTTTTCACCTGTGTGGTTGTTGGAATGCGAGGCGCCTCGATATAGGTCTGTAAGGACCGGGAAACGTGTGTTCAGGAATAATTAATCCTCAAAAGTAAGAGAGGACCGGCCCTGAAGATCCAAGGATCATAGTGGGGTCCTGGGACATTTGCTAGAGTGTCTCGAATCGGAGAGGAGCTTGCCCCTTGCCTCGACTCATGAAGGAATCCAATTTCCAATACGATATGTGCGGTTGTGATTGTATTACTAGTACGGCGACATAGTAGATTGTAGCTATGCCGCCTAGGATTGATATTTATGATTGAAATCGCTTTTGAAACATATATACACTAGTAATAATATCAAACACCTTTGTTTATTCGTATGAAGCATCTTTGGCCATTATAAGGTAAAAACTCTATCCTCCGGCTTGCGTTGCATTGTGTGATGGGACCTGAGTCTTATAATGGCTTCATTTTAGAAAAAGCATTGCGTTGATTTAATCATTTACTTTACTTCATGCACGAGCACTCATTGGAGTAAACCCGTTCCGCGAAAGTGGCGGTGTCCTTTGATTTGCCTTATTATTGTTGTTAATAAATTGAATAGATTTCTCATACCAGTCTCATGACTGACTCGTAGTTTGTTTCACCTTGCAAACTCGGGTGCCCTTATTTTCACATGGGCAGCCTAGTTACAGGTTTCTGATGCACCTTTTGGCTCATGGCGAGGCTTGAGTACACCGTGCTGACTTGGATTTTCTCCGCCATTATTGTATCTATATTATGATTCCGCCACTGGCGATGTAGACTGATATTCCTTTTGTGTACTCTTTATGTATGATTCCGCCTCAGGCGATGGTGACTGATTATGTATCATTATGCACTAAGTTGTATCATGTACTGTGCTTCTCTGATGTGATGTTATCTATATGATTCCGCTGTCATATGTGTGTAAATTATTCTAATTTCTGTTTATGCTATTATCTTTGATCTGCTAATGATGATTAATGTGTTATATTCCAATGATTATCCTTAACACCGTGTCACGGGGTTTTGGGATCGTCACAATCGTTGTCAATATGGAGAGACCGGTTGGATTATTATCCGAAGAACCACTCCATATCGGCAGTAGCATGCGAATCAGATTATATAAAGATAATCGAAGACGGAGTAGAGTGCAAGGACTTTTTCTATTAATAGAAATAGTGCCTTCAGTTCATCCTGTTCCTGGGTGATTCGTATGGATGGATGTCTGACAGAGTACTTCCAGAAAGGTCACGTACATTGATTTCTTCAACCGTACCAAGAGTGGAAGCGGAGAAGGAAACTTCTTTTAACTGACACGTAATGTATTGTTGTCGACGTCAATTAGTGATTTTCGATGGATCTGACGATGTGACATTCGAAGTGAATCTGGTGTGATGATAAAGCGTAGCTTCTAGCCTCAACATTCGGTAAATGACAGAAATCGGGCAAGCAGCATGGTTATGTAGGTCGCACCTATTAGGGTGTATAATCACCTGATCTAGAGTTTCATTTACTTCTAAAAATATATTGTCGATGTTGTCCCATTCGGGAAACGGTTGCTGATCCTAACCGTTGGTGATATACATTCGATACACTCAAGCGAAATGAGTGGTTGGTCATGTGTGGCTAAGTTGCAAGATGTTCTTGTTGAACTCGGTGTATTCTCCTCTAGAGATATACCAACGGAAGGTGGTTCCATACCTTGTCATAGTTGGAAATCCATTACCCAATACGTGCTTGCGGTTTTGATTGTATATATATGTGGGACGTGAGATGCAAACGTTCCACTAGATTGTTATTTACTTGATTTAGACATTATTATAATATCAAAAGAGTTTTGATATAAAGATAAGTCAAGTGTTTGGATTCTCATAAGGGAAAAACCCGTTCCGTGATATACGGCGTGGTCTTATGAGATATCATTTAGTTTTCTGAAACTGTTTTTAACTGTTTACTCATACCAGTCCATTGACTGACCCGGAGTTTATTTTGTTTTGTTCTACCTAAACTCTTGGGTGCCTAAATTTGTACGGGCAGTCAAGTAGTTCAGGATTTTACAGATCTATCTAAAGGAGCTTGGAGCAGGAGGCTTCAGCGTTATCTAGTTATAGTGTTGTTCCGTTGTGTTGTAAGTGCTGTACTTTGATAATGATGTATATTCAAATACATATGTATATTTTCAAAGTTATGTTACATATATTATATGTTATTCATTCCGCTGTGAGATTCGTGTTACTCTGATGTTGTGTTCTTCTTCTTCTATTCTATTTTTCTATCTTATCTTTCCTCACCCTCTAATTTCTTTCACTAATTACCAGGATTTTTCGATGTTTTGGTTATCGACATCGAGCTTATGTCGATAACCAAAGTCGCCAAAAATCCGGGTCATTACAGTTGGTATCAGAGCTTAGGTTGAGCGAATACCTAGGCTTGTTGGAATGTGCTCATTAGAGATAGGATCAGTAGTATCCTAGAATGAGTTAAGTGTATATATATACGAGAGAGCGTATTTGTTATTTGATATAAAAACTGTTTTATATTGTGTTGACTAGTCTGTTGAGTGGATTATAAATTTTGGTCGAATCATGGGACGCCACGATGTCGATAGGAGTTTATAAACACTTGAACAGAAGATTGGACACGATATTGTTTTCAAATAGTTAAGTTGATTATTAGGATTATAATCAAATTAGATTATAAAACAGAAATAGATGTATAACCAATGGAATTTGTATATGAAATCGAATATACAAATGAGATAAATTGAAATTGAATTCCAACCAGAATTCAGAATTTAAAATCCTGGGAGTTTGGAAAATATTTTTCTAAATGGAGTTTGAAAGAAATATAGTACTGAACTCATTCAGTAGCTGGGAAATAATTCTGATGATGGTCGCAACATCATCAGTGTTCATTTTCGAGTTTCTAAGTGACGAATTGCTGCCTTAGAAAATTTTTGATGGAAATTTGTTTGAAAGAAACAAGTTGGTTGAAAATTCAAATGTTTTGAATTTGGGATATATATGAATATATGTATATGTTTATATTACTTCAGAGGAATTTTGAAATGTAAAATGGGAATATAGATTTCAAATAGAAGTAAAATAAAGGAATTTGAATATATATATATATATATATATATAATTCAAATAGAAGTGAAATATAATTTGAATTCAAAGGAATTCAAATGAGTTTGAATAAAGAAAATTCAAGTAGAAATTGTATAAGAAAATTTGAAATGGAATTTGAATTCAAAGGAATTCAAATGGATTTGAATAAAGAAAAGTCAAATAGAGATTTGAATATTAGAATTCAAATGGAATTTGGTTAAATAGAATTTCAAAGAGAATATAAAGTTTGAAATAGAATTTTAAAAGGAGTTTAAAAAGAATTTGAATTCAAAGTGAAATTTAACAGAATTTGAATCCAAAGGAGTTAAAATAGAATTTAAATTCAAAGGATTTCAAATAGAAATTGAACAAAGGAATTTAAATAGAAATTGAAGATAAGAAATTCAAATGGAATTTGAAGATAAGGAATTCAAATGAATTTGAATAGAAGGAAATTCAAATAGAAATTGAAGAAAAGGAAATAATATAGAGTTTGAATAAAGAAATTCAAATGGAATTTGAATATTTTAAATTAAGATATATGATTTGAATATTAGAAGTGAAATAGATTGGGAATATTATGTTGGAAGGGAAAAATGGATTTGATAAATATATCAGAATGGAGTTGAGTTTATTATAAACAAAGTTAAAATGTTTATATTTATAAATATAATTAAAACGAGCTCGTCGTAGCGCGACAGTTCGTAAATTGGCAATTCGAACTTCAAATTATTATACAGAACTCAATTGAAGTCGGAATTCTTTGAAACAAGAATCGTCGGGACCAGTTGAATAATAGTTTTCTAATGAAAGAGAAAAATCTGGATTTCGTCGTATAGATTTTGAGTTACGTCAAAATCAAATTTTTAGAAAAGCAGCGCCAGAACCATTATAAAACCAAGACGGTTTAATTAAATAAATAAAAGGATTTTTAGGAAATAAAATCCGAATTGGCACTAAAAAAAATCCAGACTGGAGAAATAAAATAAATATGAACTCCAGTGAAGTAAGTGAAATGATTTTTAAGACAAAAATCATATTTTAAATGGTTAAATAGAATTAACTAAATTGGAAAATAATTAGTTAAAGGAAATTTGAATCGAAATTGGGTTTTTGGATAAGTAAAAGAGATTGAGAATTTATATTCGAAATCGAATATATAACTCGAGTTGAAGATATAATTAGATTAGTTTATAAGTAAGTTGACATATATTTGAACAAGTTATATTCAAATAAAAGGATGAAATAGGCAAAACAGTTAATTAGCAACTAGTTAATGGGAATTTGAATGATTGAAATTAAATTTAACTTAAGTAAGTTAAATGGATCGAAACGAATAAATTGAGTAAAATCAATGTGAATGAAATACGAATTTGGTGTGAATAAAGGAAAACCCAAAAGAGTTAAAAAGAAAATATATTTGTAAAACGAATATAAGAGGAAATATATTTGTAACACAAATACAAAGGATGTTATGCGCAAACAAATAGAAGGAGAAATATTTGTAAAAACATTTACAAATAGAATTTAAAAGGGGAATATTTGTAAAACATTTACAAATAGAGTAAATGGAAATATTTATTTGTTAAATAAATAGAATGTTATAGATGAGATATTTATTTGTTAAATAAATAGAATTTAATCAAAGGAATATTTAGAAGATGAATAGAAAATGGAAATCTGTTTCTTTCGGATAAATAGAAAAGATTAATTTATAAATAACAGTTTATAAATTAAATTAAATATTTATCATTTGATAAATGGAATATATAAGTCTGAACTTATATAGAGACGAGATATCGGTTTTTAACACCGATAGTTTTAAATAGAAGGGGTACACAACACTTGTATAAGTGAAGTAACGTTATTAAAGAGAACATTTATAAAGTGAAGAACCGTTACTAAAAGTAAATCTTTATAAATGAAGAAACGTTATCCAATAGGAGTTATTCGAACAGGAGAAGTCGATTAGAGTTAGAAATAATCGATTAGAGTTAGAAAAAATCGATTAGAGTAAGAATTAACCAGTTAGAGTTAATCAGTTAGGGTTAATCCGTAGAGTTAATTGAATATTAGTTATTCAATTAGGATTTATCGAATATTTGTTATTCAAGTTAAGAGTTAACCAGATAGAGTTAACTGAACATAGTTAATCGAATTAAGATTTAATTGAATGTTAGTTATTCAATTAAAGTTGATCGAATATAGTTATTGATATAGAGTTAGTCAAATATAGTTACTCAGGATAAGTTGCCATTTCGTATGACTGCTAGCGTAATTCGCAGGGCTGCAGACAGCCTAGGGCGGTCGGATGTTTCCTGAGGGAATCAGGCGTAACCATTGTGATCGCTGCGATCTAGAGTCAAGCGAAAGGAGTTAATCGAATATAGTTTATTCGAATAAAGTTAAAAGAGTTATCGAATATAGCTTATTCAGAAGGAGTTAAGTGAAAAGAGCAAATCAGATAGAATTAATTGATAAGAGTAAATTGAATAGAGTAAATCGAATATAGTTTATTCGAAGAAAGGTTTTCGAATCTAGTTATTCGAAAGAGAGATTATTGAATATAGTTATTCGAAGGGAGGAGTTATCGAATAAGGATTTATTCGAAAGAGAGTTACGTAAGGAAGTTTGAAATGTTGAGTATCAACATAAATAAGTTTTGAAAAAAATAAAATGGGTTTGTAGCACTTTTCTCTATCTTAGCAATTTCGAGGACGAAATTATTTTAAGTGGGGAAGATTGTAATGACCCGGATTCTTATGGGGTAATTTTGAATATTTAATATTTAATTTAAATATTGGTTTGGTAATATAAGTGAATTTTTATATTTATGTTATCGATTTAAATATCGATTTCGATTTAATATCGTATATATTAAATTATCAAAATAAGGAATCATCGAATAACTGAATTCGAAGTGAAAACTGATTTGAAATCAGTTCAGATAATCAATACATAATCCTGTTTGAATTAGAATAATAATATTTAATAATTATCGGAGAATTTAAATATTTTGAAATTTAAATTATATCAATTTAAATTTATATCTTTCACAGATGATCGAATTAGACTTCGTAACCTATCTCAGTGTGTCCGGAATAGTGGTATTACCCTAGGAAGGACAGTTGTTGGGTTCAGTAAGGAGATCAGAATCAACGTGATAATTTAATCAGAGGACACCGGATCAACTAATTAAATAAATTATGGTAAAGAAAATTCTTGTGTTGTGTGGATCGAAACAAGGCAGCAAGGGCAAATATTGGCCGCACAAATATAGCCTTGTTGTCCACACCTTCCTCCTTAAAAATCAAAAATGGCCTTGCTGTTAAATTAAAAACTGCTACCCTCTCCTTTGAAATCAAATACAAATTCATTTAAAAAGGGCCGTTCTACCCAAATCAATTGCCTCGTTCATTTCTGAAAGAGCTCGAGAAAACTTCAAAACAAAAAAAAGGAAAAAAAAAGGAAATCGAATACTAAAATCAATTTGCGATCTGAAATGAAACGCGAGCTTAGCTCGACATTAAAAACGAAGTGTGGATCAAGGGAAGTCGCGGTTTCGAGAGTTACTGGAGTTCGAATTTGTTAAACTAGAGGAGTGGTTCGAACTGGAAGCGAATAAGTGGGGGTCGACGCTGTCTTTGTCGCGACTGTGTAATGGGGTTTCAAAAGTTGAAGTCGACGTCGATGTAAGTGAGCCATCCTTGGTTCGAAGTCGTCATTTTGGGAGAGAGGCACATGCGAGATTCCTGCAGTAATATCCGATGTGGAGGAAGTAATTCGAGATTTCGTTTCACTGGAAGTTGGGTGATTTGTTTTGACAGTACAAGGGAAGTGAAATCGAGTTCGATGGGGTTGTTGAGCGTAGGGTCAGAGTATCAATTGGGTTTGAATGGAGGAGTATGGTAGGGTATGGGAGTTTTATTCTTAGTGAGGAAAGATGACAACAATGTGCTTGATGAAATGCCGAAGAGGAGTATTAAGGTAATTTCATTATTGATTACCATATATATAAAAAAGGGGTTAAGTAATTAAAAGTGTTAATTATTTATCAAGTAAACATTGAATTGTTGAAAGACTTTAAGGAAAGGAAAAAAAAGTAGGAATTAAGTTAAATTAATTTTAACTAGTTTAGAAATGTCCTTTGATTAAATTTGATTAGTTTAAATTTATTTAGTTAATTGTTAGTCTAGGATTTGGAAACAATAAAAAGGAAATTCGAGTTAGTTTATTTTTATATAAATTTAAATTTGATTTTTGAAATATTTAAATTTAAAAGCATAAGCTGTGCAAAACCAGGAAGTAAGAAACATAAGAAAAGTATATAGGAAGGTTATTTATTTGATTAAATAGTTAATTTAAATAAATAAATGTTTAATCGGTAATTTAAATAAAATTATCGTAGGTGCGAATTCATTTGAAAGGATTCATAGTCGATGATTCAGAATTAAACCAGGATATTCAGCAATGGAAAATTTCGGTGAGTAAATCTCACTCACCTGTTTGTTTAGAATTATTTTTACATCGTTAAAAATAATTGTTGTTGCTTGTTTGAATGTTGTTTAGTCTGATTGTTTTAAAATATATATTAGTTATTTAGGGCTATTATATATATATTGGGTTGATGATTGGTTGGATTCCCGCAGTTTCATTAGCGGATGCCCGCGGTACCATAGCGGACGATTACCCTATACGCCCCACGCTATGATTAGTGGATGACCTTCATACCGCGATATCCTGCCTCGAAGCAGGATGGGTATTACTATGTTGACTAACGTCTGTGGATGCAGGAAAACAGGTTGGAGGAATCCAACTGGATTCCTCAAAAATATATTATCTGTTTGTTGTTTGTTTGATTTGATATATATTCATATATGATGTGTTAAAAATCAAATGATTGAAAATTTGCTGATTTGATTGTTTAAAATATCCCTGGGCTTGAATATTGATTTATAAAAATATCGAAAAGGGTATTTGATATTTAAAAAGTGAATTCTATTTTTATAAATAGAATTTGAATTTTAAATAAGACTATAGAAAATATTTAACTTGTTCGAAGGTATATAAAACAAGTAATTGAATTTATAAACTTTGTTTATAAATGAAAAGATGGGATTTGAATCGAATTTATAAAGTTGTTTATAAATGAAAATATGGGATTTGAATCGAATTTATAAAGTTGTTTATAAATGAAAATATGGGGTTGGAATTGAATTTATAAACGTTGTTTATAAATGGAAAGGTGGGATTTGAATTGAAGTTATAAACGTTGTTTATTAATAATGCAGAGAATTCAAATGGACTTTAAACTATAGAATTTGAATATAGAATTCAAATGGACTTTAAACTATAAAATTTGAAAATAGAATTCAAATGAAGTTTAAATAAAGAGAATTCAAATAGAATTGAATTGGAATTTGAATAGAGAAGTCGATAAGGGAACGAGAGTATTAGTATAATTAGAATGTGTAATATGCAAGTTAAAAATATATTTAAACATGTCATGTTCAAATATGACGGTGAAATAGACTGAGAAGTTAATTAACAGATTTAATTAACAAATTGAGCTAAAACGATTGGTATAGTTAAAATAGATTGGACAGGCATAAATATACAGGAGACAGGTATGGCATAAAGTATAGAAGTGAAATAAATAGAATGCCCGACAAAAAGGTACGTATTTAATTTCCATATGAGATTTTATGCGCCGTATCGGCTAGCCGCTTGGCTTTTTCTTTTTCTTTTTGAGATGAGAAGGACCGGGAAAGCTATTTGAAATTTCCCGATGCTCCCGGTACAAAGGAGGTTATGGCGAATTTTTCCGGGAATTTAAGGAGATAGAATATTTTTGAGATAATTTGATAGTTAGAAATTAACATATCAAAATATATAGAAGTCGATAAGGAAACGAACTTAGAAATAGAATAGTATAATTTAAAAGGGAAGTATAAGAATAAAATCTCGTAGGAATAGAAAGAGAAAGTGTATATGTGTTTAAAGGTGAATAATCAGTTGTATGGTATTGATTATTCGAGTAAGTAGTCTTGTCTGTTTTGACGTTAAATGTTATTCAGTCAAGGTCTGAGAGGTAATTATACCCCAACTTGGTTGATTTCACGATATACCGATAAGTAGCAAGATTCAGGCTCGAAGATCAATGTGGAATAAGAATTAGTTAAATACTGTATTTGGGTTGTCGTAACGATGTTTTACACAACATCTGTTTTTACCCAAATATGTGCAAAGCTTGGAAATAGAATAATGAACGTTTCCTAAGTATAGAAATAAACGAGTCGGAAAAGAGATAAGTAATTGGAGTATTTTCCAATTATAAATAAAAGATATTTTCTAAAGTTTAGAAAATAAAAGAAGGCGATATATGGAAATGTTTTTCCAAATAACGTAAAAGGCCAACATGGTTATTGAAAATATTTGGTTAGCAAATATTGATAAAGAAATAGAGAAGTGATTTAATTAATGAAATATTAATTAAATGTTCACTGATTGTTGGATGTTTGGATGAACACTTGTTTTATTCGATAGTTAAATCATCGACTATCGAAACACTTGTTTTTATTCGATAGTTAAATCATAGACTATCGAAGTTTTGACCATCGTTGTCAATATGGAGAGACCGGTTGGATTATTATCCGAAGAACCACTCCATATCGGTAGTAGCGTGCGAATCAGATTATATAAAGATAATCGAAGACGGAGTAGAGTGCAAGGACTTTTTCTATTAATAGAAATAGTGCCTTTAGTTCATCCTATTCCTGGGTGACTCGTATGGATGGATGTCTGACAGAGTATTTCCAGAAAGGTCACGTACATTGATTTCTTCAACCGTACCAAGAGTGGAAGCGGAGAAGGAAACTTCTTTTAGTTGACACGTAATGTATTTTTGTCGACGTCAATTAGTGATTTTCGATGGATCTGACGATGTGACATTCGAAGTGAATCTGGTGTGATGATAAAGCGTAGCTTCTAGCCTCAACATTCGGTAAATGACAGAAATCGGGCAAGCAGCATGGTTATGTAGGTCGCACCTATTAGGGTGTATAATCACCTGATCTAGAGTTTCATTTACTTCTAAAAATCTATTGTCGATGCTATCCCATTCGGGAAACGGTTGCTGATCCCAACCGTTGGTGATATACATTCGATACACTCAAGCGAAATGAGTGGTCGGTCATGTGTGGCTGAGTTGCAAGATGTTCTTGTTGAACTCGGTGTATTCTCCTCTAGAGATATACCAGCGGAAGGTGGTTCCATACCTTGTCATAGTTGGAAATCCATTACCCAATACGTGCTTGCGGTTTTGATTGTATATATATGTGGGACGTGAGATGCAAACGTTCCACTAGATTGTTATTTACTTGATTTAGACATTATTATAATATCAAAAGAGTTTTGATATAAAGATAAGTCAAGTGTTTGGATTCTCATAAGGGAAAAACCCGTTCCGTGATATACGGCGTGGTCTTATGAGATATCATTTAGTTTTCTGAAACTGTTTTTAACTGTTTACTCATACCAGTCCCTTGACTGACCTGGAGTTTATTTTGTTTTGTTCTACCTAAACTCTTGGGTGCCTAAATTTGTACGGGCAGTCAAGTAGTTCAGGATTTTACAGATCTATCTAAAGGAGCTTGGAGCAGGAGGCTTCAGCGTTATCTAGTTATAATGTTGTTCCGTTGTGTTGTAAGTGCTGTACTTTGATAATGATGTATATTCAAATACATATGTATGTTTTCAAAGTTATGTTACATATATTATATGTTATTCATTCCGCTGTGAGATTCGTGTTACTCTGATGTTGTGTTCTTCTTCTTCTATTCTAATTTTCTATCTTATCTTTCCTCACCCTCTAATTTCTTTCACTAATTACCAGGATTTTTCAATGTTTTGGTTATCGACATCGAGCTTATGTCGATAACCAAAGTTGCCAAAAATCCAGGTCATTACAAATAACCCGAGATGCAAAGGTAGTCCAAATGGAAGTTAGAGCTCAGGATCCAGTTGGGAACTAATGAGTTCACTTCATGGTTGGGCTTTGCTGCGGGACGTGTGATAAGGGGTTGTCGACGTTCATAACTTTGATTCACCACTGAAAATGAATGATGGGCTACTTATCAGTGCAGTAGAGTCACTATGACTCGAGGGGCAAGGTGATGGTAGCGAGACTACGTTATCAGTGCAGTAGAGTCATTATGACTTGAGGGGCAAAGTAATGCGTAGTAAGACTATGAGCCAGTGCAGTGGGGTCATTGTGACTCCATGGGGCAGAGTGGACATAGTAAAGGATTAGTCAGGCTATGAGCCAGTGCAGTGGGGTCATTGTGACTCCATGGGGCAAAGTGGACATAGCAAAGGATTAGCGGCTATGGATCAGTGCAGTGAAGTCATTGAGACTTCATGGGGCAAAGTGATCATAGCAAAGTAGATTGGGTGATCGAAGTGGTGAATATCGTAAGCTTTACGCAATGAGTGAGAGATGTGAGGATGGTTGCTATGCTTGATTGTTTTCCATCACTATGACATGCACACCCCCACCCCCATTATCTTTACACCATTGAAATGGCACCTTAGAGTGTTGTACAGTATGTAGTGCTAACTCTTTGGTTGCAGGTCCAGGGTCAGGTATGGTTTAGTCTACCTGTTATTGTTCTGTTTAGATGCTTATCGCTCATACCAGACTTTATGTTTGACCCAGAGTTTTATGTCTCTTCTTATTACTCTGGGTGCTCACACGAGCAGACTAGAGACATGTTAGCTGGTGATACGCGAGTAGCTGATTCAGAGGCGAGCTGGAGGCTTCCACATATGATATATAGACATTCTCCCTGTGTCGTTGGTGGTCGCTACTTGGGCATTAGTAGTGTATCTCCTTTATCTTGCTTTTGCTTTTTGAGAGATTTTGAATAGTTGTAATAATGTTGGCTTTGGATCATAAGCTGTATTTGGATTTTCCGCTGCTTTGTTAGTTTGTTTTCAGCTTATGCACTGTCTCACCTGTTTTATGTCAAGTATGTTGTTATTATATTTTATCCTATGCGCTGTGAGACATTTTACAGGTTCCTTGTTAGTTCATTCTCTTCTTTCCTTTCCTTCTGACGATCGTCCTATACTAACTGGACATGTGTACAACGCACCTTTGGAGTAAATTTTGGTTAGTGCGGGGCGGGCCGTCACATTTGGTATCAAAGCTCTAGGTTGCGTAGTTAACATAGGGAAAGACACTAGGGAGAGATAGTACGTATATGAGAGCGCGTATTTGTGATTACTTTGGTTTTCAAAAGCTATATATATGTACACACTATTAGTAGTATAAGAATGAAGTCGTACTGCACTAGCACCACTATGGGGTCGTTAATCGTTTCCTCTTTACAGATTGAACGATGAGCCGATATGCTAGAGGTGCTGGTAGGGGGACCAATAATGGCAATGCTCCTGACATGAGGACGATGTTCACTAACTTCATGAGGGTGAGGCTTAGCGATGTTCAAGGGGCAGTTCCCAATCCTGGAAATGGTGGTGGTCCAGTAGTGCAGGCGCCTAGGGTCGATTTCGCCAAGTTGTGCAAGGATTACACTAACCTTGGTGGGAAGCCGTTCTACGGAACGGAGTCGGCCACAGATGTTCAGGACTGGTTGGATAGCTGTGATCGTATCTTCGATGACTTAGGTATCGAGGATGCGATAAAGAGAAGGCTAGCGTCTCGTCAGCTGTAAGGGAGAGCGATGAATTGGTGGAATGCTATTAGAACAGCTACTCCAGAAGATCAGGTTACTTGGGATCAGTTCAAGGCTCGCTTTAGCGAGAAGTTTATTCCAGCTGCCCAGAAGTCAGTGTTGTTTAAGAGATTCTTGGAACTCAAGCAGAATGGCAGGGAAGTCTCTAACTATATTGCTGAGTTCGACACTTTGTCGAAGTATGGACTATCTCTTATCGATACTCTTGAGAAGAAGAATGAGAAGTTCATTACTGGGTTGGATGGATACTTGGGGGAAAGGCTTATCAACCACATCGATGAGACTTTTGAATCGATTGTGAGGAAAGCTTTGAGATCAGAGAGTCTTTAACCTAAGTCAAAGACTGAGGCTGCATCTGCAGAAGGGCTGAAACCGCAAGCGGGCGGTGGAGGCAAGAATAACTCTCAGAATAAGAGAAAACGGAACCAATCTAAGGATGGCCAGAAAAAGAACAAGAAAGATGTTGAGTTCTTCAGCTGTGGTAAGAAGGGCCATTATGCTAAAGAATGTCGGGCCAAGCCAGCGGATAGGAAGTGCTATAACTATGGCCAAGTGGGACATCATAAGGATAAGTGTCCGCAACCACTTAAGGAGAAGCAGATTGTGAAAGCATATGCTATTGATGTTGTTCCTTCTTCGTCAAATGCCCCAACTACGGCGGAGAAAGGAAAGAATGACGTTATTCAAGGTATGCTTTCTATTTATGATGTACCAGTTCGAGTTTTGTTTGATACCGGGGCTTCCCGTTCCTTCATATCTAGTGACCTGGTAGATAGATTGGGACTGGAACCCGAGATAGTCGAACCCCGATTGGTGGTTCAACTAACCTTAGTATGATTTGCCGAAATTTGGTCTTATCGAGTCATGGATGTATGTTTGTTTGTGATTGCTTTGTTTTGGGCTTTACTGGGTATGGCATTATATTGGGGGTCGATTGGCTCCAAAGATACGGGGTGGTGGTAGACTGTGAGGGCTTTTTGGTGACAGTTAAGTCGGATGATGGGCAGAGGGTAGTGTTTGGTAGTCTACCTAGTGATGGGGTAATGGCTAGTTTTATAAATTCCCTCGACATCCCGCATGATGAGTTGTCAGATGTGCCCGTGGCTAGCCAGTATCCGGACGTCTTCGAGGAGGTGATCGGGCTTCCACCATACCGAGAGATTGAGTTCCGTATTGATTTAGTGAAAGATGCCAGACCTATATTGATGCCACTTCGTCGTATGGCACCAAGGGAGCAGCGAGAGCTCGGGGTGCAAGTCAGCAATCTTTTGAAGAAGGGATTTATTAGAAGAAGTGTCTCCGAGTGGGGAGCACCAGTTGTGTTTGCCACTAAGGCAGATGGTTCCCTTCGTTTGTGTGTGGACTATCGCGAGTTGAATAAGGTGACGAGGAAGAATAAGTATCCTCTACCGCGAATAGATGATTTGTTTGATCAACTGGAAGGAGCAAGAGTGTTCTCCCAGTTGGACCTCGCGATAGGATTTCATCAGTTCCGGGTGGCGGATGAGAGTGTTCCGAAAACGGCATTTAGGACGCCGTCTGGGTTCTATGAGTGGTTGGTCATGCCATTTGGGTTGACCAATGCACCAGCCTACTTTGTGGATCTTATGAATCGAGTATTCAGAGATCAGTTGAATAAGTTTTTTCTTGTGTTCGTAGACGACATCCTTGTTTACTCGAGGACAGAGGAGGAACACAAGGGACACTTGAGGATAGTGATGGAGGTGTTGAGGAAACACCAATTGAAAGCGAAATTCTCTAATTGTCACTTTTGGAGAAGGGAAGTGAGATTCTTGGGCCATGTTGTTTCAGAGAATGGTATTGCCGTGTACCCTGCGAAGGTGGCTACTGTACAAGATTGGCCTACGCCCAAGAATGCAATAGATGTAAGAAGTTTCTTGGGGTTAGCTGGGTATTATCGTAAGTTTATCCAGGACTTCTCCAAGATAGCAGCACCGTTGACTCAGTTGACTAAGAAGAATCAAGCCTTCGTCTGGGACGGAGTGTGTGAGAAAGCATTCTAAAGTCTAAAAGAAAGGTTGACGCGTGCGTCGGTGCTAGTCATTCCTAAAGGGAATGAAGAGATGACGGTATACACGGATGCTTGTGGTACCAGACTAGGTGCTGTATTGATGCAAGGAGGTAGGGTTGTAGCTTATGCTAGTCGGCAACTAAAGCCACATGAGAAAAGGTACCCTACCCATGATTTGGAATTGGCAGCGATCGTGTTTTCACTAAAGATTTGGAGACATTATCTCTTGGGAGAAAGATTTGAGTTGTTTACCGATCATAAATCGTTAAAGTATCTCTTCTCCCAGAAGGATCTAAATCTCCGTCAGCAGAGATGGTTAGAGTTCTTGGCTTCGTATGATTTTGATATCGCATAAACACCTGGGAAACGTAATGCGGTAGCCGATGCCTTGAGTAGGAGACATGCCAGTTTAGGGCTATGTTTCTTGAATGGAAGCAACCGGAGTATATCGCAGGGTATGATTTCAGACCAAAGTGCGAATTGGATCCAGAAATGCTAGCTAGTTTGGCGATCAGACCCACTTTGAGAGAGCGGATTGGTTCCAGCTAGAGGGACGATCTAATCTATTGGAAATCATTTCCAAGTTAGAGATGAACATCGACGGTGAGGAGATGAATTTGTATGGGCTTGATCGAGATGGATGGCTTAGAAAGAATGGAAGACTAGTTGTACCCAACGTGAATGGTTTGAAAGATGAAGTGCTTAGAGAATGTCATCACTCAAAACTGACTATACATCCCAGTGGTAATAAGATGTATCGAGACATGAAGCAGACTTACTACTGGGAAGGGATGAAAAGAGACGTTGGTAAGTTTATATCCAAATGCATGAATTTCCAACTAGTTAAAGCCGAACAAAAGAAGCCTAGTGGTTTGTTGCAACCATTAGAAATTCCCGAATGGAAATGGGAGCAAGTCTCGATGGGTTTCATCGATGGTTTACCAAGGACTAGATCGAAACATGATAGAATTTGGGTAATTGTGGATCGATTGACTAAGAGTGCAAAATTTATACCAGTCAAATCGACCAGAACGGCAGCTAAGTTGGCAGAATATTATATGAAATGGGTAGTGAGATTTCATGGAATACCCAAAAGCATTGTGAGTGACCAAGACCCGTTGTTTACTAGTGGGTTTTGGAAGAGCTTACAAGAGGCTCTAGGGTCAGAATTACATCTCAGTACCGCATATCATCCTCAGACCGACGGTCAGACGGAGAGGGTGAATCGTATATTGGAAGATCTCTTGAGAGCTTGTACATTGGATTTTGGTGGATCATGGGATGACCATTTGCATCAAGTAGAGTATGCATATAATAATAGCTACCAATCCAGTATCGGTATGGCTCCATATGAAGCTTTGTACGGAAGACCGTGCAACTCACCATCATGTTGGATAGAGACTGGCGAGAAGTTTATGCTTGGACCAGATGTGGTGAGGGAAACTTCGGATAAGATTAAGATCATTCAACAACGAATGAAAGCTGCCCAAGATAGGCAGAAGAGCTATGCTGATAAGAGGAGAAGAGATTTAAAATTCTCCGTTGGTGACTTGGTGTTTGTCAAGATTTCTCCGTTGAAAAGCGTGATACGATTTGGCAGGAGAGGCAAATTGGCACCAAGATTTGTTGGCCCATTCCCAGTTCTTGAACTAGTTGGGAATTTGGCATATAGAGTTGACTTACCAGAGAAGATGGCGGGAGTTAACAACGTATTTCATGTTTCCCAGTTAAGGAAGTTCGTACACGACCTAGATATGACTGTTTCACATGATCAGTTGGAGGACTTCGAAGTGGAACCCGAGACGGTTGGGAACCGCAAGCCGATTCGTATTGTCGAGCACGATACAAAGCAACTTCGAAGGAAGGCGGTGAAGCTAGTCAAGGTTCAGTGGGGCGAGAACGAGAATGACTGTACTTGGGAGACAGAGGAGAGCATTAGGAAGACGTATCCATAACTCTTTGCCTGGTAAGATTTACTTTGCAATTTAGTTATTCTGCATGCTAGGATAGACTTGTTTTGCATGTTTGATTGTTGTTTTATGGTTGATAGGCATGCGGGACCCTTTGTGTGTTTTGGTTAGGGAATTTCGGGGGAGAAATTTCTTGGGGGGGGGGGGGGGGTTGGGGGGGGGGGAGAATGTAACAACCCGCATTCTACGCATTGGAAGATCGTAGAATATTTATTTCTTTCCCATATGAAGTCGTATGGTCATGTAACTTTGGGAAACAACCATTAGAGTCATTTCCTATGTTCATGATTTTTGTCGATTTTTATATAACCGTTTTGCCCCTAGCTGATCTTGTTTTGGCCATAAGTTTTGACTGGAAAATAATTTTGAATTGAAGCCACTTCCATTAGATTCATTTGATGGTTTACCTTTCCGTAGAGTGGTCATAATAGCCGAACGGACTCACTGTTTGGGAGATATGGCTGAAATAAGGTTTGGAAGGTGAAAAACTGCTTAACCGCGCCAAATAGGGTGATTAGTGAATGGGCCCATAACCCATTTCGGGATTAGGGTTATGGGGTGGTTGAAAAGAGTTAGAGATTCATTCCATTTCAGTTTTCTAGCCTCCACTTACCTGTTAGAAACCCTAAAAATGGCCTCCAACCTCTAAATCACCTTCTAATCAAGGATTAAGCTTAGCAACATCAAATCAAGGGAGAACTCCACCAAATCAACGTTAGAGCTGCTGTTTAGCATTGGGATTCGCACCAAATCAGAGATTTATTTCAGATCTAGGTCTTATTTGTGGCTAAGGTGAGTGATTTGCATAGTTCCTCACTAATTACGGCTAATTAAGGGTAATTAGTGTTAATTAGCGAATTTAAATATGATAAAATTCTGGAAAATATTTATAAGTTCGAAAATAATGTTTTAGACCTCTGATATGAATTTGGGTTAATTTCATTAAGTTTTGGTAATCATATCATTAGTTTTGCCTAAACATGCTTATGGGAAAATATGGGATTTTGGCTATGTTTGATCCATTTTAACCTATCATATAGTTGTTTTGGTGTTTGTGGTTGATTATGCATGTTGCTATGACTATATGGTATGCTTTGTGATTGATTAGAATAGTTGGAATGGTCAAAAATGCCGTCGAGTGGTGTAAACTGCTTGTTGGAAAAAGTGCAGGAAGACATCCGAACTGGATCGGATCGGTTAGGAGGACCCGATCTGAACCCCCACTCGAATTCAGAAGCTCCGATCCGCTCTTACGCTCCACACCCTGATCCGAACAGAGGAGTACAGCAAGGACTGGGGAAGCTTCTACCCACTTGCATTTCTCGTGGCATGCATCATCCGGTCCGACCCGCATGGTCACCTCCAAACCGAACCGACGCGTGGTGAATGGAATTGAAGAACCCGACCTGATCCCCTAGGGGCGACGTCTTCCGATCCGAACCGACATATTGGGAGGGAGCTCGAGGTATCCGACCCTATCAAGTGAAGAAGGAGCATTCCGATCCGAACCGAACTGATGATTAGGGGGAGATCCGAACCGATCTGGTGACGACCAATAACCTGAGATGCAAACGTAGTCCAAATGGAAGTTAGAGATCAGGATCTAGTTGGGAACCAATGAGTTCACTTCATGGTTGGGCTTTGCTACGGGACGTGTGCTAAGGAGTTGTCGACGTTCATAACTTCGATTCACCACTGAAAATGAATGATGGGCTACTTATCAGTGCAGTAGAGTCACTATGACTCGAGGGGCAAGGTGATGGTAGCGAGACTACGTTATCAGTGCAGTAGAGTCATTATGACTTGAGGGGCAAAGTGATGCGTAGTAAGACTATGAGCCAGTGCAGTGGGGTCATTGTGACTCCATGGGGCAGAGTGGACATAGTAAAGGATTAGTCAGGCTATGAGCCAGTGCAGTGGGGTCATTGTGACTCCATGGGGCAAAGCGGACATAACAAAGGATTACCAGCTGTGGATCAGTGCAGTGAAGTCATTGAGACTTCATGGGGAAAAGTGATCATAGCAAAGTAGATTGGGTTATCGAAGTGGTGAATATCGTAAGCTTTACGCACTGAGTGAGAGATGTGAGGATGGTTGCTATGCTTGATTGTTTGCCATCACTATGACATGCACAACCCACCCCCGTTATCTTTACACCATTGAAATGACACCTTAGAGTGTTGTACAGTATGTAGTGCTAACTCTTTGGTTGCAGGTCCAGGTTCAGGTATGGTTTAGTCTACCTGTTATTGTTCTGTTTAGATGCTTATCGCTCGTACCAGGCTTTATGTCTGACCCAGAGTTTTATGTCTCTTCTTATTACTCTGGGTGCTCACCCGAGCAGACTAGAGACAGGTTAGTTGGTGATGTGCGAGTAGCTGATTCGTAGGCGAGCAGGAGGCTTCCACGTATGATATATAGACATTCTCCCTGTGTCGTTGGCGGTCGCTACTTGGGCATTAGTAGTGTACCTCCTTTATCTCCCTTTTGCTTTTTGAGACAGTTTGAAAAGTTGTAATAATGTTGGCTTTGGATCATAAGCTGTATTTGGATTTTCCGCTGCTATGTTAGTTTGTTTTCAGCTTATGCACTGTCTCACCTGTTTTATGTCAAGTATGTTGTTATTATATTTTATCCTATGCGCTGTGAGACATTTTACAGGTTCCTTGTTAGTTCATTCTCTTCTTTCCTTTCCTTCTGACGACCGTCCCGTGCTAACTGTATATGTGTACAGCGCACCTTTGGAGTAAATGTCGGTTGGTGCGGGGCGGGCCGTCACATTACGTATGACGTTAAATTACGGTAAAAGTGAAACTAATCATATTTAAATAAAACTTCACCATTAAGTAAAAGTCAAATTACATGCCTACTTAAACAAATTCTTCACCTGTCAAAATACCTACATTCTGCATGCTAATCGCCTAACACCACTTTTGTTTGTGCTATGTACAGAATAGACAAATAAACAAGAGTCTATCCTACTTCCTTCTTTTCCTAGCCTTGCACATGCACCTTCTTTTCCTACCATTTGAAAATGACAAGATAAACAGAACATGATATATGTATACATAATATCAATCAATGCCAGTCCTTTGCCCATCTTCTCCTATAACTCATTGGAACCACGCACATGCAACTGTACATCACACAGTACTCATTTCTCTTACCCAGTCTTCTCCTACGTATACTCAATCTAATCACAGCCTGGGAAACGCAAGGACCCTGCAGACCTCTATACCACCCTACAAACCCATTGTCGTTCCATCCAAACTTCAACTCCACGATGGCCAAGTAAACTGTTGCCGTGATCTCTAAACAAATGTCGTGAAGGTAAAGCATACCCTAGTTATAAATAGGCAGCAGTTCTTCCTGTTCTTCAAAAATGGCGATACAAGCAAAAAAAATTGTTCCAACAAAGATACTCTGCTAAAAATCTTCAAACAAGATTAAATAAGCTCGTATACTTATCCTTTTCTTTTTTATGTAAGCCTTCATAAGTTTTAGGAATATTTTGTTTGATATCGTATTCATGTCGAGAACTAATGGTTGGTTTGCATTGGAATTTTGAGGTCAGTTTATAAACTCAAGGAGGGTACCACAATCAGGGGGTACGTTGGTCAAATGGGAAAATTTTCTTGTAGATCTAGAGTCAATTTTTTGTCTCGCCTGGACTAGGATGAGCGACGTTTGTCAAGGGCAGAAGGGGATCGGAGGGGGAGGTGAAGGGTTCGACGGGTCTGTCTTGGGAAGAGAAAGCAAATGGAAGTATTGGTTTGAAGGTCCGGTGTAACACCCCACATCCGTTAGTGTCACTCACAAAGGGAATGCACTAAGTTCTGTGGAGCATTTAGGGTAAAAGATGCAGATAAATTACAAGACAGACAGAAATTAAACAGCGGAAAATAAAACTTTGCTTTATTGATAAAATAGTTTGTACAACGATTTCTCTATAATATCAGAGTATCATCTGTCTTACAAAATAAAGAAGCATTAAATTGCATTTATATTCCCTAATTTTAGCAAGAGCCAGCCATAGCATCTAATAAGAGAATCCAAGCAAACTTCGACAAATCTTCAAGCTGGGAAAGAGTGACAGTCCAACTTAACCTGAGCTATACAACTCCCTCCTCTACTACCTGGGGTGGGGGGGAACGGAAGAAAAGAAGACGAAAGAAAAACAGAGTCAGACATAAAGCCTGAGTAAGTTCAGTAACTTCTAGAAAGTAAACATGGAAAACAAAACGACATGAATTAACTGAATACAAGATAACACCATGATGATAGGGTTAGCAAGATTAGACAAGATAATCACAAGATATGTTAGATAAGATAAACTGGATACGCTCTAATACTTTCGCCGCTTCGCCCTAATACTTTCGCCACCTCGCTATTTCCTTGTTATACCGATTTCTATATCTCTGCACTACCTAACTAGTGTCCCAACTAGTAACGATAACGTGATCCCAATCCCTGTATTTTCCATCGCCTTCAGGCATCCATTTAATTGTTACCTAGATTTAATCTAGGGTTTTCTACCAAGTGCCTTCTAGATTCAACTAGAGTTTACGCTGTCTGCTGAACGCTTCTCGGATTTAGGATTTATGCCACCTAGTTCAACTAGGAATTATGCTACCTGTCGAACGATACCCCCAAGTCTAGGACACACTACCTAGAGTGGTATATGTTCCTATACTTCCCCACGCATGTATCATTATCGCTTGTCTAGATGCACATGTCCTGTAATGTGCGACCCGAGTCCTGTGTCAGGGCAAATCAAGGAATACAGAACTCTGTCCGGAGCTTTTCAGATATCTGCCGATGCAGATGCTAAGGTCTGTTTTTATTCCAGTGGCTATGGTCCCACTTGACCCCTCCCTCAACTAATGAAAGGCACACCTTGTAAAATGAGAACTATACGCCGGCCCCCGGTGCCCCACTATCCTATGGCCATCCTCACCCATAACTAGATAGCAAGTATATGGTCTTTTGGAGTTCTCCGCCTTTCCGCTTCACGTATCTCGATTGACTGAAGATGGATGTAGACGACGAGTCGCTATCACAGGGCTACCGTTTGCTCGCCGAATCATGCCGGTCCATCCTAGTCTTTAGGTTGCCATGTATTGCAACCAAGGCATACCCTTGGTTCTTCTGCGCAGACCTTAACCTATGTGGGCCCAGGCGGATCATCTGCAGCCTCACAGAGGGATACGAAGAGTACCCTCACGTCCCCTCGAAGCCTCGGGCTTCGTAACCCAATTCGTTGGAGCCTCTTTTTTACTCAGACATACATTCGCTCCTTCCCGTGTTATACTAAGAATTACTACTTAGTTTTACTAACTAAGATTTACCACTTAGTTTCCAGAATCGTTGTTTTCTAAGGTATACTACTTAGTTCCCTTTCCCGTTAATTTGGATTGGTTAAGTGTCATTAGTCAATTTAAGCCAACTTAACCCTCTTCATTCATCATGTTATACTGGTTAAGTGTTATCAGTAATTCATGTTGACTTAACCCCACCACAAACCAAGTTATATTGGTTAAGTATTTCTTATTACTTAACCCTACCCATTCACCCTGTATTGGTTAAGTGTTCCTTTTTAACTTAACCTTGCCCGTCTGTCTTAACTAACATGTTATTATTGGCTAAGTATTATCCCTTCATGTTTAGACTTAACCCTATTCTTTTATCGCAACCTGATGGTTAAGTGTTTAAGTTTACTTAACCCTACGGTCTAGCCCAGATAACATATCAAATTGGCTAGGTGTATTTACTTAACCCCAACCTCTAGTCTAGTTAACTTGTTAATTTGGCTAAGTGTATCAACTTTACTTAACCCCACCTTCTAGTCTAGTTAACATGTTAGTTTGGCTAAGTGTTTTCTTAGTTACTTAACCCCTACAAATCTGGTCTTGTTACCATAAGTTTGGTTAAGTGTCCCAATGGACTTAGCCCTCCCATTCTAGCTTGACTGTGTTAAGTTGGTTAAGTGTTCCTATGGACTTAACCCTCCCATTCTAGCTTAACTGTGTTAAGTGTCAGTCTGAACCTAACCCCACCCATCAGTTTAGTTATCTTGTTGAATTGGTTAAGTGTCTTAGTTAACTTAACCCTACCTTTCTTGTTTTAGCTTTAACTAAATAAATTAAAGCCGCAACCACTCACATTAGACAGATATTGTTGCGAATACTGGATGTGCCGGTTGGTTCCGGGCAGGTTTACATCGCAACTCAGTCTAACCTCGGGTTAGTCATATTCGTGTTTTCTAAGTTCAAAATGGTTTCACTTTCAAATCAAGTTTTGAAAGTAACCATCCCGTTCGTCGGATCAGTTAGGGATAGCCAGGGAGAGCAGGAAACTTGTATTTTCCAAACTCAAGCCTAGACACTATCCTCTCTATCACCCTAGAACTTTCTGGTGTTTCATTAAAAGAGATGTCGTTAATAAATATTTAATTTGTCTAAATTTACATTTCTCATTTAGGACAAATTCTATAAGTAAATTATTCCTAATTTACTTATTTCCCAGTTACTCTTTTAATGTAATATGTCTACATTTATTTCTATGGCCCATTTTCCCCTCTATATCATATTTATGCTTTTTTGGTATGCAAACTATACAAAATTAAGTGTCACTAACCATGATTTTGCTAAACCTGACAGTTATTCCCAATTATGGCCAATTTCACATTTATGCCAATATCCTTACCGTGCCAAATTAGCTAATCCAATTCCGATTCAACATTCTAATTCACGTCAAACTAGACTTATTACTCTAGTTCATTATTCATGTAAATGCTAGATTTACACGTCAATACTAGATTCAAATTATCCATCTTATAATTCATGTCAAATTTATCCAATTTGCATTTCTATGAACATGCCATAATACATGTTCCCAATTTATGCCAATTTCCAAGTTAAACTAGTTTTTAGTAAATTTCATATTTTGCCCAAACCGCATTCCCACCGTTCGTGTAATCGTGATTCAGTCTAGATTATAAATAAAGCTAGGTTCGTAGAAAATAGGGAATGAACCAAAGATGCTATGCAAAAGATAGACATACTAACTGGCATAAAAAGGGTTGAATAATGACGTCGGTTCAAGAACATGGGTAGACCTAACTTAATAGGTAAATTCCCAAGGTCTAAAACCAAGAATAAACAGAATAGAGACATAGGTTCAAGAACATGGGTAGACCTAACTTAATAGGTAAATTCCCAAGGTCTAAAACCAAAGATAACCAAGAATAGACAGAGCAGATGATCGGGTTTAGACCCAATTTCATAGTCACAAAACTTAAGCAATACTTTCCTAGTCGGGAATCACAGGTGTTTAATCACAGATGTCCTTGTTATGTCATAGGCAATAGTTTATATTTCCTAATCAAAGGCATAGGCTTAGTCAAGGAAATAATCCTCATAGTCACAATCACAGTCATAGGCAATGTTCATAGTCATAGGCAATGTCCATAGTCATAGGCAATGTTCATAGTCATAGGCAATGTCCATAGTCATAGGCAATGTTCATAGTCATAGGCAAATGGTTTTAAGGTCCATAGTTTCATAGTCACGGTCTTATTTGTCCTCGAATCATAACAGTTCTTAGTTAGGTTCAAGAGTATAGGCACTTATTCGAATAGAGAGAGAGAGATTTGGCATATTCTTTTAATTTCATGTCATGAACAGAGAAAAACGTTCAAATCTAGAAATAACTGACTTACAGAGATTAGATTAGAACAGAAAGATGGCGTTGCTATGATTCGTAGAAAAACAGTCGTTGAGGTCGTTTGAACCTCCTCTTGAATCCTAGCTTGACTTGAACCTCTTCTTGAAAATCTTTTAGCAGCATTTCCTCGTCTTGATTTATTTTATATATTATTTTACTCACTTATTTATTTATTTCTCAGAGGCAACATAAGGATAGAAAAGAATTGTGAATAGAGAAGAAGACTAGGGCTGTTTATATAGTGTAGGAGTCAACGAATCTTGTCAGAAGGGCGTCCAAATACAGAGAAACGAATCTGGTGAAGGAAGCTGGAAAAACAGGGGGGGTCGACCCCTAGGTCGACTACCCAGTCGACCTGGGTGCATTGGGCGGGAAAATTCCCGCCCAGCCCAATCTGGGTCCAATTTGAATTTTGAACTTGACCTGTTTTGAATTTTGAACTTCGCTGAATCTTCCGGGGGCCATATCTCCCTCATACGGACTCCGATTTACGCAAACTCGGACTTGTTTTCATGCAGAATTCCGAGACGAACGCAATGGCGCAGCCCGTTTCCCTTGATTTTTATTTTAACTTTTAATTCTTCCTTGATTTGTGAATCTTAGCGTTACAGAATTACGGGGTGTTACATTCTCCCCCACTTAAAAGGATTTCGTCCCCGAAATCTTCAAGTTAGGAAGAATGTATCCTACCATCCAATCACCCATCTACTCAACCATCCAATCACATGCATTCACTGTCCTTAAAAGATTTCTAATGCTTTCATGTTTATATGCATAGTGTGTGTGTATATGTCTTTATCTAATGCAAAATCAGGCGGTCTACTGATTCAGTTGACCTCCTTAATGCGAATCATGTCATTGCCATGCGTCCAATCATGTATGCAAGCATCCCTAGTTATGTAAATACTACATGCATGCACAGCCATTCATCCATATGCAACATCCATATGATAACATATCAAGCTCAACTTACAAACAAATACATATCTGTAAATGCAATATGAAAGTGTCCGAACTTGATCTAGTGCCTAATACGTATGCATATGCATCCACGAGCAACCATTAGCAACCACCAATCATAACATGTTTCAAATACATGTTTACATCCATTGGCTTCTACCTAAAGGATCGAAGATACGACCTAAAGGATATACTTTGGAAAGAGAGAAACAATTATGCATAAAGCTCCTAAACAAAGAAATCAAGGATGCACCCTTAAGGAAAAGGGTATGATGCTAGTATCTAGCCTTCTTGTGCTTTACTCCACTATATCCTAAGTAATTTAACTTCACGATTGTGAAGTTCCTGATCTCCATTTCCAAAATAAACAGATGTCAATCACGGTACCAAGTGTACGTACTAAGATGGTTTGAGGTCTCCCCTCTTAGCGTATCCATCACTCCATAACTATGAGGGTCAAAAGGTCACTATGCACTTTTTAGAGTGCCTGCCACAACTATTCTTCTCTCACGCAAACCATCCTCGTCGAACTCGACATTCCTCAAGTACAAGCCCCAAAGGCCTGAACCAATATCAGACAAGCACCCAAGGAATACCTCCTTCGAATTTAGACGATCTACGTGAGATGATATAAGCAAACTCGATAGCTATTCTCAAATCCCTACTAACCCAAAATAAACTGGTCGGACCACCAATTGGATTTGAGACTCTAGTGGGATCTTTCCTACTATACAAGTACTATGGTGGAGAGACTCAACTATGGAAGTGGATATGAACAATTGCGAAGTGCTAAAGCCAAAGGAAATAGTACGAATAGCAAAACTAGACTCTTCCATCAGAACTTTACTACCTTTCTCCTAGGTACGCTTTGTGGTGAAAGTATGTACTTGCTCTACTGAAAATCTTGTCCTTAATTATATGCCCTATCATACCCTAGTAAAGATACTTCCTCTTGTCTTAGGTTTTATAATTTCTTCCTCCTTCGTGAACTAAATCTACATCCATGAGTTCCTCATCCTAGGGTTATGCTCCTTAGCTAAACTCCTCATCCCCTTCCGTATGCAGTCATGTTGACAAATCTCTCGAAAGCTGCCTCCATTGTACGGAAAGCACTATAAGCTTGAAAGAAAACTGGCCATAAGTGAAACAATTATGGCTATGGATGGAAGCCAGGCACGACTTTTCCCATCGATGAGGTTACCTCCCAGAAAGCCAGGAGCCCCAGAGACTCAAGAAAGAAGAATTCAAACAGAGGAAGAGAAGATAATGCGTATGGCTTTGGGGAATATGCCTTTAAAACAAAACTTTTCTCTTGAAAATGCTTCTTTTAAAACCGTTTTGAAAATAATTTTTCAAATCTTTTACCTGATCCGGTAACCTTCAGCTCTGATACCACGTGTAACACCCCACATCCGTTAGTGTCACTCACAAAGGGAATGCACTAAGTTCTGTGGAGCATTTAGGGTAAAAGATGCAGATAAATTACAAGACAGACAGAAATTAAACAGTGGAAAATAAAACTTTGCTTTATTGATAAAATAGTTTGTACAACGATTTCTCTATAATATCAGAGTATCATCTGTCTTATAAAATAAAGAAGCATAAAAATGCATTTATATTCCCCAATTTTAGCAAGAGCCAGCCATAGCATCTGATTAGAGAATCCAAGCAAACTTCGACAAATCTTCAAGCTGGGAAAGAGTGACAGTCCAACTTAACCTGAGCTATACTACTCCCTCCTCTACTACCTGGTGGGGGAACGGAAGAAAAGAAGACGAAAGAAAAACAGAGTCAGACATAAAGCCTGAGTAAGTTCAGTAACTTCTAGCATGTGAACATGGAAAACAAAACAACATGAATTAACTGAATACAAGATAACACCATGATGATAGGGTTAGCAAAATTAGACAAGATAATCACAAGATATGTTAGATAAGACAAACTGTATACGCTCTAGTACTTTCGCCGCTTCGCCCTAATACTTTCGCCGCCTCGCTATTTCCTTGTTATACCGATTTCTATATCTCTGCACCACCTAACTATTGTCCCAACTAGTAACGATAACGTGATCCCAATCCCTGTATTTTCCATCGCCTTCAGGCATCCATTTATTTGTTACCTAGATTTAATCTAGGGTTTTCTACCAAGTGCCTTCTAGATTCAACTAGAGTTTACGCTGTCTGCTGAACGCTTCACGGATTCAGGATTTATGCCACCTAGTTCAACTAGGAATTATGCTACCTGTCGAACGATGCCCCCAAGTCTAGGACACACTACCTAGAGTGGTATATGTTCCTATACTTCCCCACGCATGTATCGCGAATCGTTATCGCTTGTCTAGATGCACATGTCCTGTAATGTGCGACCCGAGTCCTGTGTCAGGGCAAATCAAGGAATACAGAACTCGGTCGGGAGCTTTTCAGATATCTGTTGATGCAGATGCTAAGGTCTATTTTTACTCCAGTGGCTATGGTCCCACTTGACCCCTCCCTCAACTAATGAAAGGTACACCTTGTAAAATGAGAACTATACGCCGGCTCCCGGTGCCCCACTATCCTATGGCCATCCTCACCCATAACTAGATAGCAAGTATATGGTCTTTTGGAGTTCTCCGCCTTTCCGCTTCACGTATCTCGATTGACTGAAGATGGATGGTAGACGACGAGTCGCTATCACAGGGCTACCGTTTGCTCGCCGAATCATGCCGGCCCATCCTAGTCTTTAGGTTGTCATGTATTGCAACCAAGGCATACCCCTGGTTCTTTTGCGCAGACCTTAACCTATGTGGGCCCAGGCGGATCATCTGCAGCCTCACAGAGGGATACCAAGAGTACCCTCACGTCCCCTCGAAGCCTCGGGCTTCGTAACCCAATTCGTTGGAGCCTCTTTTTTACTCAGACGGACATTCGCTCCTTCCCGTGTTATACTAAGAATTACTACTTAGTTTTACTAACTAAGATTTACCACTTAGTTTCCAGAATCGTTGTTTTCTAAGGTTTACTACTTAGTTCCCTTTCCCGTCAATTTGGATTGGTTAAGTGTCATTAGTCAATTTAAGCCAACTTAACCCTCTTCATTCATCCTCTTATACTGGTTAAGTGTTATCAATAATTCATGTTGACTTAACCCCACCACAAACCAAGTTATATTAGTTAAGTATTTCTTATTACTTAACCCTACCCATTCACCCTGTATTGGTTAAGTGTTCCTTTTTAACTTAACCTTGCCCGTTTGTCTTAACTAACATGTTATTAATGGCTAAGTATTATCCCTTCATGTTTAGACTTAACCCTATTCTTTTATCGCAACCTGATGGTTAAGTGTTAAAGTTTACTTAACCCTACGGTCTATCCCAGATAACATATCAAATTGGCTAAGTGTATTTACTTAACCCCAACCTCTAGTCTAGTTAACATGTTAATTTGGCTAAGTGTATCAACTTTACTTAACCCCACCTTCTAGTCTAGTTAACATGTTAGTTTGGCTAAGTGTTTTCTTAGTTACTTAACCCCTACAAATCTGGTCTTGTTACCATAAGTTTGGTTAAGTGTCCCTATGGACTTAGCCCTCCCATTCTAGCTCGACTGTGTTAAGTTGGTTAAGTGTTCCTATGGACTTAACCGTCCCATTCTAGCTTAACTGTTTTAAGTGTCAGTCTGAACCGAACCCCACCCATCGGTTTAGTTATCTTGTTGAATTGGTTAAGTGTCTTAGTTAACTTAACCCTACCTTTCTTGTTCTAGCTTTAACTAAATAAATTAAAGCCACGACCACTCACATTAGACAGATATTGTTGCGAATACTGGATGTGCCGGTTGGTTCCGGGCAGGTTTACATCGCAACTCAGTCTAACCTCGGGTTAGGAATATTCATGTTTTCTAAGTTCAAAAGGGTTTCAATTTCAAATTAAGTTTTGAAAGTAACCATCCCGTTCGTCGGATCAGTTAGGGATAGCCAGGGAGAGCAGGAAACTTGTATTTTCCAAACTCAAGCCTAGACACTATCCTCTCTGTCACCCTAGAACTTTCTGGTGTTTCATTAAAAGAGATGTCGTTAATAAATCTTTAATTTGTCTAAATTTACATTTCTCATTTAGGACAAATTCTATAAGTAAATTATTCCTAATTTACTTATTTCCCAGTTACTCTTTTAATGTAATCTGTCTACATTTATTTCTATGGCCCATTTTCCCCTCTATATCATATTAATGCTTTTTGGTATGTAAACTATACCAAATTAAGTGTCACTAACCATGATTTTGCCAAACCTGACAGTTATTCCCAATTATGGCCAATTTCACATTTATGCCAATATCCTTACCGTGCCAAATTAGCTAATCCAATTCCGATTCAACATTCTAATTCTAGACTTATTACTCTAGTTCACTATTCATGTAAATGCTAGATTTACACGTCAATACTAGATTCAAATTATCCATCTTATAACTCATGTCAAATTTATCCAATTTGCATTTCTATGAACATGCCATAATACATGTTCCCAATTTATGCCAACTTCCAAGTTAAACTACGTTTTTATTAAATTTCATATTTTGCCCAAACCGCATTCCCACCGTTCATATAATCGTGATTCAGTCTAGATTATAAATTAAGCTAGGTTCGTAGAAAATAGGGAATGAACCAAAGATGCTATGCAAAAGATAGACATACTAACTGGCATAAAAAGGGTTGAATAACAACGTCGGTTCAAGAACATGGGTAGACCTAACTTAATAGGTAAATTCCCAAGGTCTAAAACCAAGAATAGACAGAATAGAGACATAGGTTCAAGAACATGGGTAGACCTAACTTAACAGGTAAATTACCAAGGTCTAAAACCAAAGATAACCAAGAATAGACAGAACAGACGATCGGGTTTAGACCCAATTTCATAGTCACAAAACTTAAGCAATACTTTCCTAGTCAGGAATCACATGTGTTTAATCACAGATGTCCTTGTTATGTCATAGGCAATAGTTTATATTTCCTAATCAAAGGCATAGGCTTAGTCAAGGAAATAATCCTCATAGTCACAGTCACAGTCATAGGCAATGTTCATAGTCATAGGCAATGTCCATAGTCATAAGCAATGTTCATAGTCATAGGCAATGTCCATAGTCATAGGCAATGTTCATAGTCATAGGCAATGTCCATAGTCATAGGCAATGTTCATAGTCATAGGCAAATGGTTTTAAGGTCCATAGTTTCATAGTCACGGTCTTATTTGTCCTCGAATCATTACAGTTCTTAGTTAGGTTCAAGAGTATAGGCACTTATTCGAATAGAGAGAGAGAGAGATTTGGCATATTCTTTTGTTCCTTTAATTTCATGTCATCAACAGAGAAAAACAACCAAATCTAGAAAAAACTGACTTACAGAGATTAGATTAGAACAGAAAGATGGCGTTGCTATGATTCGTAGAAAAACAGTCGTTGAAGTCGTTTGAAACTCCTCTTGAATCCTAGCTTGACTTGAACCTCTTCTTGAAAATCTTTTAGCAGCATTTCCTCGTCTTGATTTATTTTATATATTATTTTACTCACTTATTTATTTATTTCTCATAGGAAGCATAAGGATAGAAAAGAATTGTGAATAGAGAAGAAGACTAGGGCTGTTTATATAATGTAGGAGTCAACGAATCTGGTCAGAAGGGCGTCCAAATACAGAGAAACGAATCTGGTGCAGGAAGTTGGGAAAATGGGGGGGGGGGTCGACCCTTAGGTCGACTACCCAGTCGACCTGGGTGCCTTGGGCGGGAAAATTCCCGCCCAGCCCAATCTGGGTCCGATTTGAATTTTGAACTTGACCTGTTTTGAATTTTGAACTTCGCTGAATCTTCCGGAGGCCATATCTCCCTCATACGGACTCCGATTTACGCAAACTTGGACTCGTTTTCATGTAGAATTCCGAGACGAACGCAATGGCGCAGCCCGTTTCCCTTGATTTTGATTTTAACTTTTAATTCTGCCTTGATTTGTGAATCTTAGCGTTACATAATTACGGGGTGTTACATCCGGGGTCTTTTGTGTGGTATAATGTTGTGCGTGCACTGGGGAGCAGTGGAGGAAAAGCTTCAGGAAATAATATCGGGGAAGAAGAGTTGTGGTATTATGCATGCGGGTTTAGGGGTGTAAGAAGAAGGGCATGGGTTCTTTACATGGTGGGCTTGGGCCTTGTTCGACCGAAAAAAACATGCATTCAAGAACTGTGAGAGGAAGCTAGGGAGTTTCATGCATGGAGCGACCTCCTGTGTATGGAAAATGATGATTTCCTGTACCATGCGGTTGTTAGTGAGCCGTTCTATATATACTTATATATATATATTACTTTTGAGAGCATAAAACTGGGAGAGAAGCTTCAGATGATGGGTTTGGGAAGAAGAAACATTTTTGTTGAAGGGGGCAGGTTTACAGTGAGAATGTGGGCCAAACAAGTGAGCCCACGGGTAGAGAAAATAAAAAAATAAAAAAGGAAAAGAAAGAAAATCGAATGAGCAAAAGTGAAGTAAAAAAATAGGGGAAGTGGGAATCCTTTGCATGCAAAAATGGGAAACCAGAAAATGAAGAAAAAGTATGGTGAGGGTTGCGTGTACAGTTTTCGCGTAGCCATGGTGCTAATGCATGGGTTTCGAACGATGTATTTACGGTAAAGGTCCGGTTTATTTAAAATTTTAGTTAATTAATTTAAATGTTTATATAACTGTGTTAACTTAATACCTCGACCGTATATAAGTAGAATTACGCGCGGTCAACTTCTTTGAAACCGTGCAGGCCGGAGCTACGTAACGGAGCTGGTCTGGTAAGAGATGAAAGCAGCTGGAATCGTCAGTTAAATTAAATGTTGCTTTGATTTAACTGAAACAAAGCAAGTTCTCCCACTTATATTCATATAAGTCAATTTTAAATATTTGTGTGCTTTGTTTGCTAATTGTTGAATGGTTTGATGATTACCTGCATATATACTGAATATTTTCATATTACCGATTTAAATTAAACGTTCGTTTAATTTATTCAAACCAAATCGTTATTTTTAACGATTATTTCTAACGAAGGTAACTCACCCTGTTGATTACGTTTATAGATACCAAATGAAACGATAAGGAATTTCGCTCGATCCGAATCGATCACTAAACAGAGTATGAATGAATAAAATACATTTGATATATATCAGAGATTACAATAAATTACATAGCAGCGGAAAATAATACAAAACACAACTGAAGGAGATATACGGATACAGAGCTTTCTGGATATCATTCCAGCTGTAAACCAGGATCCTATGAATATAAATCTGCAAAACCAAAATTACTAGCTGCCCGTGTGGAAAATAGGGGCACCCAGAGTTTAGGTTAAAACAATAAACTTCAGGTCAGTCATGTGACTGGTGTGAGAACAAAAACAGTTATCAATCTTTATTTTAAAGTTAGGTAAATCAAGGGACCACGCCGTATAACATGGAATGTATAACGACCTGAACTTCCTCGTGAAGGAAAGCGCGGATTGCTTTGAGGACAAGACGAATCAGAACATAAACAGAAGAACATTTCATTGTTAATTACAACAATTCCATCATAATACAAGAATATACAGAGTATGGATAAATATTATACAACAGAGAATATCATAGATTTAAATTACATTTAAATGCATAGCAGCGGAAAAAATAATACAACACACAACTGAAAGAAATACACGGATACAGAGCTTTCCGAGTATCGTTCCAGCTGTAAACAAGAATCCTGTGAATATAAATCTGCAAAACCCAACTACTAGCTGCCCGTGTCGAAAATAAGGGCACCCAGAGTTTAGGTTAAAACAATAAACTCCAAGTCAGTCATGTGACTGGTGTGAGAACTAAAACAGTTATTAATCTTTATTTTTAAAGTTAGGTAAATCAAGGGACCACGCCGTATAACACGGAGCGGGTTTCCTCCCAAGAATACCAATGCATAAAACAAACAGCGCAATGCTAAATAAAGAAAAATGAAGCTATTATAAGACCCAGGTCCCATCACATAATGCAACACAACCCGGAGGATAGCTTTTACCTTATAATAGCCAAATAATGCTTGATACATTTAAAACAAATCACTTGATACTATTACAAGTGTATAGTGTCAAAACAACATCGAATATAAATGTATCAATCATAGACGGCATAGTATCCCATGCAACTATGTCACCATACTAGGCTCTACAAATAAAACTGAATGTCACGTATTGGAAATTGGATTTCCGTCATGAGTCGAGGCAAGGGCAAGCTCCTCTTCGTTAGAGATACTCTAGCAAATGTCTCAGGACCACACACAGCGATCCTTGGAATCGGTTGGGCCGGTCCTCTCTTACTTTTGAGGATTAGTTATTCCTGAACACACGTTTCCTGGTCCTATCAGACCTATATCCGAGGCGCCTCGCATCCAACAACCACACAGGTAAAAAGTATATAAATGTCAGGGTTGGTAGGTCACTGACATCACCCATAGCTAGAAAGAAACGTCGTGTTCCCCCAACAGTCACTATCCCGTTTTTGACTCATACCCAGGTGTGAGGCTCACGAATCAACGCTATACACAAAGCTATGCCACACAGGTCGTGCTTTGATCATCAACCACAAGATTTGCTTTTCAAAAGAAGCCTTGATCATCTGCCACTTAGGCATGCCACACAGGCAATTCATGCCATGCGATTGATATCCATCAATATACAACCTCTGAGCTCGTACGTCACAGAGAAGGGCGTTAAGCAAGAGAATAAATTCTCCGCCACCAAACAGATGTATATTTAATAGAAATCAATCACACAGAATAAAATCCAATGTCAAACACACAGTCCATTTACAAGTTCGTTCTGGGTCTGAACGAAACCGGAGGAACCTTATTCCTCGCATATCCATCGATCTCCAAATACGTCTGGACGATCACCAGCTGATTCCCTCCTCTTTGGTGTACAGCCCAATCAAGATCATCGGTAATCACCCAAACGATGTGAAGACCTCCGGTCTTCAACCACCGTCTTCAACTTCGACTTATCGTCGAATCGGTTATTCAGAATGGGTATAAACTTGGCCTTTCCGAATAACCCGCGTATATAATAAACAAGTGTTACACAAGCACAACATACGCCTCATTCCAATTCAGAATATTCTTCTATTCAAATATTCACATTCTAAGGGAAAGGTTTCCATTAATTTTATCAAAGATAAATTCTTCTAACTTTATTCTTTAATCTTCCTTTGTATATCTTTTCAAACCATATTATGGTTTTCCAAACTAGTCGGGATTAGCGAACCACACCGAAGTAATTATTTATTTTATTTCCCAATCCCAACCTATTTATCCCATGGATCAAAACTGGTAATACTCCATATCTAGCACCACGGTGTTATCGGTAAATATTAATTACCATTTCACGTTCATATCTAATTAAAGATTCATTAAAACTCTACTTAGTTTTAATCTGCCCAAAAATCAATATCCTGTCTTTAACTGGGTTAAGGAACCAATGTCACCTAAAACATGGTTCACGATAAATTCAAAATCACATTCCATTGTTAATCAGGTTAAAGAACATGTGTTATTCAAAACAACGCTCACGATAAACCCCAAAAAACCAAATTAAATTCAATTCCAATTAAATACTAATTAACTAGACAATTTCACTAAATCTTAATTAAAAGATTTATTTTTTTTCTAAACTGGGTTCAAGAACAGTGTTATTTAAGACACCATTCACGACGAACCCAAAATCCCATTTGATAATAAATACAAGGCTTATATTCAATATCAAATTTTGAAACCAACAAATATCGTATTGGAAATAACGATATAAATATATCCTTCAAATTTCCACAACCATATTTGTATAATCACGAAATCCCAACATCGAAATATTCTGAAGATAATTTTGATTCAAATCCATTCCAAATCGTATATTGGAAATTCTGATTATTTTCAAAGCCATTTCAAATCTAGTTCAAAACTAGTTCATTTCAATAAAAATATATTTTATCCCTTTCATATATGGGATTTTTCATCCCAGTTCTTTCCAATTCATATATTATGATTTTACACAAATTATTAACATTTTTAATAATTTTATCAAGGGCCGTATAGTCGGTTTTCAATAACGGCCACCGAACTGCACTTACAGCGACCTTTTCCAAATTTGATTTGGACATAATTCCAAATCCAACCATTAGATTTCAAACTTCTAATATTCATTGGAAAGCTCTTTTCGATATGAACCCAACGGTTCCAGTTTCAGGAGAATCCGACAGTCGGATCTACTGCAACGTCAATTCGAAGTCAATGGTCGAAATTCGCGAACTGTCGCGGTGCGGCGCGTTCTATTTAGGCCATTTAATATATAATATATATATTGTATATATTTCATCGATTTCAATTCAAAACGTACTTTATAAATCGTTTTAAATTCATTTTCAAAACAATTTCAACTTCATATTCAAATTCAAATCAAAATTGAATATTTCATATCATTAATATATAAATGATAATATTTTCAAAACATTATATTTTGAAATCACTTCCTTTTCTATATTCATTATAAAAACGTATATGATCGATATAAATATCGTTCGCATCAAAATGGCGCATATCTAATCAACATGGCTTTATATATTTCAATAACTTCGTTATTCTATTCAACAAATGAGTATTTTCTTCAACACATGAATATATACTTTATTCAACACATGAATATTTATTTATTCTTACTTACAGTAAAAATGTGAATTTTATTGTATAAATATTTTATTCAACACATGAATAGTTTCAACACATGAATATTCTCAACACATGAGTACCGTCAACACATGACTATATATTCTATTCAATACATGAATCTTTATTTTATAATATTCTTTGTTTTCCAAATTGGAATGAGGCCCAATCAATTACCGTATAATGTTAATTATATGGATTCCATACAACACATGTATATAATAGCAGTGATAAATAATCAACCATCATCCAAAGTGCACCACACAACTGCATAAGCATTAAATATGACTAATTGACGCTTACACAGTCTGTCAATCAAACGATCGACATACCACTAAACAATTGGGAATAGTGTACGTCGAATATCATCCCAACACCCGTGTGGGGTTTCAAATCAACAAACACAGATTTTTATTAGTGCAGTTGGGCAACGTGTAAAATTTATCGTCCCAATCAATATCCTTCAAATGGGTGTATATAAACAAATCGTCTGATTTGTAAATCAATATTTATTTATTTATATTCACGTTAAAAATTATATTTTTAACTATATAAATAATTTATTTCAACATATGAATGTTTATTTCCATTCACTCCACATCACAATCAATTTTCACAACACATCAATCAAACAAATAAGCCGTCCATGGTCTGTGGACGACAGGTGTCGGGTGCTACTAAGCACCGTCTGCATCCTAGTATATATTTCAACTAGAAAATAAATTAAAAGTGAGAAGTTCTCACCGACTAGATAAACCAATTACCGCGACACTTCTTATGTAGAAAATTTTCGTCGCACAGCCAACTAGATCTGTTTTCACGAAGTTTATATTAAAAATCATATTTTTAATTCGCTACAACATAAACAAAAATCATCTTTTTATTTGGCTACTTTACAAATGAAAATATTATTTTTATAAATCAACTTTTATAAATAAAAACCATTTCCTTTCCATAACTAGAAATCACATCTTTGACTGATTTCCTTCATATCATCCATATGATAAAAATCATATTTTAATCTACTAAAATTTTTACATACTAAAATCATATTTTTATTTCTATTCTATTTACATAAAAGTCACATTTTTATTAATGTCCTATATATGTAAAAATCCAATTTTTATAACGCTACTACATATGTAAAAATTATATTTTTATCCAATTACTTCATATATATAAATCTATTTTTTTATATTTTTACTTTAAAAGTAAAAATCATAACTTTTTATGAATAAAAACCATATCTTTACAAGGATATAAATCAAATTTTTACAAGGATAAAGATCAAATCTTTCTTTCCTTTAAATAAAAATCGAAACTTTTCTTTAAATAAAAATCAAACTTTATATACTAAAAGATCCTCACTTTTATTTAGTTTTCATAGAAAATGAATAAGAAACAAAATTTAAAAATAAATCAAAAATCATTTAACAAACAAAGAGAAATAAATAAAATAAAATAAAAACTTACAGGGGTGTGGGTGGTTCAAAGGGGGGCATAGGGGCCAGAGATGGTCGGAGGTGGGCTGCTCACACCGGCGTTGGCCTGGGGCTTTGGGGTGGCGGCTCTAGGTGCGACGGATCTCGATTTGGGGTTAGGCTCGAGGGGTTTCGCAGCTTCAGAAAGGGGAGCAAGGACGGAGGGCGACGGAGGAGATGGGGCGGGGCCCGGAGCGGTGGTGAGACTGGCGTCGGCGGCCTCCCTGGGTGGTGCGATGGCACGTTTAGTTCCTAGGTTTTTTTATCAATCGGGCTTTGAACGAATAGGGGAGGGGGTTGACTGAGTAAGGGAGAGAAATGAGGGGGGTTATTTAATTATTTAATTATCTATAAAGGTACTTTTTATTTTGGATCCCAAACCGAACCCACCGACTGTCGGCCATAGGGTAATACCCCCATTCCGAACACAATGGGACATGTTTCGTAAGCTGATTCGAACATTTCGATCATTTTTTGTCAAAATCAAAATATAAATCTATATATTGAATTTGAACGCGCATTTCAATTTACCGGGGCCACATACGGACTCTAAAAATTCCCGAAAAATTATTTCTAGCTTCGTATTTACGATACGGTCCTAATAAAACTAATTTCATCAAATTCTGAGACCGTTTGAAAAATGGCCATTTTCTAGTCGATCAAAATTGACTAAAATTGTCAAAACACGTTTAGCTTCGCCACGCTCACATATTGATTCGAAAAATTATGAATTTTGAAACCTAGCAATAATTTGACATCCTGGATCCAACAAAAGTGGTTTCGTCTAAAACGGAGGTCGTTTGCAAAATTTCCATTTTTAAGGGCCAGAATTCCATAGCGACTATTCTGAATTTTCAACTAGGCGTATCTTTTTATTCCCGCTATGAAATTTCAATTTTTCGTATTCGTTGGAAAGATAATCTCAAATAGATTCAAATATTTTTGGTTTCGCTAAAATTCGGTTTATTTTGAAACCTGTACATTCATTTGAAATTCGAAATCAAAATTTCAAACTACCGCGCCATATTCAGTTACTTTTATAATATAAAATAAAATATTTATATTCTAATGACGATTCAAATAAATATATACGTTCCATTTCTATTCAAAATAAATTTCTCGTCGTTATTATTTAAAATAAATAATTTAAATTATTCAAAATTCACTAAAATTGCCAAAATAAAAATTTTAAATTGGCTCAGAATTTCCGGGTTGTTACAGAACGGGTTTCCTCCCAAGAATACCAGTGCATAAAACAACAGCGCAATGCTAAATAAAGAACAATGAAGCTATTATAAGACCCAGGTCCTATCACACAATGCAACACAAGCTGAAGGATAGGGTTTTACATTACAATAGCCAAATAATGCTTGATACGCTAAATTTCATGTTTTATTATTACTAAGTGTATAGTGTCAAAACAATTTCAATCATAAGTATCAATCATAGACGACATAAGTGCCCCCATACAACTATGTCGCCATATACAGGTATACAATCAAAACCACAAAGTCACGTATTGGAAGTTGGATTTCCATCTATGAACCAGGGCAAGGGATCGTCCTCTACCGAATTCGAGATTCTATAGCCCGAGCCTCAGGCAAGCGCGCAGACAAGCCTTGGATCATCAGGGTCGGTCCACCGATGTGGATTATTATGCCTGAACACTGCGTTTCCCCCCTTTGGGGCGTAAATGAGCCAAATGACTCCATCGGCTCCACATAGTCACTGATATATCCGAGGTGCCTCGCAATCCAACAACCACACAGGTGAAAATGATATAAATATCAGGGCTGGTAGGTCACTGACACCACCTTAGCTAGAAAGAAATGCATGTCCTCCCTGAGGTCCACTCCCGCTTCTGGTTCACAACCGGAGTGTGAGGCTCGCGAATCAATGCTACACAAAGCTATGCCACACAGGTCGTTCTTTGATCACCAACCACAAGACTCTGTTTTTCACCAGAAGCCTTGATCATTTTCCACTTAGGCATGCCACATTTACAAGAATATACAGAGTATGAATGAATAAAATACATTCGATAAATATCAGAGATTACAATAAATTACATAGCAGCGGAAAATAATACAAAACACAACTGAAGGAGATATACGGATACTGTAACGACCCAAGGATTTTCGGCCATGAAAATCGACATAAATACCCTTACCGTAACTCATGCCGATCCTCCAAGCACCAAAAATACTGGATAGTCATTAGAGAGAATTTGGAGGGTGAGATAAGAAAGAAAGAATATTAGAATAGAAGAAATAAGAAGAACACATCACACAGAATCTCACAGCGGAACAGATAAAATATAATATCAAATCTCTTTATACAAAAGAACTGTAAATACATACCAATATCAGAGTTCACACATATCAGTCACAGCGGAAAAATAACTGTATATATAACTAGTGGTGAAGCCTCCTGCTTCCAGCTCCTGAAACTCCAAGCGAACCTAACCTGGAAATACACTCGGTCTGACCCGAGCACATTTGAAGCAAAGCAAAATTCACCAGGTCAGTCTGGAATACTATCGGTGATAAATTCACAGCACATACACAACTTGTTTAACTTTGGAAAATTGTGACGGCAAGGAATTTCGCTCGGTCCGAACCAGTCGCTAAACCGACCCAGACAGTTCGAAACGCCCTATCGTTTGAGAACACGACAAAATAGAACGCATACAAAAGAACATTTCATTGTATATTACAACAATGCACCAGATTACAAGAATATACAGAGTATAAAAGAATATTACACAGAAATATCAGAGATTTAAATTACATTTAAATACATAGCAGCGGAAAATAATACAATTCACAACTAGAAGGGATATACGGATACAAAGCTTTCCGGATATCGTTCCAGCTGTAAACCAGGATCCTGTGAATATAAATCTGCAAAACCAAAACTACTAGGTGCCCGTGTCAAAATAGGGGCACCCAGAGTTTAGGTTAAAACAATAAACTCCAGGTCAGTCATGGGACTGGTGTGAGAACTAAAACAGTTATTAATCTTTATTTTAAATCATTAGGTAAATCAAGGGACCACGCCGTATAACACGGAACGGGTTTCCTCCCAAGAATACCAGTGCATAAAACAAACAGCGCAATGCTAAATAAAGAAAAATGAAGCTGTTATAAGACCCAGGTCCCATCACACAATGCAACGCAGCCGAGGATAGGGTTTTCCCTTATAACAGCCAAAGAATGCTTGATACGGTTAAAACAAATCGTTTGATACTATTATAAGTGCATAGTGCATAAAACAACTTCAAATCATAAGTATCAATCATAGGCGGCATGAGCGCCCCATCCCACTATGTCACCATACTAGGTTCTACAATTAAAACCGCAAATGTCACGTATTTGGAAAATGGATTTCCATCTATGAACCGAGGCAAAAGATAGTCCTCAACCGATTCGAGACTGCCTAGCCCGAGTCTCAGGATCAGAGCTCGAGTGACCCTTGGATCCTCAGGGCCAGTCCACCGATGTGGATTAAACTTAAACCCTGAACATGCATTTCCCCGCCCTATGGGGCGTAAACGAGCCAACTAAATGACTCCATCGGTTCGAGAACGACCGATCAATCCGAGGCGCCTCGCAACAGCAACAACCACATAAGTCAAACTCGTCAGGGCGTGTAAAACCACTGACGCCACTTCTAGCTAGGAAGAAACGCATGCCCTCCCTGACGTCCTCTCCCGTTTTTGGTTCATACCGGGTGTGAAACACGCGAGGTAAACGTTACACAAAGCTACGCCACAAAGGCCGTGCTTTGATCATCACCACATGACTTTGTTTTTCAACAGAAGCCTCGATCAATTGCCACTTAGGCATGCCACACAGGCAATTCACTCCATGCGTTTGATATCCATCAATATATAACCCCTGAGCTCGTACGTCTCAGAGAAGGGCGTTAAGCAAGAGAATAAATTCTCCGCCGCCAAACAGATATATATTTAATAGAGATCAATCACACAGACTAAAATCCAATGTCAGACACAAAGTCCATTTACAAGTCCGTTCTGGGTCTGAACGAAACCGGAGGCACCTAGTACCCCGCATATCCATCGATCTCCAAGTACGTCTGGACGATCACCAACTATTTCCATCTTCTTGGGTGTACAGCCCAATCAAGATCATCAGTTTTCACCCAAACGACGTGAAGACCTCCGGTCTTCGACCATCGTCTTCATCTTCGACTTATCGTCGTATCAGTTATTCAGAATGGGATAAACCCGGTCTTTCCGAATAACTCGCGTATATTTTAAATAAGTGTTACACAAACACAACATACGCCTCATTCCAATTCATTAGTCACTAACCGTAAATTAATCAAGAGAATAATTCCCCAAATATTAACCCCGAAGGCCGAAACCAATATCAGATCAATATCCAGAAAACCATTCTGTTTGGCTAACCGACAGTCAATTTCTAGATTTCACATTCATAGGGAAAGGTTCCCATTAATTTTATCCAAGATAAATTTCTTGAATTTATTCTATAATCTATTTTTGAATATCAATTCAAACTAGTCGGGATTAACGAACCTTACCGAAGTAATCATTTGTTTTAATTTCCCAATCCCAACCTATTCATCCCATGAAGTAAAACTGGTTATACTTCATATCTAACACCACGGTGTTGTCGGTAAATTCAATTACCATTTCACGTTCAAATCTAATTAAAGATTTAACTACCGCCTGGAGCAAAACTGGTGATACTCCATTTTCGATCATTTCAATCTAATTAAAGATTCATTAAAACTCCACTTAGTTTTAATCTTCGACTGGGTTAAAGAATCAGTGTCATTTAAAACACGGTTCACGATAAACCCAAAATCACATTCCATTAATTATCGGGTTAAAGAACAAGTGTTATTTAAAACACTGTTCACGATAAACCCAAAATCACATTCCATTAATTATCGGGTTAAAGAACAAGTGTTATTTAAAACACTGTTCACGATAAACCCAAAAATCAATATCAATTCCAATTAAATATTATTTAATTGGTACACTTCATTAAATCTAAATAAAAAGATTTAATCTTTTCTCAACTGGGTTCAAGAACAGTGTTAGTGAAGACACCATTCACGACAAACCCAAATCACATTCGATATTCAATACAAGGCTCTGAATAGAAAATATATCGGCTTATATTCAATATCGAATTCTACGACTAACAAATGTCGTATTGGAAATAACGATATAAATATATATCTTTCAAATTTCCATAACCACACCTGTATAATCACGAATTCCAACATCGAAATATTCCGAAGACAATTTCGATTCAAATCCACTCCAATGCAATCATTGGAAATTTTGGTTATTTTTAAAACCCTTTTCGAATTCAATTTATTTATTTAAAAATAAATAGAATTATATTTCTAGTTCAAAACTAGTTCATTTCGATAAAAACCTATTTTTATCTTTTCAAATATGGAGTTTTTCATCCCAAATCTTCACAAATCACTTCTTATGATTTTACACAAATTATTGCTATTTTTAATAATTTTATCAAGGCCCGTACAGTCGATTTCCATCAATGGCCATCGAACTGCACTTACAGCGACCTTTTTCGAATTTGATTTGGACGTATCTCCAAATCCAACCGTTAGATTTCAAATTTCTAATATTCGTTAGAAAGCTCTTTTCGATACGAACCCAACGGTTCCGGTTTTAGGAGAATCCGACGGTCGGATCTCCCGCAATGTCCATTTGAAATAAATGGTCGAAATTCACGAACTGCCGCGGCGCGACGCGTTCTATTCAGGCCATTATATTATATATAATATATATATATAATATATTTCGTCGATTTCTATTTAAAACGAATTATATAAATAGTTTTAAATTCATTTCAAAAGCAATTTCAACTTCCATTTCAATTCAAATCAAAATTGAATTCTTCTCTATAAATTCGTTTTAAAATTTATTTCTATTCAATTCAAATTTCAATTCAATTCGAATTCATTTCAATTCGCTTTCAATTCAATTTGAATTCGTTTTCAATTCAATTCATTTCGAAATCGTTTTCAATTCAATTCATTTCGAAATCGTTTTCAATTCATTTCATTTCGAAATCGTTTTCAATTCATTTCATTTCGAAATCGTTTTCAATTCATTTCATTTCGAAATCGTTTTCAATTCATTTCATTTCGAAATCGTTTTCAATTCAATTCATTTCGAAATCGTTTTCAATTCAATTCATTTCGAAATCGTTTTCAATTCAATTCATTTCGAAATCGTTTTCAATTCAATTCATTTCGAAATCGTTTTCAATTCAATTCATTTCGAAATCGTTTTCAATTCATTTCATTTCGAAATCGTTTTCAATTCAATTTATTTCGAAATCGTTTTCAATTCAATTCATTTCGAAATCGTTTTCAATTCAATTCATTTCGAAATCGTTTTCAATTCAATTCATTTCGAAATCGTTTTCAATTCAATTTATTTCGAAATCGTTTTCAATTCAATTCATTTCGAAATCGTTTTCAATTCAATTTATTTCGAAATCGTTTTCAATTCAATTCATTTCGAAATCGTTTTCAATTCAATTTATTTCGAAATCGTTTTCAATTCAATTCATTTCGAAATCGTTTTCAATTCAATTTATTTCGAAATTGTTTTCAATTCAATTTATTTCGAAATCATTTAAAATCGATATAAATATCGTTCACGTCAAAATGGCGTCAATCTAATCATCACGGCTTCATAAATTTCTATTTCAAATATTTCTTTTTCAAAATAGTTGTTATTATCAAAATATTTCGTTCAACACATGACCAATCTCAAAGGATGAGTACTGTCAACACATGAACTTTTATTTTATAATATTCTTTAATTTTCAAATTGGAATGAGGCCCAATCAATCACCATATAATGTTAATTATATGGATTTTCATACGTCACATTTATATAATAGCATTGAAAAATAATCAATCATCAACCAAAGTGCACTACACTGTATAAGCATCAAATATAGATATCTAACGCTTATAACAGCCTGTCAATCAATCGATCGACATATTTAATCAATCACGATGAGTGAACTTCAAATTTCATCCCAACACCCGTGTGGGGTTTCAAACAATCACACGCATATTTTATTTGTGCAGTTGGGCGATGCGTAAAATTTACCGTCCCAATCAGTGTCATTCAAATAGGTGTACATAAACAAACCGTTCGGTTTATAAATGAATATTTTATTTTATTCACTTCACGTTAAAAATTATATTTTTAACGATAAAACATTTTATTCCAACCTATGAATTTCTATTCAATTCATTTATTCAATAAAATGATATTTTTATTTTTCTAACTTATTTTAGAAAATTTCGACGACATAACGGCACGATACTAGAAACGGGACGAGGCCTAGCCTTATCCCCGGTCTAGTGAAGGCCCACGCCATTCACACATCAATCAAATCAATTCGTTATGCAAACCACAAAATTTGGAGTAAGAGTCTAACCTAGCCTTACTCCTTCGCCTTATAACGGCGCACGTCTAATCCTAACCAATTTATCGATTCGATTTTTCACACCACAAACCACATTCAAATCAAATCATATAACTAACTACACAACCAACAATTTAACAAACAAGCCATCCATGGTCTGTGGATGACGGGTGTCGGGTGCTACTAAGCACCGTCTGCATCCTAGTATATATATAACTAGAAAAATTAAATTGAAAGGTGAGGAGTTCTCACATATAGCTATCCTAGCTCCACGGCTCCTCACTGATAGAAATCTTCATTGCTATCTCATCTTCGCTATCTTCTTTGCCCGTAGCCACTACATATATAAAAATCACACATTTTTATATTTTGTTGTCTTTGAACTAAAAATCACATTTTTATTTATTCACTTTCCATTTAAAAATCATATTTTTATAATTTCTTCATACTTTTAAAAATCGAATTTTTACTATGCGATTCAATATATAAAAATCTAATTTTTACTATGATGTTCAATATATAAAAATCCTATTTTTCTATCGAAGTTCAATATATAAAAATCCTATTTTTCTATCGAAGTTCAATATATAAAAATCACGCCTTTTTCAAAATCAAATCTTTTTCTTTATTTTCCTAAAACATTAATTTCAGTTTTAAAATGCAAATAAGTTTTCAGTTTTTAAAAATAAAATAAAATCAGTTTTTAAAAATAAAATGAAATCAGTGTTAAACCTTTTTTTTAAAAATCAGTTTTTTTTTATTTCTTTTCAAAATCAGTTTTTACTTCTTTTCAAAATCAGTTTTTTACACTTAATTAAAATTTAGTTTTTATACTTAATTAAAATCAGTTTTTATACTTAATTAAAATCAGTTTTTATACTTAATTAAAATTAGTTTTAATACTTAATTAAAATTAGTTTTAATACTGTTAAAATCAGTTTTTTTTCTTATACCAAAAATCGAAATTAGTTGTATACCTAAAATCGAAATTAGGTTTAACGAAAAAAAAAACGATAAAATACTTACAACATTTTGAAGAAAGGGGGGGGGGGGGGGTTTCAGCGCCGGTCGAGGTCTGGAAAAAGGGGGGTAGCGTCGGTCGAGGTCTGGAAGGGGGGGTCTGATGCGAGGTCGTGGCGGCTTCAGCTAGGGTTGGTCTTCGATTTGGTGAAGGGAGCGGAGACGAACGGAGGCGCTAGGGGAAGGAGAAGAAGCGGAGGGGGGAGTCAGGGAGGCGTCGCGCCCCTGGCGGCGGCGGCGATCGCGGGGGGGGGGGGGGGGGGGATTTGCGATTCGGAGGTTTTGTTTTGTTTTTTTTTCTTTTTATTTTCCTTTCTGAAAATGAGAAGGGGGGGCCAGCGGGTAAAAAGGGGAAATTTAAATTTCCTTTTTTTTTTTTAATTTAATTATTTTATTTTTCAAAAAGTTGACTTTCACATACGACCTCTAAACGAGGCCCACCGCCTGTCGTCCATAGCGTTTTACCCCCATTCCGAACACAATGGGATATGTATCGCAAGCTAATTCTATCGTTTGAATCAGTTTCCGTTAAATTTACATTTAAATCACTTTATTGAATTCTAAACGTACATTTCGAATTACCGAGGTCACATACTAACTCTAGAAATTCCCGAAAAATATTTTCTAGCTTCGTATTGACGATACGGTCCTAACAAAACTAGTTTCGTCGAATTCTGAGACCGTTAGAAAAATGGCCAATTTCCAGTCGATTAAAATCAACTGAAATGGTCAAAACATGTTTTCCTTTGCCACGCTCACATATTGATTTGAAAAATTATGAAATTTGGAATCTAGCAATAACTTAACATCACGGACCCAACAAAAGTGGTTTCGTCGAAATCCGAGGTCGTTTGCAAAATGTCCATTTTTAAGGGCCTGAATTCCATAGCGACTATTTAGAATTTTCAACAGGACATATCTTTTGATTCCCGATATGAAATCTCGATTTTTCGGATTCGTTGGAAAGATATCATCAATTAGATCCTAATGTTTTTGGTTTCACTAAAATCCGGATTGTTTTGCACCCGGTATGTTCAATTGAAGTTTGAAATCGAATTATCGAACTACCGCGCCATTTTCAATTCTATTTATAATTATATATAAATATTTATATTCTAACGACGACGTATATAATATATACGTCGAATTATATTCAAATTAAATTTCTCGTCGATTATTATTTAAAATAATCTATTTTAAATATTCAAAATTCGTTAAAATTGCCAAAATAAAAATTTCAAACTGGCTCGCATTTTACGGGTTGTTACAATCTCCCCCACTTAAAACTTTTCGTCCCCGAAAAGGAACAAAGTCGAAAGTGGTTTGATTAATCAACTCTACGTTCGATCTGGCTTCCATTCTCCAACTTTTCAGTTTCTGAGAATTTTCAAAATTTCAAAAATTTGGCTAACACCCTAAATTTTCGAAAAATTTCGCCATAACCTCCCCTGCAATGGGAGCATCGGGGAATTTCAAATAGCTTCCCCGGTCCTTCAGATCTCAAAAAGAAAAAGAAAAAGCCAAGCGGCTAGCCAATAGGCTCACAAAATCATCATCACCCAAACAAAACAGGAAATTATGTAGTAAACATGTACCTATTTGTCGGGCAAACAAATTTTATTCTCTGCTCTAGCCTCCTTGCTATGACCTGTTCAATATAAGCATATGTATATGCAAGCAAATGCGACCGATTTTCAATATAATCCAATATTTGATGCTATTAGGCAAAATGGTTCAAAATTAGCAAACAACACAAACATCAATCAATTAGTGAATTAGAGTTTCAAATTCATAATTTTGATACATATGCAAAAATCACATTTTTGATGCCAAATCACAACAATAGGCCCTATCTAATTTTGGTTCTCACACCAGTCAATAGGAAATATATAGAAATCTCACTTTCGTCACTCGAATATAAATACTGATAATGTGATCACAATTATCAGCATCATCCCCGGGCGACTAGAGTGTGATTCTATATCTATCCAGTATATTAAAATTTCGAATACACGCGGATCAGACGTATACGCAAAATCTATATATACTGGATTGTCCACATCTATATAAATAAATAATCAAATACGAATAATTGAATTAAATCTTCAAAACAAAAATTTGTTTTCACTTTTATTTATCAAAAACACTACTCTTCACACTCGTTCTAGGATACTACTGATCCCATCTCTAACGAGTCTCTCTCATTGGATATTGCTAATCCAATATCTGATGAATTCTTTCGTATGGTTCTAATGTGTCTTGTTCTCTAAGCTTTGTAAACCAAAGCTCTGATACCAAATGTGACGGCAAGGAATTTCGCTCGGTCCGAACCAGTCGCTAAACCGACCCAGACCGTTCGAAACGCCCTATCGTTTGAGAACACGACAAAATAGAACGCATACAAAAGAACATTTCATTGTATATTACAACAATGCACCAGATTACAAGAATATACAGAGTATAAAAGAATATTACACAGAAATATCAGAGATTTAAATTACATTTAAATACATAGCAGCGGAAAATAATACAATTCACAACTAGAAGGGATATACGGATACAAAGCTTTCCGGATATCGTTCCAGCTGTAAACCAGGATCCTGTGAATATAAATCTGCAAAACCAAAACTACTAGCTGCCCGTGTCAAAATAGGGGCACCCAGAGTTTAGGTTAAAACAATAAACTCCAGGTCAGTCATGGGACTGGTGTGAGAACTAAAACAGTTATTAATCTTTATTTTAAATCATTAGGTAAATCAAGGGACCACGCCGTATAACACGGAACGGGTTTCCTCCCAAGAATACCAGTGCATAAAACAAATAGCGCAATGCTAAATAAAGAAAAATGAAGCTGTTATAAGACCCAGGTCCCATCACACAATGCAATGCAGCCGAGGATAGGGTTTTCCCTTATAACAGCCAAAGAATGCTTGCTACGGTTAAAACAAATCGTTTGATACTATTATAAGTGCATAGTGCATAAAACAACTTCAAATCATAAGTATCAATCATAGGCGGCATGAGCGCCCCATCCCACTATGTCACCATACTAGGTTCTACAATTAAAACCGCAAATGTCACGTATTTGGAAATTGGATTTCCATCTATGAACCGAGGCAAAAGATAGTCCTCAACCGATTCGAGACTGCCTAGCCCGAGTCTCAGGATCAGAGCTCGAGTGACCCTTGGATCCTCAGGGCCAGTCCACCGATGTGGATTAAACTTAAACCCTGAACATGCGTTTCCCCGCCCTATGGGGCGTAAACGAGCCAACTAAATGACTCCATCGGTTCGAGAACGACCGATCAATCCGAGGCGCCTCGCAACAGCAACAACCACATAAGTCAAACTCGTCAGGGCGTGTAAAACCACTGACGCCACTTCTAGCTAGGAAGAAACGCATGCCCTCCCTGACGTCCTCTCCCGTTTTTGGTTCATACCGGGTGTGAAACACGCGAGGTAAGCGTTACACAAAGCTACGCCACAAAGGCCGTGCTTTGATCATCACCACAAGACTTTGTTTTTCAACAGAAGCCTCGATCAATTGCCACTTAGGCATGCCACACAGGCAATTCACTCCATGCGTTTGATATCCATCAATATATAACCCCTGAGCTCGTACGTCTCAGAGAAGGGCGTTAAGCAAGAGAATAAATTCTCCGCCGCCAAACAGATATATATTTAATAGAGATCAATCACACAGACTAAAATCCAATGTCAGACACACAGTTCATTTACAAGTCCGTTCTGGGTCTGAACGAAACCGGAGGCACCTAGTACCCCGCATATCCATCGATCTCCAAGTACGTCTGGACGATCACCAACTGTTTCCATCTTCTTGGGTGTACAGCCCAATCAAGATCATCAGTTTTCACCCAAACGACGTGAAGACCTCCGGTCTTCGACCATCGTCTTCATCTTCGACTTATCGTCGTATCAGTTATTCAGAATGGGATAAACCCGGTCTTTCCGAATAACTCGCGTATATTTTAAATAAGTCTTACACAAACACAACATACGCCTCATTCCAATTCATTAGTCACTAACCGTAAATTAATCAAGAGAATAATTCCCCAAATATTAACCCCGAAGGCCGAAACCAACATCAGATCAATATCCAGAAAACCATTCTGTTTGGCTAACCGACAGTCAATTTCTAAATTTCACATTCATAGGGAAAGGTTCCCATTAATTTTATCCAAGATAAATTTCTTGAATTTATTCTATAATCTATTTTTGAATATCAATTCAAACTAGTCGGGATTAACGAACCTTACCGAAGTAATCATTTGTTTTAATTTCCCAATCCCAACCTATTCATCCCATGAAGTAAAACTGGTTATACTTCATATCTAACACCACGGTGTTGTCGGTAAATTCAATTACCATTTCACGTTCAAATCTAATTAAAGATTTAACTACCGCCTGGAGCAAAACTGGTGATACTCCATTTTCGATCATTTCAATCTAATTAAAGATTCATTAAAACTCCACTTAGTTTTAATCTTCGACTGGGTTAAAGAATCAGTGTCATTTAAAACACGGTTCACGATAAACCCAAAATCACATTCCATTAATTATCGGGTTAAAGAACAAGTGTTATTTAAAACACTGTTCACGATAAACCCAAAATCACATTCCATTAATTATCGGGTTAAAGAACAAGTGTTATTTAAAACACTGTTCACGATAAACCCAAAAATCAATATCAATTGCAATTAAATATTATTTAATTGGTACACTTCATTAAATCTAAATAAAAAGATTTAATCTTTTATCAACTGGGTTCAAGAACAGTGTTAGTGAAGACACCATTCACGACAAACCCAAATCACATTCGATATTCAATACAAGGCTCTGAATAGAAAATATATCGGCTTATATTCAATATCGAATTCTACGACTAACAAATGTCGTATTGGAAATAACGATATAAATATATATCTTTCAAATTTCCATAACCACACCTGTATAATCACGAATTCCAACATCGAAATATTCCGAAGACAATTTCGATTCAAATCCACTCCAATGCAATCATTGGAAATTTTGGTTATTTTTAAAACCCTTTTCGAATTCAATTTATTTATTTAAAAATAAATAGAATTATATTTCTAGTTCAAAACTAGTTCATTTCGATAAAAACCTATTTTTATCTTTTCAAATATGGAGTTTTTCATCCCAAATCTTCACAAATCATTTCTTATGATTTTACACAAATTATTGCTATTTTTAATAATTTTATCAAGGCCCGTACAGTCGATTTCCATCAATGGCCATCGAACTGCACTTACATCGACCTTTTTCGAATTTGATTTGGACTTATCTCCAAATCCAACCGTTAGATTTCAAATTTCTAATATTCGTTAGAAAGCTCTTTTCGATACGAACCCAACGGTTCCGGTTTTAGGAGAATCCGACGGTCGGATCTCCCGCAATGTCCATTTGAAATAAATGGTCGAAATTCACGAACTGCCGCGGCGCGGCACGTTCTATTCAGGCCATTATATTATATATATATAATATATATATAATATATTTCGTCGATTTCTATTTAAAACGAATTATATAAATAGTTTTAAATTCGTTTCAAAAGCAATTTCAACTTCCGTTTCAATTCAAATCAAAATTGAATTCTTCTCTATAAATTCGTTTTAAAATTTATTTCTATTCAATTCAAATTTCAATTCAATTCGAATTCATTTCAATTCGCTTTCAATTCAATTTGAATTCGTTTTCAATTCAATTCATTTCGAAATCGTTTTCAATTCAATTCATTTCGAAATCGTTTTCAATTCATTTCATTTCGAAATCGTTTTCAATTCATTTCATTTCGAAATCGTTTTCAATTCATTTCTTTTCGAAATCGTTTTCAATTCATTTCATTTCGAAATCGTTTTCAATTCAATTCATTTCGAAATCGTTTTCAATTCAATTCATTTCGAAATCGTTTTCAATTCAATTCATTTCGAAATCGTTTTCAATTCAATTCATTTCGAAATCGTTTTCAATTCAATTCATTTCGAAATCGTTTTCAATTCAATTCATTTCGAAATCGTTTTCAATTCATTTCATTTCGAAATCGTTTTCAATTCAATTTATTTCGAAATCGTTTTCAATTCAATTCATTTCGAAATCGTTTTCAATTCAATTCATTTCGAAATCGTTTTCAATTCAATTCTTTTCGAAATCGTTTTCAATTCAATTCTTTTCGAAATCGTTTTCAATTCAATTTATTTCGAAATCGTTTTCAATTCAATTCATTTCGAAATCGTTTTCAATTCAATTTATTTCGAAATCGTTTTCAATTCAATTCATTTCGAAATCGTTTTCAATTCAATTTATTTCGAAATCGTTTTCAATTCAATTCATTTCGAAATCGTTTTCAATTCAATTCATTTCGAAATCGTTTTCAATTCAATTTATTTCGAAATCGTTTAAAATCGATATAAATATCGTTCACGTCAAAATGGCGTCAATCTAATCATCACGGCTTCATAAATTTCTATTTCAAATATTTCTTTTTCAAAATAGTTGTTATTATCAAAATATTTCGTTCAACACATGACCAATCTCAAAGGATGAGTACTGTCAACACATGAACTTTTATTTTATAATATTCTTTATTTTTCAAATTGGAATGAGGCCCAATCAATCACCATATAATGTTAATTATATGGATTTTCATACGTCACATGTATATAATAGCATTGAAAAATAATCAATCATCAACCAAAGTGCACTACACTGTATAAGCATCAAATATAGATATCTAACGCTTATAACAGCCTGTCAATCAATCGATCGACATATTTAATCAATCAGGATGAGTGAACTTCAAATTTCATCCCAACACCCGTGTGGGGTTTCAAACAATCACACGCATATTTTATTTGTGCAGTTGGGCGATGTGTAAAATTTACCGTCCCAATCAATGTCATTCAAATAGGTGTACATAAACAAACCGTTCGGTTTATAAATGAATATTTTATTTTATTCACTTCACGTTAAAAATTATATTTTTAACGATAAAACATTTTATTCCAACCTATGAATTTCTATTCAATTCATTTATTCAATAAAATGATATTTTTATTTTTCTAACTTATTTTAGAAAATTTCGGCGGCATAACGGCACGATACTAGAAACGGGACGAGGCCTAGCCTTATCCCCGGTCTAGTGAAGGCCCACGCCATTCACACATCAATCAAATCAATTCGTTATGCAAACCACAAAATTTGGAGTAAGAGTCTAACCTAGCCTTACTCCTTCGCCTTATAACGGCGCACGTCTAATCCTAACCAATTTATCGATTCGATTTTTCACACCACAAACCACATTCAAATCAAATCATATAACTAACTACACAACCAACAATTTAACAAACAAGCCATCCATGGTCTGTGGATGACGGGTGTCGGGTGCTACTAAGCACCGTCTGCATCCTAGTATATATATAACTAGAAAAATTAAATTGAAAGGTGAGGAGTTCTCACATATAGCTATCCTAGCTCCACGGCTCCTCACTGATAGAAATCTTCATTGCTATCTCATCTTCGCTATCTTCTTTGCCCGTAGCCACTACATATATAAAAATCACACATTTTTATATTTTGTTGTCTTTGAAATAAAAATCACATTTTTATTTATTCACTTTCCATTTAAAAATCATATTTTTATAATTTCTTCATACTTTTAAAAATCGAATTTTTACTATGCGATTCAATATATAAAAATCTAATTTTTACTATGATGTTCAATATATAAAAATCCTATTTTTCTATCGAAGTTCAATATATAAAAATCCTATTTTTCTATCGAAGTTCAATATATAAAAATCACGCCTTTTTCAAAATCAAATCTTTTTCTTTATTTTCCTAAAACATTAATTTCAGTTTTAAAATGCAAATAAGTTTTCAGTTTTTAAAAATAAAATAAAATCAGTTTTTAAAAATAAAATGAAATCAGTGTTAAACCTTTTTTTTAAAAATCAGTTTTTTTTATGTCTTTTCAAAATCAGTTTTTACTTCTTTTCAAAATCAGTTTTTTACACTTAATTAAAATTTAGTTTTTATACTTAATTAAAATTTAGTTTTAATACTTAATTAAAATCAGTTTTTATACTTAATTAAAATCAGTTTTTATACTTAATTAAAATTAGTTTTAATACTTAATTAAAATTAGTTTTAATACTGTTAAAATCAGTTTTTTTTCTTATACCAAAAATCGAAATTAGTTGTATACCTAAAATCGAAATTAGGTTTAACGAAAAAAAAAAATACGATAAAATACTTACAGCATTTTGAAGAAAGGGGGGGGGGTTTCAGCGTCGGTCGAGGTCTGGAAAAGGGGGGGTAGCGTCGGTCGAGGTCTGGAAGGGGGGGGGTCTGATGCGAGGTCGTGTCGGCTTCAGCTAGGGTTGGTCTTCGATTTGGTGAAGGGAGCGGAGACGAACGGAGGCGCTAGGGGAAGGAGAAGAAGTGGAGGGGGGAGTCAGGGAGGCGTCGCGCCCCTGGCGGCGGCGGCGATCGGGGGGGGGGGGGGATTTGCGATTCGGAGGTTTTGTTTTGTTTTTTTTTCTTTTTTTTTTCCTTTCTGAAAATGAGAAGGGGGGGCCAGCGGGTAAAAAGGGGAAATTTAAATTTCCTTTTTTTTAGTTTAATTATTTTATTTTTCAAAAAGTTGACTTTCACATACGACCTCTAAACGAGGCCCACCGCCTGTCGTCCATAGCGTTTTACCCCCATTCCGAACACAATGGCATATGTATCGCAAGCTGATTCTATCGTTTGAATCAGTTTCCGTTAAATTTACATTTAAATCACTTTATTGAATTCTAAACGTACATTTCGAATTACCGAGGTCACATACTAACTCTAGAAATTCCCGAAAAATATTTTCTAGCTTCGTATTGACGATACGGTCCTAACAAAACTAATTTCGTCGAATTCTGAGACCGTTAGAAAAATGGCCAATTTCCAGTCGATTAAAATCAACTGAAATGGTCAAAACACGTTTTCCTTTGCCATGCTCACATATTGATTCGAAAAATTATGAAATTTGGAATCTAGCAATAACTTAACATCACGGACCCAACAAAAGTGGTTTCGTCGAAATCCGAGGTCGTTTGCAAAATGTCCATTTTTAAGGGCCTGAATTCCATAGCGACTATTCAGAATTTTCAACAGGACATATCTTTTGATTCCCGATATGAAATCTTGATTTTTCGGATTCGTTGGAAAGATATCATCAATTAGATCCTAATGTTTTTGGTTTCACTAAAATCCGGATTGTTTTGCACCCGGTATGTTCAATTGAAGTTTGAAATCGAATTATCGAACTACCGCGCCATTTTCAATTCTATTTATAATTATATATAAATATTTATATTCTAACGACGACGTATATAATATATACGTCGAATTATATTCAAATTAAATTTCTCGTCGATTATTATTTAAAATAATCTATTTTAAATATTCAAAATTCGTTAAAATTGCCAAAATAAAAATTTCAAACTGGCTCGCATTTTACGGGTTGTTACAAAAATCCTTTTTGAAATCAAAGTATAATAGTAAGACCAGCCCACCCATAAACACGGACGGTTTTTACCTTACTATGACCCAAAATGTTTTTGAAATCATACTTTGATTTGATATTATCATAGCGTCTAAATACAAGTAAATAACAATCTAGAGGAACGCTTGCATCTCACGCTCCCCATATATAGTATACAATCAAAACCGCGGGCGCTTATTGGATATTGGATTCCAACCTTGACAAGGTATGGGACCACCTTCCGACTGTGTATCTCTAGAGACGAATACACTGGGTTCAACAAGAACATCTTGCAACCCGGCCCTTACATGACCGACCACTCATTTCGCTTGAGTGTATCGAATGTATATCACCAACGGTTGGGATCATCAACCGCCTCCCGATAAGGGATAGCATCGAAATATAGAATAAAGAAGCAAATAAAATTTCTCTAGATAGGTGATCATACACCCTAATGGGAGCGACCCACATAGCCATGCTGCCTGCTCGATTTTTGTCATTTCCCGGTTGATGAGGCTTGAGGTTTGAATTTACCTTTAAAACATTTGGTCATCATTTACTTTGAATGCCACATCGTCAGATCCTCTGGATATCACTAATTGACGTCCACAAAAATACTCTAGTTGGGAGCTAACCAACTAAAATACGCTTGAAGAAATCAACGTACGTGGTCCTTTGGAAATACTCTGTCAGACACTCATCCATACAAGTCATCCAGGAACAGGATGAACCGAAGGTACCCTCCTACTGCATCCATATAGAAATCACCCCATGGATCAGTAGCGAAAAGTCCTTGTAACCCGTAGATTCCAACCACGACAGAACCATAGCTTATCTCGGGTTACGATCCAGAGATTATTAGCGGTCCTTTCGTTTATGAAAATCCACAGTCTTCAATGCTAAATCACGATCATCTTCCGATATCTTCACGTATTTGTTGGTCGGAATGGTTTTCGAATATAAATTCGATCCCGGATTTTCCATACCAACAAGCACATTAGTCAGGGTTTGATAGTCGGTGATTTAACTATCAAATAACAAAGGTGTCAATGAAATAAATTCGCTGGTTCTATATCTTCCATTACCTGGCCTATTCCAAATCTATATATATTTAACCCAGTGGTAAATCAACTTTAAACCTTCCAATATATTTTAAAACATTATATTTATCTTTATTTATAACAATTTTTTTTAAATACTATAATAGGTATATATGTATACACCCAGATTTACATTCCTTTTGGAAATAGCGATATATTGCTTTAAAAACCTTTTTCCTCTTTCTTTATATTCGAGTATCTCGATATATATATATATATATATATATATATATATATATATATATATATATTATACTTTAATGGCATTAACACATTCCAGTTCTAATATGGTTAAACCCAATGTTGACTTATATAAGTCAAAATCAAATAGTCTTATTTATTTTGAAACTAATATTTCAATATTATTTACTTTCCCAAAACCTCGCATTTGAATTCGATATTCCTCGTATAGGATAAAACCAATTCCACTACCTTCACTCACTTCAAACTGATACCATTCCTCGATAATAGTGAAGCCAACCAAGTTGGGGTATTTTAATTACCTCTCAAACCTTGATCGACCCCGTTCTTACCTTAGAATAATAAAAGTTCGTCACCTAAACACCTCACCAAAATCTCCTTTACCATCTCGATTTCAAACTAGTTTCGCAAACCGTTTCTTACATTTGAAACCCTTTCCAATATAATTCATTTACTTAATTTTTTTGATTTAGTAAAAGTCAAATAACGCCACATTTATATTGGAATTTAGTCCCACGAACCAATATTCTCATATCATACCATTTCACGGATTTCCTTTTCGTTTGAAGTCCTCTAGTTCAATTACAATATTTGCTAAATTCAATTTCTTAATATTTAACTCATCAATTTGATTTAAAACCTTTTCAAAACCTCGTCGGATTTGTTTCCAAATCGCTTACACTAATTTTCTTAACAACTCATACTACTTAGCTTAGAATTTAATCTATTACCATATTTCGACTTATTGTCAATTTATAATCATTTCCCTTAAATAGTTCATTTCACTTGAACTTACTTTACTTAATTGAATAATTAAGTAAAATTTTATTTAAAACTCCACATCTACTTACTAGTCACAATTTCGATTCTCGTTTGAACACTCAGATTTTAAATCCCTTTTTAACATCTCTTATCATTTCTATGACCCAACCATATTGCCACTAAATCACTTCTCGAATGAATCCCAATTTAAAAGCCATTGTTCTAATTATGATTAATTAAAAAAAATTAACTATAAAAATAATTAACTTTGCTATTAACAGGAAATGGGATCATTAATCACTCTCACAACTTATTAAATAATTATTTACTCTATTAACCCCAACAAATTCGATAATTACTTTAATTATAGTTAATAAAACATTTACTAACATTAAACATTTATTAGTTGCATTTAACAAATCAATTCAGAAATTCAAGTCACTTTAATTCAAATATCATTTCAAGTAAAAACAGTTGAATTTATTGACCATGCATCTCAGTTAACTTTTAACTGATTTTCAATGTCATTTCCCCTTTAAATTAATTAAATAACATAATTAATTTAAAATCACTATTTAATTGTTCTAAAACCAATTATTCTATTTTACCAACCCGTCGGTAAGTTCCTGGTTTCTGCTTTTACAACTGGTCTAAACCATTTAAATAATTTCCTTTATAACTCAATTTAAAATATTTATTTATCAAATTTCTAATTTAAATTAGTTATATAAAATAACTAAAACTTTAATCCAGTTATAAAATAATTTATAACTTTAAACAACGTCAATCCACCTGACGGTAGACCGATGTTTAAAAACTGTATAATTTAGGCCATTCTTCCAATTACTCAGCAGCATTGTCGGTTGATTTTAACCACAACAATAATGAATATATATTCCACCATCAACATTCAAACAAATTTTGGTGTCAGTCAGGGTGAACAATTCATATGTATGCACAACAAATAAAAATACAATTTATTTGAGGAACCCGGTTGGATCCCTCCAATCTGTCCTTCTCTGCATCATAGATAGTTGATAAAAATATTTGAATTAAATATGCAATTTAAAACAGTGAAATAACGACAATCAAACAAACAGTAAACAACCAATTTGCATCCATCGCATCCAATCAACCATTTTAAACTGTTAACTATAAAATATATTTTACTGTGAATATAGCACATCACAGGATTCCAGAAGGTGTGAGAATTAACTCACCAGATATTTTTCTGGTTGACGGTTGACGCATTTGTTACTTTTAATTTCAGTCGAGCGTTCAAAATTTGCTGAATTCTCAACCGCGTTAGATCAGAACCTAGTCAGTGCCATCGTCTAGGCCTCGTCTCTGCGATCCCAACGGATCTAATTTCATCAGATTTTGTTATCGTATGTAAAAGTTATGCTAAATTAAAGTTCGTATATATTTAACGATTATTAACTTATTAATTAATTAAATAAATTAAAGTTTATTACCTTAATTACCTTATTACTGGGCCACGTCATCCTTAATTAGAACAAAGCAACGCGTTTTCATCTTGGTTGGCTCCTGAAACCCATCGGTCTTCTTGCTCAACATTGAACCCATCTTTGCTTCACCGCCGTCCCTTATTCAGGCCACCGGAGACCATGGCGACCACCCCACCAGAACCTCCGCTTCGCCAGTAGCCACCACCCTCAAGCCCCCTCCGATTGCTTCCCTAAATCATCGGAATTCCTATTTGCCCCAATTCCGATCATCTTCAAAATCCGACTGCTACCGTCCACCTAACACCGCGCCACCACCACCAAACTGACCCCTCGCCTTCCAGCTCCGACCCCCTGGCCCGCGACCCCCTTGCTGGCCGACGTCGTTGGAAATCACACAAGTCTGATCTTAGCTTTTAAAACCAACCCCAAATCATTCCACTCCGATCAACTCAACCCCACGACCACCACAGACCACTGTTGAACCTCAGACCGGTGCCAAAACGAAGGTCTGCCTCTCCTCTTTCCATCCCCCATGGTCTGGATCCCTAAAATCGACCACAGCCAGTGAATTTTGGCAAAGAACAAAACAGAGTTTTTCACTTTAAACCCTGATTCCGGCCACCACCAAGCTCCGATCACCCACTACATTTTGCTGTAGCTAGGTACCGAGCCGATCTACAGTTCTCCTTCAGACCGCCCTCACAAATTCTTTACGGATTTGTAAATATAAATTATTTTGTAAAAGTGGACTTTTTTGCAAAATGTGAAGGTGAAGAATGGGTTGTGGGATGGAAATTCTGAGCTATAGGGTATATATAGAGTGGAGAAAATATATTTTAAGTCGATGTGACGAGCGACGTTGATTAATGAATTTTATTTCGTACCTATCGCGTTTTCGAACGTTGTTTATTCGCTGCTGCGCTCACATACAAACCCCGTTCGATACGCGACTGGGCGGTGTAGTATATTTTGACGATACGGTCCTAACGAAACTTGTTTCGTCGAATTCCGTGTCCGTTTGCTCGAATGGCCCTCGTTCACGTTCAAATGGTCGTTTTTTTTTACATTTTATTTTGCCACACTCACAAATTAACCCCGATTTACACGCCACTTGAAATCTAATAATAATTTACTGTTGCGGTCCCAATAAAATTTATTTCATCGAAAACAGAGATCGTTTGAATAAAGGCCCTTTTATAACTGCCCAATTCAAAGAAAATAAACAAATTTTAAAATACCTCAATATAATAATATTGAAATATTGAAATTGGCCATTCCCGACTAGAATATCGTATATTACCACAATAAAATATCCCGGGTTGAATTTGAAGCCAAATCGATATTATAAAAATTTAAAACCCTTTTATTTACTATAAATAACGATAAAGTTTATAAAGGAATTCCACAACGACTTTTTCAAAATTTGATTTGGACATAAAATAAAATCTACACAACGAAAATTGGATTTTTCTCTGCCATTAGAAAGATATCGTCCAACCAGTCCCGACGTTTCTTGTTTCAAGAAAATCCGACTTATTTTGAACCCAGTACGACCAATTGAAGTTCAAAACGCCAAATCGCGAACTGCCGCGCCGCTGTAGCTCTATTTATATTTAAATTATAAACTATATATATTCCATCGTCGACAACTAAACGAAATTGTCGATATAACTTCAATATACCCAATATCAAACTATTCCAAACTGCCCGTTCACCCTATATTGCAGACACAACATTTTCTGACCGGTTTGGAATTAAATTATTATTTTATTATTTATTTAAATAATAAATTCAAAATATAGTCGTTAAATTCGATTATTTAAATTCACCCAATCTTTTAAATAAATAAATCAAATAAATAGGCAGAAAAACACTGGTCATTATAGATACAGAGCTTTCCGGATATCATTCCAGCTATAAACCAGGATCTTGTAAATATAAATATGCAAAACCAAAACCACTAGCTGTTAGTGTGGAAAATAGGGGCACCAGAGTTCAGGTTAAATCAATAAACTCCAGGTCAGTCATGTGACTGTTGTGAGAACAAAAAACAGCTATCAATCTTTATTTTAAAGTTAGGTAAATCAAGGGACCACGCCGTATAACACGGAACGGGTTTCCTCCCAAGAATACCAGTGCATTAAACAATAGCGCAATGCTAAATAAAGAACAATGGAGCTATTATAAGACCTAGGTCCCATCCCACAATGCAACACAAGCCGGAGGATAGGGTTTTACCTTATAATAGCCAAAGAATGCTTGATACGCTAAATTTCATGTTTTATTATTACTATAAGTGTATAGTGTCAAAACAATTTCAATCATAAGTATCAATCATAGACGGCATAAGTGCCCCATACCACTATGTCGCCACATATAGGTATACAATCAAAACCGCAAAGTCACGTATTGGAAGTTGGTTTCCATCTGTGAACCAGGGCAAGGGATCGTCCTCTACCGAATTCGAGACTTTCTAGCCCGAGCCTCAGGAAAGCGCGTAGACAAGCCTTGGATCATCAGGACCGGTCCACAGATGTGAATTATTATGCCTGAACACTGCGTTTCCCCGCCCTTTGGGGCGTCAATGAGCCAAATGACTCCATCGGCTGCACATAGTCACCAATATATCCGAGGCGCCTCGCAATCCAACAACCACACAGGTGAAATAATATAAATGTCATGGCTGGTAGGTCACTGACACCACCCTAGCTAGAAAAAACGCATGTCCTCCCTGTGGTCCTCTCCCGTTTCTGGTTTACAACCGGGGTGTGAGGCTCGCGAATCAACGCTACACAAAGCTATGCCATACATGTCGTTCTTTGATCATCAACCACAAGACTCTGCTTTTCAACAGAAGCCTTGATCATTTTCCACTTAGGCATGCCACACAGGCAATCCACTCCACGCGACTGATGTCTATCGATATACAACTTCTGATCCCATACGTCTCAGAGAAGGGTGAAGTAAAGGAATAAATTCCCCTTCACCAGGCAGATGTATATTTAATAGAGATCAATTAACATAGAGCAAAATCCAATGTTAGACACACAGTCCATACAAGTTCGTTCTGGGTTTGAACGAAACCGGAGGCACCTTGTACCTCGCATACTCATCGATCTCCAAGTACGTCTGGACGATCACCAACTGATTCCCTCCTCTTGTGTGTACAACCCAATCAAGATCATCAGTAATTTTCCAAACGATGTGAGGACCTCCAGTCTTCGACCACCATCTTCATCCTCGACACATCTTAGAATCAGTTATTCAGAATGGGATAAACCCGGTCTTTCTGAAAACTCGCGTATATAATAAACAAGTGTTACACAAACACAACATACGCCTCATTCCAATTCAGAATATTCTTTTATAAAAATATTCTTATACTTTGGGAAAGGTTCCCATTAATTTTATCAAAGATAAATTCTTTAAATTTATTCTTTAATCTTCTTTTGAATATCAATTCAAACCAAATTATGGTTTATCCAAACTAGTCGGGATTAACGAACCTTACCGAAGTAATCATTTGTTTTAATTCACCAATCCCAACCTATTCATCCCATGGTAATACTTCATACCTAACACGGTGTTATCGATAAATTCAATTACCATTTCACATTCAAATCTAATTAAATATTTAACTATCTCTTTGGAGCAAAACTGGTGATACTCCATTCTCGATCATTTCTATCTAATTAAAGATTCATTAAAACTCCACTTAGTTTTAATCTTCCCAAAAATCAATATCCTATCTTTAACTGGGTTAAAGAACCAATGTCATTTAAACACGGTTCACAATAAACCCAAAATCACACTCTATTCCATCAGCCTTTAACCGTAAATTAGCAAGTGAATAATTCCTTAAGTGTTAACCCCGAAGTCCAAAACCAACATCAGATCAATCCCCAGGAAACCATTCAACTTAACTAATCTCCAGTTAGCTTCTAATTTCCTTAACTCCATTGGGTCTAAGAATGGTATTATTAAAGATACCATTCACGACAACCCAAATCACATTCCATTAATTGTCGGGTTAAAGAACAAGTGTTACTTAAAACACCGTTCACGATAAACCCAAAAATCAATTCAAATTCAATTCCAATTAAATACCATTTAATTGGTATACTTCATTAAATCTAAATAAAAAGATTTAATCTTTTTCTCAACTGGGTTTAAGAACAGTGTTAATGAAGACACCATTCATGACAAACCCAAATCCCATTTGATATTAAATACAAGGCTCTAAATAGAAAATATATAGGCTTGTATTCAATATCAAATTCTATGACCAACAAATACCGTATTGGAAATAACGATATAAATATATCTTTCAAATTTCAGTAACAACACCTGTATAATCACGAAATCCAACATCGAAATATTCGAAAGACAATTTAGATTCAAATCCATTCCAATTCAATTATTCGAAATTCTGGTTATTTTCAAAACCATTTCAAATCCAATTTATTTATTTTAAAAATAAATGGAATTATAATTCCAGTTCAAAACTAGTTCATTTCGATAAAAATCTATTTTTATCTTTTCAAATATGGAAATTTTCATCCCAATTCTTTCCAAATCATTTCATATGATTTTACACAAATTAATACTATTTTTAATAATTTTTTCAAGGCCTGTACAGTCGATTTCCATCTACGGCCATCGACCTGCACTTAGAGCGACCTTTTCCAAATTTGATTTGGACATAATTCCAAATCCAACTGTTAGATTTCAAATCTCCACTATTCGTTAGAAGGCTCTTTTCGATACGAACCCAACTGTTCCGGTTTCAGGAGGATCCGACGGTCGGATCTCCCGTAATATCCATTCGAAGTCAATGGTCAAAATTCGCGAACTGCCACGGCGTGGCGTGTTCTATTTAGGCCATTATATATATATATATATATATTTCATCGAAAACAAAGGTCGTTTGCAAAATTTCCATTTTTGAGGGCCAGAATTCCATAGCGACTATTCTGAATTTTCAACTGGGCATAACTTTTTATCCTCGCTATGAAATTTCAATTTTTCAGATTTGTTACTGCGCCGATTTCAATTCCTTTTATAATTAAAATAGAATATTTATATTCTAACGACGATTCAAATAAATATATTCATTCTAGTTCTATTCAAAATGAATTTCCCGTCGTTATTATTTAAAATAATTCATTTTAAATATCGAAAAGTCGCTAAAATTGCCAAAATAAAATTTTTATATTGGCTCGGATTTCCGGGTTATTGCAAATATAAATGTATTAAATTTAATTGGGTGCTTGAACTATTGTTATTTATTGACTGTTCTTAGCTGATATCATTATTCATGCTTATTTTATATTATCATTATATGGATTGTTTGCTGAATATGATGGGATAATTGATTGTTGAATCCAAATTCGATGGTTATTTTGATATTAACCAATGAGAATAATTGGTTGGAAAATTAGCAGTTGATGGCCTAGATACACATTGTTTTATAAAAGATAGATTTACCGTTAGGTAAATCGATAGAAATGAAGTTATGAAATTTATTTATAACTGAATATAGATTTTTAAATATATTATTTTAATTAGAGTTTATAAAAAGGAAATAAACCAACCACATATATGTTGATTGTTTTAACCACCATTTTTGGTACCAATATCAATCCGTGTGCGAAGCACGTGCATCATCTTGATTATTAAATGATCTCTAAAGTTGATTCTTTTATTACTAAGATGGATAAGCAAGTGATCAATGATTAATGTAACGATTAAGAACTGAGACTAATTACTTTTAATAAACAATGAAAATGATATTATTTAGAGTTAGATTATTGTTTATTTAATAATAATCAAAGTAAATGGGACTATTTAAATTAATTTAAATCATCAATTAATTTAAATGAAAAGGCTAATTAGAATTGATTAACAAGTTAATCATGTTTTATGATTGACCAAGTCAACTGTTGTAACTGAAATTGATTTTCAAATTAAATTAGTTTGTATCAATCAGTATAATGGATAATTTAGCGAAGAGTTGTTCAACTTAATAAATTTTTAAAGGGGATTTAATATTTATTCCAGTTAATGATGAAGTAAATTAATAATAATTTAAAGGAATTACTTCTTAAAAGAAGTTCATTTAAGTAAGTAATTGGATTTATTACAATTAATTTTTTAAGTGAATTCATGAACATGTTTAGATTTAAACCGAGTTTGGTAAATTAGGCTGTAAAGGGATTTTTAAGCGAAGGTGATAAGCATAAAATAAATGTTACTTAATGTTTGAATTAAGTAAAGGAAATCGAAATGAAAAAGGGTTTTATATTAAACAAGAATTGTATAAACGAGTTTATAAAAAGAGATGGAAAGTTAAAGCGTTAACTTAAAATAAACGTTACTTAATAACGATATTAGGTGAAATTGATGAGATTTAAAATAAGATTCCCCAGAATAAATGATTGAAAGGTTTAGAAAAGAATTCTTATAATTGAATTGGGTAAAAGATCGAGTAATGGAATTTGTAATAAAAATCGAGATAATGAAACAAATAATTTAAAGACGTTAAAGTTTAAAAGACGATGTTTTATTAATCATTTACTAAATCAATAAATTTAGTAATAATAATATATTTAAAAAAAAAGAGATTTCAAAAGTAAGAAGGTTTATAAAACCATATGTTAAATAAAAGAGTGAAATGGTAATTATTGGTAATAGAATGAATATGGGTTTTTAAATTACAATTCTTATTTATCTTAAGATAAGAACGTTGTTGATTAAGGTCTGAGAGATAATTAAAATACCCCAACTTGAACTAGTTCAGGATTATCGAAAGATGATATTAGTTGTAATGGTAAGAATGTTAGAAGAGATTAATTCTGATGAATAACAATGCAACATTATTTAAAGGATTTGAGGAAACATACATTGATATTTTCAGAATGGCGAAAATAAAAAGGGCTTGAGAATATGAAATGATATTTCCATAATAAAGGAAATAAAAGGGAGATTTGTGAAAATATAACGATATTTTCAAAGTAAAGAGATGAGATTTAAAATGGATTTATTCTAAAAGGATAAGTGATGATTATGTTTTCAAATAACGATACAAATGGAGATTTTTTGACAATTTTTTTACGATGACAACTTGAATTGATTTCCTAATCATAGATAATAAGAAATGTTATAGCAAATGGTTTGAAATGGTAGTTAACGAGAAAACTGAACATGATTTTAAGATATTTTTCTAAGTATAGAAATAAAATGGTTTGAGAATGTTTATATATTAAACTAATATATTATTTTTGGTGTTACAACCGATGTATTATTTTTAAAGGCCAAGTGACGTCGTGTTTTGAACCAATGAATCTATTTTATTTTTAAGGTCGTTTATTTTGATAGTTAAATAATCGACTATCAAAATTATACTCAATGCATTGTTGGTACGGAAAGACTGGGATCAAATTTATATTCGAAGCCATTCCAAACCAGCAAATACTTGAAAGATGTTGATTGAAGATGGAGCATTTGAAGACCATAAATATTCATGAGCGGAAGAACTATTGTTAAATATCTCTGGCAGATCCCTAGAGTTAACCATGATTCTATCGTGATTGGAATCAACGGATTGCAAGAAATACTCGCTACTAATCTTTAGGGTGATTCCTAGGATGTGGTAGGAGGGTGCCTTCGGTTCATCCTGTTCCTGGGTGACTTGTATGGACGAATGTCTGACAAAGTATTTCTTAAGAATCATGTCATTAGTGTTTACAAACCTATTTATTTTAGTGGCAGAGAAGGACACTTCTCTTAGCTTAACGACCATAATATTTTTGTGGACGTCAACTAGCGATTTGGCGGACTTGACAATGTGGCACTCAAAGTGAATGATGGCCAGATGTGTAATGTCCCGTATTTTCAGTAGCCACATATTTGATCTATTTAAATAATTATTTTGAATATTAATGGATTTGTATATATTATTTTATTTGGGTAGTTATGATAATAATTTATTAAATAAAATATATAGTTCGATCAAACTAAATAAATTTTTGTACTTAAAGTTATTTGCGTTTTAAATTTTGATCCATTTTAACTGTTCGCTCTTTGTCATGCTATTAGTTCTAGAATCATCATTGGTTAGGAAAATGAATAATATGTCTTCTTTTATTTGTTAATAACGCCGACATGTTGGGCATATTTGTAATGCAAGCATAAATCATATGATCCAAAGGATACAAGTCTGCGATATAACTGAGTGATGTGTTGCAGCTTGTTCGAAGTTTGAGTATAAGTTGAGTCCTTTAAATATTTAAGGAACATGAATGGATTAGTTAGTCCTAAAAATAGGATTGGCATTACAAAACAAATTCACATTATATACTCAATATATATTTATTGTTAACTAAGCCATCGTTTCTAATGATAATCTCGGCTGGTTAGTTTGTATTTTGTAATATATATGTGTATGTAAACCTAACCTATGCAAGTTTTAAACAACATAGGTACGACAAAGAAAAAAGAAAGAAACAAATGATCGCTCATTAACTAACTCACTGTAATGATAAATTCATATTTTACTTAGTTCACATGAAGATAAATAAATAATGCCAATGATATATACTCGAAACAAAATCAAATAGCACAACATATATTAGCTAGAGTTTACAATAAGCTGGAGTACGTGATTTACAATAAGCTGGGGTACAATAGCACAACATATATTACAGACCAAATCTCATATAAAAAAAAAATCACTACCGAGATGTTTTAAAGGAATGGAAACATCAAATCTACAACACAAATTCAGATTTTAAAATGAAATAAGTTAAATATCTTCAAAGCTTCACCAAATATGTACCCATATGTATGTATCAGAACAGTATGTGATTCTTCCTAATAAAACAACAATCTGAAAAAGAAAAATGAAAGGAAATCTCAACATTTCAATTCAAATGTCGAATAAACAACTCCTAGCCGAATTGATACATGCACATGATCGACAAATATCCTTTTTGAATGGGCCGACGATTCTGAAAATCCAACACAATCTTCGCTGTTTAGGGTGCAGCCATCACCACTGTCCATCACGAGATTTCAACACTATCGCCAAATCAACCTGAGTAGAAAAGAGAAAAGAAGAAACAACTATTAATAGCTAGGAAAATATAGGTATATAGATAGAACTGAAAGATTCCGAATGAGAAAAATACCACATGGAAACAGTAAAGCTATAGCTAGAAATCAATAATAGGAACAGCAATAAATTTATACTTACAGGATCGAAACATATTTATATATATATATATATATATATATATATATAGAGAGAAATCTTTTGTACAAACAAGAAGTTACCATCTACAGTATGGATTGACAACACAATTCAAAAGTTGTATATTTCAAAGACAAGACCATACGATTAAACAATACACAGTTCATCTAATCCTATAGGAACAGTTCGGATTTTGCAGGATTGCACACGGAAAATCCATCCGCAAATCTACACATTCACTAGTAAACATCACACACAAACCACCACAAACAGTTCATAGCAGAACTGAAATGAAAAGGGACCATCACATAGGATCTATCAAAGAAAAAAAATATAACCGAAGTTACAATTTGATTTTGACATGGTTCTTATCTAGATCGAATCCTGCTACAAATACATAACCACACCATTTCAGAACACAAGCAGCAAAGGTGAATAAACAAATTCAAAGCCACAAGAAGATAAAAAAAAACGAATAGAGGAATTTAAAAACCACTTATCTATTTCGTAGGGTTGGTCTCGGTCTGGGTTAAATCGAATTGAAGGGGGACGGAGCGACGAAAGGGTGGAAGGCGAAGGGCACGACTGGTACATGGTTGCGAAGGGGTTTGCGTTGAAACTAGTCTCGAGTTCCAACTGAAGAAAGAAAGGAGGAAAGGAATATGGACGTCGGCAGAGAGGGTCTTCCATATTTTCTCTCTTCCAATCTTTGTGGCGGCGGAGGAATTAAAGAAAAAATGATCTTAGGGTTTGAAGGATCCGTTGTTTAAAGGGATGGGTGCGGGTTTTATCAAGATGGGCTAGACGTTTTAAGTAAGGCCCATTATATTTTAATTTTTTTTTTAAAGTTTCTTAAGTTTAAAGGCTTTATATATTTCAAATATTAATTTCGAACACTCTCGTGATCAGAATCCGACGAAATGAAAAACATCGGAACCATGAAGACGAATACTACATGATGAAAGGGAAACAAGCATGGCAGACAGCAGCTGGATTTTTCAGTTAAATTAAACATCGTTTAATTTAATTGAAACCGAGCTGGTTTAATAACGAAATCAAATCAAGGTGAGTTAAACTCACTCAGTTTCCCTATTTATATTTTATATAAATTGGGTTTTTATTTTGTGTGCTCTGATTGTTGATGTTGACTGTTTGTTAATATATATTGACTGTTGATTTAACTGATGGAATTAAACCGTTGTTTGATTTCAGTGGAATTCCAAATCGTTATTTTAACGATTGGATCCAACGGAGGTAACTCACCCTGCTGGTCACGTTTATTATAAACATGCTTAATTGTTTGAATTGTTCTGTTATTTGGTTGGTGTTAAATGGTTGTATTTATTATCAGTTAAATGTGATTGGTGTGATTGTTGATTTTTGATTGGAAATTCAACATCTGTTTGATCTGAACCAATGAGTGCTACTGGTGGGGTATTTGGCGGCAATATATGGTCTATGAAATCAATTGTTTATAAATGTTGTGTAACGACCCGCAAATTCCCACCCTTTGAATCGACCATAAACCACACAGGTCTGACCCAAAAAGTGAAAATCTATGAATACATTAACTTTGGGCATACAAAACATTACAACAGATAACAGAAGACTTTTATAACACTATAATAAATGTTACATCAGAGTACAGAATATACATATCAGAGTACATTGGAATATAATTACAGCGGAAGATAAATACAAAAAATGTAATATACTGCAACGGAAGAACACAGCGGAAGACTCTCTATCTCTGGACACAGCTTTAAGCTTCAACCCAGAATCCTGCTTAATATATCTGCAAAAAAGCTACTCGACTGCCCGTGTGGAAAATATGGGCACCCGAGTTTGCCAGTGGACAAACTACAAGTCAGTCATGGGACTGGTGTGAGAATTCTACTTAACTTACATAATATAATAAGGCTAATCACAGGACCACGCCACTTTCGCGGAACGGGTTTTCTCCTATGGATTGCCAGTGCATGACTAAAGTAAATCGTCAAAATAACGCAATGCTTTTTAGAAAAATGAAACCATTATAAGACCCAAGTCCCATCACACAATGCAACGCAAACCGGAGGATAGTGTTTTACCTTATAATGATCAAAAGATGCTTGATACGATAGACACGGTATTATATAATAATAGTGTGCAACCAATTTGAAATCCATCAAAGTAAATGTATCAATCCTAGACGGCATGAGTGCCCCATCCCACTATGTCACCATATATAGGTATACAATCAAAACCGCGTGATGTCGTATTGGAAATTTGGGTTTCCATCTGAGTCAAGGCTAGGGAGGAGATCCTTACCGATTCGAGACACTCTAGCAAATGCCCCAGGATTGGTACTCTGTCCAACCCTTGGATCCTGCAGGGCCGGTCCATACGTTAACGCTTAATGGATTGGCAATTCCTGAACACACGCTTCCTGGTCCTTTTGGACCTATAATACGGCCAGTGGAGACCGCATAAACCGAGGCCTCGAAAAATCCAACAACCACAATGAATAAATGCCAGCGCTGGTAGGTCCCTGGCACCACTCTAGCTAGAGAGAAACGTGTGCACTCCCTGCGTTCCCTTCTCCCGTTTTAGACTCTACCGGGCTATGAGGCTCGCGAAGTCACGTTACACAAAGCTATGCCTAAATAGACTATGCTTTGATCATCCCACAAGGCTCTGCTTTGCAACAAAGCCTTGATCATTTGCATCTTGGCGTGCCACGTTGACATTTCACGCCATGCCATTCATAACTATTAATACACAACCTCTAAGGGTGTTAAGTAAGAGAATAAATTCTCCTCCACCAAAGGTTGTATATTAATAGAAATCAATTTACATAAAATGAAATTCAACGTTAGACATGCATCCATTTATAAGCTTATGCTCTGGGTCTGAGCGAAAGCCAAACCCGTACAATCAACAAGAACGTTCGGATGATCACTACCATCAACCCATCAAGGTAGCTACTCCCATCAAGTCCAATAATAGCACTACAACGATCCGCCTTGAAGATCGTCGGTCTTCGACCGTCGTCTTCAACTCTTCTATTTGGATATCGCCTTATAATCATTTGAAATGAGATGGACTCGGTCTTTTCAAATGATTATCGTATATATATAAAGTTTTAAACCATTTCATATCATTAATAGTATTGAATAATGATTTGTCGCTATTCTTATTTATATTTGTGAATATAAATCATTTGGCGATAATATTAACATGGGTAACATGTCCCGTAAAGAATGAACTGTCTACCTAACCCACACATTCATGTTTAATGCCTAATAAAATGTGTTTTACCAATCATAGAAATATCATTCTTAATTTCATATTTTATTGCCAAATCTTATTTGTGTTGTGGAACGCAAATAAAAATTGTACTTTTCTTTCATGTTTATTTACATCGAGGGATGTAAATAAAAATACATAACTTTTATTTCTAAGTTTTCATTTACAATAGAGTGTACAAATAGAAGACACACTTTTATTTCTGTGACCTATTTGTATCGGAGAATACAAAAAAAAAAGGATTAATTCTATCATCATATTTGTATTGGAAATACAAATCTAAAGATGAACCTAAATCCTATGTTAATATTTGCGTTAAAGGACAACGTAAAAAGGCATTCATTTTCCTATATGTATTTGTGTTAAGATCACAAATATAGAGATGATTTATTCTTATGTAATATTTTTATGTTAAGAACACACAAAAAGAATGACTTCATTTTCTATGCAAATGTTTGTGTTAAGAACACAAATAAAAAGAGTGCTTTACTTTTATGTAGATATTTGTGTTAATCACACAAATAAAAAGAGTGATTTATTTTCTATGTAAATATTTGTGCTAATAACACAAATAAAAAGAGTACTTTATTTCTATGTAAATATTTGTATTAATAACACAAATAAAAAGAGTGCTTTATTTCTATGTATATATTTGTGTTAATAACACAAATAAAAAGAGTACTTTATTTCTATGTATATATTTGTGTTAATAACACAAATAAAAAGATTACTTTATTTCTATGTAAATATTTGTGTTAATAACACAAATAAAAAGAGTACTTTATTTCTATGTAAACATTTGCGTAGTGAATGCAAATAAAAAGAATGTTTTTTTTTCTATCTATACATATATTTGTGTTGAAACACAAATAAAAAGAACGACTTTATTTTCCTACGCAATACTTGCATTATCAATGCGAGTAAAAAGAATGGTTTTATTTTCTTATGCAATACTTGCATTGTAAATGCGAGTAAAAAGGAATGGTTTTATTTTCTTATGCAATACTTGCATTGTAAATGCAAGTATAAAAGATGATTTCTATTCTTATGAAATACTTGCAATGTAAATGCAAGTATAAAAGAATGATTTCTATTCTTATGAATTACTTGCATTGTGATTGCAAGTATAAAAGATTAACTTCTTTTAAATGTGAATATTTGTGTTAAAAATACAAATAAAAGTATGACTTAATTTGCTATGTAAATGTTTGTATAGTAAATGCAAACAAAAAGATTAACTTCTTAATCGAAAAGTGAGAATGATACTTTTACACCTTTTCAAATTATATTTGTTTGCAATAGAAAATGCAAACAAAATGTGTATTCTTTATAAATCATGATTTATTCGCATTATGAATGCGAAAAAAAAGGAAGTAAATTTTATTTCTAACATCTTGTTCGCATTGTGAATGCGAACAAAAAGGTGAATTTTATTTTGAAAGGTTTGTTTACATTGTAAATGCAAACAAAAGTAAGTTTTGATTCTAATGTTTCTTCGCATTGGTGGATGAAAAACAAAAAGCTAATTTCTTATTACAATGATTTTGTTCGCATTTGTGGATGCGAACGAAAAGTGAATTTTTAATCTTTATAAATTGTTCGCAATTGTGGATGCGAACAAAAAGTAATTTTCTTATTTTTAAAAAGTTTGTTTGCACTTGTGCCTGCAAAATCAAAAGCAAGTTTTATTCTCTCATTGTAAATTATAAATAGAAAGGTAAATTTTATTATCAAGTTTTATTTACATTATAAGACGTAAATAAAAAGGTAAATTTTGGTTTCAAGTCATATTTGTGTTTTAAGAACACAAATGAAAATGTAAGTTTTTATTCCCATTCATGTCCACATTTTAAAGTGAAAATAAAAAGTAAAATTTCTGTTTCAAGTTTTAATTGTGTTTTAAGACACAAATGAAAATATAAGTTTTAAGTGTTAATTACATTATACAAATGTGAACAAAATAAAAAGTACACTTTGTTTACAATGTTATTTATATTATGCAAATAAAATAAAAAGAAGATTTTGTTTCAATTCATATTTACATCATATAAGTGTAAATAAAATAAAAAGTAAACTTTATTTCCAATGTTATTTACAATATAAAATGGAAAACAAAAGTAAACTTTGTTTCCAAGTTCTATTTGTGTATTGAGAACACAAAAAAAAATGTAAGTTTTTATTTCATTTCATATCCATATCATGAAGTGAAAATAAAAAGTAAATCTTTGTTTCAAGTTTCATTTACATTATGAAAATGTAAATAAAATAAAAAGTAAATTTTGATAATTTCTATTTTTGACATTTTTTTTCAAAGTAAACTTTTTTTTTTACTTTATTTATTTAATATTTTGTTCGCATTGAAAAATGTAAACAAAATATAATCTTTGGTAAATTTCTATTTTTGTAATCTAATTTCACAATTTACAAATGTCAAGTTTCGCGTCACATACTCAACGTTCAATTACAACGGTTTTTGTTTAACCATTGACCAATATCACAAGTGACAAATTTGGCGTCACGAAACTAATAACAAGAATAGAGATTTTTGTCTTAACCATTTCTAATTACGCAGAATGTCCAATTTGGTGTCATTTGAATAAATACACAAAAATAGAGATTTTTGTTCTAATTAATTTCTAACATCACGAAAGGTAAAATTTGGCATCATGTAAGCATATAAACAAAAATAGGAAATTTGTTTATAATTAAATCATCACAAGATTGTAAACTTTGGTGTCAACATATTCTTTTATTTTGAATTGAAAAGTAAATCAATTCAGATCTAAGCAAGGTTTTGACATGCAAATGGTGACAAACATTTTCTATTTTGAATTGAGAATTTGTCAATTCAATTCTAAACTAGATGTATAAATAATATCAACCATTTTCTTTTATTTGAATTGGAGATTTGTCCATTCAATTCTAAATAAGGTGTATAACATAGAATAAGTGACAATCACATGGATCTAGACTATTCATTGCAAACACAGAATCAACCATCACAAATATTATCACACGAAACAGATCTAAAGTATACAAATATAAATAAATAGAAATAAATAGAAATAAATAAATTTATTAATTATTTTAAAATTAGAGATATCTCACATTCGTTGCGAATTTGTCAAAATCTCAACTGCTTAGAATTGTCCCTTTTGCAGTCTATGATTGTAGAGCTTCGTCGTACGATTCCTTTTCTGTTCAAGTTTGCTCCATCGCCTAGATTTCAATTTTACGATTCCAACAGATCCGGAATCACGCGTTCCCCTGCTCGTATGGAAAAAGATACGATGATTAATTACATATTTTAATTAATTAATAAATTTAAAACTCTTTTTATTTGAAAATCTCACCTTGTCTGGATTGATGAAGACAAGAAATAAGCGACCATCTTAAGCAGTGAATTTGAAATTGAAAATCCTTTATTTCTGGGAAGGAGGCTGGACAAAATTTTAAGAAGAAGAGGATACCATGAAGTTTAGGGAAGAGGAGGCTGATAAAAGTAGAAAGACATTTTATGTAGAAAGGAGGAAGAAGATCTAAAATTTACAGAAGACAATAGTAGAGAAGAAGAAAAATAATGAGAAAGGAAATTAAGAAAGATGCGTTATTTATTTCTCATTTGTGTCCCTTCACATGTTGTACGATACAAAAGAAATAAATTAGATGAGGTGGCGTATTTATTTCATATTCAAAATTCAAAAGTAATTGATTGAGAAAACGAGATAATTGGAATATAGACTAAAGATAATGGCAGGTTATAAATGGTAAGGGAAAACAACCATATGAGATGGTAGGTAGAAATGAGAAAGTAGTGGTAGGTGGAACTTTTAAAAGGGATGATACATGAAATGGGGACAAAAGATAACTATGATATAAATCAAAGGAGGGACCCACCCTTAATATCTTTAACTACCATGCACAAATTTTAAACTCATTTGTACATATGGTTCTCTTTCTAAAACCATTGATTACACATTTTTTATTATTATTTAGGAATTCCAATTCGTCTAAACATTAAATTCTAAATTTCTATTTCTAGGAAGAAAATAAAGGGTTGTCATCTAATTATACCAACTCATATTATTTTTTTACTACGATATATAAACAATAGGTATGAAATTTCAATTAAATACATATATCATTATTACTGCAACCAACATTGCTAAGATACACATCTATATTACTTTTCAATTTTCGAAATGTATAATATTAACGTTTCAGTATTTAATGAACCTATTCAAAAATTCAAAGAAAAACATAGGGAGAGAGAGAGAAAACGGGAATGTAATTAATTCTTGATCTTATTGTTTAATGCCAATTGTTAGAAAGTTTATAACTTTGTTTGCATGTAAACGTTAATATTTAATAAATGCACATTTTCTATCTCTCTAACATGTAAATGTTAATATTAAACAAATGTACGTTTTCTACTGTTAAAACATTTTTATTACGTTAAAACGTTTTATCAAACTATGAATCCCTTTTTTAAAGATTCGTCTTTTACATTAAAATATAGTTCCTAATGTGAACACAATTTATTATACAATGAATCTTTTTTCTAATGTATCAAAAATGTAAATTTGAATGTCAAAACATTCTCAATGTTTCATTTACGTTAAAAGTGTAAATTCCAATGCCAATACATTTTATTTCCAAATGCTTTATTTTTCATGTTGTATATACATTAAAAATGTAAAATTTCATATCAATACATTTCTTTTTCACAAATGTTTATTTTTAATGTTGCATTAAGAAAATAACGATGAGGGGAAGGCATTGAAAATGAATGCAACTATTCGTAAAGAATTTATTAATTGATGAACGTTACACTTTGAATAGGCAAGGAAAGTATTAAAGCGGACATCTCAACATATTATTAATAAATCTCATTAATAACGTCTTAATTTTATTTAAAAACTTTTTTTATTATTATTTAATAATTGAATTTTTTTCTAATAATTTTTCTGAATTTTTTTTTAAATTGGTTCCAAAATTCCGGGTTGTTACAATCTCCCCCACTTAGAATCTTTTCGTCCTCGAAAAGGAAATGAGATGAAAGTTGTTTATTTTACTAATTTAATTTTCATTCTTTTCTTGTTTAATAATTTATTAGTTGAACTATATATATACACGACACAATCATCAATCAATTAGTTGATTAAATTTTCAAAAATATAAAGCTTTTATATATCAAAAATCATATTTTCTAAAATCTAATTATATATAAAATTACAAATACGTTAATTATAAATTTTCACCCTGAACTCATTCTAGGATACTACTGATCCTATCTCTAATGAGTATTCCTATTGGATATTACTAATCCAACCTCTGATGAGTCTTTGTTTAGTTCTAACGAATTGTACCCCAAAGATTTGAGCTAACCAGAGCTCTGATACGAACTGTAACGACCCGCAAATTCCCACCCTTTGAATCGACCATAAACCACACAGGTCTGACCCAAAAAGTGAAAATCTAAGAATACATTAACTTTGGGCATACAACACATTACAACAGATAACAGAAGACTTTTATAACACTATAATAAATGTTACATCAGAGTACAGAATATACATATCAGAGTACATTGGAATATAATTACAGCGGAAGATAAATACAAAAAATGTAATATACTGCAACGGAAGAACACAGCGGAAGACTCTCTGTCTCTGGACACAGCTTTAAGCTTCAACCCAGAATCCTGCTTAATATATCTGCAAAAATAGCTACTCGACTGCCGTGTGGAAAATATGGGCACCCGAGTTTGCCAGTGGACAAACTACAGGTCATTCATGGGACTGGTGTGAGAATTCTACTTAACCTATATAATATAATAAGGCTAATCACAGGACCACGCCACTTTCGCGGAACGGGATTTCTCCTATGGATTGCCAGTGCATGACTAAAGTAAATCGTCAAAATAACGCAATGCTTTTTAGAAAAATGAAACCATTATAAGACCCAAGTCCCATCACACAATGCAACGCAAACCGGAGGATAGGGTTTTACCTTATAATGATCAAAAGATGCTTGATACGATAGACACAATATTATATAATAATAGTGTGCAACCAATTTGAAATCCATCAAAGTAAATGTATCAATCCTAGACGGCATGAGTGCCCCATCCCACTATGTCGCCATATATAGGTATACAATCAAAACCGCGTGATGTCGTATTGGAAATTTGGGTTTCCATCTGAGTCAAGGCTAGGGAGGAGATCCTTACCGATTAGAGACACTCTAGCAAATGCCCCAGGATTGGTACTCTATCCAACCCTTGGATCCTGTAGGGCCGGTCCATACGTTAACGCTTAATGGATTGGAAATTCCTGAACACAAGCTTCCCGGTCCTTTTGGACCTATAATACGGCCAGTAGCGACCGCATAAACCGAGGCCTCGAAAAATCCAACAACCACAATGAATAAATGCCAGCGCTAGTAGGTCCCTGGCACCACTCTAGCTAGAGAGAAACGTGTGCACTCCCTGCGTTCCCTTCTCCCGTTTTAGACTCTACTGGGCTGTGAGGCTCGCGAAGTCACGTTACACAAAGCTATGCCTAAATAGACTATGCTTTGATCATCCCACAAGGCTCTGCTTTGCAACAAAGCCTTAATCATTTGCATCTTGGCGTGCCACGTTGACATTTCACGCCATGCCATTCATAACTATTAATACACAACCTCAAAGGGTGTTAAGTAATAGAATAAATTCTCCTCCACCAACGGTTGTATATTAATAGAAATCAATTTACATAAAATGAAATTCAACGTCAGACATGCATCCATTTATAAGCTTATGCTCTGGGTCTGAGCGAAAGCCAAACCCGTACAATCAACAAGAACGTCCGGATGATCACTACCATCAACCCATCAAGGTAGCTACTCCCATTAAGGCCAATAATAGCAATACAACCATCCGCCTTGAAGATCGTCGGTCTTCGACCGTCGTCTTCAACTCTTCTATTTGGATATCGCCTTATAATCATTTGAAATGAGATGGACTCGGTCTTTTCAAATGATTATCGTATATATATAAAGTTTTAAACCATTTCATATCATTAATAGTATTGAATAATGATTTGTTGTTATTCTTATTTATATTTGTGAATATAAATCATTTGGCGATAATATTAACATGGGTAACATGTCCCGTAAAGAATGAACTGTCTACCTAACCCACACATTCATGTTTAATGTCTAATAAAATGTGTTTTACCAATCATAGAAATATCATTCTTAATTTCATATTTTATTGCCAAATCTTATTTGTGTTGTGGAACGCAAATAAAAATTGTACGTTTCTTTCATGTTTATTTACATCGAGGGATGTAAATAAAAATACATAACTTTTATTTCTAAGTTTTCATTTACAATAGAGTGTACAAATAGAAGACGCACTTTTATTTCTGTGACCTATTTGTATCGGAGAATACAAAAAAAAAAGGATGAATTCTATCGTCATATTTGTATTGGAAATACAGATCTAAAGATGAACCTAAATCCTATGTTAATATTTGCGTTAAAGGACAACGTAAAAAGGCATTCATTTTCCTATATGTATTTTTGTTAAGATCACAAACATAGAGATGATTTATTCTTATGTAATATTTTTATGTTAAGAACACACAAAAAGAATGACTTCATTTTCTATGCAAATGTTTGTGTTAAGAACACAAATAAAAAGAGTGCTTTACTTTTATGTAGATATTTGTGTTAATAACACAAATAAAAAGAGTGATTTATTTTCTATGTAAATATTTGTGTTAATAACACAAATAAAAAGAGTACTTTATTTCTATGTAAATATTTGTATTAATAACACAAATAAAAAGAGTGCTTTATTTCTATGTATATATTTGTGTTAATAACACAAATAAAAAGAGTACTTTATTTCTATGTATATATTTGTGTTAATAACACAAATAAAAAGATTACTTTATTTCTATGTAAATATTTGTGTTAATAACACAAATAAAAAGAGTACTTTATTTCTATGTAAATATTTGCGTAGTGAATGCAAATAAAAAGAATGTTTTTTTTTCTATCTATACATATATTTGTGTTGAAACACAAATAAAAAGAACGACTTTATTTTCCTACGCAATACTTGCATTATCAATGCGAGTAAAAAGAATGGTTTTATTTTCTTATGCAATACTTGCATTGTAAATGCGAGTAAAAAGGAATGGTTTTATTTTCTTATGCAATACTTGCATTGTAAATGCAAGTATAAAAGATGATTTCTATTCTTATGAAATACTTGCAATGTAAATGCAAGTATAAAAGAATGATTTCTATTCTTATGAATTACTTGCATTGTGATTGCAAGTATAAAAGATTAACTTCTTTTAAATGTGAATATTTGTGTTAAAAACACAAATAAAAGTATGACTTAATTTGCTATGTAAATGTTTGTATAGTAAATGCAAACAAAAAGATTAACTTCTTAATCGAAAAGTGAGAATGATACTTTTACACCTTTTCAAATTATATTTGTTTGCAATAGAAAATGCAAACAAAATGTGTATTCTTTATAAATCGTGATTTATTCGCATTATGAATGCGAAAAAAAGGAAGTAAATTTTATTTCTAACATCTTGTTCGCATTGTGAATGCGAACAAAAAGGTGAATTTTATTTTGAAAGGTTTGTTTACATTGTGAATGCAAACAAAAGTAAGTTTTGATTCTAATGTTTGTTCGCATTGGTGGATGCAAAACAAAAAGCTAATTTCTTATTACAATGATTTTGTTCGCATTTGTGGATGCGAACGAAAAGTGAATTTTTAATCTTTATAAATTGTTCGCAATTGTGGATGCGAACAAAAAGTAATTTTCTTATTTTTAAAAAGTTTGTTTGCACTTGTGCCTGCAAAATCAAAAGCAAGTTTTATTCTCTCATTGTAAATTATAAATAGAAAGGTAAATTTTATTATCAAGTTTTATTTACATTATAAGACGTAAATAAAAAGGCAAATTTTGGTTTCAAGTCATATTTTTGTTTTAAGAACACAAATGAAAATGTAATTTTTTATTCCCATTCATGTCCACATTTTAAAGTGAAAATAAAAAGTAAAATTTCTGTTTCAAGTTTTATTTGTGTTTTAAGACACAAATGAAAATATAAGTTTTAAGTGTTAATTACATTATACAAATGTGAACAAAATAAAAAGTAAACTTTGTTTACAATGTTATTTATATTATGCAAATAAAATAAAAAGAAGATTTTGTTTCAATTCATATTTACATCATATAAGTGTAAATAAAATAAAAAGTAAACTTTATTTCCAATGTTATTTACAATATAAAATGGAAAACAAAAGTAAACTTTGTTTCCAAGTTCTATTTTTGTATTGAGAACACAAAAAAAAATGTAAGTTTTTATTTCAATTCATATCCATATCATGAAGTGAAAATAAAAATAAAATCTTTGTTTCAAGTTTCATTTACATTATGAAAATGTAAATAAAATAAAAAGTAAATTTTGATAATTTCTATTTTTGACATTTTTTTCAAAGTAAACTTTTTTTTTTACTTTATTTATTTAATATTTTGTTCGCATTGAAAAATGTAAACAAAATATAATCTTTGGTAAATTTCTATTTTTGTAATCTATTTTCACAATTTACAAATGTCAAGTTTCGCGTCACATACTCAACGTTCAATTACAACGGTTTTTGTTTAACCATTGACCAATATCACAAGTGACAAATTTGGCATCACGAAACTAATAACAAGAATAGAGATTTTTGTCTTAACCATTTCTAATTACGCAGAATGTCCAATTCGGTGTCATTTGAATAAATACACAAAAATAGAGATTTTTGTTCTAATTAATTTCTAACATCACGAAAGGTAAAATTTGGCATCATGTAAGCATATAAACAAAAATAGGAATTTTGTTTATAATTAAATCATCACAAGATTGTAAACTTTGGTGTCAACATATTCTTTTATTTTGAATTGAAAAGTAAATCAATTCAGATCTAAGCAAGGTTTTGACATGCAAATGGTGACAAACATTTTCTATTTTGAATTGAGAATTTGTCAATTCAATTCTAAACTAGATGTATAAATAATATCAAACATTTTCTTTTATTTGAATTGGAGATTTGTCCATTCAATTCTAAATAAGGTGTATAACATAGAATAAGTGACAATCACATGGATCTAGACTATTCATTGCAAACACAGAATCAACCATCACAAATATGATCACACGAAACAGATCTAAAGTATACAAATATAAATAAATAGAAATAAATAAATTTATTAATTATTTTAAAATTAGAGATATCTCACATTCGTTGCGAATTTGTCAAAATCTCAACTGCTTAGAATTGTCCCTTTTGCAGTCTATGATTGTAGAGCTTCGTCGTACGATTCCTTTTCTGTTCAAGTTTGCTCCATCGCCTAGATTTCAATTTTACGATTCCAACAGATCCGGAATCACGCGATCCCGTGCTCGTATGGAAAAAGATACGATGATTAATTACATATTTTAATTAATTAATAAATTTAAAACTCTTTTTATTTGAAAATCTCACCTTGTCTGGATTGATGAAGACAAGAAATAAGCGACCATCTTAAGCAGTGAATTTGAAATTGAAAATCCTTTATTTTTGGGAAGGAGGCTGGACAAAATTTTAAGAAGAAGAGGATATCATGAAGTTTAGGGAAGAGGAGGCTGATAAAAGTAGAAAGACATTTTATGTAGAAAGGAGGAAGAAGATCTAAAATTTACAGAAGACAATAGTAGAGAAGAAGAAAAATAATGAGAAAGGAAATTAAGAAAGATGCGTTATTTATTTCTCATTTGTGTCCCTTCACATGTTGTACGATACAAAAGAAATAAATTAGATGAGGTGGCGTATTTATCTCATATTCAAAATTCAAAAGTAATTGATTGAGAAAACGAGATAATTGGAATATAGACTAAAGATAATGGCAGGTTATAAATGGTAAGGGAAAACAACCATATGAGATGGTAGGTAGAAATGAGAAAGTAGTTGTAACATCCCATATTTTCTGTGTATTTAATTTTCAAATTTTAAATAAATAAAATATAATAATATTGGATAAAAATCAAATTTTTTCGATTTTTAATGATGAAGATTATTTGAATGGAGTATAAATAGATTTTAAATTACTTTATACTAATTGATGCAATTTGAAATTTGAAATTTTATTTATTTAATAAATTTGAGTTATTTAGTTTATAATGGAAATTCAAATTTAACTGGATAAATGGAGAATTCTAAGTTGGGGAATAATAACTGAAATTCTAATTTAAGATTCAAATAATCAAATTAAGATTTAAAATGTGTGAAATAGATTTATAAAATTTATTTAAGTTATAATTTGGTTAAATTTTAATTTATAAATATTTTAAATTTAATTTAAATAGTTAATTGAATAATTGAATATTTTATTTATTTAATTAACTGTGAAATTTAACGGTTTTGGCGACTGTCTCGGAATTCAACGAAACTGGCGCCATTAGATCTGGAACGGCGAATTAGTATAGGATTTCAGTTTACGTTACAATCCGACTTACCGTTTGACCGTACAAGAGGAAATGTGAATGAGATCTTTGTAAATGGATAATAGAGTGTTTATCATATTGGGCCTTCTATTATAGGTAAATAAAATTCCATATCTCCCTCATCAGCTCATTTTCACCATACGTTACTTTTCTCCTCCAAGAAAATTCTTTTAATGGCAGAAAATGATTTTTCAAAACCTAGAAAATAAAATACAAGCTAAAAATAAAATCTCTCCAAAACCTATCGTATTATATATCAGATCGAAGCTCTTGATGAGTAGAATCTAGATCTGTAATTTGTTGTCGCATGCAGTGCTTCGTTTGGCCGGAATTCGATGGTCAAAGTTCTGATTTTCGGAACCCTAAGCATGAATTATGGCTTTTTGATTTTGGCTTCAATCGAGGATTCAGGCTTCTGGGTATTGTTGAGGACGTCGATACGAGTTGGAGGAAATTGGTCGGAGGTCCTATCATTGAGTGTGGTGGCCGTATTTGGTGGTTGAACGCTGAAACTAGCGAATTAGGGTTGGATGGCACGGTCAATTCGGTGCGCTGGAGTTGATGTCGTGGCCACGGTTGGGTGCCTCTCGGTGCGAGCTTTCCATTGGTGGTGGTCGGAGGCATCAAGGCGTCGGAATTGGGAGCTAGAGTTGGTCAAAGTTCATGGTTTTGGGTTTATTTTCGTTGGTTTACTGTAGCCATAATAAGAAGGAGCGGGAAGAAGATGTGAGGGGGGATGACGTGTCAAGGACGGATTGGTGAGGAATCATTATTTAATTAATTATATATATTAAAATTCAAACAGTAAAATGCTGATAACTTTCTCGTTTTAACTCGGATTTGGACGCGGTTTGTTGCGTTGGGATCGTGGCGAAATTGCGGACGTTTTGGCGCTGGTTTGGTTGCATTTGGAGACTGTGAAATTTTGGGCTTCTTTTGGATGACCGATCCACTAAATACCCAAAGGTGAGTGATTTTCTCACTCACGACTGACTAATTTATTCCCATATTTATTGAATTAAATTATGAAATATATTTGGTTGCATGGTTGTGTTGATAGAAGATGTGTTGCTTAGAAAACTGACATGCAAGCGAGTTAATCTGAAATTTAGGCCAATAATTAGTTGTTTAATTTAATTAAATTACTAGTTGGGATTTGTGATCCTTGCAAACCTATAGAACAGATTTATACTGATTAATTGGATGAATGGTTGTGATGGATACCTTGGTTTGATTTCTGAATGGATATTGCTATGTTCTGTTGTTTAGTATATGAACGTGTGTGTTGTTTGGCGATAAATCCCATTTACCTTTGATGTTACGGGCATCTAATAAACCCGGGATTAATCGATTTAAATAAATTAAGAACGCAGAGTGAAATGATAAATCTCTGTGACCTTGTTTGGATTGAAATGATAGATCCATCCCTGAAATATCAAAAAATTTAATGTTAAAATCACTTGGCCATTAGATAGAGAATTATATACAGACATCGGTTGGTTAAATGATTTTAAATATTAGAAAATTCATTTGATAGAATTTTCATTTAGAAGAACGTGTTGATACTCGATAAATTCTTTTTTTTTTAAGATTTGAAAGTGGGATGTTTATTAAAAATGGGTTAAGGAATTTATCCCAAAACAAAGTGGAAATTCTTAAATTGGGATTTGAACATGATTTTCAAATTTTCAAATTTAAGGGTGTGGATTTAAAGGTAATAAATTCTTATGGAATTTAATTTTGGGAAAATGGAAATCGAGGGTGTTATGAGTTGTTTTACTCAGTTTTGAATAAATTGAACGGGTGTTGAACGATGTTTGAAAATGAGAAATGGAAACTGAATGGACTCCATTGAAACTGGAAAAGATTCGTGTATTGGAAATTCGAAAGGAAGAAATTTATGGTTTAAATTTATCTCTCTATATATATATATATTTATACCTCGATTGATTTCAAAATAAACTATTCCTTTCTTTCAAAATTATTTATTCAAACTTCTAACCTATAAATTATTTTATTTTAATTTATGTATGAACATAATATTTAAATTATATTTTTTTTTATTTTTAATTATTATATTCTATATATATTTATTTTATATAAAGATTTTCTTATAAGCATTTATTTTCAAAAGTATTTTAGGAATTGTAAATTTCTTCCGAATGGAAATGTTGGATTTAAACCATTGGTTCAAATGGAGTTGAGATAAAGTTTTATTCTATTTGAATATGAACCGATTTAAAACGTTTTATGGAAATATGAATTATATTCTTCTCGAATATAAATGGATCTCCTAAGGGATAAAAATGGGTTGTAATGGAATAAATATATTCTATGGAATATGAATGAATTTCCAACATAAATCAATTTGGAATAATTTGAACTTTTGAGATGAAATATATTCTATTTGAATATATGTCGATTTGAAATATTATACGGTTATAATATAAGGATTTGGAAATATATTCTAATTTAGGATAAAATCGGTTTGGTTGGATTTATGATATCTTGATATGAAATTTATTTACTATTTAATATAGATCTGGTTTGAAATAGAATATGATATTTTGATATGAAAGCGAACCTTTGAGAAATGTAAAAGAACCGACCGATGTGAAAGATGTAAGCGTTGGTTGTTAAAGAGACCGGAGTCGACATAAGGCATACTCTCTGTCAGTGTCGATACCACTTTGACAATTGTGAACGTTACGACGTATCCAGATTGAGTATGATGACTTGGAGGCGATTATTGAATCGAAGAAGACGATCGATGACGAAATAGCCCTGACCTTCGGGTCAGAATTGAAATGACTAAAACAGGAGCTATACCGTGACTAACTGAGGTAGCACCTTTGATCGGACACACTTCTTCGATACTATTTCTATGACTATGATGATGATGATTTGGGCCCATTTATGACTTTGGGAGTGTGTTCCGAGGTGGGCGGTAGTGGCTGCTATGCGTTACCACCGGTCCGGGAGTGCAATTGGTAGAATCCTACCCTGGGCATTGCCTCGAGTGCCTTGTCATATTTATCCTTATCGATCCCATACGATTTTGATTTGTATCGTACCTATGGAGTGCCCTCTGATGCCATCCGTGTTAGGTTGGGTTTACGGTACTATATAGACTACGGTATTATAAATGGTGTAAGGGTAAAAATGTAATCCCGTTTACGCTATTTTCAGTATTTATACTTTATTGAGTAGACACTATCATAATAGCGTATTATACTATCTAAGTATTAGTTTAACGGATCCTCGAGAGATGGAAAATCCCGTAACATCTCTTGAGTTACTGCACCCATGACACTAAAGTTATTTCGTATTTAATTTGACTAATATGAGAATGATTTAGTGCTGATCCGAGTGTTTGTTGTGTTTTATTTTATGCAATACGCTCGGGTCAGCAGAAGTTGCAGTTATCGAAGATGGCAATAGCTTGGAGGATGAAGACGAGGATTTGGTGTATATATATATATATATATATATATATATATATATATATATCAAGTATAAGTATTTCCGCTGCATTTATTTCCGCTGCTTATTATGTACATCCGTATGTATATGTAACTCTGATAATCATTGAATGTTATAACCAAAGTATACATTTCAACTTCTTTTTAACTGCTATTTGTTTATTATATGTTGTCCTTCCGCTGTGAGATTCTGTGATTGGTTTTTCTCTTATTTCTTTCTTTTTCTTCTTTTTCCCAATAACTACCGGCATTTGCGATTTGTTTGGGTCGACATGTGTGGTTTATTGTCGATTTGAACGGTCAAAAATGTGGGTCGTTACATCTGGTATCAGAGCCAGGTTGGCGACAACCTTGGCTCTGTTGGGAATTAACTCCGTAGAGATGGGGTTAGAAATGCCCTAGAATGAGTTTGAGTGATATAAGAGAGCGTACTTGTATTTCGATATAAAGTGATTTATGTTGTGTTGACTTATTCTGTTGAATATTTATGGGTTCTGGTCGGTATATGGGACGCCATAGAATCGATAGGAATTCCTAAATAATCAAATGTAATGAATTGACATAATATGGTTTTCGATTATATTTTATATATTATATATATTATTAGTGGTTTTAAGTGTATAAGCATTGGTCGTTGGTAGGTAATAATATTAAGTTAATACCTATTACGGTTGATTCGAAAATAAATTTAATAAGGAAAATTTAAATGGTCTAAGAAATATTTGAAAATGAAATGATACCATTAAGTATAATAGGGTGAGAAAGATTTGTGACTGAAATAGAAAGGAACTTGAAACTTGATACTGGGGTACTTTTGAAATAGTTTGCCAAAGTTTGAAATAATATCGTATTTTAAGTAGTTTTATAAAGGAATTTTTAGGATTAATGTGTGTAATCCCTTCTCGGACATCAGAAATGATTTCGATAATGAGTGCACGCATTATCGACGTTTATTCTGAAGCGTCTAAGTGGGGGAGACCACTTCGTACTTTCATTACTAGTTTGAAAAGAATTTTGAATTTGATTTCCTATGGTATAAATTTTTATAAGAGTATTAGAATATGTTATATAAGGTTGAAATTTAAATTCAATGAACTTTGGAAAAATTTCTATGTATTTGCTAATTAAGATTTGGATTTAAAATTTTATGACATGATTTTTTATAAAATAGTACAAGTATATATATTATTTTAAACCTAGTTTATAAACTTGAGATCAGGGTATTTAAGTTCATCTCAGCTAAAAATATTAATTTCTGTATTAAGGAAACTCGATTCATTGGAATTTTAGAGCTAGAATCATGAAATGGATTTAAGTGTTTAGAGGAGAGCAGTGGTCGTTGAAATGCTTAAGCAGGGCGATAATAAGGGAACGAAAATTTGCCGAGAAACATATATAAATATAAATGGTTTAAATAGAACGCGCCGCGCAGCGACAGTTCGCGAATTTCGACCATTGACTTTGAATGGACGTAGCGGGAGATCCGACCGTCGGATTCTCCTAAAACCGGAACCGTTGGGTTCGTATCGAAAAGAGCTTTCCAATGAATATGAGGAATTTGAAATCTAATGGTTGGATTTGGAGATATGTCCAAATCAAATTTGGAAAAGGTCGCAATGGCCGCAGATCGGTAGCCATTATTGGAAACCGACTGAAATATCGATTATAAAATTATTAAAAATATTAATAATTTGTGTAAAATCATAGTAAGTGATTTAGAAAGAGTTGGGATGAAAAATCCATAATTGAATAGATAAAAAATATATTTTATCGAAACAAACTTTAATATAATGTGAGACGAGAATAAGGGAAAATGGTTAAGGATGAATCAAAGTGCCAAAATAAGGAAAATGGGATGCAAATATAAATTGGCTTATTCAGAATAAATATTAGTTAAGCGAATCCTAAATTTAGAGTTAGAAATATTAAAATGAGAATTTTTTTTTTGAATAAAACTTAACCTGAATTGGACGGATTTAACAAAATGAAATCAATCTAGAAGGATTAAATAAGCCGATATAGAATTTATATATATTTGTGGATTAGGGAAGAAAAATGAATTTCGAAAATGAGAGACATAGAAGCGTTGTATAAACCATAACTAATCTTAACCCTTGATTTTTGGTCAACTAAATTTAACGACGCTCGGGTAGTGTATTGGAGTAATAAGGGTAGTAATGAGAATTTGGATGGGTTGACCCATGTTAATGGGATAATGATTTCAGATGATCGAGTTAGTAAGAAGATTTAAGTGAACCAAGGTCTTAACTAGGATGTAATGCTCGGCATGAAATGGAAACTTAATAAGAAGAATATAGGAATAGGGAAAAATATCGAATATAAATCCGTTTCACGAGTAAGGAGGTAAATATCAACAGTAGAATGAATGAACAAGAACAAGTGAAATGGATGAGTTGCATATGAGCTTAATATAATATGAACAATAATGAAGAAAAACGAAATTGAGGTTATTGTAAAGAAAACAAATATGAATGTATTTAAGAAATAAAGGGAAACCCATATTTTGAACATATTGGATCGACAACCATTTTAGATGGCTAAACTTGGTTTAAGTTTGGGATCGAAAGATTTAAACTTCAAGGAAAATAGATCAGTGTTATGCAAGAATCTGAAATAGTCGATAAGCTGAAATTAAAACGACCATAACTTTTGATGAGATGATCAGAATTCGACGACTTTGGATTTTTTTTGAAACCTTAGAAACTAAACAAAAACTTTTGTTAATGGGGTCATGTCTAATTTTCATGTTTATTAGGTTGAAATCCGAGGGTTAGTTGTTGTTCAGCGAGCAGAAAGTAAAAATCTGAAGCGGATACCTATATTGTTTTGACCATAACTTCCTAACGGAACGTCGGATTTTATTGTGCGAGTACAATGCAGAAAGGCCAGAATGTAAACTAAAACTTTTCCTTTATATGCTAGGTAAAAATTTGATGTTTAAAGGGTTAAAAACTGGGTTGAACAACTCAGACCTGCATTTTTCAGTGTACGGGCTGAGGTGTTCGCCTTCACTAAAATGAGCATAACTTTTGAACGAATTATCCGAATTCGACGAATCCGGACAACTCGGAAAGCCTGAAACAAATGCTACAACCTTCTACTAGTGTGTCTTAGTCAAATTCCACCATTCATAGGGTGATAATCATTGATTTGTTGCTGACCTGTTGTTAACATGTCGGTTTTGTTGTTGAAATGTCGATGGTATGTTGTGTAAGTTATATGCATTCGCTATATATTGTATACATGTTTGATTCTTATGTGTATGTGAGTATGTAGCAGGTGTAAGGAAGTCGTACTACGCTTCGGAGCTCGCTTGTGCTAAACGCTAAATGCTAAGGTAAATAAAAATGCAAATAAACGCTAAGAAGGTACGTATTTGAGTCATATAGTTTTGCAGTTACATATATATAGTGTTTTCCCCAATTTTTGAGATGCCTCATTGAATGATGAGATGTGTATTTGAATTTTTATATATGTTGCGATTTTCCAGACCCCTCCGTACAAAGGAGATGCTGCCAAAATTTTCCGTGATTTCGGGAGTAAGAAAAATTTGTGAGATTTTTCAATCATATAACTTATTTTATAAATATTATTTTATAAGTATGAATTTGAAAGTATGATTTGTTTAATACCTTATTTCGTTCTCTTTTCGAGGACGAAAAGATTTTAAGTGGGGGAGAATGTAACATCCCATATTTTCTGTGTATTTAATTTTCAAATTTTAAATAAATAAAATATAATAATATTGGATAAAAATCAAATTTTGTCGATTTTTAATCATGATGATTATTTGAATGGAGTATAAATAGATTTTAAATTAGTTTATACTAATTGATGCAATTTGAAATTTTATATTTTATTTATTTAATAAATTTGAGTTATTTAGTTTATAATGGAAATTCAAATTTAACTGGATAAATGGAGAATTCTAAGTTGGGGAATAATAACTGAAATTCTAATTTAAGATTCAAATAATCAAATTAAGATTTAAAATGTGTGAAATAGATTTATAAAATTTATTTAAGTTATAATTTGGTTAAATTTGAATTTATAAATATTTTAAATTTAATTTAAACAGTTAATCGAATAATTGAATATTTTATTTATTTAATTAACTGTGAAATTTAACGGTTTTGGCGACTGTCTCGGAATTCGACGAAACTGGCGCCATTAGATCTGGAACGACGAATTAGTATAGGATTTTAGTTTACGTTACAATCCGACTTACCGTTTGACCGTACGAGAGGAAATGTGAATGAGATCTTTGTAAATGGATAATTGAGTGTTTATCATATTGGGCCTTCTAATATAGGTAAATAAAATTCCATATCTCCCTCATCAGCTCATTTTCACCATACGTTACTTTCCTCCTCCAAGAAAATTCTTTTAATGGCAGAAAATGATTTTTCAAAACCTAGAAAATAAAATACAAGCTAAAAGTAAAATCTCTCCAAAACCTATCGTATTATATATCAGATCGAAGCTCTTGATGAGTAGAATCTAGATCTGTAATTTGTTGTCGCATGCAGTGCTTCGTTTGGCCGGAATTCGATGGTCAAAGTTCTGATTTTCGGAACCCTAAGCATGAATTAGGGCTATTTGATTTTGGCTTCAATCGAGGATTCAGGATTCTGGGTATTGTTGAGGACGTCGATACGAGTTGGAGGAAGTTGGTCAGAGGTCCTATCATTGAGTGTAGTGGCCGTATTTGGTGGTTGAACGCTGAAACTAGCGGATTAGGGTTCGATGGCGCGGTCAATTGGGTGCGCTGGAGTTGATGCCGTGGCCACGGTTGGGTGCCTCTCGGTGCGAGCTTTAAATTGGTGGTGGTCGGAGGCCATCAGGGCGTCGGAATTGGGAGCTAGAGTTGGTCAAAGTTCATGGTTTTGGGTTTATTTTCGTTGGTTTACTGTAGCCATAATAAGAAGGAGCGGGAAGAAGATGTGAGGGGGGCTGACGTGTCAAGGACAGATTGGTGAGGAATCATTATTTAATTAATTTTATATATTAAAATTCAAACAGTAAAATGCTGATAACTTTCTCGTTTTAACTCGGATTTGGACGCGGTTTGTTGCGTTGGGATCGTGGAGAAATTGCGGACGTTTTGGCGCTGGTTTGGTTGCATTTGGAGACTGTGAAATTTTGGGCTTCTTTTGGATGACCGATCCACTAAACACCCAAAGGTGAGTGATTTTCTCACTCACGACTGACTAATTTATTCCCATATTTATTGAATTAAATTATGGAATATATTTGGTTGCATGGTTGTGTTGATAGAAGATGTGTTGCTTAGAAAACTGACATGCAAGCGAGTTAATCTGAAATTTAGGCCAATAATTAGTTGTTTAATTTAATTAAATTACTAGTTGGGATTTCTGATCCTTGCAAACCTATAGAACAGATTTATACTGATTAATTGGATGAATTGTTGTGATGGATACCTTGGTTTGATTTTTGAATGGATATTGCTATGTTCTGTTGTTTAGTATATGAACGTGTGTGTTGTTTGGCGATAAATCCCATTTACCTTTGATGTTACGGGCATCTAATAAACCCGAGATTAATCGATTTAAATAAATTAAGAACGCAGAGTGAAATGATAAATCTCTGTGACCCTGTTTGGATTGAAATGATAGATCCATCCCTGAAATATCAAAAAAATTAATGTTAAAATCACTTGGCCATTAGATAGAGAATTATATACAGACATCGGTTGGTTAAATGATTTTAAATATTAGAAAATTCATTTGATAGAATTTTCATTTAGAAGAACGTGTTGATACTCGATAAATTCTTTTTTTTTTTAAGATTTGAATTGGGGATGTTTATTAAAAATGGGTTAAGGAATTTATCCCAAAACAAAGTGGAAATTCTTAAATTGGGATTTGAACATGATTTTCAAATTTTCAAATTTAAGGGTGTGGATTTAAAGGTAATAAATTCTTATGGAATTTAATTTTGGGAAAATGGAAATCGAGGGTGTTATGAGTTGTTTTACTCAGTTTTGAATAAATTGAACGGGTGTTGAACGATGTTTGAAAATGAGAAATGGAAACTGAATGGACTCCATTGAAACTGGAAAAGATTCGTGTATTGGAAATTCGAAAGGAAGAAATTTATGGTTTAAATTTATCTCTCTATATATATATTTATACCTTGATTGATTTCAAAATAAACTATTCCTTTCTTTCAAAATTATTTATTCAAACTTCTAACCTATAAATTATTTTATTTTAATTTATGTATGAACATAATATTTAAATTATATATTTTTATTTTTAATTATTATATTCTATATATATTTATTTTATATAAAGATTTTTCGTATAAGCATTTATTTTCAAAAGTATTTTAGGAATTGTAAATTTCTTCCGAATGGAAATGTTGGATTTAAACCATTGGTTCAAATGGAGTTGAGATAAAGTTTTATTCTATTTTAATGAACCGATTTAAAACGTTTTATGGAAATATGAATTATATTCTTCTCGAATATAAATGGATCTCCTAAGGGATAAAAATGGGTTGTAATGGAAAAATATATTCTATGGAATATGAATGAATTTCCAACATAAATCAATTTGGAATAATTTGAACTTTTGAGATGAAATATATTCTATTTGAATATATGTCGATTTGAAATATTATACGGTTATAATATAAGGATTTGGAAATATATTCTAATTTAGGATAAAATCGGTTTGGTTGGATTTATGATATCTTGATATGAAATTTATTTACTATTTAATATAGATCTGGTTCGAAACAGAATATGATATTTTGATATGAAAGCGAACCTTTGAGAAATGTAAAAGAACCGACCGATGTGAAAGATGTAAGCATTGGTTGTTAAAGAGACCGGAGTCAACATAAGGCATACTCTCTGTCAGTGTCGATACCACTTTGACAACTGTGAACGTTACGACGTATCCAGATTGAGTATGATGACTTGGAGGCGATTATTGAATCGAAGAAGGCGATCGATGACGAAATAGCCCTGACCTTCGGGTTAGAATTGAAATGACTAAAACAGAAGCTATACCGTGACTAACTGAGGTAGCACCTTTGATTGGACACACTTCTTCGATACTATTTCTATGACTATGATGATGATGATTTGGGCCCATTTATGACTTTGGGAGTGTGTTCCGAGGTGGGAGGTAGTGGCTGCTATGCGTTACCACCGATCCGGGAGTGCAATTGGTAGAATCTACCCTGGGCATTGCCTCGAGTGCCTTGTCATATTTATCCTTATCGATCCCATACGATTTTGATTTGTATCGTACCTATGGAGTGCCTTCTGATGCCATCCGTGTTAGGTTGGGTTTACGGTACTGTATAGACTACGGTATTATAAACGGTGTAAGGGTAAAAATGTAATCCCGCTTACGCTATTTTTAGTATTTTTACTTTACTGAGTAGACACTATCATAATAGCGTATTATACTATCTAAGTATTAGTTTAACGGATCCTCGAGAGATGGAAAATCCCGTAACATCTCTTGAGTTACTGCACCCATGACACTAAAGTTATTTCGTATTTAATTTGACTAATATGAGAATGATTTAGTGCTGATCCGAGTGTTTGTTGTGTTTTATTTTATGCAATACGCTCGGGTCAGCAGAAGTTGCAGTTAGCGAAGATGGCAATAGCTTGGAGGATGAAGACGAGGATTTGGTATATATATATATATATATCAAGTATAAGTATTTCCGCTGCATTTATTTCCGCTGCTTATTATGTACATCCGTATGTATATGTAACTCTGATAATCATTGAATGTTATAACCAAAGTATACATTTCAACTTCTTTTTAACTGCTATTTGTTTATTATATGTTGTCCTTCCGCTGTGAGATTCTGTGATTGGTTTTTCTCTTCTTTCTTTCTTTTTCTTCTTTTTCCCAATAACTACCTGCATTTGCGATTTGTTTGGGTCGACATGTGTGGTTTATTGTCGATTTGAACGGTCAAAAATGTGGGTCGTTACAGTAGTGGTAGGTGGAACTTTTAAAAGGGATGATACATGAAATGGGGACAAAAGATAACTATGATATAAATCAAAGGAGGGACCCACCATTAATATCTTTAACTACCATGCACAAATTTTAAACTCATTTGTACATATGGTTCTCTTTCTAAAACCATTGATTACTCATTTTTTTTTTTATTTAGGAATTCCAATTCGTCTAAACATTAAATTCTAAATTTCTATTTCTAGGAAGAAAATAAAGGGTTGTCATCTAATTATACCAACTCATATTATTTTTTTACTACAATATATAAACCATAGGTATGAAATTTCAATTAAATACATATATCATTATTACTGCAACCAACATTGCTAAGATACACATCTATATTACTTTTCAATTTTCGAAATGTATAATATTAACGTTTCAGTATTTAATGAACCTATTCAAAAATTCAAAGAAAAACATAGAGAGAGAGAGAGAAAACGGGAATGTAATTAATGCTTGATCTTATTGTTTAATGCCAATTGTTAGAAAGTTTATAACTTTGTTTGCATGTAAACGTTAATATTTAATAAATGCACATTTTCTATCTCTCTAACATGTAAATGTTAATATTAAACAAATGTACGTTTTCTACTGTTAAAACATTTTTATTACGTTAAAACGTTGTATCAAACTATGAATCCCTTTTTTAAAGATTCGTCTTTTACATTAAAATATAGTTCCTAATGTGAACACAATTTATTATACAATGAATCTTTTTTCTAATGTATCAAAAATGTAAATTTGAATGTCAAAACATTCTCAATGTTTCATTTACGTTAAAAGTGTAAATTCCAATGCCAATACATTTTATTTCAAAATGCTTTATTTTTCATGTTGTATATACATTAAAAATGTAAAATTTCATATCAATACATTTATTTTTCACATATGTTTATTTTTAATGTTGCATTAAGAAAATAACGATGAGGGGAAGGCATTGAAAATGAATGCAACTATTCGTAAAGAATTTATTAATTGATGAACGTTACACTTTGAATAGGCAAGGAAAGTATTAAAGCGGACATCTCAACATATTATTAATAAATCTCATTAATAACGTCTTAATTTTATTTAAAAACTTTTTTTATTATTATTTAATAATGGAATTTTTTTCTAATAATTTTTCTGAATTTTTTTTTTAAATTGGTTCCAAAATTCTGGGTTGTTACATGTTGATTTACAGTCAGGAAAATCGACAGAAAAGAAGTTATAAAAATTATTTTTATAACTGGAAATAGGTTTTGAAATATACTTTATTTTGAATAAAGGTTTGTTTAAAAAGAAAATAAATATTTATTATTTATTTTATAAGGGAACTATGATGTTAATCAGAATGATATAAACTGTATAGAAATTAACCTGGCAATTTAAATTTAATAATGGTTTGATAAGGAATAGTTAAATAGAATTATTTAAATTAATTTGAAAAGGGAAACTAATTGGAATCAGTTAATGGGATAACCGTATTTGAGGTGACTAAATTGACTATTTTAACTGGAGTTAGTTATCGAATTAGTTTGTTTGGATTTATCGAATCAAATAGTTTAAAGAATATTTGGTTTATTTTAATTGAAGTTTTAAAAAGGAATTTACCATTTATTTTAGATAATAAAAAGAATTAACTATTTGACAATAGTAAATGATTAAAGAAAGGTATTATCCTGATTAATAGTAATTTAGCCAAATTAGTTTTAAATGGGATAAGTGTAAGAAGTGATCGATGTTGAAATGAAATCAAATAGAATGGTGGAAGGAGTTTTAAAAACAAATGTTACATTTAAAACCCGAAATTTTAAAACAAAGAGGATTTTAAGCAAGTATGATTGCTTAGATTAAATGATACTTGAATTAAGGAGAAAAAAGATGAAAAGGATTTATAATACTTTTTAAATAAAGGATTATACATCTATATAATTGTATTTCCGAAGTAAAGGAAATAAAAAGAGATCGTGTGAAATTGGAATGGTGTTTTCAATATAAAAGGGAAATTGAAAAGGAAGCTTTGGGAATGGTTTATATTAAAAGTATAATAGATGGTTTCATAACGATGTTCACTTGAAAAGATGAGTCGTTTTCCAATATATTAATAAGAAGAAAAATAGTCAATGGTTTTGAAATGATAATAGGATAAAAATTTGAATATGATGTGAAAGCGAAATAGTTTGAAATCGTAATTTTTTTTTGAATGGTAAGAGTTTAAGATTAACAATAGTTAATCGTTTTTAATTAAAGAGGCCATGTAGTGCTGGTACTGAACTGGTAAACTCATGTTATCCACACAAGTATTTATTTAATAGTTAAATCACCGACTATCAAACCTGACCAGACGATCGTTGGTACAGAAAGACCGGGATCGAATTTATATTTGAAAACCATTCCGACCAGCGAATACGCGAAAGAAGAATTTTTTATGACGGAGAAAATGGAAGACCGTTGATCTTCATGAGCGGAAGAACTACTAATTTGAATTTCTCCGGTTTAGCGGCCAGAGATATTTCGACAGTGATTCTGTCATGATTGGAATCTACGAATTGCAAGGACTTCTCGCTACTGATCTGTCGGGTGATTCCTAGGATGCAGCAGGAGGGTGCCTTCGATTCATCCTATTCCTGGATGATTTGTATGGTTGAATGTCTGACAAAGTATTTCCAAAGGGATTACGTACGTTGATTTCTTCAAACGTACCATGGTTGTACGGAGGACGACGGTTCTCTGAACTACTAGAGTATTTTTGTGGACGTCAATTAGTGATATCTGGCGGATCTAACGATGTGACATTCAAAGGGAAGGGTGGCTAGGTGCTATAAAGAAACTCTGACCTCAAGCCTCACAACCGGTAGATGACAAAAATCGGGCAGGCAGCATGGCTATGTGGGTCGCTCCCATTAGGGTGTATGATCACCTATCTAGAGAAATTCCATTTGTTTCTTTAATCTATATTCGATGCTGTCCCTTTTCGGGAGGCGGTTGCTGATCCCAGCCGTCGGTGATATACATTCGATACACTCAAGCGAAATGAGTGGTGGGTCATGTGTAGGCCGGGTTGCAAGACGTTCTTGTTGAACCCAGTGTATTCGTCTCTAGAGATACACGATCGGCAGGTGGTCCCATACCTTGTCAGAATTGGAATCAAATCTCCAATAAGCGCCTGCGGTTTTGATTGTATACTATATATGTGGAGCGTGAGATGCAAGCATTCCAGTAGATTGTTATTTACTTGTATTTAGACATTATTATAATACCAGAAAAGATGTTGGTTTCAAAACTGTTTTGGGTTATCGTAAGGTAAAAACCGTCTGTGTTTATGTGTGGATTTGGTCTTACGATTATCCTTTTCTTTTGAAAAGATTTCAAACTTTAAAATCATGATTGGATGATTTACCCTTCATACTGTGTGAGTTTATCTCACTCTGGTTCAGTAGACTGACCCAGTGTTTTGTAAATGCTCGGGTTAGCCCAAAGTGTACAGGTTCAAGTTATCAAATGCTACGAAGAGACGGGCTGGAAGAGTTCCGACGTATGATATTATTCTGCTGTGTTGTATATAAGGGCAGATTATTAGAACTGTCCAGTGATGATGATGTACTCGGATATTGTAAGTTTATTCAAAGCTCTCAATAAAGATTTATTTCTATATTATATCTTGTTCCGCTGCGATGTGAGACTCTGTGTTGTGTTCTTCTCCTTCTGCTATTCTTATATTTCTTTCTTTCTTATCTCACCCTTTAATTTCTTTCATTAACAATCCGGTGTTCTCAATGTTTGAAAGGTCGGCATGAGATACAGTAAAGGTATTTATGTCAATTTTCGAGGCCGAAAACCGCTGGGTCGTTACAAGATGTTTTAAAAGGTAATTTATAACCTCAAACCTCATCAACCGGGAAATGACAGAAATTGGGCAGACAACATGGCTATGTGGGTCGCTCCCATTAGGGTGTATAATCATCTGTCTAGAGAAAATTCGTTTTCTTTTTTAATCTATTTCGATGTTGTCCCTTTTGGGAAATGGTGGTTTGATCCCAACCGTTGGTGATATACATTCGATACACTCAAGCGAAATAAGTGGTCGGTCATGTGTGGACCGTCTTGCAAGACGTTCTTGTTGAACCCAGTGTATTCCCTCTAGAGATATACTATCGGCAGGTGGTTCCATCTCTTGTCATAGTCGGAATCCAATCTCCAATAAGTTCCCTCGATTTAGTTTTTATACTATATATGTGGAGCGTGAGATGCAAGCGTTCTACTAGATTGACATTTGTTTGTATTTAGACAATATTATAATATTAGAATAAGTTATGATTTCAAAAAAAAAAAATTAGGTTATCATAATGTAAAAACCGTCCGTATTTATGTTTGGATTTCGTCTTATGATTATCCTTTTCTTTCGAGAGGGTTTTAACTTTAAAATCATGTTGGATGATATTATAAACTTAGCGAGTTTAACTCACTCTGGTTCACCAGACTGATCCGGTGTTTGTAATGCTCGGGTTAGACCGGTTGTATAGGTTTAGGTTATCGGATGCTGTAAAGACGAGCTGAAGGAGTTCAGACGTACGATGTTATACCGTTATTATTCCGTTGTGTGATATATATATATATATATATATATATATATACATAAGGACAGGCTAATATAACTGTCTAGATTTATCGATGTATTCTGATGTGTAAGTATTATTTCAAGCTCTCAATAAAAGTTATTTCTATATTATATTTTGTTCTGTCGCGATGTGAGCCTCTAATTCTGTGTTGGTTCTTCTTTTTATTCTTCTATTCTAATATTTCTGTCTTTCTTATCTCACCCTCTAATATTATTTCTAATAACTATCTGTGTTTTCGATAGTTAGGTTCTGACAAGTGATACAAGATCTGTATTATTGTTGGAATTCGGGCTCGAATTCCCATAGGTCGTTACATACTCCATTCTTAATGGATACATATATATTCACTCTCGATGGAAACTGACTATGAACATTTGACATGATATACTTATATTTGCTATGATAAACTGCTTATAGTTACAAAAGTTTAACTATTATTACAAATTATGTTATTTGTAATTTTTTGTTAAACATACTTTTAATTATATTAGTTAATATAACACATTATATCTAGCATATTATAGAAAGAAAATACCCTTTACTTCAAACAAGATTGGTCAATGAGTTAGATGTATGGAATAATTTAAATAATATTCCCCAGGGTATACTCGTAACTTTGTCATAGTATTTATGTTTCATATTAGTTGCATATTATCAATTCTAATTCGATCATTTTTAATATGAATAGAAATCTAGGTTATATTTTCATTAAGAATTAGAAATTCACTTAGATTTGCGATTTATTTGCTATGTTTGGATGGTTGAACAGAAAAAGTTCTTTGTTTGATGTCTTAAATAATTGCTTGTTTATATTTTTCTTCAACTTAGAATAAAGTTTAGAAACATTTGTGGACTAAGTAAATTGTAATTGGGTAATGGTTTAGAAGTAATATCATAAGTGAACTTGCCACTTAAATGAGAACGAAATTATAAGGATTAAGTTATGCAATTCTTATTAAGTTAAAGCTCCATCCAATTCGATATTATTAGGTGAAAGGAACAGTTTTCAATGATTTAAGTTATTGATCTACTTATGTAAGAAACAATACTCTTGGTGTTTTCTTACACTAGCATCCAAAAGACAAAATGATGTGTACACTCTATAATGATTTTAATGTTGTGAATGTGCATTTAGAAGTTGTATAAGTCTACATTCTAGTTAAGGGGATGTTTATGCCAATATTACTAGTTTGGGTGCAGTCTGACATTGGTATATCCTGTTATGAAAAAATTGTTTTGGTACCAATATGTTGTGCAAAAATCGCGCGAATGCGGAAGCATAATAAGCAGGATCTAGATTTTCCAATTGAATAATATAATAGTAATTATTCTATTACATCAAGCAAATAGTAAATAACTATAATGGAGAAACAAAGAGACACAATATTTATATTGGTTCCACAATCCTCCACAAGCTAGTGTACGTCTAGTCCAAAAGAGAGAGAGATTTCATTCTACATGAGAGAATTATAGGAGATTACAAAAATAAGAGTTTACATATCCAAACCTCAAATAGACTTAACAAGAAGAGACACTCCATTTGGGGATTGCTGGCTCCAAGCCAGGATAGGTTTACACTAAAGTCTACCCCTCAATATATAGCCAGTGCAAATCCATGTGAGTCATTAATTACATTACCAACCAACATATGTTAATAATATAATGGAGGAGAATTACCATAGCAACAAATGTGCAAAGATAGAAAGTAAATCAATCTGTTTCTTTTGCATAGAAGGAAGAATTAATCCCTTCATTTATTTCTCTACCATCTCATCAAATGCAATCAATGCATTCCCATTATAAAAATATTTACTTTCATTTTTTGCAAAATTGTTCCAATCAATTTGTGATTTTCTATCACATAAATTTAACATAACCATGTTGATAATATGGATTGCAAAAATTATAGTGGTGCTTGTGAAATTTAGATTATTATTTCATAATGATTAAATATGTATGCCAATAGTGTATCTTAGTAAATTTGGTTAGAAGAACTATCTGGTAATGAATATGTGAAGACCCAAACTTCCCAGTAAAAGAAAGGCTGGATTGCTTCGAGAACAACACACATCAGAGCACAAACTAAAGAACATTTTATTGCTGATTACAACAATTACATCAGAGTAAAAGAATATAACAGAGTATAAATACTTATTACACAATAGAAATACAATAATATCATAGATTTAGATTACATTTAAATAGCAGCGGAAAAATAATACAAATATACAACTGGAAGTAATACACGGATACAGAGCTTTCCGAATACCGCTTCAGCTGTAAGCCAGGATCCTGTAAATATATCTGTAAAAAGCTACTCGACTGCCCGTGTGGAAAATACGAGCACCCGAGTTTGCCAGTGAAACAAACTACAGGTCAGTCATGGGATTGGTGTGAGAAATCTTAAATTACTTATCTAATAATAAGGCTAATCACAGGACCATGCCGCTAACGCGGAACGGGTTTACTCCATTGGATTGCCAGTGCATAAAATAAAGTAAACCGTTAGACAACGCAATGCTTTTAAGAAAAATGAAACCATTATAAGACCCAAGTCCCATCACACAATGCAACAAAAACCGGAGGATAGGGTTTTACCTTATAATGGTCAAAATATGCTTGATACGATAAAACAGATTTAATATTAGTTTGTATATGTTATAATAAAAATACTTCAACCATAATGTATCAATCATAGACGACATGGGTACCATATATCATGTCGCCATACTAGTTCTACAATCAATACCGTAAGGTCGTATTGGAAATTTGATTTCCATCATGAGTCGAGGCTAGGGATCGTCCTCTCCGATTCGAGACACTCTAGCAAATGCCTCAGGATCCCCCGCAATGAACCTTTGGAGCGGTAGGGCCGGTCCCCGCCTATCGGCAGTGGATTGGTTATGCCTGAACACACGTTTCCCGGTTCCTTTGAACCTATAGTATGACCACTAACGACCTATAAAAATCCGAGGCGCCACAAAATCCATCATCCACATAAGTAAAATGTCAGCCAGTTTAAGCACTGACACTACCACTAGCTAGAAAGAAACGTGTGCACTCCCTACGGTCCACATCCCGTTTTTGACTTATACCGGGGTGTGAGGCTCGCGAAGTCACGATATACACAAAGCTATGCCGTAATAGGCCATACTTTGATCATCCCACAAGGCCCTGCTTTTCAACAAAAGCCTTGATCATTTGCATCTTGGCGTGCCACATTAACAATTCACGCCATGCGATCAGTCACTATTAGTATATACCAGGGTGTTAAGCAGAGAATAAATCCTCCACCACCAAATAGACATACATTAACAGAAATCGATTTAATTCACACGGAACGAAATCCAATGTCAGACACGCATCCATTTACTAGCTTATGCTCTAGGTCTGAGCGAAAACCAAATCTGAACAATCAACAATAGTCCGGACGGCCACCACTGAAGCCCCTTCAAGGTAGCTACTCCCATCAAGGGTCTCTGTAGCAACACATCCATTCGATGTGAAGATCGTCGGTCTTCAACAACCGTCTTCATCTTCGACTCTTCATCGTCGTAGTAATTATTCGGAATGGGTTAAACCCGGTCTTCCCGAATAACTCACATATTTTGTAATTAAAAATCAAGTACTATAAAAACACATCCAACGCCTCATTCCAATTCAGAATATTCTTCTAATAAAATATTCGCATTATTTTATCAAAGATAAACTCTTTAAATTATTCTTAAGTCTTACTTTTAAAGATTTATTAAGAACCCAATTTGGTTTTAAATATCACAAATCATTATTCAATGATTAATTAAATTTAAGAAATTAATCTTATCTTTAACTGGGTTAAAGAACTAATGTCATTTTAAAACACCGTTCATGATAAACCCAAAATCGACTTCCATTAAATACGGAATCTTCACAGAAATCAAATCAATATATAATCGTTATAAATTTCTGTATCCGACCAATAATATAAATGGAATAACGGCAAAGCCTCGTAAATTCCATATGTAGTATCGATCTTCTTTTACAGAAGCTTATCTCGGTTATTATTAATTCGAATTCCATTCAATTCCAATTTAATATATTAAATTGGAAAACTTTCCTTTGAAACGATTTCTTTTTAAATCTTAATAAAAAGATTTATAAATTCCAAATTATATTTACACTGTTAATTGAGTTAAAGAACAGATGTCGTTTAAAAAAACATTGTTCATGATAAACTCAATTCACAAATCATTTTTATTCCAATTATTAAATGTAATTTGAAACTCTAATAACCTTAATCAAAAGTTTTATTCTTTTCAACTGGGTTTAAGAATAGTGTTATTCAAGACACCATTCACGACAAACCAAAATCCAATTTATTTAATTCCAATTAAATATGGGTTAAATGGAAAACTCCATTAAATTTTGATTAAAGATTTATTCTATTTCTTTATTAAAATAATGTTTTAAAATTTATTTGATTTTGGAAATTCCTACCTTTTGCGCACTTAGACCTCTCACATTAGGTTCAACATTAGTGGTTGCTGGATATGCCGGTCAGGTCCGGGCAGACTTCCACCACCAATATAACCTAACCTCGTGTCAAACAGCGCAATTATAATTTATAATTGTAATTATTACATTGTAAAACATTCATTATTTTAAACTATTATTTATCGAAAATATTTTTATTTAAAATATTCTTTTTCCTAAAATATTCTTTTTCTAGAATATTTCTTATTGGAATGTGACTCAATCAATAACCATATAGTTTCAGTTATATGGTTTCTATGTATTGCATGTATATAAAAACCATGATAATGATACACAACCATTAAACAATCCATTTACATTAGAGTGAAGTTTATAACTGTGTGAGTAAACATAAGTAAGTAACACTCATCACAGCCTATCAATCCATCGATTAATAGATAATTAAATATTGGGATTTGTGTAAGTCCAATATCATCCCAACACCCGTGTGGGGTTTTCAGCCAACAAAACAAATAATAAATTATCTGTGCACTTGGGCGATGTGTAAAAATTATCGACCGAATCACATAAACAAGTCGGATAACTTGTAAATGGAAGTGTAATACATAATATATAACACGACGATGAAAATGTCTCTTCTATATTGTATACAATTTTATTACAATGAACGAATGAAAATAAAAACTTTGTCTTTGTTGACAATTTCTATTTGTCAATCCTAACTCAACAAAAGTGGTTTTTTCGTTTTGGTAATTCAAAGGTGACAAAAATGATAATTTTTGTTTTGACAAATCTAATGCGACAAAAATGATAATTTTTGTTTTATTCTATTCAAATGACAAAAAATGAAGAGATAATTTATTTTCATGACATTCCTTACACTTCTAGTGTCAAATAAAAAGATCATTTTGTTCGCATACAAAATTTCATATATTTAACAAAATAAAAATGGATATTTATTTGTACACGTATTTTTTTCTTAAATATGACAAATAAAAGTGAACATTTACTGGTATACAAATTTCTAATTCAACTTGACAAATAAAAGGTGATGGTTTTATTTGTTTACAAATTCTAATCCAATCTTAACAAATAAAGATGATAATTTATTTGTTAACTGTTTCTATTTAACAAAAGTGACAAAATTTATATGTCAATACTAAATTTGTCCAAGGTAACAACTTTGTTTGCTAATCTTTTCATTGTAACAAAATGAAAAATAAAAATATAATGTTTTTATTTTTATTCTTTTGAATGCAATCTAAACTACATTAAAAATGTAAAATTTAATGTACAATCTTTTTATTGTCTCCAATTTAAAAGTAAAAATGATACTTTTAATCCTATTCTCTTATTCGTAACTAAATTGACAAATAAAATGTTGCCTTTGTGTCAATTCTTTTTATGGTAATTAACTTGACAATAAAAATGAAATCTCTTATACTACACTTTTAATTGTAGTGAATATGACAATAAAGGCATATTCTCTAATTCTACACTTTTTATTCACATCTAAAATGACAAATAAAACTTATCTTAACATTATACTATAATATATATAAATAAAAAGGTAACTTCTAATTTGAAATTAAAAATGCAACTTTTATTTTAATGTTTTATTTGCATTAGTGAATGTAAATAAAAGAACAAACTTATTTTCAATGTATATTTGCACTAGTGAATGCAAATAAAAGAACAAACTTTATTTTCAATACATATTTGCTTCTGTAAATGCAAATAAAAGAGCAAGTTTTATTTTCAACAGATATTTGCATCAAAGGATACAAATAAAGAAATAACTTTTTATTTCAATGATCATTTGCATCGAAGAATGCAAATAAAAGAATAACTTTTTTTTATTTCAATGTTAATGGCATCAAAAAATGACATAAAATATGTTGCTTTTTTTCCTAAAAAGAAAATGACAAAAATTGTGTTCTTTGAATTCTAAGGAGAAAATGACATACTGTGTTCTTTTTTTAATTCTAAAAAGAAAATGACAAAAATATGTTCTTTTTGTTTACTCCTCATTAATTAACAAAGATGTCTATTTCTGTCTAATGAACAAAATGTAATCTTTTCAATGTGCAAAAATGTTCGTTTTTAACTAATTCTTTTCAATAACCACAAATGTCTATTTTTTTCCTTCATTCTTTAATTACATTAAAATTGTAATCTTTTTATTGCATTTCTAATCACATTGAAAAATGTACTTTTTAGTTTAAACTAAATGACGGTGAAATAATGTCCTTTTTACTATTCTATTCTAGTGTCATATAAAAATGATATTTTATATGTTAAAAATTTCAATGGTTTCTAGTGTCATATAAAAATGATATTTTATATGGCTAACATATTATACAACAAAAATGGTGTATTTTTATCGTATGCACAAATTTTGCCTAACATGAATATTTTATTCCTATATGTACAATAAAATTATAGTTTTTATTGTATGCATAATTTTATACTTTTCCATTACATTCCACAGATCACCACAAAACAGCATCAAACAATTTAAATCAAATCACGTCCAATAGAATCTATCAACGTATAATTTAACTACAACCATTCTAGAACAAATCGCATATCACAATTCAGTAATCCTAATTATATATATGTATATAGCAAAAAAAGAATTTCTCACATTGATTTTTCTTTTTTTTTGAATTTTCAAAGTTCTTCATTTCAGGTCTGGTCTGTTTCATCGTGTAGATCAGGCCAAGATGGTTCCAACGCTTCAGAAATCATCTGATTCTGATTAGATTTGTACAAGTTATGATAGTTTAAAGATTTGATAACAATTTGATTAAATAAATAATTAAAATTCTTAATTACATTCATTAGGCCACTAATCCTTCTTCCATCTTCTGTTATACGTCGAACCCATCCTCGTCACCAAGCTTCACATCGCGCCCCCTCCTCGAGCCACCGGCCGCCGATCCAAACACCCCACCTCGAAGCCACCAACGTCCCCTACCACCGCCAGGAAATCCAGCCATCTCGGTGGGCCCCACGCTCATCAAATCCGCCCCCGAACGGCTGTAACGACCCGCATTCTACGCATCACAGGATCATAGAATATTTATTTCTGTCACATACGAAGTCGTATGGTCATGTAACTTTGGGAGACGACTGTTGGGGTCATTTCCCATGTTCATGATTTTTCCCAATTTTTAAATGACCATTTTACCCCTAGTTGGCACTGTTTTGGCCATAACTTTTGACTGGAAAGGGATTTTGACCTGAAACCACTTCCATTGGCTCCGGATGATGGTTTCTCTTTCCGTAGAGTGGTCACATTAGCCAAACGGACTCACCGTTTGGGAGATATGGCTGAAACAAGTTTCAGATGGTGAAAAACAGCTTAATTGGGCTTAACCGGGTGATTAGCAGCTAGGCCCAGAGGGGAATTTCGGGTTTAGGGGTATATAGGGGCTGATTAGGGTTAGAAAACATTTCTTTAGGCATTTTCCAGCCGCCACTTTCATTCCTCTTGACCTAGCCATGGCCTCCACTCTCTAAATCTCTCTAAAACACCCAAAAATCACTTTCTAATTGAAGATTAGGCTTAGCAAACATCGAATCAAGGGGTATTAGCACAAGAACCGAGGTGGAGCTGCTGTGTAAGATTGGGAACAGCGCCAAATCAGAGAATATTTCAGTTTTGGGGTTCTAGTTGTGGCAAAGGTGAGTGATAGCATCGTTTTGACACTAATTACAGTTAATTAAGGGTAATTAGTGAAGATTAGCGAATTTATACGTAAATAAATTCTGGAAAAATTCTTAAAATTCTAAAATAATGTTTTAAGGCTCGGTTAGAAATTTGGGTTAATTTCGATGTGTTTTGCTAATCGTATGCTTAAACATGATTAAGAGGGATTATAGGAAAATGTGAGGTTTTGGCCACTTTTGATCCATTTTGATTCATTTAAATTGTTGTTTGTTGCTTGTGGTTGCTGTTATATGTTGCTATGACTCTTTGGTTTGCTTTGTGATTGATTCCAATAGTTAGATTGGCCGAAAACGCCGTCGAGAGGCGTATAAACAGTTGCTGGAAAGTTACAGAAAACTGCAGGGTATCTAACCGGATCGGATTGGATAAGGGAAACCCGAACCGAACCGATGTAAGGACTCCGACCCGATCCGCTGAAAGATGGTGAGCACGAATCGATGGAGGCTATACTACCCGAACCCCCTCCACGAGATGATGACCAAAGGAGATCTTGAATCGTAGCACCACGCCACGATCCGACCCGCTTGCACGATCTGAATCCCTCGTGACTAGAAAGTGCGACCCGAACCAGTGATGGCGATGCGACTTGGAGACTCCGACCCGACCCGTGTAGTCACTTCCGAACCGAACCGAGCACCACGAGACGACCCGAACCGGAGTAATGCACTGGAGGGGGCCGCCACGACCTGAGGATCACGATCCGATGGAGATGGGGAACTTGAACCTACCCGACCTAGAGAAGCTCAACATGACCAGTCCGAACCAGAATGGTGCGATCCGACCCGGACTGAAGAGCTGATGGCACAACCAGTGGACACAATCCGATCTGAAGCAAGAGGAGGAGACCCGAACCGATCCGGTGGTGACTGAGAACCCGAGATACAAAGGTAGTCCAAAGGGAAGTTAGAGCTCAGGATTCAGATGGGAATCAACGAGTTCGCTTCATGGTTGGGCTTTGCTGCGGGACGCGTGCCAAGGGGTTATCGACGTCTATAGCTTTGAACCACTATGGTAGGAGGTACGAAGGCGGATTCAGGGCCATTATGGCATCGGTAGAACCAAGGGCTACGACCAATGAAGTGGGTCATTGAAATGTTTGGTCATGACTCCAAGTGTTTGGCTTGGTCACAGCAGGGTTTCTATAAGTCGGGATTCGTCGTTACCTCAGTTTGTCTAGTGTTCCAAAGTGGTAGATGTCGTACGCTTTACGCACTGAGTGAGAGATGTGAGGATGGTTGCTATGGATGATTTGTTTGCTATCATTGTGACATGCACACCCCACCCCCGTATTCTTACACTATTTATTATGGCACCTTGGAGTATCGTACGGTATGTGGTACTAACTCTTTGGTTGCAGGTCCAGGTTCAGGTATGGTTTAGTATACCTGTTACTACTCTGTTTAGATGCTTATCGCTCATACCAGGCTTTATGTCTGACCCAGAGTTTTATGTCTCTTCTTATTACTCTGGGTGCTCACACGAGCAGACTAGAGACAAGTTAGCTGGTGATGCACGGGTAGATGATCCGGAGACGGGCAGGAGGCTTCCACGTAACATATATATAGTATTCTCCCTGTGTTGTTGAAGATCACTGCTTGGGCATTGGTGGTGTATCTTCTATTTTGGCTTTCTTTTGTTTAGAGACAGTAGATTTTGAAAAGTTGTAATAAGCTGTATTTGGATTTCCGCTGCTTTGAGATTGATGTTGGTTTTAGTTATCAGCTTATGCACTGTCTCGCCTGTTTTATGTCAAGTATGTTATTAATATATTTTATCCCATGCGCTGTGAGACATTCTACAGGTTCCTTGATTAGTTCATTCTCTTCTTTTCTTTCTTCTGACGACCGTCCCGTGCTAGTCGGGCATGTGTACAGCGCACTTTCGGAGGAAATGCAGGCTGGTGCGGGGCGGGCCGTCACGCTTGGTATCAGAGCTCTAGGTTGCGTACTTAACCTAGGGAAGTTATCAGGGAGAGATAATATACATATACGAGAGAGCGTATTTGTGATTATTTTGAGTTTTAAAAAGCTATATATATATACTATTAGTAGTATAAGGATGAAGTCGTACTGCACTAGCACCACTATGGAGTCGTTAATCGTTTCCTTTTTCAGATTGACGATGAGCCGATATACTAGAGGTGCTGGTAGGGGAGCCAATAATGGGAATGCTGCTGACATGAGGACGATGTTTACAGACCTCATGAGAGAGATGCTTAGAGATGTACAGAGGGCAGCTCCCAATGGTGGAAATGGTGGTGGTCCAATAGTGCAGGCGCCAAGAGTCGACTTCGCCAAGTTGAATAAGGATTATACTAGCCTTGGTGGAAAGCTGTTCCACGGAACGGAGTCGGCCACGGATGTTCAGGATTGGTTGGATAGTTGCGAACGTATCTTCGAGGATTTGGGTATCGAGGATGCGATGAAAAGAAAGCTAGCGTCCCGTCAGCTGCAAGGGCGGGCAATGAATTGGTGGAATGCTATAAAAGCAGCTACTCCCGAAGATCAGATAACTTGGGAGCAGTTTAAAACTCGCTTTAGCGAGAAGTTCATTCCCGCTGCTCAGAAGTCAGTGCTGTTTAAGAAATTCTTGGAGCTCAAGCAGAATGGCAGAGCTGTCTCCGAGTATATTGCCGAATTTGACACTTTGTCAAAATATGGGTTATCTCTTATTGATACTGCCGAGAAAAAGAATGAGAAATTCATAACCGGTTTGGACCAGTACTTGGGGGAAAGACTTATTAACCACATCGATGAGTCGTTTGAGTCGATTGTAGGGAAAGCATTGAGGTCAGAAAGTCTCTACCCTAAGCCGAAGACTGAGGTTGCATCTGCAGAAGAGCCAAAACCACAAGCAAGTGGTGGAGGCAAGGGTGGTTCCCAGAATAAGAGAAAGCAGAACCAAGCTAAGGATGGCCAGAAGAAAAAGAATAAGCAAGATGTTGAGTGCTTCAGCTGTGGTAAGAAGGGCCATTATGCTAGTAATTGTCGGGCCAAGCCAGCGGATAGGAAGTGCTTCAACTGTGGCCAAATGGGACATCATAAGGATAAGTGTCCACAGCCCCCTAAGGAAAAGCAAATGGTGAAAGCCTACGCTCTTAATGCTATTCCTTCTTCGTCGAATGCCCCAACAGCGGCGGAGAAGGGAAAGAATGTCGTCATTCAAGGTATGCTTTCTGTTTATGATGTTCCTGTTAGAGTTTTGTTTGATACCGGAGCTTCCAGTTCTTTCATATCTAGTGACCTGGTAGATAGGTTGGGATAGGAGCCCGAGATTGTCGATAGACCTTTAGTAGTGACGAACCCGATTGGTGGTTCGACTAGCCTTAGCATGATTTGTCGTAATGTGGTCTTATCGAGTCATGGATGCATGTTTGTTTGTGATTGCTTTGTTTTGGGCTTGACTGGGTTTGGCATTATTTTGGGAGTAGATTGGCTCCAAAGATACGGGGTGGTGGTAGACTGTGAGGGCTTGTTGGTGACAGCTAGAGCGGATGATGGGCGGAGGATAGTGTTTGGTGGTCTACCCAGTAAGGGGGTATTGGCTAGTTTTCTAAACTCCCTCGACATTCCGCATAGTGAGTTGTCAGGTTTGCCCGTGGTTGGCCAGTATCCGGATGTTTTCGAAGAAGTGACCGGACTTCCACCACACCGAGAGATTGAGTTTCGTATTGATTTGGTAAAGGATGCCAGACCTATAGTGATGCCACTTCGTCGTATGGCACCAAGGGAGCAGCGAGAGCTCGAGGTGCAAGTCAGCGATCTTTTGAAGAAGGGATTTATCAGAAGGAGTGTTTCTGAATGGGGAGCACCAGTTGTGTTTGCTACCAAGGCGGATGGTTCCCTTCGTTTGTGTGTAGACTACCGCGAGTTGAATAAAGTGACGAGGAAGAACAAGTATCCTCTACCGCTGATAGATGATTTGTTCGATCAGTTGAATGGCGCGAGAATATTTTCTCAGAAGGATCTCGTGACAGGTTTTCATCAGCTTAGAGTGGAAGCTGAGAGTATAGCTAAAAACGGCATTTCGGACGCCGTATGGGTTTTATGAGTGGTTGGTCATGCCATTCGGGCTGACCAATGCCCCAGCATATTTTGTGGATCTTATGAATAGGGTATTCAGAGATCAGTTGAATAAGTTTGTCCTTGTGTTCGTTGATGATATTTTGGTCTACTCAAGGACAGAGGAAGAACACAAGGGACATTTAAGAATAGTGATGGAGGTGTTGAGAAAACACCAATTGAAAGCAAAGTTTTCGAAGTATCACTTCTGGAAGAGGGAAGTGAGGTTCTTGGGCCATGTTGTATCAGAGAATGGTATTGCCGTGGACCCGGCAAAGGTGGCTACGGTACAGGACTGGCCTACGCCCAAGAATGCAACAGATGTAAGAAGTTTCTTAGGGTTAGCGGGATATTATCGTAAGTTTATCCAAGGTTTCTCCAAGATAGCAGCACCATTGACCCAGTTGACCAAGAAGAGTCAAGCTTTTGTCTGGGATGGGAGGTGCGAGAATGCATTCAAGAGTCTAAAGGACAAGTTGACAAGCGCACCAGTGTTAGTCATTCCTAAAGGGAATGAAGAGATGACGGTATACACGGACGCCTGTGGTACCGGACTGGGTGCTGTATTGATGCAAGGCGGTAGGGTTATAGCTTACGCAAGTCGGCAATTGAAACCGCACGAGAGAAGATACCCTACCCATGATTTAGAGTTGGCAGCAATCGTGTTCGCGTTAAAGATGTGGAGACACTATCTCTTGGGAGAAAGATTTGAGCTGTTTACAGATCATAAGTCGTTAAAGTATCTCTTCTCTCAGAAAGATCTGAATCTCCGTCAGCAGAGATGGTTAGAGTTCTTAGCTTCCTATGATTTTGACATCACATACACACCAGGAAAGGGCAATGCGGTGGCTGATGCATTGAGTAGAAGACATGCCAGCTTAGGGGCTATGTTCCTTGAATGGAAGCAACTGGAGTATATCGCGGGTTTTGATTTCAGACCAAAGTGCGAATTGGATCCAGAAATGTTAGCAAGTTTGACGATCAGACCCACTTTGATTGAGCGGATCGGCTCTAGTCAGAGGGACGATCCTAACCTATTGGAAATCATCTCCAAGTTAGAGATGGGTATCGATGAGGAGATGAACAAGTATGGGCTTGATCGAGATAGATGGCTTAGAAAGAATGGAAAGCTTGTTGTACCCAATGTCAATGGATTGAGGGATGAAGTGCTTAGAGAATGTCATCACTCAAAGCTGACTATACACCCCGGTGGTAACAAGATGTATCGAGACATGAAACAGACTTACTACTGGGAAGGAATGAAAAGAGACGTTGGGAAGTTTATATCCAAATGCATGAATTGCCAGCTAGTTAAAGCCGAGCAAAAGAAGCCTAGTGGATTGTTACAGCCATTGGAAATTCCCGAATGGAAATGGGAGCAAGTCTCGATGGATTTCATCGATGGTTTACCAAGGACTAGATCGGGACATGATAGCATTTGGGTAATTGTGGATCGGTTGACTAAGAGTGCAAGATTCATACCAGTCAAATCGACCAGAATGGCAGCTAAGTTAGCAGAATTATATATGAAGTGGGTAGTGAGATTTCATGGAGTACCTAAAAGCATTGTGAGCGACCGAGACCCGTTGTTCACTAGTGGGTTTTGGAAGAGCTTACAAGAGGCTCTAGGGTCAGAGTTACGTCTCTGTACCGCATATCATCCTCAGACCGACGGTCAGACGGAGAGGGTGAACCGTATCTTGGAAGATCTCTTGAGAGCATGTATATTGGATTTTGGTGGATCATGGGATGACCATTTGCACCTAGTAGAGTTTGCATATAATAATAGCTACCAATCAAGTATCAGTATGGCTCCATATGAAGCTTTGTACGGAAGACCGTGCAACTCACCATCATGTTGGATAGAGACTGGCGAGAAGTTTGTGCTTGGACCAGATGTGGTGAGAGAAACGTCGGATAAGATTAAGATCATTCAACAACGAATGAAGGCTGCCCAAGATAGGCAGAAGAGTTATGCTGATAAGAGGAGAAGAGACTTAAAATTCTCCGTTGGCGACTTGGTGTTTGTCAAGATTTCTCCGTTGAAGAGCGTAATACGATTTGGCAGGAGAGGCAAGTTGGCACCAAGATTTGTTGGCCCATTCCCTGTTCTTGAACCAGTCGGGAATTTGGCATACAGAATTGACTTACCGGAGAAGATGGCGGGAGTTCACGACGTATTTCATGTTTCCCAACTAAGGAAGTTCGTTCACGACTCAGATATGACTATTTCACCTGATCAGTTAGAGGACTTCGAAGTAGAACCCGAGGCGGTTGGGAACCGCAAGCCGGCCCGTATTGTCGAGTACGACATGAAGCAACTTCGAAGGAAGGCGGTGAGACTAGTCAAGGTTCAGTGGGGCGAGGACGAAAATGATTGTACTTGGGAGACAGTGGAGAATATTAGGAAGACACACCCAGAACTCTTTGCCTGGTAAGATTTTGACTTCGATTTAGTTTTCCGCATGATAGGATAGGCTTGGTTGCTTGTTTTGCATGTTTGATTGTTGTATGTGGTTGTTAGGCATGCGGGATCTTTTGTATGTTTGGGTTAAGGAATTTCGGGGACGAAATTTCTTAAGGGGGGGAGAGTGTAACGACCCGCATTCTACGCATCATAGGATCGTAGAATATTTATTTCTGTCACATACGAAGTCGTATGGTCATGTAACTTTGGGAGACGACTGTTGGGGTCATTTCCCATGTTCATGATTTTTCCCGATTTTTAAATGACCATTTTACCCCTAGTTGGCACTGTTTTGGCCATAACTTTTGACTGGAAAGGGATTTTGACCTGAAACCACTTTCATTGGCTCCGGATGATGGTTTCTCTTTCCGTAGAGTGGTCACATTAGCCAAACGGACTCACCGTTTGGGAGATATGGCTGAAACAAGTTTCAGATGGTGAAAAACAGCTTAATTGGGCTTAACCGGGTGATTAGCAGCTAGGCCCAGAGGGGAATTTCGGGTTTATGGGTATATAGGGGCTGATTAGGGTTAGAAAACATTTCTTTAGGCATTTTCCAGCCGCCACTTTCATTCCTCTTGACATAGCCATGGCCTCCACTCTCTAAATCTCTCTAAAACACCCAAAAATCACTTTCTAATTGAAGATTAGGCTTAGCAAACATCAAATCAAGGGGTATTAGCACAAGAACCGAGGTGGAGCTGCTGTGTAAGATTGGGAACAGCGCCAAATCAGAGAATATTTCAGTTTTGGGGTTCTAGTTGTGGCAAAGGTGAGCGATAGCATCGTTTTGACACTAATTACAGTTAATTAAGGGTAATTAGTGAAGATTAGCGAATTTATACGTAAATAAATTCTGGAAAAATTCTAAAAATTCTAAAATAATGTTTTAAGGCTCTGTTAGAAATTTGGGTTAATTTCGATGTGTTTTGCTAATCGTATGCTTAAACATGATTAAGAGGGATTAAAGGAAAATGTGAGGTTTTGGCCACTTTTGATTCATTTAAATTGTTGTTTGTTGCTTGTGGTTGCTGTTATATGTTGCTATGACTCTTTGGTATGCTTTGTGATTGATTCCAATAGTTAGATTGGCCGAAAACGCCGTCGAGAGGTGTATAAACAGTTGCTGGAAAGTTACAGAAAACTGCAGGGTATCTAATCGGATCAGATTGGATAAGGGAGACCCGAACCGAACCGATGTAAGGACTCCGACCCGATCCGCTGAAAGATGGTGAGTACGAATCGATGGAGGCTATACTACCCGAACCCCCTCCACGAGATGATGACCAAAGGAGATCTTGAATCGTAGCACCACGCCACGATCCGACCCGCTTGCACGATCTGAATCCCTCGTGACCAGAAAGTGCGACCCGAACCAGTGATGGCGATGCGACTTGGAGACTCCGACCCGACCCGTGTAGTCACTTCCGAACCGAACCGAGCACCACGAGACGACCCGAACCGGAGTAATGCACTGGAGGGGGCCGCCACGACCTGAGGATCACGATCCGATGGAGATGGGGAACTTGAACCGACCCGACCTGGAGAAGCTCAACACGACCAGTCCGAACCAGAATGGTGCGATCCGACCCGGACTGAAGAGCTGATGGCACGACCAGTGGACACGATCCGATCTGAAGCAAGAGGAGGAGACCCGAACCGATCTGGTGATGACTGAGAACCCGAGATACAAAGGTAGTCCAAAGGGAAGTTAGAGCTCAGGATTCAGATGGGAATCAACGAGTTCGCTTCATGGTTGGGCTTTGCTGCGGGACGCGTGCCAAGGGGTTATCGACGTCTATAGCTTTGAACCACTATGGTAGGAGGTACGAAGGCGGATTCAGGGCCATTATGGCATCGGTAGAACCAAGGGCTACGACCAATGAAGTGGGTCATTGAAATGTTTGGTCATGACTCCAAGTGTTTGGCTTGGTCACAGCAGGGTTTCTACAAGTCGGGATTCGTCGTTACCTCAGTTTGTCTAGTGTTCCAAAGTGGTAGATGTCGTACGCTTTACGCACTGAGTGAGAGATGTGAGGATGGTTGCTATGGATGATTTGTTTGCTATCATTGTGACATGCACACCCCACCCCCGTATTCTTACACTATTTATTATGGCACCTTGGAGTATCATACGGTATGTGGTACTAACTCTTTGGTTGCAGGTCCAGGTTCAGGTATGGTTTAGTATACCTGTTACTACTCTGTTTAGATGTTTATCGCTCATACCAGGCTTTATGTCTGACCCAGAGTTTTATGTCTCTTCTTATTACTCTGGGTGCTCACACGAGCAGACTAGAGACAGGTTAGCTGGTGATGCACAGGTAGATGATCCGGAGACGGGCAGGAGGCTTCCACGTAACATATATATAGTATTCTCCCTGTGTTGTTGAAGATCACTGCTTGGGCATTGGTGGTGTATCTTCTATTTTGGCTTTCTTTTGTTTAGAGACAGTAGATTTTGAAAAGTTGTAATAAGCTGTATTTGGATTTCCGCTGCTTTGAGATTGATGTTGGTTTTAGTTATCAACTTATGCACTGTCTCGCCTGTTTTATGTCAAGTATGTTATTATTATATTTTATCCCATGCGCTGTGAGACATTCTACAGGTTCCTTGATTAGTTCATTTTCTTCTTTTCTTTCTTCTGACGACCGTCCCGTGCTAGTCGGGCATGTGTACAGCGCACTTTCGGAGGAAATGCAGGCTGGTGCGGGGCGGGCCGTCACAACGGCGGCCGTTCACACCCAAAATCCGAGCGCCATCCCTCATAAAATCTGATCATCATCGTATGAAATGAAAGCCCTCGAAATTCTCTTCGATTTGGTATATGGGATTGATTTTGATTCAAAGTATGTTGGGAGAATTTGTGGATTGAATTCGGGATGATTCTGGCCATTCGTTTAAGAGGGTGGCGGCTGATGCTTTTAGGTTTTTTTTATTATTTTAATAATAAATCTCGATTTTCATGCTTAAAAGTGGAATTTTCGGGCTGTCTCCAAATCAGGCTTGCTTAGTGTCAGTCCTAATGTTTTGATGTCTTCTGAACGCGATAGGCTATGCCCCGTGGCCCAATTCTGAAGTCTGTTGCGTGTTTTATTAAAATTACAATATTAAATTAATAATTTAATTTCCACCGTACATTTAAATATGCCGGGGCCACATACGGACTCCGAAAATTCCAAAAAAATATTTTTGGCTTCGTACTGACGATACGGTTCCATTTCATCGAATTCTGAGATCATTTGAAAAATGACCTTTTTCAAGTTGATTAAATTTGACTAAAATTGACAAAACACATTTTCATCTGCCACGCTCACATATTAATTCGAAAAATTATGAAAATTGAAACTTAGCAATAATTTGACATTCTGGTTCCAACAAAAGTGGTTTCGTCGAAAACCGAGGTCGTTTGCAAAATGGCTATTTTTAAGGCCAATATATTATATAAAAATATATATAAATTCTACAACGACTTTTCGAAATTTTAAACTGGACATAACTTACAAATTTTAAAGTGAAATTTCAGTTTTTCAGAATCATTAGAAAGATATTATTAAACAAATTTAAATATTTTTGGTTTTACTGAAATCCGATTTATTTTGAATCCTGTACATTCTATTAAAGTTTAAAATCGAATTTTCGAACTACCACGCCATTTCAAACTCCTTTTATAATTAAATTAAATTTATTCGTTTTAAAATAAATTTTTAGTCGTTATTCTTTAAAATAATTTATCTTAAATATTCAAAATTCATTAAATCTTCTAAAATAAAACTTTTAAATTGGCCCCAAAATTCTGGGTTGTTACAGAATATTTGGAAAGAACAGAAGAAAATATACCATTTAATTTTACTTGGAATGTTTCCCATTTGTTAGCTTGTTAGTGTAACTGAATTTGCTTGGCACGGTTGTAGGATGACTCTAGATAATTGTTGATTTGTTAGTTTACATTATTGTTTTCTATTTAGATTTTTTTATGAGCAACATTTTCCCAAATATTATTAAAAAAATATTTTTTTACTAATAATAATATTTATCATTTTTAATAATTCACTAGTATTAAGTTTTCCATGTAAAACAATCAACATATGAAGTTTAGTTTTGAAAGGTCCATTGGCTTTTTAAAGATAATCAAAAAATTTAACACTATTTGAGAAACTAAGAAAAACATAAAATAGAATAAGAAGTAAAAGACCTTCTTTTATCCTAATACCAAATATTGATATCTTTCCCATTATCAATTTTCGGTTGTTTTATTTTATGATATCTGTTATGTTGTTTGACCTTTAATTGTAGTATTATAATTTTATTAGTAAATTACCTATTTCGTATTTGTTGTGTGCCATGTTACAATGGATGACAACTTCATCCATATAGAAAATAATATTGTCACACTATAGGATTTATTGCATCATGCCAACATTTCATGTTTATTGCATACATATTAGGATACCACCTAGTTAAGAAGGTGAACTACTATGTGTTGCTTTTTTGGCATTGACTCAGAATCACATTTCACATGATCATACATCCATGTGTGTATGCATATATATATATATATATGTGTGTGTGTGTGTGTGTGTGTGTGTGTGTGTGTGTGTGTTTGTGATCATGTAACATTATATGTTGTTATTATATTGTTAAAATGTATGTTTACAAGAAAAAAATTGGTGATATTATTTATATGATATGCATGGATGGTTGTTTATACGATTGCTAAGTATGCATTGGTATTGTCTATGTCAAGAGATCTGGACTATCCCACCATACTCTTTGATTCTCTCTAGGTAGCATATAAGACGCCTCACTGATACACTTCATTAAGAATTTTGATAGAACCATGCATTTGTTGGTCATAACATGCGTACATCATTGCCGAATAGTAAATGGTCATCGACAAGTTTAATATGAAATGTAACAACGAATTTGTCTTCATTTTGTAAAGGCACAATCGTTCTATGTTTTAATAGAAACCAGATTCTTTAATTGGCTTTTAAAAGCGCTTATTCCAACTTCCTCATGCCTGTTTAATCATAAATTAATGCCAACAATGTGTATTTCTTATTTTCCCATCGACAAAAAATTTGTTGTGATGTAACTTATAACCATCTCTTTGGAATCACTATTTAAAAAGGGATTTGGCATTTATTTTCCATCTATTTTTATCATAACATATAGCCATTATAAGTAGAACCTGAAAGGATTTAAGCGCGACCACTGAAAAAACTTCCCTCATAATTAACATATTGGATTTAACAAAAAACCTTTCCCTATGAATCTTGATTTATATGTCTCTACTTTTCCATCAACACAGATACTATTTAACTTGCAACCTATAGGTTTTCCCTTTTGCATACATTCTCTAATGTCTTGATTTTGGCCATATACATGAAATCCATCATAGAATTCATCACAACAACACAAAATGTTAAGACTGTAGTGTTTGTTGGTAATTCAGCAGTTCTATATCATGAGCAACATGATCTCCTTTCCTTCTATCAATGAGAAATTTGTAAGAACCCTCATATGGTCAAGATTCTATATCAGGCAATCTAATTATTTAGCATGGGGAGAGTTGAATTTGGTTAATCCATTTAGTCAATTTCCATATTAGTTTCTTGGATCTCATCCAAGTCTACTGTAATCCCACCAACTCATTTAGAAAGGAACTCCTTCTTTAAATAAGTGAGAGGCCTTTAGGTAACAACATTTCATTCTTCGAGATAATGAAAATGTATCTAAGGGAATTCTGGAGAAATTTTATAAGTTTACAAAATATGCACTTCACTCTGAGTTATTAGTACTTATGGTCATATGTAAGTTGGACAACCTCCAATCTAAAGAAATTTTTTGGAGTGAATTTAGTCCAAATCCCGTATATAGCCAAATACTAGATATAGAAGGCATCTAAATTCAATGTATATTCCATTGTTTCAAGCACATATCCATAAAAGGAATGGGTTAACTCAATGTCACTTATTGCAGACATAACCATTTCCATCAAAGTTAATCTTTCTAAAGTGACTTTAGGGATAGTCCAATTGTCTAATTATTTTAAACATATGAATTCATACCTTGCTTTAATTGAAGCCCTCGATTTACTTTGAATTCTGGTATTATACTTCTATTTTGTATTCAATAAACTTCATATAGACTTTAGACTTGTGTTTCATAAAACAAACATACCCATATCTAAAGGAGTCATCATTGAAGACATCGAAATCATAAATTAGTATATACCAATACTTAGACTTCGTAAACTCTTTCATAATTGCCATTTAATGTGAGATTGTGCAATGTTCCTTTGAAACACCACTAGTAAGTATTACTAAATTTTCACAAGCGTTCCTTACCACCATGTCCCATAGTCCGTTCATAATTCAAACAGTGATAGTCCTTAATATATTAACATCCAATAAACAATAATTACCTAAAAATTATGAAATAAATTAGTTTCATCTCTCAGGAAAACCTATAGGTGTTCTTTATCAAATGGGAAATGGAATTTATCCCAAGTAATGTACAAAATAACAGCTATTTCAGATAATTATTTCTACTTGCAAAAGTTTTATAGCAAAATCCAATTTCAATATTAGCAACAGGTACAACATTTCAAACTCTGTGTCCTAAAGCAACTCATGCATTCATTCATTAGTTCCTAAGTTTTAATAAATAATTACAAATATGAAATAATGATAAATGATAAGTCCTTTCTTGACGAATAATGGCTTCCTCCTCATCTCCAATAAAAGCAAATCCTTATTCAAAAGACCTTAAACGCTTCGATTCTGATTATCGTTCGAAATTTCCTCCAGATCTAGGGGCTTTTGCCTTACATGCAGATCAATTAAAGAAGCCGGCTCAAGGTAATTCGAGTTTTAATAATCTAAGTTCTAGATCTGATTTTCCTGAGTTAAATCCTAATAGTAAGCCGGATTTGAGCTATTTATCTTCAATTAAGCCTGTAATGTCCCGTATTTTTCCAATATAATAATTAATTTATTTAATTATTCAAAATATTGGTTTGGTAATTTAATGGTCGTTTAATTAAATAATATTGAATATTTAATTAAAATAAATAATATAATAATATATTTAATTTCTGTAATAGTCAGAAATAGTGGAATTCACAATATTGTGTGAATCAGATTTTTATAATCTATAATTCAGTTTAGAGTTGAATTATATTATCGAATTATTATTTTAATGGCTGTTGAACGTATAAGTATATTATAATTAAAATCGAGCTCAAAATGGCGCGATAGTTCGCTATTTGGCGATTCGAACTTCAATTGAATATACAGAATCCATTTTAAATCGGATTTCTGTGAAACAAGAAACGTTAGGAGCTGGTGAAGTATATTTTTCTGATGGAAGAGAAAAATTGGGATTTCATCGTGTAGATTTTGATTTATATCCAAATCAAGTTTTATAAAATTCGCTATGGAGTTCCTTTATAATTTATATTGATTTATTTATATTTTTGAAATGGATTTTTAATATAAATTGAATATCGATGTAACACTGGATTTGGAATATCGAGTTATAAATCCCAGTGGAGCTGTATGATATTCTATTGTGAATATATACGATAATATTTATTTTTAAATATTTAATTTAATTATTTTTAAATATATTTATATATTTAAATGGGTTATTTAGAGCTTTAGAAATAGCTAGTTTTGCAAACAAACTCTGTTTTCGATGAAACAAATTTTGTTAGATCCGCAATATTAAATTATTGCTAGATTTCAATTTTCGTGATTTTTGAAGTCGTTGTGTGGCCGTATGGATTTTTAATGTGAAAAACAGTCAGTATTTCGACGGTTAAAAATACGCTCTGTGAGCAAACGGAGTCGGAATTTGACGAAACCAGTTTCGTTGGGTCCGTAAGGTCGAACTCTAGTTGTATGCCCATTTTCATGATTTTTAGATATCGTGTGTATTCGTAGGGATTTTTGGAGTGCAGATACTAATAGGAAATGGATATAAATTAATAAAATAATGAGTAGCTTAGTTTCTAAGCTAACTTATACCCTATAAATAACCACTGCCCTTCACCTAAACCTAGTTTTATCATTCACTAGTCAAAGCTTGGCTGTAAATATCCTTACTAAACCAAACGAGAGATTTTAAAAATCCAAAAGAGTTCAGATCGATTTCTATAAATTAGAAACTTTATACGTATGGAATCCTTGTCCATTGCTCTTCAATTCTATGCTCATTTTGCTGCTTGCGATTCACTTTCGTCATGCTCAAGATAGGTAAGAAATTCTAGGGTTCGGAAATCCTCGAAGTTTGATGAGATTGGGTTGTTTGAGCTATACATCGTGGAGTGTAGGAGGAAGAGGAGTTGAAGTATGAAATATTGGTGAATTTTCGTGGGTTTTGGGGATGAATGAGGTCGGTACTTTGCTGTACCGCGACTGTAGGGTTGAACAACGCAACCCAGAAGGAAGGTGCGAGTTGAGGGGTATGGGGATGGTCGAGGTGAGGGTGATGTCCTGAGTTTGATGGTGGTCTTGGATTTACAAATCGTGAGGTAACGAAGGAGTGGTAGAGGAGTAAGGAAGGGAAATGGAAAATGCGGTACAGGGAATGTCGAACTGGGTTTTAAGGAGGAGCTTACGAGCTGACAATGTGATGATGACTGGGTAGTGTCGATGATGCAAGTTCGGGTGGAGGTGTCTAGGTGCGAATCAATGAATTTGAGAAGGAGAGGTTGGGGAAAGAGTTTTCGGTGATGAAAAATGGGAGCGGCATCCTGATGCTTTCGGGAAAGAAGGATAAATAGAGTCTGGGCTTGAATGGGCTGGATGGGCCACTGTTTAAAGAAGGGTGGGCCTTTTTGAACCAGAAATGTATGTTCACAATAAACTTTTGAGGTTTACTGGGGTCTATACCGAGTTCAACAAGAAGGATGGGAGGGGATTTTTGTGAGGAGATTATTGATGTTAGTTCTAGTCGAGGTGGAGTATTTCTATGAGGAAGCATGACTAAGGGGTAAAACAAGATTTGAGAAATAATTAATTTGTTTAATTAAAATGTTAGTGATGTTAAAATTGCATATAAACTGGTAAATTAAATATCGTAGTTGTATGTGGCCAGAATTCAACCAAACGAGATCCGTCAGGATCGTATGAACGACAGCTACAAATGGAATTAACTAGGAGTGAACAGGAGCTCATTACAATTTATAACGAAATAAATTACCTAATCTGAATCAATGACCGTAACGCGTTATTAACGATGATCATCCAATGTGAGTAAATCTCACTAACTCTGAACAGTTATATTTTTATAACGTATTTTTAGAACTGCTAAATGATGATTGATTGTTGTGTGTTGACTGTTTGGTCGAATTGCTGATTGATTGTTTGAAATTATAGATAACGATATATATATATATATATATAAATCATTAATCAAACATTGATTCTGTCTATCAGAATATTTCAAATTGAAATGAAATTGATGTTAATTATATTGTTTAACGTCTGTGGATGCAGGGAAATAGGTCGGAGGAATCCAACTGGATTCCTTAACATTTATTTTACTGTTTTTCATATATTGTGATATATGATGTGATATTAAACCTGTGATGGATTATGATGATATTGGTCCTGTTATTTGGTATTATAAATACCATAAGAAATATGTAACACCCCACCTCCGTTAAGGTCACTCACAAAGGGAATGCCTTAACTTTGGTGGAGCATTTTAGTAAACAGAACAGAAACTTACAAGACGGATAAAACAGTACTTGAAAAACTTATAACTTTATTACAACAGAAACCGAAATAAGCTTGGTTACATCCGTTCAAATTACAATATCAGAATTCAAGTACAAAATATCAGTCTTGTACAAAAGCCTTCAGAATGCATAGTTTAAAATCATAATCCCCACAGAAGAAGACAAGCCATACTTTAAGCACTTCAAGCGGAAGAAATCTGGATCAAGCTAGAGTACTCCCTTCTACAAAACCTGGGGAGGGGGGAGAAACGGAAGAAAGGAGGCGAAACAACAAGGGTCAGACAAAAAGTCTGGCAAGTCCAGTGATTTTCAGTTATGAACAGATAATAATAACATGACATGAACATAAAACTGGATGGGAGATAACTGTAACAGGTGTAGCAGATATAACAGAAGAACAGATTGATATAAGCTATTGCTTTACACTTCTCTACACTAATACTAGTATAACAGGATTAGGTGTCACCCTAATGTCTAAACTGAAACAGAAACGGGTACAGAATAATTTCCACAGAAGAGAATGCTAGTAATGGGCCTTTACCACCCCAACAGAAACAGACAGAAGCAGAATGTTGATAATGGGCCTTTACCACCCGAACAGAAACAGACAGAAACAGAATATTAATAATGGGCCTTTACCACCCGAACAGAAACACTCAGATTAATCCCTACGGAAACAAAATGTAGAATTAGGTGTACACTAGTAAATGGGCCTTTACCACCCGAACAGACGGTACCACGCAGAAACAGATAGGTGTTACCACCCAACAGAAACAGACGATACCAACAGAAACAGACAGAACTAAGTGTACCCTAAAACCCTACCCCAAGCGATCGGTTCCCTAAACATAAATACCCTGTGTCGGCCCCACAGTAGGGTGTATCACCCCCTAAAGTGACAACCAATTGGCACAGACCTATTTACAGATGTCACGACGTCTTACATCCTCTGAGGCAGACCGGGATCCATGGACGCACATGACCCGGTTGGAACGCACCATCAACACCCCTCGCCCTTATTAGAATGAACCGCTTATAATTAGTTCAGTAAGCGTGCCCGGACCCTACCTACTATTGGGTCAAAGTTTTTATACCAGAAAGGGTTACTGAGTAATATGGGTCCCAAACAACAGATGACACAAGTAATTCCCCTCCTAACCTTGTGTCCCCAGACTAGCAGATTTCAGATTAACTGGTTTACAAGTTTTAGACATACAGAATTCAGATCAACTAGTTCACAGATCGGATAAGTTTTCAGACTAACGGATCAGATATACGGATTTAACAGATTTACAGACTTGTCTAACTTTGCAATTGGGCCTACAGATTCACGGAACAGATTAATTAAATTCATCAGTCTAGTGGGTTTAACCCTATCCGCCCAACACGTTTTAGACATCATATTTATCTCAGGTTTTCATTAATTAAATATTAATGCCCAGACCTCTCACATTAGACTGACAGTTTGCGGCTACTGGTTAGGCCGGTTGGTTAGACTAACTTCTCACATTAGAACCTATTGTTTGCGGCCACTAGATGTGTCGGGCGGTTCCGGGCAGAATTACGCTGCAAACTCATTCTAACCTCGAGTTAGCCATGTTCATCTTTGCGGTTAATTAATTAATAATTTACCATTTATGCGCACGCCTAATATATGTGTCAATTATTCATAACTATAGCCAATTCAGATTATGTCAATAACAGACTAATTATATCAACTCAGCAGATATAACAGATAACAGGTTTTTTCAGATTAAGCGACTTAACGGATTTAGCAGATTAAGCAAACTAGCAGATTTAGCAGATAACAGATTAGGCATCTCAACAGATTTAGCAGTTTAGGCATCTCAACAGATTTAGCAGTTTAGGCATCTTAACAGATTTAGTTTAGCAGATTTGGCATTTTCAGCAGGCTTAGCAAATGACAGATTTGGCAGATGAACAGATCTAGCAGACTAGGCAGTAGAGCAGAACTAGCAGATTAAGCAATATAACAGAACTAGCAGATTAGGCAATATAACAGAACTAGCAGATTAGACAATATAACAGAACTAGCAGATTAGGCAAATATAGCAGAACTAGCAAATTAGGAAAATTTAATCATTCCTTAAAGTTTCACAAACATATCTTGCCTAATTATAAACTTGGCCTAAGTTTGCATGCCTAAATAGTTGTCATGATTCACACTATGATCATATACCCCACGTTTGCATTGAATTTACATGTCACAGATTATGGTTATAATTTACATGTCCCAATTTAGTTCAACTTGCCTAGTACAAAAGATTCACATATAAATTATACCAAATATAGCCATCGATTTCAATGCATGTCATATATTCAAAAATCTCCTACTTAGGTGTTATTCACCTTTGATAGTTATCAAATCTTAATATAGATCTTCACACCTAAGTCATATTCTCTTTCAAATCATGAATTGTTATATAAACAATATGCCCAACAATCTAGTTATAACAGATCTTAATTCAAAATATGCGTTATGTCCAATGTCTCAAGTCGTATGTTCAATATTCTTTATGCCACAAAACTCAAGTCATAGGTTCAATTATATGCCCTTAGATTTATGTCCTAAGTTCCAAGTTCAACCTATGTTCTTTCCTCAAATCAGTCACATATCGGTCATGCCCATTTCATTCATTATATTGTCCCAAATATTTTAGCGTATGTTAATCTCTTATGAGATTGGCTCAGGCTCGTGGTAGCCTGGCTATAGAACAGAAAGAAGAAGAGATACAGAATAAAATAGATCAGAACAGAACATACGCAATCTCAAATTCAGATTTACAATCATGTCACAATTATGATTAAAGTTTATATCGGAAAATAACTGCACTTGCCTTGGTTGGATCAAAGAAAGAACTTTAATTGTTGTAGAATCGTTGCAGAAGCTTTAATCTCTAGTTTGAATTGAGTTGCTTAGGTTGATGTTGATTAGCTTCTAGTTTTGATTCCAACAGAGTAGCGATGCCATTTTTATTTTTATTTAGAACAGAGGTAGAGTAGAAGCAGAATAGAATTGTGTGTAGAGAAGGCTAGGTTTGGGGCTGTTTAAATAGGTTTAGGCAGACGAATCTAGGCAGAAAACAAGACTAGATACATAAGAATGCACCCAGGCCCAAAACCAGGTTCGGGGACCAGGTCGACACCCAGGTCGACTGCCCAGTCGACCTGGTCGGGGGGGTCGACTGCCCAGTTGTAATAACCCGGAAATTCTGGGCCAGTTTAAAATTTTTATTTTGGCAATTTTAGCGAATTTTGAATATTTAAAATAGATTATTTTAAATAATATCGACGAGAAATTTATTTTGAATATAATTCGAACGTATATATTTATACGCGTCGTCGTTAGAATATAAATAATTTTATATAATTATAAATAGAATTGAAAATGGCGCGGTAGTTCGATAATTCAATTTCAAACTTCAATTGAACGTACCGGGTGCAAAACAATCCGGATTTTAGTGAAACCAAAAACATTAGGATCTAATTGGGAATATCTTTCCAACGAATCCGAAAAATCAAAATTTCATAGCGGGAATCAAAAGATATGTCCAGTTGAAAATTCTGAATAGTCGCTATGGAATTCAGGCCCTTAAGAATAGGAATTTTGCAAACGACCTCGGATTTCGACGAAACCACTTTTGTTGGGTCCGTGATGCCAAATTATTGTTAGGTTTCAAATTTCATAATTTTTCGAATAAATATGTGAGCGTGGCAAAGGAAAACGTGTTTGACCAATTTCAGTTGATTTTAATCGACTGGAAAATGGCCATTTTTCCAACAGTCTCAGAATTCAACGAAACTAGTTTTGTAAGGACCGTATCGTCAATACGAAGTTAGAAAATATTTTTCGAGAATTTTTAGAGTTAGTATGTGACCCCGGTAATTTGAAATGTACGTTTAAAATTCAATATAGTGATTTAATTGTAAATTTAACGGAAACTGATCGAAACAGTTGAATCAACCTACGATACATATCCCATTGTGTTCGAAATGGGGGTGATACGCTATGGACGACAAGCGGTGGGCCTCGTTTAGAGGTCATATGTAAAAGTCAACTTTTTCATAATTAAAATAATTAAAAATTGGAATCCTCTCTCCTCTCCCCATAAATCTCTCTGGCCCCTCCCCCTTTCTGATTTTAAATAGACAGTAAGAAAAAAAAATGGAAAGAGGAGGGCGACGGGGGGAGAGCCGCCGCCGCATCGCCCCCCCCCCCCCCCGATCAGCCACTACCTCCGCCTCCCTCTCTTCTTCTTCCTCCCTCTCTCGCCTCCATCTCCTCCTTCTTCTGCATACAACCGCCGCCCCCCCTCCCTGCGCGCAACCCCCAGCCACCACCTCCGCCTCCCCTTCATCTGCCGCCACCTTCTTCTTCTCCTCCCTCCTTCGACGCACTCTCCCCTCTTCTGCATAGACCCGCACCCCCCTTGGCCCAAACCCTCGACGCCGACCACCACTCCAACCGCGCAGTCCCCCTCCTCTGCAAAACACTATAAGCCCCCTTCTATTTTATTTCTAATATGTAATTAATTAGTGATTTTTATATAGTTGTTTAAGGAATAAAAACTCGATTTTTATTTTATGATTTAAAATAGAAAAGACGTGATTTTTAAAATAGAAAAGATTAGATTTTTAAAGGAAGAAAGACGATATTTTTAAATGGAGAAAGGTGAGATTTTTACATATGTAGTGGATTAAAAATATGACTTTTACATAGTAGGAACTATAAAAATATAATCTTTATGAGATAGAGAATATAAAAATATCATCTTTGTATATGTAGCGAAATAAAAATCTGATTTTTATTTTTATATGTTGAAATAAAGTGGTGATTTTTATAATGATGAAATTTATATTTGAGAAGGTGAAGTCTTTATATTTGAAAAGGAGAAATCTTTATAGTTGAAAAGGCGAGATCTTTATACAGATGATAACGATATAAAAATATGATTTTTATATATTGAACATCTAAGTAAAAATATGATTTTTATATATTGAACATCAAAGTAAAAATTCGATTTTTATATATTGAATAGCGAAGTAAAAATTGGGTTTTTTCATATTGAATAGCGAAGTAAAAATTGGGTTTTTTTTCATATTGAATAGCAAAGTAAAAATTCGATTTTTAAATATATGAAGTGATTATAGAAATATGATTTTTAAATTGAGAGTGAACAAATAAAAATGTGATTTTTTATTTTAAAGACATCAAAATATAAAAATGTATGATTTTTATATATGTAGTGGCTACGGGCAACGAAAGCGACAAAAGGCGAGAACGATGAAGATTTCTCTAAATGAAGTGTCGTGAAGTTGGATAGCTAGTCGGTGAGAATTTCTCACCTTTCAATTTCATTTTCTAGTCATATATATACTAGGATGCAGACGGTGCTTAGTAGCACCCGACACAATCGTCCACAGACCATGGACTTGTTTGTTTGGTTGCATAAATTAGTTAGATGATTTGATTTGAATTTGGTTGTTTGGTAAATTTGATTGATGTGTGAATGGCGTGGGCCTTCACTAGACCTGGGATAAGGCTAGGCCTCGTCCCGTTTCTAGTACGGTGCCGTTATGCCGTCGAAATTTTCTAAAATAAATTAGAAAATAAAAATATCATTTTATTTAAAGAATGAACTGAATAGAAATTCATATGTTAAAACAAAATGTTTTATCGTTAAAAATATAATTTTTAACGTGAATATGAATATAGTGAATGTGAATAAATATTCATTTACAAACCGGACGGTTTGTTTATGTACACCGATTTGACTGACATTGATTGGGACGATAAATTTTACACATCGCCCAACTGCACAAATAAAATATGCGTTTGATTGTTTGAAACCCTACACGGGTGTTGGGATGAAATATGAAGTCCACTCATCCTGATTGATTAAATATGTCGATCGATTGATTGACAGGCTGTTATAAGCGTTAGATATCTATATTTGATGCTTATACAGTGTAGTGCACTTTGGTTGATGGTTGATTATTTTTCAATGCTATTATATACATGTGTTGTATGAAAATCCATATAATTAACTTTATATGGTAATTGATTGGGCCTCATTCCAATTTTGAAGATAAAGAATATTATAAAATAAAGGTTCATGTGTTGACTGTACTCATCCGTTGAGATTAGTCGTAATATTTTAACAATAAATTCTATATCTTTATCACTATAAAATAAAGGTTCATGTGTTGACTGTACTCATTCGTGAGATTAGTCATGTGTTGAACGTAATATTTCAATAATAAATTATATATCTTTATCACTATAAAATAAAGGTTCATGTGTTGACTGTGCTCATCCGTTGAGATTAGTCATGTGTTGAACGAAATAATTTAACAAAAATAGTCACACGTGGACAGTACTCATTCGTTGAGATTAGTCGTGTGTTGACAAAAATAAATATTCATTTGTTGAATAGAATATTTGAAAATAGAAATACATGAAGCCGTGTTGATTAGATTGACGCCATTTTGACGTGAACGAGATTTATGTCGATTTTATTCATTTTGAAATGAATATTGAAAAGCGATTTCGAAATGAATTGAATAGAAAGCGATTTCGAAATGAATTGAATAGAAAGCGATTTCGAAATGAATTGAATAGAAAGCGATTTCGAAATGAATTGAATAGAAAGCGATTTCGAAATGAATTGAATAGAAAACAAATTTGAATTGAATTGAATAGAAAGCGATTTCGAATTGAATTGAATAGAAAGCGATTTCGAAATGAATTGAATAGAAAACCAATTTGAATTGAATCGAATAGAAAACCAATTTGAATTGAATCGAATAGAAAACCAATTTGAATTGAATCGAAAAGAAAACCAATTTGAATTGAATCGAATAGAAAACCAATTTGAATTGAATCGAATAGAAAACGACTTTGAAATTTAATTGAATTCAAAGTGAATTGAAATTTGAATTGAATAGAAATGAATTTTAAAACGAATTTATAAAGAAGAATTCAATTTTGCTTTGGATTGAAATGGAAGTTGAAATTGTTTTCGAAACGAATTCAAAACCATTTATATAATTTGATTTAAATAGAAATCGACGAAATATATATATATATATATATATATATAATATATTATATATATAATGGCCTAAATAGAACGCGCCGCGCCGCGGTAGTTCGTAAATTTCGACCATTTATTTCAAACGGATATACGGGAGATCCGACCGTCGGATTCTCCTAAAATAGGAACCGTTGGGTTCGTATCGAAAAGAGCTTTCTAACGAATATTTGAAATTTGAAATCTAACGGTTGGATTTGGAGATACATCCAAATCAAATTCGAAAAAGGTCGCTGTAAGTGCAATTCGATGGCAATTGTTGGAAATCGACTGTACGGGCCTTGATAAAATTGTTAGAAATATCAAAAATTTGTGTAAAATCATAAATAAATGATTTGAGAAAAATTGGGGTGAAAAAATCCATATTTGAAAAGATAAAAATGGATTTTTATCGAAATGAACTAGTTTTGAACTAAATTTAAAACCCGGGTTTTTATTTTTAAGTAAATAAATTAGATTTAAAAAGGGGTTTTAAATAATCGGAATTTCTAATATATTTGATTGGATTTGAAATGGGTTTGTCGTGAACTGTGTTTTAAATAACACCTAGTTCTTTAACCCAGTAAAAGGAGTTTTAATGAATCTGTAATTAGATTGAAATGTAAATCTATAATCTAAATTATCAAATTTAGAAAATGAGCGGGAATGGAGTATCACCAGTTTTGCTCCAAAGCGATAGTTAAATCTTTTATTAGATTTGAACGTGAAATGGTAATTAATTTTACCGATAACACCGTGGTGTTAGATATGGAGTATTACCAGTTTTGCTTCATGGGATGAATAGGTTGGGATTGGGAAATAAAATAAATAATTACTTCGTTATGGTTCGCTAATCTCGACTAGTTTGGAAAACCATAATTTGGTTTGATAGATCATCCAAAGGAAGATTAAAGGATAAATTTTAAAGAATTTATCTTGGATAAAATTAATGGGAACCTTTCCCTAAAAATGTGATTTTGTGAATAAAAGGATATTCTGTATTGGAATGAGTCGTATGTTGTGTTTATGTAACATTTGTTTTAATATACGTGGGTTGTTCGGAAAGGCCGGGTTTATACCCATTCTGGATAACCGATTCGACGATATGTCGAAGATGAAGACGGTGGTCGAAGACCGGAAGTCTTCACATCGTTTGGATAATTACTGACGATCCTGATTGGGCTGTACACCCAAGAGGATGGAAATAGTTGGTGGTCGTCCAGACGTACTTGGAGATGGATGGATATGCGAGGAAAGTGCCTCCGGTTTCGTTCAGACCCAGAACGAACTTGTAAATGGATTGTGTGTCTGACATTGGATTTTATTCTGTGTTGATTGATTTCTATTAAATATACATCTGTTTGGCGGCGAAGAATTTATTCTTTAGCTTAACGCCCTTCTCTGAGACGTACGAGCTCAGAGGTTGTATATCGATGGACATCAGTCGCATGGCATGAATTGCCTGTGTGGCACGCTAAGATGCAATGATCAAGGCTTTTGTTGAAAAGCAGAGCCTTGTGGTTGATGATCAAAGCACGGCCTACGTGGCAGCTTTGTGTATAACGTGAATTCGCGAGCCTCACACCTCGGTATGAGTTAAAAACGGGATACGGACTTCAGGGAGAGCACGACGTTTCTTTCTAGCTTTGGTGGTGTCAGTGACTTACCAGCCCTGACATTTATATACTTTTCACCTTTGTGGTTGTTGGATGAGGCGCCTCGATTATAGGTCTGTAAGGACCGGGAAACGTGTGTTCAGGAATTTCCAATCCTCTAACGTAAGTGAGGACCGGCCCTGAAGATCCAGGGGTTGCCCAGAGTGCGTAGCCCTGAGATATTTACTAGAGTGTCTCGAAAGCGGAGAGGAGCTTGCCCCTTGCCTCGACTCATGACGGAAATCCAATTTCCAATACGTGTATTTCGGCTTTACTTGTAGAGCCTAGTATGGCGACATAGTAGCATGGGATGTTATGTCGTCTATGATTTATATTTATGATTGAAATTGTTTTGACACTATACACTTATTATAGTATCAAATGATTTGTTTTAAACGTACCAAGCATGTTTAGCTATTATAAGGGAAAACCCTATCCTCCGGCTTGCGTTGCATTGTGTGATGGGACCTGGGTCTTATAATAGCTTCATTTTTCGAAAAAGCATTGCGTTGTTTATTCTATGCACTGGTATTCTTGGGAGGAAACCCGTTCCGTGTTATACGGCGTGGTCCCTTGAATTACTATCTTTAAAGTAAAGTTTTAAATAACTGTTTTAGTTCTTACACCAGTCACATGACTGACCTGGAGTTTATTGTTTTAACCTAAACTCTAGGTGCCCTTATTTTCGACACGGGCAGCTAGTAGTTTTGGTTTTGCAGATTTATATTCACAGGATCTTGATTTACAGCTGGAACGATGCTCGGAAAGCTCTGTATCCGTGCATTACTTTCAGTTGTGTTTTCTATTATTTTCCGCTGCTACGTAATTTATTGTAATCTCTGATAATTATCGAATGTATAATATTCATGTATACTCTGTATATTCTTTTATTTTGATGGAATTGTTGTAATAGCAATGAAATGTTCTTCCGTCTGCGTTCTATTTTGTCTTGTACTCAACGCTATCCGCTCTTTCCCTCACGGGGAAGTTCGGGTCGTGTCAGTTTGGTAGCAGAGCTTTGGTTTACAGAGCTCGAGAACAAGACACATTAGAACCATACGAAAGAATTCATCAGAAATTGGATTAGTAATATCCAATTAGAATGACTCGTTAGAGATAGGGTCAATAGTATCCTAGAACGAGTGTGAAGAGTATATTTTTCAAATGAAAACAATTTTTGAAAATTTAAACCATTTTAAAACGTATTTGCTTATTTATTTATTTTGAATTTGGACAATCTAGTATATAAAGGTTTTGCATATACGCGTCATGAACGTATATTCGAAGTTTTAATATATTAGATAGATATAGAGTCACACTCTAATCGCCCGGACATGGTCCTGGTGATGAAGTATACCATCACCAGTATTTATTTTCGAGTGACGAAGGTGTGATTTCTATATATTTCCATTAGACTGGTGTGAGAACCAAAACTTATATAGCTAGAACACGTTGTTGTGAATTGGCATCAAAAACATGATTTTTTGTATATATATCAAATTTATGAATTTGAAACGTTAATCCACTAATTGATTGATGTTTGTGTTGTTTGTTTATTTGTTTGATAATTTTGAACCATTATGCCTAATTGTATCAAATATTGAACTATATTGAAAATTGGTCGCATTTGCTTGCATATACATATACTTACATTGAACAGGTCATAGCAAGGAGGCTAGAGCCGAAGAATAAAATTTGTTTGGCCGACAAATAGGTACATGTTTACTATAATTTACTGTTTTTGTTTGGGTGATGATGATTTTATGAGCCTATTGGCTAGCCGCTTGGCTTTTTCTTTTTATTTTTGAGATCAGAAGGCCTATATGGCAATTTCGGGATTTTCCCGTGGCTCCCGGTGCAGGGGAGGTTATGGCGAAATTTTTCGAAAATTTAGGGTGTTAGCCAAATTTTTGAAAATTTGAAAATTCTCAGAAACTGAAAAGTTGGAGAATGGAAGCCAGATCGAACGTAGAGTTGATTAATCAAACCACTTTCGACTTTGTTCCTTTTCGGGGACGAAAAGTTTTAAGTGGGGGAGATTGTAATAAGCCGAAAATTCTGGGCCAGTTTAAAATTTTTATTTTGGCAATTTTAGCGAATTTTGAATATTTAAAATAGATTATTTTAAATAATATCGACGAGAAATTTATTTTGAATATAATTCGAACGTATATATTTATACGCGTCGTCGTTAGAATATAAATAATTTTATATAATTATAAATAGAATTGAAAATGACACGGTAGTTCGATAATTCGATTTCAAACTTCAATTGAATGTACCGGGTGCAAAACAATCCGGATTTTAGTGAAACCAAAACCATTAGGATCTAATTGGGAATATCTTTCCAACGAATCTGAAAAATCAAAATTTCATAGCGGGAATCAAAAGATATGTCCAGTTGAAAATTCTGAATAGTCGCTATGGAATTCAGGCCCTTAAGAATAGGAATTTTGCAAACGTCCTCGGATTTCGACGAAACCACTTTTGTTGGGTCCGTGATGCCAAATTATTGTTAGATTTCAAATTTCATAATTTTTTGAATCAATATGTGAGTGTGGCAAAGGAAAACGTGTTTGACCAATTTTAGTTGATTTTAATCGACTGGAAAATGGCCATTTTTCCAACAGTCTCAGAATTCGACGAAACTAGTTTTGTTAGGACCGTATCGTCAATACGAAGTTAGAAAATATTTTTCGAGAATTTTTAGAGTTAGTATGTGACCCCGGTAATTTGAAATGTACGTTTAAAATTCAATATAGTGATTTAATTGTAAATTTAACGGAAACTGATCAAAACAGTTGAATCAACCTACGATACATATCCCATTGTGTTCGAAATGGGGGTGATACGCTATGGACGACAGGCGGTGGGCCTCGTTTAGAGGTCATATGTAAAAGTCAACTTTTTCATAATTAAAATAATTAAAAATTGGAATCCTCTCTCCTCTCCCCTTAAATCTCTCTGGCCCCTCCCCCTTTCTGATTTTAAATCGACAGTAAGAAAAAAAAATGGAAAGAGGAGGGCGACGGGGGGAGAGCCGCCGCCGCATCGCCCCCCCCCCCCCCTCGATGAGCCACCACCTCCGCCTCCCTCTCATCTTCTTCCTCCCTCTCTCGCCTCCATCTCCTCCTTCTTCTGCATACAACCGCCGCCCCCCCTGCGCGCAACCCCCAGCCACCACCTCCGCCTCCCCTTCATCTGCCGCCACCTTCTTCTCCTCCCTCCTTCGACGCACTCTCCCCTCTTCTGCATAGACCCGCAACCCCCTTGGCCCAAACCCTCGACGCCCACCACCACCCCAACCGCGCAGTCCCCCTCCTCTGCAAAACACTGTAAGCCCCCTTCTATTTTATTTTTAATATGTAATTAATTAGTGATTTTTATATTGTTGTTTAAGGAATAAATACTCTATTTTTATTTTATGATTTAAAATAGAAAAGACGTGATTTTTAAAATAGAAAAGATTAGATTTTTAAAGGAAGAAAGACGATATTTTTAAATGGAGAAAGGTGAGATTTTTACATATGTAGTGGATTAAAAATATGACTTTTACATAGTAGGAACTATAAAAATGTAATCTTTATGAGATAGAGAATATAAAAATATCATCTTTGTATATGTAGCGAAATAAAAATCTGATTTTTATTTTTATACGTTGAAATAAAGTGGTGATTTTTATAATGATGAAATTTATATTTGAGAAGATGAAGTCTTTATATTTGAAAAGGAGAAATCTTTATAGTTGAAAAGGCGAGATCTTTATACAGATGATAACGATATAAAAATATGATTTTTATATATTGAACATCTAAGTAAAAATATGATTTTTATATATTGAACATCAAAGTAAAAATTCGATTTTTATATATTGAATAGCGAAGTAAAAATTGGGTTTTTTCATATTGAATAGCGAAGTAAAAATTGGGTTTTTTTCATATTGAATAGCAAAGTAAAAATTCGATTTTTAAATATATGAAGTGATTATAGAAATATGATTTTTAAATTGAGAGTGAACAAATAAAAATGTGATTTTTTATTTTAAAGACATCAAAATATAAAAATGTATGATTTTTATATATGTAGTGGCTACGGGCAACGAAAGCGACAAAAGGCGAGAAAGATGAAGATTTCTCTAAATGAAGTGTCGTGAAGTTGGATAGCTAGTCGGTGAGAATTTCTCACCTTTCAATTTCATTTTCTGGTCATATATATATACTAGGATGCTGACGGTGCTTAGTAGCACCCGACACAATCGTCCACAGACCATGGACTTGTTTGTTTGGTTGCATAAATTAGTTAGATGATTTGATTTGAATTTGGTTGTTTGGTAAATTTGATTGATGTGTGAATGGCGTGGGCCTTCACTAGACCGGGGATAAGGCTAGGCCTCGTCCCGTTTCTAGTATCGTGCCGTTATGCCGTCGAAATTTTCTAAAATAAATTAGAAAATAAAAATATCATTTTATTTAAAGAATGAACTGAATAGAAATTCATATGTTAAAACAAAATGTTTTATCGTTAAAAACATAATTTTTAACGTGAATATGAATATAGTGAATGTGAATAAATATTCATTTACAAACCGGACGGTTTGTTTATGTACACCGATTTGACTGACATTGATTGGGACGATAAATTTTACACATCGCCCAACTGCACAAATAAAATATGCGTTTGATTGTTTGAAACCCCACACGGGTGTTGGGATGAAATATGAAGTCCACTCATCCTGATTGATTAAATATGTCGATTGATTGATTGACAGGCTGTTATAAGCGTTAGATATCTATATTTGATGCTTATACAGTGTAGTGCACTTTAGTTGATGGTTGATTATTTTTCAATGCTATTATATACATGTGTTGTATGAAAATCCATATAATTAACTTTATATGGTAATTGATTGGGCCTCATTCCAATTTAGAAGATAAAGAATATTATAAAATAAAGGTTCATGTGTTGACTGTACTCATTCGTTGAGATTAGTCATGTGTTGAACGTAATATTTTAACAATAAATTCTATATCTTTATCACTATAAAATAAAGGTTCATGTGTTGACTATACTCATTCGTGAGATTAGTCATGTGTTGAACGTAATATTTCAATAATAAATTATATATCTTTATCACTATAAAATAAAGGTTCATGTGTTGACTGTACTCATCCGTTGAGATTAGTCATGTGTTGAACGAAATAATTTAACAAAAATAGTCACACGTGGACAGTACTCATTCATTGAGATTAGTCATGTGTTGACAAAAATAAATATTCATTTGTTGAATAGAATATTTGAAAATAGAAATACATGAAGCCGTGTTGATTAGATTGACGCCATTTTGACGTGAACGAGATTTATGTCGATTTTATTCATTTTGAAATGAATATTGAAAAGCGATTTCGAAATGAATTGAATAGAAAGCGATTTCGAAATGAATTGAATAGAAAGCGATTTCGAAATGAATTGAATAGAAAGCGATTTCGAAATGAATTGAATAGAAAGCGATTTCGAAATGAATTGAATAGAAAGCGATTTCAAAATGAATTGAATAGAAAACCAATTTGAATTGAATTGAATAGAAAGCGATTTCGAATTGAATTGAATAGAAAACGATTTCGAAATGAATTGAATAGAAAACCAATTTGAATTGAATCGAATAGAAAACCAATTTGAATTGAATCGAATAGAAAACCAATTTGAATGGAATGAATAGAAAACCAATTTGAATTGAATCGAATAGAAAACGACTTTGAAATTTAATTGAATTCAAAGTGAATTGAAATTTGAATTGAATAGAAATGAATTTTAAAACGAATTTATAAAGAAGAATTCAATTTTGCTTTGGATTGAAATGGAAGTTGAAATTGTTTTTGAAACGAATTCAAAACTATTTATATAATTTGATTTAAATAGAAATCGACGAAATATATATATAATATATATATATTATATATATAATGGCCTGAATAGAACGCGCCGCGCCGCGGCAGTTCGTAAATTTCGACCATTTATTTCAAATGGATATACAGGAGATCCGACCGTCGGATTCTCCTAAAATCGGAACCGTTGGGTTCGTATCGAAAAGGGCTTTCTAACAAATATTTGAAATTTGAAATCTAACGGTTGGATTTGGAGATACGTCCAAATCAAATTCGAAAAAGGTCGCTGTAAGTGCAATTCGATGGCAGTTGTTGGAAATCGACTGTACGGGCCTTGATAAAATTATTAAAAATATCAATAATTTGTGTAAAATCATAAAAAAATGATTTGAGAAAAATTAGGGTGAAAAACTCCATATTTGAAAAGATAAAAATGGATTTTTATCGAAATGAACTAGTTTTGAACTAAATTTAAAACCCGGGTTTTTATTTTTAAGTAAATAAATTAGATTTAAAAAGGGGTTTTAAATAATCGGAATTTCTAATATATTTGATTGGATTTGAAATGGGTTTGTCGTGAACTGTGTTTTAAATAACACCTAGTTCTTTAACCCAGTAAAAGGAGTTTTAATGAATCTGTAATTAGATTGAAATGTAAATCTATAATCTAAATTATCAAATTTAGAAAATGAGCGGGAATGGAGTATCACCAGTTTTGCTCCAAAGCGATAGTTAAATCTTTTATTAGATTTGAACGTGAAATGGTAATTAATTTTACCGATAACACCGTTGTGTTAGATATAGAGTATTACCAGTTTTGCTTCATGGGATGAATAGGTTGGGATTGGGAAATAAAATAAATAATTACTTCGTTGTGGTTCGCTAATCTCGACTAGTTTAGAAAACCATAATTTGGTTTGATAGATCATCCAAAGGAAGATTAAAGGATAAATTTTAAAGAATTTATCTTGGATAAAATTAATGGGAACCTTTCCCTAAAAATGTGATTTTGTGAATAAAAGGATATTCTGTATTGGAATGAGGCGTATGTTGTGTTTATGTAACATTTGTTTTAATATACGCGGGTTGTTCGGAAAGGCCGGGTTTATACCCATTCTGAATAACCGATTCGACGATATGTCGAAGATGAAGACGGTGGTCGAAGACCGGAAGTCTTCACATCGTTTGGATAATTACTGACGATCCTGATTGGGCTGTACACCCAAGAGGATGGAAATAGTTGGTGGTCGTCCAGACGTACTTGGAGATGGATGGATATGCGAGGAAAGTGCCTCCGGTTTCGTTCAGACCCAGAACGAACTTGTAAATGGATTGTGTGTCTGACATTGGATTTTATTCTGTGTTGATTGATTTCTATTAAATATACATCTGTTTGACGGCGAAGAATTTATTCTTTAGCTTAACGCCCTTCTCTGAGACGTACGAGCTCAGAGGTTGTATATCGATGGACATCAGTCGCATGGCATGAATTGCCTGTGTGGCACGCTAAGATGCAATGATCAAGGCTTTTGTTGAAAAGCAGAGTCTTGTGGTTGATGATCAAAGCACGGCCTACGTGGCAGCTTTGTGTATAACGTGAACCCGCGAGCCTCACACCTCGGTATGAGTTAAAAACGGGATACGGACTGCAGGGAGAGCACGACGTTTCTTTCTAGCTTTGGTGGTGTCAGTGACTTACCAGCCCTGACATTTATATACTTTTCACCTTTGTGGTTGTTGGATGAGGCGCCTCGATTATAGGTCTGTAAGGACCGGGAAACGTGTGTTTAGGAATTTCCAATCCTCTAACATAAGTGAGGACCGGCCCTGAAGATCCAGGGGTTGCCCAGAGTGCGTAGCCCTGAGATATTTGCTAGAGTGTCTCGAAAGCGGAGAGGAGCTTGCCCCTTGCCTCGACTCATGACGGAAATCTAATTTCCAATACGTGTATTTCGGCTTTATTTGTAAAGCCTAGTATGGCGACATAGTAGCATGGGATGCTATGCCGTCTATGATTTATATTTATGATTGAAATTGTTTTGACACTATACACTTATTATAGTATCAAATGATTTGTTTTAAACGTACCAAGCATGTTTGGCTATTATAAGGGAAAACCCTATCCTCCGGCTTGCGTTGCATTGTGTGATGGGACATGGGTCTTATAATAGCTTCATTTTTCGAAAAAGCATTGCGTTGTTTATTCTATGCACTGGTATTCTTGGGAGGAAACCCGTTCCGTGTTATACGGCGTTGTCCCTTGAATTACTATCTTTAAAGTAAAGTTTTAAATAACTGTTTTAGTTCTCACACCAGTCAAATGACTGGCCTGGAGTTTATTGTTTTAACCTAAACTCTGGGTGCCCTTATTTTCGACACGGGCAGCTAGTGGTTTTGGTTTTGCAGATTTATATTCACAGGATCCTGATTTACAGCTGGAACGATGCTCGGAAAGCTCTGTATCCGTGCATTACTTTCAGTTGTGTTTTCTATTATTTTCCGCTGCTATGTAATTTATTGTAATCTCTGATAATTATCGAATGTATAATATTCATGTATACTCTGTATATTCTTGTATTCTGATGGAATTGTTGTAATAGCAATGAAATGTTCTTCCGTCTACGTTCTATTTTGTCTTGTACTCAACGCTATCCGCTCTTTCCCTCACGGGGAAGTTCGGGTCGTGTCAGTTTGGTAGCAGAGCTTTGGTTTACAGAGCTCGAGAACAAGACACATTAGAACCATACGAAAGAATTCATCAGAAATTGGATTAGTAATATCCAATTAGAAATTATCGTCCCTATAAACAAGTCGGACAACTTGTAAATGGAAGTGTAATATTCAGTTTGAATATACTAACATTATATTTAACACATCAAACATTACAACATCACAGACATATATTTCAAGCCATAGCTAATATCATGTTTTTAACATAGGATCGTTTTATTGTAGCTAATAGATAATAAAAATATTAACTTTTATTTCTAATCTTCTTATTGTTAACCAATGACAATAAAAATCTTAACTTTTGTTTCTTATTCTTTTTATTGTTAACAAATGACAATAAAAATCTTAACTTTATTTCTATTCCTTTTTATTGTTAACAAATGACAATAAAAATCTTAACTTTATTAAATCCAGTCTTTTATTGAATATAAAATGTCAATAAAAATCTATCTTTTATTCCAACTCTTGTTATTGTAAATACATGACAAATAAAATCTATTCTTTCAATTGAAATCAATATTACACGAGAATGTAATGTTCTAATTCTATTCTCTTTAATGATATTTTTAATCCTAAGAAACATTGTCTAACAAAAATGTTCCTTTAATCATATTAAACATTTCTAAACAAAAATGTACTTTTTTTTATCACATTAACATTTCTAAACAAAAATGTACTTTTTATCCTATTTAACATTTCTAAAAAAATGCTAATCTTGATCTAATTCTTTTCAAGTGACCACAAATGGATATTTTGGTGTAACTCTTTAAATGACCCTAAAAGGTATATTTTTGGTTTAATCATTTTAAGTGACCAAAAATGTATATTTTGGTTTAACCATTTTAAATGACAAAACCAAATGTTTGTACTTCATTCCTATAAAATGACCAAAAATGAATGTTTTTAATTCATTCTATTTAATTTGCATAAATGAACATTTCCAATTCATGACCAAAACTGATAATTTTGTCTAATCCTTTTTATGTAAACAAAATGTGAATATTTCGTCTAATCCTTTATATGTAAACAAAATGTGAATATTTTGTCTAATCCTTTATATGTAAACAAAATGTTAATATTTTGTCTAATCCTTTTTAATATAAACAAAATGTGAATTTTTGTCTAATCTTTCTAAATAAACAAAAATGTAAATTTTTGTGTAATCCTTTTTAAATGACTAAAAATGAATATTCTACTTCATTCTTCTTTTAATGTGACACAACTTTCCATTTCTAATTCCTTCTTTTTAATGTGACAAAAATGTCCATTTCTAATTCCTTCTTTTTATTGTATAAAAATATACATTTTTAACTCATACCTTTTTAATATATAAAAATATACATTTTTAGCTCATCTCTTTAATGTATGAAAATATACATTTTTAACTCATCTTCTTTAATGTATGAAAATATACATTTTTAACTCAACACAAAAGTAACAGATTTTAATCCAATAAACATTTTATAACAAAATGTTATTTTATGTCTAGTGTAACATTTCATAATAAAAATGTTATTTTGTTCTTTATAATCTAATTAACAAAATGTTAGTTTTGTCCTTTTTATTTTAATTTACATTTTCCAACAGAAATGTACTTTATATTCTAATATCCATTTTCTAACAAAAATGTACTTTTTAATGTAATTCACATTTTCTAATAAAAATGTCATTAAAATCAATGTTATTGTATTTTCTTTTCAATAACAAATAAAAAGAGATTTTTATTTGTATATCGATTTCTATATTCTAACATGACAAATAAAAAGAGATTTTTTTATTTGTACCAAAGTTTCTGTATTTTAATATGACAGATGAAAATATAGCTTTTAAAACTATGTTTCGTTTTGTTTTCAATACTTCTATTCTAGGTTTCTACCATGCTTAGTTTCCTAAGAATCATTTGGGGAAACCTGATCTGTACTAGTAGTCTGTAAGTATATGTACCAAGTTTTTGTTTTATCTGTACTCGCTTCCATCGCTCGACTGTATCTTGTTGAGATAGGAATCCTATGGATGTAAACATGTGTTTGAGACATGTTATGTTTGATGGTTGCAAGTGGATGCAAGTGGTTGCTAGTGGTTGCTCGTGGATGCATAAACACACACTAGGCACTAGATCGGCTTGAAATACACTCTCATATTGCATATGGACGTGTGTACATTTTCAATTCTTATGGTTGCAAGATGGTTAATTCAGCACATGGATGTTGCATATGGACGAATGTTTGTGCACAAATATAGTATTATATGATTAGGACTATTTGCATACATAATGGATTCATTTCACTAACATACTTTGCATTGATGATCTTTGCATTAGATAAGAACATATACACACACCTTTTGCATATGTTCATACCGCATTAGAATCTTTAAGGACAATGATTGCTCGTGAATGATGATTTAAGTAGATGGATGATGGATGGTAGGATGCGTTCTTCCTAACTTGAAGATTTCGAGGACGAAATCCTATAAGGAGGGGAGAATGTAACAACCCGTATTTTTAATAACCTGTTATAACATAATCGAGGCAGAATTTAATTCTAAAATCTGAAACAAGGGAATCTGGCTGTGCCATTACGTTCGTCTCGGAAAAATACGCGAAATAGAGTCCGAGTTTTCGAAAATCGGAGTCCGTATGACCCGATTAAGGCCCAATGAAGTTTTCAGAAAATTTCAAGTTCAAAACAGATTTCGAATTTCGGGTTCAAAATTCGAAAAACTGTCAGATTGGGCTAGACGGGAAAATTCCCGCCAGAGCACCCAAGTCGACAGCCCTATCGACTTGGGAGTCGACTTGGTTGGACCCAAGTCGACAGCCCTGTCGACTTGGCTGTCGACTTGGTTCAGCCGAGCAGTTTTGCCTAGTGCACCATTTTGGGGTCTTGGTTAGGTTTTGGGGCCAGATTCGGTTTTGAGGGATGAGATTGGAACTAGGATTTAATCCTAAGGCTAAAACTAATCCTAATCTCTATAAATAAGACCCTAACCTAACCCTAAATCATCATTATTCATTCATACAACTAAACTATGGCAAAATCATTCCTCTCATGGCCTCCACTCTCTTCATAAAATTCCTAAATAAATTTCTATGAGAGATTTTCCATGCATACAAGTGTTTTCAAGCTTGTATGAGCATCATTAGCTTGCATTCAAGTCAAGTTTCCATATTTACATCATAAAGCAAGGGGTTTTATTGATTTGGAGCTTCATATTTGGGTTTTATTGTTGCATAAGGGCTTCGTCTCAATCTATATATATTTTTGGGTCTTCATAGCATTGTAAGCCCTTTTCCTACTCTTAGATATGAACTATGAAGTTAAATGAATGTTGCAAGTTTGGGTTTGAACATTAAGCATGTTACATGCTATTATGTTGTGCAAGTTTGCTATATTATGTTATGCAAGTTTGCCATGTTATGATATGCAAGTTTACCATGTTATGTTATGCAAGTATGCCATGTTATGATATGCAAGTTTACTATGTTATGCTATGCAAGTTTGCCATGTTATGATATGCAAGTTTACCATGTTATGTTATGCAAGTTTGCTATGTTATGATATGCAAGTTTGCCATGTATGTTATGCAAGTTTGGGTTGATCGTTTTACTCATGTTATCATGTTATGCAAGCTTACCTTGAGTTTATGAACCTAAAGCTTCAAGCTTTATGCTAAAGGTTGCATTTTGGCAACATGTAAGTTATCATATCCCTTATGATAACTTGCATGTGAGGCTAAATGCGAACTTATGGCCATTTCTACATGTCATTTACCACCATGTATCACTTATATGCTAAGTTTGGTTTTATGCATGCTTTTGAGGCCTAATAATGCAATATGCAAGTATATGAACATATGAACATTTCATATGCCACCATGTTAAACTTGTGGTTTCAACATCTTTTTGTCATGGTTATGCCAAGTTCCCTATTTTATCCTTTATGCGTTGTTGCGACTATGTAAACGATGGGATTACGTTGCGGGTTGGGTAACATTATGACATGAACATGGTTTTTATAACATGACATGATATGTTGACTTGTAATTATGTTTTGGAAACATAATGGACATGACACTTAGAAAATATAAATGTGGCCAACTCGACGTTGGGTTGAGTTTGTAGCACAAATCTACCCGGAACCGACCGGCTTAACTAGTGGCTACAAACAATAAGACCCAATGTGAGAAGTAGGTCAAGTAGTGCTTGAACCAGAGGTTAGACTAGGTTGTGGTGTAAAGCTACCCGGACCCACCCGGCATAACTAGTAACCACAACGAGGTCTAACGTAAGAGGTTAAGGTGCATTAAATTAATTAATGCTACATGATAAGGTTAAGAAAAATTTGACTTATGACACTTAACCAATCTGAACTCGGTAAACGGGGTTAAGTTAACCTACACTTAACCAATCTGAACTCGGTAATTTAACGGGGTTAAGTTTAACTATACTTAACCAATCCAACTCAGTAATTTGATAAGGCTGAGAACCAATTTGATACCTGGTCTGGATAAACTAACTTGATTGATAAATTAAACGAACCTGTTTTGCGGATCTGTAGGACCCACACCAAGTTAGGCAAGTTTGTAAATCTGTTATCTGATCCGTTAGTCTGAAAACTGATCGTCTGAACTTTGTATGTCTGAACTCTGTTAATAAGTTAATCTGAATCTGATAGTCTGGGGACACAAGGGGGAATACTTGTGTCATTTGTTGTTTGGGACCCATATTATTCAGTAACCCTTTCTGGTATCAAAACTTTGACCCAACTGTAGGTAGGGTCCGGGCACGCTTACTGAACTAATTATAAGTGGTTCATTCTGATAATGGCGATGGGTGTTGATGGTGCGTTCCAACCGGGTCATGTGCGTGCATGGATCCCGGTCTGCCTCTGAGGATGTAAGACGCCGTGACATCTGTAAATATGCCTGTGCCAATTGGTTGCCACTTTAGGGAGTGATACACCCTATCGTGGGGCCGACATAGGGTATTTATGTATTAGGGAGCCGATCGCTTGGGTAGGATTTAGGGTACACTTAGCTCTGTCTGATTCTGTTGGTACCGTCTGTTTTGTAGGGTGGTAACACCCGTCTGTTTCTGCGTGGTATCGTCTGTTAGGGTGGTAAAGGCCCACTACTAGTGTACACCTAATTGTAGTATTCCGTTTCTGTACTCTGTTCTGTTAGGGTGGTAAAGGCCCACTACTAGTGTACACCTAATTGTAGTATTCCGTTTCTGTACTCTGTTCTGTTAGGGTGGTAAAGGCCCATTATTGTTAGCATTCTGTTTCTGTACTTTATCTGTTAGGGTGGTAAAAGCCCATTTTTCCCAAACTCTATCTCTGTATGGACCATTCTGTTCCATCCTGTTTCGATGTAAACATTGGGGTAACACCTAATCCTGTTATACTAGAATTGGTACCAAGAAGTTGGATCTTGATTTAAGTCAAACACATGATACTGGGCCAAGTTTAGGCCAAGGGATAAATTCTTGTTTATACATGACATGTTAGAATGCTGGTACACCTGTGGTGAAAAACTTCACCTTGATTATGCGATGACTCCTTTGAACTATCTGTTAGATATTCACCATTCTAGTATGTAATTTTCCTTATGTTCATCTCAGTTCCTCATGCCAGTTAACTTTACTAGTTTTTATGCTGATAGTAGATAGGGCTTACCAGTCTTTATGACTGACCTGTTTTTCTTTCGCCTCTTTTCTTCCGTTTCCCCCCCAGGTTCTCAGGGTGGGAATATTGGGGCTTAGCTTGGATTTCTGATCGCTTGCTTGTGGGATTTTAGCTCATGTACGGTCTTGACATGAAGCTAGCTATGGTTATCACTTATTTTGGGGATAGTACTTATGTATTTCAGTTTTTCAGTGATGTTGTTTTTATCTAGACTTGTGTATTTGGAAAGTTGACATTATGTTGTACCAGACTTGTTTTGAAATAGTTTGAAATCTTCCGCTGTTTTACTTGTCTTATTTACTCTGTTTACATATATACATATGTTCTTGTTCTGCCTTGATATATCATTATGCATGTTTACCCGGTACAAACGCCCCTCCAAAGTCAGAGTGCTTGCAAGAGCCACCCTGGTGGAGGTGGGGTGTTACATTTGGTATCAGAGCATATGGTTTACGAGAAGGAACAAAAGCTTTTGAAAAACTATTTTCAAATCAAGTATAAAGTATTTTCCAAAGAAAAGTCTAGTATTTAAAAAAAAAAAAAAAACTATTCCCCAAAAGCCATTAGCACAATCCTTAGTTATCTATTCTTAGTTTCCTCGTTCTGAATCTATCTTTTCCTTCGTTTCAGTATGGCAGATAACTTTGTTATCCCAGAGGGAGTGCAAGTTCCTGTTTGGTATAGGAGACTTATGGAGGCTAGGGCGACCGAAGCCGGCCCCGCAAATGTTACTCCTCCTCCGGTGGTTAATGTTCCTCCTCCTCCTGTCGCTGAGGTTCCTCCTCCTCCTCCCCCTTAGCATCCTCCAATAGAGTTCACGAAGATTTGCAAGGACTTCAAAGCAATGGGCGGCAAGAACTTTCTAGGTACCGAGACTTTTGTAGAGGCCCGGAATTGGTTGAAAGAGACCGAGGATTTATTCGCTATCTTTGGATTAGATGATCAGAGAAAGATCTTGTTGGCGGTTTGGCTTATGAAGGATGAAGCCGCTTATTGGTGGGAGATCACCACCGCGACTAGGCCCGTTGAGACTTGGGCCGATTTCAGGACAAGATTCGGGTTTAAGTTTCTGTCTTCTGCTGAAGAGAATTTGCAAATGGAGAGGTTTATTGCTTTGAAGCAAGGAGACATGTCTGTCAAAGAATATGTGAACAAGTTCAATCAGTTAGCTCGTTTTGGCTTGGATATGGTGAGTACTACTCAGAAGAAGGCTCTTCGTTTTGCTAGAGGATTGAATGAGCCGTTACAGGAGTTAGCTATGTCTCATGTGCCCATGGGGGCCACGTTTGAGAGTTTGGTAGATATGGCCCTACTCAATGAAGAGAACAAGAGTGCAAAGAAGGAGGTCAAGGTGAATGAGTCTCAAAACAAGAAAACGGGGCCCAAAAAGGAAATGCAAAAGAAGGAGGAGAAGTCTGAAGATAAGAAGGAAAAGAAGTGCTTTACTTGTGGAAGCTCAACTCATCTAAACAAGGATTTCAGAAAGAGGAAGGGCACTTGCTTTAACTGTGGAGAGATGGGACACTTAACTAGGGACTGCCCGAAGAAGAAAGGGACTACATCGGAAGGAACGGTGAATACTCGCATGGCGAGTGAATAGATTAGGGCTAGAATAATTTGTCTGTAGGATGTTTAATTTTCCTTGTCTGATTTTCAGTTTGAAACTCTTTTTCTGGTATTTTGATTCTGTAATGGAAACTCGGTACTTTAATGCTAGTCTTGCTTCTGATCTGGTAATAGTCTCAAACTCCCTGAGAGTTATAACTCACCTGTTTGTGATAAATTGGGGTTTGAGAGTATCTGTGTTGGGCATGAGAGTGACTATGACGAATACATTCTGGGTTTCTACCATGCTTAGTTTCCTAAGAATCATTTGGGGAAATCTGATATGTACTAGTAGTCTGTAAGTATATGTACCAAGTTTTTGTTTTATCTGTACTCGCTTCCATCACTCGACTGTATCTTGTTGAGATAGGAGTCCTATGGATGTAAACATGTGTTTGAGACATGTTATGTTTGATGGTTGCAAGTGGATGCAAGTGGTTGCTAGTGGTTGCTCGTGGATGCATAAACACACACTAGGCACTAGATCGGCTTGAAATACACTCTCATATTGCATATGGACGTGTGTACATTTTCAATTCTTATGGTTGCAAGATGGTTAATTCAGCACATGGATGTTGCATATGGACGAATGTTTGTGCACACATATAGTATTATATGATTAGGACTATTTGCATACATAATGGATTCATTTCACTAACATACTTTGCATTGATGATCTTTGCATTAGATAAGAACATATACACACACCTTTTGCATATGTTCATACCGCATTAGAATCTTTAAGGACAATGATTGCTCGTGAATGATGATTTGAGTAGATGGATGATGGATGGTAGGATGCGTTCTTCCTAACTTGAAGATTTCGAGGACGAAATCCTATAAGGAGGGGAGAATGTAACAATCCGTATTTTTAATAACCTGTTATAACATAATCGAGGCATAATTTAATTCTAAAATCTGAAACAAGGGAAACGGGATGTGCCATTGCGTTCGTCACGGAAAAATACGCGAAATAGAGTCTGAGTTTTCGAAAATCGGAGTCCGTATGACCCGATTAAGGCCCAATGAAGTTTTCAGAAAATTTCAAGTTCAAAACAGATTTCGAATTTCGGGTTCAAAATTCGAAAAACGGTCAGATTGGGCTAGGCGGGAAAATTCCCGCCAGAGCACCCAAGTCGACAGCCCTGTCGACTTGGGAGTCGACTTGGTTGGACCCAAGTCGACAGCCCTGTCGACTTGGCTGTCGACTTGGTTCAGCCGGGCAGTTTTGCCTGGTGCACCATTTTGGGGTCTTGGTTAGGTTTTGGGGCCAGATTCGGTTTTGAGGGCTGAGATTGGAACTAGGGTTTAATCCTAAGGCTAAAACTAATCGTAATCTCTATAAATAAGACCCTAACCAAACCCTAAATCATCATTATTCATTCATACAACTAAACTATGGCAAAATCATTCCTCTCATGGCCTCCACTCTCTTCATAAAATTCCTAAATAAATTTCTATGAGAGATTTTCCATGCATACAAGTGTTTTCAAGCTTGTATGAGCATCATTAGCTTGCATTCAAGTCAAGTTTCCATATTTACATCATAAAGCAAGGGTTTTTATTGATTTGGAGCTTCATATTTGGGTTTTATTGTTGCATAAGGGCTTCGTCTCAATCTATATATATTTTTGGATCTTCATAGCATTGTAAGACCTTTTCCTACTCTTAGATATGAACTATGAAGTTAAATGAATGTTGCAAGTTTGGGTTTGAACATTAAGTATGTTACATGCTATTATGTTGTGCAAGTTTGCTATATTATGTTATGCAAGTTTGCCATGTTATGATATGCAAGTTTACCATGTTATGTTATGCAAGTATGCCATGTTATGATATGCAAGTTTACTATGTTATGCTATGCAAGTTTGCCATGTTATGATATGCAAGTTTACCATGTTATGTTATGCAAGTTTGCTATGTTATGATATGCAAGTTTGCCATGTATGTTATGCAAGTTTGGGTTGATCGTTTTACTCATGTTATCATGTTATGCAAGCTTACTTTGAGTTTATGAACCTAAAGCTTCAAGCTTTATGCTAAAGGTTGCATTTTGGAAACATGTAAGTTATCATATCCCTTATGATAACTTGCATGTGAGGCTAAATGCGAACTTATGGCCATTTCTACATGTCATTTACCACCATGTATCACTTATATGCTAAGTTTGGTTTTATGCATGCTTTTGAGGCCTAATAATGCAATATGCAAGTATATGAACATATGAACATTTCATATGCCACCATGTTAAACTTGTGGTTTCAACATCTTTTTGTCATGGTTATGCCAAGTTCCCTATTTTATCCTTTATGCGTTGTTGCGACTATGTAAACGATGGGATTACGTTGCGGGTTGGGTAACATTATGACATGAACATGGTTTTTATAACATGACATGATATGTTGACTCGTAATTATGTTTTGGAAACATAATGGACATGACACTTAGAAAATATAAATGTGGTCAACTCGAGGTTGGGTTGAGTTTGTAGCACAAATCTACCCGGAACCGACCGGCTTAACTAGTGGCTACAAACAATAAGACCCAATGTGAGAAGTTGGTCAAGTAGTGCTTGAACCCAAGGTTAGACTAGGTTGTGGTGTAAAGCTACCCGGACCCGCCCGGCTTAACTAGCAACCACAACGAGGTCTAACGTAAGAGGTTAAGGTGCATTAAATTAATTAATGCTACATGATAAGGTTAAGAAAATTTGACTTATGACACTTAACCAATCTGAACTCGGTAAACGGGGTTAAGTTAACCTACACTTAACCAATCTGAACTCGGTAATTTAACGGGGTTAAGTTGAACTATACTTGACCAATCCACTCAGTAATTTGATAAGGCTGAGAACCAATTTGATACCTGGTCTGGATAAACTAACTTGATTGATAAATTAAACGAACCTGTTTTGCGGATCTGTAGGACCCACACCAAGTTAGGCAAGTTTGTAAATCTGTTATCTGATCCGTTAGTCTGAAAACTGATCGTCTGAACTTTGTATGTCTGAACTCTGTTAATAAGTTAATCTGAATCTGATAGTCTGGGGACACAAGGGGGAATACTTGTGTCATTTGTTGTTTGGGACCCATATTAGTCAGTAACCCTTTCTGGTATCAAAACTTTGACCCAACTGTAGGTAGGGTCCGGGCACGCTTACTGAACTAATTATAAGTGGTTCATTCTGATAATGGCGATGGGTGTTGATGGTGCGTTCCAACCGGGTCATGTGCGTGCATGGATCCCGGTCTGCCTCTGAGGATGTAAGACGCCGTGACATCTGTAAATATGCCTGTGCCAATTGGTTGCCACTTTAGGGAGTGATACACCCTATCGTGGGGCCGACATAGGGTATTTATGTATTAGGGAGCCGATCGCTTGGGTAGGATTTAGGGTACACTTAGCTCTGTCTGATTCTGTTGGTACTGTCTGTTTTGTTGGGTGGTAACACCCGTCTGTTTCTGCGTGGTACCGTCTGTTAGGGTGGTAAAGGCCCACTACTAGTGTACACCTAATTGTAGTATTCCGTTTCTGTACTCTGTTCTGCTATGGTGGTAAAGGCCCACTACTAGTGTACACCTAATTGTAGTATTCCGTTTCTGTACTCTGTTCTGTTAGGGTGGTAAAGGCCCATGATTGTTAGCATTCTGTTTCTGTACTTTATCTGTTAGGGTGGTAAAAGCCCATTTTTCCCAAACTCTATCTCTGTATGGACCATTCTGTTCCGTCCTGTTTCGATGTAAACATTGGGGTAACACCTAATCCTGTTATACTAGAATTGGTACCAAGAAGTTGGATCTTGATTTAAGTCAAACACGTGATACTAGGCCAAGTTTAGGCCAAGGGATAAATTCTTGTTTATACATGACATGTTAGAATGCTTGTACACCTGTGGTGAAAAACTTCACCTTGATTATGCGATGACTCCTTTGAACTATCTGTTAGATATTCACCATGCTAGTATGTAATTATCCTTATGTTCATCTCAGTTCCTCATGCCAGTTAACTTTACTAGTTTTTATGCTGATAGTAGATAGGGCTTACCAGTCTTTATGACTGACCTGTTTTTCTTTCGCCTCTTTTGTTCCGTTTCCCCCCCCCCCCCCCCCAGGTTCTCAGGGTGGGAATATTGGGGATTAGCTTGGATTTCTGATCGCTTGCTTGTGGAATTTTAGCCCATGTATGCCTTAGGACAGGATACCGCATATCAGAACCCTCGCTTCGATGCCCCAACGCGCCGCCTCTCACCGCCCTTAAGCCCATCCAACTCGGTGGCCCAGGTCGACCCCACGACTTGTCCCAAGTCCGCGTGTTCCAGCTCGATTTTCGAGCAATCCATGAAGCCAGAGACGATCTCAACCGTATGAAGTTCAAGAGCTTGAAGTGCTCTTTAATTTGGTATTGAAGGTATGTTTTAATTCGAAGCCTAAAGGGAGAATTTAGGGATTCTAATTGGAATGAATTTGGCCATTGGTTCATGAAGGTGGCAGCTATGTATTCTGAAAATTAGGGTTAGCCGTATTATACTGTATTTATACTAGTATTTTATACTCTTTGTTTATTTTAATTCAAGAAAATGGTTGTTCGTTGATACCAACACCGAATCGAACCCAACGAATGTCGCCCCTAGCTAATAACCCCCGCCCCGGACACAATAGGATAGGTTTCGTAACCAAATTCGGCTGTTACAATATTTTTTTCTTTAAATTTAATTATAAATCATTTAATTATTAAATTCAAACGTACATTTTAAATCACCGGGGCCGCATACGGACTCTAAAAATTACAGAAAAAATATTTCTAGCTATGTTTTGACGATACGGTTCTAACAAGACTAATTTCGTCGAATTCTGTGACTGTTTTGAAAAATGGCTATTTTCTAGTCGATCTGATTTGACTGAAACAGTCAAAACACATTTTCTTTTGCCATGATCACATATTAATTCGAAAAATTCTAGAAAATTAAATATAACAATAATTTGACATTCCGGTTCCGACAAAAGTTGTTTCGTCGAAAACAGAGGTCATTTGTAAAATGACTATTTTTAAGGGCTATATATTATATTAAAATATATATAAATTCTACAGCGACTTTTCTATATTTTAAACTGGACACAACTTTTGATTTATAAAATGAAATTTCAATTTTTCATATTAGTTAGAAAGGTATGATTAAACAGATTTAAATATTTCTTGTTTCGCTCAATTCTGATTTAAAATGAGTTCTTTGCATTCAGTCAAAGTTCAAATTCAAAATTTCAAATTGCAGCGCTGTTTTAAACTCCCTTTATAATTAAATTAAATTTATTTATTTTAAAATAAATTTCTAATTGTTATTATTTAAAATAAATTGTTTCAAATATTGAATTTCTATTAAAATTTCTAAAATAAAAATTTTAAATTGGCCCCAAAATTCCAGGTTGTTACATTATGACCTCCAGTCTCATCAATTGGGAAATGACAGAAATCGGGCAGGCAGCATGGCTAAGTGGGCCGCACCCAAGTAGGGTATATTTTCACCATCTAGAGAATATTCATATTTGTTACTTCTTTCAATTCTGTATCTCCTGGGAACGGTTATGTTGGTTTACCAAGGTGACAATATATTCGATACACTCAAGCGAAATGAGTGGTCATTCAAGTGTGGCCGAGTTGCAAGATGTTCTTATTGAACTCCAGTGTATCGCTTCTAGAGTACACTGAGCGGAAGGTGGATCCATACCCTATCATAGTTGGAATCCATTCCCCAAATAAGAGCCCGCAGTTTTGATTGTATATTATATATGTAGAACGTTAGATGCAAGCGTTTCTACTAGATTTCTATTTACTTTTCTAGACATTAGTATAATATCAGACAAGTCTAGTTTTAGAAATATTTTGGGTTATCATAAGGTAAAAGCCATCCGTGTTTATGTGTGGATCGGTCTTATGATTATCCTTCGTTTCAAAAGGATTTTGAAAGTTTAATCAAACGATTTGAGTTTACTCACACCAGTCACATGACTGACCCAGAGTTTATTTTGTTTTGTTTTCCTTAAACTCTTAGGTGCTGAATTTTGTACGAGCAGTCAAGTAGACGGGATTTACAGATACTTGAAGAGCTGGAGCAGGAGGCTTCAGGATTATATAGCTATTTTTATTTCCGCTGTATTGTAAGTGTTATACTCTAATAATGGTATTTATACAGATACTGTTTTATTTCAAAGTTATGTTATGAAATATATTTATTCGTTCCGCTGTGAGATTCATGTTTACTCTGATGTTGTATGTTCTTCTTCTTCTTCTATTCTATGTTTCTGTCTTATCTATTCTCACCCTCTAATTTCTTTCATTAACTACCAGTATTTTCGATGTTTGGATAATTGACATGGGTTTTATATTGATTACCAAAGTCGAAAATTTTCTAGGACGTTTTAGTTGGTATCAGAGCTTAAGGTTAAGTAATTACCTTGGCTCTGTGGTGTGACTCAGTAGAGATGGGGCTAGTAATACCATAGATTGAGTTGAGTGTGTATATGCGAATGAACGTAATTGTTATTCAATATAAAAATATTGTTTTATATTGTGAAGATTTATTGATGAGTTGTTTATGAGTTCTGGTCGATCAGTTTGATCCACTGTATCGGTAGGAGTTTCTAAACACTTGAATACGATGGGTCGATACGATATGTTTTGAAAAGAGGGTAAATGAAATAATTTTACTCAAATTATATTTTGCTATAAAGGATTTATATTGAAATTATTATAATATATTGGATATATTGGTTGTTATTATAATCGAATAAGATTATAAAATGAATGGTTATATAAATAGCCAATCAGAATTCATATAAGTGAAATATGTGAAATCAGATGAATTAAATCTAAAATTAAATCAGAATTGAAATTAAAAAGTTCTGGAGATTAAGAAAAGTGTTGTAAATGGATTTGAATTGAATATACGAGAATTTTAAAATCCTGGTAGATTTTAAATTGTTTTACCAGCATTGTGAATGGTATTTTGAAATGTATTTCAAAAAGGAATAGTTTGAAAGTGATTTTGAAAGTGATATAGTATTGAACTCACTTCAATGCTGGGAAATAACCCTGATGATGAATCGCGACATCATTAGTGCTCATTTTCGAGTTTCTAAGTGACGGATTACTACCAAAGACATCGTTTTTGAATTGACTGAGAAACTCAAGTGTTTGAATCCTGAAAAGGAAAGTTTGGTTTTCGATATGGTAAACTGTTTAAAATTCCCGCAGAAAGATTGTTTAATTAAAACCAAATTGAATTGAAAGTTGGAAAAGAAATTGTAATTAAACTGAAATCAAATATGTGAAAATTGAATTGAATTAGAATATAATGATCTCGAGTAAGTTGAATTGTTGAGTAAGAATTTTGAATTGAGTTTGGAATTGGAGTTTGAATGGAATTCGACTTAAGTATAAGAGAATGGTTGGATTTGTTGATAAAAACTGATTGGAGTTTGATTGGGATGACTTTGGTATATGCTGAATTAACAGCAGATGGAAAGAATATAATGATATGCCCGACAAAAAGGTACACGTTTATATTCTAATAGGATATGAGATTTATGAGCCTAATTGGCAAGCCGCTTGGCTGTTTGATTTTCTTTTGGGTTAGAGACGACCCAGAGAGACGAGTTGTAGTCGTACCGATTGGCCAGTACAAAGGAGGTGCTGGCGAAATTTTTCGAAAATTTTGGGTGTTAGAAATTTTTCGAGATTTTTGGAAATTTTCGTTGATAGAAATAAATGAATATTTTATTGGAATTTAGTTGGTTCAATTGAAACTGAAATGAAGAATTGAACAAATAAGTTTTAAATAGTCAATAGGATTTGTTTTCTACCTTAGCAATTTCGAGGACGAAATTATTTTAAGGAGGGAAGAATGCAATGTCCCGTATTTTTCCATTATAATAATTAATTTATTTAATTATTCAAAATATTTATTTGGTAATTTAATGGTCGTTTAATTAAATAATATTGAATATTTAATTAAAATAAATAATATAATAATATATTTAATTTCTGTAATAGTCAGAAATAGTGGAATTCACAATATTGTGTGAATCAGATCTTTTATAATCTATAATTCAGTTTAGAGTTGAATTATATTATCGAATATATTATTTTAACGGCCGTTGAATGTATAATTATATTATAATTAAAATCGAGCTCGAAATGGCGTGGCAGTTCGCTATTTTGTGATTTGAACTTCAACTAAACATACATAATCCGTTTTTAATCGGATTTCTATGAAACAAGAAACGTTAGGAGCTGGTGAAGTATATTTTTCTGATGGAAGAGAAAAATCGGGATTTCATTGTGTAGATTTTGATTTATATCCAAATCAAATTTTGTAAAAGTCGCTATGGAATTCCTTTATAATTTATATCGATTTATTTATATTTTTGAAATGGATTTTCAATATAAATCAAATATCGATGTAACACTGGATTTGGAATATCGAGTTATAAATCCCAGTGGAGCTGTATGATATTCTATTGCGAATATATACGATAATATTTATTTTTAAATATTTAATTTAATTATTTTTAAATATATTTATATATTTAAATGGGTTATTTAGAGCTTTAAAAATAGCCAGTTTTGCAAACGAACTCTGTTTTCGACGAAACCAATTTTGTTGAATCCGTAATATTAAATTATTGCTAGATTTTAATTTCCGTGATTTTTGAAGTCACTGTGTGGCCATACGGATTTTTAATGCGAAAAACAGTCAGTATTTCGACGGTTAAAAATACGTTGTGTGAGCAAACAGAGTCGAAATTCGACGAAACCAATTTCGTTGGGTCCGTACGTCAAACTCTAGTTGTATGTCCATTTTCATGATTTTTAGATATCGTGTATGTTCGTAGGGATTTTTAGAGTGCAGATACTAATAGGAAATGGATATAAATTAATAAAATAATGAGTAGCTTAGTTTCTAAGCTAACTTATACCCTATAAATAACCACTGCCCTTCTCCTAAACCTTGTTTATCATTCACTGGTCAAAGCTTGGCCATCAATATCCTTACTAAACCAAACGAGAGATTCTAAAAATCCAAAAGAGTTCAGATCGATTTCTATAAATTAGAAACTTTATAGATATGGAATCCTTGTCCATTGCTCTTCAATTCTATGCTCATTTTGCTGCTTGCGATTCAGTTCCGTCATTCTCGAGAAAGGTAAGAAATTCTAGGGTTCAGAAATCCTCTAAGTTTAATGAGATTGGGTTGTTAAAGTTGTACATCATGGAGTGTAGGAGGAAGAGAGTTGAAGTAGGAAATATTGGTGAATTTTCGTGGGTTTTGGGGATGAATGAGGTCGGTACTTTACTGTACCGTGATTTTAGGGTTGAACGATGCAACCCAGAAGGAAGGTGCGAGTTGAGGGGTATGGGGATGGTTGAGGTGAGGGTGATGTGCCGAGTTTGATGGTGGTCTTGGATTTACAAATCGTGAGGTAACGAAGGAGTGGTGGAGGAGTAAGGACGAGAAATGGCAAATGCGGGTACAGGGAATGTCGAACTGGGTTTTAAGGAGGAGCTTGCGAGCTGACAATATGTTGATGACTGGGTAGTGTCGATGATGCAGTTTCGGGTGGAGGTGTCTAGGTGCGAATCAATGAATTGGAGAAGGAGAGGTTGGGGAAAGAGTTTTCGGTGATGAAAAACGGGAGCGGCATCTTGATGCTTTCGGGGAAAAAGGATAAATAGGGTCTGGGCTTGAATGGGCTGGATGGGTCGCCGTTTAAAGAAGGGTGGGGCTTTTTGAACCAGAAATCTTTGTTCACAATAAACTATTGAGGTGTACTGGGGTTGTAGTGGCCTGCAAATCCGTACTATCTGAGTTGACTAATAACACCACACGTCCAACCCAAATTGCATAGAAATACGAATCATTATTAGAAAGAAGTTAGAGGATGAGAAATAGAAAGAAAGAAATATTATAATAGAAGAAAACAAAGAAGACAAATCTCACAGCGGCACGAATAAAATAAATTAAATAACATAACTTTTGAAATACAAATCAGTAACTTTATATACATACCATCATCAGAGCACAACAGTTATACCTAGAAAAGTTATAAACACCTGTTTCCAGATACAAACAAGGTTCACAGCGGAATATATGATAGTCTATAGCTAACTGGTGAAGCCTCCTGCTTCCAGCTCCTCCCAATGAATCTGTGAAATCCCGACTACTTGACTGCCTGTACAAATTTGGGCACCCAAGAGTTCAGGGAAAACAAAACAAAATAAACTCTGGGTTAGTCATGGGACTGGTGTGAGTAAACTCCAATCATTTGTTTAACTTTTAAAATCCTTTCAAAAGAAAAGATAATAGTAAGACTAGCCCACACATAACCACGGACGGTTTTTACCTTACTATAACCCAAAACACTTTGATATCAAATCCAGTGATATTATAATAATGTCTACATCAAGTAAATAACCAAATAGCAGAACGCTTGCATCTCACGCTCCACATACATAGTATAAAATCAAAAACCGCATGGCGCTTATTGGAGATTGGATTTCCAACATGACAAGGTATGGAACCACCTTCCGCTAGTGTATCTCTAGAGAGGAATACACTGGGTTCAACAAGAACATCTTGTAACCCGGCCCACACATGACCGACCACTCATTTCGCTTGAGTGTATCGAATGTATATCACCAACGGTTGGGATCAGCAACCGTCTCCCGACTGGGACAACATCGAATAGAATAAGAAATTAAATGAACCTCTAGATAGGTGATTATACATCCTAATGGGAGCGACCCACATAGCCATGCTACCTGCCCGATTTTTGTCATTTCCCGGTTGTTGAGGCCTGAGGCTACGATTACTTTCTATCCATTGATAGAACAATCACTTCGAATGCCACATTGTCAGATCCGTTAATCACTAATTGATTTGCACAAATATTCTGGATATTATGCTAAGGGAATAAATCCGTTGCCACCATATATATTTATACAGACCAACCCATTAGATCATTGGAAATACTTTGTCAGACATTCGTCCATATACGTTCGTTCTGGGATTGAACGAAACCAAAAGCACAATTTCTATTAATAGAAAAAAAAGCCCTAGCACTTTACTCCGTCTTCGATTATCTTCATATAATCTGATTCGCAACGCCACTGCCAATACAGAGTGGTTCACGGATAATAATCCAACCGGTCTCACCATATTGACAAACGATATTTGCAAAAACTTCGATAGTCTGTGATTTAACTATCGAATAAAAACAAGTGTTCATTCAACATATCAATCAAATCACTAGGCTCTTTAATTAATTATTCATTAATTAAATCTCTTCTCCATTTCCCTATCAGTATTTGTTAACCAAATATTTCAATAACCATATTGGCCCTTTACGCTATTTGGAAAACATTTCTGAATATCGCCCTCCTTTATTTTCTGTATTTAGAAAATATATTCTATTTGCAATTGAAAACAATTTCGATCACTTATCACTTTTTCTACTACTTTAATTATACTCAGGAAATATTTACTTTTATATTTCCAAAGTTCCACTACTTGGGATAAACGAATGTTGTGTAAAACATCGTTACAACAACCCAAAATATTTTATTCAACTAATTCTTTTTCAAACACTTCTCTTCGAGGTTGGATCTTGCTATTTATCAATTAAAAATGAAATCAATCAAGTTGGGGTAAAATTACCTCTCAGACCTTAACTGAAAACATCCTCAACTTCAAAACGGCAAAACCACTTACCTCGAATAAAAACACTATAAAACCCAATTATTCATTTTTAAAACATGCATAAAGTTCGCTTTCTATTTCTAATTAATAGATTTTCCTTTTTGTTTATAATATTCTATTTTAAAATTCGTTTCCTTATCGAATTCTATATATATCGATACATTGATTTCTAACTATCAAATTATCTTACAAATATTCTAACTCCTTAAATTTCCGGAAAATTTCGCCATAACCTCCCCTTCACCGGGAGCTTCAGGATATTTCAAATAGCCTCCCATGGCCTTCACCAATCCAAAAGAAAAAGAAAAAGCCAAGCGGCTTGCCGATACGGCGCATAAAACTTCATATATGAATTTAAACATGTACCTTTTTGTCGGGCACACAAATAAAAATCTTCATATACTTCATCCCATACCTGTCTAACACATGCTCACCTGTTTTTAATATGTTCCAACTCAATATGGTCATTTTAACTCAATTCACTAATTTATCCTCTTATTAGCTTCTTTTGCCTATTTTACTTTAGATTTGAAAATAGCATGTTCAAATATCCTTTGATCTCGCTTATAAATTAATTTAATTCCATTCCCAACTCAAATTCCATATTCGATTCCGAATATATATCCACCAGTTCAATTTACTTAACCAAAACCCAAATTCGATTCAAAATCTCATTTAACTAAATATACTCCAGATTATTTAGTTCTATTCAGTAGTTAAAAATCTGATTTTTTTGTCTCAAAAATCATTTCACTTACTTCACTGGAGTTCATATTTATTTTATATCTCCAGTCTGGATTTTTCTAATGGAAATATGGATTTTTATTTATAAAAATCATTTTATTTATTTAAATAAACCGATATGGTTTTAAAATGGTTCTCGCGCTGTTTTTCTGAAAATTTGATTTTGTCATAACCCAAAATCTATACGATGAAATCTAGATTTTTCTCCTCCATTAGAAAACTATTATCAAATCGGTCCTGTCGCTTCTTGTTTCAAAGGATTCCGACTGCAATTGAGTTCTGTATACTCAATTGAAGTTCGAAACGATAATTTACGAACTGCAGCGCTGCGGTGAGTTCGTTTTAATTATACTTACATATATATATATATATATATATATATATATATATATGTTTTAAAACTTCGTTAAAATGAATTCAACTCCATTCTGATATACTTTTAATATATATCAAGTCCATTTCAACATAACATTCCTGATCTATTTTACTTCCATTAGAAATTCTATATTCGAATTCCATTTCACTTCTATTCGAATTCCATATTCAAATTTTCATTTCACTTCTGCTTGAATTCTATTATTCACATTCCTTTTAAATCTTCATTTGAATTTCCATTCAAATCTATTTTCCAACTTCATTAGAATTTCTATTTTCAAATCTATTTCAATTCTATTTGAATTTTATATTCAAAATTTATTCAAATGCTATATTTGAATTTCCTTAATTTTTCTATATTCAAATTCTATATTTGAACTCCATTTGAATTACATATTCAAATTCCATAGTTTAAATTCCATTTGAATTCTCTATTCAAATTCCATATTTATTCTATTTGAATTTCAAATATTCAGACTCCAATTTAATTCTATTATTCAAATTCTATTTAAATCCTCTTATTCAAAATCTATTTAAAAATTCAAATTCTATTTTTAAATCCCATTTGAATATCTATATTCAAATTCTATATTTAAACTTCATTTGAATTCTATTCTCAAATCTCTATATTTTTAAATTTCATTTGAACATTCTTTCTTCAAATACATTTGAATTCTTTTGAATCCAAATTCTATTTGAATCCCTTTGAATTCAAATTTCTGTATATTCAAATTCTATTCAAATTTAATATATTCCAGTTCTATTCAAATTCTATATACAAATTCTATTTAAATTTTCTATATACAAATTCTATATTTGATTCTTCTTTGAATTTCTGTATTAAAATTCCATATTTAAATTCTCTATTCAAATCCCGTTTGAATTTCTATATTCAAACTCCATTCAAATTCTATATTCGAGTTCTATTTTTAAATTCACATTTGAAATTAAATATTCGAATTATCCAAGTGATAATTTTCCACTTTTCATTTACAAGCACCATCTTGTTTTCTTTTTAAAACAAGTCTCGATTTCAAATTTATTTTTAAATTTATACTTTGGAAAAAATAATTTTCCCTTTTCAATTTCACACTCGTATTTTTATTTCTGAATTATCCAATGATAATTCTTTTCACTTCATCTATAAATTTTGTTTACAAAAGAACTATTTATAAACTTCGTTTATAAAGGAACTACTTGTTTTTATTTCAAAACAAGTTTATATTTCTATTCCACTCAAATTTAAAATTCTAATTTAAAAAAATAGAATTTTCCCTTTATATCTCAAATATCGTTTTCACGATATTTTAAATAAATTAACCCTTAGCCCAGTGATATTTAAAACAATCAAATCATCAAATTTTCAATCATTTGATTTTTAACACGTCATATATGAATATATGAAATCAAGCAAACAAACAAACAGATAATATATTTTTGAGGAATCCAGTTGGATTCCTCCAATCTGTTTTCCTGCATCCACAGATGTTTGTCAACATAGTAATACCCATCCTGCTTCGTGGCAGGATATCGCGGTATAAAAGGGGATCCACTTATATATGTGGGCGTAGGGTCATCCGCTAATGATACTGCGGGCATCCGCTAATGAAACTGCGGGAATCCAACCAATCACCAAACCAATATATAATAACAAGCCTATATAACTAATATTTTTAAATCAACCAGAAAGCATTTCAAACAAGCATCAAACAATTATTTTTAACGAATAAAAATAATTCTAAATAAAAGGTGAGTGAGATTTACTCACCGTGATTTTCCTTTTCCCGATCTATTCTGATTCCCGCTTTAATTCTGTTGAGAAGTATTAGATGATGTCAAGCCAATCATCTCGTTTCACCGAGATCTGTTATTGTATAAATAAATTATACTTATTTGAAATAGTCGTATCAAAAAGAAAATTATTTATTTATTTAAATCACTATTTCTCATTTTATTTTAAATAAACTAATTTTCTCCTTTTTAAAATGGTATACGCCGGCTTACACTAAATAAATTAGCTGGACTTACATAAATGAATTTAAGCACCAAGAAAATGGTTAAATAAACTACCAAATCCCCTTGTTTTCAATTACCCGAGTATACCATAGTCAACTAATTTGTTTTACTCAAACCTGATTACGTATATGAAATAGTTATAGATTTTCATAAATTTGTAACTAAATCTTTATAAACTAACTATATTTGTTTTTAATAAAATAAATAAATATTACCTAGTTAACAGCGTTCTCCTTTGATTCGGAGTCCTGTTGCTATAACCGAACTCCTTCTATCCCTCTTTCACGATTTCAAACCCCAACAATTTCATTTCCTGTTACAGGCATCGAACCCTTGGTTCGAATTTTCCTTCGATCCTCTCGACACCACAAACAGCTCGTTCATCCCAGCCTCATACTGTCAACCTCGAAGTTGAACTCATGATTCACAACTTCAGCAAACCCTACAGGACACAATGTCCATTCGAACTAAATCCACCTGGTATAGATAAATCCATCGCAACCCTTAATGAAGTCGGTTACAGATTTGAACCAGAATCCCTCGTGCGCTGCCACTCCCACTCCTAACCCCGATCTCGACCATCGCTACCTCTCTTCCAATCGCTCCTTGACCTCCTCAGAAATCGCGATGTCCACCGAGACCACGTCGCCCTGCTGCTCGATCCCTGTTGACAACCCTAACTCGACCATTACTCACTCCTCTCGCGGTCCCCAATTTTCCCCAATTCGAATATCAGCTCATTGAACCTGCGTCGAGATCCTCAAATCCTAGTACTCAGTGCGAGCCTAGGCAATTCGAATTTGATATTTAGATTTTATTTTTGAATTTGGGTATTTGAGGAAGGAGGCCGTTTTGTTGGTTCGGTTTTCAACATACAGGAGAGGATCGAACGGTTTTATAGGAGGAGGAGGGAGACAGTAGTACACGGTAATTAAAAGATATAGGGTTAAGTACATAGCAAAATCTTTTATTTTATTTTAAAAAGATTTTTGAATTAATTTTTATTAAATACGATTTGAAATAAAGAGATTTCCATCCCTTTTAAAACAATATCGATTTGATTTTGATCTCATCCACTGATCAAATAAATCGGGGTTCTCAACTAAAAATCGTGAACCGCTATTTTAGCGTACCGACCGTCGTTATAATGTTATAACACTATTTTAAATTCAACGAAATAGATTATTCAATTTAATTTGAACATATATTTAAAATAGCCATATTAAATCAATTTAAATTCAAAACTAATAAATTCCTCAACAATAAATTTCTATTATTATCGTTCAAATTCAAATAAAATTCATATTAACCATTTGAATCACTCTGAATCCATTTTAAATTCAAATTGATTTTTTTTTTTAGTTCTCGTATTTCGAAAATTATATATATACGAAATAAATCATATTTCGATCACCAATTGATAATTCAATAAAAATAATTCTTTTATATTATCAATTCAATATTTAAATGATATTAAATATTTAAAATAAATCGACCAAAAGTCCGGGTCGTTACATTCTTCCCCCCTTAAAATAATTTCATCCTCGAAATTGCTAAGGTAGGAAAAATGGTACAAACCCATTACTTTTCAAAACTTCTTAATGTTGAAACTCATCTCTTCACATTTCAACAAATTTAGTTCCACCAAAACTTTTGGTTTTCTCACCCTTAATCTAAATGATGTACACCCAATTCAAATTCTATTCAATCTTATTCAATTTGAATTTCACTAACTTATTTATCTCGATCCATTTAACTTGCTTAAGTTAAATTTTAAACTTCAGAATTCAAATTTCTGGGTTTTCCTTTCAAATCCTTCTGAAATCACATAAATATATACATATATATTTATTTCCATTTCAAATTCAAAACATTTGAATTTTCAAACCACTTTTTTTCTTCCAAAACAAATTTCCATCAAAACTTTTCTAAGGTAGCAATCCATCACTTAGAAACTCGAAAATGAATACTGATGAAGCTGCAGTCATCATCAGAATTATTTTCCGGCCACTGAAGTGAGTTCAGTGCTTTATCAATTTCAAAATCCATTCAAATATGATTTTTATTCAAACGGTCTTTTCAAAACAAAGCTATATCCTTTTAATATAGCTCGAAAATATTTTCAAACTTCCCAGGATTTAAATTCCAATTTATGGTTTGAATCCAGTTTTAATTCGTCTCAATTGTATATTTCATTCATATACAAATTCTATTTGGTTCTATATAACCATTTCAATTTTATAATCTAATTTGATTATAACATTAACAACCAACTCATCCATATAATATAATGGTTCTAGATAATTATTCCTTTTTCTATCAAAATAGAAATTTGGGTAAAATTATTTCATTCACCCACTTTAAAACAATATCGTGTTCAATCTTCTGTTCAAGTGTTTAGAAATTCCTATCGACTTTGTGGCGTCCCACTATTCGACCAGAATTCATAAACCACTCAACAGACTAGTCAACACAATATAAAACGGTTTTTATATCAATTTTACAAATACGCGCTCTCGTATATACACACTCAACTCATTCTAGGGTGCTACTGACCCTATCTCTAATGAGCACATCCCACTAAAGCCTAGGTGTTCGCTAAACCTAAGCTCTGATACCAACTGTAGTGGCCCGCAAATCCGTACTATCTGAGTTAACTAATAACACCACACGTCCAACCCAAATTGCACAGAAATACGAATCATTATTAGAAAGAAGTTAGAGGATGAGAAATAGAAAGAAACAAATATTAGAATAGAAGAAAACAAAGAAGACAAATCTCACAGCGGCATGAATAAAATATATTAAATAACATAACTTTTGAAATACAAATCAGTAACTTTATATACATACCATCATCAGAGCACAACAGTTATACCTGGAACAGTTATAAACACCTGTTTCCATATACAAACAAGGTTCACAGCGGAATATATGATAGTCTATAGCTAACCGGTGAAGCCTCCTGCTTCCAGCTTTTCCAAATGAATCTGTGAAATCCCGACTACTTGACTGCCCGTACAAATTTGGGCACCCAAGAGTTTAGGGAAAACAAAACAAAATAAACTCTGGGTCAGTCATGGGACTGGTGTGAGTAAACTCCAATCATTTGTTTAACTTTTAAAATCCTTTCAAAAGAAAAAATAATAGTAAGACCAGCCCACACATAAACATGGACGGTTTTTACCTTACTATAACCCAAAACACTTTGATATCAAATCCAGTGATATTATAATAATGTCTACATCAAGTAAATAACCAAATAGCAGAACGCTTGCATCTCACGCTCCACATACATAGTATAAAATCAAAAACCGCATGGCGCTTATTGGAGATTGGATTTCCAACATGACAAGGTATGGAACCACCTTCCGCTAGTGTATCTCTAGAGAGGAATACACAGGGTTCAACAAGAACATCTTGTAACCCGGCCCACACATGACCGACCACTCATTTCGCTTGAGTGTATCGAATGTATATCACCAACTGTTGGGATCGGCAACCGTCTCCCGACTGGTACAACATCGAATAGAATAAGAAATTAAATGAACCTCTAGATAGGTGATTATACATCCTATTGGGAGCGATCCACATAGCCATGCTACCTGCCCGATTTTTGTCATTTCCCGGTTGTTGACGCCTGAGGCTACGATTACTTTCTATCCATTGATAGCACAATCACTTTGAATGCCACATTGTCAGATCCGTTAATCACTAATTGATTTGCACAAATATTCTGGATATTATGCCAAGGGAATAAATCCGTTGCCACCATATATATTTATACAGACCAACCCATTAGATCATTGGAAATACTTTGTCAGACATTCGTCCATATACGTTCGTTCTGGGATTGAACGAAACCGAAGGCACAATTTCTATTAATAGAAAAAAAGCCCTTGCACTTTACTCCGTCTTCGATTATCTTCATATAATCTGATTCGCAATGCCACTGCCAATACAGAGTGGTTCACGGATAATAATCCAACCGGTCTCTCCATATTGACAAACGATATTGGCAAAAACTTCGATAGTCTGTGATTTAACTATCGAATAAAAACAAGTGTTCATTTAACATATCAATCAAATCACTGGGCTCTTTAATTAATTATTCATTAATTAAATCTCTTCTCCATTTCCCTATCAATATTTGTTAACCAAATATTTCAATAACCATATTGGCCCTTTACGCTATTTGGAAAACATTTCCGAATATCGCCCTCCTTTATTTTTCTGTATTTAGAAAATATATTCTATTTGCGATTGAAAACAATTTCAATCACTTATCACTTTTTCTACTACTTTAATTATACTCAGGAAATATTTACTTTTATATTTCCAAAGTTCCACCACTTGGGATAAACAAATGTTGTGTAAAACATCGTTACAACAACCCAAAATATTTTATTCAACTAATTCTTTTTCAAACACTTCTCTTCGAGGTTGGATCTTGCTATTTATCAATTAAAAATGAAATCAATCAAGTTGGGGTAAAATTACCTCTCAGACCTTAACTGAAAACATCCTCAACTTCAAAACGAAAAAACCACTTACCTAGAATAAACACACTATAAAACCCAATTATTCATTTTTAAAACATGCATAAAGTTCGCTTTCTATTTCTAATTAATAGATTTTCCTTTTTGTTTATAATATTCTATTTTAAAATTCGTTTCCTTATCAAATTCTATATATATCGATACATTGATTTCTAACTATCAAATTATCTTAAAAATATTCTAACTCCTTAAATTTCTGGAAAATTTCGCCATAACCTCCCCTGCACCGGGAGCTTTGGGATATTTCAAATAGCCTCCCATGGCCTTCACCAATCCAAAAGAAAAAGAAAAAGCTAAGCGGCTTGCCGATACGGCGCGTAAAACCTCATATATGAATTTAAACATGTACCTTTTTGTCGGGCACACAAATAAAAATCTTCATATACTTCATCCCATACCTGTCTAACACATGCTCACCTGTTTCTAATATGTTCCAACTCAATATGGTCATTTTAACTCAATTCACTAATTTATCCTCTTATTAGCTTCTTTTGCCTATTTTACTTTAGATTTGAAAATAGCATGTTCAAATATCCTTTGATCTCGCTTATAAATTAATTTAATTCCATTCCCAACTCAAATTCCATATTCGATTCCGAATATATATCCACCAGTTCAATTTACTTAACCAAAACCCAAATTCGATTCAAAATCTCATTTAACTAAATATACTCCAGTTTAGTTAGTTCTATTCAGTAGTTAAAAATCTGATTTTTTGTCTCAAAAATCATTTCACTTACTTCACTGGAGTTCATATTTATTTTATATCTCCAGTCTGGATTTTTCTAATGGAAATATGGATTTTTATTTATAAAAATCCTTTTATTTATTTAAATAAACCGTTATGGTTTTAAAATGGTCCTGGCGCTGTTTTTCTGAAAATTTGATTTTGACATAACTCAAAATCTATACGATGAAATCTAGATTTTTCTCCTCCATTAGAAAACTATTATCAAATCGGTCCTGACGCTTTTTGTTTCAAAGGATTCCGACTGCAATTGAGTACTGTATACTCAATTGAAGTTCGAAACGACAATTTACGAACTGCAGCGCTGCGGCGACTTCGTTTTAATTATACTTATATATATATATGTTTTAAAACTTCGTAAAAATGAATTCAACTCCATTCTGATATATTTTTAATATATATCAAGTCCATTTCAACATAACATTCCTGATCTATTTTACTTCCATTAGAAATTCTATATTCGAATTCCATTTCACTTCTATTTGAATTCCATATTCAAATTTTCATTTCACTTCTGCTTGAATTCTATTATTCACATTCCTTTTAAATCTTCATTTGAATTTCCATTCAAATCTATTTTCCAACTTCATTCGAATTTCTATTTTCAAATCTATTTCAATTCTATTTGAATTTTATATTCAAAATTTATTCAAATGCTATATTTGAATTTCCTTAATTTTTCTATATTCAAATTCTATATTTGAACTCCATTTGAATTACATATTCAAATTCCATAGTTTAAATTCCATTTGAATTCTCTATTCAAATTCCATATTTATTCTATTTGAATTTCAAATATTCAGTCTCCAATTTAATTCTATTATTCAAATTCTATTTAAATCCTCTTATTCAAAATCTATTTAAAAATTCAAATTCTATTTTTAAATCCCATTTGAATATCTATATTCAAATTCTATATTTAAACTTCATTTGAATTCTATTCTCAAATCTCTATATTTTTAAATTTCATTTGAACTTTCTTTCTTCAAATCCATTTGTATTCTTTTGAATCCAAATTCTATTTGAATCCCTTTGAATTCAAGTTTCTGTATATTCAAATTCTATTCGAACTTAATATATTCAAGTTCTATTCAAATTCTATATACAAATTCTATTTAAATTTTCTATATACAAATTCTATATTTGATTCTTCTTTGAATTTCTATATTCAAATTCCATATTTAAATTCTCTATTCAAATCCCGTTTGAATTTCTATATTCAAACTCCATTCAAATTCTATATTCGAGTTCTATTTTTAAATTCACATTTGAAATTAAATATTCGAATTATCCAAGTGATAATTTTCCACATTTCATTTACGAGCACCATCTTGTTTTCTTTTTAAAACAAGTCTCGATTTCAAATTTATTTTTAAATTTCTACTTTGGAAAAAATAATTTTCCCTTTTCAATTTCACACTCGTATTTTTATTTCTGAATTATCCAATGATAATTCTTTTCACTTCATCTATAAATTTTGTTTATAAAAGAACTATTTATAAACTTCATTTATAAAGGAACTACTTGTTTTTATTTCAAAACAAGTTTATATTTCTATTCCACTCAAATTTCAAATTCTATTTTTTTAAAAAAAATAGAAATTTCCCTTTATATCTCAAATATCGTTTTCACGATATTTTAAATAAATTAACCCTTAGCCCAGTGATATTTAATACAATCAAATCATCAAATTTTCAATCATTTGATTTTTAACACGTCATATATGAATATATGCAATCAAGCAAACAAACAAACAGATAATATATTTTTGAGGAATCCAGTTGGATTCCTCCAACCTGTTTTCCTGCATCCACAGATGTTAGTCAACATAGTAATACCCATCCTGCTTCGTGGCAAGATATCGCAGTATAAAAGGGGATCCACTTATATATGTGGGCGTAGGGTCATCCGCTAATGATACTACGGGCATCCGCTAATGAAACTGCGGGAATCCAACCAGTCACCAAACCAATATATAATAACAAGCCTATATAACTAATATTTTTAAATCAACCAGAAAGCATTTCAAACAAGCATCAAACAATTATTTTTAATGAATAAAAATAATTCGAAATAAAAGGTGAGTGAGATTTACTCACCGTGATTTTCCTTTTCCCGATCTATTCTGATTCCCACTTTAATTCCGTTGAGAAGTATTAGATGATGTCAAGCCAATCATCTCGTTTCACTGAGATCTGTTATTGTATAAATAAATTATACTTATTTGAAATATTCGTATCAAAAAAAATTTATTTATTTATTTAAATCACTATTTCTCATTTTATTTTAAATAAACTATTTTTCTCCTTTTTAAAATGGTCTACACCGGCTTACACTAAATAAATTAACTGGACTTACATAAATGAATTTAAGCACCAAGAAAATGGTTAAATAAACTACAAAATCTCCTTGTTTTCAATTACCCTATTATACCATAGTCAACTATTTTTTTTTACTCAAACCTGATTACGTATATGAAATAGTTATAGATTTTCATAAATTTGTAACTAAATCTTTATAAACTAACTTTATTTGTTTTTAATAAAATAAATAAATATTACCAAGTTAACATCGTTCTCCTTTGATTCGGAGTCCTGTTGCTATAACCGAACTCCTTCTACCCCTCTTTCACGATTTCAAACCCCAACAATTTCATTTCCTGTTACAGGCATCGAACCCTTGGTTCGAATTTTCCTTCGATCCTCTCGACACCACAAACATCTCGTTCATCCCAGCCTCATACTGTCAACCTCGAAGTTGAACTCATGATTCACAACTTCAGCAAACCCTATAGGACACAATGTCCATTCGAACTAAATCCACCTGGTATAGATAAATCCATCGCAACCCTTAAAGAAGTTGGTTTCAGATTTGAACCAGAATCCCTCATGCGCTGCCACTCCCACTCCTAACCCCGATCTCGACCATCGCTACCTCTCTTCCAATCACTCCTTGACCTCCTCAGAAATCGCGATGTCCACCGAGACCACTTCGCCCTGCTGCTCGATCCCTGTTGACAACCCTAACTCGACCGTTACTCACTCCTCTCGCAGTCCCCAATTTTCCCCAATTCGAATATCAGCTCATTGAAACTACGTCGAGATCCTCAAATCCTAGTACTCAGTGCGAGCCTAGGCAATTCGAATTTGATATTTAGATTTTATTTTTGGATTTGGGTATTTGAGGAAGGAGGCCATTTTGTTGCTTCGGTTTTCAACATACAGGAGAGGATCGAACGGTTTTACAGGAGGAGGAGGGAGACAGTAGTACACGTTAATTAAAAGATGTAGGGTTAAGTACATAGCAAAATCTTTTATTTTATTTTAAAAAGATTCTTGATTTGATTTTTATTAAATACGATTTGAAATAAAGAGATTTCCATCCTTTTTAAAACGATATCGATTTGATTTTGATCCCATCCACTGATCAAATAAATCGGGGTTCGCAACTAAAAATCGTGAACCGCTATTTTAGCGTACCGACCGTCGTTATAATGTTATAACGCTATTTTAAATTCAACGAAATAGATTATACAATTTAATTTGAACATATATTTAAAATAGCCATATTAAATTAATTTAAATTCAAAACTAATAAATTCCTCAATAATAAATTTCTATTATTATCTTTCAAATTCAAATAAAATTCATATTAACCATTTGAATCACTCTGAATCCATTTTAAATTCAAATTGAATTTTTTTTTCGGTTCTCGTATTTCGAAAATTATATATATGCGAAATAAATCATATATCGATCACCAATTGATAATTCAATAAAAAATATTCTTTTATATTATCAATTCAATATTTAAATGATATTAAATATTTAAAATAAATCGAACAAAAATCCGGGTCGTTACAGGGGTCTGTATCGAGTTCAACAAGAAGGATGGGAGGGGATTTTTGTGAGGAGATTGTTGATGTTAGTTCTGGTCGAGGTGGAGTATCGCAATGAGGAAGCATGACGAAGGGGTAAAACAAGATTTTAGAAATAATTAATTTGTTTATTTAAAATGTTAGTGATGTTAAAATTGCATATAAACTGGTAAATTAAATATCTTAGTTGTATGTGACCAGAATTCAGCCAAACGAGATCCGTTAGGATCGTATGAACGACAGCTACAAATGGAACAGACTAGGAGTGAATAGGAGCTCATTACAATTTATAGCGAAATAAATTGCCTGATCCGAACCAACGACCGAAACGTGTTATTAACGATGATCGTCCAATGTGAGTAAATCTCACTAACTCTGAACAGTTATATTCTTATAACGTATTTTTAGAATTTCTAAATGATGATTGATTGCTGTGTGTTGACTGTTTGGTTAAATTGTCGATTGATTGTTTGAAATTATAGATAACGATATATATATATATGTATATATAAATCGTTAATCAAACATTGATTCTGTCTATCAGAATATTTCATATTGAAATGAAATTGATGTTGATTATATTGTTTAACATCTGTGGATGCAGGGAAATAGGTCGGAGGAATCCAACTGGATTGTTCAACATTTATTTTACTGTTTTTCATATATTGTGATATATGATGTGAAATAAAACCTGTGATGGATTATGATGATATTGGTCCTGTTATTTGGTATTATAAATACCATAAGAAATACCAGAATGTGGAAAAAGATTTTTCAAAGTGATATTGGAAATAAGATATTTATAAAATCAAAGGATTTCATAAAACGAAATATTTATAAGATCAAATGAATTTATAAAATGAATTATTTATAAAATCAGAATATTTTATAAAAGAAGATATTTATAAAATCACAGAATTTTATAAAAGGGATATTTATTTGTAAAAGAAATAAAATTAACAAAGGGAATATTTATATGAAATAATAAGATATTTATAATGAAAATATTTATTTAGAAAATAAATAGAATTATAAAGGAAATATTTATTTAGAAAATAAATAGATTATAAAAGAAAATACTTGAAAAATGAATAGATTGTATAAAAAGAGAATTTTACACTATGAAGGTTTAGACCTGTGCTTCGCACACGCGTATAACAGAATGTGAATTCAAAGTGAATATTTAAGAGAAATCTGTTTTAACAGATAAAGTAAGAAGATTAATTTATAAATAAGGTTTTATAAATTAAATAAAATATTTATCATTGGATAAGTAGAATAAATAAGTCAGCACTTATATAGAGAAGTAAGAATCGATTTCAACATGATATTTGAAACTGAATATGGACGAAGAGTAAATTGGATAGGGTTATTCAATTAGAGTTAATCGAATATTAGTTATTCGAATAAAGAGTTAACCAGTTAGAGTTAATCAGTAGAGTTAATTGAATATTAGTTATTCAATTAGAGTTAATCGAATATAGTTTATTCGAATAGAATGAAGGAGTTAATCAAAAGAAGTTAATCGAAATGAGTTAATCAAATTAGAGTTAATCGAGTTAGAGTTAGTCGAGTGTTAGTTAATCGAGTTAGAGTTCGTCGAGTATTGATTAATCGAAGATAAGAATTTATCATATAGAGTTATTCGAAATGAGTTAATCGAATATTAGTTATTCGAAAGGAGTCATCGAATATTAGTTATTCGAAGAGAGTTAATCGTTGAATTCGATTATATCGAATTCGGGAAAGTACTTATACTTTCCGGTGTTTAAAATCAAGATATATTTATTTATAAATTAGGTGTTTATTTATTTATTCAAATTAAAGAATAAAAGTTATACTCTGAAGTTAGATATTTCGAAACAAGGGATTTTAACATTATCGTTATAACCAATGTTTTTATAAAAGAAGTGGATTCGTAAATAGAATCCGTGAGGTTCGCATGGAAGTTGTTAAAGGTTTAAAAAGATAGACTTTGTCTATTCAGAAGTTAAAACGTTGTTCAATTAAGGTCTGAGAGGTAATTATACCCCAACTTGATTGACTTCCTTCTTAACTGAGGAATGGTTAAAGTTTGATAGTAAAGGTAGGTTAAGTGATTTTAGTTAATGAGCGTAATGGTTTATGTTGGCATAGCGATGTTTATTTAAACATCAGTTTAAATCAAATGAAGGAGTTTTGGAAATGTTTTCCAAATAAGAATCAGAAATGTTTTCTGATAATAGAAAATAAGAAATGAGAATAAATATGGAAACTTTTTCCAGTGATTAATAACGTATATTTTCTAAGTCTAAAAAATAAGGATTTACGAATATATGAAAACGGGGAATAAGGAAATGAATAGATTAATGATAAATTAATTTAAAGGGATAAATGTTGAATGTTGATTGATCGAAAATTTTATTTGGAAATAATATCGTTATTTGCACACAAGTTTTCTTTTGATAGTTAAATAACAGACTATCAAAGTTTTGACCATTTTTCCATCGTCAATACGGAGAGACCGGTTGGGTTATTATCCGAGAGCCACTCCGTTTGGGCTTTAGCATTTTGAATCAAATAGATCGAAGACAATTGAAGACGGAGTTATGCAAAGGCTATCCTATTTACAGAATAGTGCCTTCGGTTTGTCCAGTCCTAGGACAACCTGTATGGAAGAATGTTTGGCAGAGTATATCTGGTGGATCACGTGAGTTGATCGTTTCAAACGTATTTACGTTGGTGGCAGAGGAATTTGTTTCTCTTAGCTTATACCCATGGTATTTTTGGGGAAATAAATTTGTGGTTTGATGGGTATGACGATGTGGCATTCAAAGTGAATGAATGAGTAATCTGTTGAAAGATACGTTATGACCTCCAGCCTCATCAACTGGGAAATGAAAGTAATCAGGCAGGCAGCATGGCTAAGTGGGCCGCAACCAAGTAGGGTATATTGTCACCATCTAGAGAATATTCATATTTGTTACTTCTTGCAATTCTGTATCTCCCGGGAACGGTTATGTTGGTTTACCAACTGTAAGGTGACAATATATTCGATACACTCAAGCGAAATGAGTGGTCAGTCATGTGTGGCTGAGTTATAAGATGTTCTTGTTGAACTCTAGTGTATCACTTCTAGAGTACACTGAGCGGAAGGTGGATACATACCTTGTCATAGTTGGAATCCATTCCCCAAATAAGAGCCGCGGTTCTGATTGTATATTATATATGTAGAACATTAGATGCAAGCGTTTCTGCTAGATTTCTATTTACTTGATCTAGACATTATTATAATACCAGACAAGTATCGTTTTAGAAATATTATGGGCTATCATAAGGTAAAAGCCATCCGTGTTTATGTGTGGATCTGTCTTATGGTTATCCTTTGTTTCAAAAGGATTTTGAAAGTTAAATCAAACGATTTGAGTTTATTCACACCAATCACATGACTGACCCGGAGTTTATTTTGTTTTTTTTCCCAAAACTCTTGGGTGCCCAATTTTGTACGGACAGTCAAGTAGTCGGGAATTATAGATACTTGAAGAGCTGGAGCAGGAGGCTTCAGGATTATATAGCTATTTTTATTTCCGCTGTGTTGTAAGTGTTATACTCTAATAATGGTATTGTATACAGATACTGTTTTATTTCAAAGTTATGTTATGAAATATATTTATTCGTTCCGCGGTGAGATTCGTGTTTACTCTGATGTTGTATGTTCTTCTTCTTCTATTCCATGTTTCTATCTTATCTATTCTCACCCTCTAATTTCTTTCATTAACTACCAGTATTTTCGATGTTTGGATAATCGACATGGGTTTTATATCGATTACCAAAGTCGAAAATTTTCCGGGACGTTACAAAGCCTAAGGTTTGGAAAGATGTGGTATCCGACTACATAGCTCATCAGAAATATATCAAATTGCAATATTATGAACCCTCAATTAAGGACAACATTAAAGTTGTTGTAATAGAGGAAGATCTGGTTAGATAGGCTAGAGAAAGATGGTATAACGACCCAAACTTCCCCGTGAAGGAAAGCACGGATTGTACTGAGGACAAGACACATTGGGACACAAACAGAAGGACATTTCATTGCTTATTACAACAATTCCATCAGAATACAAGAATATACATAGTACGAGTAAATATTATACATCAGAAAAATATCAGAGATTTAAATTACATTACAAAGCAGCGGAAAATAATACAAAACACAACTGAATGAGATATATGGATACAGAGCTTTCCGGATATCGTTCCAGCTGTAAATCATGATCCTGTGAATATAAATCTACAAAACCAAAACTACTAGCTGCCCGTGCAGAAAATAGGGGCACCCAGAGTTTATGTTAAAACAATAAACTCGAGATCAGTCATGTGACTAGTGTGAGAACTAAAACAGTTATTAATCTTCATTTTAAAGTTAGGTAAATCAAGGGACCATGCCGTATAACACGGAATGGGTTTCCTCCCAAGAATATCAGTGCATAAAACAACAGCGCAATGCTAAATAAAGAACAATGAAACTATTATAAGACCCAGGTCCCATCACACAATGCAACACAAGCCGGAGGATAGGGTTTTACCTTATAATAGCCAAACATGCTTGGTACGCTAAAACAAATCATTTGATACTATTATAAGTGCATAATGTATAAAATAACTTCAAATATAAATGTATCAATCCTAGATAGCATGGGTACCATATATCATGTCGCCAATGCTTGGTTCTACAATCAAAACCGCAAAGTCACATATTTGGAATTTGGATTTCCATCATGAACCAAGGCAAAAGATAGTCCTCACCGAATTCGAGATGCTCTAGCCCGTGTCTCAGGATCAGAGCTCGAGTGACCCTTGGATCTTTAGGGCCGGTCCACCGATGTGGATTAAAATGCCTGAACACTGTGTTTCCCCGCCCTTTGGGGCGTAAATGAGCCAAATGACTCCATCGGCTCCACATAGTCACCGATATATCCTAGGCGTCTCGCAATCCAATAACCACACAGGTGAAAATAATATAAATGTCAGGGCTGGTAGATCACTGACACCACCCTAGCTAGAAGGAAACACGTGCCCTCCCGGCAGACCTCTCCCGTTTCTGGTTCACAACCGGGGTGTGAGGATCGCGAATTAACGCTACACAAAGCTATTCCACACAGGTGTTGCTTTGATCATCAACCATAAGAATTTGCTTTTCAACAAAATCCTTGATCATTTGCATCTTAGCATGCCACACGGGCAAACCACTCCATGCAACCGATATCCATCAATCGCACAGAATGATATCCAATGTCAGACACACAGTCCATTTACAAGTCCGTTCTGGGTCTGAACGAAACCGGAGGCACCTTGTACCTCGCATATCCATCGATCTCCAAGTACATCTAGACGATCACCTACTGATTCCCTCCTTTTGGGTGTACAGCCCAATCAAGATCATCAGTAATTATCCAAACGAGGTGAAAACCTCCGGTCTTCGACCACCGTCTTCATCCTCGACACATCGTCGAATCAGTTATTCAGAATGGGATAAACCCGGTCTTTCTGAATAACTCGCGTATATAATCAACAAGTGTTACACAAACACAACATACGCCTCATTCCAATTCAGAATATTCTTTTATTCAAATATTCTTATACTCTGGGAAAGATTCCCATTAATTGTATCAAAGATAAATTCTTTAAATTTATTCTTTAATCTTCTTTTGAATATCAATTCAAACCAAATTATGGTTTATCCAAACTTGTCGAGATTAGCGAACCTTACCGAAGTAATCACTTGTTAAATTTCCCAACCCCAACCTATTCATCCCATGAAGTAAAACTGGTCGTACTTCATATCTAACACCACGGTGTTATCGGTAAATTCAATTAACATTTCATGTTCAAATCTAATTAAAGATTTAACTATCGCTTAGGGCAAAACCGGTGATACTCCATTTTCGATTTTCTTAACTCCATTGGGTCTAAGAATAGTATTATTAAAGATACCATTCACGACAACCCAAAATCACATTCCATTTACAATGGAATCTTCATGGAAAACAAATCGATATATATAATCGATATAAACTTCCATATCCGACTAATAATATAAATGGAATAACGGCAAAGCCTTTTAAATTCCAGATATATTAGTTGTCTTCCTCCACAGAAATTCACTTTGATTATTACCAAATAGAATTCCATTCCAATTTATTTTATTAAATTGGAAAACATTACTTTGGAAAATCTCCTTTAAATCTTAACAAAAGATTTATAAATTCCAAATCACATTTCACTGTAAATCGGGTTAAAGAACAAGTATTATTTAAAACACCATTCACGATAAACCCAAAAATCAATTCAATTTCAATTCAATTTCAATTCCAATTAAATACCATTTAATTGGTATACTTCATTAAAGCTAAATAAAAAGATTTAATCTTTTTCTCAACTGGGTTTAAGAATAGTGTTAATGAAGACACCATTCACGACAAACCCAAATCCCATTTGATATTAAATACCAGGCTCTGAATAGAAAATATATCGGCTTATATTAAATATCTAATTCTATGACCAACAAATATCGTACTAAAAATAATGATATAAATATATCTTTCAAATTTCCATAACAATATCTATATAATCACGAAATCCAACATCGAAATATTCCAAAGACAATTTCAATTCAAATCCATTCCAATTCAATTATTGGAAATTCTGGTTACTTTTAAAACCCTTTCAAATCCAATTTATTTATCTCAAAAATAAATGGATTATAATTCTAGTTCAAACTAGTTCATTTCGATAAAAATCTATTTTTATCTTTTCAAATATAGAATTTTTCATCCCAATTCTTTCCAAACCATTTCTTATGATTTTACATAAATTATGGCTATTTTTAATAATTTTATCAAGGTCCGTACAGTCGATTTCCATCAACGACCATCGAACTGCACTTACAGCGATCTTTTCCAAATTTGATTTGGACATATTTCCAAATCCAACCATTAGATTTCAAATCTCTAATATTCTTAGAAAGCTCTTTTCGATACGAACCCAACGGTTCCTGTTTTAGGAGAATCTGACGGTCAGATCTCCCGTAATGTCCATTCGAAGTCAATGGTCGAAATTCGCGAACTGCCGCAGCGCGGCGCGTTCTATTCAGGCCATTATATATATAATATATATTATATATTTTTTGTCAATTTCCTTTTGAAACGTATTTTATAAATCATTTTAAATTCGTTTTCAAAACGATTTCAACTTCATATTCAATTTCAAATCAAAATTGAATATTCCATATCATCGATATATAAATGATAGTATTTTCAAAATATTATTTTTTGAAATCAATTCATTAAAACTGCCAAAATAAAATTTTTAAATTGGCTCAGAATTTTGTGTTATTACAGATGGTCTAACTTAATTGCTTTTTATGTTTTTGGAAATAGACTTTATTTTCAATTTCTGCGAGAATATATAGAAAGAAATTGGAACTTAAGGGGCAAGTGTCAATTGTATTCGAGAGAAAATGTCTTCTTTACTCTCAAATGCTAATTAGAAGAAGATTGTGAAATGATTTTATCAGAAAGCCCTTATTATTATAACAAAATATTGATCTTCATGAAGAAAATGGAACCTGGTATGAATCTAACTAGAGAATTTCTATGTACCATACCCATTTGGATTCGTCTTCCTAACTTACATTTAGATTACTGGTCCGTGGAAGCAATCAGTAGGATAGTTTCGATTTTAGGGCGTCCAATTAAACTTAATAATGTCACTGAAGACGTAATTCGTATTTTTTTGCGAGGGTTTTAATGGAGGTAGATGCTAGTTTTTCCTATCCTGAATTAGTACCTATCCAGTGTGTTAATGACAGTACAGTTTGGAAAAAGGTAAGTTGTGAGTGGTATCCTATTGCATGCTCGAATTATAAGATTTTTGGGTACTCTACAAGTGAATGTAAAGCATCAAGAATCTGAAAACCCAAAGAGAAAGAATGCAATATGGAAAATGATGGTGTTAAAAATCATGAGTTAAAGGGGAATGATAATTTGGATTTGGATAATTGTTGTCAAGACATACATATGTCTGATAATGTTGAAAATTTATCTTCAATTTAGAGTAAGAGTTATGATGTTGAAAAGGTGGCGAACACTACTAATCAAATGAGTTCATCCCTATCCCCTATGGTAGAAGATCAGGACAATTCAAAAAGTGAAAAAACAGGAAAAATTAATGTTAAAAGGTACAAGAAGAATATTGGTGATCAATCTATGAAGTGTATTAATGAATATGATATTTCTGGTGATACTAATGAGGATATCGATGATTGCAGTGATACTCAAGTTTGTGAAGATGTTGCAGGTAAAAATTTTCTAATGGCTAACTCTGATAGTTCATTTAGTTCGACAAGCAGTTTTAAGAAGAGAAGACTCAAATCTAAATCCAGCAAGTTTGCAATGGGAAATATGATGGTAACAGATGAACCATTAGTGGAGACAAATCCAGAGTGGGTTAAACTCATGTCTGAAATCCAAAATCGATCTAAAACAAAGAAGAATAAAGAAGTCAGAGGTAATTGAGGAGGTTCTAAGAATGGAGGATTTTTTAAAAATCGAGTTTTATTCTCTTCCTCTTTTGTTTGCTTTTATCTCGTTTATGGATCTATGCGTCTTGCCTAGACTCAGAGTTATGTTAGTTATGGCTCAATGTTGCTTTATAGTATCCTGATTCCTAGTCTTGAGTTAAGTTGCACCTTTAACTGAGATTTGGTATCTCTGAAGATTTTCTTGGTCTGGGGTTGTAACGATCTAGAATTTTTAACCAATTTAAAATTGGAATTTTCATTATTTAATTTGAATTTGAGATAAATATATGTGGTTAAGAATATATAATAATTTTGATAATTTATATGATAGATTTTATTTGAATTATAAATGAGACCGATTATTAATAAGTTTGGATTTATTGATATTATTTGTCGTTCGATTGGATTTGTCAAACCATAACATGAATTAGTAACATTAGAATTAAGTGTTGCCCTTAGTTTTCATAGCATTTAAGGGAAAATGCTACCAAAAGTTCACCTTCTCTCCTAAAGACAAGTGTCCTTACACTTATATCTTTGCATGCCTCCTTCCATGCATGCCTTACACTTGCCCCCGTAGGTGTCACTACCTCCTTAACTCTCCATTTTTATATAAGGAGGCCTTTTCTCCATTTTCTTACCGTTCCATTCCATTTCCTTCTTTCCACCTTCTTCTTAAAGCTTATGGCCATGGTTTCCATGGCATAAGTCTTCCTTCTTTCCACCACTACCTTACCGAAGTTCGTAGTCATCCTCCTCCTCTTATAATATAAAGAGAGAGAGATTAGTGTATATTATATTATATATATTTTTGGTAAAGAAGGCGGTGTGCCGAAATACTGTCCGACGGTTCACTCAGCTAGGCTTGCCTACCGTGAAGATTGGAAAGCCGTTTGGTGAGAACTCTTTAACCACGGTTTATATATTTAATTAGTAGTTAGACTAAATTAAATATAGTGATGGATTATTAGTGGTTAATGATGATTGATGTTTGTTGTGATGGATGATGGATGCGTAGTTTAGAATACATACACAATATTAAGCGTTAGTATTATCACGCTTGTGCACAGTTATTATTTATATAATTATGTTGATGATGGTTGCTGTAGATGTTTATAATGGTTGTTAATGCTGCTTTGAACACACTATGACACAAAAATATGGTATCACATTAGTGATCGATAAATCTCCTTCATTACTAAAAGCAATATTATTATTGAAATTGAAGTTTAATAATTGTTAAAGACCACATGTATGAATTCATATATTTTGATAAAATTTCATTGAATAAATAAATAAATACCGGAACTTTCTAAGATGACAGAGAGGATAGTGTCTAGGCTCGGATTTGGAAAATATAGTTTCCTGCTCTCCCTGGCTATCCCTGACTGATCCGACGAATGAGATGATTAATTTGAAGTTATTTGAATTTAGAAATAAATTAGTTTTTTAATTTAATATTTAATTAACTGAAAAATAAAAGTTGAATTTTGAACCCGAGATAATTTGGAAAGTCAATGTAAATTACCTTAAATGATTTTAAATGGTATATAATGGTTTTCTAAAGTATTTTGAAATATTGAAGAATAGTTTTTATTGCGGTAAAAATAGAGCTTGTCGCACAGCGGAAATCATGTATTTTAGATGCAAACTTTAAACGCTTATAACTTTTGCAATCTAAACCAAATTTCCATGACATGAAAAATGTTTGATTTCCATTAACATGAGCTTTCAAATGAGTGAAAGAAAATTTTAATTTCAAGTAATAATTTTCAAGATATGTTTAAAACCGTTTTGAAAAAGGTCACCGTAAGAGCAGTTGTCGACCATAACTATAAAAAGCTAATTTAAAGGTTTAATATGGATTTTGTAATAATTTGAGAATGGGTTTAAAGAAGTTTAATTTTGAAAAAATCCAAGACGGAAGGAGATTCGTAGAAAGCCTGTGTGTTCTATAATTGTGTTTTTTTAAATTGCGCCCATTATTTGGAAAGACCGGGATCAGATGTATGTCTGAAAACCATTCCAAGTAATAATACGATGTTGTGGAGCAACTGAAGAGATTGGAGACGACACTGAAGACCGGGACCTTTTATTTTGTAAGGATGACTTGCTGAATGTCATGAATGGGTCGCTCCTATTTGCAAATGGATTTTATATTGGTTATGTAAGAACCCGTAACTTCCCCCGTGAAGGAAAGCGCGGATACTTTGAGAACAACACACAAAAGGACGCATACGGAAGAACATTTCATTGTTATCACAACAATTTCATCAGATACAAGAATATACAGAGTATAAATGAATAAATTACATTCGATAAATATCAGAGATAACATTAAATTACATAGCAGCGGGAAAATATACAAAAGCACAACTAGAAGTGATACACGGATACAGAGCTTTCCGAGCATCGTTCCAGCTGTAAATCAGGACCCTGTGAATATAAATCTGCAAAACCAAAACTACTAGCTGCCCGTGTGGAAAATAGGGGCACCCAGAGTTTAGGTTAAAACAATAAACTTCAGGTCAGTCATGTGACTGGTGTGAGAACTAAAACAGTTATTAATATTGGTTTTAAAGTTAGGTAAATCAAGGGACCACGCCGTATAACACGGAACGAGTTTCCTCCCAAGAATACCAGTGCATAGAACAAACAGCGCAATGCTAAATAAAGAAAAATGAAGCTGTTATAAGACCCAGGTCCCATCACACAATGCAACGCAAGCCGGAGGATAGGGTTTTCCCTTATAACAGCCAAAGCATGCTTGATACGTTTAAAACACATTATTTGATACTACAATAAGTGTATAGTGTCAAAACAATTCAAATCATAAATATCAATCATAGGCGGCATGGGTACCATCTATCATGTCGCCATACTAGTTCTACAATTAAAACCGCAATACACATATTGGAAATTGGATTCCATCATGAGTCGAGGCAAGGGGCAAGCTCCTCTCCGTGTTCGAGACACTCTAGCAAATGTCCTAGGACCCCACTTTGATCCTTGGAATCGGCTGGGCCGGTCCTCTCTTACTTTTGAGGATTGGCAATTCCTGAACACACGTTTCCCGGTCCTTACAGACCTATATCCGAGGCGCCTCATATCCAAGAACCACACAGGTGAAAAGTATATAAATGTCAGGGCTGGTAGGTCACTGACACCACCCTAGCTAGAAAGAAACGTCGTGCTCTCCCAGCGGTCCGTCTCCCGTTTTTGACTCATACCGAGGTGTGAGGCTCGCGAATTCACGTTATACACAAAGCTACGCCACACAGGCCGTGCTTTGATCATCAACCACAAGACTTTGCTTTTCAACAGAAGCCTTGATCAATTGCCACTTACGCATGCCACATTGGCAATTCACTCCATGCGACTGATGTCCATCGATATACAACCTCTGAGCTCGTACGTCTCAGAGAAGGGCGTTAAGCAAGAGAATAAATTCTCCGCCGCCAAACAAATGTATGTTTAATAGAGATCAATCAACACAGAATAAAATCCAATGTCAGACACACAATCCATTTACAAGTTCGTTCTGGGTCTAAACGAAACCAGAGGCACTTTCCTCGCATATCCATCCATCTCCAAGTACGTCTGGACGATCACCAACTGATTCCCTCATCCTGGGTGTACAGCCCAATCAAGATCATCAGTAATCACCCAAAGGATGTGAAAACTTCCGGTCTTCTACCACCGTCTTCATCTTCGACATCTCGTCGAATCGGTTATTCAGAATGGGTATAACCCGGCCTTTCTGAATAACCCACGTATATAATGAACAAATTGTTACACAAACACAACAAACGCCTCATTCCAATTTAGAATATTATTTTATTCACAAAATCACATTCTTAGGGGATAGGTTCCCATTAATTTTATCAAAGATAAATTCTTCTAAATTTATTCTTTAATCCTCCTTTGGATATCATTTCAAACTAGTCGGGATTAGCGAACCACACCGAAGTAATTATTTGTTTTATTTCCCAATCCCAACCTATATATCCCATGGAGCAAAACTGGTGATACTCCATATCTAACACCACGGTGTTATCGATAAAATTAATTACCATTTCACGTTCAAATCTAATTAAAGATTTAACTATCGCTTTGGAGCAAAACTGGTGATACTCCACTCTCGATCACTTTTCAGATTTGATAATTTAAATTATCAATTCACTTTTTAATCTAATTAAAGATTCATTAAAACTCCATTTAGTTTTAATCTTCTCAAAAATCAATATTATGTCTTTAACTGGGTTAAAGAACCAATGTCTTCTAAAACACGATTCACGACAAACCCAAATCACATTTGATATTAAATACAAGGCTCTGAATAGAAAATATATCGGCTTATATTCAATATCAAATTCTGAGACCAACAAATATCGTATTGGAAATAATGATATAAAATATATCTTTCAAATCCCCATAACAATATTTGTATAGTCACGAAATCCAACATCGAAATATCCCGAAGATAATTTCGATTCAACTCCAGTCCAATCCACGTATTGGGAATATTGATTATTTTTAAAATCACTTTCAAATTCAATTTATTTATTTCACAAATAAATTGATTTTAATTCTAGTTCAAAACTAGTTCATTTCGACAAAAATCTATTTTTATCATTTCAAATGTGGAATTCTTCATCCCAGTTCTTTCCAATTCACATATTATGATTTTACACAAATTATCAATATTTTTAATAATTTTATCAAGGACCGTACAGTCGATTTCCATCAACGGCCATCGAACTGCACTTACAACGACCTTTTCCAAATTTGATTTGGACATAATTCCAAATCCAACCGTTAGATTTCAAATTTCTAATATTCATTGGAAAGCTCTTTTCGATACGAACCCAACGGTTCTGGTTTTAGGAGAATCCGACGGTCGGATCTCCCGCAACGTCATTTCGAAGTCAATGGTCGAAATTCACGAACTGCCGCGGAGCGGCGCGTTCTATTCAGGCCATTATACATATAATATATATATATATTATATATATTTCGTCAATTTCCTTTTAAAACGTATTTTATAAATCGTTTTAAATTCGTTTCAAAACCATTTCAACACTATTTCAATTTCTAATCAAAACTGAATATTTTATATCATTACTATATAAATGATAATATTTTCAAAACGTTATATTTTGAAATCACTTCTTTTCTATATTCATTATAAAAATGAATATAATCGATATAAATATCGTTCACGTCAAAATAGCGCAACTCTAATCAACACGGCTTTATATATTTCAATAAATCCGTTATTCTATTCAACAAATGAATATTTATTCCATTCAACACATGAATCTATATTTCTTCCAACACCTCACTAATCTCAACACATGAGTACTGTCAACACATCACTATTTTTGTTATGTAAAATATTTTATAAAACTATGGTATCTATCGTTTGATTTTTAATTAGACTTCTACTGGGAAGTAGTTCTAATTTTAAATATGATAAAGATGTAAATTTCATTGTATAAAATATTTCACTCAACACATGAACATCGTCAACACATGACTATTTTTATATTCAACACATGAATTTTCTTTTATAATATTCCTTATTTTCCCGATTTGAAATGAGGCCCAATCAATCACCATATAATGTTAATTATATGGATTCCATACAACACATGTATATAATAGCATTGAAAAATAATCAACCATCAACCAAAGTGCACTACACTGTATAGGCATCAAATATAGATATCTTACGCTTATAACAGCCTGTCAATCAATCGATCGACATATTTAATCAATCAGGATGAGTGAACTTCCAAATTTCATCCCAACACCCGTGTGGGGTTTCAAACAATCAAACACAGATTTTATTTGTGCAGTTGGGCGATGTGTAAAATTTATCATCCCAATCAATATCAGTCAAAAAGGTGTACATAAACAAACCGTCCGGTTTGTAAATGAATATTTATTTATTCACATTCACGTTAAAAATTATATTTTTAACGTCAAAAATATTTATTTCAACACTTGAATTTCTATTCAGTTCATTTACACAATAAAAATGATATTTTCATTTTTCTAACATATTTTAGAAAATTTCGGCGGCATAACGGCACGATACTAGAAACGGGACTAGGCCTAGCCTTATCCCCGGTCTAGTGAAGGCCCACGCCATTCACACATCAATCAAATCCATTCTATTTCACCAAACAATTCAATTCAAACCAATTAGACTAGCCAACTACACAACCAATCAAACAAGTCCATGGTCTGTGGACGATTGTGTCGGGTGCTACTAAGCACCGTCTGCATCCTAGTATATATATAACTAGAAAAAGAGATTTGAGTGAGAAGTTCTCACCGACTAGCTAAACCAAATGCCACGACTCTTCTTATGTAGAAATCTTCGTCGTTCTCGCCTTTTGTCACTTTCACCGCCCGTAGTCACTACATATATAAAAATCACATTTTTATATTGTTGCCATGTATATAAAAATCACATTTTTATATTGTTGCTATGTATATAAAAATCACATTTTTATACTACTACTATATAGATAAAAATTCTATTTTTACAACGGTGTTCATATAATAAAGATTATATTTTTATATCGCCACTTATATAAAAATCACATCTTTGCTCCTTTTACATAATAAAGATCAAATCTTTAATACTTCTATAATGTAAAAATCATATTTTTATCATCTCTATATCATAAAAATCATATTTTTATTAACTTCATATGTCAAAAATCATAGAAGCTTTAAAGCGGAGAAAACTCACTTTTTTTTTCTAACGCCTTTTCTGAACTGCTGAATTGTTGTTCGAGCTCCAGACTTTGCAAACAAGCTTCAATCTTCACACCATCTTTTTTTCTAGCACAAGCACACCATTCTGAAAAACTTTTGCCTAGTGGTCTTCTTGCCGAAAATGTGCCATTTCGCCGGAATTCGCGAAAGTACACGAATTTTGCCGCTTCCGGACAGCAGACTTTAAACGCGTTTTCTGGACAACTCCGCAATGCAAAATAGGACTTATCATATACCAAATCGAAGAGAAAATCGTGCTCTTCGACTTTGGTCTTGAGGAACATTGGCTAGAAACGCACCGTTTGGGAGTTATTCACGAAATGGTGACAGGGTGTTTTATGCAAAAACGGGAATTTTTGTGAAAAAGAGGGATTTTGGATTTTGTGGGGCCCACGGCCAAGGGGAGGGCGGCCAGTGGCGGAGGCGGACCTGATGGGGCATGGGGAGGCTGCAGCGAGGTGGTGGAGGCGCTGGAGGGGCCCATGGTGGTGGGTGGTGGTGGATTTGGGGGCTAGGGTTCATGAAATTGGAAGAGGGAAAGAAGAGGAAGAAGAAGAGGAGGAGGAAGGAGGAAGAGGCGCTGGTGGAGGTGGGAAAGAAGGAAGAGGCGCTGCGTTTTTTTTTTTCTTTTTCCTTTTCCTTGCGTGCGTTCAACGAGAGGGAGAGAAAGAGGGAGAGGGAGGGAAAAGGGGGGGGGGGGTTTGACCTTATATAATTATTTAATTATTTAATTCCAAAAAGCAACTTTTTATTTCGAACTCGAAATCGAACCCACCGACTGTCGTCCCTAGCTAATTACCCCCATTCCGAACACAATGGGATATGTATCGTAGGCTGATTCGATCATTTCGATCAGTTTCCGTCAAAATCAAAATATAACTCTATATATTGAATTTGAACGCGTATTTCAATTTACCGGGGTCACATACTAACTCGAAAAATTCCAGAAAAATAATTTTTAGCTTCGTATTGACGATACGGTCCTAACAAAACTAATTTCATCAAATTCTGAGAACGTTGGAAAAATGGCCATTTTCCAGTCGATTAAAATTAACTAAAACTGGTCAAACGCGTTTTCCTTTGCCACGCTCACATATTGATTCGAAAAATAATGAAATTTGGAATCTAGCAATAATTTAACATCACGGACCCAACAAAAGTGGTTTCGTCGAAATCCGAGGTCGTTTGCAAAATGTCTATTTTTAAGGGCCTGAATTCCATAGCGACTATTCAGAATTTTCAACTGGACATATCTTTTGATTCCCACTATGAAATTTTGATTTTTCGGATTCGTTGGAAAGATATTATCAATTAGATCCTAATGTTTTTGGTTTCACTAAAATCCGGATTGTTTTGCACCCGGTACATTCAATTGAAGTTTGAAATCGAATTATCGAACTACCGCGCCATTTTCAATTCTATTTATAATTATATATAAATATTTATATTCTAACGACGACGTATATAATATATACGTTCGAATTATATTCAAAATAAATTTCTCGTCGATATTATTTAAAATAATCTAATTTAAATAATCAAAATTCGCTAGAATTGCCAAAATAAAAATTTTAAACTGGCCCTGATTTTCGGGTTATTACAATCTCCCCCACTTAAAACTTTTCGTCCCCGAAAAGGAACAAAGTAGAAAGTGGTTTGATTAATTAACTCTACGTTCGATCTGGCTTCCATTCTCCAACTTTTCAGTTTCTGAGAATTTTCATATTCTTCAAAAATTTGGCTAACACCCTAAATTTTCGAAAAATTTCGCCATAACCTCCCCTGCACCGGGAGCATCGGGGAATTTCAAATAGCTTCCCCGGTCCTTCAGATCTCAAAAAGAAAAAGAAAAAGCTAAGCGGCTAGCCAATAGGCTCATAAAATCATCATCACTCAAACAAAACAGTAAATTATGTAGTAAACATGTACCTATTTGTCGGGCAAACAAATTTTATTCTCTGGCTCTAGCCTCCTTGCTATGACCTGTTCAAGGTAAGTATATGTATATGCAAGCAAATGCGACCAATTTTCAATACAACTCACTATTTGATCAAATTAGGCAAAATGGTTAAAAATTAGCAAACAAATAAGCAAACAACCCAAACATCAATCAATTAGTGGATTAGAGTTTTCAAACTCATAATTTTGATATATATACTGAAAATCTTGTTTTTGATGCCAATTCACAACAATGTGTTCTAACTATATAAGCTTTGGTCCTCACACCAGTCTAATGGAAATATATAGATATCACACCTTCGTCACTCGAAAATAAATACTGGTAACGCTGCAGCATTATCAGAATCATTCCCGGGCAACTAGAATGTGATTCTATATCTATCTAATATATTAAAACTTCGAATATACGTTCATGACGCGTATATGCAAAATCTTTATATACTAGATTGTCCATATTCAAAATAAATAAATATTCAAATATGTAAAAAGTGATTTAAATTTTAAAATAAATTGCTTTCATTTGAAAAATATACTCTTCACACTCGTTCTAGGATACTACTGATCCTATCTCTAACGAGTCATTCTAATTGGATATTACTAATCCAATATCTGATGAATTCTTTCGTATGGTTCTAATGTGTCTTGTTCTCGAGCTCTGTAAACCAAAGCTCTGATACCAACTGTAAGAACCCGTAACTTCCCCATGAAGGAAAGCGCGGATACTTTGAGAACAACACACAAAAGGACGCATACGGAAGAACATTTCATTGTTATCACAACAATTCCATCAGATACAAGAATATACAGAGTATAAATGAATAAATTACATTCGATAAATATCAGAGATAACATTAAATTACATAGCAGCGGGAAAATATACACAAGCACAACTAGAAGTGATACACGGATACAGAGCTTTCCGAGCATCGTTCCAGCTGTAAATCAGGACCCTGTGAATATAAATCTGCAAAACCAAAACTACTAGCTGCCCGTGCGGAAAATAGGGGCACCCAGAGTTTAGGTTAAAACAATAAACTTCAGGTCAGTCATGTGACTGGTGTGAGAACTAAAACAGTTATTAATATTGGTTTTAAAGTTAGGTAAATCAAGGGATCACGCCGTATAACACGGAACAAGTTTCCTCCCAAGAATACCAGTGCATAGAACAAACAGCGCAATGCTAAATAAAGAAAAATGAAGCTGTTATAAGACCCAGGTCCCATCACACAATGCAACGCAAGCCGGAGGATAGGGTTTTCCCTTATAACAGCCAAAGCATGCTTGATACGTTTAAAACACATTATTTGATACTAAAATAAGTGTATAGTGTCAAAACAATTCAAATCATAAATATCAATCATAGGCAGCATGGGTACCATCTATCATGTCGCCATACTAGTTCTACAATTAAAACCGCAATACACGTATTGGAAATTGGATTCCATCATGAGTCGAGGTAAGGGGCAAGCTCCTCTCCGCGTTCGAGACACTCTAGCAAATGTCCCAGGACCCCACTTTGATCCTTGGAATCGGCTGGGCCGGTCCTCTCTTACTTTTGAGGATTGGCAATTCCTGAACACACGTTTCCCGGTCCTTACAGACCTATATCCGAGGCGCCTCATATCCAACAACCACACAGGTGAAAAGTATATAAATGTCAGGGCTGGTAGGTCACTGACACCACCCTAGCTAGAAAGAAACGTCGTGCTCTCCCAGCGGTCCGTCTCCCGTTTTTGACTCATACCGAGGTGTGAGGCTCGCGAATTCACGTTATACACAAAGCTACGCCACACAGGCCGTGCTTTGATCATCAACCACAAGACTTTGCTTTTCAACAGAAGCCTTGATCAATTGCCACTTACGCATGCCACATTGGTAATTCACTTCATGCGACTGATGTCCATCGATATACAACCTCTGAGCTCGTACGTCTCAGAGAAGGGCGTTAAGCAAGAGAATAAATTCTCCGCCGCCAAACAGATGTATATTTAATAGAGATCAATCAACACAGAATAAAATCCAATGTCAGACACACAATCCATTTAAAAGTTCGTTCTGGGTCTGAACAAAACCGGAGGCACTTTCCTCGCATATCCATCCATCTCCAAGTACGTCTGGACGATCACCAACTGATTCCCTCATCCTGGGTGTACAGCCCAATCAAGATCATCAGTAATCACCCAAACGATGTGAAAACTTCCGGTCTTCTACCACCGTCTTCATCTTCGACATCTCGTCGAATCAGTTATTCAGAATGGGTATAACCCGGCCTTTCTGAATAACCCACGTATATAATGAACAAATTGTTACACAAACACAACAAACGCCTCATTCCAATTCAGAATATTATTTTATTCACAAAATCACATTCTTAGGGGATAGGTTCCCATTAATTTTATCAAAGATAAATTCTTCTAAATTTATTCTTTAATCCTCCTTTGGATATCATTTCAAACTAGTCGGGATTAGCGAACCACACCGAAGTAATTATTTGTTTTATTTCCCAATCCCAACCTATATATCCCATGGAGCAAAACTGGTGATACTCCATATCTAACACCACGGTGTTATCGGTAAAATTAATTACCATTTCACGTTCAAATCTAATTAAAGATTTAACTATCGCTTTGGAGCAAAACTGGTGATACTCCACTCTCGATCACTTTTCAGATTTGATAATTTAAATTATCAATTCACTTTTTAATCTAATTAAAGATTCATTAAAACTCCATTTAGTTTTAATCTTCTCAAAAATCAATATTATGTCTTTAACTGGGTTAAAGAACCAATGTCTTCTAAAACACGATTCACGACAAACCCAAATCACATTTGATATTAAATACAAGGCTCTGAATAGAAAATATATCGGCTTATATTCAATATCAAATTCTGAGACCAACAAATATCGTATTGGAAATAACGATATAAAATATATCTTTCAAATCCCCATAACAATATTTGTATAGTCACGAAATCCAACATCGAAATATCCCGAAGATAATTTCGATTCAACTCCAGTCCAATCCACGTATTGGGAATATTGATTATTTTTAAAATCACTTTCAAATTCAATTTATTTATTTCACAAATAAATTGATTTTAATTCTAGTTCAAAACTAGTTCATTTCGACAAAAATCTATTTTTATCATTTCAAATGTGGAATTCTTCATCCCAGTTCTTTCAAATTCACATATTTTGATTTTACACAAATTATCAATATTTTTAATAATTTTATCAAGGCCCGTACAGTCGATTTCCATCAACGGCCATCGAACTGCACTTACAACGACCTTTTCCAAATTTGATTTGGACATAATTCCAAATCCAACCGTTAGATTTCAAATTTCTAATATTCATTGGAAAGCTCTTTTCGATACGAACCCAACGGTTCCGGTTTTAGGAGAATCCGACGGTCGGATCTCCCGCAACGTCAATTCGAAGTCAATGGTCGAAATTCACGAACTGCCGCGGAGCGGCGCGTTCTATTCAGGCCATTATACATATAATATATATATATATATTATATATATTTCGTCAATTTCCTTTTAAAACGTATTTTATAAATCGTTTTAAATTCGTTTCAAAACCATTTCAACACTATTTCAATTTCTAATCAGAACTGAATATTTTATATCATTACTATATAAATGATAATATTTTCAAAACGTTATATTTTGAAATCACTTCTTTTCTATATTCATTATAAAAATGAATATAATCGATATAAATATCGTTCACGTCAAAATAGCGCAACTCTAATCAACACGGCTTTATATATTTCAATAAATCCGTTATTCTATTCAACAAATGAATATTTATTCCATTCAACACATGAATCTATATTTCTTCCAACACCTGACTAATCTCAACACATGAGTACTGTCAACACATCACTATTTTTGTTATGTAAAATATTTTATAAAACTATGGTATCTATCATTTGATTTTTAATTAGACTTCTACTGGGAAGTAGTTCTAATTTTAAATATGATAAAGATGTAAATTTCATTGTATAAAATATTTCACTCAACACATGAACATCGTCAACACATGACTATTTTTATATTCAACACATGAATTTTCTTTTATAATATTCCTTATTTTCCCGATTTGAAATGAGGCCCAATCAATCACCATATAATGTTAATTATATGGATTCCATACAACACATGTATATAATAGCATTGAAAAATAATCAACCATCAACCAAAGTGCACTACACTGTATAAGCATCAAATATAGATATCTTACGCTTATAACAGCCTGTCAATCAATCGATCGACATATTTAATCAATCAGGATGAGTGAACTTCCAAATTTCATCCCAACACCCGTGTGGGGTTTCAAACAATCAAACACAGATTTTATTTGTGCAGTTGGGCGATGTGTAAAATTTATCATCCCAATCAATATCAGTCAAATAGGTGTACATAAACAAACCGTCCGGTTTGTAAATGAGTATTTATTTATTCACATTCACGTTAAAAATTATATTTTTAACGTCAAAAATATTTATTTCAACACTTGAATTTCTATTCAGTTCATTTACACAATAAAAATGATATTTTCATTTTTCTAACATATTTTAGAAAATTTCGGCGGCATAACGGCACGATACTAGAAACGGGACTAGGCCTAGCCTTATCCCCGGTCTAGTGAAGGCCCACGCCATTCACACATCAATCAAATCCATTCTATTTCACCAAACAATTCAATTCAAACCAATTAGACTAGCCAACTACACAACCAATCAAACAAGTCCATGGTCTGTGGACGATTGTGTCAGGTGCTACTAAGCACCGTCTGCATCCTAGTATATATATAACTAGAAAAATAGTTTTGAGTGAGAAGTTCTCACCGACTAGCTAAACCAAATGCCACGACTCTTCTTATGTAGAAATCTTCGTCGTTCTCGCCTTTTGTCACTTTCACCGCCCGTAGTCACTACATATATAAAAATCACATTTTTATATTGTTGCCATGTATATAAAAATCACATTTTTATATTGTTGCTATGTATATAAAAATCACATTTTTATACTACTACTATATAGATAAAAATTCTATTTTTACAACGGTGTTCATATAATAAAGATTATATTTTTATATCGCCACTTATATAAAAATCACATCTTTGCTCCTTTTACATAATAAAGATCAAATCCTTAATACTTCTATAATGTAAAAATCATATTTTTATCATCTCTATATCATAAAAATCATATTTTTATTAACTTCATATGTCAAAAATCATAGAAGCTTTAAAGCGGAGAAAACTCACTTTTTTTTTCTAACGCCTTTTCTGAACTGCTGAATTGTTGTTCGAGCTCCAGACTTTGCAAACAAGCTTCAATCTTCACACCATCTTTTTTCTAGCACAAGCACGCCATTCTGAACAACTTTTGCCTAGTGGTCTTCTTGCCGAAAATGTGCCATTTCGCCGGAATTCGCGAAAGTACACGAATTTTGCCGCTTCCGGACAGCAGACTTTAAACGCGTTTTCTGGACAACTCCGCAATGCAAAATAGGACTTATCATATACCAAATCGAAGAGAAAATCGTGCTCTTCGACTTTGGTCTTGAGGAACTTTGGGTAGAAACGCACGGTTTGGGAGTTATTCACGAAATGGTGACAGGGTGTTTTATGCAAAAACGGGAATTTTTGTGAAAAAGAGGGATTTTGGATTTTGTGGGGCCCACGGCCAAGGGGAGGGCGGCCAGTGGCGGAGGCGGACCTGATGGGGCATGGGGAGGCTGCAGCGAGGTGGTGGAGGCGCTGGAGGGGCCCATGGTGGTGGGTGGTGGTGGATTTGGGGGCTAGGGTTCATGAAATTGGAAGAGGGAAAGAAGAGGAAGAAGAAGAGGAGGAGGAAGGAGGAAGAGGCGCTGGTGGAGGTGGGAAAGAAGGAAGAGGCACTGCGTTTTTTTTTTCTTTTTCCTTTTCCTTGCGTGCGTTCAACGAGAGGGAGAGAAAGAGGGAGAGGGAGAGAAAAAGGGGGGGTTTGACCTTATATAATTATTTAATTATTTAATTCCAAAAAGCAACTTTTTATTTCGAACTCGAAATCGAACCCACCGACTGTCGTCCCTAGCTAATTACCCCCATTCCGAACACAATGGGATATGTATCGTAGGCTGATTCGATCAGTTTCCGTCAAAATCAAAATATAACTCTATATATTGAATTTGAACGCGTATTTCAATTTACCGGGGTCACATACTAACTCGAAAAATTCCAAAAAAATAATTTTTAGCTTCGTATTGACGATACGGTCCTAACAAAACTAATTTCATCAAATTCTGAGACCGTTGGAAAAATGGCCATTTTCCAGTCGATTAAAATCAACTAAAACTGGTCAAATGCGTTTTCCTTTGCCACGCTCACATATTGATTCGAAAAATTATGAAATTTGGAATCTAGCAATAATTTAACATCACGGACCCAACAAAAGTGGTTTCGTCGAAATCCGAGGTCGTTTGCAAAATGTCTATTTTTAAGGGCCTGAATTCCATAGCGACTATTCAGAATTTTCAACTGGACATATCTTTTGATTCCCGCTATGAAATTTTGATTTTTCGGATTCGTTGGAAAGATATTATCAATTAGATTCTAATGTTTTTGGTTTCACTAAAATCCGGATTGTTTTGCACCCGGTACATTCAATTGAAGTTTGAAATCGAATTATCGAACTACCGCGCCATTTTCAATTCTATTTATAATTATATATAAATATTTATATTCTAACGACGACGTATATAATATATACGTTCGAATTATATTCAAAATAAATTTCTCGTCGATATTATTTAAAATAATCTAATTTAAATAATCAAAATTCGCTAGAATTGCCAAAATAAAAATTTTAAACTGGCCCTGATTTTCGGGTTATTACAGGTTAAGTGGCAAGAAGCCCAAATGCATGTGAAGGAATTTCAGATTGTTGTTTCGTTTAAACCTAGAAGGGACATGTATGGATTGTGTGTCTGACATTGTAATTGACTGCATAGCACTGATCTTTATTAATATATATCTACTTCTTGCTGGAGAATTTATTCTCTTGCTTAACACCCTTCTCTAAGATGTATGAGCTTAGAGGTTATATATTAATGGAAATCAGTTATGCGTAGTGAATGGACAATGTGGCGTACTTAAGTTATGTGATGAGCTATGGATTATCAAAGCATGTCTTATTTAAGCGTAGCTTTGTGTATATCGTGACCTCGACAAACCTCACATCCTAGATTGATAGTAAACTGATTGTCAGATTTTTATGTTCATTTCGTATGTTCGGTGCACCGGGATGTGATGATGAAAGAGTACTACGAAGTCCCCAGTCTGGGACGCTATTTGTTGGGTACTCTGATTCATGTATGGTCGGTTAGTATAACGGAGTCCGAGTTCGGAAGTTATCCGCGAGTACTGGGATGATGCAAGCAAGAAAGTTTGTATGCGCACGAATGGTCTTTCGTACCAGGAATCATCATGTTGAAAACTCAATCTCCACTATGAGCTCGTACGGTTTTGATTGTATAGCCTGCTGGTTACCGGAAGGATTGTCAGTATAATGGGATGGGGAATTATGCTGGCTAGGATTAATACATTTATTTGCGAAAAGGTTTTTCACACTATATTTAGTAGTAAAAGAGGATTTTCATGTATGAAGGCATTTTTGGTTATCATAAGGCAAAACTCGACCATTTGGTGTGCGCTTGCATTATGTGATGTGGGACGAGCTTATGGTAGCTTCATTTTTCAAAAAGTCATTACGAATTTTGATGCACTGGTATTCACATGGAGTAAACCCTTTCCTCATTAGCGGCATGGTCCGGGGAATTATCGAACTTTAAAATAAACCATAAAAACAATTGTTTTGAGTTCTCACACCAGTCCTTGTTTGGCATGAGGCAGCATGATAGAGGGTTCTCGCTATTGGTTTGGTAGTGAGTGGGAGGCTCTTACCTCTACACATCCCAAGAGGGGTTGGTTAGGCATGGGGCCGCGTCAGTCGAGAGGCTGACCATAAAACAAGGTGTTGGGGTACCATTGTAATGCTACGACGGAGTATTTGCCGTTGTCCAATGGTTGAAAAAGACTAGACCGTTACAACGTGGTATCAAAGCTTTGGTTTATACAAAGCAATGGGGTACGACACATTTGAACAGAAGGAAAGACTCATCAGAGTTATATATGTCACTAGAGATAGGGTTAGTAATGCCCTAGAATGAGATTTTGGAGTATTAAATTTGAGAGAGCGTATTTGAAAATATGAAATGAGTTTTGAAAAGTTATATTTTAAGAAAGAAACATATTTTGAACATATATGGTTAATTACAACCTGAATACTTAATCAAACGATTAAGGTTAAGTTTATATTCTGTGATTATTATTACACATAAAATACTTCTTATGGCATGGTAATTAAGCCCCTTTAACTGATTAGGAAAATGATCGAACACAAATGCCTTTTGGATTTAATTTCGCTATTGGGTAGCATTTTGAAATATTGATAAGATTATATTATATCATTGTTTAAGAGATAAAATTGGGTCAAATTTGTTAAGGTAAATTCTCCTCCAAAGAAGTTAGTCAATATGGTTAGGAACCAAAATATATAATAAGAGTTGAATATTTTATTCGATGTTGAGGTTAGACTATCAAGTATAAGAAGATTTTGTGTATACGCCTGATCAACGTACATGCGAAGTCTTAAGTATACTAGATAGATATAGAATCACACTCTAGTCGCTTGAAGATGATTCTGTTGATGACTGCAGCATCATCAGTATGTATTTTCGAGTTTCGAAAGTGGGATGTCTATATGTGTAACAACCCAGAAATTCAGAACCAATTAAAAAATTTTTTTGGTAATTTTAGTGAATTTTGAATATTTAAAATGATTTATTTTAAATAATAACGATTAGAAATTTATTTTGAATAGAATTAGAACGTATAAATTTATTTAAATCAAAATTAGAATATAAAAATTTATTTTAATTATAAAATAAATTGGAAATGGCGCGGTAGTTTGAAAATTCGATTTCAAATTTCAATTGAATGTACAGCATTCAAAATAAACCGTATTTTAGTGAAACCAAAAATATTTGAATCTATTTGAAAATATCTTTCCAACGAATCCGAAAAATTGAAATTTCATAGCGGGAATAAAACGTTATGTCCAATTGAAAATTCAGAATAATTGTTATGGAAAAATTGCCCTTAAAAATAGCCATTTTGCAAACAACCTCCGTTTTCGACGAGACCACTTTTGTTGGATCCGGAATGTTAAATTATTGCTAGATTCCAATTTTCATAATTTTTGGAGTCTATGTGTGGCCGTACGGGATAAATTGTGAATTGAAAAGCCATTTAAGCCAGAAATAGAGTTTTCTGAGCAAAACGGACTCGGAATTCGACGAAACTAGTTTTATTAGAACCGTATCGTCAAGACATAGCAGCATGTCAATTTTCATCGCCAATGGAGTTCGTGAGTAGCCGCGGCATCGAGAACTATCGATTGGAGACAATGCCAACTAAAGAAAATAATAAAAAACTAAAATTTTCAACTGTATAATATCTTTTCCTCCACATAACCCTCACTTCCCTCCCTCTTCTTCTTTGGAAATCGGCAGCCCCTTTCCTCCCTCAAAAGCATTTTGCAAAAAAGCCCCTGAAACTAAATAATTTATATTTCCCAAACCGTAAAGAGTTAGGCCATGAAATTTTGTGAGATTGCAGAGCATGATGAGTACTAGGCACTATAAAAATTTGGTGGTGATTGGACTGGTGGTTTGGTCGGAATTGGGCTCGACGTGCAGCAAGTCGGTTTTCCTATTTTGGTTGCTGCGGACCTCACGTAGAGAATTAGGTCGAATGGTTTCGAGAGAAGGTAAAGCGGAAGCATACGAAGATTTTGGCGATGGTGGCATGGTCCCAGGTGGCTGGAGTTGGCCGGAATGTCAATTTTTTTGGAGGGGTGCTGAAAACAAGACAGTCGCAAAGATGAGCAATTTCTCGTTGATACGTGCATTTCCAGGCAAAGGGACCAAAGGGAAAATTGTCCGGGAGATCGAGACCAAGTTACTGGTAAAAATTGGGTGCATTTGGAGCACCAAGGTGGCCGCGGCACTGAGATGAACGGAAACTGCATTTTTCCATTCAACTGCAGATCGTGGGGCCCACGTGGAGAACTGGAGGGGGAGAACACCAAGCGTGGAAAGAGGAGGAGAAGCCGGAGGGAATAGCGCAGGTTTCGTGCAATTCCGACTTCCGGTTTGGCCGTGGCAAGCATTTTAAGCTGAGGGTGTCGTTTGGAGAAGAAGGTGAATAGTGATCTTATTATTTAAATAATATTCCATTCTCGTATATTAATATCTTTTTGCAACGAACTCCAAATCGCATGAAACAGGATCCGTTGCGGCCGTGGAGTCGAGAGCTTCGCAACAAACTGACTGGGTCCATATTGGAGCTTGTCTGAATTTGGAGCAAATTTAAATCCAAACGGTACCAAAACCGTCAATTAAAGACTGATAGAGTGGAAACCAAAGGTGAGAACTTCTCACCAAAATTATTTTTATATCTTTATTTTTTTCATAACTGCATATTTGAACTGTTCCCCATCGTGCGCAGACCATGGACAACTTGTTTATTTGTTTGATTGGGTTGTGATGTGAAATGGACTATATAAATATTCATGTGTTAAATAAAATATTTTGTAGTTAAAAATATAATTTTTAACGTGTATATAAACAAAATAAATATTCATAAACAAATCGGATGATTTGTTTATGTACACACATTTGACTGATATTGATTGGGATGATAAGTTTTACACACCGCCCAACTGCACAAATAAAATTCATTATTTGTTGATTGAAACCCCACATGGGTATTGGGATGATATTGGACATACACTAATCCCAATATTTAGTTATATGTCAAATGATTAGTTGACAAGCTGTGTAAGCGTTGAATATTTATATTTAATGCTTATGCAGTGTAGAATGCACTTTGGAAGATGCTTGATTGTGTTTGGTTATTGTTGTGTACATGTGTTGTATGAAATCCATATAAATAACATTATATGGTAATTGACTGTGTCTGATTCTAGTTCAGAAAGAATGAATATTTTAAAATAACAAATATTTTAAAATAATGAATATTTTAAAATAATATTCAGTAAAAGATCAAAATCTGATTTTGTTGGCCGATTTGGGATGGACACGAAAATATTTAAATATATAAAGCCGTGTTGATTAGATTAACGCCATTTTGACGTGAACGATATTTATATCGATTTTATTCATTTTTATAATGAATATCGAAAAGGAAGTGATTTCAAAATCTAATGTTTTGAAAATACTATCATTTATATATCGATGATATGGAATATTCAATTTTGATTTGAAATTGAATATGAAGTTGAGATCATTTTTAAAACGAATTTAAAATGATTTATGTAATACGTTTTAAATGGAAATCGATGAAATATATATAATATATATATTAATTGCACGAATAGAACGCGCCGCGCCGCGGCAGTTCGCGAGTTTCGACCATTGACTTCGAATTGACGTTACGGGAGATTCGACCATCGGATTCTCCTGAAACCAGGACAATTGGGTTCGTATTGAAACGAGCTTTCTAAAGAATATGAGAGATTTGAAATATAACAGTTGGATTTGAATTATGTCCAAATCATATTTGGAAAAGATCGCTACAAGTGCAGTTCGATGATCGTTTTTATGGAAATCGACTGTACGGGTCTTGATAAAATTACTAAAAATGTTAATAATTTGTGTAAAATCATAATAAATGATTTGAAAAGAATTAAGATGAAAAATTCCATATATGAAAATGTAACAGCCCGCAAATCCGTACTATCTGAGTTGACTAATTACACCACACGTCCAACCTAAATTGCATAGAGATACGAATCATTAGAAAGAAGTTAAAGGATGAGAAATAGAAAGAAAGAAATATTATAATAGAAGTAAACGAAGACCACAAACTCATAGGGAAACGAATAAATATATTAGGTAACATAAACATTGAAATACAATTCGGTAACTTTATATACATACCATCATCAGAGCACAACAGCTATTTCTGGAATAGTTATAAACACCTGTTTCCAGATACAAATATGGTACATAGCGGAATATATGATAGTCTATAGCTAACTGGTGAAACCTCCTACTTGAAACTCCTCCAAGTGGATCTGTAAAATACCGACTACTTGACTGCCCGTACAAATTTGGGCACCCAAGATTTTAGGGAAAACAAACAAAATAAACTCTGGGTCAGTCATGGGACTGGTGTGAGTAAACTCCAACCATTTGTTTTAACTTTCAAAATCCTTTCGAAAGAAATGATGATCTTAAGACCTGTCCACACATAAACACGGATGGTTTTTACCTTACGATAACCCAAAACACTTTGATACAAAAATCCAGTGATATTATAATAGTGTCTAAATCAAATAAATAACAATCTAGCGAAATGCTTGCATCTCACACTCCATATATAATATAAAATCAAAAACCGCAGGGCACTTATTGGAAATTGGATTCCGATTATGACAAGGTATGGAACCACCTGCCGATAGTGTATCTCTAGAGGGGAATACACTGGGTTCAACGAGAACATCTTGCTACCCGGCCACACATGACCGACCACTCATTTCGCTTGAGTGTATCGAATGTATATCACTAATGGTTGGGATCAGCAACCGTTTTCCCGAAGTCAGCATCAAATAGAATAAGGAATTAATTGAATTTCTCCAGATAGGTGATAATACACCCTAATGGGAGCTACCCACATAGCCATACTGCCTGCCCGATTTTTTTCATTTCCCGGTTGTTGAGGCCAGAGGCTACGATCACATACATTTCATTTATAGCACAATCACTTTGAATGCCTCATTGTTAGATTCGTTAATCACTAATTGATTTCACAAATATATTCTGGATCTTATGCTAAGAGAATAAATTCTCCGCCACCATATATATTTATACAAACCAACATATGCGATCATTGGAAATACTCTGTCAGACACTCGTCCATACACATTCGTTTTGGGACTGAACGAAACCGAAGGCACAATTTCCATTAATAGAAAAAGCCGTTGCACTTTACTCTGTCTTCGATTATCTTCATATAATCTGATTCGCAATGCTACTGCCAATACGGAGTGGTTCTCGGATAAAATCCAACCGGTCTCTCCATATTGACAACCATATTGGCAAATACTTCGATAGTCGGTTATTTAACTATCAAAGAAAAACAAACATTCATTCATTACATCAAAAAAATCACTGGGCCTCTTAATTAATACTCCATTAATTAAATCACTTCTCCATTTCCTTATCAATATTTGTTAACCAAATATTTCAATAATCATCTTGGCCTCTTACACTATTTGGAAAACATTTCCATATTTCGCCTTCTTTTATTTTCTATACTTAGAAAATATCTTCTATTAGTAATTGGAAAATATTCCAATTACTTATCTCTTTCACGACCATTCATTTTTAGACTCAGGAAATATTTACTATTATGTTTCCAAAATTTCCACTTATTGGGTTAAAACTAATGTTATGTAAAACATCGTTACAACAACCCAAAATACTACATTCGACTAAATCTCTTTAACGTTTCTCTTCGACACTAAATCTTGCTATTTATCAGCTAATAATGAAATCAATCAAGTTGGGGTATAATTACCTCTCAGACCTTGACTGAAAATATTATTAGCTTCAAAACAGACAAGACTGCTAAGTCGAATAATCAACACCATATTAAACCAGTTTCCCATTTCTAAAACGTATATACTTTTCTCTTTCTATTCTTAACAAATCTAATTTATAGATTTCCTTTTTGTTTATAATATTTTATTTTTATGTTCATTTCCTTATCGAATTCTATATATATCGATACATCGATTTCTAACTATCAAATAGTTCTAACTCCTTAAATTTCCAGAAAAATTCGCTATAACCTCCTACGTACTGGCAAATAGTTCAAACCTCAACTAGCCTCTCTAGGCCCTTTCCATTCAAAATGAAAAACAAAAACGCAAGTGGCTTGCCGATTCGGCGCATAAAACCTCATATGGAGTTTAAAACATGTACCTTTTTGTCGGGAACTCATATTATAATCTTCATATACTTCATTCCATATCTATTTAACACATGTTCACCTGTTTCCAAGTTTTTCCAATTAAATCCAGTCATTTCTAACTCAGTATTCTTTAATTAGCTCTTTTGCCCAATCCCTTTTGTTTGAACATATCATGTTCAAATATATTTTTATTCACTTATAAACAAGTCGAATTTCATTTCTAATTCAAGTTTCATATTCGATTTCGAATATTTACAAACCCAATTTACTTATCCAAAGCCCAATTTTAATTCAAATTCCATTAACTAATTATTCTTCAAACAAGTTAATTCTAATCAATAATTAACAACATCTGATTTTTGTTTCAAATATCATTTCATTACTCCACTTGAGTTTAGATATATTTTATAACTCAAATCTGAATTTTTCTAATGAAGATTCAGATTTTATTCGCTTAAAATCCTTTTATACATTTAAATAAACCATTATGGTTTTTAAACGATTATGGCGCTGCTTTTTTGAAAATTTGATTTTGACATAACTCAAAATCTATAAGACGAAATCCAGATTTTTCTCTTCCGTTAGAAAACTGTTATTCAACCGGTCCTGACCGTTCTTGTTTCAAAGAATTCCGACTTAAATTGAGTTCTATATACTCAATTGAAGTTCGAAACGCCAATTTACTAACTATCGCGCTTCGGCGAGTTCGTTTTAATTGTATTTAATATATAAACATTTTAAACTTCGTTTATACATAAATTCCAACTTCATTCTAATATATTTTAATATATATTCAGCCTATTTACCAAACCCACTTAATATTCTCGATTATCCCTATTTGTCGATTACTTCATAACTCATTTATAAATTTATTTATAAATTAAATTTCTATATCTATATCTAATTTATTTAGAAATAAATTATTTTATGAAATTCGATATAATCGAATTTCAATTAAAAACTCGTTGGATTTTTCTAAATTCAACTTATATTCCGAATTTCGAAATATAATCAATCGTTCTATTTCAAACACTTCCCAGTTCACTTTTAAATTCATATTTGAATTTAAATATTTAAATTATCGAAGTGATAATTATATCACTTAATTTATAAACGTCTTTATAAATTTAACTTCCTTGTTTTATATAATTAAACAAGTTTCCATTTTGATTCCATTTCATATTCTATTTTCAAAGTCATACTTGAATTTATACCCTCAAATTATATAATGATAACTTATTTCACTAGATTTATAAATATTTTTTATAAATCCAACTTCCTTGTTTTATATAATAAAACAAGTTTCATTTCAAATTCTGTTTGAAAACCCAAAATCTTATTTTGGAATAAATTCTATTTACTAAATTATATATATATAAAATGGAATTTATTTTCATATTTAAAAATTAAAATTCTATTAAATAAAATCCTAATATTTTCTTCTAGAAATATTTTATTTAAATAAATTCGATCTAATCGAATTTAAATCAGAAATCCATACGGATTTATTTTAATTCACTTTACATTCTGAATATCAGAATAGATTTATCGTTTCCTATTGAAACTAATTTCAATTCCCTTTTTAAATTCACCTTTGAATTTAAAATTTCCAAATTATCCAAATGATACTTCATTTATAAACATCATTTATAAATTCACTTCAGTTTCCAGATTTTCCAATGAAGATCATTCCATTTTATTTATAAACACCGTTTATAAATTTACTTCAATTCCCTGATTTTTAATTTATAAACATCGTTTATAAATTTCAATACTTGTTTTATTTATTCAAAACAAGTTAATATATTTAGTCCATTCGAATTTCAAATTCTATTTTTAGAAAAATAGAATTTTCTATTTTAAATCTCAAATATCGTTTTCACGATATTTTAATATATCAACATTTTAGCCCAGTGATATTTAAATATCCAAAAACACTCAATTATCAAATCACGGGTTTTATAACACATCATATATGATAATATATATATATATATATATATATATATATATATATATGAAAACAAACAGTAATCAATTTTGAGGAATCTAGTTGGATTCCTCCAACATGTTTTTCCTGCATCCATGGACGTTAGCCAACATAAATAATACCCATCCTGCTTCGAGGTAGGATATCGCGGTATGAAGGTCATCCACTATATATATTGTGGGGCGCATAGGGAAATCATCTGCTAATGACACTGCGGGAATCCAACCACCAATATATATATATATATATATAATATATATATATAATAGCTACAAACACCAATCCTAAATAACTAATATATATTTATAATAGCCACAGTAATATTTTAATGCAACCAAACAACCAATAAATATTTTTAATGATAAAAATAAATCTTTATGTAAAATTCGAGTGAGATTTACTCACCGTGGTTTTATTCGATGATTTGTTCCAATTCAATTCTCTGCTTGTTAATTTCAAAGCTACGATTCCAACTTCACTTGTCTTGCTAAATTTGACCTTGTAACAAATATTTTTAACGATAAAAATAAATCTTTATATAAAATTCGAGTGAGATTTACTCACCGTGGTTTTATTCGATGATTTGTTCCAATTCAATTCTCTGCTTGTTAATTTCAAAGCTACGATTCCAACTTCACTTGTCTTGCTAAATTTGAGCTTGTAACAATTGAAATTTTCCTTTATATTTTTATTAATAAGTTCATATATATATATATATAATTAATATAACCATGGAGTGATTTAAATTTGTTACCTTACTTGTCGATAACCCACAACCTAATTCCTTTCTTCTTCTCACTGTCAAAACCATGCATTTTTTCTTTCTTTTCCAGGTTCTAATGCATTGCTACAAATCCATCACTGTGATGACAACCCCTTTCTAACCCTTTTATTCTCGCTCCTCATCATTTTCCCAAACTCAACAACAACCAAGAAAACAGCACGGCAACAATCAACACCAAATACACCTTTATAAACATTCACGGCTAATTAAAAATGAGTATTTTCTTAATGACTTAGTTATTTATTAATTACTTTATAATCAAAAACTTACAGCCGAAATGTTCTCTTTTCACGAGACTTCTGCTCTTCCTTCTTCTTTCCATTACAATGGGCATCCCCTCTAAACCTTGACCCACTGCTATCTGTTCAATCTTCCCACAAACCCTCCTGACACAAGGAAATCAAACTCGACATCTCCCAGTTCAACTATTAATTTGAACTCCCATTTGAAACTGCAGGACCTCGTTCCTTCTCTCGCAAATCTCACCGGCGAAGTCCAGTTCTGTCGTTTTCTCATCATAGGAAGTCGCGACCCTATTGCGTGCTATAGAAATCGATCGTCATTTTTTGGCATCGAACAACCCTCTAACTCCGACAATAGGTGTGCCACGCTAACACAACTTAAACAGCATCATCGCTTTTCCTTTCGTCGCCACCATTACCATCAGAAACCCTCCCCAAGCGCGCTATCTCAAAGTCAAGCTCTATGACAAATCGAGCCCCAATCAGTTTTAGAATTTTATCTCGGTTTTGGTTTCTTTAGGAAATGCCATTTCAACATAAAGCTTCGATTTTTTATTTTATATTTGAAAGAGGAAATTCACATTTTTGGGTGAGCTTTGGTGTTCGAACAGGTGGATGGAGATTGAATTTAGGGAAAAAGGTCGGATTGTTTGTAGAAGGAAAGGCATTTGGGTTTTACTTATAAGAGAATATAACTTCCTAAGGAAGGTTCATCGAAGTGTGTTTAACAAGACAATATTTTTTTATTATATATTTTACTATGAGGTGAACTGATGTGATTTTAATAAACGCAAAGTATCTTGTGATTTTAAATTCCGGTTTGAACACAACAACCGGCAATCCCAGAGTTATACCATCATTCTGAACCCAATGGGACAGGTTTCAATGCCTTATTCGATCATATAGAGGAGATATTAATTTAAATCTATATAAATTAAATTCAAAGCAGTTAATTCCATGATAATAATTTATTATTATCGTCTATATTCAAACAGAATATAAATTGATCATCTGAATTATTCGGTTCAGTTTTTAACTTCGAATTTGAATTATATTTTGAATTACAATAATTCTATATATATTCAAAATTAAATTATATTCGATTATTAAATCGATAACTTAATATAAAAATTCATTTGTATTATCAACTCAATATTTAAAACCATATTAAATATTTAAAATAAATTGTTCGATAATCCGGGTCGTTACATTCTTGCCCCCTTAAAAGAATTTCGTCCCCGAAATTACTAAGGCAGGAAAAATGCTACAAACCCGTTACATTTCAAAAACTCACTTATGTTGAACTCAAATTTCATGCTTTTAAAATTTTAGTTCCAACCAAACTTTTGGTTTTCATTCATATAATTCGAATGATTTACAACACCTATATTCACATTCAATTTATGTGCACTCAATTTTATTCAAATTGATTTTAATTAATTCATTTACTTCAATCCATTTAACTTGCTTAAGTTAAATTTGAATTTCAGAATTCAAATTCTCGGATTTTATTTCAAATCCTTTGGAAATCACATAAATATATACATATATTTATTTCCATTTCAAATTCATAACATTTGAATTTTCAAAATAACTTGTTTTCTTTCAAACAATTTCCATCAAACTTTTCTAATGTAGCAATTCATCACTTATAAACTCGAAAATGAACACTGATGATGTCGCGATCATCATCAGAATTATTTTTCCAGCCACTGAAGTAAGTTCATTGCTTTATCCCTTCCAAAATCCATCTAAAATGATTTTTATTCAAAAATCACTTTCAAAACAAAGCTATATTATTTTAATATACTTCAGAAAATATTTTCAAACTTCCCAGGATTTAAATTCCAATTTACGGTTTGAATTTAATTTTAATTCATCTCATTTGTATATTTAATTCATATACAAATTCTATTTTGGTTATATTTGACCATTCCAACTTTTATAATCTCATTTGATTATAATGATAACTAACACATCCATATAATAATTTCATAAAATTATACATTTCTATATCAAAATAGAATTACGTAAATTATTTCATTTTACCCACCTAAATCAATATTGTGTCAAATTTCCCTGTTCAAGTGCTTAGAAATTCCTATCGACTTCGTGGCGTTCCACGATTCGATCAGAATTCATAAACCACTTAAGAGACTAGCCAACATAATATAAAATAATTTTTTATCAATTAACAAATACGCTTTCTCGTATATATATATATATATATATATATATATATATATATACACACACACACACACTCCACTCATTCTAGGGTACTACTAACCCTATCTTTAATGAGCACAACACCACAGTCTAGGTATTCGCTTAACCTAAGCTCTGATACCAACTGTAACGGTCCGCAAATCCGTACTATCTTAGTTGACTAATAACACCACACGTCCAACCCAAATTGCACAGAGATAAGAATCATTATTATAAAGAAGTTAGAGGATGAGAAATAGAAAGAAAAAAATATTAGAATAGAAGAAAATGAAGACCACAAACTCACAGCGGAACGAATAAAATATATTAGGTAACATAAACTTTGAAATACAATTCGGTAACTTTATATACATACCATCATCAGAGCACAACAGCTATTTCTGGAACATTTATGAACACCTATTTCCAGATACAAAACTGGTGCACAACGGAATATATGATAGTCTATAGCTAACTGGTGAAGCCTCCTACTTCAAACTCCTCAAGTGAATCTGTAAAATCCCGACTACTTGACTGCCCGTACAAATTTGGGCACCCAAGAGTTTCGGGAAAACAAAAAATAAACTCTGGGTCAGTCATGGGATTGGTGTGAGTAAACTCCAACCATTTGTTTTAACTTTCAAAATCCTTTCGAAAGAAATGATGATCGTAAGACCGATCCACACATAAACATGGATGGTTTTTACCTTACGATAACCCAAAACACTTTGATACAAAAATCCAGTGATATTATAATAGTGTCTAAATCAAATAAATAACAATCTAGCGGAATGCTTGCATCTCACGCTCCATATATAATATAAAATCAAAAACCGCCGGGCACTTATTGGAGATTGGATTCCGACTATGACAAGGTATGGAACCACCTGTCGATAGTGTATCTCTAGAGGGGAATACACTGGGTTCAACAAGAACATCTTGCAACCCAGCCACACATGACCGACCACTCATTTCGCTTGAGTGTATCGAATGTATATCACAATCGATTGGGATCTGCAACCGTTTTCTCGAATGGGGCAGCATCGAATAGAATAAGGAATTAAATGAATTTCTCTAGATAGGTGATAATGCACCCTAGTGGGAGCTACCCACATAGCCATGCTGCCTGCCTGATTTTTGTCATTTCCCGGTTGTTGAGGCCAGAGGCTATGATCACATACATTTCATTTATAACACAATCACTATGAATGCCACATTGTTAGATCCGTTAATCACTAATTGATTTCACGAATATATTCTGGATCTTATGCTAAGAGAATAAATTCTCCGCCACCATATATATTTATACAAACCAACATATGCGATCATTGGAAATACTCTGTCAGACACTCGTCCATACACGTTCGTTCTGGGACTGAACGAAACCGAAGGAAAATTTTCAATTAATAGAAAAAGCCCTTGCACTTTACTCCATCTTCGATTATCTTAATATAATCTGATTCGCAATGCTACTGCCAATACGGAGTGGTTCTCGGATAATAATCCAACTGGTCTCTCTATATTGACAGCGATATTGACAAATACTTCGATAGTCGGTTATTTAACTATCGAAGAAAAACAAACATTCATTCATTACATCAAACAAATCACTGGGCCTCTTAATTAATATTCCATTAATTAAATGACTTCTCCATTTCCTTATCAATATTTGTTAACCAAATATTTCAACAGTCATCTTGGATTCTTACACTATTTGGAAAACATTTCCATATTTCGCCTTCTTTTATTTTCTATGCATAGAAAATATCTTCTATTAATAATTGGAAAATATTCCAATTACTTATCTCTTTCACGACCATTCATTTTTAGACTTAGGAAATATTTGCTATTATGTTTCCAAAATTTCCACTTATTGGGTTAAAACAAATGTTATGTAAAACATCGTTACAACAACCCAAAATACTGCATTCGACTAAATCTCTTTGAACATTTCTCTTCGATACTGAATCTTGCTATTTATTAGCTAACAGTCAAGTTGGGGTATAATTACCTCTCAGACCTTGACTGAAAATATTATTAACTTCAAAACAGACAAGACTGCTAACTCGAATAATCAACACCATATTAAACCAATTTCCCGTTTCTAAAATGTATATACTTTTCTCTTTCTATTCTTAACAAATCTAATTTATAGATTTCCTTTCTGTTTATAATATTCTATTTTTAAGTTCATTTCCTTATCGAAATCTACATATATCGATACATTGATTTCTAACTATCAAATAGTTCTAACTCCTTAAATTTCCGGAAAAAATCACCATAGCCTCCTATGTACTGGCAAATAGTTCAAACATCAATTGGCCTCTCTAGGCCCTTTCCATTCACAAAGAAAATCAAAAAGCCAAGTGGCTTGCCGATTCGGCTCATAAACCCTCATATGGAATTTAAAACATGTACCTTTTTGTCGGGCACTTGTATTATAAACTTCATATACTTCATTCCATATCTATTTAACACATGTTCACCTATTTCCAATTTTTCCCAACTAAATCCAGTCATTTCTAACTCAATATTCTTTAATTAGCCCTTTTGCCTAATCCCTTTAGTTTGAAAATATCATGTTCAAATATATTTTTATTCGCTTATAAACAAGTCAAATTTCATTTCTAATTCAAGTTTCATATTCGATTTCGAATATTTACAAACCCAATTTATTTATCCAAAGCCCAATTTCAATTCAAATTCCATTAAATAATTATTCTTCAAACTAGTTAATTCTACTCAATAATTAACAACATCTGATTTTTGTTTCAAAGATCATTTCATTACTTCACTTGAGTTCAGATATATTTTATAACTCAAATCTGAATTTTTCTAATGAAGATTTGGATTTTATTTGCTTAAAATCCTTTTAAAAATTTAAACAAACCGTTATGGTTTTCAAACGATTATGGCGCTGCTTTTATGAAAATTTAATTTTGACATAACTCAAAATCTATAAGATGAAATCCAGAATTTTCTCTGCCATACGAAAATCATTATTTAACCGGTCCTGACGGTTCTTGTTTCAAAGAATTCTGACTTAAATTTGAGTTCTACATACTCAATTGAAGTTCAAAACGCCAATTTACTAACTACCGTGTTGCGGCGAGTTCGTTTTAATTATATTTAATATACAAAAGTTTTAAACTTCGTTTATATATAAATTCCATCTTCATTCTAATATATTTTAATATATATTCAGCCTATTTACCAAACCCACTTAATATTCTCGGTTATCCCTATCTGTCGATTACTTCATAACTCAGTTATAAATTTATTTATAACTTAAATTTCTATATCTGATTCTAATTTATTTAGAAATAAATTATTTTATGAAATTTGATATAATCGAATTTCAATTAAAAACTCGTTGGATTTTTCTAAATTCAAGTTATATTCCGAATTTCGAAATATAATCAATCGTTCTATTTCAAACACTTCCCAATTTACTTTTAAATTCATATTTGAATTTATATATTTAAATTCATATTTGAAGTTAAATATTTAAATTATACAAGTGATAATTATCTCACTTAATTTATAAACGTCGTTTATAAATTTAACTTCCTTGTTTTATATATTTAAACAAGTTTCCATTTTGATTCCATTTAAAATTCAATTTTCAAATTCATACTTGAATTTATACCCTCAAATTATATAATGATAATTTATTTCACTAGATTTATTAATACTGTTTATAAATCCAACTTCCTTGTTTTATAAAATAAAACAAGTTTCATTTCAAATTCTGTTTGAAAACCCAAAACCTTATTTCGAAATAGATTCCATTTACTAACTTATATATATATATATATATATAACACGGAATTTATTTCCATATTTAAAAATTAAACTTCTATTAATTAAAATCCTAATATTTTCTTCTAGAAATATTTTATTTAAATAAATTCGATCTAATCGAATTTAAATCATAAATCCATAAAGATTTATTTTAATTCACTTTACATTCTGAATATCTGAATAGATTTATCATTTCCTTTTGAAACTAATTTCAATTCCCTTTTCAAATTCACCTTTGAATTTAAAATTTCCAAATTATCCAAATGATACTTCATTTATAAACATCGTTCATAAATTCTCTTCAGTTTCCAAATTTTCCAATGAAGATCATTCCATTTTATTAATAAACACTATTTATAAATTTACTTCATTTCCCTAATTTTTAATTTATAAACATCGTTTATAAATTTCAATACTTGTTTTATTTATTCAAAACAAGTTAATGTTTTTAGTCCATTCGAATTTCAAATTCTATTTTTATAAAAATAGAATTTTCTATTTAAATCTCAAATATCGTTTTCACGATATTTTTATATATCAACATTTTAGCCTACTGATATTTAAATATCAAAAAACACTCAATTTCAAATCACGGGTTTTATAACACATCATATTTTATAATATACATACATACATATATATATATATATATATATATATTTGAAAACAAACAGTAATAAATTTTGAGGAATCCTGTTGGATTCCTCCAACCTGTTTTTCCTGCATCCATAGACGTTAGCCAACATAAATAATACCCATCCTGCTTCGAGGAAGGATATCGCGGTATGAAGGTCATCCATTATATATATTATGGGGCGCATAGGTAAATTATCCGATAATGATACTGTGGGAATCCAACCACCAATTTATATATATATATATATATATATATATATATATTATATAGCCACAAACACCAATCCTAAATAACTAATATATATTTATAATAGCCAGAGTAATATTTTAACGCAACCAAACAACCAATAAATAATTTTAACGATAAATATAAATCTTTATATAAAATTCGAGTGAGATTTACTCACCGTGGTTTTATTCGATGATTTGTTCCAATTCAATTTTCTACTCGTTAATTTCAAAGCTATGATTCCAGCTTCACTTGTAACGACCCAGGATTTTGAGCGGCTTTGGTTATCGACATAAGCTCGATGTCGATAACCAAAACATCGAAAAATCCCGGTAATTAATGAAAGAAATTAGAGGGTGAGGAAAGATAAGATAGAAACTTAGAATAGAAGAAGAAGAAGAACACAACAACAGAGTAACACGAACCTCACAGCGGAACGAATAACATATAATATATAACATAACTTTGAAATATAACAGTTATGTATACAATAACACTTATTAGAGTACAGCACTTACAACATAGTGGAAATAACTATAGCTATATGATATTGAAGCCTCCTGCTCCAAGCTCTCCAAGTATATCTGTAAAATCCTGAACTACTTGACTGCCCATACAAATTTAGGCACCCAAGAGTTTAGGGAAAACAACAAAGTAAACTCCGGGTCAGTCATGGGACTGGTATGAGTAAAACAGTTTAAACAGGTATATGAACAAGTAAACGATATGTAACAACCCGAAAATCTGGGCCAGTTTAAAAATTTTATTTTGGCAATTTTAGCGAATTTTGAATATTTAAAATGAATTATTTTAAATAATATCGACGAGAAATTTATTTTGAATATAATTCGAACGTATATATTATACGCGTCGTCGTTAGAATATAAATAATTATATATAATTATAAAAGGAATTGAAAATGGCGCGGTAGTTCGATAATTCGATTTCAAACTTCAATTGAATGTACCGGGTGCAAAACAATCCGGATTTTAGTGAAACCAAAAATAATGGAATCTAATAGTGAATATCTTTCCAACGAATCCGAAAAATCAAGATTTCATATCAGGAATCAAAAGATATGTCCAGTTGAAAATTCTGAATAGTCGCTATGGAATTCAAGCCCTTAAAAATGGACATTTTGCAAACGACTCGGATTTCGACGAAACCAGTTTTGTTGGGTCCGTGATGTAAAGTTATTGCTAGGTTTCAAATTTCATAATTTTTCGAATCAATATGTGAGCGTGGTAAAGAAAAACGCGTTTGACCAGTTTCAGTTGATTTTAATCGACTGGAAATTGGCCATTTTTCAAACGGTCTCAGAATTCGACGAAACTAGTTTTGTTAGGACCGTATCGTCAATACGAAGCTAGAAATAATTTTTCGGGAATTTTTCTAGTTAGTATGTGACCCCGGTGATTTGAAATGTACGTTTAAAATTCAATATAGTGATTTAAATGAAAATTCAAAAGGAAACTGATTCAAACTATCAATTCAGCTTGCGGTACATAGCCCATTGTGTTCGGAATGGGGGTAAAACGCTATGGACGACAGGCGGTGGGCCTCGTTTCGAGGTCATATGTAAAAGTCAACTCTTTAGGATAAAACGAAATAATTAAATAAAAAAAAAAAAAAAAAAAAAAAATAATATCTCTCTTCCATTAACCCGCTGGCCCCCCCCCCGATCATTTAACAGAAAATAAAAATAAGGAAAGAAAAAAAAAAAAAAAAGAAATCGAGCCGCCGCCTCCACCCTACATCCGTCGCCGCCGCGATGGAGCCACCCACCTCTGGCGCGCCTCCCTCCCTCAATCTCCGCCTTCTCCTTCTTTCCTTCCAGCCTCGAACGAAACCCCGAAGCCCTGAACCCCTCCGCTCGATTACAGCGAACCCCCCCCTTTGTTCCACTTCGAATCGAACCCCACTAATCCGCCTCCGCACCACCAGCTCGGACCAGCACGCCCTCCGACGATCTGCAGAAACCCCCCCCCCCATCTGTAAGTTTTTGTTTTTGTTTTTGGCTTTGCTATTTTATTTTCAAGTTTTAGAAAACTGATTTTAATTAATTTTAAAAACTGTTTTTTTTTTTAGATTTAAAAACAGAAATGTTAAACTGATTTTAGATTTAAAAATGTTAAACTGATTTTAGATTTAAAAATGTTAAAACTGATTTTGATTTAAAAATGAAAAAAAACTGAATTTGTTTTATTTTTAAAACTGAGTTTTATCTACTTTAAAAGCTGAAGCTAGATTTTTATTTTATATAGTATATAGTTTAGATTTTTAATAGAAAAGAATTTTTATTTTTATATGTATAGGGCATTGAAGTAAAAATAGAAATTCATATGTCAAAAAGATTAGATTTTGAAAATGAAATAGATTAGATTTTTATCGATATGAATGTGAAGTAAAAATATGATTTTTATATTTTTTTAAAGTATTAAAAATATAATCTTTATAGGATAGAGAATATAAAGATATCATCTTTGTATATGTAGCGAAATAAAAATCTGATTTTTATTTTATATACATTGAAATAAAGTGGTGATTTTTATAAAAGCGAAAACTTTATTTTTATAAAGGTGAAATCTATATTTTAAAAATTTGATTTTTACATTGTTAAAAAGAAAAGAAACTGAAATGGTCATTGATTCAAAAATACAAGCAATCTTGATTTGAAAATAAAAAGACATCACTTTTGAAAATATAATGGAGAATATAAAAATTCGATTTTTATATATTGAACTTTGAACTAAAAATTCGATTTTTATATATTGAACTTTGAACTAAAAATTCGATTTTTATATATTGAACTTTGAACTAAAAATTCGATTTTTATATATTGAACTTTGAACTAAAAATTCGATTTTTATATATTGAACTTTGAACTAAAAATTCGATTTTTATATATTGAACTTTGAACTAAAAATTCGATTTTTATATATTGAACTTTGAACTAAAAATTCGATTTTTATATATTGAACTTTGAACTAAAAATTCGATTTTTATATATTGAACTTTGAACTAAAAATTCGATTTTTATATATTGAACTTTGAACTAAAAATTCGATTTTTATATATTGAACTTTGAACTAAAAATTCGATTTTTATATATGGAACTTTGAAATAAAAATTCGATTTTTTTTTTTTATATATATAGTGGCCTTGGGCAACGAAGGTGACAAAAAGGCGAAACGACGAAGACTTCTGCAAATGAAGTGCCGTGGAGCTAGGATAGCTATAAGTGAGAATTTCTCACCTTTCAATTTATATTTCTAGTTATATATATATATACTAGGATGCAGACGGTGCTTATTAGAAGCACCCGACACCCGTCCACATACCATGGACTTGTTTGTTTGGATTGTTTGGTGATTGATCGAGATATTGGTTTGAATGTGGTTTGTGGTGTGAAAAATCGAATCGATAAATTGGTTAGGATTAGACGTGCGCCGTTATAAGGCGAAGGAGTAAGACTAGGTTAGACTCTTACTCCAAATTTTGTGGTTTGCAAAATGAAATTGATTTGATTGATGAGTGAATGGCGTGGGCCTTCACTAGACCGGGGATTAGGCTAGGCCTTGTCCCGTTTCTAGTATCGTGCCGTTATGCCGCCGAAATTTTCTAAAATATGTTAGAAAATAAAAATATCATTTTATTGTGTAAATGAATAATAGAAATTCATATGATAGAATAAAATGTTTTATCGTTAAAAATACAATTTTTAACGTGAATATGAATATAGTGAAAGTGAATAAAATAAATATTCATTTACAAACCAGATGGTTTGTTTATGTACACTTATTTGAATGACATTGATTGGGTCGATAAATTTTACACATCGCCTAACTGCACAAATAAAATATGTGTTTGATTGTTTGAAACCCCACACGGGTGTTAGGATGAAATTTGAAGTTCACTCATCCTGATTGATTAAATATGTCGATCGATTGATTGACATGCTGTTGTAAGCGTTGAATATCTATATTTGATGCTTATACAGTGTAGTGCACTTTGGTTGATGGTTGATTATTTTCAATGCTATTATATACATGTGTTGTATGAAAATCCATATAATTAATTTTATATGGTAATTGATTGGGCCTCATTCCAGTTTTGAAAAAGAAATATTTGAAATAGAATATTTGAAAATAAAGGAATATATGAAGCCGTGTTGATTAGATTGACGCCATTTTGACGAGAACGATATTTATATCGATTTTATCGATTTCGAAATGAATTGAATTGAAAACGAATTCAAAATGAATTGAATTGAAAACGATTTCGAAATGAATTGAATTGAAAACGATTTCGAAATGAATTGAATTGAAAACGATTTCGAAATGAATTGAATTGAAAACGAATTCGAAATGAATTGAATTGAAAACGATTTCGAAATGAATTGAATTGAAAACGAATTCGAAATGAATTGAATTGAAAACGATTTCGAAATGAATTGAATTGAAAACGAATTCAAAATGAATTGAATTGAAAACGAATTCGAAATGAATTGAATTGAAAACGATTTCGAAATGAATTGAATTGAAAACGATTTCGAAATGAATTGAATTGAAAACGAATTCGAAATGAATTGAATTGAAAGCGATTTCGAACTGAATTGAATTGAAAACGATTTCGAAATGAATTGAATTGAATATGAATTCAAACTGAATTGAAATTTGAATTGAATAGAAATGAATTTTAAAACGAATTTATAAGGAAGAATTCAATTTTTCTTTGAATTGAAATGGAAGTTGAAATAGGTTTTGAAACGATTTTAAAACTATTTATATAATTCGTTTTGAATAGAAATCGACGAAATATATATTATATATATTATATATATAATATAATGGCCTGAATAGAACGCGCCGCGCCGCGGCAGTTCGCGAATTTCGACCATTTATTTCAAACGGACATTACGGGAGATCCGACCGTCGGATTCTCCTAAAACCAGAACCGTTGGGTTCGTATCGAAAAGAGCTTTCTAACGAATGTTAGAAATTTGAAATCTAACGGTTGGATTTGGAATTATGTCCAAATCAAATTTGAAAAAGGTCGCTGTAAGTGCAGTTCGATGGCCGTTGATGGAAATCGACTGTACGGGCCTTGATAAAATTATTAAAAATAGTAATAATTTATGTAAAATCATAAGAAATGATTTGTGAAGATTTGGGATGAAAAACTCCATATTTGAAAAGATAAAAATAGATTTTTATCGAAATGAACTAGTTTTGAACTAGAATTATAATTCTATTTATTTTTAAATAAATAAATTGAATTCGAAAAGGGTTTTGAAAATAACCAAAATTTCCAATGATTGCATTGGAGTGGATTTAAATCGAAATTGTCTTCGGAATATTTCGATATTGGAATTCGTGATATTACAGGTGTTGTTATGGAAATTTGAAAGATATATATTTGTATCGTTATTTCCAATACGACATTTGTTAGTCGTAGAATTCGATATTGAATATAAGCCGATGTATTTTCTATTCAGAGCCTTGTATTGAATATCGAATGTGATTTGGGTTTGTCGTGAATGGTGTCTTCACTAACACTGTTCTTGAACCCAGTTGAGAAAAGATTAAATCTTTTTATTTAGATTTAATGAAGTGTACCAATTAAATGATATTTAATTGGAATTGAATTGATATTGATTTTTGGGTTTATCGTGAACAGTGTTTTAAATAACACTCGTTCTTTAACCCGATAATTAATGGAATGATTTTTGGGTTTATCGTGAACAGTGTTTTAAATAACACTCGTTCTTTAACCCGATAATTAATGGAATGTGACTTTGGGTTTATCGCGAACCGTGTTTTTAGATGACACTGATTCTTTAACCCAGTCACAGATTAAAACTAAGTGGAGTTTTAATGAATCTTTAATTAGATTGAAAAGATCGAGAATGGAGTATCACCAGTTTTGCTCCAGGCGATAGTTAAATCTTTAATTAGATTTGAATGTGAAATTTAGAAACTAACTGTCGGTTAGCCAAGCAGAATGGTTTTCTGGATATTGATCTGATGTTGGTTTCGGCCTTCGGGGTTAATATTTGGGGAATTATTCTCTTGATTAATTTACGGTTAGTGACTAATGAATTGGAATGAGGCGTATGTTGTGTTTGTGTAACACTTTTATAATATATACGTGAGTTATTCGGAAAGACCGGGTTTATCCCATTCTGAATAACTGATACGACGATAAGTCGAAGATGAAGACGATGGTCGAAGACCGGAAGTCTTCACGTCGTTTGGGTGATAACTGATGATCTTGATTGGGCTGTACACCCAAGAAGATGGAAACAGTTGGTGATCGTCCAGACGTACTTGGAGATCGATGGATATGCGGGGTACTAGGTGCCTCCGGTTTCGTTCAGACCCAGAACGGACTTGTAAATGGACTGTGTGTCTGACATCGGATTTCATTCTGTGTGACTGATATCGGTTGCATAGGATGGTTTGCCTGTGTGGCATGCTAAGATGCAAATGATCAAGGCTTCTGTTGAAAAGCAAAGTCTTGTGGTGATGATCAAAGCACGGCCTTTGTGGCGTAGCTTTGTGTAACGTTTACCTCGCGTGTTTCACACCAGGTATGAACCAAAAACGGGAGACGGACCTCAGGGAGGACTTGCGTTTCTTTCTAGCTAGAAGTGGCGTCAGTGGTTTTACACGCCCTGACGAGTTTGACTTATGTGGTTGTTGCTGTTGCGAGGCGCCTCGGTTATATCGGTTTCGGCCGAATGCATTCTGGTCGGCTGACGGACCAGACTTACACCCCATAGGGTGGGGAGACGTATTGTTCAGGCATAATAATCCACTCCGTGTGGACCGGCCCTGACGATCCAAGGGGCAGTTGCGGCTGTTCCTGAGGGGCGGGCTAGAGCGTCTCGAATCGGTTGAGGACTATCTTTTGCCTCGGTTCATAGATGGAAATCCAATTTCCAAATACGTGACATTTGCGGTTTTATTTGTAAACCTATATATGGCGACATAGTGGCATGGGACGCTCATGCCGCCTATGATTGATACTTATGATTTGAAGTTGTTTTATACACTTATAATAGTATCAAATGATTTGTTTTAAAACGTATCAAGCATCCTTTGGCTGTTATAAGGGAAAACCCTATCCTCGACTGCGTTGCATTGTGTGATGGGACCTGGGTCTTATAACAGCTTCATTTTTCTTTATTTAGCATTGCGCTGTTTGTTTCATGCACTGGTATTCTTGGGAGGAAACCCGTTCCGTATTATACGGCGTGGTCCCTTGATTTACCTAATGATTTAAAATAAAGATTAATAACTGTTTTAGTTCTCACACCAGTCACATGACTGACCTGGAGTTTATTGTTTTAACCTAAACTCTGGGTGCCCTTATTTTGACATGGGCAGCTAGTAGTTTTGGGTTTTGCAGATTTATATTCACAGGATCCTGGTTTACAGCTGGAACGATATCCGGAAAGCTTTGTATCCGTATATCTCATTCTAGTTGTGTATTGTATTATTTTCCGCTGCTATGTATTTAAATGTAATTTAAATCTCTGATATTTCTGTGTAATATTCATTTATACTCTATATATTCTTGTAATCTGATGCATTGTTGTAATATACAATGAAATGTTCTTCTGTATGCGTTCTGCTGTGGTTTGTTCTCGAACTATCCGTCGCTTTCCTTTACGGGGAAGTTGCGGGTCTTCACAGTTGGTATCAGAGCTTTGGTTTACAAAGCTAGAGAACAAGACACATTAGAAACATACGAAAGGATTCATCAGATATTGGATTAGTAATATCCAATTAGAATGACTCGTTAGAGATAGGATCAGTAGTATCCTAGAACGAGTGTGAAGAGTATATTTTTCAAATAAAAACAATTTTTGTTTTGAAAATTTAAAGCAATTATTCGTATTTGATTATCTATTTATATTGAGTTGGACAGTCCAGTATATATAGATTTTGCGTATACGTCTGATCCGCGTGTATTCGAAGTTTTAATATACTGGATAGATATAGAGTCACACTCTAGTCGCCCGGAGACGATTCTGATGATAGTCTAGACATCATCAGAATTGGTATTCGAGTTTCGAAGGTGTGATTTTCTATATATTTCCATTAGACTGGTGTGAGAACCAAAACTTATATATAGCTAGAATACATTGTTGTGATTTGGCATCAAAACATGATTTTCTTTATATATATCAAAATTATGAATTTGAAAAGCTAATTCACTAATTGATTGATGGTTGTATTGTTTGATTATTGTTTGAATAATTAAAATTTGGACCACTTAGTTCATTTGAAACAAATATTGAATTGTATTGAAATTTGGTCGCATTTGCTTGCATATGCATATGTATCTTTGAACAGGTCATAGCAAGGAGGCTAGAGCCAGAGAATAAAATTTGTTTGCCCGACAAATAGGTACATGTTTACTACAAAATTTACTGTTTTGTTTGGGTGGTGATGATTTTGTGAGCCTATTGGCTAGCCGCTTGGCTTTTTCTTTTTCTTTTTGAGATCTGAAGGACCGGGGAAGCTATTTGAAATTCCCCGATGCTCCCGGTGCAGGGGAGGTTATGGCGAAATTTTTCGAAAATTTAGGGTGTTAGCCAAATTTTTGAAATTTTGAAAATTCTCAGAAACTAAAGAGTTGGAGAATGGAAGCCTGATCGATCGTAGAGCTGAATAATCAAACCACTTTCGACTTTGTTCCTTTTCGGGGACGAAAAGTTTTAAGTGGGGGAGATTGTAACAACCCGAAAATCTGGGCCAGTTTAAAAATTTTATTTTGGCAATTTTAGCGAATTTTGAATATTTAAAATGAATTATTTTAAATAATATCGACGAGAAATTTATTTTGAATATAATTCGAACGTATATATTATACGCGTCGTCGTTAGAATATAAATAATTATATATAATTATAAAAGGAATTGAAAATGGCGCGGTAGTTCGATAATTCGATTTCAAACTTCAATTGAATGTACCGGGTGCAAAACAATCCGGATTTTAGTGAAACCAAAAATAATGGAATCTAATAGTGAATATCTTTCCAACGAATCCGAAAAATCAAGATTTCATATCAGGAATCAAAAGATATGTCCAGTTGAAAATTCTGAATAGTCGCTATGGAATTCAAGCCCTTAAAAATGGACATTTTGCAAACGACTCGGATTTCGACGAAACCAGTTTTGTTGGGTCCGTGATGTAAAGTTATTGCTAGGTTTCAAATTTCATAATTTTTCGAATCAATATGTGAGCGTGGTAAAGAAAAACGCGTTTGACCAGTTTCAGTTGATTTTAATCGACTGGAAATTGGCCATTTTTCAAACGGTCTCAGAATTCGACGAAACTAGTTTTGTTAGGACCGTATCGTCAATACGAAGCTAGAAATAATTTTTCGGGAATTTTTCTAGTTAGTATGTGACCCCGGTGATTTGAAATGTACGTTTAAAATTCAATATAGTGATTTAAATGAAAATTCAAAAGGAAACTGATTCAAACTATCAATTCAGCTTGCGGTACATAGCCCATTGTGTTCGGAATGGGGGTAAAACGCTATGGACGACAGGCGGTGGGCCTCGTTTCGAGGTCATATGTAAAAGTCAACTCTTTAGGATAAAACGAAATAATTAAATAAAAAAAAAAAAAAAAAAAAAAAATAATATCTCTCTTCCATTAACCCGCTGGCCCCCCCCCCGATCATTTAACAGAAAATAAAAATAAGGAAAGAAAAAAAAAAAAAAAAGAAATCGAGCCGCCGCCTCCACCCTACATCCGTCGCCGCCGCGATGGAGCCACCCACCTCTGGCGCGCCTCCCTCCCTCAATCTCCGCCTTCTCCTTCTTTCCTTCCAGCCTCGAACGAAACCCCGAAGCCCTGAACCCCTCCGCTCGATTACAGCGAACCCCCCCCTTTGTTCCACTTCGAATCGAACCCCACTAATCCGCCTCCGCACCACCAGCTCGGACCAGCACGCCCTCCGACGATCTGCAGAAACCCCCCCCCCCATCTGTAAGTTTTTGTTTTTGTTTTTGGCTTTGCTATTTTATTTTCAAGTTTTAGAAAACTGATTTTAATTAATTTTAAAAACTGTTTTTTTTTTTAGATTTAAAAACAGAAATGTTAAACTGATTTTAGATTTAAAAATGTTAAACTGATTTTAGATTTAAAAATGTTAAAACTGATTTTGATTTAAAAATGAAAAAAAACTGAATTTGTTTTATTTTTAAAACTGAGTTTTATCTACTTTAAAAGCTGAAGCTAGATTTTTATTTTATATAGTATATAGTTTAGATTTTTAATAGAAAAGAATTTTTATTTTTATATGTATAGGGCATTGAAGTAAAAATAGAAATTCATATGTCAAAAAGATTAGATTTTGAAAATGAAATAGATTAGATTTTTATCGATATGAATGTGAAGTAAAAATATGATTTTTATATTTTTTTAAAGTATTAAAAATATAATCTTTATAGGATAGAGAATATAAAGATATCATCTTTGTATATGTAGCGAAATAAAAATCTGATTTTTATTTTATATACATTGAAATAAAGTGGTGATTTTTATAAAAGCGAAAACTTTATTTTTATAAAGGTGAAATCTATATTTTAAAAATTTGATTTTTACATTGTTAAAAAGAAAAGAAACTGAAATGGTCATTGATTCAAAAATACAAGCAATCTTGATTTGAAAATAAAAAGACATCACTTTTGAAAATATAATGGAGAATATAAAAATTCGATTTTTATATATTGAACTTTGAACTAAAAATTCGATTTTTATATATTGAACTTTGAACTAAAAATTCGATTTTTATATATTGAACTTTGAACTAAAAATTCGATTTTTATATATTGAACTTTGAACTAAAAATTCGATTTTTATATATTGAACTTTGAACTAAAAATTCGATTTTTATATATTGAACTTTGAACTAAAAATTCGATTTTTATATATTGAACTTTGAACTAAAAATTCGATTTTTATATATTGAACTTTGAACTAAAAATTCGATTTTTATATATTGAACTTTGAACTAAAAATTCGATTTTTATATATTGAACTTTGAACTAAAAATTCGATTTTTATATATTGAACTTTGAACTAAAAATTCGATTTTTATATATGGAACTTTGAAATAAAAATTCGATTTTTTTTTTTTATATATATAGTGGCCTTGGGCAACGAAGGTGACAAAAAGGCGAAACGACGAAGACTTCTGCAAATGAAGTGCCGTGGAGCTAGGATAGCTATAAGTGAGAATTTCTCACCTTTCAATTTATATTTCTAGTTATATATATATATACTAGGATGCAGACGGTGCTTATTAGAAGCACCCGACACCCGTCCACATACCATGGACTTGTTTGTTTGGATTGTTTGGTGATTGATCGAGATATTGGTTTGAATGTGGTTTGTGGTGTGAAAAATCGAATCGATAAATTGGTTAGGATTAGACGTGCGCCGTTATAAGGCGAAGGAGTAAGACTAGGTTAGACTCTTACTCCAAATTTTGTGGTTTGCAAAATGAAATTGATTTGATTGATGAGTGAATGGCGTGGGCCTTCACTAGACCGGGGATTAGGCTAGGCCTTGTCCCGTTTCTAGTATCGTGCCGTTATGCCGCCGAAATTTTCTAAAATATGTTAGAAAATAAAAATATCATTTTATTGTGTAAATGAATAATAGAAATTCATATGATAGAATAAAATGTTTTATCGTTAAAAATACAATTTTTAACGTGAATATGAATATAGTGAAAGTGAATAAAATAAATATTCATTTACAAACCAGATGGTTTGTTTATGTACACTTATTTGAATGACATTGATTGGGTCGATAAATTTTACACATCGCCTAACTGCACAAATAAAATATGTGTTTGATTGTTTGAAACCCCACACGGGTGTTAGGATGAAATTTGAAGTTCACTCATCCTGATTGATTAAATATGTCGATCGATTGATTGACATGCTGTTGTAAGCGTTGAATATCTATATTTGATGCTTATACAGTGTAGTGCACTTTGGTTGATGGTTGATTATTTTCAATGCTATTATATACATGTGTTGTATGAAAATCCATATAATTAATTTTATATGGTAATTGATTGGGCCTCATTCCAGTTTTGAAAAAGAAATATTTGAAATAGAATATTTGAAAATAAAGGAATATATGAAGCCGTGTTGATTAGATTGACGCCATTTTGACGAGAACGATATTTATATCGATTTTATCGATTTCGAAATGAATTGAATTGAAAACGAATTCAAAATGAATTGAATTGAAAACGATTTCGAAATGAATTGAATTGAAAACGATTTCGAAATGAATTGAATTGAAAACGATTTCGAAATGAATTGAATTGAAAACGAATTCGAAATGAATTGAATTGAAAACGATTTCGAAATGAATTGAATTGAAAACGAATTCGAAATGAATTGAATTGAAAACGATTTCGAAATGAATTGAATTGAAAACGAATTCAAAATGAATTGAATTGAAAACGAATTCGAAATGAATTGAATTGAAAACGATTTCGAAATGAATTGAATTGAAAACGATTTCGAAATGAATTGAATTGAAAACGAATTCGAAATGAATTGAATTGAAAGCGATTTCGAACTGAATTGAATTGAAAACGATTTCGAAATGAATTGAATTGAATATGAATTCAAACTGAATTGAAATTTGAATTGAATAGAAATGAATTTTAAAACGAATTTATAAGGAAGAATTCAATTTTTCTTTGAATTGAAATGGAAGTTGAAATAGGTTTTGAAACGATTTTAAAACTATTTATATAATTCGTTTTGAATAGAAATCGACGAAATATATATTATATATATTATATATATAATATAATGGCCTGAATAGAACGCGCCGCGCCGCGGCAGTTCGCGAATTTCGACCATTTATTTCAAACGGACATTACGGGAGATCCGACCGTCGGATTCTCCTAAAACCAGAACCGTTGGGTTCGTATCGAAAAGAGCTTTCTAACGAATGTTAGAAATTTGAAATCTAACGGTTGGATTTGGAATTATGTCCAAATCAAATTTGAAAAAGGTCGCTGTAAGTGCAGTTCGATGGCCGTTGATGGAAATCGACTGTACGGGCCTTGATAAAATTATTAAAAATAGTAATAATTTATGTAAAATCATAAGAAATGATTTGTGAAGATTTGGGATGAAAAACTCCATATTTGAAAAGATAAAAATAGATTTTTATCGAAATGAACTAGTTTTGAACTAGAATTATAATTCTATTTATTTTTAAATAAATAAATTGAATTCGAAAAGGGTTTTGAAAATAACCAAAATTTCCAATGATTGCATTGGAGTGGATTTAAATCGAAATTGTCTTCGGAATATTTCGATATTGGAATTCGTGATATTACAGGTGTTGTTATGGAAATTTGAAAGATATATATTTGTATCGTTATTTCCAATACGACATTTGTTAGTCGTAGAATTCGATATTGAATATAAGCCGATGTATTTTCTATTCAGAGCCTTGTATTGAATATCGAATGTGATTTGGGTTTGTCGTGAATGGTGTCTTCACTAACACTGTTCTTGAACCCAGTTGAGAAAAGATTAAATCTTTTTATTTAGATTTAATGAAGTGTACCAATTAAATGATATTTAATTGGAATTGAATTGATATTGATTTTTGGGTTTATCGTGAACAGTGTTTTAAATAACACTCGTTCTTTAACCCGATAATTAATGGAATGATTTTTGGGTTTATCGTGAACAGTGTTTTAAATAACACTCGTTCTTTAACCCGATAATTAATGGAATGTGACTTTGGGTTTATCGCGAACCGTGTTTTTAGATGACACTGATTCTTTAACCCAGTCACAGATTAAAACTAAGTGGAGTTTTAATGAATCTTTAATTAGATTGAAAAGATCGAGAATGGAGTATCACCAGTTTTGCTCCAGGCGATAGTTAAATCTTTAATTAGATTTGAATGTGAAATTTAGAAACTAACTGTCGGTTAGCCAAGCAGAATGGTTTTCTGGATATTGATCTGATGTTGGTTTCGGCCTTCGGGGTTAATATTTGGGGAATTATTCTCTTGATTAATTTACGGTTAGTGACTAATGAATTGGAATGAGGCGTATGTTGTGTTTGTGTAACACTTTTATAATATATACGTGAGTTATTCGGAAAGACCGGGTTTATCCCATTCTGAATAACTGATACGACGATAAGTCGAAGATGAAGACGATGGTCGAAGACCGGAAGTCTTCACGTCGTTTGGGTGATAACTGATGATCTTGATTGGGCTGTACACCCAAGAAGATGGAAACAGTTGGTGATCGTCCAGACGTACTTGGAGATCGATGGATATGCGGGGTACTAGGTGCCTCCGGTTTCGTTCAGACCCAGAACGGACTTGTAAATGGACTGTGTGTCTGACATCGGATTTCATTCTGTGTGACTGATATCGGTTGCATAGGATGGTTTGCCTGTGTGGCATGCTAAGATGCAAATGATCAAGGCTTCTGTTGAAAAGCAAAGTCTTGTGGTGATGATCAAAGCACGGCCTTTGTGGCGTAGCTTTGTGTAACGTTTACCTCGCGTGTTTCACACCAGGTATGAACCAAAAACGGGAGACGGACCTCAGGGAGGACTTGCGTTTCTTTCTAGCTAGAAGTGGCGTCAGTGGTTTTACACGCCCTGACGAGTTTGACTTATGTGGTTGTTGCTGTTGCGAGGCGCCTCGGTTATATCGGTTTCGGCCGAATGCATTCTGGTCGGCTGACGGACCAGACTTACACCCCATAGGGTGGGGAGACGTATTGTTCAGGCATAATAATCCACTCCGTGTGGACCGGCCCTGACGATCCAAGGGGCAGTTGCGGCTGTTCCTGAGGGGCGGGCTAGAGCGTCTCGAATCGGTTGAGGACTATCTTTTGCCTCGGTTCATAGATGGAAATCCAATTTCCAAATACGTGACATTTGCGGTTTTATTTGTAAACCTATATATGGCGACATAGTGGCATGGGACGCTCATGCCGCCTATGATTGATACTTATGATTTGAAGTTGTTTTATACACTTATAATAGTATCAAATGATTTGTTTTAAAACGTATCAAGCATCCTTTGGCTGTTATAAGGGAAAACCCTATCCTCGACTGCGTTGCATTGTGTGATGGGACCTGGGTCTTATAACAGCTTCATTTTTCTTTATTTAGCATTGCGCTGTTTGTTTCATGCACTGGTATTCTTGGGAGGAAACCCGTTCCGTATTATACGGCGTGGTCCCTTGATTTACCTAATGATTTAAAATAAAGATTAATAACTGTTTTAGTTCTCACACCAGTCACATGACTGACCTGGAGTTTATTGTTTTAACCTAAACTCTGGGTGCCCTTATTTTGACATGGGCAGCTAGTAGTTTTGGGTTTTGCAGATTTATATTCACAGGATCCTGGTTTACAGCTGGAACGATATCCGGAAAGCTTTGTATCCGTATATCTCATTCTAGTTGTGTATTGTATTATTTTCCGCTGCTATGTATTTAAATGTAATTTAAATCTCTGATATTTCTGTGTAATATTCATTTATACTCTATATATTCTTGTAATCTGATGCATTGTTGTAATATACAATGAAATGTTCTTCTGTATGCGTTCTGCTGTGGTTTGTTCTCGAACTATCCGTCGCTTTCCTTTACGGGGAAGTTGCGGGTCTTCACACGATATCTTATAAGACCACGCCACAGAACGGAACGGGTTTTTCCCTTATGAGAATCCAAAATACCTTTATATCAAAAACTTTTTGATATTATAATAATGTCTATGTACAAATAGATATCAACTAGCAGAAACGCTTTCATCTCACGTTCTACATATAGTATACAATCAAAATCGCAAGCACGTATTGGATAATGGATTTCCAACTATGACAAGGTATGGAACCACCTTCCGATCAGTGTACTCTAGGAATGATACACTGGAGTTCAACAAGAACATCTTGTAACTCAGCCACACATGACCGACCACTCATTTCGCTTGAGTGTATCGAATGTATATCACCAACGGTTGGGATCAGCAACCGTTCGTGTATATATATGGGACAACATTGATAGATTTAAGAAACAAATGAATATTCTCTAGATAGGTGATTATACACCCTACTTCGGTGCGACTGACTTAGCCATGTTGCCTGCCCGATTTCTGTCATTAACCGGTTGATGAGGCTAGAAGCTACGCTTTATCATTACATCAGATTCACTTCGAATGCCACATTGTCAGATCCATCGAAAATCACTAATTGACGTCTACAACCATACATTACGTGTTAGCTAAAAGAAGTTTCTTTCTCCGCTTCCACTCTTGGTACGGTTGAAGAAATCAATGTACGTGACCTTTCTGGAAATACTCTGTCAGACATCCATCTTCATTCACTTAGAAATGTCACATCGTCATACCCGCCAAATCACAAATTGACTTATCCAAAAATAACACGGGTATACAGCTAAGAGAAACGAATTCCTCCGCCACCAAACATGCATACGTTTGAACAGATCAACTTACACGGTTCATTGGATATACTCTGTCAGACCTTTGTCCATACAAGTTATCCTGGGACTGGACAAACCGAAGGCACTATTCTATAGACAGGATAGTCCTTGCATTTTACTCCTTCTTCAATTATCTTTGGCATATATGATTCGCGATGCTTATGCCAATACAGAGTGGTTCTTTGGATAATAATCCAACCGATCTCTCCATATTAACAATGTTAAAATGGTCAAAACTTCGATAGTCGGTGAGTTAACTATCAAAGAAAAACAAGTGTGCAAACAACGATATTATTTCCAGATGGAAATTATATCGAACAAACATCATTTAACATTAACCTCTTTAGTTCATTTATTTACTTATCTCCTATTTCCCTATATTCTAAATTCTTGTTTTCTTTTATCATAAAACATTTCTGATTCTCGGTTGGAAAACATTTCCAAAACTCCTTTACGATCAAACCTTACCATTTCTTAGTTAAGAAGGAAGTCACTCAAGTTGGGGTATAATTACCTCTCAGACCTTAACTGAACAACGTTATAACTTCGAAATGGTCAAAGTTTGTCTTTTAATCTTTAACAACTTCTTTATGCCTTTCTCGGATTCAATTTTTACTAATCCACTTCTATATTTAAAACATTGGTTATAACGATAACGTTATAATCCCTACTTTCGAATTATCTAACTTTAATTATAACTTCTATTCTTATTAGTGAATAATTAACCTAACACTTATTTAGTTATAAATAAATAAATCTCTATTTAAACACTGGAAGGTATAAGTATTTTTCCGAATTCGATATAATCGAATTTGCCGATTAATTCTCTTCGAGAAATCTCTATTTGATTAACTCCTTCTCGAATAAACGATATTTGATAATCTCTCTTCGAATAACTAATATTCGTTAACTCTTCCTTTTCAAATATCTCATATTTGAAAATCTCACTTCGATTAAACTATAATCGATAACTCCCTTCTCGAATAACTCTTATTCGATAAATCTCACTTCGATTAAACTAAAATCGATAACTCCTTTCGATGAAACTAAACATCGATAACTCCTTTCGATGAAACTAAACATCGATAACTCCTTTCGATGAAACTAACATCGATTAATTTAACTCGACGAACTTAACTCGACTAACTTAACTTGAATCGACTAACTCGACTTACTTGGTTCGACCAATTCGATTCGATTAACTAGGCTCGACTAACTTGACTAACTTAACTCGACTTACTTGGTTCGACCAATTCGATTCGATTAACTAGGCTCGACTAACTTGGTCGAACCACCTGATCAACTCAACTTATTTAACTTAACTTATTTCTCAACTCGATCAACTCGATTAACTCCTATCGAATAACTAATATTCGATTAAACTCCATTCGCTTGACTCTAGATGGCAGCGATCACAATGGTTACGCCTGACTCCCTCGGGAAACATCCGACTGCCGTAGGCTATTTACAGCCCTGCGAATTATGCTAGCAGTCGTACAAGATGGCAACTTACCCTGAATACTATGTTTGACTAACTCTGTCTCAAATAACTATATTTGATTAACTCTAGTTCGTTTTAACTCTAATCGATTAACTCTAACTGGTTAACTCTATTTGACTAACTCGACTTGACTAACCCCTTTCGGATAACATATTCGATTAACTAACTTTCGAATACCATATTCGATTAACTAACTTCGAATACCATATTCGATTTCTCCTTTCGAATGTCTATATTCGATTAACTAACTTTGAATACCATATTCGATTTCTCCTTTCGAATGTCTATATTCGATTAACTAACTTCGAATACCATATTCAATTAACTAACTTCGAATACCATATTCAATTAACTAACTTCGAATACCATATTCGATTTCTCCTTTCGGATGTCTATATTCGATTAACTAACTTCGAATACCATATTCGATTTCTCCTTTCGAATGTTTATATTCGATTAACTAACTTCGAATACCATATTCGATTAACTTTATTCACTTTATAAAGATTTCCTTTTTAACAACATTTTATTCAGTTGAAAAGATTTACTTTTAAATAACGGTTCTACACTTTAAAATTTGATTTCCTTTTTATAATGTTCCCTTTCCAATTCTATTTGTAAATGGTTTACAAATATTTCCTTTTCAAATTTATTCTTGAAATATTCTAACTCCTTAAATTCCCGGGAAAATTTGCCATAACCTCCTTTGTATCGGGAGCATCGGGAAAATCCCCAAACTCGCCACACAGGCCTTTCCATTCAAAAAGAAATGTTTTGAATTTATTTCCTATTCAAATATCTCCTATTTATAAATATTCCAATTTATAAACATTTCTTATTTATAAATATTCCACTTTATAAACATCTCTTATTTATAAATATCCCATTTCAAATATCACTTTGAAAATTTTCCCTTTTTCAACATTTCGGTATGTTATGGTATTCAATCATATCAAATCACGATGTTCAATATCGTCCATACACACACAATCAACAATAGGTTATACTTCACATCATCTATCAAAATATATGAAAAAAAACAATAAAATAACTATTGAGGAATCCAGTCGGATTCCTCCAACCTGTTTCCTTGCATCACAGATGTTAGACAATATAGATAACATCACTTTCAGTTCCATATGATATATTCTGTTAAACAGAATCAATATAGAAATTTAACTAACTGACTAGCAGTTCAATCAAACAATCAACACACAGTAAATCAGACAATATTTATCAGTTCTAAAATACAACATGAAATTATAAACTGTTCAGAGTTGGTGAGATTTACTCACATTTGCGCGTTAACCGATAAATATCGATTTCCGTTCATTGATTCAGTCGAACAATTTATTTCGCCATAAATTGTAACTTGATCCTATCGACTCGGGGTCAGTCTCATTGTGTAGTGTCCGTCCATACGGTCCCAACGTAACTTACGGTTCGTCAATCTGACTCCATATTTTCCAAACGGCCCATCATCCTTTTAGAAGCCCATGACCGTATCTACTTTCTTCTCCGATCCAAGCAATTAAATCCGCTCCTCCTTTGCATCCAATTCACCATTTCCGGTTTCTTTTTCTTTGAATCTTAAGAAGACTTCATATATTTTTTTCTTTTATCAATATATATATATATATATATATATATATATATATAGGCCTCTTTTAAAACCCATCGGCCCACCATTTATTCAAAAGCCCAAACCCGCATAAGATATTTCCTCCTTCTTCGTTGAAGACATACCCGTAACACCTCCTGGCCATTTTCGAAGCTCCTCCACCCAACTGCTCCTCCTCCTCTCAACGGATTCAAATGCCACAACCTCCAAACACTTGCTCGTCCAAAGCTCATCCTCCTTGTACCCTTAACAAGCAACTCGCGCTACCTGGTACGAAACGAGAGGCGGCCTCGAACAACGACTACAGTACATCGCCTGGCCAAATACATGATCGGAATCCACCAATAACCCAAAACCCAAACTACAAACCACCCCGAACTCGAATCCAACATCGAAAACCCACCTCACTGCTCCTACCACCTAGAATCGTCAACCCTAGACCTCTGCTGGAAAAACTCAGTCACGACAGCGAACATCGAACCATTCAAAGGCCATATCGAAACGAAGAGGAGGACCTGAGCATCTCGAATATATGTATATTAGGGTTTATAGAATTTTCTTGTATTTCTATTTGTTTTTTTATGAGGATCGAAACCTCCTGTAAGAAAGATGAAAAAAAATGCTGCGGCGCATTTGTTGACTGAGGAATGGAAATTAGGTCTAAAGGAATTGTTGTGAGGGGGTATATATATGACAACAAAATATCTAGATATTTTTATATTAATATTTTAATATTTTATTTAATCTTTTATATTTGTTTCTGACTTCTAAAAATCTGTGTGATCACACACGATGCCCAAAAATCACCAAACTGGACATACTGCTAGAGTTTGACATTACCGTCCCAATGAAACTGGTTTCGTCGAATTCCGACTCCGTATGCTCACACAGCGTATTTTTAACCGTCAAAATACTGACTGTTTCTCACTCTAAAAATCCGTACGACTACACAGTGACTCTAAAAATCACGAAACTGGAAATCTAACAACTATTTGACATTGCGGATCCAACAAAATTAGTTTCGTCGAATTCCGACTTCGTTTGCAAAACCGGCTATTTTTAAACCCTTGAATAATCCATTTAAATATATAAATATATTTAAATAAATTAAATTATATATAAATAAATTTATATTATCGTATATATTCACAGTGGGATACCATACAGCTCCAGAAAAATTATATACTCTTTATTCTGAGTCCAGATTGAATCGATATTCAATTTACATTGAAAAATCCTTTTATAACGTATATAAAGCGTTGCGAATTATAAAGGAATTCCATAGCGACTTTTTTGAAATTTGATTTGGACGTAACTCAAAATTTACACGACGAAATCCCGATATTTCTCTTCCACTAGTAAGATATACTCCACCAGCTCCACACGTTTCTTGTTTCACAGAAATCCGGCTTAAAACGAATCCTGTACCTTCAGTTGAAGTTCAAATCGCCAAATAGCGAACTGTCGTGCCATTTCGAGCTCGATTATAATTATATTATAATTTAAATGTTCAATGATCGTTATTTAAATATATTCGTTATTCCAATTCAATTCTAAACTGAATTATATATTTTGAATTCCCCGATTCACAACATTTCGGCCAATTCTGATTATTTCAGAATTTAATATATTATTTAATTATTATTTTAAATAAATATTCCTTATTATTTAATTAACGACCATTTGAATTCTCTAAACCACCATTTATATAATTAAATAAATTAATTATATACCGCAGAAAATGCGGGTCATTACATTCTTCCCCACTTAAAATAATTTCGTCCTCGAAATTGCTAAGTTAGAGGACGACCCTATCTATTGGAATTCCTAAGATTTGTTTACCCTTTATTTCTGATTTCAACTGAACCAATTAATATCGACTGAAGTATTTATTCATTCCGACTAACTAAAATTCTGAAAATTTTCTAACACTTTAAACTTTCGAAAAATTTCGCCAGCGTTTCCTTTGTACGGGGTTACCGGAAAAATTCAAACATTGCCACACAGGCCCTCTCCAACCCAAAAGAAAATCAAACAGCCAAGCGGCTTGCCAATTCGGCTCATAAATCTCATGCTTATATCAAATATAGACTTGTACCTTTTTATCGGGCATATCAACTCTATCACTTCACCTGTTATCATTCCAACGTATACCAATGCAATTCCAACTTGATCCCAAATCAATTTATCTTTAACACAATCATTCGCTTACACCTAAGTCGAATTTCATTTCAAACTCAAGCACTATTCTTGATTTCAAATCCATAACTCACCAGTCCAATATAATTCCAGATTATCTATAATCAAGTCTAATTCTACTTGACACTAATCTATTTCAAATGATTTTCACTTACTGGCTTTTAATTAAATCTCAATTCTATTGGATTTTACAAATTTTACTTTAATTTGTTTAAATTCAAACAACCTTTCTTCCTGGAAGTTTTAAACAGTTCACCTCTTACAAAAATCAAATCTTCCTTTTTGAAATTCAACACAACTTGTTTTCCCAAAACAAATTCAGAACAAAACCCTTGGTAGTAATCCGTCACTTACACACTCGAAAATGAACACCGACGATGTCATGATCAACATCGGAATCTATTTCCAGCTACCGAAGTGAGTTCAATACTATAGCACTTTCAAAACCCATTTTTTTTAACATTTCCACCTTGAAATCAATTCCAAATATCCTTTTACAATGTTGTAAACAAATTTAAAATCTCCCAGGAACTTAAAATCTCCTTATATTAAATCCTGATTTATTTACAAACACTTTTCCAATTTCTGAGATTATAAATTCTGATTCTGATCTAAATTCAGACTTAATTCATTTCAATTTCATATAATTCACTTGTATAAATTCTGATTGGTTATATAACCATTTCACATTTTATAATCTTATCTGATTATAATTACTACCAACACATCCTATATATGATAATATATCACATATCCATACGGTGTCGGTCCATCGTATTCAAGTGTATATTTACTCCTACCGATACAGTGGATCAAACTGATCGACCAGAATTCATAAACAACTCATCAATGAATCTCCACAATATAAAACAAATTTTTATATCAAATACAAATACGTTCACTCGTATATATACACTCAACTCAATCTAGGGTATTACTAACCCTATCTCTACCGAGTCACGCCACACAGCCAAGGTAATTCACTTAACCTTATGCTCTGATACCAACTGTAACGACCCAGGATTTTGAGCGGCTTTGGTTATCGACATAAGCTCGATGTCGATAACCAAAACATCGAAAAATTCCGGTAATTAATGAAAGAAATTAGAGGGTGAGGAAAGATAAGATAGAAACTTAAAATAGAAGAAGAAGAAGAAGAACACAACATCAGAGTAACACGAACCTCACAGCGGAACCAATAACATATAATATATAACATAACTTTGAAATATAACAGTTATGTATACAATAATACTTATCAGAGTACAGCACTTACAACACAGCGGAAATAACTATAGCTATATGATCTTGAAGCCTCCTGCTCCAAGCTCTCCAAGTATATCTGTAAAATCCTGAACTACTTGACTGCCCGTACAAATTTAGGCACCCAAGAGTTTAGGGAAAACAACAAAGTAAACTCCGGGTCAGTCATGGGACTGGTATGAGTAAAACAGTTTAAACAGGTATATGAACAAGTAAACGATATCTCATAAGACCACGCCGCAGAACGGAACGGGTTTTTCCCTTATGAGAATCCAAAATACCTTTATATCAAAAATCTTTTGATATTATAATAATATCTATGTACAAATAGATATCAACTAGCAGAAACGCTTTCATCTCACGTTCTACATATAGTATACAATCAAAATCGCAAGCACGTATTGGATAATGGATTTCCAACTATGACAAGGTATGGAACCACCTTCCGATCAGTGTACTCTAGGAATGATACACTGGAGTTCAACAAGAACATCTTGTAACTCAGCCACACATGACCAACCACTCATTTCGCTTGAGTGTATCGAATGTATATCACCAACGGTTGGGATCAGCAACCGTTCCCGTATATTTATGGGACAGCATTGATAGATTTAAGAAACAAATGAATATTCTCTAGATAGGTGATTATACACCCTACTTCGGTGTGACCGACTTAGCCATGTTGCCTGCCCGATTTCTGTCATTAACCGATTGATGAGGCTAGAAGCTACGCTTTATCATTACATCAGATTCACTTCGAATGCCACATTGTCAGATCCATCGAAAATCACTAATTGACGTCTACAACCATACATTACGTGTTAGCTAAAAGAAGTTTCTTTCTCCGCTTCCACTCTTGGTACGGTTGAAGAAATCAATGTACGTGACCTTTCTGGAAATACTTTGTCAGACATCCATCTTCATTCACTTAGAAATGTCACATCGTCATACCCGCCAAATCACAAATTGACTTATCCAAAAATAACATGGGTATACAGCTAAGAGAAACGAATTCCTCCGCCACCAAACGTGCATACGTTTGAACAGATCAACTTACGCGGTTCATTGGATATACTCTGTCAGACCTTCGTCCATACAAGTTGTCCTGGGACTGGACAAACCGAAGGCACTATTCTGTAGACAGGATAGTCCTTGCATTTTACTCCATCTTCAATTATCTTTGGCATATATGATTCGCGACGCTTATGCCAATACAGAGTGGTTCTTTGGATAATAATCCAACCGATCTCTCTATATTAACAACGTTAAAATGGTCAAAACTTCGATAGTCGGTGAGTTAACTATCAAAGAAAGACAAGTGTGCAAACAACGATATTATTTCCAGATGGAAATTATATCGAACAAACATCATTTAACATTAACCTCTTTAGTTCATTTATTTACTTATCTCCTATTTCCCTATATTCTAAATTCTTATTTTCTTTTATCAGAAAACATTTCTGATTCTCGTTTGGAAAACATTTCCAAAACTCCTTTACGATCAAACCTTACCATTTCTTAGTTAAGAAGGAAGTCACTCAAGTTGGGGTATAATTACCTCTCAGACCTTAACTGAACAACGTTATAACTTCGAAATGGTCAAAGTTTATCTTTTAATCTTTAACAACTTCTTTATGCCTTTCTCGGATTCAATTTTTACTAATCCACTTCTATATTTAAAACATTGGTTATAACGATAACGTTATAATCCCTACTTTCGAATTATCTAACTTTAATTATAACTTCTATTCTTATTAGTGAATAATTAACCTAACACTTATTTATTTATAAATAAATAAATCTCTATTTAAACACTGGAAGGTATAAGTATTTTTCCGAATTCGATATAATCGAATTTGCCGATTAACTCTCTTCGAGAAATCTCTATTTGATTAACTCCTTCTCGAATAAACGATATTCGATAATCTCTCTTCGAATAACTAATATTCGATAACTCTTCCTTTTCAAATATCTCATATTTGAAAATCTCACTTCGATTAAACTATAATCGATAACTCCCTTCTCGAATAACTCTTATTCGATAAATCTCACTTCGATTAAACTAAAATCGATAAATCCTTTCGATGAAACTAAACATCGATAACTCCTTTCGATGAAACTAAACATCGATAACTCCTTTAGATGAAACTAAACATCGATAACTCCTTTCGATGAAACTAACATCAATTAATTTAACTCAACGAACTTAACTCGACTAACTTAACTTGACTCGACTAACTCGACTTACTTGGTACGACCAATTCGATTCGATTAACTAGGCTCGACTAACTTGACTAACTTAACTCGACTTACTTGGTTCGACCAATTCGATTCGATTAACTAGGCTCGACTAACTTGGTCGAACCACCCGATCAACTCAACTTATTTATCTTAACTTATTTCTCAACTCGATCAAATCGATTAACTCCTATCGAATAACTAATATTCGATTAAACTCTATTCGCTTGACTCTAGATCGCAGCGATCACAATGGTTACGCCTGACTCCCTCAGGAAACATCCGACCGCCGTAGGCTATTTACAGCCCTGCGAATTACGCTAGCAGTCGTACAAGATGGCAACTTACCCTGAATACTATGTTTGACTAACTCTGTCTCAAATAACTATATTTGATTAACTCTAGTTCGTTTTAACTCTAATCGATTAACTCAAACTGGTTAACTCTATTTGACTAACTCGACTTGACTAACCCCTTTCGGATAACATATTCGATTAACTAACTTTCGAATACCATATTCGATTAACTAACTTCGAATACCATATTCGATTTCTCCTTTCGAATGTCTATATTCGATTAACTAACTTCGAATACCATATTCGATTTCTCCTTTCGAATGTCTATATTCGATTAACTAACTTCGAATACCATATTCAATTAACTAACTTCGAATACCATATTCAATTAACTAACTTCGAATACCATATTCGATTTCTCCTTTCGAATGTCTATGTTCGATTAACTAACTTCGAATACCATATTCGATTTCTCCTTTCGAATGTCTATATTCGATTAACTAACTTCGAATACCATATTCGATTAACTTTATTCACTTTATAAAGATTTCCTTTTTAACAACGTTTTATTCATTTGAAAAGATTTACTTTTAAATAACGGTTCTACACTTTAAAATTTGATTTCCTTTTTATAATGTTCCCTTTCCAATTCTATTTGTAAATGGTTTACAAATATTTCCTTTTCAAATTTATTCTTGAAATATTCTAACTCCTTAAATTCCCGGGAAAATTCACCATAACCTCCTTTGTATCGGGAGCATCGGGAAAATCCCCAAACTCGCCACACAAGCCTTTCCATTCAAAAAGAAATGCTTTGAATTTATTTCCTTTTCAAATATCTCCTATTTATAAATATTCCAATTTATAAACATTTCTTATTTATAAATATTCCACTTTATAAACATCTCTTATTTATAAATATCCCATTTCAAATATCACTTTGAAAATATTCCCTTTTTCAACATTTCGGTATGTTATGGTATTCAATCATATCAAATCACGATGTTCAATATCGTCCATACACACACAATCAACAACAGGTTATACTTCACATCATATATCAAAATATATGGAAAAAAACAATAAAATAACTATTGAGGAATCCAGTCGGATTCCTCCAACCTGTTTCCCTGCATCACAGATGTTAGACAATATAGATAACATCACTTTCAGTTCCATATGATATATTCTGTTAAACAGAATCAATATAGAAATTTAACTAACTGACTAGCAGTTCAATCAAACAATCAACACACAGTAAATCAGACAATATTTATCAGTTCTAAAATACAACATGAAATTATAAACTGTTCAGAGTTGGTGAGATTTACTCACATTTGCGCGTTAACCGATAAATATCGATTTGCGTTCATTGATTCAGTCGAACAATTTATTTCGCCATAAATTGTAACTTGATCCTATCGACTCGGGGTCAGTCTCATTGTGTAGTGTCCATCCATACGGTCCCAACGTAACATACGGTTCGTCAATCTGACTCCATATTTTCCAAACGGCCCATCATCCTTTTAGAAGCCCAATACCGTATCTACTTTCTCCTATCCAAGCAATTAAATCCGCTCCTCCTTTGCATCCAATTCACCATTTCCGGTTTCGTTTTCTTTGAATCTCAAGAAGACTTCATACATTTTTTTTTCTTTTATCAGTATATATATATGGGCCTCTTTTAAAACCCATCGGCCCACCATTTATTCAAAAGCCCAAACCCGCACAAGATATTTCCTCCTTCTTCGTTGAAGACATACCCATGACACCTCCTAGCCATTTTCGAAGCTCCTCCACCCAACTGCTCCTCCTCCTCTCAACGGATTCAAATGCCACAACCTCCAAACACTTGCTTGTCCAAAGCTCATCCTCCCTGTACCCTTAACAAGCAACTCGCGCTACCTGGTACGAAACGAGAGGCGGCCTCGAACAGCGACTACAGTACATCGCCTGGCCAAATACATGATCGGAATCCACCAATAACCCAAAACCCAAACTACAAACCACCCCGAACTCGAATCCAACATCGAAATCCCTCCTCACTGCTCCTACCACCTAGAATCTTCAACCCTAGACCTCTGCTGGAAAAACTCAGTCACGACGGCGAACGTCGAACCATTCAAAGGCCATATCGAAACGAAGAGGAGGACCTGAGCATCTCGAATATATGTATATTAGGATTTATAGAATTTTCTTAGATTTCTATTTGTTTTTTTATGAGGATCGAAACCTCCTGTAAGAAAGATGAAAAAAAATGCTGCGGCGCATTTGTTGACTGAGGAATGGAAATTAGGTCTTAAGGAATTGTTGTGAGGGGGTATATATATGACAACAAAATATCTAGATATTTTTATATTAATATTTTATTTAATCCTTTATATTTGTTTCTGACTTCTAAAAATCTGTGTGATCACACACGATGCCCAAAAATCACCAAACTGGACATACTGCTAGAGTTTGACATTACGGTCCCAACGAAACTGGTTTCGTCGAATTCCGACTCCGTATGCTCACACAGCGTATTTTTATCCGTCAAAATACTGACTGTTTCTCACTCTAAAAATCCGTACGACTACACAGTGACTCTAAAAATCACGAAACTGGAAATCTAACAACTATTTGATATTGCGGATCCAACAAAATTAGTTTCGTCGAATTCCGACTTCGTTTGCAAAACCGGCTATTTTTAAACCCTTGAATAATCCATTTAAATATATAAATATATTTAAATAAATTAAATTATATATAAATAAATTTATATTATCGTATATATTCACAGTGGGATACCATACAGCTCCAGAAAAATTATATACTCTCTATTCTGAGTCCAGATTGAATCGATATTCAATTTACATTGAAAAATCCTTTTATAACGTATATAAAGCGTTACGAATTATAAAGGAATTCCATAGCGAATTTTCTGAAATTTTATTTGGACGTAACTCAAAATTTACATGATGAAATCCCGATATTTCTCTTCCACTAGAAAGATATACTCCACCAGCTCCACACGTTTCTTGTTTCACAAAAATCCGGCTTAAAACGAATCCTGTACCTTCAGTTGAAGTTCAAATCGCCAAATAGCGAACTGTCGTGTCATTTCGAGCTCGATTATAATTATATTATAATTTAAACGTTCAACGATCGTTATTTAAATATATTCGTTATTCCAATTCAATTCTAAACTGAATTATATATTTTGAATTCCCCGATTCACACCATTTCGGCCAATTCTGATTATTTCAGAATTTAATATATTATTTAATTATTATTTTAAATAAATATTCCTTATTATTTAATTAACAACCATTTGAATTCTCTAAACCACCATTTATATAATTAAATAAATTAATTATATACCGCAGAAAATGCGGGTCATTACATCACTTGTCTTGCTAAATTTGACCTTGTAACAATTGAAATTTTCCTTTATATTTTTATTAATAAGATCATATATATGTAATTAATATAACTATGGAGTGATTTAAATTTGTTACCATACTTGTCGATAACCCATAACCTAATTCCTTTCTTCTCCTCACTATCAAAACCATGCATTTTTTCTTTCTTTTCTAGGTTCTAACGCATTGTTACAAATCCCTCACTGTCATTACATCCCCTCTCTAACCCTTTTCTTCTCACTCCTCATCATTTTCCCAAACTCAACAACAACCAAGAAAACAGCATGGCAACAATCAACACCAAATACACCTTTATAAACATTCACGGCTAATTAAAAATGAGTATTTTCATAATGACTTAGTTATTTATTAATTACTTTATAATTAAAAATTACAGCCGAAATGTTCTCTTTTCACGAGACTTCTGCTCTTCCTTCCTGTTTCCGTTACAATGGACATCCCCTCTAAACCTTGACCCATTGCTATCTGTTCAATCTTCCCACAAACCCTCCTGACACAAGGAAATCAAACTCGACATCTCCCAGTTTAACTATTAATTCGAACTCCCATTTGAAACTGCAGGACCTCGTTCCTTCTCTTGCAAATCTCACCGTCGAAGTCTAGTTCTGTCGTTTGCACATCACAGGAAGTCGCGACCCTATTGCGTGCTGTAGAAATCGATCGTCATTTTTTGGCATCGAACAACCCTCTAACTCCGACAATAGGTGTGCCACGCTAACACAACTTTAACGACATCATCGCTTTTCCTTCCATCGCCACCGTTACCAGCAGAAACCCTCCCCAAGCGCGCTAGCTCAAAGTCAAGCTCTATGACAAATCGAGCCCCAATCGGTTTTAGAATTTTATCTCGGTTTTGGTTTCTTTAGGGAATGCCATTTCAACATAAAGCTTCGATTTTTAATTTTAATTTTGAAAGAGGAAATTCACATTTTTGGGTGAGCTTTGGTGTTCGAACGGGTGGATGGAGATTGAATTTAGGAAAAAAGGTCGAATTGTTTGTAGAAGGAAAGGCATTTGGGTTTTACTTATAAGAGAATATAACTTCCTAAGGAAGGTTCATCGAAGTGTGTTTAACATGACAATATTTGTTTATTATATATTTTACAGTGAGGTGAATTGGTGTGATTTTACTAAACGCAAAGTATCTTGTGATTTTGAACTCTGGCTTGAACACAACAACCGGCAATCCCAGAGTTATACCATCATTCTGAACCCAATGGGACAGGTTTTAAAGCCTTATTTGATCATATAGAGGAGATAATAATTTAAATATATATAAATTAAATTCAAACCAATTGATCATCTGAATTATTTGGTTCAGTTTTTAACTATGAATTTAAAATATATTTCGAATTACAATAATTCTATATATATTCAAAATCAAAACATATTCGATTATTAAATCGATAACTCAATATAAAAATTGTTTATATTATCAACTCAATATTTAAAACCATATTAAATATTTAAAATAAATTGTTTGAAAATCCGGGTCGTTACAGAAAAGATAAAAAATATATTTTTATCGAAATGAACTAGTTATGAACTAGAATTGTAATCCAATATTTTTTAATAAATAAAGTGGATTTGAAATGATTTTAAAAAAAACTGGAATTTCCAATATATGAATTTGAATGGATTTGAATCGAAAATTATCTTCGAATATTTTGATATTGGATTATGTGATTATACGGATGTGGCGGAGGAAATTGGAAGATATATATATATCGTTATTCCAATATGATATTTGTTGATTTCAGAATTTGATATTGAATATAAGCCAATATATTTTCTATTTAAAGCCTTGTATTTAATATCAAATGGGATTTTGGGTTGTCGTGAACGGTGTCTTCACTAACACTATTCTTAAACCCAGTTGAGAAAAGATTAAATCTTTTTATTAAGATTTAATGAAGTTTACCAATTAATTAATATGTAATTGGAATGGAATTGAATTGGATTTTGGGTTTTTCTTGAATGGTATCTTTAAAAATGTTGTTCTTAAACCAATGGAGTTAAGAAAAGTAGAAACTAACTAGAGGTTAGCTAAGTTGAATGGTTTTTTGGGTATTGATCTGATGTTGGTTTCGGCCTTCGGGATTAATACTAACGGAATTGTTCTCTTAGTAATTTACGGTTAGAGACTGATGGAATGGAATGTGATTTTGAGTTTATCGGGAACCGTGTTTTAAATGACATTGGTTCTTTAACCCAGTTAAAGATAAGATTAATTTCTTAACTTGAAATAATCATTAATATTGATTTTTGGGAAGATTTAAACTAAGTGGAGTTTTAATGAATCTTTAATTAGATTGAAATGTGAATTGATAACTTAAATTATCAAATTTGGGAAATGATCGAGAATGGAGTATCGCCAGTTTTGCTCCTAGCGATAGTTAAATCTTTAATTAGATTTGAATGGGAAATGGTAATTAATTTTACTCATAAGACTGTGGTGTTAGTTATGGAGTATTACCAGTTTTGCTCAATGGGATGTATAGGTTAGAATTGGGAAATTAAATAAATGATTACTTCGGTAAGGTGCGCTAATCCCGACTAGTTTGGAAATCCTTAATATGGTTTGAATGATATCCAAAGGAAGATTAAAGAATAACTTTAAATAATTTGTCTTTGATAAAATTAATGGGGACCTTTCCCAAATGATATGAATATTTGAATAAAAGAATATTCTGAATTGGAATGAGGCGTATGTTGTGTTTTTATAGCACTTGTTTATAATATACGCGAGTTATTCGGAAAGGCCGGATTTATACCCATTCTGAATAACTGATTCGGCGATAAGTCGATGATGAAGACGGTGGTTGAAGATCGGAGGTCTTCACATCGTTTGGATGATTACTGATGTCTTGATTGAGCTGTACACCCAAGACAAGGTAATAAGTGGTGATCGTCCAGACGTACTTGGTGATCGATCAGATATGCGAGGACCTCTTTCCTGTATTGGACGTATAGGATGAGGAATAAGGTGCCTTCGATTTCGTTCAGACCCAAAACGAGCTTGTAAACGGATGTGTGTCTGACATTGGACTTTATTCTATGTTGATTTATTTCTATTAAATATATATCTTTTTGGCGGCTGAGAATTTATTCCCTTGCTTAACGCCCTTCTCTGAGACGTACGAGCTCAGAGGTTATATATCGATAGACATCAGTTGCATGGCATGAATTGCCTGTGTGGCATGCTGAGATGCAAATGATCAAGGCTTCTGTTGAAAAGCAGAGCCTTGTGGTAGATGACCAAATCATAGCTTTAATATAGCATCGCTTTGTGTATAGCATTAATTCGCGAGGCTCACACCTCAGTATGAGTCAAAAACGGGATAAGGGAATGCAGTGAGTGCATGACATTTCTGTATAGCTATGGGTGGTGTCGGGGTTGTACATGCCCTGGCATTTATATATTTTTACCTATGTGGTTGTAGGAATGCGAGGCGACTCAGATATATCTGTTACTACGGAGCCGATGGATGGGTCCTTTAGGACCGAGAAACGTGTGTTCAGGTATAACCAATCCACTTTTGCACTTTGAGTGGACCGGCTTTGCAGGATCTAGGGGTTACCCAGAGTGTGTAGCCCCGAGACATTTGCTAGAGTGTCTCGAAGCAGAAAGGAGTACGTCCCTTGCTTAGACTCATGATGGAATTCAAATTTCCAATACGAAATCACAGATTTTAGTTTTAGTCCTATATATGGCGACATAGTAGGATGGGGCGCTCATGCCGCCTATGATTAATACATTTATATTTGAAGTTGATTTCTTCACTTATAGTAATAATAAAAGATTAAATTTCGCGTATCAAGCATTATTTGGCTATTATAAGGTAAAACCCTATCCTCCGGCTTGTGTTTCATTGTGTGATGGGACTTGGGTCTTATAATAGCTTCATTGTTCTTTATTTAGCATTGCGCTGTTTGTTTTATGCACTAGTATTCTTGGGAGGAAACTCGTTCTGTGTTATACGGCGTGGTCCCTTTATTTATCTAACTTTAAAAATCAAATTAATAACTGTTTTAGTTCTCACACCAGTCACATGACTGACCTGGAGTTTATTGTTTTAACCTAAACTCTGGGTGCCTCTATTTTCCACATGGGCAGCTAGTAGTTTTTGGTTTTGCAGATTTATATTCACAGGATCCTGGTTTACAGTTGGAATGATATTCGGAAAGCTCTGTATCCATATATGTCCTTCAATTGTGTTTTGTATTATATTCCGCTGCATTGTAATTTGTAAATCTCTGATATTTATCAAATGTATATTATTTATTCATACTCTGTGTATTCTTGTACTCTGATGTAAATTGTTGTAATAAGCAATGAAATGTTCTTCTGTTTGTGTTCTGATTTGTCTTGTCCTCAAAGCAATCCGTTCTTTCTCTTCTCTTCGGAGACTGGAGAAGTTCGGATCATGTCAGTTGGTATCAGAGCTTTGATTTACAGAGCTCGAGAACAAGACACATTAGACCATACGAAAGAATTCATCAGAGATTAGATCGATAATATCCAATAAGAATGACTCGTTAGAGATAGGATCAGTAGTGTCCTAGAACGAGTGTGAAGAGTGTTATTTTTAAAATTAAAATGAAAACAAATATTGTTTAGAAAATTTAAACCTTATTGAATGTATCTGAATATTTATTTTATATTGAATTTGGACAATCGAGTACATAAAGATTTTGCATATATGCCTTGCAAACGTATATTCGAAGTTTTAATATGCTGGGTAGATATAGAATCACACTCTAGTCGCTCGGGTATAATTCTGGTGATGTCCATACATCATCAGTATTTGTGTTCGAGTTTCGAAAGTGGGATTTCTATATATATTTCCAATTGAATGTTGTGAGAACCAAAACTAGATTGGGTTTATTGTTTGTAAATTGGCATCAAAAATATGATTTTTGACTTTGTATAAAAGTTATGAATTTGAAAATTTAATCAACTAATTAATTGCTGATTGTAGATTGTGTTGTTTGATTATTCATTAAACCAACATGCGAATGAAAGGCAAATTTTGCCAAATTGTGTCAAATATTGAACTGAATTGAAGTTTAATTGAAATTGCATATGTATACATGCATATACGTTGAACAGGTAAATGGATTTGCTGTTGAGTAAAGAATTTATTTGCATGCCTGACAAATAGGTAAACCTTAATGAGTTGGATGCACAATTTTATTTATATATCAACTCCTGTGAATGCCATTGGATGCAGAGTGCTGGTTGTTCTGTGTGAGATTATAAACATCGCCATAGAATAGTAACAATTAATTCTGAACTACACTACATGGCATACTGTGTGAAGATAGCATATTCTATCACATACCACATAAGCCCATGGTGTTATAAACCGGAAATCCGAGCCAATTTAAATTTTTTTATTTTGGCAATTTTAGCGAATTTTGATTAATTATAATGATTTATTTTAAATAATAACGACGAGAAATTTATTTTGAGTAGAATTAGAACTTATATATTTATATAGATCGTCGTTAGAATATAATTATTTATTTTTAATTATAAAAGGAATTGAAAATAGCGCGGTAGTTTGAAAATTCAATTTTAAAGTTCAAATGAATGTATAGGATTCAAAATAAACTGGATTTTGGCGAAACCAAAAATATTAGAATCTATTTGAGAATATCTTTCTAGCGAATCCGAAAAACTGAAATTTCATAGCGGGAATCAAAAGTTACATCCAATTGAAAGAATAGTCACTATGAAATTCTAGCCCTTAAAAATGGAAATTTTGCAAACAACTTCTGTTTTCGACGAAACCACTTTTGTTGGATCCGTGATGTCAGGTTATTACTAGATTCCAAAATTCATAATTTTTCGAATCAATATGTGAGCGTGGCGAAGTAAAACGTGTTTTGACAGTTTCAGTCAATTTCGATCGACTGTAAAATGGCCATTTTTCAAATGGTCTCAGAATTCGATGAAATTAGTTTTGTTAGGACCGTATCGTCAATATGAAACTAGAAAATATTTTTTGGGAATTTTTAGAGTCCGTATGTGGCCCCGGTAAATTGAAATGCGCATTCAAATTCAATATATAGACTTATATTTTGATTTTGATGAAAACTGATCGAAATGATCGAATTGGCCTACGAAACATATCCCATTGTGTTCGGAATGGGGGTATTACGCTAGGGACGACAGTCTGCGGGCTCGATTTAAAGTTTGAATGTAAAGGTGGCTTTTTATGGAAAAATAAATTAAAATAATTAAATAAGTTGGGCCAAAGCCCTTTCCCTTCCTCTGCCCGGTCAACACCCCCTCCCCCATTTCATTTTCTATAGACCGAAGTAAAATAGGAAGAAAAACGTTAAAAATAAAATCGCGCGGAGCGCATTGCCTCCATCGCCGGCCACCGTAGATCGGCCGCTGCCTCCCCCAGTTCGCCAGAAGCCTCCGCCACACCCTGACGTTGTCGCGCTGCCCCCTCTCCAATCCTTCCTCCTCGATAAAACCCTAGGCCGCCCTCTCTTTTTCAACAACCGTCGCTGCCATGAGGGCCCACACCGACCTGAAGAGACCTCCTCCCCCCCTCCGGCGCCAGCAGCTCCGACCACGACTTCCCCCCAACCCTCCTCCATCCGAGACGCTGTAAGTTTTTATTTATTTTATTTTAAATAATTAGTTTAATTTAATTTAAAAACATTGTTTAAATCAGCTTTTAATGTATATTCGCATTGAATAAAGTTACGATTTTTGTATGTGTAAAGATTTGATTTTTCTACGAGTAAAGAAACGATTTTTCTATGAGGAAAGATTCGATTTCTAATAAGGTAAAAATACGATCTTTGGCTATGTAAAAATACGATTTTTTTTTTATATATGAAGCGAAATAAAAATTCGATCTTTGTATGAGAAGTAAAGATATAAAAATATAATTTTTATATAAGCATGAAGTTAAAAATATAATTTTTATATAAGTAAAGATATAAAAATATAATTTTTATATAAGCATGAAGTTAAAAATATAATTTTTATATAAGTAGGAAATTAAAAATATAATTTTTATATAAGTAGGAAATTAAAAATATAATTTTTTATATAAGTAGGAAATATAATTTTTATATAAGTTTGATAATAAAAATATGATTTTTATAAGATAGAGAATATAAAAATTCGATTTATATATATATATATATATATATATATATGAAATGAAGATAAAAATTTGATTTTTATATAATGTAGAGAAGTAAAAATATGTTTTTTTTATCACACTAAAGAATATATATTTTTAGCTATATAAAAATATGATTTTGATACATGGAGTGGTATTATAAAAATGTGATTTCTATTTATAAAAATCGTCGTTTAAAAAAAAGTTATTTTTAATATGGACAGCATGCAGAAGACTGCGTTGGAATGTCAGGCGAATACCGACTGTTCTGAAATTTAGAAATAAAACTGGCGTAGTGGAACCCTCGGTGAGAACTCCTCACTTTTATTTTAATTTCTAGTTTGAAATATATTCTAGGATGTAGATGGTGCTTAGCAGCACCCGACACCCGTCATCCACAGACCATAAATGACTTGTTTGTTTGATTGTTGTATTGTGAAATTTTATTGTGTGATGTGCAATGGAACAAAATATTTTAGTGGAAAATATTTTATAGTTAAAAATATATTTTTTAACGTGTATATAAAATAAATAATAATAAACAAATCAAACGATTTGTAAATATACACGGATTTGACTGATATTGATTGGGACGATAAATTTTACACGTCGCCCAACTGCACAAATAAAAATTTGTGTTTGTTGATGTGAAACCCCACACAGGTGTTGGGATGAAATTGGCCATACACTAGTCCCAATAATTAGCTGTATGTTGATCGATAGATTGACAGGGTATTATAAGCGTTAAATAATTATATTTGATGCTTATGCAGTGTAGAATGCACTTTGAGTGATGGTTGCCTGTGTTTGATTGTTGTAGTGTACGTGTGTGTATGAAATCCATATAATTAACACTATATGGTAGTTGATTGGGCCTCATTCCAATTTGGAAAATATATATTCATGTGTTGAATAGAAGAAAATTCATGTGTTGAATAAAATATATATTCATGTGTTGAATAGAAGAAAATTCATGTGTTGAATAAAATATATATTTTTGAATAAAAAGGAAATTCATGTGTTGAAGAAAATATTTATTTGTTGAATAGAATAACGAAGTTATTGAAATATATATAAAGCCTGTTGGTCAGATATGCACCATTTTGATGCGAACGATATTTATATCGATTATATTAGTTTTTATAATGATTATAGAAAAGTAAGTGATTTCAAAATATAACGTTTTGAAAATAATATCATTTATAGATTAATGATATGGAATATTCAATTTTGATTAGAAATTGAATATGAAGTTGAAATCGTTTTGAAAACGAATTTTAAACGATTTATAAAATACGTTTTGAAAGGAAATCGACGAAATATATATAATATATAATATATATATATATATATATATATATATATATATAATAGCCTGAATAGAATGCGCCGCACCGCGGTAGTTCGCGAATTTCGACCATTGACTTCGAACGGATATTACGGGAGATCGGACCGTCAGATTCTCCTAAAACTGGAATCATTGGGTTTGTATCGAAAAGAGCTTTCTAAATAATATTAGAGATTTGAAAAATAACAGTTGTATTTGGAATTATGTCAAATCAAATTTGGAAACATCGCTGTAAGTGCAGTTCGATGGCCGTTGATGGAAATCGACTGTACGGGCCTTGATAAAATTATTAAAAATAGTAATAATTTGTGTAAAATCATAAGAAATGATTTGGAAAGAATTGGGATGAAAAATTCCATATTTGAAAAGATAAAAATAGATTTTATCGAAATGAACTAGTTTTGAACTTTATAATCCCATTTATTTTTAAAATAAATAAAGTGGATTTGAAGTGGTTTTGAAAATAACCAGAATTTCCAATATATAAAGTGGTAATGGATTTGAATCGAAATTGTCTTTGGAATATTTCGATGTTGGATTTTGTGATTATACAGATATTGTTATGGAAATTTGAAAGATATATTTATATCATTATTTCCAATACGATATTTGTTGGTCGTAGAATTTGATATTGAAAATAAGTCGATATATTTTCTATTCAGAGCCTTGTATTTAATATCAAATGGGATTTGGGTTTGCCATGAATGGTGTCTTCATTAACACTGTTCTTAAACCCAGTTGAGAAAAAGTTTAAATCTTTTTATTTAGATTTAATGAAGTATATCAATTAAATGGTATTTGATTGGAATTGAATTGGAATTGATTTTTAGGTTTATCGTGAACCGTGTTTTAAATGACATTGGTTCTTTAACCCAGTTAAAGACAGGATATGATTTCCCAAGTTAAATAATCATTGATAGTGATTTTTGGGAAGATTAAAACCAAGTGGAGTTTTAATGAATCTTTAATTAGATTGAAATGATCGAGAATGGAGTATCACCAGTTTTTCTCCAGGCGATAGTTAACTCTTTAATTAGATTTGAACGTGAAATGGTAATTGAATTTACCGATAACACCGTGGTGTTAGATATGAAGTATTACCAGTTTTGGTTCATGGGATGAGTAGGTTGGGGTTGGGAAATTTGGCGAATGATTACTTCGGTAAGGATCGTTAATCCCGACTAGTTTGGATAAACCATAATTTGGTTTGAATTGATATTCAAAAGAAGATTAAAGAATAAATTTAAAGAAATTATCTTTGATAAAATTAATGGGAACCTTTCCCAAAGTATAAGGATATTTGAATAAAAGAATATTCTAAATTGGAACGAGGCATATGTTGTGTTTGTGTAACACTTGTTTATTATATACGCAAGTTATTCAGAAAGACCAGGTTTATCCCATTCTGAATGACTGATTCGACGATGTGTCGAAGATGAAGACGGTGGTTGAAGACCGGAGGTCTTCACATCGTTTGGATAATTACTGATGATCTTGATTGGGTTGTACACCCAAGAGGAGGGAATCAGTTGGTGATTGTCTAGACGTACTTGGAGATCGATGGATATGCGAGGTACAAGGTGCCTCCGGTTTCGTTCAGACCCAGAACGGACTTGTAAACGGAATGTGTGTCTGACATTGGATATCATTCTGTGTGATTGATGGATATCGGTTGCATGGAGTGGTATGCCTGTGTGGCATGATAAGATGTAAATGATCAAGTCTTCTGTTTAAAAGCAGAGTCTTGTGGTTGATGATCAAAGCACATCCTGTGTGGCATAGCTTTGTGTAGCATTAATTCGCGAGCCTCACACCCCGGTTGTGAACCAGAAACGGGAGAGGACTTCAGGGAGGACAAGTGTTTCCTTCTAGGTAGAAGTGGCGTCAGTGGTTTGGCATGCCCTGACGAGTTTGACTTATGTGTTTGTTGGTTTGTGAGGCGCCTCAGATATATCAGTGACTATGTGGAGCCGATGGAGTCATTGGACTCATTGACACCCCAAAGGGTGGGGAAATGCAGTGTTCAGGCATTTTAATCCACATCGGTGGACCGGCCCTGACGATCCAAGGGACGATGCGTTCTGTTCCTAAGGGGCAGGCTAGAGCGTCTCGAAGCGGTAAGGATGATCCCTTGCCTTGGTTCATAGATGGAAATCCAACTTCCAATACGTGACTTTGCGGTTTTGATTGTAGAGCCTAATATGGCGACATAGTGGTATGGGGCACTTATGTCGTCTATGATTGATACTTATGATTGAAATTGTTTTGACACTATACACTTATAGTAATAATAAAACATGAAATTTAGCGTATCAAGCATTCTTTGGCTACTATAAGGTAAAACCCTATCCTTGGGCTTGTGTTGCATTGTGTGATGGGACCTGGGTCTTATAATAGTTTCATTGTTCTTTATTTAGCATTGCGCTGTTGTTTTATGCACTGGTATTCTTGGGAGGAAACCCGTTCCGTGTAATGCGGCGTGGTCCCTTGATTTACCTAACTTTAAAATATAGATTAATAACTGTTTTAGTTCTCACACCAGTTCAATGACTGACCTGGAGTTTATTGTTTTAACCTAAACTCTGGGTGCCCTTATTTTCGACACGGGCAGCTAGTAGTTTTGGTTTTGCGGATTTATATTCACAGGATCCTGATTTATAGCTGAAGCGGTATTCGGAAAGCTCTGTATCCGTGTATCTGTTTTCAGTTGTGCTTTGTATTGTTTTTCCACTGAGATGTATTTAAATGTAATTTAAATCTCTGATATTTTCTGTGTAATATTTGTTCATACTCTGTATATTCTTGTATTCTGATGGAATTGTTGTAATTAACAATGAAATGTTCTTCTTTTTGCATTCCAATGTGGCTTGTCCTCTGTACAATCCGCGATTTCCCGTATGGGGGATTTCGGGTCGTTATACTTGGAGCTTGTGTGACGAGGTTGAAGATTTACCATACAAGCGAGAGGCTTGTATGGCAATGACTATATTTTAGGTTGAACTGAAGACTGATATGGACTATATAAAATATAACGGTAAATTGCCAGACTAATAAAAAAACCCACACGGGTCTGGAGTTGACAATAATCACGTCTCTCTAGTCATTAAGGCACAAAAACTATTTATAGGGTGACGATAATTTATTCTCTGGAGTTGTGATCTATACACACTCCCCTGTGGGCACAAAGTTATATCGCTATAAATATGTGTATGCTTTTTAGGATTTATTGGGTGCCTAATACGGCACAATAAATTTCCAAACCCCTCCCCGTACAAAGGAGGTTATGCCGAAATTTTTCGAAAATTTAGGGTGTTTGACAAATTTTTGAAAAATTTGAAAATTCTTAGAAACTGAAAAGTTAAAGAATGAAAGCCAAACTGAAAGTTGAGTTGATTGGTTAAACAACTTTCAGCTCCATTCCTTTTCGAGGACAAAAAGATTGTAACAACCCGGAAAATCAGAACCAATTTAAAAAAATTTATTTTTTTATTTTGGCAATTTTAGTGAATTTTGAATATTTAAAATGATTTATTTTAAATAATAACGATTAGAAATTTATTTTGAATATAATTAGAACATATAAATTTATTTAAATCGAAATTAGAATATAAAAATTTATTTTAATTATAAACTAAATTGGAAATGGCGCGGTAGTTTGAAAATTCGATTTCAAATGAATGTATAGGTGTAACACCCCACCTCCGTTAAGGTCACTCACAAAGGGAATGCCTTAACTTCGGTGGAGCATTTTTGGTACAAGATACAGAAAAATTACAAGACAGACAAATAAAGCAGCGAAAAATAAATAACCTTTATTTATTTAAAAAGCAGCATGTACAAAGATTGTTTTACAACACCAATACTTATTACAACAAAGCATCTGTCTTGTTTAAAATAAAGAAGCATAATCTGAGAATGATATTCCCTAATAAAGCATGAGCCAGCCATAGCAGTAGAAAATGGAGTTCAAAGCAATTCGTCAAAGAATCTTCAAGCTCGGAAAGAGTAACGGTCCAAATATGAGATGAGATATTCCCTCCTTGGCTACCTGGTGGGGGGGGGGAACGGAAGAAAAGAGTCAAAAACAAACTAGGTCAGACATAAGTCTGGTAAGTCCAGTTATACTTAGCATGTAAACAAGAAAAGGACTATGACATGAACAAACTGAACTTAGAACCGTACCATAGTGATAAGATAATCCTAAAACAAAACAAGGTAAGATTAACGGAATTGGCTATCACACCCACTTTTATTTCTCTACACCCACTAAGGACTGTTTCAACTAGCATCGTGTGTTCATGATAAAATGTTCCCCCTTTTTTTATTGTGTATGCAGTCCCTTATCCATCGAGTGTTACCTAGATCCAACTAGGGTTTACTTATCGAATGCTTCCTAGATTCAACCAGGGTTTACGCTATGCAGGGCCACTGGGGTTTATGCTACCTATTGAACGCTTCTCGGATTCAGGGTTTACGCGACCTAGGTCCGACTAGGCATTATGCTACCTATCGAATGATGCCCCCTAGTCTAGGACACACTACCCAGAGCAGTATATGTTCCTTGACTTTCCCACGCATGTGTTGTGAATCGTTATCGATGTCTAGATGCACATGTCCTCTATATGTGCGACCCGAGTCCCATGGCAGGGCTAATCAAGAAACACGGAACTCGATCGGGAGCTTTCAGATATCTGCCGATTGCAGATGCTAAGGTCTGCTTTTACAGTGGCTATGGTCCCACTAGACCCCTCCCTCAACTAACAAATGAATGGCATCCAAGAAAAACAAGAATGAGAACTATACGCAGGCCCTCTGTACCCCCACAAACCTATTGGCCAAACCTCACCCATAACTAGATAGCAAGTATATGGTCTGTTGGAGTTCTCCACCTTTCCGCTTTACGTACTCGATTGACTCAAGATGGAAGGTAGACGATGAGTTGCTATCACCGGGCAAAATGTGGTCTCGTCGAATCACGCTGGTCCATCCTATTCTTTAGGTTGCCTTATTATTGCACCCAAGCATACCCTTGGCTCTTCTAATGCAGACCTTAACCTCTGTGAGCCCAGGAGGATCATCTGCAGCCTCACAGAGGGATACCAAGAGTACCCTCACGTCCCCTCGAAGCCGCGTGCTTCGTAACCCAGTTCGTTGGAGCCTTCTTCATGATCAGATGGACGTTCTCTCCTCCTCATATTCTACTTGGTTTTCTTGACTAAGGTTTACTACTTAGTTCTCTTAACTAAGGTTTACTACTTAGTTTCCTGAATCGTTCGTTTTCTTAACTAAGATTTACAACTTAGTCCCCTTAAATAAGGTTTACTACTTAGTTCTCTTTCTCGTCATGTTGGATTGGTTAAGTGTCATCAGTTAACTCAAGTTAACTTAGTCCGTTCACTTGTCATGTTGAATTGGTTAATTGTTATCTAGCAATTTACGTTGATTTAACCCACCCATATATCAAGTCAAATTGGTTAAGTGTTAACTAGCGGTTCACGTTGACTTAACCAACCCATATATCAAGTTAAATTGTTTAAGTATTCCTTAACCATACTCGTTTATCAGGTTATATTGGTTAAGCGTTTCTCATTAACTTAACCCTATTCATGTTATAATGGTTAAGTGTTCTAAGTGTACTTAACCCCATCTTCTGGTTTGGTTAACATGTTAGATCGGTTAAGTGTTCTTAATTTACTTAGCCCCACTATGACAACCCGCCCTGCACCAACCGATATTTACTCCAAAAGTGCGCTATACACATGTCCAGTTAGCACGGAACGGTTGTCAGAAGTAAAGAAAAAAAGACAAAGAATCAACAAGGAACCTGTAGAATGTCTCACAGTGCATGGAACAAAATATAATAACAACATACTTGACATAAAACAGTTGAGACAGTGCATAAGCTAAAAACAACTATCATAGCAGCGGAAAATCCCAAAGTACTGCTTATGATCCAAAGCCAACATTATTACAACTTTTAAAAACTGTCTCAAATGGCTAACAAGAAAGGTACACTACTAATGCCCAAAGTAGTGACTAGCAACGACACAGGGAGAATATCTATATATATATATCATACGCGGAAGCCTCCTGCTCGCCTCCGAATCCACTACTCGCGCATCACCAGCTAACCTGTCTCTAGTCTGCTCGTGAGAGCACCCAGAGTAATAAGAAGAGACATAAAACTATGGGTCAGAGAAAAAGTCTGGTATGAGCGATAAGCAGCTAAACAGAATAATAATAGGTATACTAAACCATACCTGAACCTGGACTTGCAACCAAAAAGTTAGCACTACATACTGTACAACACTCTAAGGTGCCACCAACAAATGGTGTAAAGATGACGGGGGTGGGGGGTGTGCATGTCATAGTGATGGCAAACAATCAAACATAGCAACCATCCTCACATCTCTCACTCAGTGCGTAAAGTATACGATATCCACCACTTCGATCACCCAATACTTTGTTATGATCACTCTACCCCCATGAAGTCACAATGGCTTCACTGCACTGATCCATAGCCACTAATCCTTCGCTATGTCCACTTTTCCCCATGGAGTCGTACACACCCCATTGCACTGGCTCATAGTGTAATAACTCGAAAATCTGGGCCAGTTTAAAATTTTTATTTTGGCAATTTTAGCGAATTTTGAATATTCAAAATGAATTATTTTAAATAATATCGACGAGAAATTTATTTTGAATATTATTCGAACGTATATATTATATACGCCGTCGTTAGAATATAAATAATTATATATAATTATAAAAGGAATTGAAAATGGCGAGGTAGTTCGATAATTCGATTTCAAACTTCAATTGAATGTACCGGGTGCAAAACAAACCGGATTTTAGTGAAACCAAAAACGTTAGGATCTAATTGAGGATATCTTTCCAACGAATCTGAAAAATCAAAATTTCATAGTGGGAATCAAAAGATATGTCCAGTTGAAAATTCTGAATAGTCGCTATGAAATTCAGGCCCTTAAAAATGCAAATTTTTGCAAACGACCTCGGATTTCGACGAAACCACTTTTGTTGGGTCCGTGATGTCAAATGGTTGTTAGGTTTCAAATTTCATAATCTTTCGAATCAATATGTGAGCGTGGTAAAGGAAAACGCTTTTGACCAGTTTCAGTTGATTTTAATCGACTGGAAATTGGCCATTTTTCAAACGGTCTCAGAATTCGACGAAACTAGTTTTGTTAGGATCGTACCGTCAATACGAAGCTAGAAAATATTTTTCGGGAATTTTTCGAGTTAGTACGTGACCCCGGTAAATTGAAATGCGCATTCAAATTCAATATATATAGTTATATGTTGTTTTTGACGAAAACCGATCGAAATGATCAAATCAGCCTACGATACATATCCCATTGTATTCGGAATGGGGGTGAAACGCTATGGACGACAGGTGGTGGGCCTCGTTTAGAGGTCGAATTTAAAAGTTGCTTTATGGGATTAAATATAATATAATAATTATTATAAAACCCTTTAATTTCCCCTTTCCTCTTCTCAAACCGTTGACTCAGTAAAAAAAAACGAAATCGAAAAGGGCGGAATCGCTCCACCGCCGCCTTGGCCGCCCACCGCATAACCACCCTCCTCCACGTCGTCGTTGGTGGCCTCTCTCTCCCTCCCGCTCCTCTCTTCTCCGTTCCAGTCAAACCCCCGCACCCCAAAACCCACAGACCCGCCACTTCCCGAACCCTACAACTCCGCCGCACCTTCAGGTGGCCGCCGCCGTGCCTCTGCCGCACTCCTCCAGCTCCGACGAGCCCCCACCGGGAGCAAACACCCCCCTCCAACCGATAGCCCAGTGAGCTTTTTCATTTATTTATTTACGCTGTTTTGATTTCAATTTTCTGAATTAAAATAGCATGTTGTAAAATTCAGATTTGAGTACAAGTTATATATGTTTAATGATATGTTTTTTTATCATGAAAGGTTGAATATTTTTATCATGAAAGGTTGAATATTTTTATCATGAAACGTTGGATATTTTTATTCATGGAAGATTAGATTTCTAATATAAAGTCGAATTGACAAGAATTCAATTTTTATATATTGAATAGCATAATAAAAATTCGATTTTTATATATTAAATAGCAGAATAAAAATTCGATTTTTATATATTGAATAGCATAATAAAAATTCGATTTTTATATATTGAATAACAAAGTAAAAATTCCATTATTATATATTGAATAACAAGGTAAAAATTCGATTTTTATATATTGAATAACAAAGTAAAAATTCGATTTTTATATATTGAATAACAAAGTAAAAATTCGATTTTTATATATTGAATAACAAAGTAAAAATTCGATTTTTATATATTGAATAACAAAGTAAAAATTCGATTTTTATATATTGAATAACAAGGTAAAAATTCGATTTTTATATATTGAATAACAAGGTAAAAATTCGATTTTTATATATTGAATAACAAGGTAAAAATTCGATTTTTATATATTGAATAACAAGGTAAAAATTCGATTTTTATATATTGAATAGCAAAGTAAAAATTCGATTTTTATATATTGAATAACAAGGTAAAAATTCGATTTTTATATATTGAATAACAAGGTAAAAATTCGATTTTTATATATTGAATAACAAGGTAAAAATTCGATTTTTATATATTGAATAACAAAGTAAAAATTCGATTTTTATATATTGAATAACAAGGTAAAATTTCGATTTTTATATATTGAATAGCATAATAAAAATTCGATTTTTATATATTGAATAGCATAGTAAAAATTCGATTTTTATATATTGAATAGCGAAGTAAAAATTCGATTTTTACATACGTAGAGAATACGGGCAACGAAGATGACAAAAAGGCGAGAACGACGAAGGTTTCTGCAAAAGAAGAGCCGTGGAGTTAGGATAGCTATTGGTGAGAACTTCTCACTCTTCAATTTCTTTTTCTAGTTATATATATACTAGGATGCAGACGGTGTTTAGTAGCACCCGACACCCGTCATCCACAGACCATGGATGGCTTGTTTGTTAAATTGTTTGGTTGTGTAGTTGGTTAGTTTATTTGGTTTGAATTGAATTGTTTGGTGAAATGGATTGGATTTGATTGATGTGTGAATGGCGTGGGCCTTCACTAGACCGGGTATAAGGCTAGTCCTTGTCCCGTTTCTAGTATCGTGCCGTTATGCCGCCGAAATTTTCTAAAAATAAGTTAGAAAGATAAAGATAACATTTTATTTAATAAATGAACCAAATAGAATAATCATAGGTTGAAAAAATAGTTTGATCGTTAAAAATATAATTTTTAACGTGAATGTGAATAAATGAATATTCATTTACAAACCGGACGGTTTGTTTATGTACACCTATTTGAAGGACATTGATTGGGATGATAAATTTTACACATCGCCTAACTGCACAAATAAAATCTGTGTTTGATTGTTTGAAACCCCGCACGGGTATTGGGATGATATTGGACGTACACTAATCCCGATTGTTTAGTTGTATGTCGATCGATTGATTGATAGACTGTTATAAGCGTTGAATATTTATGTTTGATGCTTATACAGTGTAGAATGCACTTTGGATGATGGTTGATTATTCATCGTTGTTGATATATACATGTGTTGTAGAAAATCCATATAATTAACGTTATATGGTAATTGATTGGGCCTCATTCCAGTTTCGAAAAAGAAATATTTGAAATAAAAATATTTGAAATAGAAATATTTGAAAATAGAATATTTGAAAAAGGAATATTTGAAATAAAAATATTTGAAATAGAAATATTTGAAAATAGAATATTTGAAAAAGGAAATATTTAAAAAGAAATATTTGAGATGGAAATATTCGAAATAGAATATTTGAAAATAGAAACATATGAAGCCGTGTTGGTTAGATTGACGCCATTTTGACGTGAACGATATTTATATCGATTTTATTCATTTTATAATGAATATCGAAAGTGATTTCAAAATCTGATTTTTTGAATATAAATGAATTCGAATTGAAATTGAATATAAATGAATTCGAATTGAAATTGAATTGAATTGAATTAGAACTGAAATTGAATTAGAAATCAATTTGAATTGAAATCGATTTGAAATGAATTTAAAATGAATTTATATTGGAATATTCAATTTTGATTTGAAATTGAACATGAAGTTGAAACCGTTTTGAAAATGAATTTAAAACGATTTATAAAGCACGTTTTAAATTGAAATCGACGAAGTATATATTATATATATTATATATATAATATAATGGTCTGAATAGAACGCGCCGCGGCAGTTCGCGAATTTCGACCATTGACTTCGAACGGATATTGCGGGAGATCCGACCGTCGGATTCTCCTAAAACCGGAACCGTTGGGTTCGTATCGAAAAGAGCTTTCTAATGGATATTTGAAATTTGAAATCTAACGGTTGGATTTGGGATTATGTCCAAATCAAATTTGAAAAAGGTCGCTGTAAGTGCAGTTCGATAGCCGTTGATGGAAATCGACTGTACGGGCCTTGATAAAATTATTAAAAATAGTAATAATTTGCGTAAAATCATAAGAAATGATTTGGGAAGAATTGGGATGAAAAACTCCATATTTGAAAAGATAAAAATAGATTTTTATCGAAATGAACTAGTTTTGAACTAGAATTATAATTCTATTTATTTTTGAATAAATAAATTGAATTTGAAATGGTTTTGAAATTAACCAGAATTTCCAATGATTGCATTGGAATGGATTTGAATCGAAATTGTCTTCGGAATATTTCGATGTTGGATTTCGTGATTATACAGATGTTGTTATGGAAATTTGAAAGATATAGATATATATATCGTTATTTCCAATACGATATCTGTTGGTCGTAGAACCGGATATTGGATATAAGCCGATATATTTTCTATTCAGAGCCTTGTATTTAATATCAAATGTGATTTGGGTTTGTCGTGAATGGTGTCTTGACTAACACTGTTCTTGAACCCAGTTGAGAAAAGATTAAATCTTTTTATTTAGATTTAATGAAGTGTACCAATTAAATAATATTTAATTGGAATTAAATTGGTATTGATTTTTGGGTTTATCGTGGACAGTGTTTTAAAATAACACTCATTCTTTAACCCGATAATTAATGAATGTGATTTTGGGTTTATCGTGAACTGTGTTTTAAATGACACTGATTCTTTAACCCGGTTAAAGATTAAAACTAAGTGGAGTTTTAATGAATCTTTAATTAGATTGAAAAGATCGAAAATGGAGTACCACCAGTTTTGCTCCAGGCGATAGTTAAATCTTTAATTAGATTTGAACGTGAAATGGTAATTGAATTTACCGATAACACCGTGGTGTTAGATATGAAGTATAACCAGTTTTACTTCATGGGATGAATAGGTTGGGATTGGGAAATTAAAACAAATGATTACTTTGGTAAGGTTCGCTAATCCCGACTAGTTTGAATTGATATTCAAAAATAGATTAAAGAATAAATTCAAGGAATTTATCTTGGATAAAATTAATGGGAACCTTTCCCTATGAATGTGAAATTTAGAAACTAACTGTCGGTTAGCTAAGCAGAATAGTTTTCTGGATATTGATCTGATGTTGGTTTCGGCCTTCGGGGTTGATATTTGGGGAATTATTCTCTTGATTAATTTACGGTTAACGACTGATGAATTGGAATGAGGCGTATGTTGTGTTTGTGTAACACTTATTTAAAATATACGTGAGTTATTCGAAAAGACCGGGTTTATCCCATTCTGAATAACTGATACGACGATAAGTCGAAGATGAAGACGGTGGTCGAAGACCGGAGGTCTTCACGTCGTTTGGGTGATTACTGATGATCTTGATTGGGCTGTACACCCAAGAAGATGGAAACAGTTGGTGATCGTCCAGACATATTTGGAGATCGATGGATATGCGGGGTACTAGGTGCCTCCGGTTTCGTTCAGACCTAGAGCGGACTTGTAAATGGACTGTGTGCCTGACATTGGATTTTAGTCCGTGTGATTGATCTCTATTAAATATATATCTGCTTGGCGGCGGAGAATTTATTCTCTTGCTTAACGCCCTTCTCTGAGACATACGAGCTCAGGGGTTATATATTGATGGATATCAAACGCATGGAGTGAATTGCCTGTGTGGCATGCTAAGATGCAATTGATCGAGGCCTCTGTTGAAAAGCAAAGTCTTGTGGTGATGATCAAAGCACAGCCTGTGTAGCAAAGCTTTGTGAAACGTTGATTCGCGAGCCTCGTACCCTGGTTGTGAACCAAAAACGGGAGAGGACCTCAGGGAGGGCATGCATTTCTTTCTAGCTAGGGTGGTGTCAGTGACCTACCAGCCCTGACATTTATAAACTTTTCACCTGTGTGGTTGTTGCTGTTGCGAGGCGCCTCGGTTTGATCGGACGATCCGGGTCCGATGGAGTCATTTTTTTGGCTCATTTACGCCCCAAAGGGCGGGGAGACGTATTGTTCAGGCATAATAATCCACATCGGTGGACCGGCCCTGACGATCCAAGGGGCAGTTGCGGCTGTTCCTGAGACATGGGCTAGATTGTCTCGAATCGGTTGAGGACGATCCCTAGCCTCGGTTCATAGATGGAAATCCAATTCCCAAATACGTGACATTTGCGGTTTTAATTGTAGAACTAGTATGGCGACATGATATATGGTACCCATGCCGCCTATGATTGATACTTATGATTTGAAGTTGTTTTATACACTATGCACTTATAATAGTATCAAATGATTTGTTTCAAACGTATCAAGCATTCTTTGGTTGTTATAAGGGAAAACCCTATCCCCCGGCTTGCGTTGCATTGTGTGATAGGACCTGGGTCTTATAACAGCTTCATTTTTCTTTATTTAGCATGGCGCTGTTTGTTTTATGCACTGGTATTCTTGGGAGGAAACCCGTTCCGTGTTATACGGCGTGGTCCCTTGATTTACCTAACTTTAAGAATAAAGATTTACTGTTTTAGTTCTCACACCAGTGACATGACTGACCTGGAGTTTTTTGTTTTAACCTAAACTTTGGGTGCCCTTATTTTGACACGGGCAGCTAGTAGTTTTGGTTTTGCAGATTTATATCCACAGGATCCTGGTTTACAGCTGGAATGATATCCGGAAAGCTTTGTATCCGTATATCTCTTCTAGTTGTGTATTGTATTATTTTCCGCTGCGATGTATTTAAATGTAATTTAAATCTCTGATATTTCTGTGTAATATTCATTTATACTCTGTATATTCTTGTATTCTGGTGCATTGTTGTAATATACAATGAAATGTTCTTCCGTCTGTGTTCTATTTTGTCGTGTTCTCAAAACAATCCGCGCTTTCCTCTTCTCTTCGGAGACCGGGGAAGTTCGGGTCGTTTCATCGTGGTATCAGAGCTTTGGTTTACAAAGCAGAGAACAAGGCACATTAGAACCATACGAAAGAATTCATCAGATATTGGGTTAGTAATATCCAATGGGAATGACTCGTTAGAGATATGATCAGTAGTATCCTAGAACGAGTGTGAAGAGTATATTTTTTTTTAGTGAAAACAAATTTTGTTCAGAAAATTTAAATCAATTATTCATATTTGATTATTTATTCATATTGATTTGGACAGTCCAGTATATAAAGATTTTGCATATACGCCTTGCAAACGTGTATTTGGAATTTTAATATACTGGATAGATATAGAATCACACTCTAGTCGCCCGGAGATGGTTCTGATGATTGAAGCTTCATCATCAGAATTAGTGTTCGAGATTCGAAGGTGTGATATTTATATATTTCCAATTGACTGGCGTGAGAACCAAAATTAGATAAGGCCTATTGTTGTGATTTGGCATCAAAAACATGATTTTTGACTATGTATCAAAGCTATGAATTTCAAAAGCTAATCAACTAATGGATTGATGTTTGTGTTGTTTGTTTATTTATTTGATAATTTTGAACCATTTAGCCTAATTGAACCGAATATTGAATTGTATTGACAATTAGTCGCATTTGCTTGCATATACTTATACTTACATTGAACAGGTCATAGCAAGGAGGCTAGAGCAGAGAATAAAATTTGTTTGCCCGACAAATAGGTACATGTTTACTACATAATTTACGGTTTTGTTTGGGTGATGATGATTTTATGAGCCTATTGGCTAGCCGCTTGGCTTTTTCTTTTTGAGATCAGAAGGCCTGTATGGCAATTTCGGGATTTTCCCGTGGCTCCCGGTGCAGGGGAGGTTATGGCGAAATTTTTCGAAAATTTAGGGTGTTAGCCAAATTTTTGAATTTTTTGAAAATTCTCAGAAACTGAAAGAGAATGAAAGCCAAATCGAACATAGAGTTGATTAATCAAACCACTTTCGACTTTGTTCCTTTTCGGGGATGAAAAGTTTTAAGTGGGGGAGATTGTAATAACCCGAAAATCTGGGCCAGTTTAAAATTTTATTTTGGCAATTTTAGCGAATTTTGAATATTCAAAATGAATTATTTTAAATAATATCGACGAGAAATTTATTTTGAATATAATTCGCACGTATATATTATATACGCCGTCGTTAGAATATAAATAATTATATATAATTATAAAAGGAATTGAAAATGGCGCGGTAGTTCGATAATTCGATTTCAAACTTCAATTGAATGTACCGGGTGCAAAACAAACCGGATTTTAGTGAAACCAAAAACGTTAGGATCTAATTGAGGATATCTTTCCAACGAATCTGAAAAATCAAAATTTCATAGCGGGAATCAAAAGATATGTCCAGTTGAAAATTCTGAATAGTCGCTATGAAATTCAGGCCCTTAAAAATGGAAATTTTGCAAACGACCTCGGATTTCAACGAAACCACTTTTGTTGGGTCCGTGATGTCAAATGGTTGTTAGGTTTCAAATTTCATAATCTTTCGAATCAATATGTGAGCGTGGTAAAGGAAAACGCTTTTGACCAGTTTCAGTTGATTTTAATCGACTGGAAATTGGCCATTTTTCAAACGGTCTCAGAATTCGACGAAACTAGTTTTGTTAGGACCCTATCGTCAATACGAAGCTAGAAAATATTTTTCGGGAATTTTTCGAGTTAGTACGTGACCCCGTTAAATTGAAATGCGCGTTCAAATTCAATATATATAGTTATATGTTGTTTTCGACGAAAACCGATCGAAATGATCAAATCAGCCTACGATACATATCCCATTGTATTCGGAATGGGGGTGAAACGCTATGGACGACAGGCGGTGGGCCTCGTTTAGAGGTCGAATTCAAAAGTTGCTTTATGGGATTAAATATAATATAATGATTATTATAAAACCCTTTAATTTCCCCTTTCCTCTTCTCAAACCATTGACTCTGTAAATAAATAAATAAAAAACGAAATCGAAAAGGGCGGAATCGCTCCACCGCAGCCTTGGCCGCCCACCGCACAACCACCCTCCTCCACGTCGTCGCTGGTGGCCTCTCTCTCCCTCCCGCTCCTCTCTTCTCCGTTCCAGTCAAACCCCCGCACCCCAAAACCCACAGACCCGCCACTTCCCGAACCCTACAACTCTGCCGCACCTTCAGGTGGCCGCCGCCGTGCCTCTGCCGCACTCCTCCAGCTCCGACGAGCCCCCACCGCGAGCAAACACCCCCCTCCAACCGATAGCCCAGTGAGCTTTTTCATTTATTTATTTACGTTGTTTTGATTTCAATTTTCTGAATTAAAATAGCATGTTGTAAAATTCAGATTTGAGTACAAGTTATATATGTTTAATGATATGTTTTTTTATCATGAAAGGTTGAATATTTTTATCATGAAAGGTTGAATATTTTTATCATGAAAGGTTAGATATTTTTATTCATGGAAGATTATATTTCTAATATGAAGTCGAATTGACAAGAATTCGATTTTTATATATTGAATAGCATAATAAAAATTCGATTTTTATATATTGAATAGCAAAGTGAAAATTCGATTTTTATATATTGAATAGCATAATAAAAATTCGATTTTTATATATTGAATAGCATAATAAAAATTCGATTTTTATATATTGAATAACAAAGTAAAAATTCGATTTTTATATATTGAATAACAAGGTAAAAATTCGATTTTTATATATTGAATAACAAAGTAAAAATTCAATTTTTATATATTGAATAACAAAGTAAAAATTCGATTTTTATATATTGAATAACAAAGTAAAAATTCGATTTTTATATATTGAATAACAAAGTAAAAATTCGATTTTTATATATTGAATAACAAGGTAAAAATTTGATTTTTATATATTGAATAACAAGGTAAAATTTTGATTTTTATATATTGAATAACAAGGTAAAAATTCGATTTTTATATATTGAATAACAAGGTAAAAATTCGATTTTTATATATTGAATAGCAAAGTAAAAATTCGATTTTTATATATTGAATAACAAGGTAAAAATTCGATTTTTATATATTGAATAATAAGGTAAAAATTCGATTTTTATATATTGAATAACAAAGTAAAAATTCGATTTTTATATATTGAATAACAAGGTAAAAATTCGATTTTTATATATTGAATAGCATAATAAAAATTCGATTTTTATATATTGAATAGCATAGTAAAAATTCGATTTTTATATATTTAATAGCGAAGTAAAAATTCGATTTTTACATATGTAGAGAATACGGGCAACGAAGATGACAAAAAGGCGAGAACGACGAAGATTTCTGCAAAAGAAGAGCCGTGGAGTTAGGATAGCTATTGGCGATAATTTCTCACTCTTCAATTTCTTTTTCTAGTTATATATATACTAGGATGTAGACGGTGTGTAGTAGCACCCGACACCCGTCATCCACAGACCATGGATGGCTTGTTTGTTAAATTGTTTGGTTGTGTAGATGGTTAGTTTATTTGGTTTGAATTGAATTGTTTGGTGAAATGGATTGGATTTGATTGATGTGTGAATGGCGTGGGCCTTCACTAGACCGGGGATAAGGCTAGGCCTTGTCACGTTTCTAGTATCGTGCCGTTATGCCGCTGAAATTTTCTAAAAATAAGTTAGAAAGATAAAGATAACATTTTATTTAATGATTGAACCGAATAGAATATTCATAGGTTGAAAAAATAGTTTGATCGTTAAAAATATAATTTTTAACGTGAATGTGAATAAATGAATATTCATTTACAAACCGGACGGTTTGTTTATGTACACCTATTTGAAGGACATTGATTGGGACGATAAATTTTACACATCGCCTAACTGCACAAATAAAATCTGTGTTTGATTGTTTGAAACCCCGCACGGGTATTGGGATGATATTGGACGTACACTAATCCCGATTGTTTAGTTGTATGTCGATCGATTGATTGACAGACTGTTATAAGCGTTGAATATTTATGTTTGATGCTTATACAGTGTAGAATGCACTTTGGATGATGGTTGATTATTCATCGTTGTTGATATATACATGTGTTGTAGAAAATCCATATAATTAACATTATATGGTAATTGATTGGGCCTCATTCCAGTTTCGAAAAAGAAATATTTGAAATAAAAATATTTGAAATAGAAATATTTGAAAATAGAATATTTGAAAAAGAAATATTTGAAATAAAAATATTTGAAATAGAAATATTTGAAAATAGAATATTTGAAAAAGGAAATATTTGAAAAGAAATATTTGAGATGGAAATATTCGAAATAGAATATTTGAAAATAGAAACATATGAAGCCGTGTTGGTTAGATTGACGCCATTTTGACGTAAACGATATTTATATCGATTTTATTCATTTTATAATGAATATCGAAAGTGATTTCAAAATCTGATTTTTTGAATATAAATAAATTCGAATTGAAATTGAATATAAATGAATTCGAATTGAAATTGAATTGAATTGAATTAGAACTGAAATTGAATTAGAAATCAATTTGAATTGAAATCGATTTGAAATGAATTTAAAACGAATTTATATTGGAATATTCAATTTTGATTTGAAATTGAACATGAAGTTGAAACCGTTTTGAAAATGAATTTAAAACGATTTATAAAGCACGTTTTAAATTGAAATCGACGAAGTATATATTATATATATTATATATATAATATAATGGTCTGAATAGAACGCGCCGCGGCAGTTCGCGAATTTCGACCATTGACTTCGAACGGATATTGCGGGAGATCCGACCGTCGGATTCTCCTAAAACCGGAACCGTTGGGTTCGTATCGAAAAGAGCTTTCTAATGGATATTTGAAATTTGAAATCTAACGGTTGGATTTGGGATTATGTCCAAATCAAATTTGAAAAAGGTCGCTGTAAGTGCAGTTCGATAGCCGTTGATGGAAATCGACTGTACGGGCCTTGATAAAATTATTAAAAATAGTAATAATTTGTGTAAAATCATAAGAAATGATTTGGGAAGAATTGGGATGAAAAACTCCATATTTGAAAAGATAAAAATAGATTTTTATCGAAATGAACTAGTTTTGAACTAGAATTATAATTCTATTTATTTTTGAATAAATAAATTGAATTTGAAATGGTTTTGAAATTAACCAGAATTTCCAATGATTGCATTGGAATGGATTTGAATCGAAATTGTCTTCGGAATATTTCGATGTTGGATTTCGTGATTATACAGATGTTGTTATGGAAATTTGAAAGATATAGATATATATATCGTTATTTCCAATACGATATCTGTTGGTCGTAGAACCGGATATTGGATATAAGCCGATATATTTTCTATTCAGAGCCTTGTATTTAATATCAAATGTGATTTGGGTTTGTCGTGAATGGTGTCTTGACTAACACTGTTCTTGAACCCAGTTGAGAAAAGATTAAATCTTTTTATTTAGATTTAATGAAGTGTACCAATTAAATAATATTTAATTGGAATTAAATTGATATTGATTTTTGGGTTTATCGTGGACAGTGTTTTAAAATAACACTCGTTCTTTAACCCGATAATTAATGAATGTGATTTTGGGTTTATCGTGAACTGTGTTTTAAATGACAATGATTCTTTAACCCAGTTAAAGATTAAAACTAAGTGGAGTTTTAATGAATCTTTAATTAGATTGAAAAGATCGAAAATGGAGTACCACCAGTTTTGCTCCAGGCGATAGTTAAATCTTTAATTAGATTTGAACGTGAAATGGTAATTGAATTTACCGATAACACTGTGGTGTTAGATATGAAGTATAACCAGTTTTACTTCATGGGATGAATAGGTTGGGATTGGGAAATTAAAACAAATGATTACTTCGGTAAGGTTCGCTAATCCCGACTAGTTTGAATTGATATTCAAAAATAGATTAAAGAATAAATTCAAGGAATTTATCTTGGATAAAATTAATGGGAACCTTTCCCTATGAATGTGAAATTTAGAAACTAACCGTCGGTTAGCTAAGCAGAATGGTTTTCTGGATATTGATCTGATGTTGGTTTCGGCCTTCGGGGTTAATATTTGGGGAATTATTCTCTTGATTAATTTACGGTTAACGATTGATGAATTGGAATGAGGCGTATGTTGTGTTTGTGTAACACTTATTTAAAATATACGCGAGTTATTCGGAAAGACCGGGTTTATCCCATTTTGAATAACTGATACGACGATAAGTCGAAGATGAAGACGGTGGTCGAAGACCGGAGGTCTTCACGTCGTTTGGGTGATTACTGATGATCTTGATTGGGCTGTACACCCAAGAAGATGGAAACAGTTGGTGATCGTCCAGACGTATTTGGAGATCGATGGATATGCGGGGTACTAGGTGCCTCCGGTTTCGTTCAGACCCAGAGCGGACTTGTAAATGGACTGTGTGTCTGACATTGGATTTTAGTCCGTGTGATTGATCTCTATTAAATATATATCTGTTTGGCGGCGGAGAATTTATTCTCTTGCTTAACGCCCTTGTCTGAGACGTACGAGCTCAGGGGTTATATATTGATGGATATCAAACGCATGGAGTGAATTGCCTGTGTGGCATGCTAAGATGCAATTGATCGAGGCTTCTGTTGAAAAGCAAAGTCTTGTGGTGATGATCAAAGCACAGCCTGTGTGGCAAAGCTTTGTGTAACGTTGATTCGCGAGCCTCGCACCCTGGTTGTGAACCAAAAACGGGAGAGGACCTCAGGGAGGGCATGCGTTTCTTTCTAGCTAGGGTGGTGTCAGTGACCTACCAGCCCTGACATTTATATACTTTTCACCTGTGTGGTTGTTGCTGTTGCGAGGCGCCTCGGTTTGATCGGACGATCCGGGTCCGATGGAGTCATTTTTTTGGCTCATTTACGCCCCAAAGGGCGGGGAGACGTATTGTTCAGGCATAATAATCCACATCGGTGGACCGGCCCTGACGATCCAAGGGGCAGTTGCGGCTGTTCCTGAGACATGGGCTAGATTGTCTCGAATCGGTTGAGGACGATCCCTAGCCTCTGTTCATAGATGGAAATCCAATTCCCAAATACGTGACATTTGCGGTTTTAATTGTAGAACTAGTATGGCGACATGATATATGGTACCCATGCCGCCTATGATTGATACTTATGATTTGAAGTTGTTTTATACACTATGCACTTATAATAGTATCAAATGATTTGTTTCAAACGTATCAAGCATTCTTTGGCTGTTATAAGGGAAAACCCTATCCCCCGGCTTGCGTTGCATTGTGTGATAGGACCTGGGTCTTGTAACAGCTTCATTTTTCTTTATTTAGCATGGCGCTGTTTGTTTTATGCACTGGTATTCTTGGGAGGAAACCCGTTCCGTGTTATACGGCATGGTCCCTTGATTTACCTAACTTTAAGAATAAAGATTTACTGTTTTAGTTCTCACACCAGTCACATGACTGACTTGGAGTTTATTGTTTTAACCTAAACTCTGGGTGCCCTTATTTTGACACGGGCAGCTAGTAGTTTTGGTTTTGCAGATTTATATCCACATGATCCTGGTTTACAGCTGGAACGATATCCGGAAAGCTTTGTATCCGTATATCTCTTCTAGTTGTGTATTGTATTATTTTCCGCTGCGATGTATTTAAATGTAATTTAAATCTCTGATATTTCTGTGTAATATTCATTTATACTCTGTATATTCTTGTATTCTGGTGCATTGTTGTAATATACAATGAAATGTTCTTCCGTCTGCGTTCTATTTTGTCGTGTTCTCAAAACAATCCGCGCTTTCCTCTTCTCTTCGGAGACCGGGGAAGTTCGGGTCGTTTCAGATAGCCTTACTAATCCTTTACTATGTCCACTCTGCCCCATGGAGTCACAACAGCTCCACTGCACTGGCTCATAATCTTGCTACGATCACTTTGCCCCTCGAGTCATGATGACTCTACTGCACTGATACGTAGCCCATCATTCCTTCTCAATGGTGAATCGAAGTTATGAACGTCGACAACTCCTTAGCACATGTCCCGCAGCAAAGCCCAACCGTGAAGTGAACTCATTGGTTCCCAACTGGATCCTGAGCTCTAACTTCCATTTGGACTACCCTTGCATCTCGGGTTATTGGTCATCACTGGATCGGTTCGGATCCCCAGTCCTTCTCCTCTGTCGGTTCGGATCGGCCTCCTTCCTAGTGCTCCGGGTCGGGTCGTGGCCTTTAAGTCTCTTCGCAGTACATTAATTTGGTTTGGGTACTCTCTGGCGGGTGGGGTCGGTGTGCCCGTGCTTCATCGGTTCGGATCGGTTTCCTGGTCTCCGATCCGATCCACTTCCTCTTCCTCCTCCGTTTCGATCCCCTTCTCTTCCCTTCAGTCGATCCGATTCCCGCTTCTTTAGCTCAATCCGATCCCAGTTCAACCATCGTGGCCTTTATTTTTGCCATACTTTTCCTTGTGCCAAGCCTCGGTTCGGTTCGGTGATCCCTTGTCCAGTTCACTATCCGATCTGAGCCCATCCCTCCGATCCGATCCGAAAGCCTGCACCATTTTCTGCAACTTTTCCCAGCAAGTGTTTTATGTCATTCGATGGCGTTTTCGACCATTGTATCTATTCTAATCAATCACAAAGCATACCACAAAGTCGTAGCAACAAATAGAGGTAACCTCAAACACCAAAACATCAATATGATTGGTTAAAATGGATCAAACATAGTCGAAACCCCATATTTTCCCTTAAACATGTTCAAGCATAATTAATGATAGGATTAGCAAAAATTAACCAAATTAACCCAAGTTCATATCTGAGGTCTAAAACATCATTTAAGAATTTATAAATATTTTTCCAGAATTTTATCATGTTTAAATTCGCTAATTAACACTAATTACCCTTAATTTGCCATAATTAGTGAGGAACTATGCAAATCACTCACCTTAGCCACAAATAAACCTTAGATCTGAAATAAATCTCTGTTTGGGCACGAATAACAATGCAAATCAGCAGCTCTAATCTTGATTTGGTGAAGATCTCCCTTGATTTGATGTTGCTAAGCCTAATCCTTGATTAGAAAGTGATTTGGGGGTGATTTAGAGGTTGGAGGCCATTTTTAGGGTTTTTAAAAGGTAAGTGGAGGCTAGAAAACTGAAATGGAATGAAAACCTAACCCTTTTCAGCCTCCCCATAACCCTAATCCCGAAATGGGTTATGGGCTCATTCACTAATCACCCTATTTGGCCCGGTTAAGCAGTTTTTCACCTTACAAACTTTATTTCAGCCATATCTCCCAAACGGTAAGTCTGTTTGGCTATTATAACCACTCTTTGGAAAGGTAAACCATCAAACGAATCTAATGGAAGTGGTTTCAGGTCAAAATTCCTTTCCAGTCGAAAGTTATGGCCAAAACAGTACCAGCTAGAGGCAAAACGGTTATTTAAAAATCGGCAAAAATCATGATCATGGGAAATGACCCTAATAGTCGTTTCCCAAAGTTACATGACCATACGCCTTCTTATAAGAAATAAATAAATATTCTACGATCCTCCGATGCGTAGAATCCGGGTTGTTACATTCCCCCCCCCCCCCCCCAAAGAAATTTCGTCCCTGAAATTCCCTAACCAAAACACACAAAGGGTCCCGCACGCCTATCATCCATAAAACAACCATCAAACATACAAAACAAGCAAAACAAGTCTATCCTAGCATGCAGAATAACTAAATTAAAAGTAAATCTTACCAGGCAAAGAGTTCTAGATACGTTTTCCTAATGTTCTCCTCTGTCTCCCAAGTACAGTCATTATCGTTCTCGCCCCCACTGAACCTTGACTAGCTTCACCGCCTTCCTTCGAAGTCGCTTCGTATCATGCTAGACAATAGGAATTGGCTTGCGGTTCCCAACCGCCTCGGGTTCCACCTCGAAGTCCTCTAACTGATCAGGTGAAATAGTCAAATCTGGGTCGTGCACGAATTTCCTTAGCTGGGAGACATGAAATACGTTGTGAACTCCTGCCATCTTCTCTGGTAATTCAATTCTATATGCTAAATTCCCAACTTTTTCGAGAGCTGGGAATGGGCCAACAAATCTTGGTGCTAACCTTCCTCTCCTGCCAAATCGTATCACGCTCTTCAATGGAGAAACCTTGACAAAAACCAAGTCACCAACGGAGAATTTTAAGTCTCTTCTCCTCTTGTCAGCATAACACTTCTGCCTATCCTCGGCAGCCTTCATCCGTTGTTGAATGATCTTAATCTTATCTGAAGTTTCCCTCACCACATCTGGTCTAAGCATAAACTTCTCGACGGTCTCTATCCAACATGATGGTGAGTTGTACGGTCTTCCGTACAAAGCTTCATATGGAGCCATACCGATACTGGATTGGTAGCTATTATTATATGCAAACTCTACTAGATGCAAATCGTCATCCCATGATCCACCAAAATCCAATATGCAAGCTCTCAAGAGATCTTCCAATATATGATTCACCCTCTCTGTCTGACCATCGGTTTGAGGATGATACGCAGTACTGAGATATAGTTCCGACCCTAGAGCCTCTTGTAAGCTCTTCCAAAACCCACTAGTAAACAATGGGTCTCGGTCACTCACAATGCTTTTAGGTACTCCATGAAATCTCACTACCCACTTCATATACAATTCTGCTAACTTAGCTGTCGTTCTGGTCGATTTGACTGGTATGAACCTTGCACTCTTAGTCAATCGATCCACAATTACCCAAATCCTATCATGTCCCGATCTAGTCCTTGGTAAACCATTAATGAAATCCATCGAGACTTGCTCCCATTTCCATTCGGGAATTTCTAATGGTTACAACAAACCACTAGGCTTCTTTTGCTTGGCTTTGACTAGCTGGAAATTCATGCACTTGGATATAAACTTCCCAACGTCTCTTTTCATCCCTTCCCAGTGGTAAGTCTGCTTCATGTCTCGATACATCTTATCACCACCGGGGTGTATAGTCAGTTTTGGTTGATGACATTCCCTAAGCACTTCATCTCTCAAACCATTCGCGTTGGGTACAACTAGTCTTCTATTCTTTCGAAGCCATCCTTCTCGATCAAGCCCATACAAACTCATCTCCTCGCCGTCGCTATCCATCTCTAACTTGGAGATGATTTCCAATAGATTATGATCGTCCCTCTAACTGGAACCAATCCGCTCAATCAAAGTGGGTCTGATCGTCAAACTAGCTAATATCTCTGGATCCAATTCGCACTTTGGTCAGAAATCATACCCTGCGATATCCTCCAGTTGCTTCCATTCAAGAAATATAGCCCCTAAACTGGCATGTCTCCTACTTAAGGCATCAGCTACCGCATTGCCTTTCCCAGGTGTATATGCGATATCAAAATCATACGAAGCCAAGTACTCTAGCCATCTTTGCTGTCAGAGATTTAGATCCTTCTGAGAGAAGAGATACTTTAACGATTTATAGTCAGTAAACAACTCAAATCTTTCTCCCAAGAGATAATGTCTCCACATCTTCAACGCGAACACGATCGCTGCCAGTTCCAAATCATGGGTAGGATACTTTTTCTCATGCGGCTTTAGTTTCCGACTAGCATAAGCTACAACCCTACCTCCTTGCATCAATACAGCACCTAGTCCGGTACCACAAGCATCCGTGTATACCGTCATCTCTTCATTCCCTTTAGGAATGACTAATACTGGCGCACGCATCAACTTTTCTTTTAGACTCTTGAATGCATTCTCACACACTCCATCCCAGATGAAGGCTTGATTTTTCTTAGTCAATTGAGTCAACGGTGCTGCTATCTTGGAGAAGTCCTGGATAAACTTACGATAATATCCAGCTAACCCCAAGAAGCTTCTCACATCTATTGCATTCTTGGGCGTAGGCTAATCCTGTACCGTAGCCACCTTCGCAGGGTCCACGGCAATACCATTCTCTGAAACAACATGGCCCAAGAATCTCACTTCCCTCCTCCAGAAGTGACACTTAGAAAATTTCGCTTTCAATTGGTGTTTTCTCAACACCTCCATCACTATCCTCAAATGTCCCTTGTGTTCTTCCTCTGTCCTTGAGTAAACAAGGATGTCATCTACGAACACAAGAACGAACTTATTCAACTGATCTCTGAATACTCGATTCATAAGATCCACGAAATACGCTGGTGCATTGGTCAACCCAAATGGCATGACGAACCACTCATAGAATCCAGACGGCGTCCTAAATGCCGTTTTCGGAACACTCTCAGCCGCTACTCGAAGCTGATGAAACCCTGTCGCGAGGTCCAACTGGGAGAAAACTCTTGCTCCTTCCAGTTGATCAAACAAATCATCTATTCGCGGTAGAGGATACTTATTCTTTCTCGTCACCTTATTCAACTCGCGATAGTCCACACACAAACGAAGGGAACCATCTGCCTTAGTGGCAAACACAACTAGTGCTCCCCACTTAGAGACACTTCTTCTAATAAACCCCTTCTTCAAAAGATCGCTTAATTGCACCCCGAGCTCTCGCTGCTCCCTTGGTGCCATACGACGAAGTGGCATCACTATAGGTCTGGCATCTTTCACTAAATCAATACGGAACTCAATCTCTCGGTGTGGTGGAAACTCGGTCACTTCCTCGAAGACGTTCAGATACTGGCCAACCACGGGCACATCTGACAACTCATCATGCGGGATGTCGAGGGAATTTATAAAACTAGCCATTACCCCCATCACTAGGTAGACTACCAAACACTACCCTCCGCCCATCGTCTGCCCTAACTGTCACCAAAAAGCCCTCACAGTCTACCACCACCCCGTATCTTTTGAGCCAATCGACTCCCAATATAATGCCATACCCAGTAAAGCCCAAAAGAAAGCAATCACAAACAAACATACATCCATGATTTGATAAGACCAAATTTCGGCAAATCATACTAAGGTTGGTCGAACCACCAATCGGGTTCGTCAAAACCAACGGTCTATCAACTATCTCGGGTTTCAGTCCCAACCTATCTACCAGGTCACTAGATATGAACGAATGGGAAGCCCTAGTATCAAACAAAGCTCAAACAGGTACATCATGAATAGAAAACATACCTTGAATGACGACAATCATTCCTTTCTCCGCCGCAGTTGGGGCATTCGACGAAGAAGGAATAGCACCGATAGCATATGCTTTCACAATCTGCTTCTCCTTAAGAGGTTGTGGACATTTATCCTTATGATGTCCCACTTGGCCACAGTTGTAGCACTTCCGATCCACTGGCTTGGCCCGACATTCTTTGGCATAATGGCCCTTCTTACCACAACTGAAGCACTCAACATCTTTGTTGCTCTTTTTCTGGCCATCCTTAGTTTGATTCTACTTCCTCTCGTTCTGAGTGTTATTCTTGCCTCCACCGCCTGCTTGCGGCTTCAGCCCTTCTGCAGATGCAACCTCAGTCCTTGACTTAGGGTAAAGACTCTCTGATCTCAAAGCTTTCCCAACAATCGATTCAAAAGTCTCATCGATGTGGTTGATAAGCCTTTCCCCCAAATATCCATCCAAACCAGTAATGAACTTCTCATTTTTCTTCTCAGGGGTATCGATAAGGGATAACCCATACTTCGACAAAGTGTCGAACTCAGCAAGATAGTCCGAGACTGCTCTACCATTTCGTTAAAGCTCCAAGAACTTCCTAAACAATTCCGACTTCTGAGCAGCTGGGATAAACTTGTCGCTAAAGCGAGCCTTAAACTGATCCCAAGTAACCTGATCTTCTGGAGTGGCTGTCTTAATAGCATTCCACAAATTCATTGCTCGCCCTTGCAGCTGATGAGACGCTAGCCTTCTCTTCATCGCATCCTCGATACCCAAGTCGTCGAAGATACAATCACAGCTATCCAACCAATCCTGAACATCTGTGGCCGACTTTGTTCTGTGGAACGACTTCCCACCAAGGCTAGTGTAATTCTTGCACAGCTTGGCGAAATCGACCCAAGGCGCCTGCACTATTGGACCACCACCATTACCGACATTGGGAGCTTCCCCTTGAACATCCCTAAGCATGTCTCTCATGAGGTCAGTAAACATCGCCCTCATGTCAGAAGCATTCCCATTATTGGCTCCTCTACCAGCACCTCTTGCGTATCGGCTCATCGTTCAATCTGTAAAGAGAAAACGATTAACCATCTTCATAGTGGTGCTAGTGCAGTGCGACTTCATCCTTATCTATACTAATAATATATATATATATATACAGTTTTTGAAAACCAAAGTAATCACAAATACGCTCTCTCATATACGTACTATCTCTCCCTAGTGTCTTTCCCTAGGTTAACCACGCAACTTAGAGCTCTGATACCAAATGTGACAACCCGCCCCGCACCAACCGACATTTACTCCAAAAGTGCGTTGTACACATGTCCAGTTAGCACGGAACGGTTGTCAGAAGTAAAGAAAAAAAGACAAAGAATCAACAAGGAACCTGTAGAATGTCTCACAGTGCATGGAACAAAATATAATAACAACATACTTGACATAAAACAGGTGAGACAGTGCATAAGCTGAAAACAACTATCATAGCAGCGGAAAATCCCAAAGTACAGCTTATGATCCAAAGCCAACATTATTACAACTTTTAAAAACTGTCTCAAATGGCTAACAAGAAAGGTACAATACTAATGCCCAAAGTAGTGACTAGTAACGACACAGGGAGAATATCTATATATATATCATACGCGGAAGCCTCCTGCTCGCCTCCGAATCCACTACTCGCGCATCACCAGCTAACCTATCTCTAGTCTGCTCGTGAGAGCACCCAGAGTAATAAGAAGAGACATAAAACTATGGGTCAGACAAAAAGTCTGGTATGAGCGATAAGCAGCTAAACAGAATAATAATAGGTATACTAAACCACACCTGAACCTGGACTTGCAACCAAAAAGTTAGCACTACATATTGTGCAACACTCTAAGGTGCCACCAACAAATGGTGTAAAGATGACGGGGGTGGGGGTGTGTGCATGTCATAGTGATGGAAAACAATCAAACATAGCAACCATCCTCACATCTCTCACTCAGTGCGTAAAGTATACGATATACACCACTTCGATCACCCAATACTTTGCTATGATCACTCTACCCCCATGAAGTCACAATGGCTTCACTGCACTGATCCATAGCCACTAATCATTCGCTATGTCCACTTTGCCACCATGGAGTCGTACACACCCCACTGCACTGGCTCATAGCCTTACTAATCCTTTACTATGTCCACTCTACCCCATGGAGTCACAACGATTCCACTGCACTGGATCATAGTCTTGCAACGATCACTTTGCCCCTCGAGTCATGATGACTCTACTGCACTGATGTAATGACCCGCACTTTTCAGGGGTATAATTAATTTATTTAATTATATAAATAGTGATTTAGGGAATTAAATCGTCGTTAATTTAATTAAAGTGAACAATTAATTTAATTAAATAATTAAATAATATATTTAATTCAGAAATAATCAAAAATATTGGAAATCACAATATTCGGTGAACGGGGTCGTCCCTTATAATTAATTCAGCTTAGAGTTGAATTATATTGACGAATATATTCAATCGACAACAGTTTGAACGTATAATTATAATATAATTAAAATCGAGCTTGAAATGGCGCTGCAGTTCGCGATTTGGCGATTTGAACTTCAACTGAATGTACAGGATTCGTTTTAAGCCACATTTCTGTGAAACAAGAAACATTTGGAGCTGGTGGAGTATATCTTTCTAGTGGAAGAGAAAAATCGGGATTTCGTCGTGTAGATTTTGAGATATGTCCAAATCAAATTTCAGAAAAGTCACTGTCGAATTCCTTTATATTTTGCAACGCTTTATTTACGTTATAAAAGGGTTTTCGATATAAATTGAATATCGAGATAATCTGGAATCTGAAATATCAAACTGTAAATTCTGATATGATATTCTAGAGCTTTACAATATCATATGTGGAGATATACGATAATATAAATTTATTTATATTTAATTTAATTATATTTAAATATATTTATATATTTAAATGGGTCATCCAGGGCTTTAAAAACAGCCAGTTTTGCAAACGAAGTCGGAATTCAACGAAACCAATTTTTTTGGATCCGCAATGTCAAATAGTTGTTAGATTTCCAGTTTCGTGATTTTTAGAGTCACTGTGTAGCCGTACGGATTTTTAGAGTGAGAAACAGTTAGTATTTCGACAGTTAAAAATACGCTGTGTGGGCATACGAAGTCGGAATTCGACGAAACTAGTTTCGTTGGTACCGTAATGTCGAACTCTAGCTACATGTCCAGTTTGGTGATTTTTGGGTATCATGTGTGATCACACGAATATTTAGAAGTCAGAAATGAGTTAACAATGGAGAATATACCGGGAATATTCCTTCTATAAAATATCTAGATATTTTTCTAACATTGTAAATACCCCCACAAACCTATCCTAAACCCTAATTTCATTTTTCTTAGTCAAATCTTTCGGCCGTCAGTATTTTTCCACCCTCAAGAGAAAACTGAGACTTTGAAAAATGAAATCAAATGAAATAAAATCCTATAAATCTCTAAACTAATATAGTTGAGTTCGCTGAAGCATCCTCTTGAAGCTCGTATACCTGTTATTGAGTTCGAACAATTTTAGTTCGATGTCATTATTTCCAGCGAAGGCCTTTGAGTACCTAGGGTTCGATGTATATGAAGTTTGGAGCATCGATCCTTGGTCTGAGCATCGAAATCGAATTCGTGGTAAAGAGCAGCTCCTGTTGTGAAATTTTGGGGGCGTTTCATGCCAATTTAGTTCGGTCATCTGTTAAGGGGGCATCGGTTTGTCTGATGTCGCATTGGAGGAGGGGCGACCGAGTTGAACACAAAAGGGATGGTTGTGAAGAGCACGAGTTGAGGAGGAGATTGAATCCCGTTTTGCTAGGTACGGTGGAGTGTAGGTGGAAGGAAGGAGGATCAAACATTGGGAAATGGTGAATGAGGGAGGAGCAGGTTACGGCCTGGTCATTGGGAAGAAGGATGGTTCGGTTTGGGCTGGTAGTTGGCGAATGGGCCAAGGTAATTTTGTGAAGGCCCAAAGTAAATAAATAGTTAAGTTTATTTTAAATTTAAATTAGTTCAAACTTTAAAAAGCAATATCTCGGTCATACATAATCAGATTGACGAACCGTAAGATCCGATAGGATCGTATGGACGGGAGCAACACAATGAGACTGACCGGGAGATAAACAGAGCTCGTTACAATTTATGGCAAAATAAATTGTCCGTCTGAATCAAAGACAGTTAATCGTTTTTAACGAAAACAGTCCAATGTGAGTAAAACTCACCAACTCTGAACAGTTATATTTTTATAATGTATTTTTAGAACTGTTAATCATCTGTTGATGATTGTGTGTTGGTTGATTGATTGAACTGCTAGTCAGTTAGTGAAAATTATATATATATATATATATATGTAATTATATATATATAAAAACCGTTAAATATTTATTTATTGATTCTGCTATCAGAATAATTTATATTGAACTGACAGTGAGGATAATCATATTGTGTAACATCTGTGGATGCAGGGAGACAGGTTGGAGGAATCCGACTGGATTCCTCAACAGTTATTTTATTGTTTTTCATATATTGTTATATGATGTGATATAAAATCTGTGGGCGATTATATGTGCTTGGGCGATATTGAACATCGTGATTTGATATGATTGAATACCATAACATACTGAAATGTTGATAAGGGGATTTTCAAAGTGATATTGAAAATAGAATATTTATAAAATGGGATATTTATAAATAAGATATATTTATAAAGTGGAATATTTATAAATAAAAAATGTTTATAAATTGGAATATTTATAAATAGGAGATATTCAAAAGGAAATAATTACAAACCATTTTCTTTTTGAATGGAAAGGCCTGTGTGGCGGGTTTGGGGATTTTCCCGATGCTCCCGTTACAAAGGAGGTTATGGCGAATTTTTCAGAGAATTTAAGGAGTTAGATTATTTCAAGAATAAATTTGAAAAGGAAATATTTGTAAACCATTTACAAACAGAATTGAAAAGGAAACGTTATAAAAAGGAAATCATTCTTAAAGTGCAGAACCGTTATTTAAAAGTAAATCTTTTCAAATGAATAAAACGTTGTTAAAAAGGAAATCTTTATAAAGTGAATAAAGTAAATCGAATATGGTATTCGAAGGGAGTAAATCGAATATGGTATTCAAAAGTTAGTAAAACGAATATGCTATTCGAAAGGGGTTAGTCGAGTCGAGTTAGTTGAATAGAGTTAACTAGTTCAGTAGAGTTAACCAGTTCAATAGAGTTAACCAGTTCAGTAGAGTTAACCAGTTCAATAGAGTTAACCAGTTGGGTTAAGTAAGTCATGTTAACCAGTTGGGTTAAGTAAGTCAAGTTAACCAATGAGTTAAGTAAGTCAAGTTAACCAGTGAGTTAAGTAAGTCAAGTTAACCAGTGAGTTAAGTAAGTCAAGTTAACTAGTTGAGTTAAGTAAGTCGAGTTAATCAAGTCGAGTTGACCGAGTTAGAGTTACTCAGTTAGAGTTAATCGATTAGAGTTAAAACGAACTAGAGTTAATCAAATATAGTTATTTGAGACAGAGTTAGTCAAACATAGTATTCAGGGTAAGTTGCCATCTCGTACGACTGGTAGCGTAATTCGCAGGGCTGTAAATAGCCTAAGGCGGTCGGATGTTGCCTAAGGGAATCAGGCGTTACCATTGTGATCATTGCGATCTAGAGTCAAGCGAATGGAGTTAAATCGAATCTAGTTATTCGATAGGAGTTAATCAAGATGAGTTAAATAAGTTAAGTTAATCGAATCTAGTTATTCGATAGGAGTTAATCAAGATGAGTTAAATAAGTTAAGTTGATCGAATCTAGTCATTCGATAGGAGTTAATCAAGTTAAGTTAAATAAATTAAGTTAATCGAATCTAGTTATTCGAGAGGAGAATATCGAATATAGTTTATTCGAAGGAGTTATCAATTATTAGTTATTCGAAGTGAGTAGTCAAATATTGGTTATTCGAAGTGAGTTAATCGAATATTGGTTATTCGAAAAGGGGAGTTATCAAATCGAATAGATTAAAAGAGTTAATCGAATATAGTTTATTCGAGTAGAGTTAGAGGAGTTATCGAATATAGTTTATTCGACAGGAGTTAAGTGAATAGTTAGATTAATCAAAGTGAATTAGTTAAGTTAAACTAAGTGAATTAGTTAAGTGAATTGGTTATGTTAACCAAAGTGAATTTGTCGAGTTAATCAAAGTGATTAGTTCAGTTAATCGAGTTGAATTTGTCAGTCGAGTTAATAAATGGAGTTAGTTAAACCAAGTAAAACCAGTTAGAGTTAATTAATTAAGGTTGACCAGTTAGAGTTAATCAATCAGAGTTAATCAAATACAGTTAAGTAAAATTAGAACTGACTAGAGATTAGTAAATTGAATGGTTTTATAAGTGTCTATCTGATGTTGGTTTCGGCCTTCGGGATTTATACTTAGGGAATTGTTCTCATACTAGTTCACAGTCAGGGACTGATAGTTGGGGAAGAGTAGTGATTTGTAAATAAGCAAATGGAAAGCGTTTTCCAGTGTTAATAACATATATTTTCTAAACATAGAAAATAAGGCAATGTGAATATATATATAGATATATGTTGATGATATACCGATATAATTTCCATCTGGAAACAATATCGTTGTTTGCACACTTGTTTTTCTTTGATGGTTAAATCACAGACTATCGAAGTTTTGACCATTTTAACGTTGTTAATATGGAGAGACCGGTTGGATTATTATCCAAAGAACCACTCTGTATTGGCATAAGCGTTGCGAATCAGATATGCCAAAGATAATTGAAGACGGAGTAAAATGCAAGGGTTGTTGTATAAGTCTTAGATAACAGTGACTAAGATGGATATACTGAATAGTGCCTTCGGTTTGTCCAGTCCCAGGACAACTTGTATGGACGAAGGTCTGACAGAGTATATCCAATGGATCGCGTAAGTTGATCTGTTCAAACGTATTCACGTTCGGTGGTGGAGGAATTCGTTTCTCTAAGCTGTATACCGTGTTACTTTTGGATAAATCAATTTGTGATTTGGCGGATATGACGATGTGACATTCTAAGTGAATGAGGATGACTTGTGTTGATGAATGTCTGACCGAGTATTTCTAGAAAGGTCACGTACATTAATTTCTTCAACTTTACCAAGAGTGGAAGCGGAGAAGGAAACTTCTTTAGCTAACACGTAACGTACTGTTGTAGACGCCAATTAGTGATTTTCGATGCATCTGACAATGTGGCATTCGAAGTGAATCTGATGTAATGATAAAGCGTAGCTTCTAGCCTCATCAACCGGTAAATGACAGAAATCGGGCAGGCAGCATGGCTAAGTCGGTCGCACCGAAGTAGGATGTATAATCACCTATCTAGAGAATATTCACTTGTTTCTTAAATCTATCAATGCTGTCCCATATATATACGGGAACGGTTGCGGATCCCAACCGTTGGTGACGTACATTCGATACACTCAAGCAAAATGAGTGGTCGGTCATGTGTGGCTGAGTTACAAGATGTTCTTGTTGAACTCCAGTGTATCGTTCCTAGAGTACACTGATCGGAAGGTGGTTCCATACCTTGTCATAGTTGGAAATCCATTATCCAATACGTGCTTGCGATTTTGATTGTATACTATATGCGTAGAACGTGAGATGAAAGCGTTTCTGCTAGTTGATATCTATTCGTACATAGACATTATTATAATATCAAAAGGTTTTTGATATAAAGATATTTTGGATTCTCATAAGGGAAAAACCCGTTCCGTTCTGCGGCGTGGTCTTATGAGATATCGTTTACTTGTTCATATACCTATTTAAACTGTTTTACTCACACCAGTCCCATGACTGACCTGGAGTTTACTTTGTTGTTTTCCCTAAACACTTGGGTGTCCAATTTTGTACGGGCAGTCAAGTAGTCAGGATTTTACAGATATACTTGGAGAGCTTGGAGCAGGAGGCTTCAAGATCATATAGCTATAGTTATTTCCGCTGTGTTGTAAGTGTTGTACTCTGATAAGTGCTATTGTATACGTAACTGTTATATTTCAAAGTTATGTTATCTATTATATGTTATTCGTTCCGCTGTGAGGTTCGTGTTACTCTGATGTTGTGTTCTTCTTCTTCTTCTATTCTAAGTTTCTAACTTATCTATTCTCACTTTCTAATTTCTTTCATTAATTACCGGGATTTTTCGATGTTTTGGTTATCGACATCGAGCTTATGTCGATAACCAAAGTCGCTCAAAATCCGGGTCGTTACAGTTGGTATCAGAGCTTAAGTTAAGAATTACCTTGGCTCTGTGGCGTGACTCTGTAGAGATAGGGTTAGTAATACCCTAGATTGAGTTGAGTGTTTATATACGAGTGCGTATATGTATTTGATATAAAATTTGTTTTATATTGTGGAGATTCGTTGGTTGAGTTGTTGATGAGTTCAGGTCGATCAGTTTGCTCCACTGTATCGGTAGGACTTTAAAAACACTCGAATACGATGGGTCGACACGATATACTTTGAAAGGAGGGTAAATAGAATAAATTTACCCAATTTATATCCTGATATAGAGGGAATATATATTGGTTGTAATTATAATCGAGTAAGATTATAATGTGAAATGGTTATATACAACCAATCAGAATTCATATAAGTGAAATACGTGAAATCAGATGAATTAAATCAGAATTTAAATCAGAATTGAAATTAAAACCTTGGAGATTTGGAAAGGTGTTTGTTAACAGATTTGGATTAAGTATAAGAGAATTTTAAAATCCTGGGAGATTTTAAATTGGTTTAAAGCCTTGTGAATGGTATTTGAAATATATTTCAAAGTGGAAGTGTTTAAGTTGGAGTTTTGAAAATGAATATAGTATTGAACTCACTTTGATCGCTGGAAAATAATTCTGATGATGGTGTACACTTCATCAGTGTGATTTTCGAGTTGTAAGTGACGGATTACTACCCAAGATTTTATTTTAAAATTTGTTTTGCGAAAACAAGTTGGTTAAGAATTCAAATGTTTTGAACTGGTGTTATGATTTCAAATGGACTTGAAATAAAATCCCAGGAATTTAAATTCTAGAATTTAAATTTAACTTGTTAAGTTAAGTAAAAACTGGGGTGATTAGAGAATAATCTGGATTTGAAATGATAAGTTGAGAGTTTGGAATTTGAAACTCGAATTTGAAATTAAATTCGGCTTGAATAAGCGAATGGTTGTGTTAAGAATAACTTGGTTGGAGTTGATTGGGATGGCATTTGTATATGCCGAGTTGATAACAGATGGTAGGGATATAATGATATGCCCAACAAAAAGGTACAAGTTTATATTTTATATGAGTTTGGAATTTATGAGCCGAATTGGAGAGCCGTTTGGCGTTTTGATTTTCTTTTGGGTTGAAGAAGGCCCAGAGAGGCGAGTTGGAGTTTAAGCTATTGACCAGTACAAAGGAGGTGCTGGCGAAATTTTTCGAAAGTTTAAAGTGTTAGAAAATTTTCAGAATTTTTGAAAATTTTAGTTAGTCGGAATGAATAAATATTTTAGTCGATATTAATTGGTTCAGTTAAAATCAGAAATAAGGGGTAAACAAATCTTAGGAATTCCAATAGGTAGGGTCGTCCTCTAACTTAGCAATTTCGAGGACGAAATTATTTTAAGTGGGGAAGAATGTAATGACCCGCATTTTCCAGGGGTATAATTAATTTATTGAATTATATAAATAGTGATTTAGGGAATTAAATCGTCGTTAATTTAATTATAGTGAATAATTAATTTAATTAAATAATTAAATAATATATTTAATTCAGAAATAATCAAAAATATTGGAAATCACAATATTCTGTGAACGGGGTCGTCCCTTATATTTAATTCAACTTAGAGTTGAATTATATTGACGAATATATTCAATCGACGACAGTTTGAACGTATAATTATAATATAATTAAAATCGAGCTTGAAATGGCGCTGCAGTTCGCGATTTGGCGATTTGAACTTCAACTGAATGTACATGATTCGTTTTAAGCCAGATTTCTGTGAAACAAGAAACGTTTGGAGCTGGTGGAGTATATCTTTCTAGTGGAAGAGAAAAATCGGGATTTCATCGTGTAGATTTTGAGATATGTCCAAATCAAATTTCAGAAAAGTCGCTGTGGAATTCCTTTATATTTTGCAACGCTTTATTTACGTTATAAAAGGGTTTTCGATATAAATTGAATATCGAGATAATCTGGAATCTGAAATATCAAACTGTAAATTCTGATATGATATTCTGGAGCTGTACGATATCATATGTGGAGATATACGATAATATAAATTTATTTATATTTAATTTAATTATATTTAAATATATTTATATATTTAAATGGGTCATCCAGAGCTTTAAAAATAGCTAGTTTTGCAAACGAAGTCGGAATTCAACGAAACCAATTTGGTTGGATCCGCAATGTCAAATAGTTGTTAGATTTCCAGTTTCGTGATTTTTAGAGTCACTGTGTGGCCGTACGGATTTTTAGAGTGAGAAACAGTCAGTATTTCGACAGTTAAAAATACGTTGTGTGGGCATACGAAGTCGGAATTCAATGAAACCAGTTTCGTTGGGACCGTAATGTTGAACTCTAGCAACATGTCCAGTTTGGTGATTTTTGGGTATCATGTGTGATCACACGAATTTTTAGAAGTCAGAAACGAGTTAACAATGGAGAATATACCGGGAATATTCCTTCTATAAAATATCTAGATATTTTTCTAACAATATAAATACCCCCATAAACCTATCCTAAACCCTAATTTCATTTTTCTTGGTCAAATCTTTCGGCCGTCAGTATTTTTCCACCCTCAAGAGAAAACTGAGACTTTTAAAAATGAAATCAAATGAAATAAAATCCTATAAATCTCTAAACTAATATAGTTGAGTTCGCTGAAGCATCCTCTTGAAGCTCGTATACCTGTTATTGAGTTCGAACAATTTTAGTTCGATGTCATTATTTCCAGCGAAGGCCTTTGAGTACTTAGGGTTCGATGTATATGAAGTTTGGAGCATCGATCCTTGGTTTGAGCATCGAAATCGAATTCGTGGTGAAGAGAAGCTCCTGTTGTGAAATTTTGGGGGCGTTTCATGCCAATTTAGTTCGATCGTCTGTTAAGGGGGCGTCGGTTTGTCTGATGTCGCATTGGAGGAGGGGCGACCGAGTTGAACACAAAGGGGAAGGTTGTGAAGAGCACGAGTTAAGGAGGATATTGAATCCCGTTTTGCTGGGTACGGTGGAGTGTAGGAGGAAGGAAGGAGGATCAAACATTGGGAAATGGGGAATGAGGGAGAAGCAGGTTACGGCCTGGTCATTGGGAAGAAGGATGGTTCGGTTTGGGCTGGTAGTGGGCGAATGGGCCACGATAATTTTGTGAAGGCCCAAAGTAAATAAATAGTTAAGTTTATTTTAAATTTAAATTAGTTCAAACTTTGAAAAGCAATATCTCGGTCATACATAATCAGATTGACGAACCGTAAGATCCGATAGGATCGTATGGACGGGAGCAACACAATGAGACTGACCGGGAGAGAAACAGAGCTCGTTACAATTTATGGCAAAATAAATTGTCCGTCTGAATCAAAGACAGTTAATCGTTTTTAACGAAAACAGTCCAATGTGAGTAAAACTCACCAACTCTGAACAGTTATATTTTTATAATGTATTTTTAGAACTGTTAATCATCTGTTGATTGTTGTGTGTTGGTTGATTGATTGAACTGCTAGTCAGTTAGTGAAAATTATATATATATATGTAATTATATATATATATATAAACCGTTAAATATTTATATATTGATTCTGCTATCAGAATAATTTATATTGAACTGACAGTGATGATAATCATATTGTGTAACATCTGTGGATGCAGGGAGACAGGTTGGAGGAATCCGACTGGATTCCTCAACAGTTATTTTATTGTTTTTCATATATTGTTTTATGATGTGATATAAAATCTGTGGGCGATTATATGTGCTTGGGCGATATTGAACATCGTGATTTGATATGATTGAATACCATAACATACCGAAATGTTGATAAGGGGATTTTCAAAGTGATATTGAAAATAGAATATTTATAAAATGGGATATTTATAAATAAGAGATATTTATAAAGTGGAATATTTATAAATAAGAAATGTTTATAAATTGGAATATTTATAAATAGGAGATATTCAAAAAGGAAATAATTACAAACCATTTTCTTTTTGAATGGAAAGGCCTGTGTGGCGGGTTTGGGGATTTTCCCGATGCTCCCGTTACAAAGGAGGTTATGGCGAATTTTTCAGAGAATTTAAGGAGTTAGAATATTTCAAGAATAAATTTGAAAAGGAAATATTTGTAAACCATTTACAAATAGAATTGAAAAGGAAACGTTATAAAAAGGAAATCATTTTTAAAGTGTAGAACCGTTATTTAAAAGTAAATCTTTTCAAATGAATAAAACGTTGTTAAAAGGAAATATTTATAAAGTGAATAAAGTAAATTGAATATGGTATTCGAAGGGAGTAAATCGAATATGGTATTCGAAAGTTAGTAAAACGAATATGCTATTCGAAAGGGTTTAGTCGAGTAGAGTTAGTTGAATAGAGTTAACTAGTTCAGTAGAGTTAACCAGTTCAATAGAGTTAACCAGTTCAGTAGAGTTAACCAGTTCAATAGAGTTAACCAGTTGGGTTAAGTAAGTCAAGTTAACCAGTTGGGTTAAGTAAGTCAAGTTAACCAATGAGTTAAGTAAGTCAAGTTAACAAGTGAGTTAAGTAAGTCAAGTTAACCAGTGAGTTAAGTAAGTCAAGTTTACCAGTTGAATTAAGTAAGTCGAGTTAATCAAGTCGAGTTGACCGAGTTAGAGTTACTCAGTTAGAGTTAATCGATTAGAGTTAAAACGAACTAGAGTTAATCAAATATAGTTATTTGAGACAGAGTTAGTCAAACATAGTATTCAAGGTAAGTTGCCATCTCGTACGACTGTTAGCGTAATTCGCAGGGCTGTAAATAGCCTAAGGCGGTCGGATGTTGCCTAAGGGAATCGGGCGTAACCATTGTGATCGTTGCGATCTAGAGTCAAGCGAATGGAGTTAAATCGAATCTAGTTATTCGATAGGAGTTAATCAAGATGAGTTAAATAAGTTAAGTTAATCGAATCTAGTTATTCGATAGGAGTTAATCAAGATGAGTTAAATAAGTTAATTTGATCGAATCTAGTCATTCGATAGGAGTTAATCAAGTTAAGTTAAATAAGTTAAGTTAATCGAATCTAGTTATTCGAGAGGAGATTATCGAATATAGTTTATTATAAGGAGTTATCAATTATTAGTTATTCGAAGTGAGTAGTCGAATATTGGTTATTCGAAGTGAGTTAATCGAATATTGGTTATTCGAAAAGGGGAGTTATCAAATCGAATAGATTAAAGGAGTTAATCGAATATAGTTTATTCGAGTAGAGTTAGAGGAGTTATCGAATATAGTTTATTCGACAGGACTTAGGTGAATAGTTAGATTAATCAAAGTGAATTAGTTAAGTTAAACTAAGTGAATTAGTTAAGTGAATTGGTTAAGTTAACCAAAGTGAATTTGTCGAGTTAATCAAAGTGATTAGTTCAGTTAATCGAGTTGAATTTGTCAGTCGAGTTAATAAATGGAGTTAGTCAAACCAAGTTAAACCAGTTAGAGTTAATTAATTAAGGTTGACCAGTTAGAGTTAATCAATTAGAGTTAATCAAATACAGTTATGTAAAATTAGAACTGACTAGAAATTAGTAAATTGAATGGTTTTCTAAGTGTCTATCTGATGTTGGTTTCGGCCTTCGGGATTTATACTTAGGGAATTGTTCTCATACTAGTTCACAGTCAGGGACTGATAGTTGGGGAAGAGTAGTGATTTGTAAATAAGCAAATGGAAAGCGTTTTCCAGTGTTAATAACATATATTTTCTAAACATAGAAAATAAGGCAATGTGAGTATATATATAGATATATGTTGATGATTTACCGATATAATTTCCATCTGGAAATAATATCGTTGTTTGCACACTTGTTTTTCTTTGATGGTTAAATCATAGACTATCGAAGTTTTGACCATTTTAACGTTGTTAATATGGAGAGACCGGTTGGATTATTATCCAAAGAACCACACTGTATTGGCATAAGCGTTGCGAATCAGATATGCCAAAGATAATTGAAGACGGAGTAAAATGCAAGGGCTGTTGTATAAGTCTTAGATAACAGTGACTAAGATGGATATACTGAATAGTGCCTTCGGTTTGTCCAGTCCCAGGACAACTTGTATGGACGAAGGTCTGACAGAGTATATCCAATGGATCGCGTAAGTTGATCTGTTCAAACGTATTCACGTTTGGTGGCGGAGGAATTCGTTTCTCTTAGCTGTATACCCGTGTTACTTTTGGATAAATCAATTTTTGATTTGGCGGGTATGACGATGTGACATTCAAAGTGAATGAGGATGACTTATGTTGATGAATGTCTGACAGAGTATTTCCAGAAAGGTCACGTACATTGATTTCTTCAACTTTACCAAGAGTGGAAGCGGAGAAGGAAACTTCTTTAGCTAACACGTAACGTACTGTTGTAGACGCCAATTAGTGATTTTTGATGGATCTGACAATGTGGCATTCGAAGTGAATCTGATGTAATGATAAAGCGTAGCTTCTAGCCTCATCAACCGGTAAATGACATAAATCGGGCAGGCAGCATGGCTAAGTCGGTCGCACCGAAGTAGGGTGTATAATCACCTATCTAGAGAATATTCATTTGTTTCTTAAATCTATCAATGTCGTCCCATATATATACGGGAACGGTTGCTGATCCCAACCGTTGGTGATGTACATTCGATACACTCAAGCAATATGAGTGGTCGGTCATGTGTGGCTGAGTTACAAGATGTTCTTGTTGAACTCCAGTGTATCGTTCCTAGAGTACACTGATCGGAAGGTGGTTCCATACCTTGTCATAGTTGGAAATCCATTATCCAATACGTGCTTGTGATTTTGATTGTATACTATATATGTAGAACGTGAGATGAAAGCGTTTCTGCTAGTTGATATCTATTTGTACATAGACATTATTATAATATCAAATGGTTTTTGATATAAAGATATTTTGGATTCTTATAAGGGAAAAATCCGTTCCGTTCTGCGGCGTGGTCTTATGAGATATCGTTTACTTGTTCATATACCAATTTAAACTGTTTTACTCACACCAATCCCATTACTGACCCGGAGTTTACTTTGTTGTTTTCCCTAAACACATGGGTGTCCAATTTTGTACGGGCAGTCAAGTAGTCAGGATTTTACAGATATACTTGGAGAGCTTGGAGCAGGAGGCTTCAAGATCATATAGCTATAGTTATTTCCGCTGTGTTGTAAGTGTTGTACTCTGATAAGTGCTATTGTATACATAACTGTTATATTTCAAAGTTATGTTATCTATTATATGTTATTCGTTCCGCTGTGAGGTTCGTGTTACTCTGATGTTGTGTTCTTCTTCTTCTTCTTCTTCTTCTATTCTAAGTTTCTAACTTATCTATTCTCACTTTCTAATTTCTTTCATTAATTACCGGGATTTTTCGATGTTTTGGTTATCGACATCGAGCTTATGTTGATAACCAAAGTCGCTCAAAATCCGGGTCGTTACAACTGATACGTAGCCCATCATTCCTTCTCAATGGTGAATCGAAGTTATGAATGTCGACAACTCCTTAGCACACGTCCCGCATCAAAGCCCAACCGTGAAGTGAACTCATTGGTTCCCAACTAGATGCTGAGCTCTAACTTCCATTTGGACTACCTTTGCATCTCGTGTTATTGGTCATCACTGGATCGGTTCGGATCCCCAGTCCTTCTCCTCTATCGGTTCGGATCGGCCTCCTTCCTAGTGCTCCGGAATGGGTCGTGGCCTTCAAGTCTCTTCGCAGTACATTAATTTGGTTCGGGTACTCTCTGGCGGGTTGGGTCGGTGTGCCCTTGCTCCATCGGTTCGGATTGGGTACCTGGTCTTTGATCCGATACACTTCCTCTTCCTCTTCTGTTCCGATCCCCTTCTCTTCCCTTCAGTCGATCCAATTCCTCCTTCTTTCGCTCGATCCGATCCCAGTTCAACCATTGTGGCCTTCCTTTTTGCCATACTTTCCCTTGTGTCAAGCCTTGGTTTGGTGATCCCTTGCCCTGTTCACTATCTTATCCGAGCCCATCCCTCCGATCAGATCCGAAAGCCTGCATCATTTTCTGCAACTTTTTCCAGCAAGTGTTTTACGCCATTCGATGGCGTTTTCGACCATTCTATCTATTCTAATCAATCACAAAGCATACCACAAAGTCATAGCAACAAATAGAGGTAACCTCAAACACCAAAACATCAATATGATAGGTTAAAGTGGATCAAACATAGTCAAAACCCCATATTTTCCCTTAATCATGTTCAAGCATAATTAACGATAGGATTAGCAAAACTTAACCAAATTATCCCAAGTTCATATCAGAGGTCTAAAACACCATTTAAGAATTTATAAATATATTTCCAGAATTTTATCATGTTTAAATTCGCTAATTAACACTAATTACCCTTAATTAGCCATAATTAGTGAGGAACTATGCAAATCACTCACCTTAGCCAAAAATAAACCTTAGATCTGAAATATATCTCTATTTGGGCATGAATAACAATGCAAATCAGCAGCTCTATTCTTGATTTGGTGAAGATCTCCCTTGATTTGATGTTGCTAAGCCTAATCCTTGATTAGAAAGTGATTTGGGGGTGATTTAGAGGTTGGAGGCCATTTTTAGGGTTTCTAAAAGGTAAGTGGAGGCTAGAAAACTGAAATGGAATGAAACCCTAACCCTTTTCAGCTCCCCATAACCCTGATCCCAAAATGGGTTATGGGCCCATTCACTAATCACCCTATTTGGCCCGGTTAAGCAGTTTTTCACCTTCCAAACCTTATTCCAGCCATATCTCCCAAACGGTAAGTCCGTTTGACTATTATGACCACTCTACAGAAAGTTAAATCTTTAAACAAATCTAATGAAAGTGGTTTCAGGTCAAAATTCCTTTCTAGTCAAAAGTTATGGCCAAAACAGTAGCAGCTAGGGGCAAAACGGTTATTTAAAAATCGGCAAAAATCATGATCATGGGAAATGACCCCAATAGTCGTTTCCCAAAGTTACATGACCATAAGCCTTCATATAAGAAAGAAAGAAATATTCTACGATCCTCCGATGCGTAGAATGCGGGTTGTTACACCCACCTTCTAGTCTAGTTAACATGTTATAACGGTTAAACATTTACTTAACCTTACCCACTTGTCTAGTTAACATGTTATGATGGTCAAGTGTTTTCTTAGTTACTTAACCCCTACAAATCTTGTCTTGTTAACATGTTAAGGTGTGTTGAGTGTTTCCTTAATTACTCAACCTTACTATTCTACCTTGATTGTCCATGAGCTTTAATTAATTAATTAATTAAAGCACCAACCACTCACATTAGACAGATATTGTTGTGGTTACTGGATGTGCCGGTCGGCTCCAGGCAGGTTTACACCACAACTCAGTCTAACCTCGGGTCTTTCTGGGCTTGATGCACTAACCACCCACATTAGACAGGTATTGTTGAAGTCACTGGATGTGCCGGTCGGTTCCGGGCAGTTTTACACCACAACTCAGTCTAACCTCGGGTTAGGCATATTCATCTTTTACTAAATTTACATATTTGTCATTTATGTCAAGTATATATGTAAAAAAAATTATTCAAGTTTTCAAGTCACATATTTAATTATGCTCAAGCCTAATGGCATATAAATTATACCAATTCATGACACTATTCATTTACATGCTTATGTGAAAACATGCCAATTACATTTAATTTCATGTTTTCCCTAACGCTACCCCCGTTGTACGTTCGCAAAATTACATATAGTTTTAGGCTAGATATTTAGCCTAACTCATAAAAAATGGGAAAAGCATAGAGCATGAAATATTTTCAACAGCATAAAAAAATGCGATATATAAATTTGGCATATGATGATAAACTTGCATGAATCATAAGCATGCGAACTTTACATAGATCTACACAAACTAGACGTGGGCATGTAAGGGTGAACTTGCATAGGATTGGATCTACTTAACAAACACCTAAACATGTAAAGTTATAGATCTAAACATATAAGGTTGTACAAACATTATTTAGCCTAACAACTTATGTGCAACATAGCATAAGGGAATCACCTAGTTTCTAACCATGATAGACTAATTCACAACATGATAGGTTCTTATAAATTTTGTGGAATCATGTCATACAACTTGCATACAATATAAATATAATCTTGACATATAAATATATGTATGAACTTGACGCGGCATATAAGTGTGAATAAATTAGATCTACTAATCACCATTGCGAGAACTAGCATAGATCCAAATTACATACCCATGAACATATACAGATCTAGATTGCATACCCATGAACATATGTAAATCTAAATTGGATCTAACATAAAAATATGTAACTTACATTAAATTAACATATATAGATCTAACTTGGATCTAACCTATAAACATGTTTAAATTAACATATATAGATCTAGCTTAGATCTATCACATAAACATGTTTAAATTAACATATATAGATCTAATCATAAAGTCATGTGAATTTAGACACATAGGATTATGTGAACATAGCTTAGCCTCATGAACTTGCATATGGCATAACTTAGGAAAATCAACAAATATGATGGCTTCATGTAAATATATAAAAACCACAAACATACTACATGAGAACATCAATCCCAATTAGTTTCATCACAAGAATATGACATAGGGAAATTACAAAACATGATAATTTCATGTAAATATAAGTATCATCTAGTAGTTTCAACACAAGAACATAGGAAAATCACATGAATAAACATGAATCCACATAGATAAATTAATAGGCACCGTTCTAATATCAATTTCTTACAAGGCATGACTTCAAATTCATGTTTAAATCGGAAATATAACTGTACTTACAAAATATAGGCAAGTCTTGTTTTTCTGAAATCTGTTTTCTGAAGCTGAATAGCTTTCCTTTGATATAGATTAGTCATTCTTTTAATTTAGATTTGATTCACTTCGTAGCTTTCTAGTTTTCTTTTTAGTTGAAAGAGAATGGTGGTTATCCTAAGTTGAGTATGGCGGTATGACGGCTCTTGGAATGAATTATTGTGATTTATGGTTGAGGATTAGGGGTCTTTTTATAGGATTTCAAGTTAATAAGAACCATTAGATCATCTTAGAGTTAATCAAGACCATTCAAACCTAAGAGAACCAACCAGAATTTGCCACACAACCCCTTAGATGAACTAGGAGTCCATCAGAAACACCGAGCTCAAATACACATCATCCGGCCACTCAGAAGAAGACACATCATTACAGAACACTCCTGAATTCTGTGCTGGATTATTATGGGCGCACTTGGCAGGGGCGCCAGTGCATTTTTGTACTGGCACACTTGTGAAGTGCGCCAGTGCATTCTGGCCGACTTCCGGTTTTTCTGCCTAACTTCGTTCGTCTATATCTTCTTCGTACGTTATTCGATTTATGCAAACTCAGACTCAATCTCAAGCAGAATTCCGAGATGAACGCAATGGCGTAACCTGTTTCCCTTAATTCTTCTCCTAAAAATTAACTATACTTTAATTTGTGAAGCTTAATGTTACAGAATTACGCGGTGTTACAATAGGATTCAAAATAAACTGGATTTCAGTAAAACCAAAAATATTTGAATTTATTTGAAAATATCTTTCCAACGAATCCGAAAAATTGAAATTTCATAGCGGGAATAAAAAGTTATGGCCAGTTGAAAATTCAGAATAGTCGCTACGGAAAAATAGCCATTTTGTAAACGACCTCCGTTTTCAACGAAACCACTTTTATTGGATCCAGAATGTTAAATTATTGCTAGATTCCAATTTTCATAATTTTTGGAGTCCATATGTGGCCGTACGAGATAAATTGTGAATTGAACAGCCATTTAAGCTAGAAATAGAGTTTTCTGAGTAAACAGACTCTGAATTTGACGAAACTAGTTTTATTAGAACTGTATCGTCAAGACATAGCAGCATGTCAATTTTCATTGCCAACGGAGTTTGTGTGTGGCCGCGGCATCGAGAACTGTCGTTTGGAGACAGCACCAACTAAAAAAAATAATTAAAAAATAAAATTTTCCCCTATATAATATCTTTTCCTCCACAAAATCCTCACTTCTCTCCCTCTTCTTCTTTGGAAATCGGCAGCCCCTTTCCTCCCTCAAAAACATTTTGCAAAAAAGCTCCTAAAATTAAATAATTTATATCTCCCAAACCGTAAGGAGTTAGGCCATGAAATTTTGGATATTGTAGAGCATGATGAGTACTAGCTACTGTAAAAATGTGGTGGTGATTGGACTGGTGGTTTGGTCCGAATTGGGCTCGACTTGCAACAGGTCGGTTTTCGTATTTTGGTTAGTGCGGGCCCCACGTAGAGGATTAGGTCGAGCAGTTTGGAGGGAAGGTAGAGTGGAAGTATACGAAGATTTTGGCGGTGGTAGCAGAGTCCCAGGTGGCCGGAGTTGGATGGAATGTCAATTTTATTGGAAAGGTGCTGAAAACAGGACAGTCGCAAAGTTGAGCAATTTCTCGTCGATTCTTGCATTTCTACGCAAAGGGACCAAAGGGAAAATTGTCCCGGAGATCGAGACCAAACTACTGGTAAAAATTGGGGGCGTTTGGAGCACCAAGGCGGCCGCATCACTGAGACGAATGGAAACCGCAGTTTTCCGTTCAACTGCGGATCATGGGGCCCACGTGGCGAACTTGAGGGGGAGACCACCAGACATGGAAAGAGGAGGAGAAGCCGGAGAGAATGGCATTGGTTTCGTGCAATTCCGACTTACGATTTGGCCGTGGCGAGCATTTTAAGTTGAAGGTGTCGTTTGGGGAAGAAGGTGAATAGTGATCTTATTATTTAAATAATATTTCATGTTCGTATATTAATATCTTTTTGCCACGAACTCCAAATCTCTTGAAACAGGATCTATTGCGACCGTGGGGTCGAGAGCTTCGAAGCAAAAATGACTTTGTCCTAATTGGAGCTTGTTTGAATTTGGAGCAAATTTAAATCCAAACGGTACCAAAACCGTCAATTAAAGACTGACGGAGTGGAAACCAAAGGTGAGAACTTCTCACCAAAATTATTTTTATATAGTCATTTATTTCATATCTGCATATATGAACTGTTCCCCGTCATCCACAGACCATGGACGACTTGTTTGTTTATTTGATTGTGTTATGAAAATTGTTTGTGATGTGAAATGGACTGTATAAAATATTCATGTGTTAAATAAAATATTTTGTAGTTAAAAATATAATTTTTAATGTGTATATGAATAAAATAAATATTCATAAACAAATCGGTCGATTTGTTTATGTACACACATTTGACTGATATTGATTGGGACGATAAATTTTACACATCGCCCAACTGTACAAATAAAATTCATTATTTGTTGATTGAAACCCCACATAGTTATTGGGATGATATTGGACATACACTAATCCCAATATTTAGTTGTATGTCAATCGATTGGTTGATAAGCTGTGTAAGCATTGAATATTTATATTTAATGCTTATGCAGTGTAGAATGCACTTTGGAAGATGGTTGACTGTATTTGGTTGTTGTTGTGTACATGTGTTGTATGAAATCCATATAAATAACATTATATGCTAATTGACTTTGTTTGATTCCAGTTCAGAAAGAATGAATATTTTAAAATGACGAATATTTTAAAATAATGATTATTTTAAAATAATATTCAGTAAAAGATCAAAATCTGATTTTGATGTTCGATTTGGGATGGATATGAAAATATTTAAATATATAAAGCCGTGTTGATTAGGTTAACGCCATTTTGACGTGAACGATATTTATATCGATTTTATTCATTTTTATAATGAATATCGAAAAGGAAGTGATTTCAAAATCTAATGTCTTGAAAATACTATCATTTATATATTGATGATTTAGAATATTCAATTTTGATTTGAAATTGAATATGAAGTTGAGATTGTTTTTAACCGAATTTAAAATGATTTATAAAATACGTTTTAAATGGAAATCGACGAAATATATATGTATTATATGTATTATATATATATATATATATATGTATATATATTAATGGCCTGAATAGAACGCGCCGCGCCGCGACAGTTCGCAAATTTCGACCATTGACTTCGAATTGACGTTATGGGAGATCCGACCGTCGAATTCTCTTGAAACCAAAACCATTTGGTTTGTATCGAAAAGAGCTTTCTAAGAATATGAGAGATTTGAAATCTAATGGATGGATTTGGAATTATATCCAAATCAAATTTGGAAAAGGTCGTTGTAAGTGCAGTTCGATGACCGTTTATGGAAATCGACCGTACGGGCCTTGATAAAATTATTAAAAATGTTAATAGTTTGTGTAAAATCATAATAAATGATTTGAAAAGATTTGAGATGAAAAATTCCATATATGAAAAGATAAAAATATACTTTTATCAAAGTGAACTAGTTATGAACTAGAATTATAATCCAATATTTTTTTAATAAATAAACTGGAATTGAAATGGTTTTAAAAATAACCGAAATTTCCAATATATGAATTGGAATGGATATGAATCAAAAATTATCTTCGGAATATTTCGATATGCGATTCCGTGATTATACGGACGTGGTGTGTAACGACCCGCATTCTACGCATCATAGGATCGTAGAATATTTATTTCTTTCGCATACGAAGTCGTATGGTCATGTAACTTTGGGGGACGACTATTGGGGCCATTTCCCATGTTCATGATTTTTCCCGATTTTTAAATGACCATTTTACCCCTGGTTGATAATGTTTTGGCCATAACTTTTGACTGGAAATGAATTTTGACCTGAAACCACTTCCATTGGCTTCGGATGATGGTTTCTCTTTCCGTAGAGTGGTCACATTAGCCAAACGGACTTACCGTTTGGGAGATATGGCTGAAACAAGTTTCAGATGGTGAAAAACAGCTTAATTGGGCTTAACCGGGTGATTAGCAGCTAGGCCCAGAGGGGAATTTCGGGTTTATGAGTATATAGGGGCTGATTAGGGTTAGAAAACATTTCTTTAGACATTTTCCAGCCGCCACTTTCATTCCTCTTAACCTAGCCATGGCCTCCACTCTCTAAATCTCTTCAAAACACCTCTTAATCACTTTCTAATTGAAGATTAGGCTTAGCAAACATTAAATCAAGGAGTATTAGCACGAGAACCGAGGTAGAGCTGCTGTGTAAGATTGGGAACAGCGCCAAATCAGAGAATATTTCAGTTTTGGGGTTTTAGTTTTGGAAAGGTGAGTGATTTGCATAGTTTTTGCACTAATTACGGTAATTAAGAGTAATTAGTGAAGATTAGCGAATTTATACACTAATAAATTCTGGAAAAATGTTTAGAAATTCGTAAATAATATTTTATGCCTCTGTTAGAAATTTGGTTCGATTTGATTAAGTTTTGTTAACCCTATGATTAGTTTTACTTAAACATGCTTAAGGGAAAATAAGGAGTTTTGACCACTTTTGATCCATTTTGATTCATTTGAATGGTTGTTTGTTGTTTGTGGTTGCTATTACATACTGCTATGACTCTATGGTGTGTTTTATGATTGATTAGAAGTGTTAGATTTGTCAAAAACGCCATCGAATGGCGTAAACTGCTCGCTGGAAGAACTGCAGGAAATCATCCGAACCGGACCGGATCGGTGGAAGTAAGGGCGATCCGATCCGATGGTGCGATCCGATCCGATGGTGCGATCCGATCCGATCCGTCGATGCTTGAAGACTCCGATCCGTCGATGTTTGAAGACTCCGATCCGTCGATGCTTGAAGACTCCGATCCGTCGATGTTTGAAGACTCCGATCTGACCTGCTCTTATGGGAGACTGGGAGACTCCGATCCGACGGCGCGATACGATCCGATCCGATCAAGACTTCGCGAGACGATCCATGTTGCTTCACGAAGAGGAGCCCGAACCGATCCAGTGAGGTGACCACGATCCGAACCACTCGTGAGCAGAAGGTGCGACCCGAACCGGTGTGCTTGGGGGAGGCCGATCCGAACCGCTACCAGATGGACGCCACGAACCGCACCGCGTTGATGATGGGGAGCTAAAGGCCGAACCGATGGCAATGAGGCGACCCGAACCGATCCGGTGATGACAGAAACCCGAGATGCAAAGGAAGCCCAAATGAGAAGTTAGAGCTCAAGATTCAGATGGGAATCAACGAGTTCGCTTCATGGTTGGGTTTGCCGCGGGGCGCGTGCCAAGGAGTTATCGACGTCTATAGCTTTGGACCACTATGGTAGGAGGTATGAAGGCGGATTCAGGGCCATTATGGCATAGGTAGGACGAAGGGCTACAACCAATGAAGTGGGTCATTGAAATGTTTGGTCATGACTCCATATGTTTAGCTTGGTCATAACAGGGTTTCTACAAGTCGGGATTCGTCGTTACCCCAGTTTGTCTAGTGTTCCAAAGTGGTAGATATCGTATGCTTTACGCACTGAGTGAGAGATGTGAGGATGGTTGCTATGGTTGATTTGGTTGCTATCATTATGACATGCACACCCCACCCCCGTATTCTTACACTATTTATTATGGCACGTTAGAGTATTGTACGGTATGTGGTACTAACTCTTTGGTTGCAGGTCCAGGTTCAGGTATGGTTTAGTATACCTGTTATTGTTCTGTTTAGATGCTTATCGCTCATACCAGGCTTTATGTCTGACCCAGAGTTTTATGTCTCCTCTTATTACTCTGGGTGCTCACACGAGCAGACTAGAGACAGGTTAGCTGGTGATGCACGGGTAGATGATCCGGAGACGAGCAGGAGGCTTCCACGTAATATATATAATATTCTCCCTGTGTTGTTGAAGACCACTGCTTGGGCATTGGTGGTGCATCTTCTACTTTAGCTTTCTTTTGTTTAGAGACAGTAAATTTGGAAAATTGTAATAAGCTGTATTTGGATTTCCGCTGCTCTGATGATTGATGTTGATTTTAGTTATCAGCTTATGCATTGTCTCACCTGTTTTATGTCAAGTATGTTGTTAATGTATTTTATTCCATGCGCTGTGAGACATTCTACAGGTTCCTTGATTAGTTCATTCCCTTCTTTCTTTTCTTCTGACGACCGTTCTGTGCTAGCTGGGCATGTGTACAGCGCACTTTCGAAGGAAATGCAGGCTGGTGCGGGGCGGGCCGTCACACTTGGTATCGGAGCTTTAGGTTGCGTAGTTAACCTAGGGAAGTTATCAGGGAGAGATAATATACGTATACGAGAGAGCGTATTTGTGATTATTTTGATTTTTAAAAGCTATATATATATACTATTAGTAGTATAAAGATGAAGTCATACTGCACTAGCACCACTATGGAGTCGTTAATCGTTTCCTTTTTCAGATTGACGATGAACCGATATGTTAGAGGTACCGGTAGAGGGGCCAATAATGGGAATGCTTCTGACATGAGGACGATGTTTACCGACCTCATGAGAGAGATGCTTAGAGATGTACAGAGGGCAGCTCCCAATGGTGGGAATGGTGGTGGTCCAATGGTGCAGGCGCCAAGAGTCGACTTCGCCAAGCTGAATATGGATTATACCAGTCTTGGTGGGAAGTCATTCCACGGAACGGAATCGGCTACGGATGTTCAGGATTGGTTGGATAGTTGCGAACGTATCTTCGAGGATTTGGGTATCGAGGATGCGATGAAAAGAAAGCTAGCGTCCCGTCAGCTGCAAGGGCGGGCAATGAATTGGTGGAATGCTATAAAGGCAGCTACTCCCGATGATCAGATTACTTGGGAGCAGTTTAAGGCTCGCTTTAGCGAGAAGTTCATTCCAGCTGCTCAGAAGTCAGTGCTGTTTAAGAAATTCTTGGAGCTCAAGCAGAATGGCAGAGCTGTCTCGGAGTATATTGCTGAATTTGACACTTTGTCAAAATATGGGTTATCTCTTATTGATACTGCCGAGAAAAAGAATGAGAAATTCATAACTGGTTTGGATCAGTACTTGGGGGAAAAACTTATTAACCACATCGATGAGACGTTTGAATCGATTGTGGGAAAAGCGTTAAGATCAGAAAGTCTCTACCCTAAGTCGAAGACTGAGGTTGCATCTGCAGAAGAGCCAAAACCACAAGCAAGTGGTGGAGGCAAGGGTGGTTCCCAGAATAAGAGAAAGCAGAACCAAGCTAAGGATGGCCAGAAGAAAAAGAATAAGCAAGATGTGGAGTGCATCAGCTGTGGTAAGAAGGGCCATAATGCTAGTAATTGTTGGGCCAAGCCAGCAGATAGGAAGTGCTTCAACTGTGGCCAATTGGGACATCACAAGGACAAGTGTCCACAGCCCCCTAAGGAAAAGCAAATGGTGAAAGCATATGCTCTTAATGTTATTCCTTCTTCGTCGAATACCCCAACTACGGCGGAGAAAGGAAAGAATGTTGTCATCCAAGGTATGCTTTCTGTTTACGATGTTCCTGTTAGAGTTTTGTTTGATACCGGAGCTTCCAGTTCTTTCATATCTAGTGACCTGGTAGATAGGTTGGGATTGGAGCCCGAGATTGTCGATAGATCTTTAGTAGTGACGAACCCGATTGGTGGTTCGACTAGCCTTAGTATGATTTGTCGTAATGTGGTCTTATCGAGTCATGGATGCATGTTTGTTTGTGATTGCTTTGTTTTGGGCTTTACTGGTTTTGGCATTATTTTGGGAGTAGATTGGCTCCGAAGATACGGGGTGGTGGTAGACTGTGAGCGCTTTTTGGTGACAGCTAGAGCGGATGATGGGCGGAGGATAGTGTTTGGTGGTCTACCCAGTAAGGGGGTATTGGCTAGTTTTCTAAACTCCCTTGACATTCCGCATAGTGAGTTGTCAGGTTTGCCCGTGGTTGGCCAGTATCCGGATGTTTTCGAAGAAGTGACCGGACTTCCACCACACCGAGAGATTGAGTTTCGTATTGATTTGGTAAAGGATGCCAGACCTATAGTGATACCACTTCGTCGTATGGCACCAAGAGAGCAGCGAGAGCTCGAGGTGCAAGTCAACGATCTTTTGAAGAAGGGATTTATCAGAAGGAGTGTTTCTGAATGGGGAGCACCAGTTGTGTTTGCTACCAAGGAGGATGGTTCCCTTCGTTTGTGTGTAGACTACCGCGAGTTGAATAAAGTGACGAGGAAGAATAAGTATCCTCTACCGCGGATAGATGATTTGTTCGATTAGTTGAGTGGCGCGAGAGTATTTTCTCAGTTGGATCTCGCGACAGGTTTTCATCAGCTTAGAGTGGAAGCTGAGAGTATAGCTAAAACGGCATTTCGAACGCCGTCTGGATTTTATGAATGGTTGGTTATGCCATTTGGGCTGACTAATGCCCCAGCATATTTTGTGGATCTTATGAATAGGGTATTCAGAGATCAGTTGAATAAGTCTGTTCTTGTGTTCGTGGATGATATTTTGGTTTACTCAAGGAACGAGGAAGAACACAAGGAACATTTTAGGACAGTGATGGAGGTGTTGAGGAAACACCAATTGAAAGCAAAGTTTTCTAAGTGTCACTTCTGGAGGAAGGAAGTGAGATTCTTGGGCCATGTTGTTTCAGAAAATGGCATCGCCGTGGATCCTGCTAAGGTGGCTACGGTGCAAGATTGGTCTACGCCCAAGAATGCAACAGACGTAAGAAGTTTCTTGGGATTAGCGGGATATTATCGTAAGTTTATCCAAGGCTTCTCCAAGATAGCAGCACCGTTGACTCAGTTTACAAAGAAGAATCAAGCTTTTGTTTGGAACGAAAGGTGCGAGGATGCATTCAAGAGTCTAAAAGAAAAGTTGACAAGTGCACCAGTGTTAATCATTCCCAAGGGGAGTGAATAGATGACGGTATATACAGATGCTTGTGGTACCGGACTAGGTGCTGTGTTGATGCAGGGTGGTAGGGTTGTAGCTTATGCAAGCAGGCAACTGAAACCGCATGAGAAGAGGTATCCTATCCATGATTTGGAATTGGCAGCGATCGTATTCGCATTGAGGATGTGGAGACATTATCTCTTGGGAGAAAGATTCGAGCTGTTTACTGATCATAAGTCGCTGAAATATCTTTTCTCTCAAAAGGATTTGAATTTTCGTCAGCAGAGGTGGTTAGAGTTCTTAGCTTCATATGATTTCGACATCGCATATACACCGGGAAAGGGCAATGCCGTAGCCGATGCGTTGAGTCGAAGACATGCCAGTTTAGGGGCTATGTTCCTTGAATGGAAGCAACTGGAGTATATCCCGGGGTTTGATTTCAGACCAAAGTGCGAATTGGACCCAGAAATGTTAGCAAGTTTGACGATCAGACCCACTTTAATTGAGCAGATCGGCTCTAGTCAGAGGGACGATCCTAACCTATTGGAAATCATCTCCAAGTTAGAGATGGGTATCGATGAGGAGATGAGCAAGTATGGGCTTGATCAAGATGGATGGCTTAGAAAGAATGGAAAGCTCGTTGTACCCAATGTCAACGGATTGAGAGATGAAGTGCTTAGAGAATGTCATCACTCAAAACTGACTATACACCCCAGTGGTAATAAGATGTATCGAGACATGAGACAGACTTACTACTGGGAAGGGATGAAAAGAGACGTTGGGGAGTTTATATCCAAATGCATGAATTGCTAGCTAGTTAAAGCCGAGCAAAAGAAGCCTAGTGGGTTGTTACAGCCATTAGAAATTCCCGAATGGAAATGGGAGCAAGTCTCGATGGATTTCATTGATGGTTTACCAAGGACTAGATCGGGACATGATAGCATTTGGGTGATTGTGGACCGATTAACCAAAAGTGCAAGATTTATACCAGTCAGATCGACCAGAACGGCAGCTAAGTTAGAAGAATTGTATATGAAGTGGGTAGTGAGATTCCATGGAGTACCTAAAAGCATTGTGAGTGACCGAGACCCGTTGTTCACTAGTGGGTTTTGGAAGAGCTTACAAGAAGCTATAGGGTCAGAGTTACATCTCAGTACCGCATATCATCCTCAGACCGACGGTCAGACGGAGAGGGTGAATCGTATTTTGGAAGATCTCTTGAGAGCATGTATATTGGATTTTGGTGGATCATGGGATGACCATTTGCATCTAGTAGAGTTTGCATATAATAATAGCTACCAATCCAGTATCGGTATGGCTCCGTTTGAAGCTTTGTACGGAAGACCATGCAACTCACCATCATGTTGGATAGAGACTGGCGAGAAGTTTATGCTTGGACCAGATGTGGTGAGGGAAACTTCAGATAAAATCAAGATCATTCAACAACGAATGAAGGCTGCCCAAGATAGGCAGAAGAGTTATGCTGATAAGAGAAGAAGAGACCTAAAATTCTCCATTGGTGACTTGGTTTTTGTCAAGATTTCTCCGTTGAAGAGCGTAATACGATTTGGCAGGAGAGGCAAGTTAGCACCAAGATTTGTTGGTTCATTCCCTGTTCTTGAACCAGTCGGGAATTTGGCATATAGAATTGACTTACCGGAGAAGATGGCGGGAGTTCACAACGTATTTCATGTTTCCCAACTAAGGAAGTTCGTTCACGACTCAGATATGACTATTTCACCTGATCAGTTAGAGGACTTCGAAGTAGAACCCGAGGCGGTTGGGAACCACAAGCCGGCCCGTATTGTCGCGCACGACATGAAGCAACTTCGAAGGAAGGCGGTGAAGCTAGTCAAGGTACAGTGGAGCAAGGACGAGAATGATTGTACTTGGGAGACAGAGGAGAACATTAGGAAGTCACACCCAGAACTCTTTGCCTGGTAAGATTTTGACTTCGATTTAGTTTTTCCGCATGCTAGGATAGGCTTGTTTGCTTGTTTTGCATGATTGATTGTTGTATGTGGTTGTTAGGCATGCGGGATCCTTTGTATGTCTTGGGTTAAGGAATTTCGGGGACGAAATTTCTTAAGGGGGGGAGAGTGTAACGACCCGCATTCTACGCATCATAGAATCGTAGAATATTTATTTCTTTCGCATATGAAGTCGTATGGTCATGTAACTTTGGGGGACGACTATTGGGGCCATTTCCCATGTTCATGATTTTTCCCGATTTTTAAATGACCATTTTACCCCTGGTTGATACTGTTTTGGCCATAACTTTTGACTGGAAATGAATTTTGACCTGAAACCACTTCCATTGGCTTCGGATGATGGTTTCTCTTTCCGTAGAGTGGTCACATTAGCCAAACGGACTTACCGTTTGGGAGATATGGCTGAAACAAGTTTCAGATGGTGAAAAACAGCTTAATTGGGCTTAACCGGGTGATTAGCAGCTAGGCCCAGAGGGGAATTTCGGGTTTAGGAGTATATAGGGGCTGATTAGGGTTAGAAAACATTTCTTTAGACATTTTCCAGCCGCCACTTTCATTCCTCTTAACCTAGCCATGGCCTCCACTCTCTAAATCTCTTCAAAACACCTCTTAATCACTTTCTAATTGAAGATTAGGCTTAGCAAACATTAAATCAAGTAGTATTAGCGCGAGAACCGAGGTAGAGCTGCTGTGTAAGATTGGGAACAGCGCCAAATCAGAGAATATTTCAGTTTTGGGGTTTTAGTTGTGGCAAAGGTGAGTGATTTGCATAGTTTTTGCACTAATTACGGTAATTAAGAGTAATTAGTGAAGATTAGCGAATTTATACACTAATAAATTCTGGAAAAATGTTTAGAAATTCGTAAATAATATTTTATGCCTCTGTTAGAAATTTGGTTCGATTTGATTAAGTTTTGTTAACCCTACGATTAGTTTTACTTAAACATGCTTAAGGGAAAATAAGGAGTTTTGACCACTTTTGATCCATTTTGATTCATTTGAATGGTTGTTTGTTGTTTGTGGTTGCTATTACATACTGCTATGACTCTATGGTGTGTTTTATGATTGATTAGAAGTGTTAGATTTGTCAAAAACGCCGTCGATTGACGTAAACTGCTCGTTGGAAGAACTGTAGGAAATCATCCGAACCGGACCGGATCGGTGGAAGTAAGGGCGATCCGATCCGATGGTGCGATCCGATCCGATCCGTCAATGCTTGAAGACTTTGATCCGTCGATGCTTGAAGACTCCGATCCGTCGATGCTTGAAGACTCCGATCTGACCTGCTCTTGTGGGAGACTGGGAGACTCCGATCCGACGGCGCGATACGATCCGATCCGATCAAGACTTCGCGAGACGATCCGTGTTGCTTCACGAAGAGGAGCCCGAACCAATCCAGTGAGGTGACCACGATCCGAACCACTCGTGAGCAGAAGGTGCGACCCGAACCGGTGTGCTTGGGGGAGGACGATCCGAACCGCTACCAGATGGACGCCACGAACCGCACCGCGTTGATGATGGGGAGCTAAAGGCCGAACCGAACCGATGGCATTGAGGGGACCCGAACCGATCCGGTGATGACAGAAACCCGAGATGCAAAGGAAGCCCAAATGAGAAGTTAGAGCTCAAGATTCAGATGGGAATCAACGAGTTCGCTTCATGGTTGGGTTTTGCTGTGGGGCGCGTGCCAAGGAGTTATCGACGTCTATAGCTTTGGACCACTATGGTAGGAGGTACGAAGGCGGATTCAGGGCCATTATGGCATAGATAGGACCAAGGGCTACAACCAATGAAGTGGGCCATTGAAATGTTTGGTCATGACTCCATATGTTTAGCTTGGTCATAGCAGGGTTTCTACAAGTCGGGATTCGTCGTTACCCCAGTTTGTCTAGTGTTCCAAAGTGGTAGATATCGTATGCTTTACGCACTGAGTGAGAGATGTGAGGATGGTTGCTATGGTTGATTTGGTTTCTATCATTATGACATGCACACCCCACCCCCGTATTCTTACACTATTTATTATGGCACCTTAGAGTATTGTACGGTATGTGGTACTAACTCTTTGGTTGCAGGTCCAGGTTCAGGTATGGTTTAGTATACCTGTTATTGTTTTGTTTAGATGCTTATCGCTCATACCAGGCTTTATGTCTGACCCAGAGTTTTATGTCTCCTCTTATTACTCTGGGTGCTCACACGAGCAGACTAGAGACAGGTTAGTTGGTGATGCACGGGTAGATGATCCGGAGACGAGCAGGAGGCTTCCACGTAATATATATAATATTCTCCCTGTGTTGTTGAAGATCACTGCTTGGGCATTGGTGGTGCATCTTCTACTTTAGCTTTCTTTTGTTTAGAGACAGTAAATTTGGAAAATTGTAATAAGCTGTATTTGGATTTCCGCTGCTCTGATGATTGATGTTGATTTTAGTTATCATCTTATGCATTGTCTCACCTGTTTTATGTCAAGTATGTTGTTAATATATTTTATTCCATGCGCTGTGAGACATTCTACAGGTTCCTTGATTAGTTATTCCCTTCTTTCTTTTCTTCTGACGACCGTTCTGTGCTAGCTGGGCATGTGTACAGCGCACTTTCGGAGGAAATGCAGGCTGGTGCGGGGCGGGCCGTCACATGGTGGAGGAATTTGGAAGATATGTATATATATATGTATGTATATCATTATTCCAATACAATATTTGTTGATTTTAGAATTTGATATTGAATATAAGACGATATATTTTCTATTCAGAACCTTGTATTTAATATCAAATGGGATTTTGGGTTGTCGTGAATGGTATCTTCACTAACACTATTCTTAAACCCTGTTGAGAAAAGATTAAATCTTTTTATTAAGATTTAATGAAGTTTACCAATTAATTAATATGTAATTGGAATGGAATTGAATTGGATTTTGGGTTTGTCATGAATGGTATCTTTAAAAATGTTGTTCTTAAACCCAATGGAGTTAACAAAATTGGAAACTAACTAGAGGTTAGCTAAGTTGAATGGTTTCCTGGGTATTGATCTGATGTTGGTTTTGGCCCTCGGGATTAATACTTAGGGAATTGTTCTCTTACTAATTTACGGTTAGAGACTGATGGAATGAAATGTGATTTTGGGTTTATCGTGAACCATGTTTTAAATGACATTGGTTCTTTAGCCCATTTAAAGATAAGATTAATTTCTTAACTTGAAATAATCATTAATATTGATTTTTAGGAAGATTAAAACTAAGTGGAGTTTTAATGAATCTTTAATTAGATTGAAATGTGAATTGATAATTTAAATTATCAAATTTGGGAAATGATCGAGAATGGAGTATCGCCAGTTTTGCTCCTAGCGATAGTTAAATCTTTAATTAGATTTGAACAGGAAATGGTAATTAATTTTACAAATAAGACCGTGATGTTAGTTATGGAGTATTACCAGTTTTTCTCCATGGAATGAATAGGTTGGGATTGGGAAATTAAATAAATGATTACTTCGGTAAGGTGCGCTAATCCCGAGTAGTTTGGAAAACCTAAATATGGTTTGAATGATATCCAAAGGAAGATTAAAGAACAAATTTAAAGAATTTATCTTTGATAAAATTAATGGGAACCTTTCCCAAATGATATGAATATTTGAATAAAAGAATATTCTGAATTGGAATGAGGCGTACGTTGTGTTTTTATTGTACTTGTTTATAATATAAGCGAGTCATTCAGGAAGGTTTGGTTTATACCTATTCTGAATAACCGATTCGACGATAAGTCGATGATAAAGACGGTGGTTGAAGACCGAAGCAAATCATTGGGATGATTACTAATGTCTTGATTGGCTGTACACCCAAGACAAGGTAATAAGTGGTGATCGTTCAGACGTACTTGGAGATCGATCGGATGCGCGAGGACCTCTTTCCTGTATTGGACATATGGAACGTGGAATAAGGTGCCACCGGTTTTGTTCAGACCCAGAACGAACTTTTAAATGGATGTGTGTCTGACATTGGACTTTATTTTGTGTTGACTGATTTCTATTAAATATATATATATCTGTTTGGCGGCGGAGAATTTATTCTCTTGCTTAACATCCTTCTCTGAAACATACGAGCTCAGAGGTTATATATCGATAGACATCAGTCGCATGGCATGAATTACCTGTGTGGCATGTTGAGATGCAAATGATCAAGGCTTCTATTGAAAAGCAGAGTCTTATGGCTGATGATCAAAGCATAGAATTAATATAGCGCCACTTTGTGTATAGCGTTAATTCGCGAGCCTCACACCTCGGTATGAGTCAAAAACGGGATAAGGGAACGCAGTGAGTGCATGACTTTTCTGTCTAGCTAGGGCGGTGTCGGGGTTTTACACGCCCTGATATTTATATATTTTTACCTATGTGGTTGTTGGAATGCGAGGCATCTCAGATATATCGGTTACTACGGAGCCAATGGATGGGTCCTTTAGGACCGAGAAACGTGTGTTCAGGTATAAACAATCTACTTTTGCACTTTAAGTGGACCAACACTGCAGGATCCAGGGGTTACCCAGAGTGTGTAGTCCCGAGACATTTGCTAGAGTGTCTCGAAGCTGAAAGGAGTACGTCCCTTGCCTAGACCCATGATGGAATCCAAATTTCCAATATGAAATCACGGATTTTAGTTGTAATCTTATATATGGCAATATAGTGGGATGGGGCACTCATGCCGCCTATGATTGATACATTTATATTTGAAGTTGATTTCTTCACTTATAGTAATAATAAAAGATTAAATTTCGTGTATCAAGAATTATTTGGCTATTATAAGGTAAAACCCTATCCTCTGGCTTGCGTTGCATTGCGTGATGGGACCTGGGTCTTATAATAGCTTCATTGTTCTTTATTTAGTATTGCGTTGTTTGTTTTATGCACTGGTATTCTTGGGGGGAACCGATTCCGTGTTATACGGCGTGGTCCCTTGATTTATCTAACTTTAAAAATCAAATTAATACCTGTTTTAGTTCTCACATCAGTCATATTACTGACCTGGAGTTTATTGTTTTAACCTAAACTCTGCGTGCCCCTATTTTCCACACGAGCAGCTAGTAGTTTTGGTTTTGCAGATTTATATTCACTGGATCTTGCTTTACAGCTGGAATGATATTCGAAAAGCTCTGTATCCATATATCTCCTTCTGTTGTGTTTTGTATTATTTTCCGCTGCATTGTAATTTGTAAATCTATGATATTTATCAAATGTATATTATTTATTCATACTCTGTGTATTCTTGTACTCTGATGTAAATTGTTGTAATAAGCAATGAAATGTTTCTCTGTTTATGTTCTGATTCGTCTTGTCCTTAAAGTAATCCGTTCTTTCTCTTCTCTTCTAAGACTGTATGATCCCGATTAAAACATCAATATATACTTAAACCAATTTAGGTGAGTGTTTGAAAATATTGGGTAAATTGATGTGAATTAAAATAAGTAAGCGAGATCTTGAAAATTTAATAAGTTTTAACAATTATATCAGGTAAACCTGTAATAAGGATAAGCCAGTAAAGAGTATATGAGAAAGTGCATTTGTGATATATACATACATACACACACACACACACACACACACACATATATATATATATAAAGGTTTTGTAAAGATGTATACTTTGAAAACTCAAATCAAAATTTTGAGTAAAAATTGGCAGTTACTTTAGAATTGATTTTGAAAGAATATATTTTGAATATAAAGGAAAAAGATCTTTGAAAAATAAAAATTTGAGCACGGACATCTTGCGATTGGAATTTCTTAGTTAATTAAAAGACGTATATGAATAGTTGTAATTTACTTAAGCAATCCAAATATAAAAGGTAGTTTGGGCATGATTCATAGGCTCAGTTGGAATTAATGAATCAGGATATCTGATAATTAGTCCACCCCAACTGATTAAATTTAAAATGTAAATATCTTGAGAATTCAGTTTCACAATATGACTATAAGATATTTGACGATATTTTGGTTAAGGACTACAGTGGTTAAAGATGTTAATAAAAATACATCTAAATGGTTTCCCTAAAGTTTGAAGGAAATAAGTTTTGTAACCTTGAATTTGGAATAATTAATGAGAATAGCAAAAACTATGTAAGGAATAAAAATATGGGATTATCGACAATTTTGGACAGATGATAAGTTCTAAAGTATATTGTGGTTACAAAAAGGAACTATTTAAGTAAGCATGAGTACCTTGTGAATTAAGTTTCACAATTTGATTAAAGAATATTTGGAAAGCTGGAATAGTAAGAAGAAATTACCTAAACTAAAATGTTTAGACAAGTTGAGTTTTGAGGATCGAGTTTTATGTGTAAAGAATAATACTAAGTTTGGAGAATTGAAAGGGAATAAGTCCCATAACCATTGTATTTGCAAGATAAGATCAAAGAGAATAATTTATACCTATGAATTTTCTGGAAGGCAGTAAATGGTTAAGTACAAGTAATTCGTCCAGTTGACGATGAATCGAATATAAGGGCAATTGGAAGTTATTGCTGGAGGACATGATAGATATGTTTGTCCATTAGAATATTCTACCCAGTATATTCATTATGGGAACAACAAGCTTTGGTATAAAGAATTTTAATCTTATGTCTGAAAATCAACAAGATGTCAAATGAGTAATTGTGATTCCCTTTCCTTAAGGGGGGTGAATGTAACGATCCAGGATTTTAAATCAATTTAAAATTGGAATTTTCATTACTTAATTTGAATTTAAATTTGAATTTGAGATAAATATATATGGTTAAGAACATGTAATAATTTTGATAAGTTATATGATAGATTTTATTTGAATTATAAATGAGAACAATTATTAATAAGTTTGGATTTATTGATACTATTTGTCGTTCGATTGGAATTGTCCAACCATAACATGAATTAGTAACATTAAAATTAAGTGTTGCCCTTTGTTTTCATAGCATTTAAGGGAAAATGCTACCAAAAGTCTATCTTCTCTCCTTAAGACAAGTATCCTTACACTTATATTTTTGCATGCCTCCTACCATGCATGCTTTACACTTGCCCCCTTAGGTGTCACTACCTACTTAACTCTCCATTTCTATATAAGGAGGCCTTTTCTCCATTTTCTTACCATTCCATTTCCTTCTTTCCACCTTCTTCTTAAAGCTTATGGCCATGGCTTCCATGGCATAAGTCTTCCTCCTTTCCACCACCACCTTACTGAAGTTCGTAGTCATCCTCCTCCTCTTATAATATAAAGAGAGAGAGAGAGATTAGTATATATATATTATATTATATATATTTTTGGTGAAGAAGACGGAGCGCTGAAATACTGTCCGACGGTTCACTCAGCTAGGCTCGCTTACCGTGAAGATTGGAAAGTTGTTTGGTGAGAACTCTTTAAGCACTGTTTATATATTTAATTAGTAGTTATACTAAATTAAATATAGTGATGGATTAGTATTGGTTAATGATGATTGATGCTTATTGTGATGGATGATGGATGCGTAATTTAGAACACACACACTATTAAGCATTAGTGTTATAACGCTTGTGCACGGTTATTATTTATTTAATTATGTTGATGATGGTTGCTATAGATGTTTATAATGGTTGTTGGTGCTGTTTTGCACACACTATGACATAATAAGTATAGTATCACACTGGTGATCGACAAATCTCCTTCGTAATGAAAAGCAATATCATTATTGAAATTGAAGTTTAATAATTGGGAAAGACTATATATATGAATTCATATATTTTGATATAGTTTCTTCGAATAAATAAATAAATACCGGAACGTTCTAGGATGACAGAGAGGATAGTGTCTAGGCTTGGGTTTGGAAAATATAGTTTCCTGCTCTACCTGGCTATCCCTAACTGATCCGACGAATGAGATGGTTAATTTGAAGTTATTTGAATTTAGAAATAAATTGGATTTTTAATTTGGTATTTAATTAAGTGAAAAATAAAAGTTGAATTTTGAACCCGAGATAATTTAGAAAGTCGATGTAAATTACTTCAAATGATTTTAAATGGTATATTATGGTTTTCTAAGGTATTTTGAAATATTGAAGAATAGTTTTTATTGCGGTCAAAATAGAGCTTCTCGCACAGCGGCAATTCATGTATTTTAGATGCAAACTTTAAACGCTTATAACTTTTGCAATCTAAGTCAGATTTCCATGATATGAAAAATGTTTGATTTCCATTAACATGAGCTTTCAAATGAGTGAAAGTGGATTTTAATTTCGAGTTATAATTTTTAAGATATGTTTAAAATCGTTTTGGAAAAGGTCGCCGTAAGAACAGTTGTCAGCCATAACTATAAAAAGCTAATTTAAATGTTTTAAAAATATGGATTTTTTTTGTAAAATCATTATAAATTATGTAAAAGTGTTTTGAATCGTAAAGTTTAAGTTTTGGCTAAGATAAACGAAATTTTGATCAAAGTAATTAAGATAACTGTTTTGTTACGCTTTTGAAACATTATGGTAATGCTTTCTTTGAAAACAATCTATTTTGAAGATTTTTACCGGCAAACTATTTTCCAAACTATAAGTAATCATTTGTAAATGATTGGTGGAATGTTTCAAAGATTTAAAAGTATTGAAAATGTTTTATATGGAAATTAAATTAATTTATTTGATACTAAAACGGGGTTTCAATTTTAAATAATTAAATATGGTTGGAGATAAATCTTCGGATGTTTGATATTAATCCGGTAGATGATGACTCTTACTGTTTGAGGAATTTAAAAGGTAGTTCACCGTTATTCCGCTTATAGTGTGAGCTGGATACAAAGATTAATATTAAGTATAAGTGGATGATATTTCTATCCAAATCTAATGTCAAAGAGTTGGATAAATCTTTTAATTAGTATATGGGTTTCCCAATTTGATTGGGATAAGTTAGATAGAAATAATCTTCGGATATTTGATATGAATTTTTTTGGTGTAAACGTATACTATTTGAGGAATTTGGAAGATATTATTATTATATCATTATTCCACTTATATTATTCGTTGATAATGATAATTGATATCGAATATAAGTAGATACAACTTTTCTGTAACTTATGTTCAATATCGATTGATTTGGGTTTTGTCGTGAATCATATCTTCAATAATATCATTCTTGAAACCCAATGAGATTCAGTTATGGAAATTCATATCGTAATTTGAGGATTTAATCAGATCTTTAATTTGAGGAAATTAAAAGTAAGGAAGTGGAAAGAAAGTATAATGTTTTGGTTAAGATTAAAGAATGGAATGTTGGAAAATCAATTCAATTGGAAACTATGGTTGAAATGTGGATTAAGGGTTTTCAGAGGAAACTGGATTTTGACAACGAGTTATCAAATGGAAAATTAATTAAGGCTTTAAGGCTCAATCATCTTTGATTTAAGGGATGTGTTTTAAAAAAGAAAGGTTAAATATGGATTTTGTAATAATTTGAGAATGGGTATAAAGAAGTTTAAGTTTGACAAAATCAAGACGTAAGGAGATTGGTAGAAAGCCTATGTGTTCTATAATTGTGTTTTTTTTTTAAAATTGCACCTATTATTTTGGAAAGACCGGGATCGGATGTATGTCTGAAAACCATTCCAAGTAATAATACGACGTTGTGGAGCAGTTGAAGACATTGGAGACGACATTGAAGACTAAGACCTTTCATGTCGTAAGGACGACTTGCTGAATGTCTCGAATGGTTCACTCCCATTTGCAAATGGATTTTATACCGGTTGAATGGCAAGAAGCCTAAACGTATGTGAAGGAATTCCAGATTGTTGTTTCGTTCAGACCCAGAACGGACATGTATGGATTGTGTGTGTGACTTTTTAATTGACTACGTAGCACTGATCTTTATTAATATATATTTGCTTGGTGGCGGAGAATTCATTCCCTTGCTTAACGCCATTCTATAAGACGTATGAGCTTAGAGGTTATATATTGATGGAAATCAGTGATGCGTAGTGAATGGACAATGTGGCATACTTAAGTTATGTGATGAGCTATGGATGATCAAAACAAGGCTTATTTAAGTGTAGCTTTGTGTATATCGTGACCTCAACGAGCCTCACACCCTGGATTGATGGTGAACTGGTGGTCAGGTTTTTATGTTCATTTCGTATATTTGGTGCATCGGGTTGTGATGATGAAAGAGTACTACGAAGTCCCTAGTCTGGGACGCTATTTGTTCGGTAATCTGATTCATGTATGGTGGGTTAGTATAACGGAGTCCGAGTCTGGACGTTATCCATGAGTATTGGGATCATGCGTGCAAGAATGTTTGTGAGCCCACGAATGGTCTTTCATACCAGGAATTATCATGTTGGAAACCCAATCTCCAATACGATCCCGTACGTTTTTGATTGTATAGTCTGCTGGTTACCGGCAAGATTGTTAGTATAATGGGATGGGGCATTATGCTGGCTAGGATTAATACATTTATTTGCGAAAAGTTTTTTCACACTATACTTAGTAGTAAAAGAGGATTTTCATGTATGAAGGCATTTTTGATTATCATAAGGAAAAACTCGACCATTTGGTGTACGCTTGCATTGTGTGATGGGGGATGAGCTTATGGTAGCTTCATTTTTTAAAAAGTCATTACGAATTTTGATGCACTGGTATTCACATGGGGTAAACCCACTCCGCATTAGCGGCATGGTCCGGTGAATTACCTAACTTTAAAATAAACCCTAAGAACAATTGTTTTGAGTTCTCACACCAATCCCATCACTGACCTGGAGTTTATTGTGCTCACACCTAAACTCTAGGTGCCCATAATTTTTACATGGGCAGCCTAGTAGTTTGGTTTGCAGTTTAGACTTGGAGTTGATTGGAGCAGGATGGTGGTTTAGCTGCAGCTGTTATATCTTGGAGCATGCATATTCTTCCACTGAATTTAGTATCTCTTCCGCTATGTAATCAATGTACGCTGATGTAATATTATTGTAATGATAATGAAAAGTTCTTTTTATTTTGTGCAAATGTGTAAGTACCCCTAACAATCCATTTTTATGAACGGTTTAAGTTGGTTTAATTATCAGCGAAAACTGGGAAAAAAGTCGGGTCGTTATAAGGGTTAGATTTTTGGAGATGCAGCGTTTGTAATTTGCTGATGTTTGGATTTGAAAGTGGCTCAAAGTTGGCTCTGTAGCTTTTGCTTTTGTACCTGGTATTTTGGATGGTCTATGTGGCTTAATGACCTTTGGTTAAATGTGATTGTTTTTCGGGTTTTGGCTTGTAGTGCTGATGTGGAGGAGGCTCTTGTTGGTTGTAATCTGCATGGACTTTTGATGTCTTTTGGGCAATATGGTTTAAGTGCTGAATTAATGAAGTAGCTGCATGCTACAATTTTGGAGATGGGTTCATGGCCTCTTGTGTTGTATACCGGGTAGTTTGTTTTTGTTTTGTACTGTCTTGTTCAGTGTTAGTGTTTATGTGTCCTTTTTTTTGGTTTGAGTTGGCTTTCTTTTTTGTTGTATAGTATTTGTTATGTGTGTGTTGTGATATTCACGCCAGCTCAGACAGTTTGTACTTCTCTTTTATGTAATTAAGTACCCTGCTTTATTCAATTACAAATATGAATTTCAGGTTCAATATCTAAAACCTATAGTTTAGAAGTTATATATAGGCAATATATTATTAGCATATGTTCATAAGAAAACTTTAAGGTCTTTCTTCTCCTTATGCATCTTCAAATATTTAGGTTAATTATTCTCTAATGTCATTTCTTGATGAAACAGTGGAAAATTTATTATTGGCATATCTTTATAAGAAGAATTTAGTATCTTTCTACTTTTAAGCATCTTCAAATATTTAGGTTAATTACTTCTCCAACATCATTTCTCGATGAAACGATGACACCCTCGTTTCTGACCCTATGGATCTTCGATATTTAAATGATATTTTCCCCTTTTTTGAAGTATTTGATTTGAAGAAGGATGACTTTTTACCATAGTGAGTTTGCTATTAACCTTAATGAAGCCACTCTTGGTTATTCTTAACATAATAAGAGCTAGACAACACCAGTACTCAGTATATTCTTGTATGATATGGGTCTTAAGGGGAGTAACTCTTTATCCATCATCAATTACTATGTGTAAAGAAAAAAAAATCTACGAACAACTTCAAGGCAACTATTATTGACTGCAAAAATCATGATTATGGCTGATTAGACATTATCACATATATTCCTTAACTTATTAGATTATTATATTTTTCTAACAAGTATGCCACTACACTTTTGACTTATCCTTTAAAGTCCAAAGAGATATGTGAATTTTCTATAACATTCCTTTAAAAGAAGCCAAAATATATTTTTTCATTATCAATCATTCTCGAGCGAGATACTTTGTTAATGGTGTTTGGTATCTCTCTTATTTTCTCGTTCATGATTCTCCCTCCTCCTCTTCCCGCACTTCTCTACCGCTCTATTCCTCTTCCCCCCTTTGTCTCTCTTCTGCCAATTTACGCCTGCGTGAAGTATTCTCGCTTGTGTCCCTTGCCTTGATCTACTTCAAAATCCTGCCTTCTTGCCAGATCTGGCTCAATTCGCCAATTTTTTTTGTCTTTCACCAGATCTTTCTGATTCTGACTCGTCTATGACACGCGGTGCTACCCCCATTCACTTCTCTTTCCTAGCCTTTGGATACTATTAACAATCTCTCGCGACTTACTCACTTGATTCAGAACAGTGGTCTTTGGATCTCCTTGTTTCAAAATACTGAATGGCAATCCATTGCTTCTTGCTTTTGGAGTGGATTGAAGTTCCCTTCGACATGTTGATCTTTTTGGGCTTGAGGGCTCTGGTCTTCACTTCTCGGTATTATTAAGTTAGGCAGGTTGGTTGATATATTCACGTGTTATGTCTGGGCTATGTTTTGTAATGGGGTGTCTCTCCTTGTGTCAGTGTGGATCATGGTGGTGCTTCATTTCCTTGACAATGACTTGAGATTGTTTGTGTGAGTTGCCAGTTTCTGTTTTATTTTGTTTTGGAGCTGTGTAATTGTTTGGGTTTGGATTCGTGTTGCGAACTTGTGTTCTATAAGCTGGTCTTATGATATGAGCGTGTTGTTCTATGCCTTGTTGTTTTCTCGGCGATTGCGTATGCAATAGTGAAATATTGGCATTTTGTATGGGGTTCTGGCTATCAGTAGCTCATTTAAGTTTTTGTGCCACTTTTTAGTTTTTTTTAAGTTTTGGCAGCACTTGTATGTTCAAGTCATATTCTGCATTGTCATGTTGCTCTTTGGAGTTGTTCTTGCAATGTCTTCTCCTTTGTTTTACTGGAAGGACTTGCCTATCGCTCAGGGCCGCTCCTATGTCATTTGGGCCGTGGACAAAACTTAATTTTGGACCCTTCCATACACTTACAAGTAACACTATTAAACAATAATAAACACATATGTAACAACGATTTTCTTAAAAGCTAATTAATTTGTTCGCTATATTTCCAAAAAATACCAAATTTACAACTTCTTAGTCATTTTAAAGACAAAATGGTAAATTCAACAATGTCATATATAAATCTCTCTAAATTTTTTTAAAGCAAAATCATTGCTTGTATCATCTTGCTTAATATTTTCCAATATCTTTTCTAATGTATAAAACTGCTAGCTCATTCAACCAATCTTAAGACATAGAAGTTCGTAGATACAATTGTTATAAGTTCTTATCTTTGTCTTTTTTTCCAAAATAAAATCATATAATTGTAAACTTTGAGATATAAATTAGTATCTTTGTCAATTTTTCCGTTTTCGAGAGAAGGATAATTGTTTCATGATGGAACTACTAAATTAAGCTTTAGCAATAGCAAAAAAAACACTAATGAAAGCAATACACCTGATCCATGAGTTGATATCCCTTCACCAAGTAATCACATTTCATCATTTTTCCCACTTCCCAGCAAACGGGCATTAACTTCAAAAAACCACAGTTAACAGCAAGATAAAATGTTATTTCTTGATTTTTTTCCTTAATAAGATAAAAGGGTCAATAGTTAAAGAGCAATAAACAAGGACAAAGATACTGAAGTAAAAGTAAAAAAACCTGGAAACAAAACTCAACAAATGGTATTAATGTAGTAAGAGGAGCTCCAGTTGTCGTAGGAATTTGGTCCAGAGGTTTGGGTGCATCTTATTTTTGAAACAGAGAATCCAAGTAAAGCATTAATATTGAAAATTCAAATATTATCTAATTAAAGATGGTAAAGCAATGTAGAGCTTTTAGAACTATTGTAGAAAAATTATCAAATTTAAAGCATAATTTACAGTTGAAATCTGAAGTCCAAAAGAAACTGAATATGAATTGAATTACAGATGATGATAAGTTGTAAATTCTAAGAGTTTTATAGATTTTAAGATTGATAAAATTAGAAAAGGCAAAGAATTTTGAATTAAAAAGAGATATGTGAGAGAACTTATCTTTATTGAATATCCAACAGTTGCTTTTGGAAATCAAAAATTGGAAACCGCTAGGACTGTTTTGTCTACTGTTCTTCATCATCAGCTGTTATCTGTGATTGATTAGTAGAGTTTTTGGCAGCTAGGCTGATGGCAGAGTTACAACAACTGAATTATAAGAAAAACATGCCCACTTGGAAATTAGGCCCTGGGCTGTCGCCTATGTTGCCCAGCCCAAGGGTCGACACTGCTATCTCTATGTCACTTTGTTCTAAGGTCATCCTCTTCGAGTTCATGCTTGAGGAGATGCTCATGTCATTCCTATGGAGTTGTTGTTTTTCTCGGTAACCAATGCCAAGTCAAGTCTCACTATGCTACAATGTGTTGTACCATAAAGTGTTCGAATGATTGATGTTTCCTTGTAGGTGTACTATTGTGTGATAGTCTACATTGTCATGTATATTGTATTGGAAGTGTATATAGTATGTGTAACAACCCGAATTTTACATATCGGAAGATTGTAAAATATTTTTATTTCGTTCCCTGAGGGTTGGATTATTCTCATCTTTTTAATATGTTGCTTATGGTGATGTAAGAGATGTCCATAATTTTTTATTGATTTTGTTTGTAACCATTTTGCTCCTTTCAGTCTTATGCAGGGCATAACTTTTGACTTAGGTCGAATTAGAGGGTGAGACCTATGCCATTGGAAATGAATTGATGATTGCCTTTCTGTAGAGTGGTTACATTAAAGATTTGGCTCAACGGTTTGGGAGGAATCGCTGTTTAAGGTCTAACAGTTGGTTGTTCACGTTTTAGAGCCTTAGTGGACTAATTTGGGAAGGCCCATTAGTGGGCTAGTGGAATCCTATAAATAGGGGGTGAGAGAGGAAGGGAAAAGTTTACTTTCCCATTCTCTCATTTGGTGGCCTTTTGCTCCACCGTCCTCTAACACCTTTCCACCATTAAAAATCCAAATCCAAGGAGAGAAATCATAGATCTACACCATTGGAGGCTAGATCTACATCAATTGAATCAAGGATTCATCGTATCAGGGTGTTTGGTGCTTCCTGTACGGATACATATTCCGTTGATTTTTGCTTGTTTGGAAGAATCGGTGAGTGGATTACTTCTCTCACATGGATTCAATGAAGTGTATGAGTAGTTGATCATGTTTTTCATCAAATTCAAGTATTCTTCTTTAGATCTATGCATTGGTAAGTTCATTTTCATGTAGATCATCCTATGATCTGATCTAACAAGTTTAGATAGGTAATTTCTATGATATTTCATATGAATGTGCAAGTTAGATCCATAGTTATGTTCATATGCATATTTGTGGTGATTTTGGTGAATTTGACATTATCATTGATAGAATTGTCATATTGATGATATTGTTAATTTCATAACATGCTTGTAATCCTTTTGGATGACTTGGATGAGTTAGTTTCGTCGAACAAATCGTTTTGGCGAAGTTTTGGTTGAAATTGGATTTTCATTGAAGAATGCAGGTTTTGGATCGGCCTCAATTAAACCTGGTCGGTCTCAAACACTTCTGGTCAGCCTCAATTAGTCCTGGTCGGTCTCAAACAGTTCTGGTCGACCTCAATTTGTCCTAGTCGGTCTCAAACAGTTCTGGTCGGCCTCAAGTTGTCCTGGTCCGTCTCAAACGGTTCTGGTCGGCCTCAAGTTGTTCTGGTCGGCCTCAAACCGTTCTGGTCGGCCTCAAGTTGCTCTAGTCGGTCCTAAGTGGTTCTGTTGAGTTCTAAGTGGTTTTGGTCGGTCCCAAATGGTTCTGGTCTGTCCCAAATAGCTCTGGTCGGCCTCAAGTTGCTCTGGTCGGTCTCAAGTTGCTCTCGTCGACCTCAAGTTACTCTGGTCGGTCCCAAGTGGTCTGGTTGGTCTCAAATTGTTCTGGTCGATCCCAAATATTCCTGTTTGGCCTCAAGTGGCCTAGTCGGTCCAAAATGGGTCCAGTTGGTCCGAAATGAATCCGGTTGGCATTTCTAGTGGAAATTTCTGATCGGACATTTCTAATGATGTCGTGACTTCGAGGAGACTTCAAGGGGGAGTATTCGAAGTGTTGAAAGTGTTCGTTTGTCAGTGTAGAACAACGAATGTGGGAATGACTCAAGAATGTATTGAGTTCATATAAAAGGACGACTCAAGGATGTATTGAGTTCGTGTGAATTAATTGCTCAAAAGTGTTCTGAGCTAATAAATAGTCGTGATTGGTAACGACTAGAAATAAGAGGGCCAAGGAATTTCTGTTATCTTAAGTTCTAGCTTACTCAAAGCAGAGGTACAATTGAAGGCCAATTGTAGGTCGAGTGCCTTGGGCATCGTGTATGGCCTAAACATGTGGTGTGTATAGCGTATGGGGTATTGCTTGAACCGGACCATCGTGTGTGGTCCTTGATAATTGATGGCAAGTTTTTAGCCAGTCATACGATAATGAAGGTTCCAAGGCAAGGTTGGCGATGATAGCCAGAGTCGGTCATGGATGTTTGAATGCTTGTCGTAATAATGTTTGAGTTGCTATTGCTATGTGTGAATGATCGTTCTGGTTGCCGTGACTGAATTGGTATTCCATTGGATGTATGGATCATAAAGGCTATCACTGTCGTATTGTGGGGAAGGCAGGTGTAAGTTTTTCTATAGAGTTGGGTAGATTAGTTGTTTATTTACCCATTCTCGTATACTTTATTGGTGAAGTTTGTTAGCTATTTTATCGCTCGCTAAAACTGTTGTATGACTCAAGGTTTTATGATTCCTCTTATTACCTTGGTTTGTTCATCCGGTTGTGGATGCGAAGACTGAGTAGAAGGTGACAGGTAATACATTAGTGAGAATGAAGATGCTGATCGATGGCGAGCAGGAGGCTCATGTACCAGTTTTACTACAATCGATTATTTGTTTCCGCTATTTTCTATCTCTATGAGTGTTGTAGTAAGGCAAATTGTACAAACACTATTGTTGTTATCCACGTGTATGGGAAATACTTTCTAGTTGTCATGAAAGTTTAGTGTTTTCTGCTTCACTATCACTACCTGTTGTATATGTTCTATTATATTTTATCCTTGCACTGTGAGTTCATGACAGGTTCCGCTTATGTATCATACCTTGATGATCGCCTATAGCTACCTGGCACACCTTTCAGCACATTTTTCCTCTTGTATAGTATGGGGTTGTGGGCATTCGTTACATTTAGTATCATAGCTCTAGTTAACGATTGTGGCCAAAGTTCTAAGATGTAATTACGTATGAGAGACATATTTGAAGATTTTAGTTAGATGCTTACTATTAGCACACATAGTAGTAGCATTTGTACTTCCTTTAGCAGTTTTTTTCTTGAAAGTGGTTAATCATTCTAATTTGCAGATTTAGAATGAGTCGACGCTATAAGAGTCATTTTTATAGGGAAGAAGCAATGCCTGGATGGGGTAATGGCGGGGCACCTGATTACCCAGCCATGTTTGAAGCTATAATTGAAGCATGCCTTCGAAGGAACCCTGCTCCAGTAGCAGCTACGGTTGATGTTGAAGTTCCAGTGCCTAGAGCTGTAGAATTTGCAAAGCTATGCAAAGACTTTTCCTCATTGGGGGGGGGGGGACAATTCAAGGGCACTGAACCAACTGAAGAAGTCCAGAGGTGGATGGATACTTGTGTTCGAATCTTCAACGACTTGAGCATTGATAATGCAACAAAAAGGGAACTTGCATCAAGGTAGTTGGTGGGCAGAGCAAAGCACTGGTGGAAATCTGTCTCACTTGAGACCCCTGAAGATGATATTTCTTGGGAATTGTTCCAAGCTAAGTTTAAACCAATATTTAGCTCCACCGTGCAGAAGTCTGTTCTATTTAAGAGATTCGTGGAGCTTAAACAGAATGGTCGCCCATTTCTTGACTATATTTCTAACTTCGAAGCCTTGTCGAAGTATGCTCGTTCATATGTGGATACTCCTTATCAAAAGAACGAGAAGTTTGTCTTGGGGTTGGATGAATATCTTGGGAATCGGCTTGTGGATCACCTCGATGATAGTTTTGAGAAGGTCGTCGAGAAGGCTTTGAGGCATGAAAGTCTGTTTCCTAAGAAGGTGTCTATTGTTGCAGCTAAGGAAGAACAGAAGCCACAGCAGGGTGGTAATAATAAGAAGAGAAAGCACCAATGGAAGAAAGGAAAGGATGGCCAGAAGAAGCAGAAGGGATAAGTGTTTTGCTTCAATTGTTGGCAAAAGGGAAATTTTGCTAGTGAATGCAAGAATCCTAAAGCTGAAAAGAAGTGCTTCAAGTGTGGGAGGCTGGGACATGAGAAGAAAGATTGTCCAGAATTAGCTCAAGGGAAGCAAGTGGTTAAGGCTTATGCTTTAGAAGCAGTGTCGTCTACTTCGAAAGCCCCTACCGCAGAGGAGAAGGGAAACGCTGTCGTGATGCAAGGTACTCTTTCTGTTCATGGTGTTTCAGTTCGAGTTTTATTTGATACTGGAGCATCGCATTCATTCATTTGCAATGATCTTGTGTGTTGTTTGGATTTGGAACCCGAGATTTGTGATGGACTATTGATCGTGACTAATCCAGTTGGCGGTTCGTCCAGTTTGTGCATGTTGTGCCGTGGTCTAGTATTATCGAGTCATGGTTGCTCTTTTGTGTGTGATTGCTTTGTTCATAACTTCACTGGGATTGGGATCATCTTGGACATGGATTGGCACAAGAGGTACGCGGGAAGGGTGAATTACGAGAAGCTAGAGGTGAGATTCGGGGATGTGGAAGGGCGAAAGGTGTTGATAAAGTGTAAGTGCCAAGAGTGTGTCTGCATTAGCTATCTATATTCGCTTGTGATTCCACAAGAAGACTTGTCATCTGTGATGATCGCTAATGAGTATGAGGATGTCTTTGACGAGGTCAAAGGGTTACCACCGCATCGTGAGATCGAGTTTAGGATTGATTTGTTCGAGGATGCTAGACCAATCGTCATGCCACTTAGGCGGATGGCACCTAAGGAACAACAAGAGTTGGAGGTGCAAGTTCGTGACCTTTTGGGAAAAGGATTCGTTGGGAGGAGTGTGTCCGAATGGGGTGCATCGGTCGTGTTTGCAACCAAGCCAGATGGCTCATTATGGTTGTGTAAAGACTATCATGAGCTGAATAAGGTGACTAAGAAGAACAAGTATCCATTGCCAAGGATTGATGACTTGTTCGATCAGCTCCACGAAGCCAAAGTGTTTTCTCAGATGGATCAGGCAACGAGATTTCACCAGTTGAGGGTGGCTAAGGATAGTATGCCAAAGACTGCTTTTAGGAAACCTTCCGGGTTCTTTGAATGGTTGGTGATGCCATTAGGGTTGATTAACGCATTAGCGTATTTTGTGGATCTTATGAATAGGGCATTCAGAGATCAGCTGAATAAGTTCGTACTTGTGTTCGTGGATGATATTTTGGTCTATTCGCGGAATGAGGAAGAGCACAAGACGCACTTGAGGATCGTGTTGGAAATCTTAAGAAAACATAAGCCGAAAGCCAAGTTTTCAAAGTGTAACTTATGGAAGAGTGAAGTGAGATTCTTAGGTCATATAGTCTCCGGTAGTGGGATAGTAGTTGACCCCGCTAAAGTGGCAGCAACCGGGACTGGGATAGACCTAAGAATGCGACAGATGTGAGAAGTTTCCTTGGATTGGCTGGTTATTGCTTATGGTTTATCAAGGATTTCTCCAAGATAGCTCACCGTTAACAAGATTAACGAAGAAGAGCCAAGTGTTCACATGGGATGTGAAGTGTGAACAAGCATTCGAAATCCTGAAGGGAGACTAACGAGTGCTCCTGTGTTGACCATTCCAAATGGGAATGAAGAGACGGTGGTGTATACCGATGCATGTGGTACTGGTCTTGAAGCAGTGCTGATGCAAAAGGATAAGGCGGTGGCTTATGCGAGTCGACAGCTAAAGCCGCATGAGAATAACTACCCAACACATGATTTAGATTTGGCAGCGATTGTGTTTGCACTGAAGATGTGGAGACATTACATATTGGGAGTGCGGTTTGAGTTGTTTATGGACCACAAGTCGTTGAAGTATCTTTTCTCCCAAAAGGATTTGAATCTTCGGCAGCAACGATAGTTGGAGTTTCTGCCATCGTATGATTTTGGTATAGCCTATAATACAAGCAAAGGTAATGCAGTTGCAGATGCGTTGAGTCAAAGACATGCAAGTTTAGGAGCGATGTTTTCAGAATGGAAGAGCCTCGAGTATTTGGCAAGGTTCGATTTCAGGCCATGATGCGAGTTGGAACCTAAAATGTTGGCAAGCATATCGATAAGACCTATTCTTATTGAAAGGATTGGCGAGAGCCAAAAGCAAGATGTAAAGCTTGTCGAGTTTATCCATGGATTGGAACCAGAGGATAAAGAGTTCAAAATCGATCAAGAAGGTTAGCTTCGAAAGCAAGGGCGATTAGTTGTTCCTGATATTGAAAAATTGAGAGATGAGGTTCTAAGAGAATGTCATCACTCGAAGTTGATGATTCACCCTGGTGGTAATAAGATGTATCAGGACATGAAGCGAGTCTACTACTGGGAGGAGATAAAGCGAGATATTGGAAAGTTCATTTCCAAGTGTATGAACTGTCAGTTGGTGAAGGCTGAATAGAAGAAGCTGAGTGGTTTGCTTCAGCCATTAGAGGTTCCTACATGGAAGTGGGAGCAGATATCGATGGATTACCTAGAACCAGGACAGGAAACAAAGGGATTTGGGTCATTGTAGATCGCTTGACCAAAAGTGCTAGATTCATTCCTATCAAGTCGACTAGGAGGCGTCGAAACTGGCTAAACTTTATGTGAAATGTATAGTTCGATTCCATGGTGTCCCGAAGAGTATAGTTAGTGATCGAGATCCGTTCTTCACTAACGGATTTTGGAGGAGTTTGCAAGAGGCTTTGCGAACCGAGTTGTGCTTGAGTACGGCTTATCAGCCCCAAACTGATGGTCAGACCGAGATAGTCAATCGATTTTTAGAAGATCTCCTGAGGGCTTGTGTGTTAGACATCGAAGGATCATGGGAAGACCATCTACATCTGGTTGAGTTTGCTTATAACAACAGCTACCAGCTGAGCATTGGGGTAGCACCATACGAGGCGTTGTATGGAAGACTGTGCAATTCGTCATCATGTGGGTTAAAGCTGGAGATAAGTTAGTACATGGGCCAGAATTGATAAGAGAGACCTCGGATTGTATCGAGATTGTTTGGCAATGAATGAAGACAACCTAAGATCGTTAGAAGAGTTACGGTGATAAGCGTCATTAAGAACTTGGAATTCGACGTGGGTGATATGGTTCTCGTGAAGGTTTCACCGTTGAAGCATATGGTGAGATTCGGAAGTAAAGGAAAGTTAGCTCCTAGGTTCGTTGGACCATTTCCGATTGTCGAGCGAATTGGAAAGCTCGCAAATAAATTGGAGTTACCTTAGAAGATGTCAAATGTGCAAAATGTGTTCCATGTGTCATTTCTACGGAAGTACATGCATGATTCGAATGTGGTGGTATCTCCAGAGCAGTACGAAGACCTAGAAGTAGATACTACAGTTGCAAGACCTCGTAAGATGCTTCGTGTTGTGGGAAATGACACGAAACAACATAGGAGGAAAACGGTGAAGCTAGTCAAGGTATAATGGAGTGAGGATGGTGACGATTGTATGTGGGAGACGGAAGAGAGTATGAAGGTGACCCATCCAGAACTCTTTGTCGGTAGGACCCTTTGATATCGTGTAATCGTTGTATCTTGTTGTTGTTGTTTGATAGAATTCTGCATGCAAGGATAAGGCTTTGGATGCATGGCTTGATGGTTGCTAGTTTGGATGATAGAATTGGCTTCTCATGGATGATAGGCATGTGGAATTACTGTGATTGATTGCGTTTGTTTGGAATTTCGGGGGTGAAATTCTTAAGGGGGGAGAATGTAACAGCCCGCATTTTATGTATCGGAATATCATAAAATATTTTATTTCATTCCCTGAGGGTTGGATTATTCTCATTTTTTAATATGTTGCTTACGAGGATGTGAGACATGTCTATAATTTTTACCGATTTTGTTTGTGACCTTTTTGCCCCTGTCAGTCTTGTATAGGGCATAACTTTTGACTCAGGTCGAATTAGAGGGTGAGACCAATGCCATTGGAAAGTAATCGATGATTGTCTTTCCGTAGAGTAGTTACATTAAAGATTTGGCTCAGCGGTTTGGGAGGAATCACTGTTTTAAGGTTCAACAGTTAGTTGTTCAGGTTTTGGAGCCTTAGTGGGTTGATTTGGGAAATCCCATTAGTGGGCTGGTGGAATCCTATAAATAGGGGGGTGAGAGAGGAGGGAATTTTTTTACTTTCCTACTCTCTCATTTGGTGGTCTTGTGATCTACCTTACTCTAACACCTTTCCACCATTAAAAATCCAAATCCAAGGAGAGAAATCATAGATCTACACCATTGGAGGCTAGATCTACTTAATTGAATGAAGGATTCATCGGATCAAGGTGTTTGGTGCTTGCCGTCCGGATTCGTATTTCGTTATTTTTGCTTGTTTGGGAGAATAAGTGAGTGGATTACATTTCTCACATGGATTCAATGAAGTTTATGAGTAATTGATCATGTTTTTCATCAAATTCAAGTATTCTTCTTTAGATCTATGCATTGGTAAGTTCATTTTCATATAGATCATCCTATGATCTGATTTAGCAAGTTTAGATAGGTAATTTCTATGATATTTCATATGAATGTGCAAGTTAGATCCATGGTTTGTTCATATGCATATATGTGGTGATTTTGGTGAATTTGACATTATCACTGATAGAATTGTCATATTGATGATATTGTTGATTTCATAATATGCTTGTAATCATTTTAGATGAATTCGATGAGTCAGTTTCATTGAGCGAATCGTTTTGACGAAGTTTTGGTCGAAATTGGAGTTGCATTGAAGAATGAAGGTTTTGGATCGGCCTCATTAGTTCTGGTCGGTCTCAAACAGTTCTGGTCAGCCTCAATTAGTCCTGGTCGGTCTCAAACTGTTCTTGTCAGCCTCAATTAGTCCTGGTCAGCCTCAAACAGTTCTGGTCGGCCTCAAGTTGTCCCAGCCGGTCTCAAACAGTTATGGTCGGCCTCAAGTTGTTCTGGTCGGTCTCAAACAGTTCTGGTCGGTCCTAGGTGGTTTTGTTGAGTTCTAAGTGGTTATGGTTAAGGCTGTCAATGGGTCGGGGTGGGTTGGGTTCGGATCGGTTCAAGTCGTGTTCAGGTTGAGTTCGGGTTGGGTCATCTCAACCCGTTTACAAAACGGGTCAGTTTCGGATTGACTCTTTTATAATCGAGCGGGTTTCAGATTTGATTCGTGTAACCCGTTAAGAAAAATATTTGTATAAAAAGATGTGAATGAACATGAAAACATGAAAGAAGGGTATTGTCGTCATTCGCTTGTTGCAAGCTAAGATGAGAATAAAATGGTAAAAAGTTGTTAATGTAGGAATAAAAATGAAAATGTGAAAAACAGTTAAGTGTTAGTGTGTATGAATAATTGAATAATGACAACATCCTTCATTTTCAAGCTAAGAAGAGAATTTTACAATAATATAGAGCCCATAAACGGGTTAGTCGGGTCAAATTCGGGTTTCGCGGGTCAACCCTGAACCCACCCGTTTATAAACGGATCAAAGTCGGGTTGATCCTAAAATGACCCGTTATTAAATGTGTTTGGCAACTCGCTAATTTCCTATGCGGGTTTCGGGTCGGGTTTCGGGTCGTGTTGGAAATTGACAGCCCTAGTTCTGGTCGGTCCCAAATGGTTCTGGTCGGTCTCAAATAGTTCTGGTCGGCCTCAAGTTGCTTTGGTCGGTCTCAAGTTGCTTTGATCGGGCCTTAAGTTGCTCTAGTCGGTCCCAAGTGGTCTGGTCGGTCTCAGATTAGTCTGGTCAGTCCCAAATATTCCTGGTCGGCCTCAGGTCGCCCGGTCGATCCAAAATGGGTCCAGTTGGTCTAAAATGAGTCCGGTTGGCATTTCTGGTGGAAATTTTTGGTCGGACATTTCTAATGATGTCGTGACTTCGAGGAGACTTCAAGGGGGAGTATTCGAAGTGTTGAAAGTTTTCGTTGAACGGTGTGGAACAACGAATATGGGAATGACTCAAGGATGTATTGAGTTCATATAAAAGGATGACTCAAGGATGTACTGAGTTCGTGTGAAGTAATTACTCTAAAGTGTTCTAAGCTAATGGATAGTCATGATTGATAACGACTAGAAATAAGAGGGCCAAGGAATTTCTGTTGTCGTAGGTTCTGGATGACTCAAAGGAGTATAATTGAAGACCAATTGTAGGTCGAGTGCCCTGGGCGTTGTGTATGGCCTAAACATGTGTTGCATATAGCGTGTGGGGTCTTGCTAGAACCAGTGCGTTGTGTGTGGTTCTTCACAATTGACGGAAAGTTGTTAGCCAGTCATACGATAACGAGGGTTCCAAGGCAAGGTTGGTGGTGATAGCCAGAGTCAGTCATGGATGTTTGAATGCTTGCCGTAATAATGGATGAGTTGTTATCACTATTTGAAATCTTGCAAATATCGCCCGAGATCTCCTCTGAGATCTCGTTTTGGGCTCCTTCCAAAACGAAACAGCAAATATCACTCTAAATCTCCTTTCGAATATATCGTCCGAGATATTGCAATATCGAACGATATATCGACCGAGACGAAATACTGGAATATCGTCTGAGATCTTAGTTTTTTGGGTTAAAATTTAAATTTGTGCCTGAATTAGAACTATAATTAAAAAACTCAAATCTAGCCATATCAATCTTTTGTTATTTTGCATGTTAAATGACTATATTGTATGTTCGTATATGTGTTACAATGCTTATGGTTTTCATATTCATCTTTTTACATACATGTTACTTATGAAATTATGGTCTATTTATGCTGAATTTTTTAATGTTTTGGATCCATTTAATGTTTCATGTCTAACAATATTCCTGTTTTAAGCATATTATGATTTAAGAGTATGAATGATCTTTCGTAAAATAAAGAATAATAAAGTTATTTTGCCTTTTTAGTTTACTTTACTATGTTTTTGATAGCATTCATAAAAATCATTTTGTTAAAATATCATTTTTAACATATCATGTACCCCGAGATTGTTCGGATATGATCTTTCAGACGCGAGGTGAAAATCTGAGACGAACTCCCGAGTTAGACTCATCTCGTCCTAGATCTCCCTCGATACGAGACCGAATCTATAAAATCCCTGAGATGAAACACGCCCGATATCCGAGATTTAAAACCTTGGTTGTTATTGCTATGTGTGAATGATCGTTCTGGTTGCCATGGCTGAATTGTAATTCCTCTGGATGTATGGATCGTAAATGCTATCACTATCGTATTATGGGGAAAGCAGGCGTAAATTCTTCTGTGGAGCTGAGTAGATTAGTTGTTTATTTACCCATTCTCATATACTTTATTGATGAAGTTAGTTAGTTGTTTTATCGCTCACTAAGACTGTTGTCTGACTCAAGGTTTTATGTTTCCTTTTATTGCCTGGGTTGTTCATCAGGTTGTGGATGGGAAGTCTAAGTAGCAGGTGACAGGTGATGCTTTAGTGAGAACGACAATGCTGATCGATGGCAAGCAGGAGGCTCACGTACCAGTTTTACTACTATCTAGTATTTGTTTCTGTTGTTTTCTATTTCTCTGGGTGTTGTAGCGAGGCAAATTGTACAAACACTATTGTTGTTATCCATGTGTATGGGAAATACTTTCTAGTTGTCATGAAAGTTTAGTGTTTTTTGCTTCACTATCACTACCTGTTGTTTATGTTATATTATATTTTATCCTTGCGCTGTGAGTTCACAACAGGTTCCACTTATGTATCATACCTTATTGATCGCCCATAGCTGCCTGGCACACCTTTCAGCGCATTATTCCTCTTGTATAGTGCGAGGGTTGTGGGCTGTCATTACAGTATGTTGCTTCTGTGATATATCTTTATTTTTCATGTAAAGTCAGCTCGTTTGATGTAAGATCGTGTGCTTTGCTGTGCATAATGTATTGTAGTTTGGAAAAAGTATCTAGCTCTAGTGTTGTAACCTAGATAGGATGGTGGTGGACGGTCTACCTTAAATTCCGAACTTAGTTAAACATTCAGTCTGCTCCTGTAATAATGTATTTATTATTTGTTATAATAAAAAGTGTTACGAACCACTATAAAAACTGGTCGGCTCTGCTAAAAATATATATTAAGGATTTTCAACAGCCTAAGGCTATTATAAATAGCGGATAACTCTTCATCGATATTATTATATATAAAGCCCAATTGTACTATGCGGTTCTCTTAATTCCTTTTTGACCTTAAATGTAACGACCCGCATTTTTCAACGATATAATTAATTTATTTAAATATTTAAATAGTGATTTAGGAAATTAAATGGTCGTTATATTGAATAATATTGAATATTTAATTAAAATAAATAATATAATAATATATTTAATTTCTGAAATAGTTAGAAATAGTAGAATTCACAAAATAGTGTGAATGGGATTATTTAAAATATATAGTTCAGTTTCGAGTTGAATTATACGAACAAATATATTCAATCGACGGCAGTTTGAACGTATAATTATAATCGAGCTTGAAATGGCGCTGCAGTTCGTAATTTGGCGATTTGAACTTCAACTTAATGTACAGGGTCCATTTTAAATCGAATTTCTGTGAAACAAGAAACGTTCGGGCCTGGTGGAGTATATTTTTCAAATGGAAGAGAAAAATCAGGATTTCGTCGTATAGATTGCAAGATATGTCCAATTCAAATTTTCAAATAGTCGCTATAGAATCGTTCGTCGACCATAATAGTTTATTTGAAATAACGGCATACTGGATTCGAATTTAGAAAAGGTTCTTTTGAGATGTAGTGTTAATTTAATTTTCAGAATTTTACTGTAATTTTTAATTAATTAAATACGCAACTTTTTATTTGAAATATTTTGCACCCTATATCAATATTTTGGGGTTTCAAAATATGAATCAAGCTACCGATATTATTATATTTTTGGGATCATGGCACAACACTCGTCACAACGGTATTTTTATTTTTGTCTGTAGCAATCTATATATGAAGTATTTTACTTAACAGGATACCCTGAAAGGAATGAAAACAAATTAAATGATCTATTCATATATATAAATGCACGACCACCTTTTATGCACGGTGCATATTCATAAGGTCCAACCCATAACTTTAAAACCTGTTACTCACAGACATGAACGGATACAAAAGATGTATCATGCCAATTATAATAAAAATTTATAATAAAAGAGAATGCACCTTACCCAGTTTCAACCGAAATTTACCTTCATCCTCAAGCTTCGTACGCAGTCTCTTCATAACGTAGAGGGGTACATCACCAACATATCACTTCTGGAGCTGAAAAGACTTGTCGAAATATCTGCAAACCATACCTATCCTAAACGACTAAACCTAGTGAAATTGCGTGATTGGCAAACCATTTAAACCTTGCTTGCCAAGCCGCTTCTACCGTGTGTGGCACGGTGCTGTCATTATAAATACACCATGTTTTTCTCTGCTCAAATTCATACTACCGAGACCAAAAGCTTCAAAAGAAAATGGCTTTAAAACATAAAGTCAAAACCTAATGAATACTCTGAAAAAGAAAACAAGCCTTTCTCTTCTCTTTTGTAATTCAGATACCGAATAAAATCCTTAAATATATGTTTTCGCACTCCTTACGAGATTCTCTCCAAATTTATGCCCATTTGAATGGGTGCGATGAAATTCTGATTCGTTGTTCTGAGAATAGCGTGAGCTAGGGTTGGATTTTTCGGAAGTTTTGAACTTCGATGTAGAGATTCGAGTATGTAGTGATCTGGATAGAGGAGGTTGGCATCATTTCTGGGATTTTTGGATTTTTTTTTTTGAGCAAAAATAGTTCGGTCGATATACTGTACCATCACGGGAAGAAAACTGGAGACCGCAACCTTCTTTTTTTGTTCGAAGGGGCCACCGTGGACTTGGATAGAAGGAGATAGTTACGAGAAGTTGTGTGGTATTTTTTTTAGATTTTTTTAATATCGTGAGGAAGGATCGGTGGGAGGATGGAAAACAGAAATGGCTTGGGTATCCTGGAGTGCTGAAGCGTGAGCTTAGTTTGAGGGAGATGATCATATTCAAGCGGGTTTGGGTTTATGGGGGGTAATGGGCCGATGGTCTATTGATAAGGACCAGTTTTTATTTTTGAAAGGATTTAGAAAAAGGGAAAGGAAAAGTCACATTGGGAAATTCAGCTATGACTTCCTGAGGAACACTGCGTGAATTGAAACAGGAGCAAGGAAGAGTAATCAGCGGAGTAAACCAAGATTAACATGGTAATTAAGAAGTTTATTAACGTTAATTAATTATTTAAATTAATGGTTAATGATCATATGTTTATAATAACTTGTAAAATACATAACTTTATCATATATCATCAGAATTTAGAACAGTCAGATCCGTTGGGATCATGTGGACAGTGGCTACACCATAGAACTGACCGTGAGTGAATAGGAGCCCATTGGATTTATGGTGAAATTAAGTGCCGGAATCAAATCAACGACCGGTTCTCGTTATTTAACGACTACCAACCAATGTGAGTAACTCTCACTAACTCTGATCAATTCATATTTCTATAAAGTATTATTAGAATTGAAATTATTGGTTGCTTCGTTGTGTGTTGGCTGTTTGGTCGAACTGCTAGTCAGTTGGCTGAAATTATCAATAACGATATATATAAATCGTATCGAAATATTGACTCTGTTTATCAGAATATTTTATATTTGTGTTGACTGACATCTGTGGATGCAGGGAAGCAGGTTGGAGGAACCCAACTGGGTTCCTCAACACTTATTTTACTGTTTGTCATATATTGTGATATGTGATGTGATTAAAATCTGTTGTTGATTTGGTGTGTCGTTTGATGGTTCTTGGTAACTTTAAATACCAAAGAAAAACTAAGATGTGAAAAGGGGAAATTTCAAATTATAATTTGAAATAAAATATTTATATAAAATCAAAGGATTTTATATAAAAAGGGAATTTCAAAATGTATATTGAAATAGAAATATTCATATAAAATCAAAGAATTGTATAAAAGAATATATTTATATGAAATCAAAGAAATTGAAAAGGAAAAGGACTTTAGAAGTGAATATTGAAATTAAGGATTTTATAAAATCAATGGATTTTATAAAAAGAATTATTTAGAAAATTTATAGAATTATAAAGGGAATGGGCGAGACATAAAAGAGATTTTGTAAATTGGTGTTAACACCAACATTTTGAATAAAATGGGAACTCAACAGTTATAAGGATTTATAAAGGAGAATTAAGTGTTAGAAACAAAAAGAAGATCTCGTATGAGCAAATCTATAAATATAATTTGGTAAATGAGGTATGGTTTGAAATATGGAATCAAACAAAATGAATAGCATAAAAGGAATATCATTCACATTCGATGTGAATGATGGAATTAAGTAAGACTTTGCAAATAAAAAAAATATTTGTAAAGGAAATTGGATTTTTGAAACGGGAAATTAAACAGAAATGGACTTTCGAATGGCTAGAAAGAAATAATTTGTTTATTAAGGAAAACAAGTGTTATGATTTATAAACCAAGTTTATAAACGAACTAAAAGATAATTATCAGTGGAAAATTGAGATTGCGAATTCAATAGTGAATTTGGATAATAGGAAATTGGAGTTGTTTTAAAGGGAGCGATGGAATCCATTTCGATATTCGAAATGTAAAAGGGATTAAATAAAATCCATAGAGAGAGATTTTCGAATATAGTTTATTCAAGAAGAGTAATCGAATATAGTTCATTCGAAGTGCGTTAAATCGAATATAGTTATTCGAAGTAGAGAATTATCGAATATAGTTTATTCGAAAGAGAGTTATCGAATAGTGATTATTCGAGAGTTGAATTACACATTGGAATTCGATTTTATCGAATTAAGGAAAGTAATGTCTACTTTCCATTTCAAATCAAGTTTTACTTATTTGTTAATAAATTAGTTGTTTGTTTATTTATCCAAATTAAGTTATAAAAATATATTTAAGTTAACATGTTTCGAATGCATGGAATTATAACATTTAAAGTTTAATCAAATGATTTTGTGTGACGATCCCAAAACCCCGTGACACGGTGTTAAGGATAATCATTGGAATATAACACATTAATCATCATTAGCAGATCACAGATAATAGCATAAATAGAAAATAGGATAATTTACACACATATGACAGCGGAATCATATAGATATCATCACATCAGAGAAGCACAATACAGGATACAACTTAGTGCATAATGATACATAATCAGTCACCATCGCCTGAGGCGGAATCATACATAAAGAGTACACAAAATAAATATCAGTCTACATCGCCAATGGCGGAATCATAATATAGATACAATAATGGCGGAGAAAATCCAAGTCAGCACGGTGTAGTCAAGCCTCGCCAAGAGCCAAAAGGTGCGTCAGAAACCTGTAACTAGGCTGCCCGTGTGAAAATGAGGGCACCCGAGTTTGCAAGGTGAAACAAACTACGAGTCAGTCATGGGACTGGTATGAGAAATCTACTGAACTTATAAACAACAATAATAAGGCAAATCAAAGGACCACGCCACTTTCGCGGAACGGGTTTACTCCAATGAGTGCTAGTGCATGAAATAAAGTATATGATTAAATCATCGCAATGCTTTTTATAAAATGAAGCCATTATAAGACTCAGGTCCCATAACACAATGCAACGCAAGCCGGAGGATAGAGTTTTCCCTTATAATGGCCAAAGATGCTTCATACGAATAAAACAAAAGTGTTTGATATTATTACTAGTGCATATATGTTTCAAAAGCAAATTCAATCATAAATATCAATCCTAGACGGCATGGGTACCATAGATCATGTCGCCATACTAGTAATACAATCACATTCGCATATTTCGTATTGGGAATTGGATTCCTTCATGAGTCGAGGCAAGGGCCAAGATCCTCTCCGATTCGAGACACTCTAGCAAATGTCCCAGGACCCCACTATGATCCTTGGATCTTCAGGGCCGGTCCTCTCTTACTTTTGAGGATTAATTATTCCTGAACACACGTTTCCCGGTCCTTACAGACCTATATCGAGGCGCCTTGCATTCCAACAACCACACAGGTGAAAAGCATACATAATGTCAGGGCTGGTAGGTCACTGACACCACCTTAGCTAGAAAGAAACGTCGTGCTCTCCCTGCAGTCACTCTCCCGTTTTTGACTCATACCGAGGTGTGAGGCTTCCGAATTCAAGTTATACACAAAGCTACGTCACACAGACCATGCTTTGATCATCACCCACAAGACTTTGCTTTGCAACAGAAGCCTTGATCATAAGCCACTCAGGCGTGCCACACAGGCAATCCACTCCATGCGACTGATTTCTGTCAATACATAACCTCTGGGCTCGTACGTCTCAGAGAAGGGCGTTAAGCAAGAGAATAAATTCTCCGCCGCCAAACAGATATATATTTAACAGAGATCAATCAACACAGAACAAAATCCAATGTCATACACACAGTCCATTTACAAGTCCGTTCTGGGTCTGAACGAAACCGGAGGCACCAATTCCTCGCATATCCGTACAATCAACAGTATGTTTGGACGGCTACTACTTCAATTCCTTCATGGTAGCTACTCCAATCACGAGCATCAGTAGCGCCCATCCATCCAATGTGGAGATCGTCGGTCTTCAGCCGTCTTCGACTCTTCGACTTCTCAACGTCGATCGATTATTTGAAATGAGATAAACTCGGCCTTTTCAAATAACCCACGTATATTTAGATTTTCAAATCAATTAATCACATGGTTGGACTATTCAACATTCACATTTCAGTTATTTAGTTATAATTTTCATGCCAAATACATTCAACCATCACATATCAAGCAAACACAACAAAATTGGTTTATTTCCACTCTATATCGTCCATAGTATTTTATAACGATATATCGCCATTTTTATTTAATTTAAAACGGCAATACTTAATTAAACGACGTTTCGGGTCATGTCAATGCACTGGCGCTGCTTTTCACTAATTTTGTTTTACACTTATCTGAAAATCTAACCGTTGGATCTTCCCAAATTTTACATCATTAGGAAGGTCATTTCCAAACGAATCCAACGGTTTCAGTTTTGGAAAAATCCGACGGTCGGATCTTCCACACTAGCCATTTGAAGTTACGATTTCAATTTACGAACTGCAGCGTCGTTATTCGAATTAATTTAATTATATATATATATAAATATAATCGTTTCTGGCGCTGTTTTTCTTCAGTTTTGAATTAAACATTCCAGACAATCCAACCGTCGGATCTTCACAAAGTTGGTGTCGTTGGAAAGATATTTCCAAGGCGAACCCAACGGTTGCGGTTTCGGGAAAATCCAATGGTTGGATTTCCCGCACTAGCCGTTTGAAATCACGGTTTCAAAACATGAACTGCACGGCCACGTTTCGTTTTAATTCTATTTATATTTATATATTTATATAAATATAGTTCATTCAAAAATTCCAATATCGTTTCCAATTCAATTATTTCACTAACGCCTTTAAATTTCGGAAAATTTCGCCATAACCTCCTTTGTATGGGAGGGTCTGGGAAAATTCCCAAATAGCCACACGGGCGTCTCATATCAAAAAGAAAAAGAAAAAGCCAAGCGGCTAGCCAACAGGCTCATAAAATCATCACCCAAACAAAGCAGTAAATGTGTACCTATTTGTCGGGCACAAAATTTTATTTCTCTTCTCTAGCCCCTTTTTGCTTTAACCTGTTCGATAGATATGCATGTACATATATACAATTTCTAACATTTATCATTTTCCATTCAATTTCATATTTGATTTGCTTTGGTTTAAAAACACCATTCATTCTAATGTTGCATGCATAGGCTAAAATCATATCATTAGCTAGTTAATGTATATTTCAACTCATGCACGTTTATTTGAACAAGTGGCTATTTTTAACACTTCACATTTCAAAGATGATAATTTTGGCGAGCTAAAATATATTTCAACACATGACTATTTTATTTAGTTCCTATGCATGTTAAAAAGAATATTTCTTTCATAAATATTTATTTCAACGTCCGCATATCTTTAGCATATCACACATATGATAAAAATGATATTTTTATCATTTAAAATATTTATTCGACAAATAGATGTTTCGACACTTCATAGTTTCAATAAAAATGTAATTTTTTATTGTTCGATCTTTTTATTCAACACATGAACTTTTCCACTACACACACTTCTCAACAAATGAGCATATCCACACATAGACATTTTATTTATGTTGTTCATATTAGAAAGATGGGATTTTTTTATTGTTGAAACTATTTATATAAGGCGAATATTTTTCATACTTCATATATATAAAAATGTGATTTTTATTGTTTAAACACTTCATTCATTCACAAATGAATCTAATTTTCACACAACACTTTTCAACACTCAAATATTTCCACACATGGATATATTTTCAACATATGGCTTTAATTTCTACGCATGAAAATTATTTCAACATATGAAAATAATTCTAACACACAAAGATTATTCAAAATTTCGGTAGCATAACGGCAGGGTAGTTAAAACCGGCACCGGCCCTAGTACGGCTCCTCGCACTACCTTAAAACCTCGCGGTTTTTGACAATGGGGATTCATGCATCTAATTCGCACGCAGGTGGCATGTTTATTTTTATTTCCACAAATATTTCCAATTCATTTCAATCACCAATGGGTATTTTTCAACCACAACCAAACAATATCAACCACAAACAATTATTCAACCATTCGTATTTTTCATCCAATATTTCACACCAATTCACCACAATAAATATCGTCCATGGTTTGTGGACGAGGGGAGTATATATACATATATGTATATAAATATATATTTGCTATATTTCACTAGCATTTCAAAACATATATCAATTATTCTATGCATGTAAAATTCATACTTCGCTTATATAGCTTACACTACGCATGTACATGAGGTATACGACACGTATGTAATTTATATTTCGCTAATATAAATTATACACTACATTTTCCATTCAATTTCACGTTAATTTAGATTTCTCACATTGGTTTTCGGAGCACTAAAAATCGATACGATGTCAGAAAAATCCGCGGCTTCTTCTATTGGGTAGAAAGCTTCCTTGCGGTCCCGATGTTTCCTGTTTCATCGAATTTCGTCAACACAACAAAAAGATATGATTTTTCAAAGTGTAAAGATCAAAGAAAAACTCACTTTCACGAAGCTTCAAAATGGGGTTTACAGTTTTCGCGAAATCAGTGGCTCGTGGGGACGATCGGCGAGTTGGACGTGGAAGAGGGAAGAGAGGACTTCACGGCGCTGGTGGTTTGAGGGGGTGCGGTGGCAGATCGGAGCGGCGGCGGCGCTGGGAAGGTCGGGACTTCCTGGCCTCGATTCAGGCGGAGGAGGCGACGAGGGTGGCGATGCTGGGGTCGGATTTGAAGAGGGGGCTGAGACGCGTCGAATGGTGGCGGTGGAGAAGTCTGGAAGCGACTGTGGCGGCGGCGGCAGAGGAGAGAAGGTCAGGAGCGGGTTTCGCCTTTGATCAGGGTTTTTTTTTTAAATTTATGAAAGGAAAATTCTGATTGGACGAGGACTATATTAAATTTTTTTAAATAGTGTTTTCTCAAACAAACTCCTTTTTAAACTCAATGACTGTCGCCCCTAGCTAAATACCCCCATCCCGGACACAATGGGATATGTTTCGTAGGCCAATTCGACTGTTACAGTTAGTTATTTTTCAAATTAAAGTATATAACATTTAATTTTTAACTCTCAACGTACATTTCAATTTGCCAGGGCCACAAACTGATTCGAAAAATTCCAGAAAAATAAATCTAGCTATGTTTTGACGCTACGGTCCCAACAAAACTAGTTTCGTCGAATTCTGAGGTCGTTTGAAAAATGGCCATTTTCTGGTCGATCCAATTTAACATAAATTGACCAATCACATTTTCTTTTGCCACGCTCACATAGTAGCTTCAAAAATTATGAAATTTGAAAACTAGCAATAGTTTGACATCCCGGACCCAACAAAGTGGTTTTGTCGAATTCCGAGGTCGTATGCAAAATATCAATTTTCCAGGGCTATATATTCTATATACCGACTCTTCTGAAAATTCATTCGGCCATAACTTTTGATTCCCGTTATGAAACTTCGATTTTTCAGATTCGTTAGAAAGGTATTGACTAACAGATTTAAATATTTTTGGTTTCGCTAAAATCCGTAATATTTTGCACCCCGCACAGTCAGTCAAAGTTTGAATCCAAATTTTCAAACTGACTCACTATTCCTAATTCACTATTTTATTGAAATATTCTATTTTAATGGTTCAATTTCCTTTGAAATCACCATTTTTAAAAATTTTAAATTGGCTCATATTTTTCGGGTTATTACAATCTCCCCCACTTAAAACTTTTCGTCCTCGAAAAGGAAACAACAGTAAAGTAGGAAATAAAATGTAAATGCAAAGTATTGTAAAGGTACCTTGCATCGGAGTTAGTCAGAGATATCCACTCTGCATTTGGGGTAAGCTTGCTTAATGCTTTCCTCAGTTTCCCAAGTACAGTCTCTAGGATCACTGCTCCACTGCACTTTAACTAAATGAACCTTTTTGCTTCTGAGTTCTCTAGTTTCTTTGCCAACAATCTTTAATGGCTCTTTTCTGAGTGATAATTCTGGAGTTATGTCCACATCCTGTTGCGCTGCTTCTTCTACAACAAGATCTAGATCATGTACATGTCTTCTAAGTTGAGATACGTGAAATACATTGTGCACTCCAGGCAACCAATCTGGTAATTGAACCCTATAAGCAAGAGTTCCAATACGTTCAAGTATAGGAAAGGGACCAATAAATCTCGGTGCCAACTTCCCAGTCTTGCCAAATCTGATTACTCCTCTCATCGGAGAAACTTTCAAATAAACATGATCACCAACAGCAAATGTCAAATCTCTCCTTCTGGAGTCTGCATAACTTTTCTGTCGGCTTTGGGCGGTTTTCAAACGCTTCTTGATGAAGTCCACTTTATCAGATGCTTCTCTAATCATATCGGGTCCTAACACAAGTCTGTTGCCAGGTTCTACCCAACATGCTGGAGATCTGAAGGGTCTGCCATATAATGCTTCAAATGGCGACATTCTCAAACTTGCTTGATAGCTATTGTTATATGAGAATTCGACCAAATGCAAATGATCTTCCCATGACCCACCAAAATCAATTATACAAGCCCGCAATAAATCTTCTAGAATTCTATTCACCCGCTCAGTTTGGCCATCTGTTTGTGGGTGATAAGCGGTGCTCATATTCAGTTTTGTTCCCAATTCTGTCTGGAAAGCCTCCCAGAATTTGCTAGTAAATAGGGGATCTCTATCACTGACTATGCTGATGGGAATTCCATTCAGCTTAACAATTTCTCTGAAATATATCTGCGCTAGACTTTGAGTGGTTCTATTGGATCTGACAGGTATAAAATGGGCAGTCTTCGTGAAGCGATCTACGATTACCCAAATTCTGTCATTACCTTTCTTGGTTCGCGGAAAACCATCTATGAAATCCATGGAAATCTGTTCCCATTTCCAACCTGGGACTTCCAACGGTTGCAACAGTCCAGCTAGCTTCTGCTGGTCACTCTTGACCAATTGACAAGTAGGGCATCTGCTAACATACAAGGAAATATCTCTTTTCATTGCCTTCCACCAGAAAGTGCTTTTGATATCGTTGTACATTTTACTCACACCTGGGTGGATGCAAAATTTGGATTTATGGCATTCATCCAGCACTTCTCTTTTGAGCTCAGGAAGGTTGGGAACACAAATTCTCCCATTCAGCCTCAGAACTCCTTCTTTATTTACTTTAAAGCTTGAGGGTTCTCCTTTCTGGATTCTTTCTTTGATCTTTTGAATGAAATAATCATTCTTCTGGAGAGCACATATCTTATCGATCAAGCTAGGGGTAATTATAAGATGGGCAACAATTGCGGTTTTTCTACTAAGTGCATCCGCTACAACGTTAGCCTTCCCCGGCGTATACAGGATATCAAGATCATACGCTTCAAGAAATTCTAGCCAACGCTGCTGTCTCAGATTCAGATCTTTCTGGGTATATAAATACTTCAACGATTGATGATCTGTGTACAGTATAAATTTCTCGTCCAATAAATAATGCCTCCAGATTTTCAAGGCAAAAACGATGGCTAGCAACTCAAGATCATGAGTCACATAATTCTTCTCATGCGGTTTCAGTTGGCAGCTTGCATAAGCGACTACTTGACCTCTCTGCATTAACACTGCACCAAGACCTCTAATAGAAGCATCTGTCCAAACCGTTAAATCCTGATTGCCATCAATAATAGTTAACACTGGAGCGGTGGTCAGCTTCGATTTCAATTCCTGGAAAGCTTCTTCACAGTCGGAAGTCCACTTAAACTTCTCATGTTTCTTTGTGAGCTTCGTTAACAGACCGGATATCTTCGAAAAATCCTTAACGAACTTCCGATAATAACTAGCCAACCCCATAAAACTTCTAACTTCTGTGGGAGTAGTGGGTTGTTTCCAGTCTTGAATCGCTGTTATTTTGCTTGGGTCAACAGAAATTCCTTTCCCTGACACAACATGGCCGAGAAATTTGACTTCTTCTTGCCAGAAGACACATTTAGAGAATTTGGCTTTGAAGACGTTCTTCCTTAGAATCTCCAATACTTGTTCTAAGTGTTTTTCGTGCTCGGGTTTTGATTTGGAGTAGATTAAAATATCATCGATGAAGACGAGGACAAATTTATTCAGAACTCCCCTGAACACTCTATTCATTAGATCGACAAAGTATGTTGGAGCGTTGCATAGGCCAAACGGCATTACTAACCATTCATAAAATATGTCTGGACCTCTGAAAGCGGTCAAAGGAACACACTCTTCTGCTATTCTCAATTGATGAAAACCTGTAGCTAGGTCCATTCGAGAAAATACTTTCGCCCCATTCAATTGGTCTAGCAAATCATCAATGCGGGGTAATGGATATTTATTTTTAAGCGTCTGTTTGTTGAGGTCTCGGTAATCAACACATAATCGAAGAGTACCGTCTGACTTTGGGACAAACACAACAGCTGCACCCCAATTAGAAAAACTCAGTCTGATTAGACCCTTCCACAACAGTTGACGAGTTTGATCGCCTAATTCTTCTTTTTCTTTCGGAGTCATTCTGCGAATTGGATGCACCACTGGTCTGGCATTAGGAATTAGATCGATTCAGAATTCTATTTCTCTTTGAGGAGGTAAGTTTTCAACTTCTTCAAACACATCCACATAGTTTCTAACAATCGGAATCTTTTCTATGGAAGTGGGGATAAGTTCCAATGCTGACCAAAATTCTTCTCTATTCGGATTCGAACCATGACAGGGAACCGTAATATATCCAAGCTTCGTTCGAATTTTAACGATTCTTTCCGCACACTTTACCTCAGCTTCGTATTTCGTTAACCATTCTAACCCAAGGATAATGTCGAATTTGGGAAAATCCATAACAATTAAATTAATGGGAAACTTGTAGGAAGAATAAGAGATTGGCACTCTACAATATGAACCGAGAGTAATAGGATCCCCTATCGGGTTATGAACTTCAACCGATTCTTTGAGCTTTCGCTGTTTTAACTTTAATTTGTGCACTGTGTTTCTAGCAATAAAACTACGTGATGCACCTGTGTCAAATAATACAGAAACAGGAATATTTTTAATTGTAAGGGTACCTCCCAAAACATCAGGTTTACCTGCTCCATCAGAAGCAGCTGGCGGGCTAGACCCGTCATAGACATGAGCTACTGTAGCTTTCTTCAGCAAAGGACAGTCTTTGACCAGATGATCGGTCTTGCGACAATTGAAGCACGAGCGAGGGTTCTGAGAGCCTTGGCTCGAGCCTTGAGAGTTTGTTTTCTGTCTCTTCGGAGCTGTGCAGACGTTTGAGTAATGCCCCGGCTTACCACAGTTAAAGCAATTTCCTCTTGGCAGCTTGCCAGTCTGAGGTTTTAAAGATGCTGCTTGGCTTGACTCGCCTTGATTTACAGCAGGCTTGCGCTTGTTTCCGGCTTGGCTTCTAGCGCGATCCTGATCCAGATGCCTTTGATCAAGGTCTTCATAGTTGCATGTCATTTCCACCAGCTCGTTAAATTCCAGCTTGACATGGGCCATGGCCCTATCATGATATTGTCGTCTTAACCCAAGGATAAACCTCTTATTTTTGGACTTCGCAGTGGCGACGAGTTCTGGAGCATAGGGCGACAACATTGTAAATTTATTTAGATAATCCTGCACGGAAAGATCCCCTTGCTGGAGATTGGCGAAGTCATCGTGCATTCTTTCTAGAGCTTGTTCAGGGACATATTTCTCTTTGAATAGTTCTTTAAATCCATCCCATGTTCTTCCAGCTTCTCTATTCCCGGCGGTAAGAGATTCCCACCATAATTCAGCTTGTTCCTGCATAAGCCAGGCGCCCATAATAGCTTTGTCTTCGTCTCCAAGCCTTAGGCCTACAAGAATTTTCTCGCATGTTTTGAGCCATGCAAGGGCCTCTATTACGGTGCCAGTCCCCGAGAAGGTCTTGCCTCCTAAGTTCTTATATCTCTTAGCTACACGGTCAAGCTCGAAGTATTGAGCTGCCGGAGGTTGTATCAAAGGTCCTTCTTGAGCTGGGACTTCTCCCCTTCCTCGGCCTCGGCCGGCACGGCCTCCTCTAGCGGTGGCTGCTCTGGTAGCCATTTTTCAAATTCTGTATAAGAAACGAAAAAGTCAGCTAACAGAAATGATAGTCTATTGCATAATTAAGCAGAAAATCTACGGAAAGATAACGATGGATTGATCAAATTGTTTTTGCTATTCTGCTCGGCTCATTCTAGGACTTTACTAATCCTATATCTAATAAGCGACTCGCCTTAGAATACTACTGATTCTATTTTGACGAAGTGTTTAATGTGTTAGACTCCAGAACTAAGGTTAACCAAAGCTCTGATACCAGCTGTGACGATCCCAAAACCCCATGACACGGTGTTAAGGATAATCATTGGAATATAACACATTAATCATCATTAGCAGATCACAGATAATAGCATAAACAGAAAATAGGATAATTTACACATATATGACAGCGGAATCATATAGATATCATCACATCAGAGAAGCACAGTACAGGATACAACTTAGTGCATAATGATACATAATCAGTCACCATCGCCTGAGGCGGAATCATACATAAAGAGTACACAAAATAAATATCAGTCTACATCGCCAATGGCGGAATCATAATATAGATACAATAATGGCGGAGAAAATCCAAGTCAGCACGGTGTAGTCAAGCCCGCCATGAGCCAAAAGGTGCGTCAGAAACTTGTAACTAGGCTGCCCGTGTGAAAATGAGGGCACCCGAGTTTGCAAGGTGAAACAAACTACGAGTCAGTCATGGGACTGGTATGAGAAATCTACTCAACTTATTAACAACAATAATAAGGCAAATCAAAGGACCACGCCACTTTCGCGGAACGGGTTTACTCCAATGAGTGCTAGTGCATGAAATAAAGTAAATGATTAAATCATCGCAATGTTTTTATAAAATGAAGCCATTATAAGACTCAGGTCCCATCACACAATGCAACGCAAGCCGGAGGATAGAGTTTTCCCTTATAATGGCAAAAGATGCTTCATACGAATAAAACAAAAGTGTTTGATATTATTACTAGTGCATATATGTTTCAAAAGCAAATTCAATTATAAATATCAATCCTAGACGGCATGGGTACCATATATCATGTCGCCATACTAGTAATACAATCACATTCGCATATTTCATATTGGGAATTGGATTCCTTCATGAGTCGAGGCAAGGGGCAAGCTCCTCTCCGATTCGAGACACTCTAGCAAATGTCCCAGGACCCCACTATGATCCTTGGATCTTCAGGGCCGGTCCTCTCTCACTTTTGAGGATTAATTATTCCTGAACACACGTTTCCCGGTCCTTACAGACCTATATCGAGGCGCCACGCATTCCAACAACCACACAGGTGAAAAGTATATATAATGTCAGGGCTGGTAGGTCACTGACACCACCTTAGCTAGAAAGAAACGTCGTGCTCTCCCTGCAGTCACTCTCCCATATTTGTCTCATACCGAGGTGTGAGGCTCGCGAATTCACGTTATACACAAAGCTACGTCACACAGACCATGCTTTGATCATCACCCACAAGACTTTGCTTTGCAACAGAAGCCTTGATCATAAGCCACTCAGGCGTGCCACACAGGCAATCCACTCCATGCGACTGATTTCTGTCAATACATAACCTATGGGCTCGTACGTCTCAGAGAAGGGCATTAAGCAAGAGAATAAATTCTCCGCCGCCAAACAGATATATATTTAACAGAGATCAATCAACATAGAACAAAATCCAATGTCAGACACACAGTCCATTTACAAGTCCATTCTGGGTCTGAACGAAACCGGAGGCACCAATTCCTCGCATATCCGTACAATCAACAGTATGTTTGGACGGCTACTACTTCAATTCCTTCATGGTAGCTACTCCAATCACGAGCATCAGTAGCGCCCATCCATCCAATGTGGAGATCGTCGGTCTTCATCCATCTTCGACTCTTCGACTTCTCAACGTCGATCGATTATTTGAAATGAGATAAACTCGGCCTTTTCAAATAACCCACGTATATTTAGATTTTCAAATCAATTAATCACATGGTTGGACTATTCAACATTCACATTTCAGTTATTTAGTTATAATTTTCATGTCAAATACATTCAACCATCACATATCAAGCAAACACAACAAAATTGGTTTATTTCCACTCTATATCGTCCATAGTATTTTATAACGATATATCGCCATTTTTATTTAATTTAAAACGGCCATATTTAATTAAATGACGTTTCGGGTCGTGTCGATGCACTGGCGCTGCTTTTCACTAATTTTGTTTTACACTTATCTGAAAATCTAACCGTTGGATCTTCCCAAATTTTACATCATTAGGAAGGTCATTTCCAAACGAATCCAACGGTTTCAGTTTTGGGAAAATCCGACGGTCGGATCTTCCACACTAGCCATTTGAAGTTACGATTTCAATTTACGAACTGCAGCGTCGTTATTCGAATTAATTTAATTATATTTACATATATATATATATATATAATCGTTTCTAGCGCTGTTTTTCTTCAGTTTTGAATTAAATATTCCAGACAATCCAACCGTCGGATCTTCACCAAGTTGGTGCCGTTGGAAAGATATTTCCAAGGCAAACCCAACGGTTGCGGTTTCGGGAAAATCCAATGGTTGGATTTCCCGCACTAGCCGTTTGAAATCACAGTTTCAAAACACGAACTGCACGGCCACGTTTCGTTTTAATTCTATTTATATTTATATATTTTATAAATATAGTTCATTCAAAAATTCCTATATCGTTTCCACTTCAATTATTTTACTAACGCCTTTAAATTTCGGAAAATTTCGCCATAACCTCCTTTGTACGGGAGGGTCTGGGAAAATTCCCAAATAGCCACACGGGCGTCTCATATCAAAATGAAAAAGAAAAAGCCAAGCGGCTAGCCAACAGGCTCATAAAATCATCACCCAAACAAAGTAGTAAATGTGTACCTATTTGTCGGGCACAAAATTTTATTTCTCTTCTCTAACCCCTTTTTGCTTTAACCTGTTCGATAGATATGCATGTACATATATACAATTTCTAACATTTATCATTTTCAATTCAATTTCATATTTGATTTGCTTTGGTTTAAAAACACCATTCATTCTAATGTTGCATGCATAGGCTAAAATCATATCATTAGCTAGTTAATGTATATTTTAACTCATGCACGTTTATTTGAACAAGTGGCTATTTTTAACACTTCACATTTCAAAGATGATAATTTTGGCGAGCTAAAATATATTTCAACACATGACTGTTTTATTTAGTTCCTATGCATGTTAAAAAGAATATTTCTTTCATAAATATTTATTTCAACGTCCGCATATCTTTAGCATATCACACATATGATAAAAATGATATTTTATCATTTAAAATATTTATTCGACAAATAGATGTTTCGATACTTCATAGTTTCAATAAAAATGTAATTTTTTTTTGTTCGATCTTTTTATTCAACACATGAACTTTTCCACTACACACACTTCTCAACAAATGAGCATATCCACACATGGACATTTTATTTATGTTGTTCATATTAGAAAGATGGGATTTTTTTATTGTTGAAACTATTTATATAAGGCGAATATTTTTCATACTTCATATATATATATATATATATATATATATATATATATATGTGATTTTTATTGTTTTAACACTTCATTCATTCACAAATGAATCTAATTTTCACACAACACTTTTCAACACTCAAATATTTCCACACATGGATATATTTTCAACATATGGCTTTAATTTCTACGCATGAAAATTATTTCAACATATGAAAATAATTCTAACACACAAAGATTATTCAAAATTTCGGCAGCATAACGGCAGGGTAGTTAAAACCGGCACCGTCCTTAGTACGGCTCCTCGCTCTACCTTAAAACCTCGCGGTTTTTGACAATGGGGATTCATGCATCTAATTCGCACGCAGGCGGCATGTTTATTTTTATTTCCACAAATATTTCCAATTCATTTCAATCACCAATGGGTATTTTTCAACCACACCCAAACAATATCAACCACAAACAATTATTCAACCATTCGTATTTTTCATCCAATATTTCACACCAATTCACCACAATAAATATCGTCCATGGTTTGTGGACGAGGGGAGTATATATACATATATGTATATAAATATATATTTGCTATATTTCACTAGCATTTCAACACATATATCAATTATTCTATGCATGTAAAATTCATACTTCGCTTATATAGCTTACACTACGCATGTACATGAGGTATACGACACGTATGTAATTTATATTTCGCTAATATAAATTATACACTACATTTTCCATTCAATTTCACGTTAATTTAGATTTCTCACATTGGTTTTCGGAGCACTAAAAATCGATACGATGTCAGAAAAATCCGCGGCTTCTTCTATTGGGTAGAGAGCTTCCTTGCGGTCCCGATGTTTCCTGTTTCATCGAATTTCGTCAACACACCAAAAAGATATGATTTTTCAAAGTGTAAAGATCAAAGAAAAACTCACTTTCACGAAGCTTCAAAACTAGGTTTACAGTTTTCGCGAAATCAGTGGCTCGTGGGGACGATCGGCGAGTTGGACGTGGAAGAGGGAAGAGAGGGCTTCACGGCGCTGGTGGTTTGAGGGGGTGCGGTGGCAGATCGGAGCGGCGGCGGCGCTGGGAAGGTCGGGACTTCCTGGCCTCGATTCAGGCGGAGGAGGCGACGAGGGTGGCGATGCTGGGGTCGGATTTGAAGAGGGGGCTGAGACGCGTCGAATGGTGGCGGTGGCGAAGTTTGGAAGCGACTATGGCGGCGGCGGCGGAGGAGAGAAGGTCAGGAGCGGGTTTCGCCGTTGATCGGGGGGTTTTCTTTTTCTTCTTTTTTTTTAAAAAAGATTTATGAAAGGAAAATTCTGATTGGCCGAGGACTATATTAATTTTTTTTTAAATAGTGTTTTCTCAAACAAACTCCTTCTTAAACCCAACGACTGTCGCCCCTAGCTAAATACCCCCATCCCGGACACAATGGGATATGTTTCGTAGGCCAATTCGACTGTTACAGTCAGTTATTTTTCAAATTAAATTATATAACATTTAATTTTTAACTCTCAACGTACATTTCAATTTTCCAGGGCCACAAACTGATTCAAAAAATTCCAGAAAAATAAATCTAGCTATGTTTTGACGCTACGGTCCCAACAAAACTAGTTTCGTCGAATTCTGAGGTCGTTTGAAAAATGGCCATTTTCTGGTCGATCCAATTTAACATAAATTGACCAATCACATTTTCTTTTGCCACGCTCACATACTAGCTTCAAAAATTATGAAATTTGAAACCTAGCAATAGTTTGACATCCCGGACCCAACAAAAGTGGTTTTGTCGAATTCCGAGGTCGTATGCAAAATATCAATTTTCCAGGGCTATATATTCTATATACCGACTCTTCTGAAAATTCATTCGGCCATAACTTTTGATTCCCGTTATGAAACTTCGATTTTTCAGATTCGTTAGAAAGGTATTGACTAACAGATTTAAATATTTTTGGTTTCGCTAAAATCCGTAATATTTTCCACCCCGCACAGTCAGTCAAAGTTTGAATCCAAATTTTCAAACTGACTCACTATTCCTAATTCACTATTTTATTGAAATATTCTATTTCAATGGTTCAATTTCCTTTGAAATCACCATTTTTAAAAATTTTAAATTGGCTCGTATTTTCCGGGTTATTACATTTTGTAAAGGAAGTGGATTCATAAATAGAATCCGAGAATTTCGCAAGGAAGTTTCTTAAATATTTAAAGTTGAACCTTGTCTATTTCGAGGTTAGAAAGGTCGTTCAGTTAAGGTCTGAGAGGTAATTATACCCCAACTTGATTGACTTCAGTTTTAACTAAGAAGTGGATAAGGTCGACGGTGAAAGCTGGTTAAGTAAATTGGGTTAAGGACCGTAATGGGTTGGGTTGGCAGAACGATGTTTTAATTAAACATCTGTTTAAATCTAGTAAAGGACATTTGGAAATGTTTTCCGAATAAGGATCAGAAATGTTTTCCAATATAGGAAATAAGAAATGGAAGGGAATATGGTGACGTCTTCCAAATGATTTATAAAGTATATTTTCTAAATTTGGAAAATTAGAATTTGCGAATATATACAAATGGGAAAATGGCTAAGTAGAGATACCTTAATTTAAAAAGGGAAAATGTTGAATGATGATTGGTCGATAGAATTTCCATCTGGAAATAATATCGTTGGTTGCACACCTGTTTTTCTTTGATAGTTAAATCACCGACTATCGAAGTTTTGGACCATTTTTACGTCGTCAATACGAAGAGACCAGGATCAGCTTCATTATCTGAAAACCACTCTGTATGGAAGTTAGCGTTGCAATCAAATATTGAAGACGGAGTTATACAAGGGCTATCCTGTTTACAGAATAATGCCTTCGGTTTGTTCAGTCCCAGGACAAACGTAAATGGACGAATGTCCGACAGAGTATATCTAACAGATCGCGTAAGTTGATCTCTTCAAACGTACTTACGTTTGGTGGCAGGGGAATTCGTTTCTCTTAGCTTTATACCCATGGTATTTTTGAGGAAATCAATTTGTGATTTGACGGGTATGACGATGTGGCATTCAAAGTGAATGGTGGTCAAGTGTTTCAAAAGATACGCAATGACCTCAAGCCTCATCAACCGGGAAATGACAGAAATCGGGCAGGCAGCATGGCTATGTGGGTCGCTCCCATTAGGGTGTATATCACCTATCTAGAGAAAATCCATTTCATTCTATCGTCTATTTCGTTGCTGTCCCTTTTCGGGGAAGACGGTGGGTAGCTCCCAACCGTTGGTGGTATACATTTGATACACTCAAGCGAAATGAGTGGTCGGTCATGTGAGGGCCGGGTAGCAAGATGTTCTTGTAGAACCCAGTGTATTTGCCTCTAGAGATACACTATCGGCAGGTGGTCCCATACCTTGTCAAGGTCGGAATCTAATTTCCAATAAGCACCCGCGGTTTTGTTTGTATACTATATATGTGGAACGTGAGATGCAAGCGTTCTGCTAGATTCTATTTACTTGTGATTAGACATTATTATAATATCAGAGAAGTATTGATTTCCAAATCTGTATTGGGTTATCGTAAGGTATAAACCATCCATGTTTATGTGTGGATCGGTCTTACGATTATCTTTTCTTTTGAAAGGATTTTGAAAAGTTAAACCGATGACTTGAGTTTACTCACACCAGTCCCATGACTGACCCAGAGTTTGTTTTGTTTTGTTTTTCCCTAAACTCTTGGGTGCCCAAATTTGTACGGGCAGTCAAGTAGTTTAGGTCTTTACAGATATACTTAGAGAGGCTTGAAGTAGGAGGCTTCAGGACTATATAGTTATTGTTATTTCCGCTGTGTGTAAGTGTTGTACTCTAATAATGTATTGTATATATATATACTGTTTCATTTCAAAGTTATGTTATATACATTATATTTTATTCGTTCCGCTGTGAGATTCGTGTTTACTCTGATTGTGTTCTTCTTCCTCTTCTATTCTAATTTTCTACCTTATCTATTCTCACCCTCTAACTTCTTTCTATTAATGATCAGGTATTTTCGATGTTCGAATAATCAACATGGTAGTTTTGTGTTGATTTTCGGAGTCGAAAATTTTTGGGTCGTTACATTAAATGTCTGAGCATAAAGCATATTAGATAACATCCATTATTTCTTAAATGTGTGTATTAAGGGTGTGATCTTAAGGGAATATATGTATAAAGTCATACATTCTAATTCATAATCTACTAATATAAAAAATCTTACTAAAATCAAATAACATAGCTAGAGGGTGCTGAATAATTATGCATTTAAATTAGCATTATTCTAGATATGAATAACATGATGAAATTTATCTTAAATCTAAAAGGGAAAAAATGATTTTGGATCTTACCAACATTAAGGAATACTACATACTAAAATTCATGTAGACATCAAATGATTGTATAGTCCTTAACATTTGAATAGGATTTATTTCTTTAATCTTTTCTTTACAATAAATTCATATTTCAATTGTAAAGTCCTTCAATTTTTAAGTACAAACTTTTCTAAAATATAAGTCCTTTTAGTTTCTAAAATATAGACATTATAATCTAATTTGAGCCCTACAAATTAACAGACTCAAATTCTGAATTTAAAAAAAAAAAATCATATTTTTGAATTATAACTTTTATTATCCTATTTAAATTTATAATATTTATAATTTTTTTTTAATTTAAAATGCATATTCAAATCAACCAACGACTTAAAGGTTTAAGGCTTAACGTTAGAAATGCATGTACAAATTGACTATCAAATGATCTAATAAGAGTTAAAGGTGTGTTCAAGTTAATGACCTGGGCTTTAATTCCATTGTTAAGAATGTAGCGTTAGATGCATTGAAATTAAATGGGAAATTCCAAAAGATACTATTCTAAAAATTAAATTTATAACTTAGATATTATTTTTATTTAATTTTAATAAAGTTATTCAAACTTTAATTTTAACCTTTAATTTATTAGTTATTCTAAATATTTTCTAAATTAGTTAACTGAATTTTAAACAACATTTAAAATGTAATATATTATCCGACATTAATATCAATATGCAAATATACCTTTATTAGGTTTTTAGGATTTATATCATAAATGTATATACATATATGTAGACAAAATAACATATGAAATGCATCATCATATGTAATATATATCAAAATAGCTAATAAATATTTTTATATATACACGCTTCATATATATTTACTAGACGTTAATATGAATGTATAAGATATCTTATCTTACATGTATTTTAAGAGGATCCCCCTATTTACAGAGGTTTGTGTGACTTTTCCACTGCGCTTGAAGTTACGCACGTTAATTTACCATTTGGGTATCTATTAAATTGCACTATCTTTTGTAACATATGTAACAAACACTATATGTGTATTGATGTATGTATATGTGTTTATACACACACATTCACACATGGACTTGTCTCTAATCAAATAAATTACAAAAGAAAACTGGGTTAAGTTGACCCTTGTTAGGATGAATACTAAATTAATGCCTTGCGCTAATGTGATTACGAGTCCTGAAAGCATGGCTTTCCTTTTCATTTCTGCCTTAATTTTTCCTAGAACAACAACACTAGTAGTGCACTTGCTATTGAGCGTTGTTTCTCTCCACTCTTTCAAGAATTCAGAATTGCACCACAGACTTTGCCTTAGGCCAGATGTGCCAACATGAAACACAATGATCTTAACTAGGGTTATTACGGTATTACCGTTAGCGGTTGATTAGTAATCATTTTTTATTTAAATCAGTATACCAGTAAAGAAGATACGATAATGGTAAATTTACCCTTTTTTGGTATAAATTATAGGTAACATTTCTTCATTACCGACTATTAGCCAAGTTTATGGTTAACACCCCAAAACCGTGTGTTCTAGTAGAATCCATTATTTATGCAAGAGATGAGTTTAGGAATGAATATTGTTTTCATAGATAAGTTCCTGTAGAATGTTTCTAGTGGTCTCCGAAAGTGAATTCTTGTAGAAAGCAAAGTTCGAACAGTAAGATTTCCACAACTTAGTAGATAGTTGTAATTTGTACATTGGTATTTCTTATGCAGTTTCAGCATAATTCTTTCGACCAAGCAGGATGACCGTTCGACGGTGTAGGATTTCCATTATTAATATCCATTTTGCTGTCTATGATATTGTTTTGGTGACTTTGGAGTCGTCCTTTTGATAGCATAAATGGAAATATTGAACTAAGATGGAGTAGAGCAAACTTGAATAAACATCTTTTTACTATAACCGCCGGTAGTTTCGGTTGGATTATGGAGACCCTGTCGGGTAGTCAGGATAGGGATTAAGACCTTAGGTAGGTTAAATATTCTTAGGTAACCATCGATGAGTAACTTTTTACAAAGTTTCGGAAATCTTGAGCTTGGAATGAATTATTTCGACGGTCAGGCCCTTTCATAGTTCTTGGATAACCATTCGGAATGAACTTTGTAACAACCCGAAAATTTAATATAGTAAGTTAATTAAAAGATTAATAAAGTAAATATTAATCAAAAAAATATTGGGAAATAGGCAACGGGTTCGCTCAGTTTAGTTCATTACAAAATTCTGGCTTAGATAGACTTTTGGTTTACTGAAATAAGACTTAAAACGAAGAAAATATAAAAGAAACAAGTTTGAAATTCAAATTTTAAAACAGAATAAATGTTCGAATAAATTAAGGTGTAAATTACGCATAGCCGGGCGACCCAGCCATCAACTGGGTCGAACCCGGGGTCGACCACTTAGGTAGAGTGCACAACTTTGGTGCGCATGTTGTTGATCGTTCTGGTTTGTTTTTGGGATGCGATCTTCTAGAATATTCCTAGATCAAATGGCCTAAAATCTAAACCTAAAATATAACGCATATAAATGCTCTATATCTATTATAAATAGCCTCCCGAGCCTAACCTAAACCTCACTACTCCATTTCTTTGCCTCCCTCTCAAAAAACCCTCTGCTTAGATAAAATTTAAATAGCGTATTGAGGCTTGATTCTGCATATATTTTTGGAGGATATTCATAATCAAAGACTATCTATCGGGATTGATTTAGATTGCTTAGAATTTGTGAGTAGGTTTTAGTAATTGCAAGATTCAATACAAATTGAGGTTTCTTCTTAATAGTATAATAAGTTTTAGATTCCTTCTGATTTCTATTCTCTTTTCTGTCTGTAACTTATGAAAAATCTGAATCTGCTTCTATCTTCCTTTTGTTTATTTTCAGTAAATCTGTTACTGTAGTTTTATTCAGTTGTCTATACCCCTTGCTCCTCACATGTATTTTTTATTACAGTTCTGTATCCGCCTTATTTCAGATCTATTCTTGTTTATCTGATCCTAGGCCATATGAGAGCCTAAGCCATTTTCCTTTTTAGTTTTGATGTTGAGTTTAAGCCTTCTCGAGCCTAAACTTTATTTTTTCTTGTTATGCACGAATTTGGTTAAAATATGGAATTTGACAATAATAACATAATTGGAGAACAAAAATAAATATATAAAGGATAAATTGTTTTAATTAAAATTTTGCGATAAAAGACAAATTGAACTGTAACTTTGATAACTGAATAAATGCATATGGATAGATGCAAATGAATGGGGTTGGGTTGTACAATTAAGTTAAATAAAAAGGATGCTTATAGACAACCTATAAATTAAAGTTTACATGCAACCTATGAGATGAAAGAAAAATTATATAAACGAAGGTAGGATTATTAATAAACATAAGATTGACATTAAGTTTAATTAAATTAATTGATAAGCAGTGTAGATGGAGTCTGTTCCGGCAGCGACGACTGATTAGGGAAAATAAGAGGCTCGTAGAATTGGTCCATTCTGACAGTAAGAACTATACTAATCAGGAAAAATAAAAGATCAATTTAAAAAGTAAATTTTTAGTGATCTAGCTGTTGTTGACAATACTTGGGGGTCTTGGGTAGCTAGGCGGTCAACAATAATTCTATCGGGCCCTTGGCGCTAGAAAATTAAATTGGGGACTAAGTCTATGGGAGAATTACATAGAATTGCATATTTTTGGTTGGCGATCTATATCAGTCAGCATTACTTTTTATCATACTACACCGAGGTCTCACGAGGAGGCGAAGGCACGCTTATACTATAATGGGTAGTAAGAGGTCCAAACGTGGTGGGTACAGGAGTGTTCCGCCAAGGCAGTGAGCGTGCATCGCATCGATTAGGGAAGATAAGACGTTGTGACACCAGTGATATTCACTATGTCCTTAGAGTTGATGGGTCAGGTCTAATAAACCCAGAGCATAGTCAGCATAGGTCATCACAACTATGGTTCAGAAGCAATTCGATAGGTAAAATTGGGTTATATCCTAATTTATGAATTTTAGCATGCAGAAATCGAATGATTTGGCAATCAACTATCTTATAGAAGTATATTCTTGTTCTTAATTACTATGTTGAGCTTCAATTTATTATCATGTCTAGATTTTCTTTTTTATCACTCATGCTAGTAATTACTGAACTCACTAGGCTTTATGTCTGACTAGTTTTGTTTTCCTTTTCTTCCTCTCTCCTCTCTCCTCTCCCAAGGTTCTCAGGGTGGAGGATCTGGCGCTTGAGAGAGCTTTGACCTAGCTCAGTCCTTTGGAGATTATCATCCTTCGTATTCTTTGTGCTTACGTGTACATTTCCACGTTTTTATTTATTTTCTGTACTTGATGATGAAAGGGATACTTTTTAATTTGGTACTCTAATTTGTTATTTTTACACTACAAGAAAAACCGAGATTAGCAACAGATTTTTAGCAGCGGAAAATTCCATCGCTAATTAGTGGCGGATTTCCTTGGGCTTTGCAAGAGAAAATATTCTGGATTTTATATGTCATCTTATTATAAATTATTACCGTCGAATACAAATTCTGTCGCTAAATCAATGGAAATTACAGCTCTTTACCGTCATATAATATTTGACGCAAAATTCTGTTGCTAATAGAGTCAGATTACCATCGACATAATTTTGAAGCTATTTTCCTGCAGTTTTCCAAGAGATTTGAAACGAACTTTTATATTTTTTACTTATTAAATGTTTTAAATTTGTGGTATTACTTAGTAATTAATTAATAAATTTAAATTTTAAATAATTAATGTTAATAATACATTAGTAATTAATAATAAATAATAACTATTAGAAGTAAATAAAATTCAATAGTTAATGCTGAATTTTTTTTGAAAATTAATGTTGATTAATTATTAATTACTATATAATATAAATAAGAGGTAATAGTAATTAATAAAATATATTGTTGTTCGATGTTTATTAAATTTGTTTTGATAATCAATGATTATTTAGTAGTCTTTAATACAATTAATTAAATTAATATCAAGAAATTATTAATACATATTAAAGAATTTCGATATTAAATAAATAATTAGTAATTAAGAAAAACAAAATGGTCAAAGTTTAAAAATAAGAAGTTAAATAAATATTAAAGAATTTCGAAATTTAAAAAATTCAAACACTACCACACAATTTATTATTTTCATGTATATTAATAATAAATATTTAATTAGTGATTAATTACAGTGGAGCATGAGATTTAAGTAGTAAACTTATCACTAATATATTGTGAGACAACACATTTTCAGTTTATAAAGATCAGAATTCAAACTGTAAGATTATATATACATATATAATATCATGTTCTTTTTAATGGTGTATAATGTGATTTCAGTATACATGTTTCCTAAATTCAATAAGTATTGCAATTATCTCTAATATAATATGAGACAACACATCCTCGGTTTATACAATTCAAAGTTATATATACACTTCAAGAAAAAATACCCTATTGCAACTATCTATTTGCAACAGGCGATACATGACACTTGTAGTAAATGATATTTAGCAACAGATCTTTTATAGCCATTGCAATAGATAAGATTTAGCAACAGGCATTTTCTTTCTGTTGCGAAAAACATATTTTTAGCAACTGCGCTTCTCTTCCTGTTGGAAAAACATACTTTTAGCAACTATGCTTGCATAACAGTTGCAACAAACATATTATTTGCAACTGCGCTTCCAAGCCAGTTGCAAACAAATATCTTTAGCAACTGTTTTTTCTACTTGCAATAACTGCATTTTTTACAACTAGTAAAGCCAGTTGCAAAAACATACTATTAAAAATAAATATCAGCTTTTCAGGATTAGCTTTTAATAATTAAGTTTAAATAGTTAATATTAAATGATTAACTACTAATAATCATATGATAATTAAGATTAATATTTAATAATCAATAATAAAATCTAAGTATCATAAAGTGATATTTATAATAGAGAATTAAATAATAATAATTAATAATTAACAAATAGTAATAAATAACATTTAAAAAGTAATAAAAATAAATATTTATTAAATAATAATAAATTAATAATAAGAAACTAATGGATAATAATTAATAATTAACATGAAATATGAATATGTTTAAATATTAAATAATTAAATCCTGATGTCTAAAATGGTCATAAGACATATCTTTTGCGACTGCGTTTCTCTACCAATTGCGAAAAACATATATCTAGTAAGTGCTCTTCTCTTCCAGTTGCCAAAAAATATATCTTTAGCAACTGCTCTTCTCCACCAGTTGCAAAAAACATATCTTTAGCAAATGCTTTTCTCTACCGGTTGTGAAAAACAAATAATTAAAATTAATATCTAATAATTAATATGTACTTAATTTAATAAGTTAATTTTTATAATTTAGTAATTAAATATATCAGTGTAACAACCCGAAAATTCTGGGTCAATTTAATTTTTTTTAAATTGGCTATTTTAGTGGATTTTAAATATTTAAAATGAATTATTTAAATAATAACGACGGAAAATTTATTTTCGACGAAGTTAAAACGAATAAATTTATTTTAATTATAATTCAGGCATGTAATGGCGTGGTAGTTCGAAAATTCGATTTCGAATTTCAAATGAATATACAGAATTCATTAAAAGTCGGAATTGAACGAAACAAGAAATATTTGAATCTGTTTGACGATATCTTTCTAACGGATGTAAGAAACTGAGATTTCACATTAGAAGTTGAAAGATATGTCCAGTTTAAAATTCAGAAAAGTCGCTGTGGAATTTATATATATTTTAATATATATAAAGGCCTTGAAAATAGCCATTTTGCAAACGACCTCAGAATTCGACGAAACCACTTTTGTTGGATCCGGGATGTCAAATTATTGCTATGTTTCAAATTTCATAATTTTTGAAGTTAGTATGTGAGCGTGGCAAAGGAAAATGTGTTTGGTCGATTTTTGTTAAATTGGATCGACCAGAAAAGGGCCATTTTTCAAACGGTCTCAGAATTCGACGAAATTAGTTTTGTTAGGACCGTATCGTCAATACGAAGCTAGAAAATATTTTTTGGGAATTTTTAGAATCCATACGTGGCCCCGGTAAATTGAAATGCGCGTTCAAATTCAATATAGAGAGTTATATTTTGATTTTGATGAAAATTGATCGAAAAGGATAGAATTGGCTTACGAAACATATCCCATTGTGTTCGAAATGGGGGTATTTAGCTGGAGACGACATCGTTGGGTTTGATTTCGCGTTCGGATGGATAAACATGTATAAGGGGAATTAAATATTAATTTATATAAATATAATACACTATATATATTCACTTTCATCTGAACCCTAGTCCCTCTAATACCAGCCGCCGCCGTTATTCCTGAAAGAACGGCCGAAATACACGATCAAATCCCCTCAAAATTCTCCCAATTTCCCCAAAATTAAAACGCCAATTCAACACAAGAATGATAGAGGATCTCGAGAGCTATCATCTCGTATGGGTATGATTTAGTATTGTGAAGTAATTTGGTCAGAAATGGGCTTCGAAGTGGGGTGGATTGACGCAAATCGAGGCCTATACGGGGATACGAGCGGTCTCTGGTTCAGGGTGGGGGATGGCGGGGTGGCGGCGCCTCTTGTGGCCAGTTCCGATCGTCATCCGGTCTACGTTGAAGCGTGCGTGAGAGGGGGATTAGGAGGAGCGATGGGTTTCTTCGTACAGTAGAGAACGACAGGGAGAAGATGAAATTAGGGGGGATTAAGGTATAATTAAATTAATTAATTATATTTCAATTTCTCGTTTAAACAATCAATGTATAAACCATCGTAACTTTGTCATATGTGGTCAGAAACGAGTGAAACAAGATGCGTTGGATTCCTCTTCTCGAGCACTACGAAATGAAACTGACAAAGACTGAAACGGGACAAGTTAGAATTTCAGACAATTTCAAATTTGAATCAATTCAGTGTAGAATTCAGAAATAAAAACAGTCAAGGTGAGAATTCTCTCACTTTAAATTTTCTTGTACAGTTATTTATATTATAACTGCATATCTGAACTGCTCCCCGTCGTCCACAGACCATGGACGACTTGTTTGATTGTATTCTGTGTGAAAATTGATCGTGATGTGAAATGAAAATATTATATATAGTGAAAGTGAAAATATTATATATAGTGAAAGTGAAAATATTATATATAGTGAAAATATTATATATAGTGAAAGTGAAAATATCGTATGTATTGAAAGTGAATATATCGTATATATTGAAAGTGAAAATATTATATATAATGAAAGTGAAAATATTGTATATAGTGAAAGTGAAAATATCGTATGTATTGAAAGTGAATATATCGTATATATTGAAAGTGAAAATATTATATATAATGAAAGTGAAAATATTATCTATAGTGAAAGTGAAAATATTGTATGTATTGAAAGTGAATATATCATATATAATGAAAGTGAAAATATTATATATAGTGAAAGTGAAAATATTATATATAGTGAAAGTGAAAATATCATATGTATTGAAAGTGAATATATCGTATATATTGAAAGTGAAAATATTATATATAGTGAAAGTGAAAATATTATATATAGTGAAAGTGAAAATATCGTATGTATTGAAAGTGAATATATCGTATGTATTGAAATTGAAAATATCGTATGTATTGAAAGTGAATATATCGTATATATTGAAAGTGAAAATATCGTATATATTGAAAAGTGAAAATATTATATATATGAAAGGTGGAAATAATATATATATATATATATATATATATGAAATTAAAACAATATATATACGAATTGAAAACGACCTGAAATAGAAAATGAATTCGAATTGAATTTAATAGAAATTGAATTCGAATTGAATTGAATAGAAATTTGAATTGAACTGAAATGAATTTAAAACGAATTTATATGGAAATTTCAATTTTGATTTGAATTTGAATTGAAGTTGAAATCGTTTCAAAAACGAATTTAAAAACAATTTATAAAATTCGTTTTAAATAGAAATCGACGAAATATATATATTATATATATAATATATATAATATAATGGCCTGAATAGAACGCGCCGCGCTGCGGCAGTTCGCGAATTTCGACCGTTGACTTCGAATGGACATTACGGGAGATCCGACCGTCGGATGCTCCTGAAATCAGAACCGTTGGGTTCGTATCAAAAAGAGCTTTCTAATGAATATGAGAAATTTGAAATCTAACGGTTGGATTTGGAATTATGTCCAAATCAAATTTGGAAAAGGTCGTTGTAAGTGCAGTTCGATGGCCATTGGTGGAAATCGACTGTACGGGCCTTGATAAAATTATTAAAAATAGTAATAATTTGTGTAAAATCATAAGAAATGAATTGGAAAGAATTGGAATGAAAAATTCCATATTTGAAAAGATAAAAATATATTTTTATCGAAACGAACTAGTTATTAACTAGAAAAATAATCAAATGGTTATAAATAAATAAATTGGATTGGATTTGAATTGAAATTATCTTTGGATATTTTCGATATTGGATTCTGTGATTATATAGATATCGTGATGGGAATTTGGAAGATATCGATATCGTTATTCCCGATATGATATCTGTTGGTTTCAGGATTTGATGTTGAATATAGGTCGATACTATCTCTATTCAAAACCTTATATTTAATGTCAAATTTGATTGATTGATTGTTTGGATTGTGCTCGACCAGTTTATGAGCAAAATATGCTTTTACATTTAGCATTGGGTTGGGTTGAAAATATCTGTGTGCTAACACCTTGTGAAACACTTCACGATTTGAAGATAAGGTGTTTAGCGATGTTGTGTTCATTTCAAATTTAATGAATGATTATGAAATTATATTTTTCTTAAGTGAAAGGAAATGTATTCCCGATTTTGGATAGGGAATGTTTTATAAAAATGTTTTATAAAACAGAAAGGATTTCGAGGCCCAAAACCCGATGATTTCTAAAGTGATTTAGAAATGTATTATATGTTACATTGTGGTTCGTCGCATATTCGATTAGTTGCTATTGATGATGTATCTATTTGGTGACGGAGAATTTATTCTCTTGCTTAACACCCTTCTTTGAGACGTACGAGCTCAAAGGTTATATGATTAATAGTGACTGATCATATGTGTGAATTACTGATGTGAAGTACTATATTTTGAAAGTACTTGTGATTATTATGTTGTGAAATGATTTTCCCTACTTCGGGATATGAAATGATTTAGTATGTGGCTAAAGAGTCGGGTAACCCTGAGACTAAAAGTATGGGTGAGAGGGCGGTGTATGCTCTCCATGTGTGGGAGGTGCATCGTCGGTGTAGCCTACTCCTATGTGGGGTAGGTGCACATTTATATATATCGAGTTGCGAGGTGCGTACCCTCTGCCTTGTCGATGGGGAGCACGATATTTGGTTGCATACTTGTTTGTATGCATTGTTATGTTTTGGAATTCATATTTCCAAACGATTTGATTTGAGATCCCGAAGTGAAATCTACTTTGATATAGAAAGTTAGATAGGTATTTCAAAATGATTTGAAATAAGAAATCGGGAATATAATCCAAAGGAATAATTTCTGAAAATTGAATTGGATTTGGAAAATCTAAGTGTAGTAATTAATCTAAGTGGGTAGATTGGGATATTGCATGTTGATTGATGCATAGTAGATCCATATATCTATATTGATTGTTGTTTATACACTGGCATTCATGGGGTAAACCCGTTCCGCGTTAGCGGCGTGGTCCCTTAATATGCCATATTATTAAATAAGTTAATTATAACTGTTTAGAGTTTCTCACACCAGTCCCATGACTGACCTGTAGTTTGCTTTTCCCTTGCGAACTCGGGTGTCCCTATTTTCCACATGGGCAGTCGAGTAGTTTTATTTTGCAGATGTATTGAGCAGGATTCTGGATTGAAGCTTTAAGCTGCGTCCAGAGCATCGTTAGTCTTCCGCTGTGTAGTTTATATTTCCGCTGTGCATTGTATTACATTTATGTAAATTTATCTTCCGCTGTATTGATTATATTTCGATATACTCTGATATTCTGTACTCTGATGTAACATTATTACGATGTTTATAGAAGTCTTCAGTTATTTGTTCTGATGTGTTGTAAACCCAGAGTTAGCATATGCGGGATTCGAACGGTCTTGGTCGATTTAGCGATCGATTAGGTCCGGGCGAAATCCATATCGTTACACGTGGTATCAGAGCTTTGGTTAACTCAGATCTTTGGGGTACAACTCGTTAGAACAGAATAGAAAGACGCATCAGAGGTAGGATTAGTTACGTCCTATGAAAGAATCCTCATTAGAGATAGAATCAGTAGCATTCTAGAATGAGTGACTCATTAGAGATGGGGTTAGAAATGCCCTAGAATGAGTCGAGAGTTATTTGTTTATAAATAACGTATTTGTGATTATATATATAATCTGGTTTTAGAAAATATGATTTTAAATATATAAAGTTATATATTTGAAAAATCTAATCAATTAATTGATTGTTGGTTGTGTTGTTTGATTATTAGTTAACTAATAAAATCAACATTTGAATTGAAGGAACCAATTAGGCCAAATTGTATACAAATTGAACCAAATAGTAAATTGAAAATTGGTTGCAAATGCATGCATATACATGTACTTACATTGAACAGGTCATAGCAAGGAGGCTAGAGCAGAAGAATAAAATTTGTTTGCCCAACAAATAGGTACATGTTTACCATAATTTACTGTTTTGTTTGGGTGATGATGATTTTATGAGCCGATTGGCTACCCGCTTGGCTTTTTCTTTTTCTTTTTGAGATCAGAGGGTATGTATGGCAATTTCGGGATTTTCCCGGTGCTCCCGGTGCAGGGGAGGTTATGGCGAAATTTTTCGTAAATTTAGGGTGTTAGCCAAATTTTTGAAAAATTTGAAAAGTTCTTAGAAACTGAAAAGTTGAAGAACTTAAGCCGTAACGAAAATACAGAACGTAGAGTTGATTAATCAAACCACTTTCGACTTTGTTCCTTTTCGGGGACGAAAAGTTTTAAGTGGGGGAGATTGTAACAACCCGGAAATTCTGGGTCAATTTAAATTTTTTTAAATTGGCTATTTTAGTGGATTTTAAATATTTAAAATGAATTATTTAAATAATAACGACGGAAAATTTATTTTCGACGAAGTTAAAACGAATAAATTTATTTTAATTATAATTCAGGCCTGTAATGGCGTGGTAGTTCGAAAATTCGATTTCGAATTTCAAATGAATATACAGAATTCATTATAAGTCAGAATTGAACGAAACAAGAAATATTTGAATCTGTTTGACGATATCTTTCTAACGGATGTAAGAAACTGAGATTTCACAATCAGTAATTAATATTTACCATAGTTTAATAATTAATTTACTAATTAATGAATAATTTAAAGTACTAGTTGTTAATAAAAAAATTACAAACTCTATTTATAATTTATAAACAATGTATAATTAGTAATAAATGACTTATATCCATTAATTATAATCTATGAATGTAATTATTAACAAATAATATTATATAATGGTGGCATATGTCAGTTGCAATAAATGAATTTTTAGCAATCATCTGTTCTTACCAAATGAAATAAACATATTTTTCACTACAAGAAAAACCGAGATTAGCGACAGATTTTTAGCAGCGGAAAGTTCCGTCGCTATTTAGCGGCGGATTTCCATGGGCTTTATAAGAGAAAATATTTTGGATTTTATATGTCATCTTATTATAAATTATTACCGTTGAATACTAATTCTGTCGCTAAATCAATGGAAATTGCAGCTCTATACCGTCATATAATATTTAACACTAAATTCTGTTGCTAATGGATTCGGATTACCGTTGACATAATTTTGAAGCTATTTCCCTGCAGTTTTCCAAGAGATTTGAAACGAACTTTTATATTTATTATTTATAAAATGTTTTAAATTTGTGTTATTACGTAGTAATTAATTAGTAAATTTAAATTTTAAATAATTAATGTTAATAATTCATTAGTAATTAATAATAAATAATAACTATTAGAAGTAAATAAAATTTAATAGTTAATGCTGAATAATTTTTTTTTTTGTAAATTAATGCTTATTAATTATTAATTACTATATAATATAAATAAGGGATAATAGTAATTAATAAAATACATTGTTGTTCGATGTTTATTAAATTTTTTTTGATAATCAATTATTATTTAATAGTCTTTAATAAGATTAATTAAATTAATATCAAGAAATTATTAATAAATATTTGCTTTTAAGAAATTGATTGGTACGTATTATTTGATAAATAATTAGTAATTAAGAAAAACAAAATGGCCAAAGTTTAAAAATAAGAAGTTAAATAAATATTAAAGAATTTCGAAATTCAAAAAATTCAAACACTACCATACAAGTTATTATTTTCATGCATATTAATGTACTATTAAATAATTAATAAACAAAATGACGCTATTTTTGCAGTAGTTTTTCAAGAGATTTGAAAAGGACTTTAATATTTATTATTTATAAAATGTTTTACATTTGTGTTTTTACTTAGTAAATAAAACGTAAATATAAATTTTAATTAATTGATGTTAATAATATATTAATAATAAATAATTACTATTAAAAGTAAATAATATTCAATAGTTAGTATTGATTAATTATTAATTACTATAAAATATAAATAAGAGGCAATAATAATTAATAAAATAGATTAATATTCGCTATTTAATTAAATTTATTTTAGTAATCAATGATCAATAAGTAATCTTTAATACAACTAAAGAAATTACTATCGAGAAATTATTAATAAATATTTACTTTTAATAAATTGATTAGTATGTATTAATTAATAAATAAATACTAATTAAGAAAAACAAAGTGTTCAAAGTTTAAAAATAAGAAATTGAATAAATATTAAAGAATTTCGAAATTCAAGAAATTCAAACATTACCGTATAAGTTGTTATTTTTAGAAAATGTAAAATTTTATAATATTTAAAAACTTATAAATGATAATTTATTATTTTTAATTATTATATAAAATAAATTATTATTGTAAATTATTAAATATTACTAAGTTATAATTAATAGTTATAATTAAAAAATAAAATTTATTATCTAGTATTAAAAATATCTTTAGCAACTGTGTAAACGTACCAGTTACGAAGAAACATATCTTTAGCAACTGCAATTTACCTAGTTGCAAAAAACGCTAGATATTGTTAATAATTAGTAACTAAATAATGCCTTGTCAAAAAATGGATAATTAGTAAATAAGTTTTTATCGATAGATCATAATTATCTCTAAAAATTAATTATTAGTAAATAACTTACAATCATTAGATAGTATTGATAGATTATAATTATATTTTATATTTAATTAATTTTTAAAGTTAACTATTTATGATTAGTAAAGTATAGTTAATATTCATTTTACATATAGTAACAAATAAATATTGCCCAATCAAATTTTTTCTTTTGAGTGAAAGAAGTCAAATTTGCTAATTGCCAATCAGAAATGCAATCTTAAACCATTTTGATTTAATGAAATCAATTTTAAGTAATATGGAAATTTGTTAAAACTATTTTGATTTAATCTGTATACATGGAAAGGAAATCAAATCTGTTTGGTCCATAAGTATTAATATCATGGCCTTGTCATATTATTATTTTGATTGGAACCTGATTTGCTGATTGTCCATCAATACTGCTATTTTCAGTCAAATTCAATTTAATTGAAATCGATTTGTATGTAAATTGTTAAAACAGTGTTTTCTGTTTTCATTCTTTGAGTATAAAAACATAACACATGATTGTGTTTTGATTTTGGACCAATAAAAACTGGACATTGAAATTATAAAACATGAATTAGAGATTCATAAATAAATTCCTTGTTTTAACTTTTATTATATTGATAATTACCAAAATTAGCTCCGGTCAAAACAGATAATTTGTAATTTGTTCACTATACAAAATCAATATATATGATATAATTTTATGAGAAAATTACATATAGCATTAACATATACATACGATATGTTACTGTTGAAATGCATATTGCCTGATATGTTCTGATGTTTTAGCAAAGTTTTGACACTTTGTATTTCAATTATATAAGGCTTTACATTGATATATGGTTTATTTCCTTTTATGCTATCATGTTTTACATACACATATTGATTACTCACATAAATGAAAGGATTATAGTTTAAATATCTATAATATTCAAACAGTTTGATTATGTTTTGCCAACTGCATATATATATATATCAGTATCAGATTAATACGAGATATATAATTGATAATAATAATACCAATAATAAATTTATTATTTAATAATATATTTAATGAATAATTAGTATTTTACATATCATGAAATTTAAAGATTTTTACAATGAAATTAAATGTACTAGTAGAATTTAGAAACAAATATTTGACACTATGATAAAATCATGATATAAAAGCTTTGATAAGTTTAGAATTTTATAAAATATTTAGAATTTTCGGAAATTTAATTATGGTAGAAGTGCTGCTATTGTATAAAATAAAGTATGAATGCTTCTCAACTTTTTTTTACCTTTTATGCCTTGGAAATATTCAAATTTTCATTTTGGCTCCATACTTAGAAAATTTTGGCTCTAACTGCAAATTTTTGGCTCCAAACAAAACCAAAATTTCAACTTTACCTTTACGATTTTATTACTTACCGTTCTATCCCTTATTACCATCCGCTTCGTCAGATCCGCTTATCAATGTCTTCATCCGCGTCTTTCTTCTCAGAATTATTTTTCCTTATTTTTTTGTTCTAAAAGTAAACAAAAAAATTACGTCCTTCTACTTTTTTCTTGTTTTCTTTATAGTGGACATAGCGTTCAATTTCTATTTACTACTACCTTTTAGATCTGGAAGCAGGGAAGATACTGGCGCACAAGACGTCAAACATAAACGATGGGCTGGTGGTCGAAGGAGGCGGCGAGCTGACGAATCTGGTAGGGTTCTGATGATTACCAAAATAGAGTTTCAAATCTCGATTTTATGTTTCCTCGTCAAAATTTCCTTAAATGTCTTAGTTACAGATCTGGATTTAATGTTTCTTTTGCAGTTGCTTACAATTGAAGTTGCAGTACCCTTTCCCTGTTGAGGTGATGTTCACAAGAGATCTGAGATGCACGTTCAACATTGTTCTTGCTTGACTAACAGATGACTGCTATTGTCACCTGAAATCTTGATTTGGAATTGCAATTGTCCATACACAGTTGATGTTGTGTCCTTTTATGTTGCTGAGGTGAGTTTCAATACAATAAATATTATGAAGTTGATGCTCTTTGTTCAGGTTTATATGTGGAAGGGCATAAGTCTATTTATTTTCATATGGGTTGTTTAATTGATAATCCTATCCATACCAGTCGTTTTCGTTGCTTTATGCTCAAATATTAAACTAATTATAATTCTAAGTTTTCTAAATTTCATATTTCACATTTGGAGATTGGAAAAAAATAAGTTGTTCAAATACAATGAATGTAGAATACAATTACACTTGGCTGTTTCCGATGAATATGCTTAAAAGCTAAAGGATTCTAAATCCTACTTTATCCTTGCAGGATAGAAAGCCTAATTTGTTTCTACCAAAATATAAAAGTGCTACCAATGACAGTATTCAAGCTATTGACGAAGAAGATGACACATCGCGTCCTTTCAAACTTCAGAAGAATTTCTTGATGCTTCTACCTGATTAGGGTTATGTTCCTACTCATGCTGATCTTTTGTCATTCTCGACAGTGAGTTTTCTTTTGTGGTTTAATCTTGGTTCAAGATATATTCAAAGAAGTGATTGCTAGGATTGTTTTGGAACTTTTGTTTGGGATATATTTGGTCATTCACGATGTGCTAAGTTTGGAGTGAAGTAAATTTCTTCATTCACTATGTAGAAGCAAGCAAAGCCATTAAGGTCACATTATTTTTATTTTGTCAACTTGGGTGTTTCTTTCTAAAGATGAATTCACCAAGCATGTCTTAAAATAAATTTTAGATTTGTTGGACCAGGTAAATATAGAGTAGCATACATATTTGGATCAGACGATCTACATATGTGAATAAACCAACCAAAGAATTTCTACGATACCTTGTTGGAAGAACCATCCATGGTGATTTTCACCATAATAAATAACTTATCATAAAAATAGAATTCAATGTACATTCAACATTACTTAATTGGGCGTTGAACCCAAATAGTAAGTTTCCAACAAAAATTGAACAGTGAGTGAAGCAAAAGAACAATTCACCATTCATTGTTTTATTTATGCTAATTTGAAGTATGTACACTAGAGTATGTTTGTTTTGCAGGCATGTGGACATCTTTGATGCAAAAAAGCAGGAACATGCCACAACAAGTTATGGATTTGAAATGCATGAACTATATTTTGGTTTGTAATTTTTAGTATTGTTTATGAAATATTATAGATGTATTATGTATTTTTGATGTAAGAACGTTTTGTATGTCTATTATGTAATTTTTAATGTCGATTATGAGATGAGTGATTAATATAATACATTGATTATGAGATGTGTGTGTTGATATTAATTGTGTTTTATTTAAATAAAAATAGTGTATTGGATGGAACATAAATTATGTGTGTGATGAGTATGTGTGTATGTATGTGTGTGTGTATATATGTGTGTGTGTGTGTGTGTGTGTATATATATATATATATATATATAGGCAGATTAGAAGGGGAATAACAGCGGATTACCAACAAAAAAAGAGAGGTAAAGTTTACCTCAATTTAGTTTTCGTCACTAATCCCTTGGTAATTAGTAAGGATTTACCAACGTCTTTCAGAAATAATAATTTATTATAAATTAATTATCCATCGGTAAATAGTCAGTATATAAATTAAAATTAAATTAATAAATAAAATTTTATTTTTATTATAAAATTAGTAAAATGGCGGCAAAATGTCGGAAAACTCATGCTAAAATCTGTCGCAAAATCTGACACAAATACCGTCAAGGTTTTTACCGACCAAATAGTTTTGTGGGAAATCCGTCGCTAATGCCTGTTTAGCGACGGATTAGAAGCGGATTCTGCCGCTGCTATTTGCTGTTTTTCTTGTAGTGTTTAACAACTATCTTTTCGTACTGGTTGCAATAATAATATTTTTAACTTAATAATTATAATTGATGATTATATTCAATTTTTAGTATTTTAAAAATAAATATTGTTAAATAGTTTATAATTAACGGTGGTTTAATGTTTAATAAATAATGTTTATTATTCATTATTAATTATATTTATTTAATAACTTTCCAATGTTATTTTATAACAAACTTAATCTTTAGTTGCTTAGCAAAAGTCCAGATACAAATTTTCAAAACCGCATCGCACTGATAGTTTAAATGGAATGACGGGCTACAAAAATTAGATGGCGCGCTCTCCAGAAATTTCATTATACCTCGTGGCCGCTTCGCTTGCTATTTCCAGTTCCTCATTCTAAATCCAAATCCAAGCCATCGGTTCTCTCCTATTTTCTCGTTCTAAATCTAATTCCAATATATCAGAAAATGGCGAAAGAAGCCGTCTCTTTCTCTCTTCATTCAGTCTCCCTCTTCGATAAACTCCTGCTCTTCAATTCCTTTCTCCATCAAACATTCTTCTTGCTTTCATCATGCCTATTATCTTGTTGAAGCACTACCCTCAATCCTCAGTCCCTATTTCACGGGTTCGTCTCGGTTTGCCACCTTCACACTCACGATCTTCTTCGATGATCTTCGACCTTCAATCCTGCGCGGTGAACCAGATCTGCTTAGAATCCTTCAAGGCCAATTTAAGTTCTGCCCTCCCTCTCACGTGACTGTCTTTCAGCAGATCGAGGGTTAGGCGTTATTTGGTGTTGGATTTTGGGTGTATCTTCTGTGTTTTACTATGAGTTTGTCATGTGTTGAATTTGCGTCTTATCGTTTTGTTGAGTTGTGGAGTGAGGTTATTTCAAGGGAATTTTGTTTATTCTAGATTGAGTGGAGATTTAGGGGTGGTCGACTATCTTTTTCCATTTTTTTCCACTGTCTTGCACAACTTTCGTGAAGCTTGCTCAATATGCTGTGTTTCATTGATTGCAGGTATGTTTTGGTGTTAACGCGGGTTTGAATGAACTGTTTAAGCTTGGTAGATGGTAAAAGGTGAGGACGGAACTGCAAGCGGTAAAATGGTAATGAAAATGGACCATGTGAAAATTAATGGGTAAAGGTAAATTAGATCATGGCCTTGCAGTTTATTATTTCACTCCATTTAGCTTTAATTTTTTAGATATGTGGCCTGTTACGTGCCATTTGATATACAACATAATGTTAAATATATTTTGGGCTCTATAACATCATTCTTTTTATTTTGATCACAATGTCAAAGATGACAATTGTTTGCTGCCTTGAAGGCTAGATTTTACCCTTTTGCTTAGCGTCCTGCTACTTTTCCTGCTTCTTGAGATAGGATGGGTGCATTTTTTGTATATATGTTGCCTTTGTTAGAATGCTTCTTTGAAAATGGTTAATGTGGGTAAGGGTGGTGTAATTTTGGTGTACTTTTAACATAATTTTGTGTTTATTAACTTTTAGACTCAAAAGCAAATCAAGTTGATGGCAGGTTTATGTTTTGGTATTGTTAACCTTGACAGTTTCGGAATAGTTGGTTTCGTCTGTACCTATTATTTGCTTAGACTATGATATATGTATTTAGTATGGTATTCAAAATGTGAATGTATATATACACATAAAATGCTCAACTTTGTAACATTGACTTTTACTGTGAAATACATAAAATTCACCGAACTAGTTATGTAAAATTAAATGCTTTTTCTTTTTAGATTGGTTTCTAATACGAGATGAAAAAAAAGAAATCCTATTAGTATGCAATTTTTTCTTTTACAAGTCGCTCATAGTAACATGTTGTCAGGAATCATATCAGCAAAAATATAATATGCGCAAATATCGTGCAAACAAGTGCATTGTCACAAGCGTAACACAATAAATTTTCTTTACAACTGTTAATTTTGTATAGCCAAGGGAAACTGAACCGCCATGACTCATGACTGCATCTCCAATTTAAACCAAGTCTCTGCCTATTATAAGAAAGACAAACGCACTTGTCAATATTTTATTTACGACAAATTATATTTAGTTGAAGTGAAAATATATTGTTGTTTTTATTAAATCATGTTTTATCTTGGCTTTAAAACTACGACTTACATATGTATGTTATGATTTAAATCTATTTATATAAACAAGTTAATTTATAAATACTAGTTATTTCTTCACATGTTATTTTCTATTGTTTTGAACCTAGTACCATGGACGCCCTTCGTACTGGGCCTTTCGGGCAGATATTCAGACCTGATAACTCTATATTTAGGCAGAATACCGCAGGAAATAACCGGGCTAAGGGACAGTACACTAAAGAAGCGGAGTTGATTGATTCGGTCCTTGTTGTTGTTCGTGAAGAAGCTGAAAACCGTGACCGTCTCCAAGCTACATACATGTTTTATTTCTTTTACGTTTTGTTTTGCTTTGTTTTATGGCTAATACCGATAATTAGTTGATTTGGCAGGTTGCTTTTTTTTTATGGCTAATACCATCGTCATCTACGTAGCTTGATTGGTATGTTATGATTTGTTTTGTAGTGATGTGGTTGTAGCACAACTATGGATATGTTTGTTATTTTGGTAGTTATGGGTTTTAGTACTGTTGTGATGGTCATGGGTTGTATGTGGTTTAACGTTCACACCAGTTGAATAATTTTGTAGTTCATAATTCAGCTTGGTGCACGAAATGAAGGATAGTGGATGTTTTTTATGTGATATGCTAATATTATCTACGTTGTGTTGTTGCTTAAGAGTATTATTTGTACGTGAATGGCAATTTTATACTGTTTTTCGCTCGCTTTTAGTATCAGTATTTGTAACTGAATAAGTAGTATAAAATTAATTTGGAAAGCTGGTAGAGCAGGACGGTAAAAAGAGTTAATGCCATATCAGAAAGGGAATACAGACGTATTAGTATCACAACAGAAAATCTTAAAAATGCGTTCCAAATGTTCCGTCATAAATTCGACACTGATTTGAAAGATTTTACCATTAAATTACCAACAAAAAATAATAAATGGAAACTTATACCAATTAATTTCCATCTCTAAACCTTTGCTGAATAGTAAGGGATTACCGACAAAAAAAAGAGCAAGATTTTTTATCAAATTTTTTTGTTGCGGATCCCTTGGTAATTAGTAAGGGTTTACCGACATATTTTATCAATAATATTTTATACTAAATTAATAATCCGTCGGTAAATCGTCGGTATATAAATAAAAATTAAAATAAAAGTAAATTAATAAATAATATTTATTTTTGTTATAAAATTAGTAAAATGATGGTAAATTGTCGGAACATTCATGCTAAATTCTGTCGCAAAATCTGACACAAATACCGTCAAGGGTTTTGCCGATAGACGCTTTATGTAGGAAATCCGTCGCTAATACCTGTTTAGCGATGGATTAGCAGCGGATTCTGTCGCTGCTAATCTCGGTTTTTCTTGTAGTGTTATGACATATCTATGGTTTTTTTACTTATGATGTAATGACACTTCTTATTTTGTTTTAAGTGAAAAATTAAATTCCGCTGAACTTATTTGTGTTGTCTTGTGAATTTTAGCCTTTGTGATGTTATTTTATACCTATACTTTTCATATTTCTTAATGAAATCCTCAACGGGTATCGTCAAGAAATGTAGGGTGTTACAAACTCATACATTCCAATATCATTAGACAATAACCCTGCAAAGTTATCACAATAATATATTAATAATTAAACAATTACGACTTCATTACCTTAATTTCTTGGTAAAACTCGTTTACTGATGACTTCAATGATTTCAAACTCTTATCCCCCATATCAGTTTTGAAATTAGGGTTTATAATTTGAAACTTAAGAGTACAAGATTGAGAAATGAAAACATGGTCCTTGATTCTAGACTCCTAGAGTTGTATTTATAGGTGTGGGTTAGCCTTTCAACCGGCATATGGGATCTGTCTCGGATTTCTATCGAAAGTATATATGGATGTTTTGTAGGTGTACATTCCGTCAATATTAACTGAAGAAACTGTAGAGTTGTTACAAGAGCCTTCGAAAGGGGGCTTCTAGAGGTGAAAGTCTTAGTAAAATGCTATGGAGTCGGATTTTTGCTGGAGCTTTCATCAGTTGGTGTTGCCAATGGCTTCTTTCATCCTTCATGCTCAAGGAATTGCTAGAAATAGCTTAAGATTTCCCGTATTCCCGTTTCGAATAACCGAAAGGTATCTAAGCTTAGCTTTTTACGCTAACAAAGTGCATATGTAGTAACCTGCCATTTCGAATGTTTCAAGTCGATAATAAAACCAACTCAAATCTTTCAAAACAACATATTGTTATTGCTATGGGATTAAATATAAAAATCATTATAGAATCACAGACGCAAAAACATAATATCTCGCTTTGGAATAAATAAAATACAATAGTAATTCATGAAGCTACTTTTACAAAATCTCAAAATAGTACATATATCAAAGTTACAAATCAGACACAGCGAAATTCTGAATACAAAGAATTTCACTAATACATAAGAAAATGGCTAAACTAAACCAATAATAGAAATAGGGGAAATGGCTGAAATAGATAAATATATGAAGATACGATCTTCAGCAAATCTCTAGCTCCGAAAGGAGAAATCTCAAACTATAAAACTCAGTCTAACTTGAGAAAAATGCAAAAATAAAACACTCGAATCAGGACTAACGTTCGCATGAAAATAGATCGACTCAAGTGAACTATTCAGAAGAAATGCATTAGTAACTTAAAGGATGTTTGGGATTCCCACTCTAAGGATCCGTTAAACTACATATATATAATAAAATACGTTATTATAATAGTGTCTAAAGTAAATATAATATTGAAAATAGCATAAGTGAAATTACATTTTTATCCTTACACTATTTATAAACATTATAGTCTATACAGTACTATAAACTCCACCAAACCGATGGGTTATCAGGGAGCGCTTCATAGGTACCACGCAAACCAAAATCGTAGTGGGCACGATTAGAATAATATGATAAGACACTTAAGGAAATACCCAGGGTATGATTCTGCCAATTGCACTTCTAGACCGATAGTAACATCTAGCAGCCACTACCGCCCACCTCGAACACACTCCCATAATTAAGGGTGGCCACCAATCAAATCATAAAGTAATAGATATACTTCTAAGAAATGTGTCCAATAGGAGGAATGATCCCACTTAATTACAGTATAGCTCCTATTTTAGGCATTTTAATTATGACCAGAAAGTTAAGGATATCCATCATCATTCTCTTACTTCATTCCAGTAGCATTGGCCAAATCCATGCTACTTTATTCTAGATTCTCCACCACGTACACAGTTGTTAAAGTGATTTTTGGTATTGGTAGAGAGTATGACAATATCTGATCCTGGTCTCTTTAACAACCAAATGCTTATTTCACAATGTGGTCAAAACCACATTCAAGTGTCATAAATCAATTGAACTTCGCATTGATTTTTTAATAATCATTTGCTTAAACACTTAAGTATTAGATCCATTTCAAATATCAATTTCATATTATCGAACCGTCATTATTAAATTAAGATTTCGATTTAGATTTCTACTTCACAAATATCATAATTGAGTGAAATCGTTATCGTAAAACAATTGGGACTTAACAGCTCGGGTAGGGAGTAGACTGTATTTAAAATAGTAAATTATAAAAAAATTGGTTTAAATTTAAATTAGTTAAAATGTATATAAAATTTATGTCTAAAAAAATAGTCTTATTAAAGGGGTTTTACTAAAATAGTTATAATAAAAAATATATAATACTTATAAAATTTAATAAATAAAATAATTGAAAATACTTAGTTATCAAAATAATTGTTATGAAAATAAGTAGGAAGAAAATTTTAGTTTAAGTGAAATATTTGATATAAATAGTAATGTAAAACAATTTAAACATAATAATCCCATTCGAACCAAATATCAAAATTCAATTTCTCATTTAAATCAAATTTCAATCAAATCAAATTAACTTTATATTCATAAATTCAATTTAAATCTATAAATTCAAAAAAATCATTTTTACTGGCCAGTTGTGTCCATATATAATTTTCTAACATATGGTCAAGTGAATCTGGTATTTATCATTTCAACCCATTTAATTAAATTTCCGAGTATATATCATTTCAACCAGTATCCCAATTTAATATCAAAATGACATAGTGATTTGGGTGTATATCACTTCAACACATCCCAATTTAATATTGAAATGGCATAGTCATTCGGGTATATATCATTTCAACCCATACTGATTTTCCTATATGTACAAGAACCTGCTATGTGATAGTAACATACATAAACAAGTCAAAACTTATACATAACAACATACATCACTTGTGCAAATTCATTTCATATATCGCTTGACAATAATTTGTGTCATATTTGCATAATATACATGTCGTATAATATGGTTTTATACAATCAATCCTAATAATTCAATTAATCAATTTGAATGTGTTAATACATATTTTATAAAAATATCAGTCAATTATGAGATAAACTTGCCTTTCATGGCAAGGAAAGGAAGACGATAATGATAAATGGACACAAAAATTGAATAATGCAATCTAAGCATGAATACGATGAATAAGCACGACCAAGATCAATCAACACAATTACAACTAAAGTAGGATCAATGATAAATCGAAATCAAACTACAAACCAAGCTTGGCTTCATTTTTTTCGATCCAATGAACCAATTTTTCCAAACATGAATCTTCAACAAATGGACACCGTAACAAGTCATAGCAAAACCCAAGCTTCCAGGAAATAGAAGTTGGCCAAATCGAGATTTAGGAATTTCTTTTTTTTTTTGCCACAAGAAGGAGCAAACTTTTTTTTAATAAGAGGGGTAGGAAGACAAACAAGCCAGCTAGCTTATTGCCACTCTCGGCCGAACTTGAAAATCATAGCAGCTCTTCAATTTTCTTTTAAATATATATAAGAACCAAACAAATATTTCAGCAAAGCACAAAAAACAGCCCCGGCCAGACTTGGCTTTAGTCTCATTTGACTTCGGTCTGGAGATGATGGCCCACGTTAGCATCAGGGGAGGTGGAACCCATGTTTCTAGCAAGTGGCCGGTAGTAGGTTGCAGGTTCAACATTAGAGGTTGTGCAAGGAAGCGGAGACAACAGGTCTCGGTGGTGCTACGACATTCAGGTGAGGCTACTGGGTCGTCTTCGGATGGAGGAGGCGATGCAAGGTCTGTGGGGGACGGATACAGCTTGGCTGGAGAGAATAAGTTGATGTGGAAAGCTTTAGATGAAACAAAAGTAAAAGGTGAAGAGTACAACAAACTTTGCATGCATGTTATTTCATAATTAGATATAAAGAGCCAAGCCTTTCACGTCGGCTTTTTTTGTGTGTTAACATATGTGAAGAGGAGAAGGAGGAGCTCCGGTTTCGTGAACATGAAGAGGTAGGAGGATAATGATGTGAAGTATGCCTTGCTTTTGCCACTAAATATAGACCCACGTTTTTACCTTTTCAATATTAATACCGTTCACGTGATACTTTTATATTTTTTTTTGTTTTCTTTTTTGGTTGTTCGTGAACTAGATATAATTGTATATAACTGGTTATGCATTCCAATAAAACATAGGGGCACGAAACTAAAAATTGACACAACTTGGGTACTGATACAACACGTTGTTTAATTGATTTGGACATCCACCGGACACCAAAATGCACGAATAAATATGTTGAGGTGATCAGCGCGACGAGAGAGACGTGATGATACACATTGACTCTCTTATTGCCAATTCAATTTTTAACGATGGTGCGCTGTTATTTCTTACGAAAAAATTCCAGCTGACCTAAAAACCTCTGATTTTCGCGAAATGAATTATGCCGCTAACTTCAGAACGAGCAAAATATTTTTTCATGCTGGGACATTTAGGTTTCAAAAATAATTTTGTTCGTTTAATATTTATACTAACTTGTGCCGACGCTACCGAACAAACTTCTGTATTTTATTATGACATTTATTCCTACGCTATGTCTAGTTAAACATATCTCAAATGTAAAATTTTAGAATTTAATTCAACTTATAAATTTTTAATATTAATTGCGCTATATTGGTTGTCGCTACTGTAAATCGACCGTATAAATCGATTTAAATAAAGCGGGCAAATTTTAACATTTTCATCATAAAATTTACAAAATCAATTTTACGTCAGATATTTTGCTTTAAGAATCATTATTTCAATATTTCATTATTTATCGATTTCACGTTAGTTCAAAACAAATAATTTTTGAAGTAACGATCGATCTGAATTATTCAAATTAGACGTATCTATTTTATTTTTATATCCAAAAATCAAATTTACATTTTTTACAATTAAAAGTAAATAAAATTTAAAATTTCTTAAGTATAGTTTTAGTTCAACACGTTATTAAAATCGTTTAAATTTTCAGATTGTTACTATGTCGTTGACTCAGACATTTTCATCCACGAAAAGGAATGAAGAAGGGAAAATAGTAATCAAACAACTTAATGTATTTAAAATTAAGTTTAAACATTAAATGCGTACTTAGATTATATATAATCAAATGTTTAAATCAAAACTTCTAATTTAAACGTATTCCAAAATATTTCAAAAAGAGTTTAAGTACCCGCTCGACGTACTCGACGTATCTATCTCACTTTCAAAACCCGGAAACAAACATCGGTGATGTTGCAATCATCACCAAAATAATTTTCAAGAAACCAGAGTGTGATTCTATATCAAACTAGTATATACATGATTAAGTACATATGTTAGGCAAGCATATGTCAAAATCACTAAATACTTTATAGTCCAATCCTAACATCAAAAAAAAATACTCCAAACTTTTCCTCTTAAATTAGATTAGGTACAAAATTTTCCAAATATATGTATTATAAATCACTCATCTATTATAAATTTCAAAGTGGAAAAATTATACCTCCCTCCCCACTCGCTTATTTATTATAATTTAACTTTTATCAAATATAACTAACATAAATTTACAATTAGAAATAATATAATATTTCAAAATATATATTTAGACTAGACATTCACTTAAATTACAGTTTCTTAGTTCGCAATTTGTGCTTATAATATGTCTTTTAGTTCATTCATTAAATTTCATTTTTAGTTCATTCAAAAATGCTGCTAGATTACGAAAGTTTTAAATTACATTTACATTTATGTTAACATTTCTTAAGTTCAACGTTTATTTCTAAATGACTAAAGTCAAGTTTTAAAGGAACATTGTTAGTTTTATTAATTTTGCAAACATATTAGCATTAGGGTTTACCTATATTATACTTAAAAATTCTTAAACAGTTTGTTATATATTTTATAATCATTATTCTTATGAAAAAAATTATATCCACATAAACATAGCTTATTTTTTCATAAAACATTTTCTTAATATTTCAATTTCATTTACTTGACTCAAGCTAATACTTTATACATATTCGACTTAGGGTCAAGTTACAATTCCAAAATATCGTGTTTATGAAATATAATTAATATTATATTTATTAGGAAATCATTATTATTGTTTCAAAACAATTTCATATACAATTTATAATAAATCAGGAACTTCATTCATTTACAATTAATCATCTTTGAAACCCTATTGATACAGATTTCAAAATATATCATCTTTTAAGTTAATATGGTATACTCTATAATACTGTCTTCACCAATTAATATTAATACATTCAATATTCCATATAAATTCTTAATATCAGTTGCACTTATAACTTTCCATTATTTATTCAGTTAGTTTAAAAATCGGTCTGGAACCCAAGCTAGAAGCTGAACTACCAAAGAACCTACTCGATGAGAATCTACAAAAGACCGACGCTCTAATAAGTTAGAGAAGATTTAGGATTTTAGAAGCTATTAATTCCAAATTTCCTAAGATGAATGTAGAACAAGATTCAAGATCTAACTAAGAAAATCCTAATCAAAGAAAAACATAACTAAAGAGATGAATTTGAAAGAAAGAAAATTCTAGAAAAGCCTAGTAAGTTTTTATATATTAAAAAAAAAAAATCCTTTTTGAAACCATTTAAAATAATTTAAATCTTTCAAAATACGCTCTCTCTCTCAAGAATGATACAGTGACTGATTCTACTCATTCTAGGGTACTGTTACCTTATCTTTAATGATTTTTAACCCTATAAGCTACGGTTTATATAAAACCAAAACTCAAATACAAACTGTAACGACCCTCCATTTGGATCGTTTCAGGTCGATAATAAAACTAACTCAAATCGCCCGAAACAACATATTGTTTTGCTATGGGGTTAAATACAAAAATCATCACAGAATCACAAACGCAAAAACAGAATATCTGAAACACCCCACCTCCATTAAAGTCACTCACAAAGGGAATGCCTTAACTTTGGTGGAGCATTATAGGTAAAAGACATAGAGAATTTACAAGACAGACATATATAAGCAGCGGAAAAACTAAATTTATTTCATACGTGGTTCATAACAAAAACATTACAGCAAAATATCTCAAAACAACTTCACAAATAATTACATCAAAATCTCTGTCTTGATTATAACATAAAGAAGCATAAAACACAATAAAACTGCATAAATCCCCAAGTAGTAGTGTGTCCAAAGCCATAGCCAAAGATAAGAGGTTCCAAGCTATACATCATAGAGTCTTCAAGCTTGGAAAGATGAACGGTCCAAATTAAGCTGAGCTATTCCCTCCCTGGCTACCTGAGAGGGGGAACGGAAGAAAAGAGAGCGAAAGAAAAATGGATCAGAAATAAATCTGGTAAGTCCAGTGATTATTCAGCATGTAAACTGGTAAGAGAACCATGACATGAATAAACTGGACGCAGGAAAATAGCAAAGAAATAAGGTAACATAGGATAAGGCAAGATAAACTAATTATACTATCGCACTCATATGCATATTCTCTGCACCTACTAGATATTTCAACAATCATCATGAGTTCAAACCCAGTGATCCCTTTTTATCAATCGGCTCCTACTCGCACGCATTTACTACTTGTGTCAAATGGCCCCGCTCGATTGTAGATACCTGTGCTGTACCATGGGGTGTATCAAATCCTATGGTGGCAACCCGGCACGATTCAATATACAAAGTGTATAACTACTGATGCCCAATGCCTGCTTCTTCCACTCCGGAGTACGTGCACGCCCGTACTCCGTCGAAACCTACACAGACGCACCAACCGTCGTCGTTTTGATCGCTTATAATCAGCCCAGTAATTGTGCCCCACCCTTCCTAGTTCAGGGTACCATGATACATCTATGTGGGTTACTACTGAAATGGGTCCCCATTACTACGGTTTGCCTAATCAACATGTTAAATTGGTTAAGTTTCCAAGTTAACCTAACCCCACCTATCAGTTTAGTTAACATGTTGTACTAGTTAAGTGTTGCCTTAATTAACTTAACCCTACCATTCCTGACTTAGCTTTAATTCATTCATTAAAGCACCAAACACTCACATTAGACAGATATTGTTGCGGTCACTGGATGTGCCGGTCGGGTCCGGGCAGTTTGACACCGCAACTCAGTCTAACCTCGGGTTCTTTTGGGCTCAATGAGCTAACCTTCACATTAGATATATATTGTTTTGGTTGTTGGATGTGCCAGGCAGTTCCGGGCAGTCTTACACCGTAACTCAATCTAACCTCAGGTTAGGCATATTCGTCTTTTCTATACATATTTACCTCTTTATGTTTATATGTAAATTATTGTCATTCAAGTCAAGCCTCACTTTCCTTTTAAACCAAGTTCATAATTTTAGGTATAAAAATTTATACCACTTTATGCCATAAAACATTTACATGTTTATGAGCCAAATATGCCAATTATATGTAATTTCATGTTTTTCCCCAATGTTACCCACATTAAGCATTCGCATAAATCACATAAATGCTAGGCTCGCTACATAGCCTAACTCATACACAAAAGGGGAAAAGAGGAACATGTAATATTCCTACATCATAAAAATATGGATCTAACTACACATGTATCATTTGAATTCGGCATAGAACAATAAACATGAACTTGCAAATTTAGATCTACTCAACATGAATCGTAAAATAGGGGTTTTACACAGAACTACGTAAACTTAAATTAGGCATGCGGTTGTGAACTTGCAAATTAGCATGTAGTTCTAGTCATATATGTGAACATGGTTGAACTTGCATAAACATAGCAAAATTCCCAAACTGACATACAACATATAGGTGTCATCACCAAATTATAAAACATGATATTCCATCGCCAAATTATACAACATGATATGGCATCGCCAAATTATACAACATGATATGGCATTGCCAAATTATACAACATGATATGCCATTGCCAATTATACAATCATGATATGTCATCGCCAAATTATACAACATGATATGTCATCGCTAAATTATACAACATATAGGTTCATTGCCAAGCATATAACATGGTAGTTTTATCATCAAATTACATACAACATGATCACAAACTTAACATGATAAGAGTCATAGTCTTAATCAATTCGGTTTTAACAGAAAAGGATAGGCATAAATTTACATTAGGCGTTGTTCTACATCTAGTTATTTAATCATGATTCTAATATCATTTAGGTCTAAATGGTAACTGGACTTACAAAAAGGAGACTAGTCTTGTGTTCTGGGATCTGTATTCTAAAATTGAATAGCACTCCTTTGTTGTAGACGTTGAGTTCTCTTAGTTGAATTAGATTTGATTTGTAATTTCTACTTCCTTTCTAGTTGAAGGAGAATGGCGACTACTCTTGATTGAGTACTGACAGCATGACAGCTCTAGGAATATTTTTATGTGGCTTAGGGTTTAGATTTAGGTTGCTTATATAGAAGTTTGATTTAATAGGAGTCGTTAGATCAACCTAGGGCTAATCAAAGCCATTCAATCCTAAGAGAACAAACCATAATTTTCCACACAAGCCCTTATGACCCAGAAATCGTCACATAAAGAAACGCATCAGGTTTCAGATCTGGCCCAAGGGGGAGGTCGACCCCTTGGTCGACCTATGTGACCCAGGTCGACCCCCTGGTCGACCTGATTTCTGGGCGGGAAATTTCCCGCCCAGCCTGCTCCGGGGTTTTTGAATTTCGAAACTTGAATTTGAATTTCGGGCTGGTTTTATTATTTAAATTCTTGAATCTTCTGAAGGTCATAACTCCTTCATACGAAGTCCGATTTACGCAAACTCGGACTCTATCTCAAGAAGAATTCCGAGATGAATGCAATGGCGTAACCCATTTCCCTTAATTTTCAAATTTGTAATTAATTATTCTTTAATTCGTTACTTTAGTGTTTACAGAAAATATGGGGTGTTACATTCTCCCTTCCTTAAAGGATTTCGTCCCCGAAATCGTCGAGTCAAGAGGACGTATATCCTACCATCCAATCGTCCATCTACTCATCCATCAAACATAGGCGTCCATTGTCCGTAAAAAGACTTATAATGCTTCACGATCATATGCATAGTCTGTGTACATGTCCTTATCTAATGCAAAATCAGGCGGTCTACTGATTCAGTTGACCTCCTTAATGCAAGTCATGTCGGTGCTATGAGTCCATTATGTATGCAATCATCCCTAATCATACTTTCTACATTAGTGCACAATCATTCATACAAATGCAACATCCACATGATAACACATCAAGTTTCAATCATATATAAGTACATATATGCATATGCAATATGAAAGTGACTGAGCCGATCTAACACCTAATGTGTGTGTATATGCATCCACGAGCAACCACTAGCAATCACTTGCAACCACTTGCAACCATCAATCATAACATGTTTCAAATACATGTTTACTTCTATTGGTTTCTACCTAAGGATCGAGAATAGCACTGAGGAAATACTTAAAAAAGGTAGATTACGAGCTTGAATAAACTTAAGGAAAAAGATGTATGTAACAACCCGGAAATTCTGAGCCAATTTAAAATTTTTATTTTGGCAATTTTGATGAATTTTTTAATATTTAAAATGATTATTTTAAATAATAGCGTCGAGAAATTTATTTTTGAATAGAATTAGAACGTATATATTTATATAGATCGTCGTTCGAATATAAATATTTTATTTTAATTATATAACGAGCCTGAAATGGCGCGGTAGTTCGAAAATTCGATTTCAAAGTTCAAATGAATGTATAGGATTCAAAATAAACAGGATTTTAGTGAAACCAAAAATATTTGAACCTATTTGAAGATATCTTTCCAACGAATCATAAAAATTGAAATTTCATAGCGGGAATAAAAAGTTAAGCCCAGTTGAAAATTCTGAATAGTCGCTATGGAAAATATAGCCCTTAAAAATGGAAATTTTGCAAACGACCTCGGTTTTCGACGAGACCACTTTTGTTAGATCCATGATGTCAAGTTATTACTAGGTTTCAAAATTCATAATTTTTCTAATCAATATGTGAGCATGGCAAAGGAAAACGCGTTTGACCAGTTTCAGTTGAATTTAATCGACTGGAAAATGGCCATTTCTCAAACGATCTCAGAATTTGATGAAATTAGTTTTGTTAGGACCGCATCGTCAATACGAAGCTAGAAAATATTTTTCAGAAATTTTTTGAGCCCGTATGTGGCCCCGATAAATTGAAATGTGCATTCAAATTCAATACATAGAGTTATATTTTGATTTTGATGGAAACTAATTGAAACGATCGACTCAGCCTGCGACATATCCCATTGCGTTCGGAATGGGGGAAATTAGCTATGGACGACAGTCGGTGGGTTCGATTTCGAGGTCGAAATTAAAAGTTGCTTTTTGAAATTAATTAAATAAAATAATATATATTATTATATATCCCCCCTCATTTTCTTCTTATCAATTTAGATCGATTTATTAAAAAAAAGGAAGGAGCGATGGGGGGAACCACCGCTGCCGCCCCTCCAAGTGGTGCGCCCACCACTGAAGCCCACGCGCCATGGATCAACGCACCGCCCCCTCTCTTCCTCTCCCCTCCTACATGCGAGACCACTCCCCTCCCCCTCAAGTTGATCGACGCAGCCCCCCCTCGATGTTAAGCACAGCGCGACCCCCATCCCTCCTCCTGCCATGCCTCTCTCCTCCTTCCTTCTTCGATGCGGAAGCCCAAATCCCCCCTGAAGTCAGTCGTCGAAGACTCCACGGCTCCAGTGCTGTACCCCGCGCCAACCCCCTCACCTGACGCCGCCAATGCGCAGCTCCGACACCCCCTAAGCCTCCTCCAACCACCAAAAACTGAAAAACAATGAGTTTTACTTATTTATATACATTAATTTGATTTTATTCATTCAAAAGATTAGATTTTTATTTTTTAGAATATTAGATTTTTTATTTGTAAAAGATTGGATTTTTACTAGAAAAAGATTTGATTTTTTTTGTAGATAAAGAAACAATTTTCATTTATAGTCATAGATAATAATAAAAAAAATTGAATCTTCATATATGTAGCGATGGGATGAAGATTCGATTTTTATATAATAGAGATGGTAAAAATAGGATTTTTATATAATGGAGATTATAAAAATATAATTTTTATATAGGTAGAGAGGTAAAAATATAATTTCTATGTATATAGAGTAATAAAAATATAATTTTTATTATATTACTAGCAAGATAAAAATATAATTTTTATCTTGCTAGTAGCAGTGTAAAGAAGTGATTTTTACATATGTAGTAGAGATATAAAAATACGATCTTTATCAATAAAAATGTGATTTTTATATAGAGAATAGCGGTATAAAAATAGAATTTTTATCTATATAGTAGCAGTATAAAAATGTAATTTTTATCCATATAGCTTAGTTATAAAAATGTGATTTTTATATATGTAGTGGCTGCGGACAATGAAATTGACGAATTGCAAGCACGACGAAGATTTCCTACTTATTTCCTACATATTCATTTGTTGAATAGAATAACGAAGTTATTGAAATATATAAAGCCGTGTTGATTAGATATGCGCCATTTTGACGCGAACGATATTTATATCGACTATATTCGTTTTTAGAATGAATATAGAAAAAGAAAGTGATTTCAAAATATAACGTTTTGAAAATATAATCATTTGTATATCGATGACGTGGAATATTCAATTTTGATTCGAAATTGAATATTAAGTTGAAATCGTTTCGAAAACAAATTTAAAACAATTTATAAAATACGTTTTAAAAGGAAATCGATGAAATATATATAATATATATTATATATATATAATGGCCTGAATAGAACACGCCGCGCCGCGGCAGTTTGCGAATTTCAACCATTGACTTCGAATGGATATTACGGGAGATCCGACCGTCGGATTCTCCTAAAACCAGAACCATTGGTTTCGTATCGAAAAGAGCTTTCTAACTAATATTAGGGATTTGAAATCTAACGGTTGGATTTGGAATTATGTCCAAATCAAATTTGGAAAAGGTCGCTATAAGTGAAGTTCGATGGCCATTGATGGAATTCGACTGTATGGGCCTTGATAAAATTATTAAAAATAGTAATAATTTGTGTAAAATCATAAGAAATGATTTGTGAAGAATTGAGATAAAAAATTCTAAATTTGAAAAGATAAAAATAGATTTTTATCGAAATGAACTAGTTTTGAACTAGAATAATAATTTATTTATTTTTAAATAAACAAATTGGATTTGAAAGGGTTTTAAAAGTAACCAGAAGTTTCAATAATTGAATTGGAATGGAATGTGATTTTGGGTTTATAGTGAACCGTGTTTTAAATGACATTGGTTCTTTAACCTAGTTAAAGACAGGATATGATTTCCCAAGTTAAATAATCATTGATAGTGATTTTTGGGAAGATTAAAACCAAGTGGCGTTTTAATGAATCTTTAATTAGATTGAAATAATCTAGAATGGAGTATCATCAGTTTTGCTCTAGGCGATAGATCTTTAATTAGATTTGAACGTGAAATGGTAATTGAATTTACTGATAACATCGTGGTGTTAGATATGAAGTATTACCAGTTTTACTTCATGGGATGAATAGGTTGGGACTGGGAAATTAAAATAAATGATTACTTCGTTGTGGTTCGCTAATCCCGACTAGTTTGAATTGATATTCAAAGCAGATTAAAGAATAAATTTAAAGAATTTATCTTTGGTAAAATTAATGGGAACCTTTCCCAAAGTATAAGAATATTTGAATAAAAGAATATTCTGAATTGGAATGAGGCGTATGTTGTGTTTGTGTAACACTTGTTTATTATATACGCGAGTTATTCAGAATGACCGAGTTTATCCCATTCTGAATAACTGAATCGACGTGCTGTCGAGGATGAAGACGGTGGTCGAAGACCAGAGGTCTTCACATCGTTTGGGTGATTACTGATGATCTTGATTGGCCTGTACACCCAAGAGGAGGGAATCAGTTGGTGATCGTCCAGACGTACTTGGTGATCGATGGATATGCGAGGTACAAGGTGCCTCCGGTTTCGTTCAGACGCAGAACGAACTTGTAAATGGACTGTGTGTGTGTGACATTGGATTTTATTCTGTGTGATTGATTTCTATTAAATATATATCTGTTTGGCGGCGGAGAATTTATTCTCTTGCTTAACGCCCTTCTCTGAGACGTACGAGCTCAGGGGTTATATATTGATGGATATCAATCGCATGGAGTGAATTACCTGTGTGGCATGCCTTAGTGGCAATTGATCAAGGCTTCTGTTGAAAAACAAAGTCTTGTGGTTGATGATCAAAGCACGACCTGTGTGGCATAGCTTTGTGTAGCGTTGATTCGCGAGCCTCACATCCCGGTTGTGAACCAAAACGGGAGAGGACCTCAGGGAGGGCATGCGTTTCCTTCTAGCTAGGGTGGTGTCAGTTACCTACCAGCCCTAACATTTATATTATTTTCACCTGTGTGGTTGTTGCTGTTGCGAGGCGCCTCGGATATATCGGTGACCGTGTGGAGCCGATGGAGTCATTTAGCTCATTTACGCCCCCAAAGGGCGGGGAAACGCAGTGTTCAGGCATTTTAATCCACATCAGTGGACCGACCCTGACGATCCAAGGGCTCACCTGTGTCTGGGTCCTGAGGCTCAGGCTAGATAGTCTCGAATCGGTAGAGGATTATCTTTTGCCTTCGTTCACAGATGGAAATCCAACTTCCAATACGTGACTTTGCAGTTTCATTTGTAGAGCCTAGTATGGCGACATAGTGGTATGGGGCTCTTATGCCATCTATGATTGATATTTATGATTTGAAGTTGTTTATACACTATGCACTTATAACAGTATCAAATGATTTGTTTTAAACGTATCAAACATTCTTGGCTATTATAAGGTAAAAATCCTATCCTCCGGCTTGCGTTGCATTGTGTGATGGGACCTGGGTCTTATAATAGCTTCATTGTTCTTTATTTAGCAATGCGCTGTTGTTTTATGCACTGGTATTCTTGGGAGGAGACCCGTTCCGTGTTATACGGCGTGGTCCCTTGATTTACCTAACTTTAAAATAAAGATTAATAACTGTTTTAGTTCTCACAAAAGTCACATGACTGACCTGGAGTTTATTGTTTTAACCTAAACTCTGGGTGCCCTTATTTTGACACGGGCAGCTAGTAGTTTTGGTTTTGCAGATTTATATTCACAGGAACTTGGTTTATAGCTGGAACGATACTCGGAAAGCTCTATGTCCGTGTATTACTTTCAGTTATGTATTGTATTAATTTTCCGCTGCAGTAATGTATTTAAATCTCTAATAATTTGTGGTGTATTTTATTTATTCATACTCTGTATATTCTTGTATTCTGATGTAGTTGTTGTAATAAACAATGAAAAGTTCTTCTGTTTGCGTTCCGATGTGTCTTGTCCTCAACTCAATCCGGGATTTCCTTACCGGGGAAGTTCGGGTCATAAAAATGTACCCTCAAAAAGAAAAGGGTAGGCTACACGTATCTTGGCCTCAGTCTCCCAAGTCGCGTCTTCCTCGGCGTCACTCCATTGAACTTTAACAAGTTTGACTTCGCGATTGCGTAGCTTTTTGACTTCTATACCCAAGATACGAGTTGGAACTCTTCTCACAGTCGCCTCTCGTTCTACTTCTACTTCCTCTAATATTCTTGGTTCCACTACTTCCGCAGATTCATGTAAGCACTTCCGTAGGTGAGAAACATGAAAGACATTATGAACTCCAGTCAATCTTTCGGGCAGCTCTGCTCTGTAAGCCTTCTTTCCAATCCTTTCAATGATAGGAAACGGCCCAAGAAATCTTGGTGCTAACTTTCCTGCGGATCCAAAGCGAACGACGATCCTTAAAGGAGTTACTTTAAGGAAAACCCTGTCTCCAACCTCAAACTCAAGGTCGGTCCTTCTTTTATCTGCTTAGGACTTCTGTCTATCTTGGGCAGTCTTCATTCTTCTTCGTATCAAGTCCACTTTCATTGAAGTTTCTCTAATCATATCTGGCCCAAGTATGAGCTTGTTTGTAGACTCCCACCAACAAGTTGGTGATCGGCATGGTCTTCCATATATAGCTTCGAAGAGTGCCATGCCTATGGTGGCTTGATAGCTATTATTGTAGGAAAACTCCACCAAAGGGAGATGATCCTCCCATGTTCCTCCAAAGTCAAGAATGCATAATCTCAAAAGGTACTCTAATACTCTGTTCACCCTCTCCGTCTGACCATCGGTCAGGGGGTGATAGGCTGTGCTTAAGCATAGATGATCGACGCTAATCTATGAATTAGAAAAGCGCGATATTTGTAATAAATTCTGCAAGCATACAGGTGTGTAGCATACAGGTCGAACACAGGGAGGAAAGTTAAATTTTATTATTTATATGTTTCGTGGGCGTGTTAGACGAACTTTGGAGGTTGATTTTGCAAAACTAAACAAAATTAAAACTGTAATTTGATTCAGAACAGATCTAACTGAACCGACGATCAAATCACAATTTCAATGGAAAGCAAATGAAACTATGAATTAGATTTGAATCTAATCAAACCCAATTTGACCTAAGAAAATAATAAAAAGCAGAAATTGAAATTGCAGAAATTGAAATAACAAACAAGAATTAAAATTAGGATTTCCGCTGAATCTAATCAGACGGTAAATCACTAATGCAAACAAGTGCAAAATACAAATAGTGTTCTACCGAATCTAATCGTGTAGACAACACTAGTTGCTAAGAAAACAAAAAAATGCAGAAAATAAAAGAGAAAGAAGAACTTTTATTAGAACAATGGAATAAGAGATGAGATAGGATGGTGGCTACAATGCCATTACAAGGGTATATATAGGGTAGATAGCCAAACCCTAACCCTAACCCTAATGGTAAATGGGCCTGGTCATTACACCACTAATTAGTTACAATGAGAAACATAAATGGGCCTTTGATAATTAAAGCAATTTTGGGCCTTTTCTCTTTTTCCTCTTGATTCCTTGACAATTTCTTCATTGATTTGTGATGGTCAAAGCCTTTTTATCAATCCTTTTCTTGTCCAACAGCAACTAGATGTGATGTCTTCATCTACAATTCTTCAAAATGCAAATACACAACAAATTGAACTCCATTTCTCTACATTTCTGGTTGCATGCGGCCAGGGTTGGACTATCTGTAAAAATAACAAAACAATACCCAAGTAATATTTATTTATATACAAAAGATAAGATATAAGAGCATAAAATAAACACATTTCTATGTCAATCAAATACCCCCACACTTATCTTTTACTCATCCTCGAGTAAAACAAAAAATGAAAAACTAAACTAGATAGGTCACACTTTCGTAGGAAACACGATTGCATTGAGCGTATGCAACAAGCCGTTAAACCTCTAGGTGTCCCTAGTAGGACGAGTGGTGTCTCGTGAGGGTTTTCAGCGGATACTACCCACAAAATCCAAATGCAGTATGCTATGATTCTAATGAAACTACATGAATGCAATGGACATATGCAAAAAAATAAAAACGAAAAATGACAACACGACTTATTTCAGGAAAGTGGTACAACAAATCAAGTTAATAATTTCTAACCAGTTGATTTTATTTTAGATACCTCGACTTGTCACAAATTTTCAATATAAATCAAATTTTCAAATGTTAAATTCCAGTTTGGCCAGTTAGTTCGGTCGATAACATAGTGCAGCCATGAAATAAATTCTTAGTTTGCTTGGCACAGTTTGCAAAGTGGTATTCTAATTTTCTCATGTATGGCTAGTCAAATCAATAAGGTCAAGAAGTGTTTGGGTATCATCGCTTATTCTATAAAATTTTAAGATTTATGATTAAGTACATACACCTAACTAAAAAGACCAAGTTTTACCACCCATGCACTGCCTCGCGGACTAACGGAGAGTAGGTAAAGAGCTTGGCGGATTGTGCAGGCCGACTTTGACTTTGTCAACAACGTGTCGGTAATCCTTAGGTGTCCAATCCCATAAAATGAGACCAAGATATTCCAACTTTGACTTTATCAACAACGTGTCGGATAGAGCTTGGCGGGTTTGCACACCAACGCTCGATATACAAGCAATGTTGGATACCCTTGGAATACTATTATTATTATCGAAAATTTAAGCACAAAAGAGAGTTACGCGAATTCAACTTAACACAACTTAGTTTCAAAGATTTGAAAAGCCAATATAAGTATTTTAAGTCCTCCACTTATTTAAACAAAGTCTACAATATAGAATAGATTTCATGGCCATCACCTAAGAATCTCCCTATGTACCGATTACACTATTATCCCTCAAAATTAAACTTTTCATTATATTTCCTATTCGATCTAAGTTGAGAGAGAAAAATACTATCAACTGGCTAAAAATTGTAAACTTATTTTGTTGTATCAATTGAAAATGAGTCGTATGTCAAAAAAAAATTATGGTATGTTATTACAGTCTAAAATGCATGAAGGTCCAATTTAAATGATGAAAATGAAAATAAAGAAAAAAAAAATGAAAAATGAGTGAAATGCAGACTCCCCCCCACACTTGAACTAAACAGTGTCCACACTGTAATTTTTTTCTATATTTGAAAGATAGTACCCAAAGGTGTATCAAATGCAAAATAATTTGAAGAATGAAATGTAGTTTAGCTATATGTAGGGATGGATCATATGTACAATGATATATGTGTTTGCGGTGCACGCGATGCAAAGAATTCCACCAAGTTTTCCCCCCACACTTGGTTCTAGCCCTATGAGTCCCATTCTCACTGTGTCTAGACATGTTTTCTAACAAGCAAGAGCTTTTGAAAACCATCTCATCTTTATACCTCGACTTGTAGTCCAGGAGATAAATATCTAGGGTCGTCCTAACCTGAAGTTTTCCAACCAAGCCAACATTCCAAGAATAATTCATGTGTTCAACAAATTTATCAGTGTAATTTTTCAAGAATTTGTGATCGAGTATAAATTCAGTGAAATTTGAATTTTGAGTGTTGTTCAACAGCATGTGATCACATTTCTCAATTGACAACGTATTATCGACACCGACAATTTCACGTTCATTTGAATATTCAAAATCAAAATTTTCAAACTTGGATTGGTGGCTTGATTCTGTTTCATCCTTGTCAATTAAAAGTTTTAGTTCATCTACGAAAAGTTCTTGGGAAGCTAACGTGGACACGTCAATTGAAGTATGAGAAACTTCCTGAAATGGTAAATGTGGCGTGTCATCAACAATGGTTTCTACCTTGTCGATCTGTCCTATTCCGGGTTCTTGGTCCTTCGGAGGAGAAGGTGTCGACACAGGAAGTGGAAGAAGTAAAGTTATAGAAGAAGGTTTGTTGGGATTGCCAACAGTCAAAGAAGAGATAGTGTCGGGGTTGCCGACATCAGAAAAAGAGATGTTGGGATTGCCAACATTAAAAGAAGGTGGGGATTTGGAAGGTTCAGACGAATTGGCATCGGTTGCCATTGGAAGAGCGTCAAGATTTTCGATTGGGGTCAGAATCAAATGATTGTCGGGATTGGAGTTAGAATTAAGGCTTTCATCCTCACATAAACTAAAGAATTTATGTTCATTAAAGTTCTTTTCCAAATTTGAGTTGAAAAATTCCACATTTTTGTTTTGTTCAATTTCTAGAATTTCAAGTTTCTCACAGTCTGAAAGAGGAAGATCAAAATCTAAGCTTAAATTTTCTTCCTGAAAAGAGTTGAAGTTCAAATCATTTGTTGAATTTTGAAAAGCTTCATCAAGATGATTATTCTCAATTTCCAAAGTCGTTATTTGAAAATTTTCAATGTCAGTAGAAATTGGATTATTTTCTGATTCAACGCCCCTTTGATTTTGTTGCTCTTGTTGCTCTTTCAAAGATGTCAGTAAACAAAGAAGTTCGTCTGCCCTCTCTCCAAGAATTTTAAGATGATATTCTTCAGAATCGTTGAATTGAGAGCTATCATTTTGGATTCCTTGATTCTCAAAAATATTTGAATTTTCAGAAAGATGATAATGATGTTGGAAATCATTTTGATTTTGAAAATTAGGTTCGTAAACAAAGCTGTCGAAATTCGAGGGAAAATTGCGATTTTGGTCATATTCAAGATGTGGATATGGGTTGTAATTTTGAAAATTCTGATCGTTTTGAAAATCATTTTCGAATTGGTTTCCAACCCCATATTGTTGTGGATCAAAACCATATTGAGATTCAAAGCTATTTTGATGTGAATGTGGCCCATAATCAAAATTATTGACATTTGAATTGAAATCGCAAATTCGGTCATTTCTAAGATTTTGAAAATGTTGGTCTGTTGGAAAATTTTGAGAATTGTTGACATTAGGCTCACGAAATTTTGGAAAATCTTGTTTCATGAGTTGCAATTCATACTCATACTCTTCAAGAGGACGTCTACTCCGATTATTATCCCACATTTCTCTCAATGATTTTTTTGAATTAGACATTTGAAATGAAATCACGGAAAGACAGAAATTATTCTCAATTCAAAATAATATAAAATAATGAGTTGTGCTCTATTAATTAACTGACTCAATTGGAAGGGGGAAGAGGGTCTTATGGCCGTTCACGTATAGTATAAGACTAAGGGATACGACCAATGTTTTATGGGTAGTATGCAACCTCTTTTGCTAATAGTTCAATAAATTGAACTACTATATATCCGCGATCCAATTGTACGAGACAGTCAACTTCACAAAACACTACTTTTCAATTATATTATTTTGAAAATCAAAATTTTATTGTTGAAAAACGATGAGAGTGGTGGTCGTAATTATAAAATTCGTTCCTCACAAATAGATTCAAAATATCAGCCACAGAACAGACACAGAATTATAAGAGTCACAGAACAGAACAGACACAGAACAGAAAATTAAAATATTGTACAAGCAAGCCGCTGCCCCTGCAGAAGATTTTTACAAGCAATTTTCTATATTTTCAAAACAGCTTCAGCACCTGTATAGTTTAGAAAGATATTACCATGGGGTATGGCTGTCAATGATTGAGATCCCACTGATAATTCAACTCAACTACTTGCAATTGCTTGACCCTTGATTCTCTTATTTGATGCTTACCTTCTTTTCTTCAGTTCGGCTTTAAATTGGAGTTGATTTTTTTTTTTTTAATAAACAAGCAAAATAAGGAAGGAAAAAAAAAACTGAAATTACCAAGTAAACGAAAAGGAAAAAGAAAAAAAACACTAAAATAAAAAAGTAAACTAAAACTAAACCATTCACACGCTAAAAAGCACTTGACAAAATTAAAAACCCTGGAAAAAAAACTTAGACTCAACTAAACTCATGGGTGCAACTCACACAAGTCAAAGGACTCAGAAATAAAACCAGACTCAGCAAGGGCTCCACAAAAGCAAAGTCATGAATCACAATACAAACCACGAACTAAAAATTTGCACTCAAAAACTCACACGTCCAGATGCCAAGTTCTCACAGAACACAAGAGCTCCGTCCCTTTTATAAACAAACTCACACCCCTTTTCTCATAATACAATCACGGCCCAAAAAAAAAAAAATTATGCACCTTCTGGAAAGTCAAATCGCATCCCAAAAAAAAAAAAAATTTGAAAGCATGCTTTTTTTTTCTCTACAAAATTGAATTAGATTAGATCTGAATTCTACCCTGGTTTGTTTTCAATTGTCTATTCTTTTCGAGTTGGCTTAAATCTTGGGTTTCGTGAATTGCGGTTAGGGTTGTTGCTTTCAAGAACGGTTTGAGGCAGAACTGGGGTTCCGTTTGATGGTGGTAGCGATTTGTATGTTGAAGGTGGTTGGGTTCGGAGGTGAGGCAGCAGGAACTCGGGTTCTTGGGTTTGCGAATTAGTCAATTGGGTTAGAAAATCAGCGGTTGCGAGTCTGATGTGGATTTTGTTCGGATGGTAAAACTATGGTACGATGTCGATGTGGTCTGTGAAGTCTGGAATGATGCGGTGCTGTTGAAGGAGAAAGTGGTTACGGAGTATGGTGCGATGTGGTTATGGTGAATATGTGGTACGTGTTGTTGGAAGTTGTTTGACTGTTGTAGTTTGAAGGAGGGTAGGTGATTCAGCGTGATGATGGTTTGTGCGTGGGTGAAAGGGGACGTTTCCTGCTGATGGGTTTGTGGTGATTCATTGAAAGTTTGGAGAGGGATGGGTTGGCGTGACGAAGATGCTGGTTAGTATGGATGATGCGGATTTCAATGGGAAGGTTTGGTTTCTGGGTACTGGTTCGGATTGCTGTGGGGTGGGTGCGAGATGAGGGGATTTGGTTCAGGTATTGTGATGGTGACTGTGGTGATGTATAGAGTTTGAACTTTGTAGATGGAGAGGCTGAGGGCGGTGCTTTGCTGTGTGATCTGGGTGAAGGAATTGGTTGTTGATGGCCGATGGACTTGAAGGTGATGCTGTGAATTGGAGTCTGAACGATTGGAGAAGATGGTTTTGTTGAAAAGGGCTGTTGCGGTAATGTTGGTTCTGTGTATCGTTGCGGCAACAGAAAAGGTTGCGGACTGGAATTGCTTGGAGCAGGGGTTGGTCAGTGGTGAGGTTGTGATTAACGGTGGTATTGGGATTTGCTTGTATGTGGCGGTGATTGTTAGTCGAGAGGGGGTTGGTGGAATGTGCTGTGGTAATAGGAGCAGTTGTATTTGATAGGGGATGGTAGAGAAGATGAAGTTTGGGTTATGTAGAGGGTTTATGTATGACGTGCGGTAGAAAAACAGAAAAGGAGGAGTGAAAGGCAAGAAAATAGGAAAGGAATCTTTTGTATTTTTTTTTTCAAAAGAAAGAAATAAATGGAAAGGAAGGAAAAGTTTGTAAAAGAAAAGAAAGAGATTGAGAAATGAAAGAAATAAAAACAAATTGACAAGTTTTTTTTTTTTGTTTTTTTTTTTTATTGTTGTAAAAGCGGCAAAAGAGGATAAGAATGTAAAAGAAAAAAAATGAACAGGGTAAAGAAATAAATGAAAAAAAAAAAAAAGGAAATTGGGAGATTTTGAAAAAGAAGAGAAAGAGTGAAAACGGGAAATAAAATCAAGGAAATGTGGCAAGATTTTTTTTTTCTTGTTAGAAAGATTACGGTATCATTTGAATAATACCAAATCTATTCAATCAAGATTTTTTTTTTCTTCTATATATACAAAAAAAATTAAGGGAAAATAAAATAAAATAAAAACTAACACGAATAGAAATTAAATAAATAATAAAATTTAATGTTTGCCTCCCCGGCAACGGCGCCAAAAACTTGATCGACGCTAATCTATGAATTAGAAAAGCGCGATATTTGTAATAAATTCTGCAAGCATACAGGTGTGTAGCATACAGGTCGAACACAGGGAGGAAAGTTAAATTTTATTATTTATATGTTTCGTGGGAGTGTTAGACGAACTTTGGAGGTTGATTTTGCAAAACTAAACAAAATTAAAACTGTAATTTGATTCAGAACAGATCTAACTGAACCGACGATCAAATCACAATTTCAATGGAAAGCAAATGAAACTATGAATTAGATTTGAATCTAATCAAACCCAATTTGACCTAAGAAAATAATAAAAAGCAGAAATTGAAATTGCAGAAATTGAAATAACAAACAAGAATTAAAATTAGGATTTCCGCTGAATCTAATCAGACGGTAAATCACTAATGCAAACAAGTGCAAAATACAAATAGTGTTCTACCGAATCTAATCGTGTAGACAACACTAGTTGCTAAGAAAACAAAAAAATGCAGAAAATAAAAGAGAAAGAAGAACTTTTATTAGAACAATGGAATAAGAGATGAGATAGGATGGTGGCTACAATGCCATTACAAGGGTATATATAGGGTAGATAGCCAAACCCTAACCCTAACCCTAATGGTAAATGGGCCTGGTCATTACACCACTAATTAGTTACAATGAGAAACATAAATGGGCCTTTGATAATTAAAGCAATTTTGGGCCTTTTCTCTTTTTCCTCTTGATTCCTTGACAATTTCTTCATTGATTTGTGATGGTCAAAGCCTTTTTATCAATCCTTTTCTTGTCCAACAGCAACTAGATGTGATGTCTTCATCTACAATTCTTCAAAATGCAAATACACAACAAATTGAACTCTATTTCTCTACATTTCTGGTTGCATGCGGCCAGGGTTGGACTATCTGTAAAAATAACAAAACAATACCCAAGTAATATTTATTTATATACAAAAGATAAGATATAAGAGCATAAAATAAACACATTTCTATGTCAATCAATAGATGTGTGGCTACAGTCTCTTGCAAGCTCTTCCAAAACTCGCTCGTAAAGATAGGATCTCGGTCACTCACAATGCTGGAGGGTATCCCATGGAGTTGAACTATCTCTTTAAGGTAAATGGATGCTAAAGATGAGGCAGCCCTTCTACTTTTAACAAGTATAAAGTGAGCGCTTTTTGTAAGTATGTCCACTATTACCCAAATACTAGTATTGCCCCTTCTTGACCTACGCAGCCCATCAATAAAGTGAATTGAAATGCTATCCCATTTCCACTGTGGGACCTCTAGAGGATGAAGAAAACCACCAGGCTTCTTTTGCTCTGCCTTGACTTGCTGGCATATTAAGCACTTAGAGACGAATTCAGCTACATCCCTCTTCATGCCATTCCAAAAGAAAACCCATTTTACGTCTTTATACATCTTGTGTCCACCTGGGTGTATGGTCAACTTGGAATGGTGTGCCTCTTCGAGAACCTTCTTCACCAAATCCCTTGCTTGTGGGACGCATAGCCTTCCATCCCGCCTCAACCAACCCTTATCATCGATGGAGTATTTATTGAGGTGACTAGAAGTCTCACCCCTAATTAGCTTATCCATCACATCAACTAGCTGAGGGTCTTCATGTTGCGCGGTTCCTATTGAGTCCAAAAGATTAGGCCGCACTTATAGCGATGCTAACAAACCAGTCACATGATCAATGGAGGGTCTAAAGTCAAAGTTGGCTATGTATTCCAAGCTCTGCTTTTCTACAAAGAGAGGGCTTAAGGTCAGCTTCTTTCTACTCAAGGCGTCTGCTACTACACTTCCCTTGCCAGGGGTATAGGAAATCTCGAAATCATAGGATGCCAAGAACTCCATCCACCTTTGTTTCCTCAAGTTACGAGAAAAGGTACTTCAATGATTTATGGTCAGTATACAACTCAAACTTCTCACCTAGGAGATAATGGCACGAAGACTTAAGGGCAAAGACGATGGCAGCCAACTCTAGATTGTGGATTGGGTAGTTTTTCTCATGTACTTTCAACTGTCTACCTCTATAAGCTATTACCTTCTATTCTTGCATCAGGACAACACCTAGTCCCGTACCACATGCATCCTGTATACGGTAAACATCTTGCTCCCATCCGGCAATGTCAGAACTGGAGCTGTTGTTAGAGCCCTCTTCAATCGTTGGAAAGCAACATCACAATCCAAATCCCAAGTGAAAGTTAAGTTCTTCTTCGTCAACCTTGTAAGTGGAGCTGAGATTTTCGCAAAGTCTTTAATGAATTTTCGGTAAAAGCCTGCTTGCCCGAGGAAGCTTCGGACTTCGGTCGCATTCTGTGGAACCTTCCAATCTTGCACCGCAACTACTTTTGCGGGGTCCACAGCTAACCCTTGCATGAACACCGCATGTCTGAGAAACCTTACTTCCTCTCTCCAGAAGTGGCATTTGGAGAATTTGGCTTTCAACTGATGTGCTCGAAGAGTATCCATGAATTCTTTTAAATGCTGAGCATGCTCTTCCTCACTCTTTGAGAAAATCAAAATGTCATCTACGTAGACTACTACAAACTTATTAAGGAACTCCCTGAACACCCTGCTCATCAAGTCAACGAAATAAGCGGGTGCGTTTGTCAAGCCAAAAGGCATGACAAGCCACTCGAAGAAACCATCTAGGGTTCTGAAAACGGTTTTATCAACACGGTCTTTAGCCATCTTAGCTGATGAAACTCGGTAGCTAGATCTAGTTGGAAGAAAACTGATGCTCCTACAAGCTGATCAAACAAGTCATCTATTCTTGGAAGTGGGTGCCTATTCTTCTTGGTCAACTTGTTTAGCTCCCTATAATCAACGCATAGGCGAAGCGAACCATCTGCTTTGGTTGCGAATACTACTGGAGCGCCCTATTCAGAAATACTCCGCCTTATAAACCCCTTCTCAAGCAAGTCTTTAACTTGCTTGCTGAGTTCTTTCCTCTCCCTTGGAGCCATGTGTCTAATGGGTAAAGCAACGAGTTTTGCATTATCAACGAGGTATATGCGGAAGTCTATCTCCCGCTTCGGAGGTAACCCCTTCACCTCTTCAATGACATACGAGTATTTATGGACTACTCTAACAGACTGCAAATTTTCAACTGACGCATCAAGAGATTCTAGATAGCTAATCATAACAGAGTTCATGGGATTACAAGAAATTTCAAGAGTGTTACCGAGGCGAGTCATGAGTCTAACCACTCTCTTTTCACAATCGAGGATGGCACCATTACTGGATAGCCAATTCATCCCTAGAATCAACCCATAGCCCGTGCAGCCCAAAACATGGGCATTACATCTAAACCCAACACTTAGTATAGAAATTTCCAAATCCAAACAAATCATTGACAAATAAGCTAAGCCCCCAATTGGATTTGAAACAACCAAGGGATCCTCTACTAAACTGGTGTCTAGGTGTAGAGATTCAACTAAAGCAGTAGATATAAAAGAGTGCGATGCGCCAGAATCAAAAAGTGTACGAACAGGATGTTCAAAAAGATAAACTAAACTCTCAATAGAAATATTTCTACCTCGTTCTTGCGGAGGTGCCATGAGATCATGAACCTGCCCTCCAGAAGTAGATCCAGCCTTGCCCTTGCTTTCTTGGGCAGTCCTTAGCCATGTGTTCCGTCTCACCGCAATGGAAACAACCACCCATCTTCCTCTTCTTCTTTCTACAGTCCTTAACTAGATGCTCATGAACGTCACAAAAATTACACTTCCTCTTGTCACGGGATTTGTTGTTCTTCCCGCCCTTCTTGGAATCTGTCTTCTTGCTCTGTGATCCCTCCACTTTCTTATCTTGAGGTACTTCCACCTTTATCTCTTTCTTGCCAACCTTATCTTCTTCTTGTAACAGTGCCATGTCCGCCAGTCTCTCATAATTCTCACCCATAGGTATATGGGATAAAGCTACGCTGTGCAGTAGCTCATTCAATCCTTTAACAAAACGGAGAGCCTTCTTATGTGGAGTGTTTACTAACTCCAATCCGAACCTAGCCAGCTGGTTGAATTGGTTAATGTATTTCTTGATCGACATACTTCCCTTTTTGAGAGCTAAGAACTTCTCCATCTCTAGGCTTCGTTCAGCTTATGGGAGGAATTTCGTTTCAAACCTCATTCTGAAATCCATCCAAGTTTCAACTGGTCTTTCAGCGTTATTAACTTCCCACCAATAGGAGGCTTCGTCTTTAAGCAACCATACAGCCAACTGTATCTTCTGCCTATCGTCCACTTCGAAGATAACAAACAAATCCTCGGTTTCTTTAAGCCAGTTTCTTGCTTCCACGAAGGATTCATTTCCATTGAAGTTCTTTCCACCCATGGCTCGAAAGTCCCTATATATTTTTGAGAAAGCATTTGCACGCGGAGGAGGAGGAGGAGGGACCGCTGCAGCTGTGGGAGGAGGAACGTTTACTGGGACTGCGACATTAGCCCTAGCCTCTAGGTACCTTCTGAACCAGCCAGGTACCGGCACGCCCTCTGGAAGGTTAAGATCCCCAGACATGCTGAAACGAAAAAGGAAAGATTCAAAACGAAGGATAGAAAGATAGTTCATATGGCTTTGGGGGATTATGCCTTCTTAAAATAAAACACTCTTTCAAGAAAATTGCTTCTTTAAACTTCTTTTTGAAAAACAGTTTTCAAAATTTTTATCTGATGTGGTAAACCTTTGCTCTGATACCAAGTGAAACACCCCACCTCCGTTAAGGTCACTCATAAAGGGAATGCCTTAACTTTGGTGAAGTCTTGTAGGTAAAAGACACAGATAATTTACAAGACAGACATATATAAGTAGCGGAAAAACTAAATTTATTTCATACGTGGTTCATAACAAAAACATTATAGCAGACTGTCTCAAAACAACTTCCAAATCATTACATCAAAATATATGTCTTGATTACAACATAAAGAAGCATAAAACACAATAAAACTGCATAAATCCCAAAGTAGTAGTGTGTCCAAAGCCATAACCAAAGATAAGAGGTTCCAAGCTATACATCACAGAGTCTTCAAGCTTGGAAAGATGAACGATCCAAATTAACCTGAGCTATTCTCGCCCTGGCTAACTGAGGGGGGGACGTAAGAAAAGAGAGCAAAAGAAAAATGGGTCAGACATAAGTCTGGTAAGTCCAGTGATTATTCAGCATGTAAACTGGTAAAAGAACCATGACATGAATAAACTGGACGCAGGACAATAACAAAGAAATAAGGTAACATAGGATAAGGCAAGATAAACTAATCATACTATCGCACTCATATCCATATTCTCTGCACCTACTAGATATTTCAACCATCATCATGAGTTCAAACCCAGTGATCCCTTTTTATCGATCGGCTCCTACTCGCACGCGTTTACCGCTTGTGTCATGCGGCCCCGCTCGATTGTAGATACCTATGCTGGTCCCACCATGGGGTGTATCAAATCCTATGGTGGCAACCCGACACGATTTAAGATGCACAGTGTATAACTACCGATGCCCAGTGCCTGATTTTTCCACTCCGGAGTACGTACATGCCCGTAGTCCGTCGGAACCTACACTGACACACCAACCGCCGTCGTTTTGACTGCTTATAATCAGCCCAGTATTTGTGCCCCACCCAGCCTAGTTCAGGGTACCATGATACATCTATGTGGGTTACTGCTGAAATGGGTCCCCATTACTAGGGTTTTCCTAATCAACATGTTAAATTGGTTAAGTATCCAAGTTAACCTAACCCCACCCATCATTTTAGTTAACATGTTGTATTGGTTAAGTGTTGCCTTAATTAACTTAACCCTACCATTCCTGACTTAGCTTTAATTCATACATTAAAGCACCAAACACTCACATTGGACAGGTATTGTTGCGATCACTGGATGTGCCGGTCGGGTCCGGGCAGTTTTACACTGCAACTCAGTCTAACCTTGGGTTCTTTTGGGCTCAATGCGCTAACCTCTCGCATTAGATATTATTGTTACGGTTGTTGGATGTGCCGGGCGGTTTCGGGCAGTCTTACACCGTAACTCAATCTAATCTTGGGTTAGGCATATTCGTCTTTTCTAAATTTACATATTTACCTCTTTATGTTTATTTGTAAATTATTGTCATTCAAGTCAAGCCCCACTTTCCTTTTAAATCAAGTTCATAATTTTAGGTATAAAAATTTATACCACTTTATGCCATAAAACATTTACATGTTTACGAGCCAAATATGCCAATTATATGTAATTCCATTTTTTTCCTCAACGTTACCCCCGTTAAACGTTCGCATAAATCACATAAAATGTTAGGCTCGCTACATATCCTAACTCATACACAAAAGGGGGAAAAGAGGAACATGTAATATTCCAACATCATAAAAATATGGATCTAACTACACATGTGTCGTATGAATTCGGCATAGAACAATATACATGAACTTGCAAATTTAGATCTACTCAGCATGAATTGTAAAATAGGGGTTTTACATAGAACTACATAAACTTAAATTAGGAATGCAGTTGTGAACTTGCAAATTAGCATGTAGTTGTAGTCATATATGTGAACATGGTTGAACTTGCATAAACATAACAAAATTCCCAAACTGACATACAACATATAGGTGTCATCACCAAATTATACAACATGATATGTCATCGCCAAATTATACAACATGATATGGCATTACAAAATTATATAACATGACATGCCATTGCCAAATTATGCAATCATGATATGTCATTGCCAAATTATACAACATGATATGTCATCGCTAAATTATACAACATATAGGTTCATTGCCAAGCATTTAACATGGTAGTTTTATCATTAAATTACATACAACATGATCACAAACTTAACATGATAAGAGTCATAGTCTTAATCAATTCAGTTTTAACGGAAAAGGATAGGCATAAATTTACATTAGGCGTTGTTCTACATCTATTTATTTAGTCGTGATTCTAATATCATTTAGGTCTAAATGATAACTGGACTTACAAAAAGGAGACAAGTCTTGTGTTCTAGGATCTGTATTCTGAAATTGAATAGCTCTCCTTTATTGTAGACGTTGAATTCTCTTAGTTGAATTAGATTTGATTTGTAATTTCTACTTCCTTTCTAGTTGAAGGAGAATGGCGGCTACTCTAGGTTGAGTATTGACAGCATGACAACTTTAGGAATATTTTTGTGTGGCTTAGGGTTTAGATTTAGGTTGCTTATATAGAAGTTTGATTATAGGAGCTGTTAGATTAACTTATGGCCAACCAAAGCCATTCAATCCTAAGAGAACCAACCAGAATTTTTCACACAAACCCTTATGACTCAGAAATCGTCACACAAAGAAACACGTCAGGTCTCAAATCTGGCCCTAGGGGGAGGTCGACCCCTTGGTCGACCTATGTGACCCAGGTCGACCCCCTGGTCGACCTGATTTCTGGGCAGGAAATTTCCCGCCCAGCCTGCTCCAGGGTTTTTGAATTTCGAAATTTGAATTTGAATTTCGGGCTGGTTTTATTATTTAAATTCTTGAATCTTCTGAAGGTCATAACTCCTTCATACGGGGTCCGATTTACGCAAACTCGGACTCTATCTCAAGCAGAATTCCAAGACGAACGCAATGGCGTAACCCGTTTCCCTTAATTTTCATATTTGTAATTAATTATTTTTTGATTCGTTACTTTAATGTTTACAGAAAATACGGGGTGTTACAATATCCCGCAGCGAAATAAATAAAATAGTAGTTCATGAATCTATGATATACAAAATCTAAAAATAGCACATAATATCATAGTTACAAATCCAAATATAACAGAAATTTGAATACAAAGAATTTCACTAATACATAAGCAACTGGCTGAACTAAACCAATAACAGAAATAGGGGAAATAACTGAAATGGATAAATAGATAGAGATACGATCTTCAGAAAATCTTCAGCTCTGAAATGTGAAATCTAAAACTATAATACTTGGTCTGACCCGAGAAAATGCAAAGATAAAACACTCGGATCAAGACTAACATTCTCGTAAAAATAAATTGACTCAAGTGACTTATTCAAATGAAATGCATTAGTAACTTACAGGACGTTAGGGATTCCCATCCTCTAACGACCCATTAAACTAGATAAATATAATATAATATGCTATTATAATAGTGTCTACGATAAATATACTATTGAAAATAGCATAAACGGGATTACATTTTTACCCTTACACTGTTTATAAACATTGCAGTCTATACATCACATTAAAATTCCACCAAACTAGTAGGTCATAAGGGAGCACTCCATAGGTACAATGTAAATCAAAATCGTAGTGGGTGTGATTAGGATAATATGACAAGGCGCTCAAGGAAATACCCAGGTTATGATTCTACCAACGACACTCCTAGACCGGTGGAAACGCATAGCAGCTACTATCGCCCACCTCGAACTCACTTCCATAATCATGAGTGTCCACCAATCAAATCATAAAGTAATATATATGGTTATAAGAAATGTGTCTGATATGAAGAATGATCCGACCTAATCACGGTAAAGGATGTTGAACTTTTATTAATCACTCAAGAATTACAAGGTAGAGCCATGCTTATTACATTCACTTTTATAATTGCCACATGCTAGGTATTTGGGAAAAAGAATATTTAATTCTCCTTCTTCCTCAAATAGGAGATGCAATTAATGAGGTTCAGGAAGGTCTCAAGTAAATAAAATCGAACCCCCATGAAGTGTGAGGCCATGGTCTTTTTATAGGAGTGGGGGTAGGTAGGATTAGGTAGGAGTAGGTAGAAACAGGGAACCACTTGTAGAATTTCGAACCCACCACCTGCGCGCCTCAGAATTTTGAACTAGGGCACGGGTTCGAAATTTTGAACCTGCTGGGTTCGAAATTTTGAACCTACTGGGTTCGAAATTTCGAACCCAAGCGTGGGTGCGAAATTTTGCACCCGTTGGGTTCGGAATTCCGAACCCTGGCTTGGGTGCGAAATTTTGCACCCGCTGGGTTCGGAATTTCAAACCCAGTCATGGGTGCGAGACTTCGCACCCGCTGGGTTCGAATTTCACACCCACTAGGTTCGAAATTTTGAACCCAGACGTGGGTTCGAAATATCAAACCCAGGCACGGGTGCGAAATTTCGCACCCGGCTGGGTGCGAATTCCGCATCATGCCTGGCGCAAAGTCCTTCCGAGGGGTGCGAGGATTCCCGGAACCAGGTGACTGAGACTCGTAGCTCCTTCGGGGTCTGTGGCCTTGGTTTGCGGATGCCTTCTAGATGTCATGAGGTTACAACCGGTGTAGTCTCTTCTTAATCCTATTTCCTGCACTCTTGAGTGTCCCCTTTTGGCCTCATCTTCACGCGGTGCGTTGAGTTGAGCGTGTCTGATGCACTCTTGGGAACCGGACCAAAAAGCCTGTTAACATTTGCTGATATGCATAGCCCCATATCTACAGGTGTCACATTCATCTTATCCCCTCTGCCCGGCCCATGCACACACTTGACCCAGTCGATTTGCGCCGCCTACACCGTCCTCCACGTTTGGATCTCTTACAATAAGTTTAGTAAGCGTGCCCCTTCTATGACCTAGTTCGGAGTACTTGGTTTGATACCTACTCCGGGTGACTGACTGAAACAGGTCCCACACAATATAAGACAAGCTCTATCCCCCACTATGCTTTCCACATGTTATATTTACCCAAAAAGGTGTCTTTAATTATATAACCCCAATCTTTATGCCATTTATGCTTACCTATAGGTGTCTTTAATACATAACCCCCCAATTGGTTAAGTTTTGTGGGCCTATATTTAAATATTACCCACCCATCTCAGATATACTTAACTTAACCCTCCCCTTGTTCAACCAAGTTTACTTAACCCCTATTCATGTTAATGTTCACACAATCCCCATGGATTTAACTAGGTTAAGTATTCCAATTTGTTACCATGTCCATTTATGGTTATAATGGGCTAGACCTCCCACATTAGGCCTACAACTTGTGGATGTTGGATATGTTGGTCGGGTCCAAGTAGACTTCTTCCACAAGTTGGGCCTGACCTCGTGTATTAGCCCGTCTCGTATTTGTGCACTTAGATCCCTCACATTAGATTCAACATTTGCGGTTGTTGGCTATGCCGGTCCGGTCAGGCAGACTTCCACCACAAATGCAATCTAACCTCGTGTCATAAGTGTACATTTCTAATTATTGTAATGCTAGGCATTTTAATTATTAACCAATTAACTATACCTATGTCTTTATAGGTGTTCATGCCTATTTACCCAATTATATTCATAGTGACTTATATGTGCAAATTCATATTCATTACTCAAGTTATGCCAATTCTAATGTTTCCCCCGTTCCCTAACTAACGCATTCGCATATATTTGGTGGCATGCCTAAGCTAGAAAGTAGACTGGCCATAAAAAATAAAAGGGAAAGGTGATGGGAAGATGACGATGGTGATTATTCTAACATAACCGACATAAGTATATATACTGACATAGATATGTAATTGACATAGTAATAAGGTGGACACATAAAAATAGATCTATTGAACATAATAAAACTAGATCTAACATACTAAGGATGTCATAATAGGCATGAATAGATCTAAATAAGGATTCACATTTCCAATTAATGGCAGATCTAAATTAACCATAACATGATAGGTACAAGATGATCTAGATAGATAATTAGATCTAAACAAAGATTTAACTGTCCAAATAATGACAGATCCAAATTAATCACAGACATAGATAAAGGTCAAGATCCATAAATGTGACATGATAAATTAACCACAAGTGAATTAGATCTATAAAGGTAGATCTAACATGATAAAAGTTTTAAGATCCAAGAGTATCGTAGATTCACAATTTATACCAGATCCAAATCACAGTCATATCACGTTTTACTTTTAATCATTTAAATATAAAAGTAACAAAACTGACAATGTTTGGATTTTAGAAGATAGAAGAGAAATTGTTGGTGTTGAAACTCAGATCTATACGCGAATCTCTAACTGATTAGCTCTGGTTGATTGTTGTTGAAGAAAAGGATTTGTTTCAGTTCGAGCACCGGCAGCATTTGGCTCCCATTGATCTCGAGTGAAGAAAACAAGAGAAATGGACCTTTATTTATAGCTCCAGCCCCTCAGAAGTTGACTGTCACCTAAGCCCTAGGGGGGTCGACCCCCCCCATTAGGTCGATCCCCCCCTTATGGGTCGACACCCCTGGGGCGGGAATTTTACCGCCTATGGGATTTTCGAAATTTGAACTGAAATTTTGAATTTCTGGTCCCCATATATATATATATATTTATATATATATATATATATATATATATATATAGAGAGAGAGAGAGAGAGAGAGAGAGAGAGGATGGTTCCATGGCACCCCTATTTGGGAGCACCCCAAATGCACCCCATTAATAGCCGCATATTTATATTAAAAAAAGTTAGTGGGGGGAGAGAGAAACGGAAATTTATGGTGGAGATCAGGAGGCTAAAGGGGTGATACACTATTTGGGGTGCTCTTGATCCTATCTCATATATATATATAATTATCTTGCGTGTATACAAACTTCAAACCTTCATAACTTCTTCATACGGTGTCCGTTTTATGCAAACCAAATGTCTATCTTGACCAGAATTTCGATACGGACGCAATGGCATAGTCCGTTTCTCTTAATTTTGATTATTAAATTAATTTATCCTCTTTACGGGGTGTTACAAAATTCATATCACCAGTTAGTGTTTGTATCATTTATATTCTTTCAAATTCACATTACAGCAATATTTATATCATTTACATATAGCATTCTAAAATCAAATTTGGTAAACATGAATTAAGCAAGTAATTTCACATTTCCAGGTAGCATTTATTACTCCATGTTTCCAATTTGCATCTACATCATTTATCTATAATCTTTCTTAATTCATGGTTGTTGTCTGATAATTGTTGTCTTCAAGATCTCCATTTCTTCCCTTTAATGACTCCACCGAAATGTTATTCCTTCCCTTTAACTTGTATAATAACTTATATAAAAACATGTATAGGATTAATGTTTTCTTCAGCACATTATTTTAGTGTTAGCAGGCCAATTGTAACAACCCGGAATTTTGGGGCCAATTTAAAAATTTTATTTTATGAATTTTAAAGGAAACTGGATATTTAAAATAATTTATTTTTAATAGTAACGACTAAAAATTTATTTTAATCATAGTTAAAACGAATAACTGGACAGTAATCAAATTCTATTAAGTAAAATAGTTGTTAAGCTATTGGACAGTAACTGGCATTTTGTTATTAACAAATTTTGTAAATTTTTACAAATATATTATAATTAAATGAGAAGCAGAATAATCAATGCATAGGATATATATATGAATTAATGTGTATTTTACATTGTGTTGTAATGTATATATTTGGAAATTTTGTTTGTATAAATTGTAAGACAAAGGATAACATTAATTATGTATGGTAATTAAAGAAATACATTGAATGTTAACTAGTTTTAAAATAACGATTGCAATAGATTAATGGACTAGTGTGGGAAACCAATTGCTATTTAATTCATTGGTGATGAATTGGAAATAAGTTACAATTAATACACAAAATTTATTATCATATTGCCATGCACATATGTAACATACTTTGTATATACGTGTGAGACCAAACAAATGGATAGAAAGGCAACAGGTGAATAGAAATTTATGAATGCATGTATGTTAGTGTTAAAAGAAATTTATTGTCATAATATATTATTATTATTATTTCTCCTATGTTCTCTCTCTCTTCCTCTCATTTGCATATATGTCATATTTTATCCCTTTTATAAATTCAAGGAAAAAAATAAGATAAACACCTATTAAATTAAATATTATTTAATATACATATAACCCAATATATATATACGGTCAAAACTAAACCCTAATTCTTATTCCAAGCCGCCGTCATGTTCTTTATCAATGGCCCTAACACTCCTAAATCCCTTTCCCCTTTACTTTGAACCCATTCAGTAAAATTCGAAATTTCCAAAGCAAAAATGAAAGAGGGTCTTGAGAGACCACCGAACTGGTGGTGGTTGCGGGCGACGGTGGCACACAATAGGGGCTCTAACGTGGTGAAGACAGATGCAATCTGAACTCCTGTAGTGGCGGCGTGACGTGAATGTTTAGTGGAAAGCTTTAGGTGAAATTTCTGAATTGAATTATTTTTATTTACTGTTAAATAATTGTCTGTGAGAAATCCTATTTATTTTATTTAAATTATTATACTTTAATTATTGATGTTCGCATTTATAATCATATATGTATGTGTTATTCTGCGCTGTGATAATTTAGATGTTATTTATGTATTATTGTTGTTATGGAAAATATATTCGCTTGGTTTGATGCGATAAATCTCATAATAAATTGAGATTCTAAATTTGTGAATACGCGATGAAAATTATAATTATTATATTCCAGATCTGTGGGATAGGATCTGTGAACACGCGAATATTGTTCATTTTCTTTGTATGACGCGTTGTTTATTTTCATATGTTATTTTCTTTTATTTTCTAGCTGTGGGATGTCAAAATTCCATCTTGATGTTATTTTCTTTTATTTTCAAGCTGTGGGATGTCAAAATTCCATCTTGAATTTATTTTCCTTTATTTTCAAACGTGGGATAAAACTCTCATCTTTGCGGCTCGTGTTATTAGCGTGGGATGTAAAAATCTCATCTTGCTTACACGTTATAAAAGTTGAGATGTAAAAGTTCCATTTTTGAATTCATTTTATTTTGTTCCAAGAGTGGGATGTAAAAGTTCCATCGTTAGATTCATTTTTATTCAGTTTCAAGTGTGGGATGTGAAAATCTCATCTTGAGGTTTATTTTATTTCATTTCATTTATATTCAGAATTGTTAATACGATAAAAATCTCATCATTGCGGAGATTTATATATATATATATATATACGAATGGTTCCTTAGGATTTGTGTGTTTGAAATTTTAAATTGTATATGTTGGGAATATTTATATATATACACGAATGGTTCCTTAGGATGTGTGCGTTTTAAAATTTGCATTCGTATATGTTGGATATAGTTACACCAAATTTATCACAATTGGTTATCGAAGTTGTTGTGGAAAATTGTAACATCATTTTGTTCATATTAAAAAGAACCACTTTTTAATACCGTTTGTTCATATTAAAAAGATCAAATTTTTAATATCGTTTTGCTCAAATTTAAAAGAACATATTTTTTCTTGAATTATAAGAACATATTTTTGTTCGAATTAAAAGAACATATTTCTGTTCGCATTAAAAGAACGTATTTTGACGTTATTAAAAAGGACATATTTTTAGTGCGATAAAAAAATTATATTTTAGCGTAATAAGAAGAGCATATTTTTAGCGACATTATAAGAACATATTTTAGCATTAAATTGTTTACGTTAAAAGTTTATATTTTTAATGTGAATTGTTTACATCAAAAAGAATGAAATTAAAAGAGTATATTTTTAACGTAGTATAAGAATAAGAGAAAAGCTTACATTTTTAATGTAATGCAAGAAATAATTATTAGTTTGTTAAAAAGATGATTTTTAACATATGTGTACAACATATAAAATTGACATGTTATGACTGATTGATTTAATGGATTGTGCTCGACCAGTTTATGAGCAATTTTTTTTTTTAACTTTGGGTGGGTAGAATTATATGTATGCTAACACCTTGTGAAACACTTCACGATTTGACTATAAGGTGTTTAACGATTGTTTATTTCAAAATTAATGAATGATTTTGAAAAGTGATTTTCTTAAGTAAAAGAAGAATTATTCCCGATTTTGGACAGGGAATGTTTTATAAAATGTTTTATAAAACAGAAAGAATTTCGAGGACTAAACCCAATAATTTCAAAATGATTTGAAAGCAGAAACCTATATAGATTTGATTATACTTGTGATTATTATGTTGTGAAATGATTTTTCCACTTCGGGATATAAAAATGATTTAGTATGTGGCTAAAGATTCTGGTGACCCGAACGACTAAAAGTATGGGTTGGTTGAATGACCCTGACCGACTGTACTGGTCAGTGGTTAGTGTAGCCTGCTCCATAGTGAGAGGTGCACATATATATCGAGTTGCTTAGGTGCGTGCCCTTTGCCTTGTCTAAGGGAAACCCGATATTTGGTTGCATATTTGTTTTTATGCATTATTATGTTTTGGAATTCATATTTCCAAATGCTTTGTTTTCAAATCTCGAAGTGAAATCTACTTTGATATTACAAAAGCTAGATATATATTCCAAACGATTTGAAATAAAAGAAATCGGGAAATAAAGTCCAAAGAAATAATTTCTGTAAATTGAATTGGATTTTGAAATCTTAATTTAGGGATTAATCCTAAATGGGTAGATTGGAACTGCATGTTGATTGTTGCATTTTTGATTGTTTGTTTATACACTGGCAATCCAATGGAGTAAACCCGTTCCGCGTTAGCGGCGTGGTCCTGTGATTAGCCATTTTAATTAATAGGCTAATTTAGATTTTTCATACCAGTCCCCTGACTGACCTGTAGTTTGTTCACTGGCAAACTCGGGTGCCCTCTTTTCCACACGGGCAGTCGAGTAGCTTGTTTTGCAGATATTTATCTTGTTAGCAGGATCCTGGATCGAAGCTTAAAGCTGTGTCCAAAGCTTAGAAAATTCTTCCGCTGCATTGTATTAAAAAGTATTGTAATTTTATCTTCCGCTGTAATATATTTATTCATACTCTGATGTAACATTATTGTAATGTAATAAAAGTCTGCTGTTATTGTTCTAATGTATTGTATTCCCAAAGTTAACGTATGCGAGTTTTGAACGGTCTTGGTCGATTTTGCGATCGATTAAGGTCGGGCAAAATCCGTGTCGTTACAGTTGGTATCAGAGCTCTGGTTAGCTCAAATCTTTGGGGTACAACTCGTTAGAACTGAACAAAAGACTCTTCAGAGATTGGATTAGTAATATCCAATAAGAATACTCATTAGAGATAGGATCAGTAGTATCCTAGAATGAGAAAATTCGTTAGAGGTGGGGTTAGTAATGCCCTAGAACGAGTCAAGAGTTACGAATTTATAATTAACGTATTTTTGATATTTATAATCTATTCTTTGAAATATGATTTTTATATATATAAAGTTATATATATTTTGAAAAGATAATCAACCATTAAATTTTAAAATTAAGATAGTTAATTTTACAATTTTTAGCTTCGTTCCTTTTCGAGGACGAAAAGATTTTAAGTGGGGGAGACTGTAACAACCCGGAATTTTGGGGCCAATTTAAAAATTTTATTTTATGAATTTTAAAGGAAACTGGATATTTAAAATAATTTATTTTTAATAATAACGACTAAAAATTTATTTTAATCATAGTTAAAACGAATAAATTCAATTTAAGGGTAATAGGAGTTAGAACAGCGCTGCAGTTTGAAAATTTGAAATTTACATTTAATTGCAATCAGTTATCAAATTCTATTAAGTAAAGTAGTTGTTAAGCTATTGGACAGTAACTGGCATTTTGTTATTAACAAATTTTGTAAATTTTTACAAATATATTATAATTGAGTGAGAAGCAGAATAATCAATGCACAGGATATATATATGAATTAATGTGTATTTTACATTGTGTTGTAATGTATATATTTGGAAATTTTGTTTGTATAAATTGTAAGACAAAGGATAACATTAATTATGAATGGTAATTAAATAAATACATTGAATGTTAACTAGTTTTAAAATAACGATTGCAATAGATTAATGGACTAGTGTGGGAAACCAATTGCTATTTAATTCACTGGTGATGAATTGGAAATAAGTTACAATTAATACACAAAATTTATTATCATATTGCCATGCACGTATGTAACATACTTTGTATATACGTGTGAGACCAAACAAATGGGTAGAAAGGCAACAGGTGAATAGAAATTTATGAATGCATGTATGTTAGTGTTAAAAGAAATTTATTGTCATAATATATTATTATTATTATTTTTTCTTCCTTAAATGCTGCTGAGCGTTTCATGATATATATTTATTTATATGTAAGATGAAAGATGGCAATGTTCAAAACCCGCGTATTAAAGATGGCAATGATATTAATGTTTCCTGTGCATGAAAAATAAATAAATAAAATTTGGAATTATAATCAATGGAAATTAGAGGCGTTTCATTCATTGCAAAAAAAAATATAAAGAAGGAAAAAGAATAATGAAAATGAGAATAATAACGGCCGCATGCATTTCATTTATTTCTCCTATGTTCTCTCTCTATTCCTCTCATTTGCATATATGTCATATTTTATCCCTTTTATAAATTCAAGGAAAAAAATAACATAAACACCTATTAAATTAAATATTATTTAATATACATATAACCTAATATATATACGGTCAAAACTAAACCCTAATTCTTATTCCAAGCCGCCGTCATGTTCTTTATCAATGGCCCTAACACTCCTAAATTACTTTCCCCTTTACTTTGAACCCATTCAGTAAAATTCGAAATTTCCAAAGCAAAAATGAAAGAGGGTCTCGAGAGACCACCGAACTGGTGGTGGTTGCGGGCGACGGTGGCACACAATAGGGGCTCTAACGTGGTGAAGACAGATGCAATCTGAACTCCTGTAGTGGCGGCGTGACGTGAATGTTTAGTGGAAAACTTTCGGTGAGATTTCTGAATTTAATTATTTTTATTTACTGTTAAATAATTGTCTGTGAGAAATCCTATTTATTTTATTTAAATTATTATACTTTAATTATTGATGTTTGCAGTTATAATCATATATGTATGTGTTATTCTGCGCTGTGATAATTTAGATGTTATTTATGTATTATTGTCGTTATGGAAAATATATTCGCTTGGCTTGATGCGATAAATCTCATAATAAATTGAGATTCTAAATTTGTGAATACGCGATGAAAATTATAATTATTATATTCCAGATCTGTGGGATAGGATCTTTGAACACGCGAATATTGTTCATTTTCTTTGTATGACACGTTGTTTATTTTCATATGTTATTTTCTTTTATTTTCTAGCTGTGGGATGTCAAAATTCCATCTTGATGTTATTTTCTTTTATTTTCAAGCTGTGGGATGTCAAAATTCCATTTTGAATTTATTTTCCTTTATTTTCAAACGTGGGATAAAACTCTCATCTTTGCGGCTCGTGTTATTAGCGTGGGATGTAAAAATCTCATCTTGCTTACACGTTATAAAAGTTGAGATCTAAAAGTTCCATTTTTGAATTCATTTTATTTTGTTCCAAGTGTGGGATGTAAAAGTTCCATCGTGGGATTCATTTTTATTCAGTTTCAAGTGTGGGATGTGAAAATCTCATCTTGAGGTTTATTTTATTTCATTTCATTTATATTCAGAATTGTTAATACGATAATAATCTCATCTTTGCGGAGATTTATATATATATATACGAATGGTTCCTTAGGATTTGTGTGTTTGAAATTTGAAATTGTATATGTTGGGAATATTTATATATATACACGAATGGTTCCTTAGGATGTGTGCGTTTTAAAATTTGCATTCGTATATGTTGGATATAGTTACACCAAATTTATCACAATTGGTTATTGAAGTTGTTGTGGAAAATTGTAACATCATTTTGTTCATATTAAAAAGAACCACTTTTTAATACCGTTTGTTCATATTAAAAAGATCAACTTTTTAATATCGTTTTGCTCAAATTTAAAAGAACATATTTTTTCTTGAATTATAAGAACATATTTTTGTTCGAATTAAAAGAACATATTTCTGTTCGCATTAAAAGAACGTATTTTGACGTTATTAAAAAGGACATATTTTTAGTGCGATAAAAAAATTATATTTTAGCGTAATAAGAAGAGCATATTTTTAGCGTCATTATAATAACATATTTTAGCGTTAAATTGTTTACGTTAAAAGTTTATATTTTTAATGTGAATTGTTTACATCAAAAAGAATGAAATTAAAAGAGTATATTTTTAGTGTAGTATAAGAATAAGAGAAAAGCTTACATTTTTAATGTAATGCAAGAAATAATTATTAGTTTGTTAAAAAGATGATTTTTAACATATGTGTACAACATATAAAATTGACATGTTATGACTGATTGATTTAATGGATTGTGCTCGACCAGTTTATGAGCAAATTTTTTTTTTTTTTTTTTAACTTTGGGTGGGTAGAATTATATTTATGCTAACACCTTGTGAAACACTTCACGAATTGACTATAAGGTGTTTAGCGATTGTTTATTTCAAAATTAATGAATGATTTTGAAAAGTGATTTTCTTAAGTAAAAGAAGAATTATTCCTGATTTTGGACAGGGAATGTTTTATAAAATGTTTTATAAAACAGAAAGAATTTCGAGGACTAAACCCAATAATTTCAAAATGATTTGAAAGCAGAAACCTATATAGATTTGATTATACTTGTGATTATTATGTTGTGAAATGATTTTTCCACTTCGGGATATAAAAATGATTTAGTATGTGGCTAAAGATTCTGGTGACCCGAACGACTAAAAGTATGGGTTGGTTGAATGACCCTGACCGACTGTAATGGTCAGTGGTTAGTGTAGCCCGCTCCATAGTGAGAGGTGCACATATATATATATATATATTGAGTTGCTTAGGTGCGTGCCCTTTGCCTTGTCTAAGGGAAACCCGATATTTGGTTGCATATTTGTTTTTATGCATTATTATGTTTTGGAATTCATATTTCCAAATGTTTTGTTTTCAAATCCCGAAGTGAAATCTACTTTGATATTACAAAAGCTAGATATATATTCCAAACGATTTGAAATAAAAGAAATCGGGAAATAAAGTCCAAAGAAATAATTTCTGTAAATTGAATTGGATTTTGAAATCTTAATTTATGGATTAATCCTAAATGGGTAGATTGGAACTGCATGTTGATTGTTGCATTTTTGATTGTTTGTTTATACACTGGCAATCCAATGGAGTAAACCCGTTCCGCGTTAGCGGCGTGGTCCTGTGATTAGCCATTTTAATTAATAGGCTAATTTAGATTTCTCATACCAGTCCCCTGACTGACCTGTAGTTTGTTCACTGGCAAACTCGGGTGCCCTCTTTTCCACACGGGCAGTCGAGTAGCTTGTTTTGCAGATATTTATCTTGTTAGCAGGATCCTGGATCGAAGCTTAAAGCTGTGTCCAAAGCTTAGAAAATTCTTCCGCTGCATTGTATTAAAAAGTATTGTAATTTTATCTTCCGCTGTAATATATTTATTCGTACTCTGATATTCTGTACTCTGATGTAACATTATTGTAATGTAATAAAAGTTTGCTGTTATTGTTCTAATGTATTGTATTCCCAAAGTTAACGTATGCGAGTTTTGAACGGTCTTGGTCGATTTTGCGATCGATTAAGGTCGGGCAAAAGCCGTGTCATTACACCAATGCTTAGCTTGATTCTTATAAGTAAGCAGGTAATGTACTTTGCTTTCCTTCCATTTTTTTATTTAATCAAGTATGATACGGATGCTTGAAGTGGTGATGACTTATTGGTTTCCTCATAAACTCTATCATACACATTACAATTGTTCTTAAATGAATAAAATTTGGTAAAGAAGGAATTAAACATTATAATTATGCAACCTGAAAGTTTGACCGTTGTCCCGAATTTCAGTGTTACTCATTTTCTGCAAAATTGTTCTATTTTTGTCTTGCTGTGTTACCATAACGCATATCATATGTGTCTTCCTGCAGACATTCAGTAAGTTAAAGGATCAAATTTTGGCTTCTCCGGTAGTAGCTTTTTTAAATTAACTTCATTCTTTTAGTTTATTTGTGTAACTAGCTTTATGAACCAACACATTATACAAATGCCTAAAAGAAATTTAAGATCAATATTTAGGTCACTGATACAGTAACTGCAGAGCATATACATGTAAACTTGTTCTTGCACGTTACTTGTAGAATTCAGTTCAGCAAGATCAATCTGTAGGTGATTCTGGTTCTTGATAAGAGTTGCTAGAGATTAATAACAAGTGACAAATGCTAGGCTGTGTAACTAGATATGTCATGATCAGGCATTTCTATTAGTTTTTGATATATGGTCATTACTAAGGTTAACCATGTCGCCAGTGATTGCTTTCTAACTATATTTTTGTTCCACCTTATGACCCTTTTTCCCCCTCACATTCTCATTCCTAGTTATGCTTTCCATCAAGCTATAACATTGCTAGCTGATCTACTTCACCATTATTATTTTAATTCTGCAGCCTCAGGATCATCAACAACATTTGTCGCTTTTTTCGATAAGTTAATGACTGATGTGACAAGGAGTTTGGATCAAAAGGATAAATAAAAATTCACCCAAAACTTATCGATCTTTAAAGCCAAATTTCATGTAAAGCAACAATTAGATAGGAAAATCTCATGTCATCTAGAATATATTTCCCCTTAAGAAAGGATCATCCTCAATGTTTTTTCTGCTTATGTTGATTTTTGGACTTGCAAGGCCATTAGAATGTTGTAGCGAATTGATAAAAATGAAGAACAGGCTATGGTATTGTTACTAAAGTTAATCAATTGCCTGAAGGCTTGCTTTAAAACTGTTGATACAGCCAACATTGGACTAGGTTCTGTTCTTTCCCTAAATGCTTATGCAAATTCAAGCTGCTAGCATCTTCAAGTGTGTGCTTGATATTGTTTAAAAAGATCAATGAAAAGTTGAGGATGAGTGTGTCTGACCTTGATGCAATGCCTCAAAAAAATTTCCATTAGCAGTGTCATCAGTGTAGACTTACTTATGAATACATGATTGATCCATCTATATGGACCCACCAAGTTTAGGCCTACTACAGGATTGAGCATCGAAATAGGTAATATAAGTATAATAACTTGTATAATCGAACAACTCTAGCAGTATTTTCATTGACAATTTACTAATATAATGTCGTTCCAGATATACAAACTCAACCGAACCCTATACATGTTTTTGATTTATTTTTATTCACTGATTTCCATTATTGAATTTTGTTGCCAAAATTCTCTTTGCATGTATTCTTAGAGCTGAAAGGTGAGAAGAGAAATCAATCATCCACCTTCAACTAGTAAAAACTTAGTGTAATTCAGTTGAGTTTATCTCACCACTCACCTTATATTCATATTTGGATGGCTAAATGATTGTTGTTGCAAAAATGAAAAAATTTCTACTCATTTCTAATTGAATTACTTGCTGCACTTGAATGATATCCTCTCAATTTTCTATAAATTGCTTTTATGTAATTTTGATTGTTATCGCACGCAAGTATTTAATTAGTAATAGTAACCTATTACCAGTTCGTGCAGCTCCGAGAACTCATTACTGATGGACCGAGTGTCATGTTTAGTCAATCGGTTGAGCAATCTGGAAATTGCAGATTTAGGTATTGCATCCAGTTAACTGAATATTTGATGTAATTGGCTGGTTAATTAGGATTCTAGCGCATGCCACAGGTAGGTTGATGAGATACTGATATCAATTGATTACAAGTCCATGCAATTAACGTAAATTACTTCTAGGAAAATAAAAGCAGCAGCACTACATATTCTTAAGCATTTATTGTTTTTTATGATTATCTGCTTGATCATTATTGTTGAAACCAACAAACAAGTGCTAATATGTTGTTATTGGTATGTATTCAGGGGCATCCTTTTTGGAATCAACGATACTGGGGAGCAAATATTGGGAAGAGGAGTTTAATAAAATGGTAAGCATTTCACAACTTTATAAACACTCCTGTAATATGAATTAACAGCAAACACTATGCATAATTTTATTCATGCTAGATTTCTAGTATGTATATATTAATGATGTGCATAATTTTAAACTGTAAGCAATTGACAATACCGTGAATAATTTTATTCATGCTAGATTTCTAGTGTGTATATATTAACAATAAACACTCCACCTATATGCGTATACTGTCTACTGAGTAATATGACTTCATTAAGTTTAAAATTAATGTAAAGTTGTATCACAAAATTACTAAGTAATAAAATTACTATTTACTTAATAATTCTGTATCATACAATTATTGTTTTGGTTCCATTAAGTTTCTTTATACTGAGGGAACGTTCTATGAGTTCCATTCAAAATCAAGCAATGATAACTCTAGGTTGAAAGACATTCTTGCGTAGTGTTCATAAAATGAAGCCGTTTATATAATAGTTATTTGTTTTCTTTAAATCTAGGTTCTTACTAAGGAGACTATGAGATCAAGGCAGGCAGTGAACTGTCTTCATAAAAATAAAGAATAGTTAAATTTAGTTTCAATGTATCTTGGTGAACTAGTTGGTAAATGATACATGAGATTATGTTGTCTTTTAAGAACCAATCTATTCAAGTATTTCTTTTGTAATTCATTAGTGGACTTAAATGTTATTGGGTCACATACTTAATGTTCTTTGATTGCTAAATAGCATGTCGTGTATAATTCAAAAAGTAAGATTCTAGATGAGCATTTTAATATGAGTATCTCCAGTGTTGTTTTACTATTGGGAAGTTTGAAGAGATTGCATTTGTGTAAAGAGATGACTGCAACGATAAGTATGCACCTGTTGTGGCAAGCCAAAAAGGGTCATTTGAAAAAAACAAATTTGTATCTATTGTAGTATAAAAATGGATGCAAATGCACTGAAGAGTAAAACTACCATACACAACAATTTGCATTTGTTATAATAGTAAGGCAGACACAAATGAATTGGTATTTGCATCCAATATACGCTACAACAGATGCAAATACCTCAAGCAGCGCTGCCTTTTTCCCTAAAGGTGCAGTTTTATTTCTGATTCACTTTCAAAAACGCATCAATGCCTGAACTTTTTATTTCTTCGTGTCAGGTGTTATTAAGGAAGAGCCCATGCTTCTTCCGTTTCTTCCTCTTACTCATACTGTTGGAGCTAGTCCTGCTTCTTCCTTGGATCATTCGATTAGTTTTACCGAAGAGATGAAATTTTCTTTGGGATCCTCGTTGTTTTCTTCCTTCGATTATTTTTCTTCATCTTTAAAAGATCAGTCTTTCATCCTCCCAATTCTCCGCGTATAGTTTCCTCCCTTCTAGTTTATAATTTACATACTTCATTTTCATAGTGTTTTTTTTTTTATATTTTCAGCTTCTGAAGAGCTGGTTTGTCTGCCGCCATAATTCCTCTACATCCAAGAATGAGGCTTGTTGCCTTCGGAAGGAGGTTGAAGATTTGAAGAGAAGTCACACTGCTACTTAGAAAGATAAAGAGGAGGCCAAGTCTCTAAACACTTCTTTAAAGGCCGAACTGGATGAGCTGAAAAATGAAAGATGTAGGGTAGTTTAGAAGAAAAAGGCTCTGCAGGTTGATTGTTTATCATTGAAGGGGAAGCTGAGGAAGAAAGAGGGAAACTTGGAGAAGGTCATGGTACCCTATCGGAGCCCAAAAGGAGAGATGATGAGTTCTTGGACTACTCTTATGACCAAGTGATTGAAGATTCTTTTGGGACTTCATTGCTTATGGTTCATGCCGAAAACCATGAAGGTTTTTTAGTGGCACCTTACATTTACAACCTGTTTGCTAATCAAACTTGTAATAAAGTAATTAGAAAATTCTCACATTTCGACATGTGGAATAATATCATTAAATTAAAAAACTTCCTTTATGACTTCTACTATAAATAATATTTCAGGATTCAGCTATACGAAGGATAAAAATTTATGGAAGGGCCTCCATCAAAGTGTTTGGATCTTCAAGAATTGTGATTAAAAGCCAAACACTTTCCTTTCCTAGCGAAGCCAATATTTCGATGGAAACTTTTTTTGAATGTCACTTGAAACTTTTTGATTTGTGGAAGGAATAATATGATGTGTATATTTTGTATGTGTTGTAATTGAAGTGTAATATGTATAACAACGTTTTTCTTATTTATGTAAATTATAATGTAAATTTTATATGATAGTGGCTATATCACTATGTAATGACAGGGAACTAGGATTTCAGGTAGTCTAATCAACCGGCGCCTTCTGTACAAATTTATTAGGTTAAGAAGAGAATTTCTAGAAAGATCTTCCATAACTAAATCGTCGAGGCCCATCCAAGAAAATTTTCTAAAGGTTTACATAAACTTCATAGAGAGCACCTTAGGTTTAATTTTGACTTTCTAGGAAGTGACAAAGAAGAGCTACTAAGAGAAAGCCGATTACAATATTTCAAAATGATTACCTAGGGTGCCTCTTCAATTTTTTAAAAAGCTAGAATATATTTATAATTTTTTATGGGTATAAATGTATTGTGAAACACATATCATAATAAAGAGTTTGTTTCATTTATTTTGAATATCATTCTTGGGTTAATTGATTAGGATCCTCTGTCTCCCCCGATGGCTTCGACGGGGCAGATGCACGCTAAGCCTTCCAATCAAAATCTTGGAAGTGAACAACCACAAGTTTTAAGCAAGGTGATCCCCTACAAATTTATAGGTAACCCTCTTGCCTTCGATTGGTTTAAGATGTTGGGTAATGGAGTTTTGATGACAACAACCTTATTTCAATTATCATTGATTATAAAATATATACTAACATTTTTTGTATAGAATATATGTGTATATATATGTAGGAATTATATACAGGAAATATTACTAAAGACTATGCAGTTTAAAGGTGATAGAGATTCAGAATTCAGACGAACTTCAAGATTCATGAATATTCAAGGTTTCAAGAGTTCAAGATTAATATAGCTATAGAGTCTAGATTTTATAAGACTCTAAGTAGCACTCCAGGTTCAATATTCAAATTCTGATTTTCAAATTCTATTTTCTATCTTCAATTCCTTCTATTTTATTTTTTATCTTTTCTATTTTTCTTTCTTATGTATCTTTATTTTTCAAACTTAATATTTATATATGTATATTCTTATACTTTATATTTATATAGTTTAAAGCCTTATAATTTTATAAATATGTTTATATAGTTCAAGTCTATGTTTTCATATGTTTTTCTACTTTATAGTATTAATTTACAACACTATATTTTTATTCAAGAAATTCTAGAATTGTAATTATATCAAGACAATTGAAAAATGTTTTAAAATATAAAAATATACTAGAGTATGTCAACATGTAGAAAACACTATGTCGACATATAATCGTCAGAAATTCAAATTTGAACGGAAGTGTCTTTTCACTATTTGAAACGTTTCAGAAACGTTACAACTTTCGCACACTATAAAAAGGCTTGAATTCAAATTTTTAATCGTCTCTTCTTCTCAACTTTCAGTATCTTTCATTACATAATTATTCTTTATCATTTTTAAGATTTCTACACTTGTACTCTGTCGAATTCAATTTCGTTTTGACCAAAGTTCTTCTCTCTACACTCTCTTCTCATCTCTCTCTGAATCAAGTGTTATTGAAGAGTTACAGGGCTATTTGTAATTGCTTAGGTTGAGTGAAGAAGGAACCGGTGTGTTCCTTGTAGACGAGAAATGAAGGAAGTAGGAATTAGTGTTATCAGTGTTTTCCTTGTAGCTATGAAATCAAGGAAGTAGGAATCGGTGGTATCCCTTGTAGCCGTGAAATCAAGGAGGTTGTACTTGACTATTGAAATAGTAATAAAACTATACGCAATCTAGCACTGTGCGGGACTGAACGTAGGAGCAATTCGAAACAGTACAAAATCCAGTGTGTTCTTTCTTTTTGCATTTTTATTTCTATTAATTTAGCATATGTATTTGAATCTGTGTCTGTAATTGTGTTTGTAGTGTTTGATTCATTTTATTATTCACATAAATTTTTGATTTTGTTTAAATTCTCACAAACACTATTCACCCCTCTCTAGTGTTTGATATGCCTTAACGATCCATTCCGCAATCCCTAACTATTGGTATCGGAGCAAGGTCTTTCAAAAAGTTCATAATCTGATTTTTGATTTTTTTTTTAAAAAAATGGAAAATTTTGGAATCTCTGTTAATACTAGTATCAATTCATGCATTGCATCAATGTTGAAAGAGTCTGCATATAGTAATGATAAAAAGGCATATGATCTACTGAAATATTGTTCAATTCAGAAAAGGATGAGTTCTATGACTTTTGAAAACTCAAAAGTTGAAAAGATGGGTAAAATGGTTATTGGAAGTTCAAATCCCGAACTGGTTTGTTACATGGCTATTGAAAATTCAAATTATGGAAAGCACTTGGTGGAAATAAAAAAGGACAAATGGATACTGGATAGTGGTTGTTCAAGACATATGACTGGAAATCAAGAACTACTCAATAATATGATGTTTGAAGATGGAGGAATGGTGAACTTCAGAGGTAACTCTAAAGGATACATCATTGGAATCAGCAATGTCGGTAATTCAGAAACTCCTACTATTTCTGATGTTTTATTAGTTAGAAATTTAAACACAACTTGCTAAGTATAAGTTGTAACGACCCGGAAAATCTGAACCAATTTAAAATTTTTAAATTGGCTAAAATAGTGGATTTTAAATATTTAAAATAAATATTTTAAATAATAGCAATGAAAAGTTAGTTTGAATCGACGTTTGAAAATAAATATAATCACTTTGAATTATAAACAAGGCCTGAAATGGCGCGGTAGTTTCAAAATTTGAATTCAAACTTTGTCTGACTGTACCGAGTGCAAAACAAACGGATTTGAGTGAAACCAAAAATATTTAAATCTGTTAGTGAATACCTTTCTAACGAATCTGAAAAATTGAAGTTTCATTGCTGAAAGCAAAAGTTATGGCCAAATGAATTTTCAGAAAGGTCGCTATGGAATTTATATAGCCCGTGAAATTAGCCATTTTGCAAACGACCTCGGAATTCGACGAAACCACTTTTGTTGGATCTGGGATGTGAAGTTATTGCTAGGTTTCAAATTTCATAATTTTTGAAGCTAGTATGTGAGCGTGGAAAAGGAAAATGTGTTTTGGTCAATTAAAGTTAAATTGGATCGACCAGAAATGGGCCTTTTTGCAAACGGTCTCAGAATTCGACGAAACTAGTTTTGTTGGGACCGTATAGTCAAAACATAGCTAGATTTATTTTTCTGGAATTTCTCGAATTAGTTTGTGGCCCTGGCAAGTTGAAATGTACGTTCAAATCGAATATTGAATGTTATATATTTTAAATTGAATGAAAACTGACTGAAACAGTCGAATGGACCTTCAAAACATATCCCATTGTGTTCGGAATGGGAGTAAAACGCTAGGAACAACAGTCGTTGGGTTTGGATTGGTGTTAGTACGGAAAGAGGGGTATTTTTGGATTTTAAAAATTTATAAATATAAAAAAAATCATTGGTCAAACTATTTTCTCTCTCCCCGATATCCTTCAGCGACGAACGGCGGCAAACGTTCAAACTTTCCCATCCATTTTCTGATCAATCCACTCACTAATATCAAAAGCTCTAGTTGAAGATTTTGAAGAGCTCGAGACGAGCTTCAAATCCATACCTGGTTTCGATTTTTTCGTTGAGTATTTTGGGAGAATCACCCTCGAGAAGTTCGCCCGTTCGTCGCCAGTTTCCGCCGCCGATTCAGTTGCGAGTTCACCGTCCTCCAGCACGGTGGTGCGCCTCTTCAGGGTCTTCGGCATGAGGTAATCCGATCGCCTTCAAGCTGCGCGGGTGTGAAGAAATCTGAAAACCTAGTTTGGAACCAAATAGGCAAGTAACGGCTGTGTTTTATTTAATCTGTTTTTAACATTTAAAAGCGTAGCGAACTTCTAAAAATCATATCTTTTTCGTTTCTTGACGAAAATCGATGAAACAAGAAACATCGTGACCGTGTGGATGTCTTCTACATTCTAGAAGAGACCGCATATTTTTTTGAGCCTTCTGCTATTTTTGGTGGAGTGGAACCCAATGTGAGATTTCTAATTTATAAACGATATGGAAAACCACGATGTATAAATTATATAGTCGATGTATGGGTTATATAAGCGTTGTGCACCTCATGTATAAGCGTTGTTAAGTTGTACGTTCGATGTATAAGTTATATATGCGTTGTAAAAATTATATATGTGTTGAAATAGAAGTGAAATGCTATATATATATATATATATATATATATATATATACGCCCCTCGTCCACAAACCATGGACGATATTTATTGGTTGTGATTGGTGTAAATATTGATTGATAGCGAATGGTTGATTGAAATTGTTTGTGGTTGAAATTGATTGATTGTGGTTGAAAAATACCCGGTTGTGGTTGAGAAATATTTGGTTGAAACCACATAGGATTAGTTTGTGGAAATGAAAAAATTATACATGCCGCCTGTGTGCGAACTAGATGCATGATTCCCCATTGTCAAAATCTGCGAAGCTTTAAGGTAGACCGAGGAGCCGTACTAGGGACGGTCTCGGTTTTAACTACCCTGCCGTTATGCTGCCAAAATTTTGAATAATATTCGTGTGTTAGAATTATTTTCATTTGTTGAAACTATATTTATTCGTTGAATAGAAAACCTTCATGTGTTGAATCGATATTCATTCGTTGGATAGAAATTCACGTGTTGAATGGTATTCGTGTTTTAAATATAAAAATCACATTTTTACTCTAAATATATAAACTATAGAAAACCTTCATGTGTTGAATCGATATTCATTCGTTGGATTAAAATTCATGTGTTGAATGGTATTCGTGTTTTAAATATAAAAATCACCTTTTTATCTATATAGACCAATTATAGAAAACCTTCATGTGTTGAATAGATATTCATTCGTTGAATTGAAATTCATGTGTTGAATGGTATTCATGTTTTAAATATAAAAATCACCTTTTTATATATATAAAAACTATAGAAAACCATCATGTGTTGAATCGAAATTCATTCGTTGAATTGAAATTCATGTGTTGAATGGTATTTGTATTTTGAAAGAAATTTTTTTATAATAAAAATCCTATTTTTATTACCTATATGAACTATATGAAATAGTCGAGTTTTGAAATAAATTGTTTCACATAAAAATCACATTTTTATTATATACATGAATTGTTAAAAATAGTGAAGTGTTGAAATAGAAGACAGTTAGATAAAAATATCATTTTTATCAAATGTATGAAAATCATATAGTTTTGAAATCGAAGAATCGATATATATATGTATATAAATAGAATTGAAATATATCGAATAACGAAGCTACAGTTCGTATTTTGAAACCGTGATTTCAAACGATTAGTGCGGGAAATCCGACCATCGGATATTCCCGAAACCGCAACCGTTGGGTTCGCTTTGGAAATATCTTTCCAACGGCACCAACTTTGTAAAAATCCAACGGTTCGATTTTCTGGAATGTTTAATTCGAATCTGAAGAAAAACAGCGCCAGAATCGATTATATTTATATATTTATATAAATATAATTATATATAATCGAATAACGACGCTGTAGTTCGTATTTTGAAATCGAAACTTCAAACGATTATACCGGGAGATCCGACCGTCGGATTTTCCCGAAACTGGAACCGTTGGATTCATTTTGAAAAAAATCTTTCTAATGATGTAAATTTTATGAAGATCCAACGGTTGGATTTTCAGATATGTGTAAATCAAATCTGAAAAAAACAGCGCCACGACCGCGTTTTGGCCCGAAGTGTCGTTTGAATAAATTGGCTATTTTAAAATAAATAAAAATAGCGATAAATCATTATAAAATATTATAAACGATATGGAAGTGAAATTTAGAAATTAACTGAAGGTTAGCTAAGTCGAATGGTTTCTGGGATTTTGATCTGATGTTGGTTTCGACCTTCGTGGTTAATATTTGGGAAATCGTTCTCTTACTGATCTACGGTTAGTGACTAATGAATTGAAATGATGCGTAGTAGTGTTTGTGTAGCACTTGTTTATTATATACGCGAGTTGCTCAGAAAGACCGGGTTTATCCCATTCTGAATAACAAAGTATACAGAAAGACCTGAATTTGAGGCAGCAACGTTGGCTAGAGTTCCTTGCAGCATATGATTTTGAGATTCTATACACTCCAGGGAAAGCCAATGCCGTGGCCGATGCGCTAAGTCTAAAGAATGTAATGATCGCCAGCTTCGTTATTACGACTTCCCTAATTGACAAAATATCTATTCTTCAAAAGGATGATAACTTTATTAAGGATATGTTCAAAAGGATTCAGAAAGGCGAACCCTCGTGTTTTCAAATAGATAACGATGGAATCCTGAGATTGAAAGGAAGGATTTGTGTTCCTGGCATCCCCGAGCTTAAAAGGGAAGTGTTAGACGAGTGTCACAAATCCAAGCTGAGTATCCATCCCGGTGTGGCCAAAATGTACAACGATCTCAAGCGAACATTCTGGTGGAAGGCTATGAAAAGAGACGTTTCAATATATGTTAGCCAATGCCCTACTTGCCAGCTAGTCAAAAGCGACCAACAGAAACTGGCTGGATTGTTACAACCGCTAGACGTTCCAGGCTAGAAGTGGGAACATATTTCCATGGACTTCATAGATGGGTTGCCCAGAACCAGAAAAGGAAATGACAGTATTTGGGTGATCGTAGATTGCTTCACGAAGACCGCCCATTTCATACCTGTCATATCAAACAGAACTGCTCAGAGTCTCACGCAAATATATTTCAAGGAAATTGTTAGACTACACGGAGTGTCGATCAGTATAGTTAGTGATAGAGATCCAATATTCACTAGCAAGTTCAGGGAGGCACTCCAAGTAGAGCTGGGAACGAAGCTGAACTTGAGCATCGCTTATCATCCTCAGACAGATGGTCAGACTGAGAGGGTGAATCGTATTTTAGAAGATCTATTGCAGGCTTGTGTTCTAGATTTTGGAGGATCATGGGAAGACCATCTGCATTTGGCTGAATTCTCATATAATAACATCTACCAGGAGAGCCTGACAATGTCGCCATTCGAAGAATTATACGGTAGACTGTGCTGATCTCCTGCTTGTTGGGTCGAACCCGGTGATAGACTCGTGTGAGGGCCTGATATGATCCGAGAAGCTGCCGACAAAGTCGATTTCGTTAAGAAACGATTACACGCTGCTCAAAGCCGGCAAAAGAGCTATGCCGATAAGAGAAGAAGAAATATATCGTTTGCTGTTGGCGACTATGTATATTTGAAAGTATCGCCGATGAGAGGAGTTATCTGGTTCGGTAAAACTGGAAAGTTGGCGCCCAAATTCATTGGTCCGTTTCCTATTCTGGAACGGATCGGAACTCTCGCTTATAGGGTTAAATTGCCATATTGGTTACCTGGGGTGCATGAAGTATTTCATATATCTCAACTTCGAAAGCACGTTCATGATCCACACCTGATTGTGGAAGAAGCAGCTTAACAGGATATAGAAATTACTCCAGAATTAGCTATGAGAAGAGAGCCGCTAAAGATTATCAACAAAGAAACCAAAGAGCCGAGGAACAAGAAAGTTCACTTAGTCAAAGTGCAATGGAGTGGGGATCCGCGAGATTGTACTTGGGAAACTGAGGAGAGCATTCAGAAAGCCAAACCTAGATGCCGAGTGGATATCTCTGATTGACTCCGGTGCAAGGTACATTTACCATACTTTGCATTACCAATTAGTTCTCTACTCTGTTGTTATTTCCTTTCCATGGATGTGCACTTTTAATTCTATAGTCTGGATAATTTTAAAAGAGTATAGAAATTGATTAGTATATTTTTGAAAAGTTAAAAACAATTTGATTGTTGTTTGAGTTGTGTGATAGTAAATTGGATTAATTAAATTATAGAAACGATAGTTAATTTAATCAATAATAGAATAATGGTAGAATTTATTCGATATTATCACACATTGAACTGATATGAAAATAGATAGAAATATATATATACATGTGCATCATATATGTTTGAACAGGTAAATGGATAGCTGTTGAGTAAAGATTTTATTTGCGTGCCCGACAAATAGGTAAACCTCAATGAGTTGGATGCGAAATATTATTATATCAACTCCTGTGAATGCCATTGGACGCGAAGTGCTGGTTGTTCTATGTGAAATAATAAACATCGCCATAGGATAGTAACAATTAATTTTGAACTACACTTCATGGCATACTTCTGGAAGATAGGCATACTTCATCATATACCACATAAGCATTTGGAGCTTGTGTGACGAGGTGGAAGATTTACCATACGAGCGAGAGGCTTGTATGGCGATGACTATATTTTACAGGTTGAACTGATGACTGATATGGCCATATAAAATTGTGATGATAAATTGCCAGATTAATAAAAAACCCCACACAGGTCTGGGGTTGACAATAATCACGTCTCTCTAGTCATTAGATACGGCACATGGATTATTTATTTCCCACACGGGACGAGGTGACGAGGATTTATCCTCTGGAGCAATTAAAATACACACTCCCTCAGGCTTTGACAGGGTGACGAGAATTTATTCTCTGGAGTTATTGTAACGACCTGGATTTTGAGCGACTTTAGTTATTGACATAAGCTCGATGTCGATAATCAAAACATCGAAAAATCCCAGTAATTAATGAAAGAATTTAGAGGGTGAGAATAGATAAGATAGAAACTTAGAATAGAAGAAGAAGAAGAACACACATCAGAGTAACACGAACCTCACAGCGGAACGAATAACATATAATAGGTAACATAACTTTGAAATATAACAGTTATGTATACAATAGCACTTATCAGAGTACAGCACTTACAACACAGCGGAACAAACTCTATATAACTAACGCTGAAGCCTCCTGCTCCAAGCTCCTTTAGATAGATCTGAAAAATCCTGAACTACTTGACTGCCCTTACAAATTTAGGCACCCAAGAGTTTAGGTAGAACAAAACAAAATAAACTCTGGGTCAGTCATGGGACTGGTATGAGTAAAATAGTTTAGACGGGTATATGAACAAGTAAACGATATCTCATAAGACCACGCCGCAGAATGGAACGGGTTTTTCCCTTATGAGAATCCAAAATATCTTTATATCAAAAACCTTTTGATATTATAATAATGTCTATGTACAAATAGATATCAACTAGCAGAAACACTTTCATCTCACGTTCTACATATATAATATACAATCAAAATCGCAAGTACGTATTGGATAATGGATTTCCAATTATGACAAGGTATGGAACCACCTTCCGATCAGTGTACTCTAGGAACGATACACTGGAGTTCAACCAGAACATCTTGTAACTCAGCCATGCATGACCGACCACTCATTTTGCTTGAGTGTATCGAATGTTTATCACCAACGGTTGGGATCAGCAACCGTTCCCGTATATATATGAGACAGCATTGATAGATTTAAGAAACAAATGAATATTCTCTAGATAGGTAATTATACACCCTACTTCGGTGCGATCGACTTAGCCATGCTGCCTGGCCGATTTCTGTCATTTACCGGTTGATGAGGCTAGAAGCTACGCTTTATCATCACATCAGATTCACTTCAAATGTCACATTGTCAGATCCATCGAAAATCACTAATTTACGTCTACAACCATATATTACGTGTCAGCTAAAAGAAGTTTCCTTCTCCGCTTCCACTCTTGGTACGGTTGAAGAAATCAATGTACGTGACCTTTCTGGAAATACTCTGTCAGACATTCATTCATACAAGTCATCCTCATTCACTTAGAATGTCACATCGTCATACCCGCCAAATCACAAATTGACTTATCCAAAAATAACACGGGTATACAGCTAAGAGAAACGAATTCCTCCGCCACCAAACGAGAATACATTTGAACAGATCAACTTACGCGATCCATTGGATATACTCTGTCATACCTTCGTCCATACAAGTTGTCCTGGGACTGGACAAACCGAAGGCACTATTCAGTATATCCATCTTAGTCACTGTTATCTAAGACTTAAACAACAGCCCTTGCACTTTACTCCGTCTTCAATTATCTTTGGCATATATGATTCGCAACGCTTATGCCAATACAGAGTGGTTCTTTGGATAATAATCCAACCGGTCTCTCCATATTAACAACGTTAAAATGGTCAAAACTTCGATAGTCTGTGAGTTAACTATCAAAGAAAAATACGTGTGCAAACAATGATATTATTTCCAGATGGAAATTATATCGATAAATCATCAATCATTATTAGCTCTTAAATTTATCCTATCATAAATTTATTCTTTTCCCTTATAAATAAACATTCCATTTTCTAATTCATATTTCAATTTCTGATCTTTGATTTCATTTTGATTCTGATTTGGAAAACATTTCCAAATACTCCTTATTTGGATTTACATGGATGTTTAAATCCACATCGCGATGACGACCCAAACCACTATACTCATTAACTAATTCCACTTAACCCCTTTTGAATAAACTATATTCGATAACTCCTTTAATTCTATTCGAATAAACTAGATTCGATTAACTCCTTTACTTCTATTTGAATAAACTAGATTCGATTAACTCCGTTACTTCTATTTGAATAAACTAGATTCGATTAACTCCCCTTTTCGAATAACCAATATTCGATTAACTCACTTCGAATAACCAATATTCGATTACTCTTCTCTCGAATACATTATATTCGATAATTCTACTTCGAATAAGTGATATTCGATAAATCTACTCGATTAATTCCATTTGAATAACTCTAACTCTAACTGGTTAACTCTAACTGATTTACTCTGACTGGTTAACTCTAACTGTTTAACTCCAACTGATTTACTCTGACTGGTTAACTCTAACTGTTTAACTCTAACTGGTTAACTCTAACTGTTTAACCCTAATGGATTACTCTAACTGTTTAAATCCAACTGGTTAACTCTAACTGTTTAACCCAATGGATTAACTCCATCGAATAAACTATATTCGATAACCTCCTCTCAAATAACGATATTCGATAATCTTCCCTTTCGATTTAACAAATCGATAACTCCTTTTCGAATAACTAAATTCGATAACTCCTTTCGATTTGACTAATCGATAACTCCTTTCGATTAAACTATAATAGATAACTCCCTTCAAATAACAAATTCGATAACTCACTTCGATTAAGCTAATAATCGATAAATCCTTTTGATTTACTCATTCAATAACTCTTATTTATTTAACTCTATTCGAATAACTCTTATGTGTTTAACTCTATTCGAATAACTAATCCGAATCACTCTAACTGGTTAACTCTTATTCGAAAAACTAATATTCGATTAACTCTATTCAACTAACTCGACTCCACTAACCCCTTTCGAATAACATATTCGATTTACTAACTTTCGAATACCATATTCGATTGACTAACTTTCGAATACCATATTTGATTAACTCCCTTCGAATAACTTATATTCGATTTCTCTCCTTTTGAATACCATATTCGTTTTTAACTCCTTTCGAATACTATATTCGATTTAACTCCTTTCGAATACCATATTCGATTTACTAACTTTATTCTCTTTATAAAGATTTCCTTTTTACAACGTTTATTCATTTTTAAAGATTTACTTTTTAGCAACGGTTCTTCACTTTAAAAATGGTTTCCCTTTTATAACGGTTTCCTTTTCATCTCTATTTATTTTCTAAATAAAGTCTCCTTTGTAATTCCATTTATTTCCTAAATAAATAATCCCTTTATAATATTTAATTTATTTACCAAATAAATAATCCATTTAAATTTCTTATTTATTTATCTTAAATAAACAATTCATTATCTTATCTTATTTATTTAACAAATAAATATCTCCTTTAATCTTTATTTATTTCCTAAATAAATAAACCCTTTTAACTCTTTATTTATTTCCCAAATAAATAAATTCTTTTAACTCTTTATTTATGTTTTACCATTATATTCCTTTTATATTTGCTTTCAAATACAATCCCTTTACATTTGATTTCAAATAAAATTCCTTTATATTTGATTAACAAATATATTCCTTTATATTTAATTTAACAAATATATTCCCTTATATTAAAAATCCTTTTTCTTTTATAATATAAAATCCATTGATTTTATATAAATAAATCATTTTCAAAATATACTTCGAAAATCCCCTTTTCCACATTCTGGTATCTCTTATGGTATTTGACACACCATATAACAACGATAAATATCGTCCAACACACATAATCAACGTCAGATTATATATCACATTATATATCACAATATATAAATCACAGTAAAATAAATGTTGAGGAATCCAGTTGGATTCCTCCGACCTGTTTCCCTGCATCACAGATGTTAAACAGTATAATCAACATCACTTTCAGTTCGATATGAATTATTCCAATCAACAGAATCAACATATAAATATCTAACTGTTAGATATATATATATATGTATACACACATATATATATATATAATTTCCACTAACTGTCTAGCAGTTCAATCAAACAGTCAACACACAATCAAACAGACAATATTTAACAGTTCTAAGAATACGTTGTAAAAATAGAACTATTCAGAGTTGGTGAGTTTTACTCACATTTGCAGTTCATCGTTAAAGAAAGATAAACTGTTATTTGATTTGAATCAAACAATTTATTTTGCCATAAATTCATATGAGCCCCAATCCACTTCTAGTCAGCTTCATTGTGATGCTCTCGTCCATACGGTCCCAACGCAACTTACGGTTCGTCAATCTGATATCGTATGTAGAAGATATACATTTTCAAAGTTTGTACACTATAAATATTTAACCTAACTTGAGTCATATAAATTAAATGGGCCTCACCCTTAAATTCCTTGGCCCGTTAACCCATTAGCAAGTCCACCGTAAAACCTTCCAGCCCATCCTCCTTTTAAATAAAGCCCCTCCTCTTTGAATAAAGCCCCTCCTCTTTGAATAAAGCCCATCCTCTTTTTATAAAAACCCCGGCCCATTAACCCTAAAGCCCAGACCCCTCCTTAACCCAAACCGCATTCTCATCTTCCCCAGTACGAGCTTCAGCAAACAACACAACAGCCAAACCCAAAAATCCATCGTGGACTGCCCCTTTGACTGACTCTCACCATCGCTCCGGCCACCTACTCCCATCGCAACCACCACCGAAAGCCTCCACACCGAAATCCGCTTCCACCCGTACCCCCAACCACTTACTCGCACGCCATCCCGTCGAAACCCAAAACCATCAACACAACAGACCTCCGAACGATTTCACAACCGAAGTCCACCGTATTATCATACCAGGTGCGGTTTACCCCTTTGAACCCAAAAACGACATCAAAAACAGGAATTAAAGCTTATACAACCCGAATTCCCCAACCCTAGCTCGACTGTTGAAAACAACCTCGACGGAAATCACGACCGAACTCTTCCTTATTGGTATAAAATCGACGAGAATGTGATGAGGATCCAAACTATATACGTTTGGGGATTTATAGATTTTTGTGGTATTTGTTTTTGATGTCTTTGATTGAAGCCATTTTTTCTGGAAGAACAAAATGTTACGGCGCATTTTTGACCAAAGAAAAAGTGATTTTAGGTTAAAGGAAAGTTAAGGGGGGGTATTTATAGACCACAAAAATATCTAGATATTTTTATATTAATATTTTAATATTTTTATTGAATCCTTTATATTCATTTCTGACTTCTAAAAATTCTCGTGATTACATACGATACCCAAAAATCACGAAATTGGACATGCAGCTACAGTTCGATATTACGGTTCCAACGAAACTGGTTTCGTCGAATTTCGACTCCGTCTGCTCACACAGCGTATTTTTAACTGTCGACAAACCGACTGTTTATCACTCTAAAAATCCGTACGGCCACACAGTGACTCTAAAAATCACGAAACTGGAAATCTAACAACTATTTGATATTGCGGATCCAACAAAACTGGTTTCGTCGAATTCCGACTTCGTTTGCAAAACCGACTATTTTTAAAGCTCTGGATGACCCTTTTAAATATATAAATATATTTAAATATAATTAAATTAAATATAAATAAATTTATATTGTCGTATATCTTCACATATGATATCGTACAGCTCCAGAATATCATATCAGAACTTACAGTTTGATATTTTCAGATTTTAGATTTATCGATATTCAGTTTATATCGAAAATTCTTTTATAACGTATATAAAGCGTCGCAAATTATAAAGGAATTCTACAGCGACCTATCTGAATTTTGATTTGGACATAAATCAAAATCTACACGACGAAATCCCAATTTTTCTCTTCCACTAGAAAGATATAGCCCACCAGCCCCACACGTTTCTTGTTTCACAGAAATCCGGCTTAAAACGAATCCTGTACATTCATTTGAAGTTCGAATCGCCAATTTACGAACTGCAGCACCATTTTGAGCTCGATTTTAATTATAATATAATTATACGTTCAAACTGTTATTGATTGAATATATTCGTCAATATAATTCAACTCTAAGCTGAATTAAATCTAAGGGACGGCCTCATTCACAGAATATTGTGATTTCCAATATTTTTGATTATTTTTGAATTAATTATATTATTTAATTTTTTTTAATTTAATTAAATATTCACTATAATTTAATTAATGATGATTTAATTCCCTAAATCACTATTTATATAATTAAATAAATTAATTATAACACCTCTGACAATGCGGGTCATTACATTCTTCCCCACTTAAAATAATTTCGTTCTCGAAATTGCTAAGTTAGAGGACAACCCTATCTATTGGAATTCCTAAGATTTGTTTACCCCTTATTTCTGATTCCAACTGAACCAATTAATATCGACTAAAATATTTATTTCTTCCGACTAACTAAAATTTTCAAAAATTCTGAAAATTTTCTAACACTTTAAATTTTCGGAAAATTCCCCATAACCTCCTTTGTACAGCCCTATCGGTAAAACCACAACTCGCCTCTCTAGGCCTTCTCCAACCCAAAAGAAAATCAAACAGCCAAGCGACTTGCCAATTCGGCTCATAAATCTCATGCTCGTATCAAATATAAACTTGTACCTTTTTGTCAGGTATATCAACTCTATCACTTCTATATGCTATCAACTCAGCATATACCAATGTTATCCTCCCAATCAAATTTTGCATTATCTCCAACACAACCATTTTCTTTATATCCAAGCCAAATATCATTTCAAACTCGAGTTTTATTTTCGATTTCAAACTCTTAACCCATCAGTACAAGACCATTTCAGATTATTCTCTTATCACCTCAGTTTTTACTTAACTTAACAAGTTAAATTTTAATTCTAGAATTTAAACTCCTGGGTTTTTATTTCAAGTCAATTTGAAATCATGATACCAATTCAAAACATTTGAATTCTTAAACCACTTGTTTTCACAAAACAAATTTGAAAATAAAATCATGGTAGTAATCCGTCACTTACAATTCGAAAATCACACTGATGATGTGTACACCATCATCAGAATTATTTTCCAGTGATCAAAGTGAGTTCAATACTATATTCCTTTTCAAAACTCAAACTTAAACACTTCCATCTTGAATCAATTCAAAATATCCTTATTAAAACAAATTTAAAACCTCCCAGGATTTTAAAATTTGCATATATCTAATCCAGATTCAATTACAGACACTTATCTGAATTTCCAGTTTTTAATTTCAATTCTGACTTTAATTTAAGATTTAATTCACTTTGATTTCATATATATCACTTATGTGAATTCTGACTGGCTATTTACATAACCATTTATTTTATAATCCTACTTGATTATAATAACAACCAATACATCCACTATATTATAATTTTGATATATATATCTTCTCTATATCAAGATATACTTTGGGTAAACTTATTTTAATTTACCCTCTTTTCAAAACATATCGTGTCGATCCATCGTATTCGAGTGTTTAGTAACTCATACCGATACAGTTGATCAGACTGATCGACCAGAACTCATAAACAACTCAGCCAATGAATCTCCACAATATAAAACAATTTTTATATCAAATTACAAATACGCAATCGTATATATACACTCAAACTCAATCTAGGGTATTACTAACCATATCTCTACCGAGTCACGCCACAGAGCCAAGGTAATTCTTAACTTAAGCTCTGATACCAACTGTAACGACCCGGATTTTGAGCGACTTTGGTTATCGACATAAGCTCGATGTCGATAACCAAAACATCGAAAAATCCCGATAATTAATGAAAGAATTTAGAGGGTGAGAATCCACTCACTAATATCAAAAGGTTTTTTTGGATTGGATTGGTGTTAGTACATAGAGAGGGCTATTTTTGGATTTTAAAATTTTATAAATATAAAAAAAAATTCATTGGTCAAACTATTTTCTCTCTCCCCGATATCCTTCAGCGACGAACGACGGCCAGCGTTCAAACTTTCCCATCCATTTTTTGATCAATCCACTCATTAATATCAAAAGCTCCAGTTGAAGATTTTGAAGAGCTCGAGACGAGCTTCAAATCCATACCTGGTTTTGATTTTTTCGTTGAGTATTTTGGGAGAATCACCCTCGAGAAGTTCGCCCGTTCGTCGCCAGTTTCCGCCGCCGATTCAGTTGCGAGTTCACCGTCATCCAGCGCGGTGGTGCGCCTCTCCAGGTTCTTCGGCATGAGGTAATCCAATCTCCTTCAAGCTACGCGGGTGTGAAGAAATCTGAAGACCTAGTTTGGAACCAAACAGGCAAGTAACGGCTGTGTTTTATTTAATCTGTTTTTAACATTTAAAAGCGTAGCGAAATTCTAAAAATCATATCTTTTTTGTTTCTTGACGAAAATCGATGAAACAGGAAACATCGTGACCGTGTGGACGTCTTCTACATTCTAGAATAGACCGCATATTTTTATGAGCCTTCTACTATTTTTGGTGGAGTGGAACCCAATGTGAGATTTCTAATTTATAAACGATATGGAAAACCACGATGTATAAATTATATAGTCGATGTATGGGTTATATAAGCGTTGTACACCTCATGTATAAGCGTTGTATAAGTTGTATGTTCGATGTATAAGTTATATATGCGTTGTAAAAATTATATATGTGTTGAAATAGAAGTGAAATGCTATATATATATACGCCCCTCGTCCACAAACCATGGACAATATTTATTGGTTGTGATTGGTGTGAAAATTGATTGATAGCGAATGGTTGATTGAAATTGTTTGTGGTTGAAATTGATTAATTGTGGTTGAAAAATACCTTGTTGTGGTTGAGAAATATTTGGTTGAAACCACATAGGATTAGTTTGTGGAAATGAAAAAATTATACATGCCGCCTGCGTGCGAACTAGATGCATGATTCCCCATTATCAAAAGTTGCGAGGCTTTAAGGTAGAGCGAGGAGCCGTACTAGGGACGGTCCCGGTTTTAACTACCCTTCCGTTATGCTGCCGAAATTTTGAATAATTTTCATATGTTAGAATTATTTTCATTTGTTGAAACTATATTTATTCGTTGAATAGAAAACCTTCATGTGTTGAATCGATATTCATTCGTTGGATAGAAATTCATGTGTTGAATGGTATTCGTGTTTTAAATATAAAAATCACATTTTTACTCTATATATATAAACTATAGAAGACCTTCATGTGTTGAATCGATATTCATTCGTTGGATTGAAGTTCATGCATTGAATGGTATTCGTGTTTTAAATATAAAAATCACCTTTTTATCTATATATACCAATTATAGAAAACCTTCATGTGTTGAATCGATATTCATTCGTTGAATTGAAATTCATGTGTTGAATGGTATTCGTGTTTTAAATATAAAAATCACCTTTTTTTATATATATATATATAAACTATAGAAAACCTTCATGTGTTGAATCGAAATTCATTCGTTGAATTGAAATTCATGTGTTGAATGGTATTCGTATTTTGAAAGAAATTGTTTTATAATAAAAATCCTATTTTTATTACCTATATGAACTATATGAAATAGTCGAGTTTTGAAATAAATTGTTTCACATAAAAATCACATTTTTATTATATACATGAATTGTTAAAAATAGTGAAGTATTGAAATAGAAGACAGTTAGATAAAAATATCATTTTTATCAAATGTATGAAAATCATATAGTTTTGAAATCGAAGAATCGATATATATATATAAATAGAATTGAAATATATCGAATAACGAAGCTGCAGTTCGTATTTTGAAACCGTGATTTCAAACGATTAGTGCGGGAGATCCGACCATCGGATTTTCCCGAAACCGCAACCGTTGGGTTCGCTTTGGAAATATCTTTCCAACGGCACCAACTTTGTAAAAATCCAATGGTTGGATTGTCTGGAATGTTTAATTCGAATCTGAAGAAAAACAGTGCCAGAATCGATTATATTTATATATTTATATAAATATAATTATATATAATCGAATAACGACGCTGTAATTCGTATTTTGAAATCGAAACTTCAGACGATTATACCGGGAGATCCGACCGTCGGATTTTCCCGAAACTGGAACCGTTGGATTCGTTTTGAAAAGATCTTTCTAATGATGTAAATTTTATGAAGATCCAACGGTTGGATTTTCAGATATGTGTAAATCAAATCTGAAGAAAAACAGCGCCACGGCCGCGTTATGGCCCGAAGCGTCGTTTGAATAAATTGGCTATTTTAAAATAAATAAAAATAGCGATAAATCGTTATAAAATATTATAAACGATATGGAAGTGAAATTTAGAAATTAACTGAAGGTTAGCTAGGTCGAATGGTTTCCTCGATTTTGATCTGATGTTGGTTTCGGCCTTCGGGGTTAATATTTGGGAAATCGTTCTCTTACTGATCTACGGTTAGTGACTAATGAATTGAAATGATGCGTAGTAGTGTTTGTGTAGCACTTGTTTATTATATACGCGAGTTGCTCAGAAAGACCGGGTTTATCCCATTCTGAATAACCGAATCGACGATAAGAAATCGAAGATGAAGACGGTGGTCAAAGACCGGAGATCTTCACCTCGTTTGGATGGTAACCGATGTCCTGATTGGGAGGCATCCCGAAATATGGACAATGAGTGGTGATCGTCCAGACGTACGTGGTGATCGATGGGTTTGCGAGGTATATAGTGCCTCCGGTTTCGATCAGACCCAAAACGGACTTGCAAATGGACAGTGTGTATGACATTGGAATTTATTCTGTGTGGTTGCTAGCTATCAGTTGCACGGTGTGAATTGCCTATGTGGCATGCTAAGATGCAGTGATCGGGGCTTCTATTGAAAAGCAAAGTCTTGTGGTGATGATCAAAGCACCGCCTGTGTGGCGTAGCTTTGTGTATAACGTGAATTCGCGAACCTCAGACCCCGGTATGAACAAGAAACGGGAGAGGACCTCAGGGGGGACGTGCGTTTTCTTTCTAGCTAGAAGTGGCGTCAGTGGTTTTACACGCCCTGACGAGTTTGACTTATGTGGTTGTTACTGTTGCGAGGCGCCTCGGTTATATCGGTCGATCTGGGACCGATGGAGTCATTCGTTGGCTCATTTTCGCCCCAAAGGGCGGAGAAACGCATTGTTCAGGCATTATAATCCATTTCGTGTGGATCGACCCTGACGATCAAAGGTACGGTTGCGGCTGTGCCTGAGACACGGGCTAGAGCGTCTCAAATTCGGAAAGGACTATCTTTTGCCTTGGTTCAGGACGGAAATCCAATTTTCAAATACGACATCGTGCGGTTTTGATTGTATACCTATATATGGAGACATAGTGGTATGGGGCATTAATGCCGTCTATGATTGATAGTTATGATTTGAAATTGTTTTTAAAACATATAAACACTAGTAATAATATCAAATGCCTTTGTTTTATTCGTATCAAGCATATTTTGGCCGTTATGAGGTAAAAACTCTATCCTCCGGTTTGCGTTGCATTGTGTGATGGGAACTGAGTCTTATAATGGATTCATTTTTATAGAAAGCATTGCGATGTTTAAAAGAATGATTTGTTTCAAAGCACGGGCAATCCAATGGAGCAAACCCGTTCCACGAAAGTGGCGTGCTCCTGTGATTAGCTATATTGTAATTGTGTTGAGTAGATTTCTCATAGCAGTCCCATGACTGACTCGTAGTTTGTTTCACATTCAAACTTGGGTGCCCCTTTTTCTACATGGGAAGCCTTGTATTCAGGTTTAGCTGGCTTTATCCGGATAGCTGGAGCTGAAGATGGATTCTATCATTTATCTCTTTTTATGCTGTTCAGCTCCTATTGTACATATTATGTTTGTTTTCCGCTGTAGACATTTATGTATAGCTGAACTGTATTTGTACTAAGTATGATCCTGTATACTGTGTAACTCTGATGATTACATTTATCCAATGTATTCTATTGTACATTATCTAGTGTATTTATTTATTTCTGTTCTGTTATTATCTGTTTATGTATTATATTCCAAGGATTGCCCTTGCCGCCGTCAGTACGGGGTTTGGGGTCGTCTCATAAGTCAACTTTGCGATAAGGTTTATAAAATAAATTTTGAAAAGAATAAATGTTTTATAGAAGATAGGAATTCAAAAGTAATATTCGAAGAAGATAGAAAGAAAAATATCTATATATTTAGTATGAAAATCTCCGATGGTAATTTATGTCTTATGGCCAATACAAGTGATCCCTGGATCTGGCATAAGAGATTCGGTCATACAAATTTCAAACACATCTCTAGGATTTCTAAATTAGATTCAGTTAGATGATTACCCAAAATGAAAGTTAAAGTTAATAATTTATGCGACACTTGTCAATTTGGAAAATTAAAGAAGAGTCCATTTAAATCAATAAAAGAATTTACTACTTCAAAACCATTAGAGTTAATACACATGGATTTATTTGGTACATCCTAAGTACAATCAATAAATCATAACAGATATGTGTATGTAATAGTTGATGACTTTTCTAGATTTACTTAAACTTTCCTTCTGAAAAATAAAATGATTCTTTCGATCAATTTAAATTTTTTCTAAAAGGATTCAAAATTTATTATCACTAAAAATTAAAATAATTCGTATTGATCATGGAGGAGAAGTCAAAAATGAGCATTTTGAAAAATATTGTAACAATAAGGGAATAACTCCAATTTTTCCAACTCTAAGAACCCCTCAACAAAATGGAGTAGTTGAACGGAAAAATACTGTAGGATCTAAATTAACCCTAAAGAGGGGTGAACAGGGTTTATCGTAGATTTTCGCAGAGTAATTAAACAATAACAACACAGATAACAATCAGAATAAATGTGGAAAATAAATAACACACATATATACCCAGCTTTGGCAAAATCCTGCCTACTGCTACATTCCCCAAGGTTTCTACTAGGAGTTAAAACAATCTTGTAATAACCCGGAAATCTAAGCCAATTTAAAATTTTTATTTTGGCAATTTTAGCGAATTTTGAATATTTAAAATGAATTATTTTAAATAATAACGACGAGAAATATATTTTGAATTGAATTAGAACGTATATATTTATATAGATCGTCGTTAGAATATAAATAATTATTTATAACAATAAAAGGAATTGAAAATGGCGCGGTAGTTTGAAAATTCAATTTCAAAGTCCAAATGAATGTACAGGATTCAAAATAAACGGGATTTTAGTGAAACCAAAAATGTTAGAATCTAATTGAGAATATCTTTCCAACGAATCCGAAAAATTGAAATTTCATAGTGGGGATGAAAAGTTATGCCCAGTTGAAAATTCAGAATAGTCGCTATGGAATTCTAGCCCTTAAAAATGGAAATTTTGCAAACGACCTCGGTTTTCGACGAAACCACTTTTGTTGGATCCGTGATGTCAAGTTATTGCTAGGTTTCAAAATTCGTAATTTTTCAAATCAATATGTGAGCGTGGCACAGGAAAACGTGTTTTGACCAGTTTAAGTTGATTTTAATCGACTGGAAAATGTCCATTTTTCAAACGGTCTCAGAATTTGATGAAATTAGTTTTGTTAGGACCATATCGTCAACACGAAGCTAGAAAATATTTTTTTGGGAATTTTTAGAGCCCGTATGTGACCCCGGTAAATTGAAATGCGAATTCAAATTTAATATATAGAGTTATATGTTAATTTTGATGAAAACAAATCGAAATGATCGAATCAGCATATGATACATATCCCATTGTGTTTGGAATGGGGGTAATTAGCTATGGACGATAGTCGTTGGGTTCGAATCGGGATTTGAAATAAAAGTCAACCTAGTTGGAAATTAAAGTAATAAATAAATTTATCTATATATTATATGAAGCCCCCCACTCACTCTCTTTCATCAATCAGAACGAGACCAAAAAAGGGGGAGCGACGGGATCCACCACCACCGCCGCTCCATGTCGCGAGACACCCCTCCTCGCGCGCCAGTCGCCAGACCGCGCCCCCCTCCTCCGCAGTCCCTCCTTCTTCCTCCCCTTCTCGAATCGACCAGCCCCCCCGACTCGCGCACCACGAAACCCAGCGCCCCACTGCTCCACGCCTTCCCTAGGCCCCCACCACCGCAACGATGGTCCCCTCCGACCGTGAGGCGCCAGCAACTCCTCTCCCTTCGCAGCGAAGTGAAACCCCCACTCTGAAAAATGCAAAGTGAGTTTTTTTTATTCGATTTTCTTTTCAGTTTTTACCTAGATTAGAACTCTGATTTTATAATATGGATTTGGGTATAAAAATTTAATTTTTATATATATAAAACAAGAGGAAAAAAATCGATTTTTATATGTACAATATCGCCATAAAAATGTGATCTTTCATGTGTGTGAAAGGAGAGGTTTTCAATAATTAAAAGATGTGATTTTTATAATGTGTCATAAAGAGAAATATAAAAATATAATTTTTATATAGAAAGGAGCGTTGTAAAAATCTATGATTTTTAGTTGAGTAAAAATATAATTTTTAGTTATATATCGAAAGATTGATTTTTATATATATACTAGTGAAGTAAAAATATGATTTTTACTTTGATAAAAATAGAATTTTTATCTATATAGTAGCGGTATAAAAATAGAATTTTTATTTATATAGTAGCAGTATAATAAAAGAATTTTTATCTATATAGTAGCGGTATAATAATAGATTTTTTATCTATGTAGCAGCGGCAAAAAAATGTGATTTTTATCCATATAGGGTGATTATAAAAATGTGATTTTTATATACATAGTAACAATATAAAAATGTGATTTTTATATATGTAGTGGCTACGGGCAATGTAATTGACAAAAGGGCGAGCACAACGAAGATTTCTACCTAAGAAGAGTCGTGGTGTTTGGTTTAGCTAGTCCGTGAGAACTCCTCACTTTTATTTATTTCTAGTTTGAAATATATACTAGGATGCAGACAGTGCTTAGCAACACCCGACACCTGTCGTCCACAGACCATGGATGACTTGTTTGTTTGATTGCTGTGTTGTGAAATTTAATTGTGTGATATGAAATAAAATATTTTATAGTGGAAAAATATTTTATAGTTAAAAATATAATTTTTTAACGTGTATAAAATAAATATTTATAAACAAATCGGACGATTTGTTTATATACACTAATTTGACTGATATTGATTTGGACGATAAAATTTACACATCGCCCAACCGCACAAATAAAATATGTGTTTGTTGATTTGAAACCCCCCATGGGTATTGGAACGATATTTGACGTACACTAATCCTGATTGTTTAGTTGTATGTCAATCGATGGGTTGACAGACTGTGTAAGCGTTAATTATGATATTTAATGCTTATGCAGTTGTGTGGTGCACTTTGGATGATGGTTGATTATTCATTGTTGCTATTATATACATGTGTTGTAGAAAATCCATATAATTAACATTATATGGTAATTGATTGGGCCTCATTCCAATATAGAAATTATAAATTCATGTGTTGAATAGAAAAATAAATATTCATGTGTTGAATAGAAAATATATATTCATATGTTGAATAAAAATATATATTCATGTGTGGAATAATATATATATTCATGTGTTGAAGAAAATATTCATTTGTTGAATAGAATAACGAAGTTATTGAAATATATAAAGTCGGGTTGGTTAGATATGCGCCATTTTGACGCGAACGATATTTATATCGATTATATTCGTTTTTATAATGAATATAGAAAAGGAAGTGATTTCAAAATACAATGTTTTGAAAATATTATCATATATGTATTGATGACATGGAATATTCAGTTTTGATTAGAAATTGAATAGGAAGTTGAAATCGTTTTGAAAACGAATTTAAAACGATTTATAAAATATGCTTTAAAAGGAAATCGATGAAATATATATATATATATATATATATATATATATATATATATATATGTTCACGAATTTCGACCATTGACTTTGAATGGATATTACGGGAGATCCAACCGTCGGATTCTCCTAAAACCGAACCATTGGGTTCGTATCGAAAAGAGCTTTCTAACGAATATTTGAGATTTGAAATCTAATGGTTGGATTTGGAATTATGTCCAAATCAAATTTGGAAAAGGTCGCTGTAAGTGCAGTTCGATGGCCGTTGATGGAAATCGACTGCACGGGCGTTGATAAAATTATTAAAAATAGTAATAATTTGTGTAAAATCATAAGAAGTGATTCGTGAAGGATTGGGATGAAGAACTCCATGTTTGAAAAGATAAAAGTAGATTTTTTTATCGGAATGAACTAGTTTTCAACTAGAATTAAAATCAATTTATTTTTGAAATAAATAAAGTGGATTTGAAATGGTTTTGAAAATAACCAGAATTCCAATAATTGAATTGGAAGGGATGCGAATCAAAATTGTCTTTGGAATATTTCGATGTTGGATTTCGTGATGATACAGATATTGTTATGGGAATTTGAAAGATATATTTATATCATTATTTCCAATACGATATTTGTTGGTCGTAGAATTTGATATTGAATATAAGCCGATATACTTTCTATTTAGAGCCTTGTATTTAATATCAAATGTGATTTGGGTTTGTCGTGAATGGTGTCTTCATTAACACTGTCCTTAAACCCAGTTGAGAAGAAGATTAAATCATTTTATTTAGATTTAATGAAGTGTACCAATTAAATGGCATTTAATTGGAATTGAATTGGAACTGATTTTTGGGTTTATCGTGAACGGTGTTTTAAATAACACTTGTTCTTTAACCTGATAATTAATGGAATGTGATTTTGGGTTTATCGTGAACCGTGTTTTAGATGACATTTGTTCTTTAACCCAGTTAAAGGCATGATATTGATTTTTGGGAAGACTAAAACTAAATGGAGTTTTAATGTATCTTTAATTAGATTGGAGTGATCGAGAAAGGAGTATCACCAGTTTTGCTCCAGGCGATAGTTAAATCTTTGATTAGATTTGAACGTGAAATGGTAATTAAATTTACCGATAACACCGTGGTGTTAGATATGAAGTATGACCAGCTTTACTTCATGGGATGAATAGGTTGGGATTGGGAAATATAATAAATGATTACTTCGGTGTGGTCTGCTAATCCCGACTAATTTGAATTGATATTCAAAAGGAGAATAAAGAATAAATTTAAAGAATTTGTCTTTGATAAAATTAATGGGAACTTTTCCCAAAGTATAAGAATATTTGAATAAAAGAATATTCTGAATTGGAATGAGGCGTATGTTGTGTTTGTGTAACACTTGTTTAATATATACGTGAGTTATTCAGAAAGACCGGGTTTATCCCATTCTGAATAACTGATTCGACGTGGTGTCAAGGATGAAGATGGTGGTCGAAGACCAGAGGTCTTCACGTCGTTTGGTTGATTACTGATGATCTTGATTGGGTTGTACACCCAAGAGGAGGGAATCAGTTGGTGATCGTCCAGACGTACTTGGAGATCGATGGATATGCGAGGTACAAGGTGCCTCCAGTTACGTTCAGACCCAAAACGAACTTGTAAATGGACTGTGTGTCTGACATTGGATTTTATTCTGTGTGATTGATTTCTATTAAATATATATCTATTTGGCGACGGAGAATTTATTCTCTTGCTTAACGCCCTTCTCTGAGACGTACAAGCTCAGGGGTTATATATTGATGGATATCAATCACATGGAGTGAATTGCCTATGTGGCATGCCTAAGTGGCAATTGATCAAGGCTTCTGTTGAAAAGCAGAGTCTTGTGATTGATGATCAAAGCACCGCCTGTGTGGCATAGCTTTCTGTAACGTGAATTCGCGAGCCTCACACCCTGGTTGTGAACCAAAAACAGGAGAGAACGTCAGGGAGGGCATGCGTTTCCTTCTAGCTAGGGTGGTGTCATTGCTTAAACTGGCTGACATTTATATACTTTTCACCTGTGTGGTTGTTGCTGTTGCGAGGCGCCTCAGATATATCGGTGACTGTGTGGAGCCGATGGAGTCATTTGGCTCATTTACGCCCCAAAGGGTGGGGAAACGCAGTGTTCAGGCATTTTAATCCACATCGGTGGACCGACCCTGAGGATTCAATGACTCACATGTGTCTGGGTCCTGAGGCTCGGGCTAGAGAGTCTCGAATCGGTAGAGGACTATCTTTTGCCTCGTTTCACAGATGGAAACCCAACTTCCAATACGTGACTTTGCGGTTTTGATTGTATACCTATATATGGTGACATGATATATGGTACCCATGCCGTCTATGATTGATACTTATGATTGAAATTGTTTTATATACTATGCACTTATAATAGTATCTAATAATGTGTTTTTAAACGTATCAAGCATTCTTTGTCTATTATAAGGTAAAACCCTATCCTCCGGCTTGCGTTGCATTGTGTGATGGGACCTGGATCTTATAATAGCTTCATTTTTCTTTATTTAGCATTGCGCTGTTTGTTTTATGCACTGATATTCTTGGGAGGAAACTCGTTCCGTGTTATACGGCGTGGTCCCTTGATATACCTAACTTTAAAATAAAGATTAATAACTGTTTTAGTTCTCACACCAGTCACATGACTGACCTGGAGTTTATTGTTTTAACCAAAACTCTGGGTGCCTTTATTTTGACACGGGCAGCTTGTAGTTTTGGTTTTGCAGATTTATATTCACAGGATCCTGATTTACAGCTGGAATGATATCCGGAAAGCTCTGTATCCGTATATGTCCTTCAGTTGTGTTTTGTATTTTTTTCCGCTGCTATGTAATTTATTGTAATCTCTGATATTTTATGTTGTAAAATATTGTTTATACTCTGTATATTCTTGTATTCTGATGGGATTGTTGTAATAAGCAATGAAATGTTCTTCTGTTTGCGTCCCGATGTGGCTTGTTCTCAACTCAATCCTTGATTTCCCGTAAGGGGGATTTCGGGTCGTTTCAGCGTGGTATCAGAGCTTTGGTTTGCAAAGCTCAGAGAACAAGACACGTTAGAACCAAACGAAAGAATTCATCAGAGATTGGGTTAGTAATATCCAACGAGAATGACTCGTTAGAGATATGATCAGTAGTATCCTAGAACGAGTGTGAAGGGTAGTATTTTTGAAATAAAAGTGAAAACAAATTTTGTTTTGAAAATTTAAATCAACTATTCGTATTTGATTATTTATTTTATATTGAATTTGGACAATGCTGTATATAAAGATTTTGTGTATACGTCTGATCCGCGTGTATTCGAAGTTTGAATATACTGGATAGATATAGGATCACACTCTAGTCGCCCGGAGATGGTACTGATGATAGCACGTGCATCATCAGTGTTTATATTCGAGTTTCGAAAGTGTGATGTCTATATATTTCCATTAGACTGGTGCGATAACCAAAATTAGATAGGGCTTATTGTTGTGATTTGGCATCAAAAATCTGATTTTTGGACTATGTATCAAAATTATGTGATTGAAATGATAATCATCTAATTGATTGCTGGTTGTGTTGTTTGATTATTGTTTGATTAATTAAACGTTGAACCTATAACCAAATTGAGTCAAATAGTGAGTTGTATTGAAAATTAGTCGCATTTGCATACATATACATGTACTTACATTGAACAGGTCATAGCAAGAAGGCTAGAGCAGAAGAATAAAATTGTTTGCCCGACAAATAGGTACATGTTTATTGTATTTCTTGGATTTTTGATGATTTTATGAGCCAATTGGCTAGCCACTTGGCTGTTTCTTTTTCTTTTTGGATTGATGAGGGCCATGGGAGGTTGTTTGAAATATCCCGAAGCTCCCGGTGCAGGGGAGGTTATGGCGAAATTTTTCGAAAATTTAGGGTGTTAGCCAAATTTTTGAAAAATTTGAAAAGTTCTTAGAAACTGAAAAGTTGAATAACTTAAGCTGTAATGAAAATAATGAAAGTTGAGTTGATTTGTTAAACAACTTTCGGCTTCATTCCTTTTCGGGGATGAAAAGTTTTCAGTGGGGGAGATTGTAATAACCTGGAAATCTGAGCCAATTTAAAATTTTTACTTTGGCAATATTAGCGAATTTTGAATATTTAAAATGAATTATTTTAAATAATAACGACGAGAAATTTATTTTGAATGGAATTAGAACGTATATATTTATATAGATCGTCGTTAGAATATAAATAATTATTTATAATTATTAAAGGAATTGAAAATGGCGCGGTAGTTTGAAAATTCGATTTCAAAGTTCAAATGAATGTACAGGATTCAAAATAAACCGGATTTTAGCAAAACCAAAAATATTAGAATCTAAATGAGAATATCTTTCCAACGAATCCGAAAAATTGAAATTTCATAGCAGGAATGAAAAGTTATGCCCAATTGAAAATTCAGAATAGTTGCTATGGAATTATAGCCCTTAAAAATGAAAATTTTGCAAACGACCTCGGTTTTCGACGAAACCACTTTTGTTGGATCCGTGATGTCAAGTTACTGCTAGATTTCAAAATTCGTAATTTTTCGAATCAATATGCGAGCGTAGCATAGGAAAACGTGTTTTGACCAGTTTCAATTGATTTTAATCGACTGGAAAATGGCCATTTTTCAAACGGTCTCAGAATTTGATGAAATTAGTTTTGTTTGGAACGTATCGTCAACATGAAGCTAGAAAATATTTTTCAGGAATTTTTAGAGTCCGTATGTGACCCCGGTAAATTGAAATGCGCTTTCAAATTCAATATATAGAATTATATTTTAATTTTGATGAAAACCGATCGAAACGATCGAATCATCTTACGAAACATATCCCATTGTATTCGGAATGGGGGTAATTAGCTATGGACGACAGTCATTGGGTTTGAATTGGGATTCGAAATAAAAGTCAACCTAGTTGGAAATTAAAGTAATAAATAAATATATATATATATTATATTAAGCCCCCACTCACTCTCTTTCATTGATCAGAACGAGATTAAAAAAGAAAGAAAGGGGGGAGCGACGAGATCCACCACCACTGCCGCTCCACGTCGCGAGACCCCCCTTCGCGCGCCAGTCGCCGGACCGCCCTCCCTCCTCCGCAGTCCCTCCTTCTTCCTCCCCTTCTCCAATCAACCGCCCCCCTCTCGACTTGCGCACCACGAAACCCAGCGCCCCACTGCACCGCACCTTCCCCAGGCCCCTACCACTGCAACGACGATCCCCTCCGATCGTGAGGCGCCAGCAACTCCTCCCCCTTCGCAGTGAAGTGAAACCCCTACTCTGAAAAATGCAAAGTGAGTTTTTTATTCGATTTTCTTTTCAGTTTTTACCTAGATTAGAACTTTGATTTTATAATATGGATTTGAGTATAAAAAATTAATTTTTATGTATATAAAACAAGAGGAAAAAAATCGATTCCTATATATACGATATCGCCATAAAAATGTGATCTTTCATATGTGTGAAAGGAGAGGTTTTCAATAATTAAATGATGTGATTTTTGTAATGTGTCATGAAGAGAAATATAAAAATATAATTTTTATACAGAAAGGAGCGTTGTAAAAATCTATGATTTTTGGTTAAGTAAAAGTATAATTTTTATTTATATATCGAAAGGTTGATTTTTATATATATACTAGTGAAGTAAAAATATGATTTTTACTCCGATAAAAATAGAATTTTTATCTATATAGTAGCGGTATAAAAATAGAATTTTTATCTATATAGTAGCGGTATAATAATAAAAAATTTATCTATGTAGTAGCGGTATAAAAATGTGATTTTTATCCATATAGAGTGATTATAAAAATGTGATTTTTATATACATAGAAACAATATAAAAATCTGATTTTTTATATAAGTAGTGGCTACGGGCAATGTAATTGACAAAAGGGCGAGCACGACGAAGATTTCTACCTAAGAAGAGTCGTGGTGTTTGGTTTAGCTAGTCGGTGAGAACTCCTCACTTTTATTTATTTCTAGTTTGAAATATATACTAGGATGCAGACGGTGCTTAGCAGCACCCGACACCCGTCGTCCACATACCATGGATGACTTGTTTGTTTGGTTGTTGTAATAACCCGGAAATCCGAGCCAATTTAAAATTTTTATTTTGGCAATTTTAGTGAATTTTGATTATTTAAAATGAATTATTTTAAATAATAACGACGAAAAATTTATTTTGAATAGAATTCGAGCGTATATATTTATATAAAATCTTCGTTAGAATATATATATTTATTTATACATATAAAAGGAATTGAAAATGGCGCGGTAGTTCGATAATTCGATTTCAAAATTCAAATGAATGTACCGGGTGAAAAATAAACCGGATTTTAACAAAAACAAAAATATTAGAATCTAATTGGTAATATCTTTCCAACGAATCCGAAAAATCGAAATTTCATAGCGGGGATCAAAAGTTATGTCTAGTTGAAAATTCAGAATAGTCGCTATGGAATTTTCGGCCCTTAAAAATGGAAATTTTGCAAATGACCTCTGTTTTCGACGAAACCACTTTTGTTGGATCCGTGATGTCAAGTTATTGCTATATTTCAAAATTCGTAATTTTTCGAATCAATATGTGAGCGTGGCAAAGGAAAACGCGTTTGACCAGTTTCAGTTGATTTTATTCGACTGGAAAATTGGCCATTTTTCAAACGGTCTCAGAGTTCGATGAAATTAGTTTTGTTAGGACCGTATCATAAATACGAAGCTAGAAAATATTTTTTGGGAATTTTTCAAGTTAGTATGTAGTCCCGGTAAATTGAAATGTGCGTTCAAATTCAATATATAGAGTTATATTTTGATTTTGAGGAAAACTGATTGAAACGATCGAATCAGCCTACGATACATATCCCATTGTGTTCGGAATGGGGGTAATTATCTATGGACGACAGGCGGTGGGTCTCGTTTCGAGCTCGAAATAAAAGGTTACTTTTTGGATTAAAATAAAATAAAAATATACATATTTATATAAAAGACCCCCCTCATTTCCCTCTTCTCTCTCTCCCCGAAGTCATTCAGCTCGAAATAAAATTAAAAAAAACGCGCCTCCACCTTCTGCAGCCCGTCGCTCCTCTACATCGGGCCCACCGCCGCCACGCATGGCGCGCGAGACCCTTCCTCTCTCTCCTCCAGCGCCTACTCCCTCCAATCCATGAAACCCTAGCTCGATCTCGTCTGGAACCCACCGCCCTAGCCACCCCAGGCCAGCCGACCACCAGTGCCATCCCCGACTCCCACGCACCTTCCCGCCACCTCTGGCCAACGGTGGGTCCCCCTCCTTGTTAAAAACCCGATTTTTAATGTTTGTTTTGCGATTAAAACCTCCACCGACCACCACCGCGACTTCCTCGGCACCAGCAGCACCCGACGACTCCCCCCCGACGCCTAGATCTGTAAAGAAGTGAGTTTTTATATTTATTTGCATTTGTTTTACTTTAATTTCAGTTTTAAATGTGTTTAGAGTCAATAGAAAAAAAAATCTTTATTATATGAACACCGTAATAAAAAAACAGAATTTTTATCTATATAGTAGCGGTATAAAAATAGAATTTTTATCGATATAGAGTGATTACAAAAATGTAATTTTTATATGCATAGCAACAATATAAAAATGTGATTTTTATATATGTAGTGGCTACGGACAACGAAAGTGACAAAAGGGCGAGAACGGCGAAGATTTCCTACATAAGAAGAGTCGTGGCGTTTGTTTTAGCTAGTCGGTGAGAACTCCTCACTTTTAATTTATTTTCTAATTGAAATATATACTTGGATGCAGACGGTGTTTAGTAGCACCCGACACCCGTCGTCCACAGATCATGTGAAACACCCCACCTCCGTTAGGGTCACTCTCAAAGGGAATGCCCTAATTTTGGTGGAGGTTTATAAGTACAAGTCACAGATATACAAGACAGATATAAGAACACATATTTGTAAATAGCGGAACAACAACAAACTTTATTTCATAAAGTCAAATACGTGTTACAACAACATCCTTTCCGGAAAACATAACATAACACTTTCATAATCTGTCTTGAGTACATTATTTAAAGAAGCATAAATAAAACATAGATAAACTGCAAAAGCCCCATAGTGGATTGTCCAAAGCCATAGTTCAAAACAGGAAAGTCCAAGCAATACATTTCTCTTCTTCAAGCTGGATGTTGAGGTTGGTCAAGCTGCTGTGTTCCCTCCCTGAGGACCTGGGGGGGGGGGGGGAACGGAAGAAAGAAGACGAAAGAAAAGTAGAGTCAGACATAAAGCCTGAGTAAGTCTAGTACTATTTTGTCTATGAATAAAGAACTGGGTATGATAAGTATAAACAAGAAGTGGGCATGCACTATAAACTTGGTTAAGTTGTCTAGGGTCGAATATACTATCGTACCCCATGTTGATCTCTGAACCCATATAAACTAGTTTCCAACTGGCACCCCATAATCAGGGTGATGTGATCCATTCTATGATGATCGGCTCCTACTCGCATAGTTACATGTGTCTTACGGCCCCCGATTTTGTAGTTACCTATGCTGGTCCCACCATGGGGTGTATCAAGTCCCATAGTGGCAACCCGACACAACCTTAGAGTGCACAGGTATGCTACTGGTGTCCAGTGCCTTATTTTTCTGCGCCGGAGTGTGTGCACGCCCGCACTCCGTTAGAACCTACACTGCTACACCACCGCCGTCGCTTTGACCTCTTACAATCAGCCCAGTAATCGTGCCCCACCCTGCCTAGTTTCAGGGTATCCTGATACACCTTCTAGGGTTACTGCTGAAAAGGGTCCCCCGTTACTAGGTTTTCTATCTCTAGCCAACATGCTAAGTTGGTTAAGTGTTTCCTAACCTAACCCCCACCAGTCCGTTTTGTTTAGCATGTTCCATTTTGATTAAGCCTTTAGTTCACTTAATCCTAACAATCCTGACTCAGCCTTAATTGTCTTATTAAGGCCCTGACCTCTCACATTAGACAGGTATTGTTGTGGCTGCCTGTTGCCGGTTGGTTCCGGGCAGTCTTACGCCATAACTCAGTCTAACCTCGGGTCCTTGCTGGGCTCCATGTTTAACCTCCCACATTGGATAGGTATTGTTGTGACTACTGGACAGCCGGGCGGTTCCGGGCAGGTTTACATCACAACTCAATCCAACCTCGGGTTAAACACATCGTATGTTCTACATTTACATATTTTGTCATTCCTCTTTATTTCTTATATGTAAATATTTGCGGCCCATTATTAAGTTAATGGTGTAAAGGTTACACCAATCATGGGCCCAACCCATACTTGAACTTGGGCCCTTCTATTTTATATTTTCATTCATTAGTAATTTTGACCCAACGTTATTTCCCCCCGCTTAACACGTCCGTTTATATATATTTTGGGCTTAGCCTTTTAAAGCCCAAATTAGCCAGGCGAAAAGGGGAGGCTTAAAGCGTAATTACATACACAAAGAGGGGAATGTGAGCGCATGAACTTGCAATACGACGTTGGAAATACAAAATAGAAACCGGTGTACTTGCATAGTGGTAACATAGGTGACATGAATCAAAGCATGTGAACTTGTAATTGAGATATCATTATTGTCACATGAACCTATATTTTTATTTACGCATAATGTCAAACATAAGCATGGCATAAATATTTCTAGCATAAGCATGGCATAATGTCAAACATAAGCATGGCATAATATCAAACATAAGCATGGCATAAGTATAGTTAAATTTGTTCACATAACCATGGCATAAATATTTCTAACATGAAATCATGATTCTTACTTTAGCCATGTAAACTTACAAAAAGGGACCTTTTGAACCTAACCTAGCCATGTACCACATATGTCATCATATAATTCTTGTAAACAAGATAGACCTAATCATGGTTGCCAAATATCAATCATAGCCTAGCCATATTCATAAGTTTGCAAATAGGTTTTCTAGTACGAAAGCATGGCTTAATACATAATGCCAAATTCTCAACATAATTTCATATGGATAATAACCAAACTTGTTCCAATTACTTACAAAATGATTTATGCACAAAAATATACATCATGGTGGCATAGAAGCAAACCCCAAACTTGCATGAATTTAAATCAACTACATACATGTAGCTTCAACATGGATTACATAATTTGCGAAATATTCCAAACGTATACTTGCATAGAACTACCGCATGTAGTTCTTTATAATTGAATAACATAATCCAAACGTATATAAATTGATAAGAACGCACAAATATGAATTACTTTATTGCCACAATTCAAGCATACAAACCAACACAATTATTTGTTCATACCAAAGTAATACTCTACTTACAATGGTGTGATGAATTCTCTAATTTAGGGATTGAAGACGCAAATTCCTTTGTTGAATTGATTTGTTTAGGTTGCTTTAAGCTTTAGAATCTTCCTCCTAATCCTCTCTCCGATTTGGTGGCTACTCCTAGTCGTTCCTCAGCAACATGGCGGCTATGTTCTTATTTTTGAATGAATAGATTAGGGTTTAGTCTGGGGTTGTTTATATAGAGGTTAGGAACTGATTAGGACCATTGATGTTGCTTGGATTGATCGTAGCCATCCATTCGATAGAGAGACCAATTAAAACTTGCCACCTAGCCCTAATGACAAAGCAAACCACAGAAAATCGGCCAAACACAGACCTGGCCAGCCAGGTTGGCTGGGCTCGACCAGGTCGATACCCCTGTCGACAGGGCTGTCGACAGCCCTGTCGACATGGGTAGCCCAGGTCGACAGCCCAGTCGACCTGGGTGGCCTAGGCGGGTTTTCATCCGCCCTGGCCCATTGGGCCCGATTTTTAATTATTTTATTCTGTTTGAATTTTAAATTTAATTCAAAACTTCCGAAGGCCATATCTTCTTCATACGGACTCCGTTTTTCGAAAACTCGGACTCTATTTCGCGTATTTTTCCGAGACGAACGCAATGGCGTATCCCGTTTCCCTTAGTTCTTTGATTTGAAATTAATTATACTTTAATTTGCTAATTTCATAGTTATAGAATTTGCGGGGTGTTACATTCTCCCCCACTTAAAAGGATTTCGTCCCCGAAATCTTCAAGTTAGGAGGAATGTATATCCTAACATCCAATCATCCATCTACTCATCCATCAAACATGAGCATCCATTGCCCTTAAAAGACTTCTAATGCTTCATGATCATATGCAAAGTGTGTGTGTACATGAACTTATCTAATGCAAAATCAGGCGGTCTACTGATTCAGTTGACCTCCTTAATGCGAATTATGTAGGTGCCATGAATCCATTATGTATGCAAATTTTCCTATTCTTGATTCTACATGAGTGCACAATCATTCAATACAAATGCAACATCCACATGACAACACATTAAAGTTCAACCACATACGAATGCAAACATATATGCATATGCAAAATGAAGTGACTGAGCCGATTTAAACCTAGATTGTGTGTGTATATGAAACCACGAGCAACCACTAGCAATCACTTGTAACCACTTGCAACCATCATCCATAACATGTTTCAAATACATGTTTTCATCCAAAAAGATTCTACCTAAAGGATAAGGTCGAGGAAATATACCTAAAAAGATAGATAAAAGCGCAACTTAAGGAAAAAGGAAAGATCAAGGATGTACCCTCGAACAGAAAAGGGTAGGCAGTACGTATTCTAGCTTCAGTTTCCCAAGTCGCGTCTCCCTCGGCGTCGCTCCACTGAACTTTGACGAGCTTGACTTCGCGGTTGCGTAGCTTCTTCACTTCTGTTCCTAATATGCGGGTTGGAACTTTTCTTATGGTCGCTTCGCGTTCCACTTCGGCCTCTTCGAGGATATTTGGCTCTATCACTTCAGCAGACTCATGTAGACATTTTCGGAGATGTGAAACGTGAAAAACGTTGTGGACTCCAGCCAACTTCTCGGGTAGCTCTAATCTATAGGCCATTTTTCCAATTTTCTCGATAATAGGGAATGGCCCTACGAACCTTGGTGCCAGTTTTCCTGTGGTTCCGAAACGAACAACGTTCCTTAGCGGTGATACCTTAAGAAAAACTCTGTCTCCAATTTCAAATTCAAGGTCGGTTCTCCTCTTGTCGGCGTAGGACTTTTGTCTGTCTTGGGCCGTCTTCATCCTTCTTCGTATTAAGTCTACTTTCTCTGAGGTCTCTCGGATCATATCTGGTCCAAGTATGAGCTTATCCGTGGACTCCCACCAACAAGTGGGTGATCGGCACGGTCTTCCATATAAAGCTTCGAAGGGCGCCATTCCGATGGTTGCTTGATAGCTGTTGTTGTAGGCGAATTCTACCAAAGGAAGGTGGTCTTCCCATGTCCCTCCGAAGTCAAGGACGCATAGTCTTAAGAGGTCTTCCAAAACTCTATTCACTTTCTCTGTTTGGCCGTCGGTTTGGGGATGATAGGCTGTGCTCAAGCATAACTGCGTTCCTACTGCTTCTTGCAGACTCCGCCAAAACTCGCTGGTGAAGATGGGGTCTCGGTCACTAACAATGCTAGATGGTATTCCATGGAGTCGAACGATTTCCTTGAGGTAAAGTTATGCTAGGGATGAGGCAGTTCTTCTACTTTTGACAGGTAAAAAGTGGGCGCTTTTAGTAAGCCTATCCACTATTACCCAAATGCTAGTGTTGCCTCTCCTAGACCTAGGCAGCCCATCGATGAAGTCCATTGAGATGCTATCCCACTTCCACTGCGGGACCTCCAGAGGATGTAGCAGTCCGCCAGGCTTTTTCTGTTCCGCTTTAACCTGTTGGCACACCATACACTTAGAAACAAATTTTGCCACGTCCTTTTTCATGCCGTTCCAAAAGAAAGTCCTTTTTATATCTTTGTACATTTTATCTCCGCCTGGGTGTATCGTCATCTTGGAGTGATGTGCTTCCTCTAGAACCTTCTTTACTAAATCTTTTGTCTGTGGGACGCATAGTCTTCCGTCTCGCCTTAGCAAGCCCTTATCGTCGATGCAGTATCTGTTGAGGTGACTTGAAGTCTCACCCCTAATTAGCCTATCAATTATTTCCACAAGCTGAGAGTCTTCGCGTTGCGCTGTCCCTACTGAATCCACTAAAGTTGGGCGCACTTCGAGAGATGCTAGTAAGCTTGGTACGAAATCGGAGGAAGGCCTAAAGTCGAAGCTGGCTATAAACTCTAAGCTTTGTCTTTCAACAAACAACGGGCTTAGGGTCAATTTCTTTCGGCTCAACGCGTCTGCCACTACGTTGCCTTTGCCCGGAGTATAGGAGATTTCGAAATCGTACGAGGCAAGAAACTCCATCCATCTTTGTTGCCTCAAGTTAAGATCCTTCTACGAGAAAAGATATTTCAACGATTTATGGTCAGTGTAAAGTTCGAACTTCTCACCTAGGAGATAGTGTCGCCAAGACTTGAGTGCAAAGACGATGGCGGCTAACTCAAGATCGTGGGTTGGGTAGTTCTTTTCGTGCACCTTCAACTGCCTTCCGCCATAAGCTACTACCCTTCCTTCTTGCATTAAGACGGCACCTAGCCCTGTCCCACATGCATCCTTATAAACAGTGAACATTTTGCTCCCATCTGGCAGCGTCAAAACTGGGGCTGTTGTAAGAGCCCTTTTTAGTCGTTGGAAAGCAAACTCGCAATCCAAGTTCCAATTAAACACTAGATTCTTCTTAGTCAATTTCGTGAGCGGCGCTGAGATTTTCGCAAAATCCCTTATAAACTTTCGATAGAAACCCGCTAGTCCTAGAAAGCTTCGGACCTCAGTCGCATTCCTTGGTGTCTTCCAATCTTGTACTGCCACTACCTTAGCAGGGTCCACTGCTAACCCTTGTTTGGATACTATGTGCCCAAGGAACCTCACCTCTTCTCTCCAAAAGTGGCATTTGGAGAACTTGGCTTTTAGTTGATGGACTCGCAAAGTTTCCATGATTGCCCTTAGGTGCTGAGCATGTTCCTCTTCATTCTTTGAGAAGATAAGGATATCATCTACGAAGACCACTACGAATTTGTTGAGGAAATCTCTAAATACCCTACTCATCAGGTCCACGAATTAAGCAGGTGCATTTGTCAAGCCGAAAGGCATAACAAGCCATTCAAAGAAACCGTCTGGGGTTCTGAATGCCGTTTTATCGATGCTATCTTCAGCCACCCTTAGCTGATGAAAACCGGTTGCTAAATCGACCTGGGAGAAGACAGACGCTCCTACAAGCTGGTCAAACAAATCGTCAATTCTAGGGAGAGGATGCCTATTCTTTTTCGTTAGCTTGTTGAGCTCCCTATAGTCAACACATAGACGGAGTGAACCATCCGCCTTTGTAGCGAACACCACTGGAGCGCCCCATTCTGAAATGCTCCTCCTAATGAACCCCTTTTCTAGAAGCTCTTTAATCTGTTTACTGAGCTCTTTCCTTTCTCGTGGAGCCATATGTCTAACGGGCAACGCAATGGGCTTTGCATTATCTACATGATATATGCAGAAGTCTATTTCCCGCTTTGGAGGCAAGCCCTTCACCTCTTCGAAGACATCCGGATATTCCCGGACCACTCTAACTGATTGCAAATTTTCAACGGAGGCATCTAGCGATTCAAGATAACTAAGCATAACCGCATACGAGGGATTACAAGAAATTTCCAAAGTATTACCGAGTTGGGTTAGGAGCCTAACAACCCTTTTCTCACAATCAAGGATGGCCCCATTACTGGATAGCCAATCCATACCCAAAATCAAACCATAACCCGAAAAGCCCAAAACAAAGGCACTACATTGAAATTCTACACTTAAAATAGAAATTTTCAATCCCACACAGATCATAGACAAATGAGCTAGGCCCCCAATACAATTAAGGGGTCCTCTACCATACTAGTTTTTAGGTGCAGAGATTCTACTAAAGCAGACGAGATAAAGGAGTGCAATGCACCAGAGTCAAATAAAGTGCGAACGGGGTGATCATAAAGATAAACTACACTTTCTACAGAAGTATTTATACCTCGCTGTTGCAGAGGTGGCGCTTCTAGCACATGAACCTGTGCCCCTGGGGTGGATCCAGCCCTCTGCCCCTGTCCTCGTTTCTTTGGGCAGTCCTTAGCCCTATGGCATGTCTGACCGCAAGAAAAGCACCCACCATTCTCCTTGGCCTTCTTTTTCCGGCAGTCCTTTACTAAGTGCCCCACTTTGCCACAGAAATTGCACTTCCTCTTCTCTTTGTTGCCTTTCCCGCCCTTCTTAAAGTCTGTCTTCTTGGGCTGCAAACCCTCTTTTTTCTTGCCCTTATCCTCTTCGTTCAGCAATGCCATTTGCACCAATCTTTCATACGTGGCTCCCATGGGTATATGGGTCATGGCCAAACTGTGTAATGGCTCATTTAACCCTTTGACGAAACGGAGAGCCTTCTTGTGCGGGGTGTTGACTAGGTCAAGCCCAAACCTAGCCAGCTCATCGAACTGATTCACATACTCTTTGACCGTCTTGTCCCCTTGCTTAAGAAATAAGAATTTTTCCAACTGCAAACTTCTTTCTGCATCTGAGAGAAATTTAGTCTCAAATCTTGCCCTAAAGTCCTCCCATGTCTCCACTGGTCTTTCAGCATTAGTGACTTCCCACCAGTAGGAAGCCTCGCCCTTCAATAGCCACACTGCCAACTGTACTTTTTGTCTATCTTCTACCTCAAAGATGATGAATAGGTCCTCAGTTTCTTTCAGCCAATTTCTAGCTGCTACGAAGGACTCAGTTCCATGGAAATCCCTTCCTCCCATAGCTTTAAAATCCTTACATATCTTAGCAAAAGTGTTTCCCCGAGGAGGAGGTGGAGGAAAAGGTGCCTCTGCGGCTGGATGATTTCCTTCTGCTGGGGGAGGAGGAATGGTAGGACCTGGCTGAGTGGCCCTTGCTTCTAAGAACCGTCTAAACCAACCAGGTATTGGTACCCCTTCTGGCAAGTTAAGTTCTTGGGATATGCTGAAACAAAAAGGATAGATTCAAAACGAAGGATAAGAGATAGTTCCTATGGCTTTGGGGGGGTGGACTTTGCCTTTTTAAAATAAAATAATATTTTTCTTTTAAAAATGCTTCTTTAAATTTCCTTTTTGAAAATAATTTTTCAAAACTTTTTATCTTATCTGGTAAACCTATGCTCTGATACCAAGTGAAACACCCCACCTCCGTTAGGGTCACTCTCAAAGGGAATGCCCTAATTTTGGTGGAGGTTTATAAGTACAAGTCACAGATATACAAGACAGATATAAGAACACATATTTGTAAACAGCGGAAGAACAACAAACTTTATTTCATAAAGTCAAATACGTGTTACAACAACATCCTTTCCGGAAAACATAACATAACACTTTCATAATCTGTCTTGAGTACATTATTTAAAGAAGCATAAATAAAACATAGATAAACTGCAAAAGCCCCATAGTGGATTGTCCAAAGCCATAGTTCAAAATAGGAAAGTCCAAGCAATACATTTCTCTTCTTCAAGCTGGATGTTGAGGTTGGTCAAGCTGCTGTGTTCCCTCCCTGAGGACCTGGGGGGGGGGGGGAACGGAAGAAAGAAGACGAAAGAAAAGTAGAGTCAGACATAAAGCCTGAGTAAGTCTAGTACTATTTTGTCTATGAATAAAGAACTGGGTATGATAAGTATAAACAAGAAGTGGGCATGCACTATAAACTTGGTTAAGTTGTCTAGGGTCGAATATACTATCGTACCCCATGTTGATCTCTGAACCCATATAAACTAGTTTCCAACTGGCACCCCATAATCAGGGTGATGTGATCCATTCTATGATGATCGGCTCCTACTCGCATAGTTACATGTGTCTTACGGCCCCCGATGTTGTAGTTACCTATGCTGGTCCCACCATGGGGTGTATCAAGTCCCATAGTGGCAACCCGACACAACCTTAGAGTGCACAGGTATGCTACTGGTGTCCAGTGCCTTATTTTTCTGCGCCGGAGTGTGTGCACGCCCGCACTCCGTTAGAACCTACACTGCTACACCACCGCCGTCGCTTTGACCTCTTACAATCAGCCCAGTAATCGTGCCCCACCCTGCCTAGTTTCAGGGTATCCTGATACACCTTCTAGGGTTACTGCTGAAAAGGGTCCCCCGTTACTAGGTTTTCTATCTCTAGCCAACATGCTAAGTTGGTTAAGTGTTTCCTAACCTAACCCCCACCAGTCCGTTTTGTTTAGCATGTTCCATTTTGATTAAGCCTTTAGTTCACTTAATCCTAACAATCCTGACTCAGCCTTAATTGTCTTATTAAGGCCCTGACCTCTCACATTAGACAGGTATTGTTGTGGCTGCCTGTTGCCGGTTGGTTCCGGGCAGTCTTACGCCACAACTCAGTCTAACCTCGGGTCCTTGCTGGGCTCTATGTTTAACCTCCCACATTGGATAGGTATTGTTGTGACTACTGGACAGCCGGGCGGTTCCGGGCAGGTTTACATCACAACTCAATCCAACCTCGGGTTAAACACATCGTATGTTCTACATTTACATATTTTGTCATTCCTCTTTATTTCTTATATGTAAATATTTGCGGCCCATTATTAAGTTAATGGTGTAAAGGTTACACCAATCTTGGGCCCAACCCATACTTGAACTTGGGCCCTTCTATTTTATATTTTCATTCATTAGTAATTTTGACCCAACGTTATTTTCCCCCGCTTAACACGTCCGTTTATATATATTTTGGGCTTAGCCTTTTAAAGCCCAAATTAGCCAGGCGAAAAGGGGAGGCTTAAAGCGTAATTACATACACAAAGAGGGGAATGTGAGCGCATGAACTTGCAATACGACGTTGGAAATACAAAATAGAAACTGGTGTACTTGCATAGTGGTAACATAGGTGACATGAATCAAAGCATGTGAACTTGTAATTGAGATATCATTATTGTCACATGAACCTATATTTTTATTTACGCATAATGTCAAACATAAGCATGGCATAAATATTTCTAGCATAAGCATGGCATAATGTCAAACATAAGCATGGCATAATATCAAACATAAGCATGGCATAAGTATAGTTAAATTTGTTCACATAACCATGGGATAAATATTTCTAACATGAAATCATGATTCTTACTTTAGCCATGTAAACTTACAAAAAGGGACCTTTTGAACCTAACCTAGCCATGTACCACATATGTCATCATATAATTCTTGTAAACAAGATAGACCTAATCATGGTTGCCAAATATCAATCATAGCCTAGCCATATTCATAAGTTTGCAAATAGGTTTTCTAGTACAAAAGCATGGCTTAATACATAATGCCAAATTCTCAACATAATTTCATATGGATAATAACCAAACTTGTTCCAATTACTTACAAAATGATTTATGCACAAAAATATACATCATGGTGGCATAGAAGCAAACCCCAAACTTGCATGAATTTAAATCAACTACATACATGTAGCTTCAACATGGATTACATAATTTGCAAAATATTCCAAACGTATACTTGCATAGAACTACCGCATGTAGTTCTTTATAATTGAATAACATAATCCAAACGTATATAAATTGATAAGAACGCACAAATATGAATTACTTTATTGCCACAATTCAAGCATACAAACCAACACAATTATTTGTTCATACCAAAGTAATACTCTACTTACAATGGTGTGATGAATTCTCTAATTTAGGGATTGAAGACGCAAATTCCTTTGTTGAATTGATTTGTTTAGGTTGCTTTAAGCTTTAGAATCTTCCTCCTAATCCTCTCTCCGATTTGGTGGCTACTCCTAGTCGTTCCTCAGCAACATGGCGGCTATGTTCTTATTTTTGAATGAATAGATTAGGGTTTAGTCTGGGGTTGTTTATATAGAGGTTAGGAACTGATTAGGATCATTGATGTTGCTTGGATTGATCGTAGCCATCCATTCGATAGAGAGACCAATTAAAACTTGCCACCTAGCCCTAATGACAAAGCAGACCACAGAAAATCGGCCAAACACAGACCTGGCCAGCCAGGTTGGCTGGGCTCGACCAGGTCGATACCCCTGTCGACAGGGCTGTCGACAGCCCTGTCGACATGGATAGCCCAGGTCGACAGCCCAGTCGACCTGGGTGGCCTAGGCGGGTGTTCATCCGCCCTGGCCCATTGGGCCCGATTTTTAATTATTTTATTCTGTTTGAATTTTAAATTTAATTCAAAACTTCCGAAGGCCATATCTTCTTCATACGGACTCCGTTTTTCGAAAACTCGGACTCTATTTCGCGTATTTTTCCGAGGCGAACGCAATGGCGTATCTCGTTTCCCTTAGTTCTTTGATTTGAAATTAATTATACTTTAATTTGCTAATTTCATAGTTATAGAATTTGCGGGGTGTTACATCATGGATGGCTTGTTTGTTTGGTTGCTGTGTTGTGAAATTTGATTGTATGATGTGAAATGAAATAAAATATTTTATAGTGGAAAATATTTTATAGTTAAAAATATGACTTTTAACGTATATATAAAATTAATATTTATAAACAAATCGGATGATTTGTTTATATACACTGATTTGACTAATATTGATTGGGACGATAAATTTTACACATCGCCCAACCGCACAAATAAAATATGTGTTTGTTGATTTGAAACCCAACACGGGTATAAGGATGATATTTGACGTACACTAATCCTAATTGTTTAGTTGTATGTCAATCGATGGGTTGACAGACTGTGTAAGCGTTAGTAATTTATATTTAATGCTTATGCAGTTGTGTGGTGCACTCTAGATGATGGTTAATTATTTATCGTTGTTATTATATACATGTGTTGTCGGGAAAAAAACCATATAATTACCATTATATGGTAATTGATTGGGCCTCATTCCAGTTTTGAAATAGAATGTTTGAAATAGAATATTTGAAATAGAATATTTGAAAAAGAAATATTTGAAAAAGAAATATTTGAAATAGAAATATTTGAAATAGAATATTTGAAATAGAATATTTGATGTAGAAATATTTGAAAAAGAAATATTTGAATAGAAATATTTGAAATAGAATATTTGAAAATAGAAATATATGAAGCCGTGTTGATTAGATTTGCGCCATTTTGACGCGAGCGATATTCATATCGATTTTATTCGGTTTTATAACGAATATAGAAAAGAAAGTGATTTCAAAATATAATGTTTTGAAAATATTATCATTTGTATATCGATGATGTGGAATATTCAATTTTGATTAGAAATTGAATATGAAGTTGAAATCATTTTGAAAACGAATTTAAAATGATTTATAAAATATGTTTTAAAAGGAAATCAATGAAATATATATAATATATATATATTATATCTATAATGGCTTGAATAGAACGCGCCGCGCCGCGGCAGTTCGCGAATTTCGACCATTGACTTCGAATGGATATTACGGGAGATCCGACCGTCGGATTCTCCTAAAACTGGAACCGTTGGGTTCGTATCGAAAAGAGCTTTCTAACGAATATTAGAGATTTGAAATCTAACGATTGGATTTGGAATTATATCCAAATCAAATTCGTAAAAGGTCGTTGTAAGTGCAATTCGATGGCCGTTGATGGAAATCGACTGTACGGGCCTTGATAAAATTATTAAAAATAGTAATAATTTTTGTACAATCATAAGAAATGATTGATGAAGAATTGGGATGAAAAACTCCATATTTGAAAAGATAAAAGTAGATTTTTATTGACATGAACTAGTTTTGAACTAGAATAATAATTTATTTATTTTTAAAATAAATAAATTGGATTTGAAATGGTTTTGAAAATAACCAGAATTTCCAATAATTGAATTGGAATGGATTTGAATCGAAATTGTCTTCGGAATATTTCGATGTTGGATTTCGTGATGATACAGATATTGTTATGGGAATTTGAAAGATATATTAATATCGTTATTTCCAATACGATATTTGTTGGTCGTAGAATTTGATATTGAATATAAGCCGGTATATTTTCTATTCAGAGCCTTGTATTTAATATCAAATGTGATTTGGGTTTGTCGTGAATGGTGTCTTCATTAACACTATCCTTAAACCCAATTGAGAAAAAGATTAAATCTTTTATTTAGATTTAATGAAGTGTACCAATTCAATAGTATTTAATTGGAATTGAATTCGAATTGATTCTTGGGTTTATCGTGAACAGTGTTTTAAAATAACACTTGTTCTTTAACCCGATAATTAATGGAATGAGATTTTGGGTTGTCGTGAACGGTATCTTCAATAATACTGTTCTTAGACTCAACCGAGTTAAGAAAATCAGAAACTAACTGCAGATTAGTTAAGTTGAATGGTTTCTTGGGTATTGATCTGATGTTGGTTTCGGCCTTCGGGGTTAATACTTAAGGAATTGCTCACTTGCTATTTTACGGTTAGGGACTGATTGAAATGTGATTTGATTTTGGGTTTATCGTGAACCGTGTTTTAATTGACATTGATTCTTTAATCTAGTTAATGATTAAAACTAAGTGGAGTTTTAATGAATCTTTAATTAGATTGAAAAGATCGAGAATGGAGTATCACCAGTTTTGCTCCAGGCGATAGTTAAATCTTTAATTAGATTTGAACGTGAAATGGTAATTGAATTTACCGATAACACCGTGGTGTTAGATATGAAGTATGACCAGTTTTACTTCATGGGATGAATAGGTTGGGATTGGGAAATAAAATAAATGATCACTTCGGTGTGGTTCGCTAATCCCGACTAGTTTGAATTGATATTCAAAAGAAGATTAAAGAATAAATTTAAAGAATATATCTTTGATAAAATTAATGGGAACCTTTCCCTAAGAATGTGAAATTTAGAAACTAACTGTAGGATAGCTAAGAAGGATGGTTTCCTGGGTATTGATCTGATGTTGGTTTCGGCTTTCGGGGTTAATATTTGGGGAATTGTTCTCTTGCTAATTTAAGGTTAGTGACTGATGAATTGGAATGAGGCGTATGTTGTGTTTGTGTAACACTTGTTTATTATATACGCGAGTTACTCAGAAAGACCAGGTTTATCCCATTCTGAATAACTGATTCTACGTGGTGTTGAGGATGAAGACGGTGGTCGAAGACCGGAAGTCTTCACATCGTTTGGCTGATTACTGATGATCTTGATTGGGTTGTACACCCAAGAGGAGGGAATCAGTTAGTGGACGTACTTGGAGATCGATGGATATGCGAGGTACAAGGTGCCTCCGGTTTCGTTCAGACCCAGAACGAACTTGTAAATGGACTGTGTGTCTGACATTGGATATCATTCTGTGTGATTGATGGATATTGGTTGCATGGAGTGGTTTGCCTGTGTGGCATGCTAAGATGCAAATGATCAAGGCTTCTGTTGAAAAGCAGAGACTTGTGGTTGATGATCAAAGCATAGCCTGTGTGGCTCAGCTTTGTGTAGCGTTGATTCGCGAGCCTCACACCCCCCGGTTGTGAACCAGAAACGGGAGAGGACAGCAGGGAGGACATGCGTTTCCTTCTAGCTAGAAGTGGCGTCAGTGGTTTTACACGCCCTGACGAGTTTTACTTATGTGGTTGTTTCTGTTGCGAGGCGCCTCGGATATATTGGTGACTTTGTGAAGCCGATTGAGTCTTTCGTTGACTCATTGACACCCCAAAGGGTAGGGAAACACAGTGTTCAGGCATTTTAATCCACATCGGTGGACCGACCCTAACGATCCAAGGGACGATGCGTTCTGTTCCTAAGGGGCGGGATGGAGCGTCTCGAATCGGTAAAGGACTATCTTTTGCCTCGGTTCACAGAAGGAAACCCGATTTCCAATACGTGAAATTTGCGGTTTTGACTGTAGAGCCTAGTATGGATATATGATATATGGAACCCATGCCATCTGTGATTCATATTTATGATTGTGTATAAAATCAGAAACTAACTGTAAACGAGCTAAGATGGGTGGTTTCCTAGGTATTGGTCTGATGTTGGTTTCGGCCTTCGGGGTTAATACTTAGGGAATCGTTCTCTTACTAATTTATGGTTGGAGTCTGATTAAGAATTAAAACATGAAATTTAGCATATCAAGCATTCTTTGGCTATTATAAGGTAAAACCCTATCCTCCGATTTGTGTTGCATTGTGTGATGGGACCTTGGTCTTATAATAGCTTCATTGTTCTTTATTTAGCATTGCGTTGTTGTCTTATGCACTGGTGTTCTCGGGAGGAAACCCGTTCCGTGTTATACAGCGTGGTCCCTTGATTTACCTAACTTTAAAATAAAGATTAATAACTATTTTTAGTTCTCACACCAGTCCCATGACTGACCTGGAGTTTATTGTTTTAACCTAAACTCTAGGTGCCCTTATTTTGACACGGGCAGCTAGTAGTTTTGGTTTTGCAGATTTATATTCATAGGATCCTGATTTACAGCTGGGACAATACTCGGCAAGCTCTGTATCCGTGTATTACTTCTAGTTGTGTATTGTATTATTTTCCGCTGCGATGTATTTAATTGTAATTTAAATCTCTGATATTTTCTGTGTAATATTTGTTCTTACTTTGTATATTCTTGTATTCTGATGGAATCGTTGTAATAAATAATGAAATGTTCTTCTGTCTGCGTTCTTTTGTGTGTTATTCTCGAAGTATCTGCTCTTTCCTTACCGGGGAAGTTACGGGTCCTTACAGTTGGTATCAGAGCTTTGGTTTACAAAGCTCAGAGAACAAGACCCATTAGAACCATACGAAAGAATTCATCAGAGATTGGATTAGTAATATCCAATGAGAATGACTCGTTAGAGATGGGATCAGCGGTATCCTAGAACGAGTGTGAAGGGTATATTTTTAAAATGAAAACAACTTTTGTTTTGAAAATTTAAATCAATTATTCGTATTTGATTATTTATTTTATATTGAGTTTGGACAATCCAGTATATAAAGATTTTGCGTATACGTCTGATCCGCATGTATTTGGAGTTTTAATATACTAGATAGATATAGAATCACACTCTAGTAGCCCGGAGATGATTCTAATGATTGACTAGTTATCATCATTATTCATGTTCTAGTTTCGAAGGTGGGACGTCTATATATTTCCTATTGACTAGTGTGAGAACCAAAATTAGATAGGGCTTATTGTTGTGACTTGGCATCAAAAATCTGATTTTTGACTATGTATCAAAGTTATGAATTTGAAAAGCTAATCAACTAATTGATTGCTGATTGTATTGTTTGATTCATAAATTTGAACCATATAGCCAATTTGAACCGAATAGTAAATTGTATTGAAAATTAGTCGCATTTGCATGCATATACGTGTACTTACATTGAACAGGTCATAGCAAGGAGGCTAGAGCAGAAGAATAAAATTGTTTGCCCGACAAATAGGTACATGTTTACCATACTTTACTGTTTTGTTTGGGTGATGATGATTTTATGAGCCGATTGGCTAGCCGCTTGGATTTTTCTTCTGGATTGAAGAAGGCTATGGGAGGTTGTATGAAATATCCCGAAGTCCCCGGTGCAGGGGAGGTTTTGGCGAAATTTTTCGAAAATTTAGGGTGTTAGCCAAATTTTTGAAAAATTTGAAAAGCTCCGAAACTGAAAAGTTGAAGAACTTAACCGTAATGAAAATACTGGAAGTTGAGTTGATTTGTGAAACAACTTTCGGCTTCATTCCTTTTCGGGGATGAAAAGTTTTAAGTGGGGGAGATTGTAATAACTCGGAAATCCGAGCCAATTTAAAATTTTTATTTTGGCAATTTTAGTGAATTTTGATTATTTAAAATGAATTATTTTAAATAATAACGACGAGAAATTTATTTTGAATAGAATTCGAACGTATATATTTATATAAATCGTCGTTAGAATATAAATATTTATTTATATATATAAAAAGAATTGAAAATGGCGCGGTAGTTCGATAATTCGATTTCAAAATTCAAATGAAAGTACCGGGTGCAAAATAAACCGTATTTTAACAAAACCAAAACTATTAGAATCTAATTAGTAATATCTTTCCAACGAATCCGAAAAATTGAAATTTCATAGCGGGGATCAAAAGTTATGTCCAGTTGAAAATTCAGAATAGTCGCTATGGAATTTTCGGCCCTTAAAAATCGAAATTTTGCAAACGACCTCTATTTTCGATGAAACCACTTTTGTTGGATCCGTGATTTCAAGTTATTGTTAGGTTTCAAAATTCGTAATTTTTCGAATCAATATGTGAGCGTGGCAAAGGAAAACGCGTTTGACCAATTTCAGTTGATTTTAATCGATTGGAAAATTGGCCATTTTTCAAACGGTCTCAGAATCCGATGAAATTATTTTTGTTAGACCGTATCATCAATACGAAGCTAGAAAATATTTTTTGGGAATTTTTGAAGTTAGTATGTGGGCCCGGTAAATTGAAATGTGCGTTCAAATTTAATATATAGAGTTATATTTTGATTTTGATGAAAACTGATCGAAACGATCGAATCAGCCTACGATACATATCCCATTGTGTTCAGAATGGGGGTAATTAGCTATGGACGATTGGCGGTGGGTCTCGTTTCGAGGTCGAAATAAAAGGTTACTTTTTGGATTAAAATAAAATAAAAATATACATATTTATATAAAAGCCCCCCCTCATTTCCCTCTTCTCTCTCTCCCCGAAGTCGTTCAGCTCGAAATAAAATAAAATAAAATAACGCGCCTCCACCTTCTACAGCCCGTCGCTCCTCTACATCGGGCCCGCCGCCGCCCCGCATGGCGCGCGAGACCCCCCCCCTCTCCTCCAGCGCCTCCTCCATCCAATCCATTAAACACTACCTCGATCTCGTCTGGAACCCGCCGCCCTAGCCACCCCAGGCTAGCCGCCGACCACCAGTACCATCCCCGACCCCCACGTACCTCCCAGCCACCTCTGGCCAACGGTGGGTCCCACTCCTTGTTAAAAACCCGATTTTTAATGTTTGGTTTGCGATTAAAATCTCCACCGACCACCACCGCAACTTCCTCAGCACCAGCAGCACCCGACGACTCTCCCCCGACGCCTAGATCCATAAAGAAGTGAGTTTTTATATTTATTTACATTTGTTTTACTTTAATTTCAGTTTTAAATGTGTTTAGAGTCAATAGAAAAAAAAATATAATCTTTATTATATGAACACCGTAAATAAAAAATAGAATTTTTATCTATATAGTAGCGGTATAAAAATAGAATTTTTATCGATATAGAGTGATTATAAAAATGTAATTTTTATATGCATAGCAACAATATAAAAATGTGATTTTTATATATGTAGTGGCTACAGACAAAGAAAGTGACAAAAGGGCGAAAACGGCGAAGATTTCCTACATAAGAAGAGTCGTGGCGTGTGGTTTAGCTAGTCGGTGAGAACTCCTCACTTTTAATTTATTTTCTAGTTGAAATATATACTAGGATGCAGACGGTGTTTAGTAGCACCCGACACACGTCGTCCATAGACCATGGATGGCTTGTTTGTTTGGTTGCTGTGTTGTGAAATTTGATTGTATGATGTGAAATGAAATAAAATATTTTATAGTGGAAAATATTTTATAGTTAAAAATATGACTTGTAACGTATATATAAAATAAATATTTATAAACAAATCGGACGATTTGTTTATATACACCGATTTGACTGATATTGATTGGGACGATAAATTTTACACATCGCCCAACCGTACAAATAAAATATGTGTTTGTTGATTTGAAACCGCACACGGGTATTGGAATGAAATTTGACGTACACTAATCCCAATTGTTTAGTTGTATGTCAATCGATGGGTTGACAGACTGTGTAAGCGCTAATTAATTATATTTAATGCTTATGCAGTTGTGTGGTGCACTCTGGATGATGGTTGATTATTTATCGTTGTTATTATATACATGTGTTGTAGGGAAAAAAACCATATAATTAACATTATATGGTAATTGATTGGACCTCATTCCAGTTTTGAAATAGAATATTTGAAATAGACTACTTGAAATAGAATATTTGTAAAATAAATATTTGAAAAAGAAATATTTGAAAAAGAAATATTTGAAATAGAAATATTTGAAATAGAATATTTGAAATAGAATATTTGAAATAGAAATATTTGAAGAAGAAATATTTGAAAAAGAAATATTTGAAATAGAAATATTTGAAAATAGAATATTTGAAAATAGAAATATATGAAGCCGTGTTGATTAGATTTGCGCCATTTTGACGCGAGCGATATTCATATTGATTTTATTCGTTTTTATAACGAATATAGAAAAGAAAGTGATTTCAAAATTTAATGTTTTGAAAATATTATCATTTGTATATCGATGATGAGGAATATTCAATTTTGATTAGAAATTGAATAAGAAGTGTAAATCGTTTTGAAAACGAATTTAAAACGATTTATAAAATACGTTTTAAAAGGAAATCGATGAAATATATATAATATATATATTATATATACAATGGCCTGAATAGAACGCGCCGCGCCGCGGCAGTTCGTGAATTTCGACCATTGACTTCGAATGGATATTACGGGAGATCCGACCGTCAGATTCTCCTAAAACCGGAAGCATTGGGTTCGTATCGAAAAGAGCTTTCTAACGAATATTAGAGATTTGAAATATAACGGTTGGATTTGGAATTATGTCCAAATAAAATTCGTAAAAGTTCACTGTAAGTGCAATTCGATGGCCGTTGATGGAAATCGACTGCACGGGCCTTGATAAAATTATTAAAAATAGTAATAATTTGTGTACAATCATAAGAAATGATTGGTGAAGAATTAGGATGAAAAACTCCATATTTGAAAAGATAAAAGTAGATTTTTATCGAAATGAACTAGTTTTGAACTAGAATAATAATTTATTTATTTTTAAAATAAATAAATTGGATTTGAAATGGTTTTGGGAATAACCAGAATTTCCAATAATTGAATTGGAACGGATTTGAATCGAAATTGTCTTAGGAATATTTCGATGTTGGATTTTGTGATGATGCAGATATTGTTATGGGAATTTGAAAGATATATTAATATCGTTATTTCCAATACGATATTTATTGGTCGTAGAATTTGATATTGGATATAAGCCGGTATATTTTCTATTCAGAGCCTTGTATTTAACATCAAATGTGATTTGGGTTTCTCGTGAATGGTGTCTTCATTAACACTATCCTTAAACCCAGTTGAGAAAAAGATTAAATCTTTTATTTAGGTTTAATGATGTGTACCAATTAAATAGCATTTAATTGGAATTGAATTCGAATTGATTCCTGGGTTTTTCGTGAACTCTGTTTTAAAATAACGCTTGTTCTTTAACCCGATAATTAATGGAATGTGATTTTGGGTTGTCGTGAATGGTATCTTCAATAATACTGTTCTTATACCCAACCAAGTTAATAAAATCAGAAACTAACTGCAGATTAGTTATGTTGAATGGTTTCTTGGGTATTGATCTGATGTTGGTTTCGGCCTTCGGGGTTAATACTTAAAGAATTGCTCACTTGCTATTTTATGGTTAGGGACTGATTGAAATGTGATGTGATTTTGGGTTTAACGTTAACCGTGTTTTAAATGACATTGATTCTTTAACCCAATTAAAGATTAAAACTAAGTGGAGTTTTAATGAATCTTTAATTAGATTTGAAAAGATCAAGAATGGAGTATCACCTGTTTTGCTCTAGGCGATAGTTAAATCTTTAATTAGACTTGAATGTGAAATGGTAATTGAATTTACCGATAACACTGTGGTGTTAGATATGAAGTATGACCAATTTTACTTCATGGGATGAATAGTGAAACACCCCACATCCGTTAGGGTCACTCTCGAAGGGAATGCCCTAATTTTTGTGGAGGTTTATAAGTATGAGTCACAGATATACAAGACAGATATAAATACACATATTTTTGAGCAGCGGAAAATAACAGCAATTTTTATTTCAACAAAATACGTGTTACACAAACCATGTCATAATTGTCTTACAATACTTCCAAAAACATTACATTTTCATAACTGTCTTGATTTCATTATTTAAAGAAGCATAAAAACATAAGTAAACAGCATATGTCCCATAATTGCTGTCCAAAGCCATAGTCCAAAACGAAAGAGATCCAAGCAATACATTCTTTCTCTTCAAGCTGGATGTAAACTGGTCAAGCTGCGGTATTCCCTCCCTGTGGACCTGGTGGGGGGGGGGAACGAAAGAAAAGAAGACGAAAGAAAAGTAGAGTCAGACATAAAGCCTGAGTAAGTCTAGGACTATTCAGTCTATGAATAAAGAATTGGGCATGATAAGTATAACTGGAAATGGGAAAGCACCATAAACTAAGTTAAGTTGTCTAGAGTCGAATATACTATCGTACCCTATATTAATCTCTGCACCCCTATAAACTAGTTCCCAACAGGCATCCCATAATCAGGGTGAAGTGATCAATTTCTAATGATCTGCTCCTACTCGCATAGTTACATGTGTCTTACGGCCCCCGATGTTGTAGTTACCTATGTTGGTCCCACCATGGGGTGTATCAAGTCCCATGGTGGCGGCCCGACACAATCCTAGAATGCACAGGTATACTACTGGTGCCCAGTGCCTTATTTTTCTGCGCCGGTGTGTGTGCACGCCCGCACCCCGTTAGAACCTACACTGCTGCGCCACCACCGTCGATTGACCTCTTACAGTCAGCCCAGTAATCGTGCCCCACCCTGCCGAGTTCAGGGTATCCTGATACACCTTGTAGGGTTACTGCTGAAAAGGGTCCCCCGCTACTAGGTTTTCTATTTCTAGCCAAAATGCTAAGTTGGTTAAGTGTTTTGTAAACCTAACCCCCAATCAGTCTGTATAGTTTAGCATGTTCCATTTTGATTAAGTATTAATTCAATTTACTTAATCCTATCAATCCTGACTCAGCTTTAATTGTCTTATTAAGGCCTCGACCTCTCACATTAGACAGGTATTGTTGTGACTGCCTGTTGCCGGTTGGTTCCGGGCAGTCTTACGTCACAACCCAGTCTAACCTCGGGTCTTTATTGGGCTCAATGTTTAACCACCCACATTGGATAGGTATTATTGTGACTACTGGACAGCCGGGCGGTTCCGGGCAGGTTTACATCACAACTCAATCCAACCTCGGGTTAAACACATCGTATTTTCAAAATTTACATATTTTGTCTCTTTTCTTTTTATATGTAAATATTTACGGCCCATTATTCAAATTCATCTTTATTGGGTAAAATTAATTTATACCGCTTAATTGTTTTCAAGGTCGTTGGCATGCGTCAAACATGCCAACACATATGTTTATATTTTAACCCAAACGTCATTACCCCCGTTTTATACGTTCGCTACAATATAACATATGTTGGGTTTAACATTTAAACCCAACTTAGCCGCATGAAAAAGGGGAGGCTTAGAACATGGTGTTTATATATTCTAAGTAACATCAAAAGGGGAGTGTGAACGCATTAACTTGCAACATAACGATCTAATTAACATAAATTAGGCACTTGTGAACTTGCATTGTAATAGCATATAATCATGGCATAAACATACCTAAACATGAATCATGGTCTTTTAATCTATTCATGTAAACTTGCAATTAGAATGTAAATCTAACTTAATTATGTGTCACATATATTATCCTATGATTTTGATAACAACATAGGCCTAAAACATGTTTTCAATTAGGCATAACACCAAACATAGTTTAGTCATGTTCATAGAGTCAACACAAGTTCACAAAGACGCTTACTTTTGTCTCTAATACAAAAGTATGGTTTTACACTTGAATCATGATGCCAATTCCAACATAAATTCATATGAGTCATAATACCCAAATGGATCCAACTACACTAAAAGTGATTATAAAAAAATATACATTATGTTGGCATAATAATGAGTCATATCCTTGTATGAATCTCAACTTTGTTGTACAAACATATAGTCGTTAACTTTCAACATGAATCACATACTTGTAAATATCCAATAGGTGTTGTAATAAACTACCACAAACATATAGTCGTTAACTTTCAACATGAGTCATATACTTGCAAATATCCAATAGGTCTAACACAACATCCCAAATCTATTCATAATTAGAATCATAGCAACATACAATTATGAATTATCATCACCACAAACTAAGTACAATTCCATTTCTCATTTACACAAATCAAAATACAATTATTCATTCATATCGGAATAACACTCTACTTACAACGTATGACGAATCTTCAATTCAGGAATCTGAATTCTGAATTTGGAGATGCTATCCTTTGTTGTAGGCGTTGTTTTGATTTAGTTGTCGTTGCTTTAAGCTTTTGAATTGTCTCCTAATCGTCTCTCAATTTTGACGGCTACTTCTAGTCTTTCCTCAGCAGCATGACGGTCTCATTCTCATTTTTATTTGTATGAATTAGGTGGAGTCTTAGGTCCTTTTTATAGAGTTTGTGAATTGATTAAAACCGTCGATGGAGCTTGGATTAGTAATAGCCGTTCGTTTGAAGGAGAGACCAATCAGGAGCTGACACCTAGTCCTAGTGACAAGGCAAGGCTCATAAATTCGGCTAACCACAGACCAGGCCAGCCAGGGGGGCTGGGTTCGACCTGGCTCAGGGGCCAGGTCGACTCCCCAGTCGACCCCTATGTCGACTTGGTAGTCGACATGGGTGCCCCAGGTCGACTACCCAGTCGACCCCAGGTCGACTACCCAGTCGACCTGGGTGCCTTGGGCGGGAAAATTCCCGCCCTGGCCAATGTGGCCCGATTTTTGAAATTTGAATTGGTTTTCTGAGCTGTTTGAATTTTAAACTGAATTCTGAAACTTCCGGAGGCTATATCTCCCTCATACGGAGTCCGTTTTACGCAAACTCGGACTCTATCCCAAGCAGAATTCCGATACGAACGCAATGGCATATCCCGTTTCCCTTAATTCTTTGATTTGAAATTGATTATACTTTAATTTGTGAATTTCACTGTTATAGAATACACGGGGTGTTACAAATAGGTTGGGATTGGGAAATAAAATAAATGATCACTTCGGTGTGGTTCGCTAATCCCGGCTAGTTTGAATTGATATTCAAAAGAAGATTAAAGAATAAATTTAAAGAATTTATATTTGATAAAATTAGTGGGAACCTTTCCCTAAGAATGTGAAATTTAGAAACTAACTGTAGGTTAGCTAAGAAGGATGGTTTCCAGGGTATTGATCTGATGTTGGTTTCGGCCTTCGGGGTTAATATTTGGGGAATTGTTCTCTTGCTAATTTACGGTTAGTGACTGATGAATTGGAATGAGGCGTATGTTGTGTTTGTGTAACACTTGTTTATTATATACGCGAGTTACTCAGAAAAACCGGGTTTATCCCATTCTGAATAACTGATTCGACATGGTGTTGAGGATGAAGACGGTGGTCGAAGACCGGAAGTCTTCACATCGTTTGGGTGATTACTGATGATCTTTTTTGGGCCGTACACCCAAGAGGAGGGAATCAGTTAGTGGTCGTCCTGACGTACTTGGAGATCGATGGATATGCGAGGTACAAGGTGCCTCCGGTTTCGTTCAGACCCAGAACGGACTTGTAAATGCACTGTGTGTCTGACATTGGATATCATTCTGTGTGATTGATGGATATTGGTTGCATGGAGTGGTTTGCCTGTGTGGCATGCTAAGATGCAAATGATCAAGGCTTCTGTTGAAAAGCAGAGACTTGTGGTTGATGATCAAAGCACAGCTTGTGTGGCACAGCTTTGTGTAGCATTGATTCACGAGCCTTACACCCCCGGTTGTGAACCATAAACGGGAGAGGACATCAGGGAGGACATGCGTTTCCTTCTAGCTAGAAGTGGCGTCAGTGGTTTTACATGCCCTGACGAGTTTGACTTATGTAGTTGTTGTTGTTGCGAGGTGCCTCGGATATATCGGTGACTATTTGAAGCCGGTGGAGTCATTCGTTGACTCATTGACACCCCAAAGGATGGGGAAACGCAGTGTTCAGCCATTTCAATCCACATCGGTGGACCGGCCCTGATGATCCAAGGTACGATGCGTTCTGTTCCTAAGGGGTGGGCTAGAGCGTCTCGAATCGTTAGAGGACTATCTTTTGCCTCAGTTCACAGAAGGAAACCCAATTTCCAATACGTGACATTTGTGGTTTTGTTTGTAGAGCCTAGTATGGCGACATGATATATGGAACCCATGAAGTCTATGATTCATATTTATGATTGTATATAAAATCAGAAACTAACTGGAAACGAGCTAAGATGGGTGGTTTCCTGGGTATTGGTCTGATGTTGGTTTCGGCCTTCGTGGTTAATACTTAGGGAATCGTTCTCTTACTAATTTACGGTTGGAGTCTGATTAAGAATTAAAACATGAAATTTAGCATATCAATCATTAGTTGGCTATTATAAGGTAAAACCCTATCCTCCGGTTTGTGTTGCATTGTGTGATGGGACCTGGGTCTTATAATAGCTTCATTGTTCTTTATTTAGCATTGCGCTGTTGTTTTATGCACTGGTGTTCTAGGGAGGAAACCCGTTCCGTGTTATACGGCGTGGTCCCTTGATTTACCTAACTTTAAAATTAAGATTAATAACTATTTTTAGTTCTCACACCAGTCCCATGACTGACCTGGAGTTTATTGTTTTAACCTAAACTCTGGGTGCCCTTATTTTGACACGGGCAGCTAGTAGTTTTGGTTTTGCAGATTTATATTCATAGGATCCTGATTTACAGCTGGGACGATACTCGGAAAGCTCTGTATCCGTGTATTACTTCTAGTTGTGTATTGTATTATTTTCCGCTACGATGTATTTAATTGTAATTTAAATCTGTGATATTTTCTGTGTAATATTTGTTCTTACTCTGTATATTCTTGTATTCTGATGGAATCGTTGTAATAAACAATGAAATGTTCTTCTGTCTGCGTTCTTTTGTGTGTTGTTCTCAAAGTATCCGCTCTTTCCTTGCCGGGGAAGCTACCGGTCCTTACAATTGCTGTGTTGTGAAATTTGGTTGTGTGATATGAAATAAAATATTTTATAGTGGAAAAATATTTTATAGTTAAAAATATAATTTTTTAATGTGTATATAAATAAATATTTATAAACAAATCGGACGATTTGTTTATATACACTAATTTGACTGATATTGATTGGGACGATAAATTTTACACATCGGCCAACCGCACAAATAAAATCTGTGTTTGTTGATTTGAAACCCCACACGGGTATTGGGACGATATTTGGCGTACACTAATCCCGATTGTTTAGTTGTATGTCACTCGATGGGTTGACAGACTGTGTAAGCGTTAATTATGATATTTAATGCTTATGCTGTTGTGTGGTGCACTTTGGATGATGGTTGATTATTTATCGTTGCTATTATATACATGTGTTGTAGAAAATCCATATAATTAACATTATATGGTAATTAATTGGGCCTCATTCCGATATACAAATTATAAATTCATGTGTTGAATAGAAAAATAAATATTCATGTGTTGAATAGAAAACATATATTCATGTGTTGAATAAAAATATATATTCATTTGTTGAATAAAATATATATTCATATGTTGAAGAAAATATTCATTTGTTGAATAGAATAACGAAGCTATTGAAATATATAAAGCCGTGTTGGTTAGATATGCGCCATTTTGACGCGAACGATATTTATATCGATTATATTCGTTTTTATAATGAATATAGAAAAGGAAGTGATTTCAAAATATTAACGTTTTGAAAATATTATCATATATGTATTGTTGACATGGAATATTCAATTTTGATTAGAAATTGAATAGGAAGTTGAAATCGTTTTGAAAACGAATTTAAAATGATTTATAAAATACATATTAAGAGGAAATCGACGAATATTAGAAATTTAAAATCTAACGGTTGGATTTGGAGATACGTCCAAATCAAATTTGAAAAAGGTCGCTGTAAGTGCAGTTCGATGGCCGTTGATGGAAATCGACTGTACGGGCCTTGATAAAATTATTAAAAATAGTAATAATTTGTGTAAAATCATAAGAAATGATTTGGGGAAAAATTTGGATGAAAAACTCCATATTTGAAAAGATAAAAATAGATTTTTATCGAAATGAACTAGTTTTAAACTAAAATTAAACCCGTTTATTTTTAAATAAATAAATTGGATTTGCAACGAGTTTTAAATAGAATTGATTTGTGGGTTTATCGTGAACGGTATTTTAAATAACACTAGTTCTTTAACCCGATAATAAATAGAATGTGATTTGGGTTTATCGTGAACTGTGTTTTAAATGACATTAGTTCTTTAACCCAGTAAAAGGAGATTTAATGAATCTATAATTAGATTGAAATGTGCATTGATAATCTAAATTATCAAATTTGGAAAATAAGCGAGAATGGAGTATCACCAGTTTTGCTCCAAAGCGATAGTTAAATCTTTAATTAGATTTGAACGTGAAATGGTAATTAATTTTACCGATAACACCACGGTGTTAGATATGGAGTATTACCAGTTTTTCTTCATGGGATGAATAGGTTGGGATTGGGAAATAAAATAAATAATTACTTCGGTGTGGTTCGCTAATCTCGACTAGCTTCGAAAACCATAATTTGGTTTGAAATGACATCCAAAGGAAGATAAAAGGATAAATTTTAAAGAATTTATCTTGGATAAAATTAATGGGAACCTTTCCCTAAGAATGTGAAATTTAGAAACTAGTTGTAGGTTAGTTAAGAAGAATGGCTTCCTGGGTATTGATCTGATGTTGGTTTCGGCCTTCGGGGTTAATATTTGGGGAATTGCTCTCTTACTGATTTACGGTTAGTGACCGATGAATTGGAATGAGGCGTATGTTGTGTTTGTGTAACATTTGTTTTTAATATATGCGGGTTGTTCGGAAAGGCCGGGTTTATACCCATTCTGAATAACCGATTCGACGATATGTCGAAGATGAAGACGGTGGTCGAAGACCCAAAGTCTTCACATCGTTTGGGTGATTACTGATGATCTTGATTGGGTTGTACACCCAAGATGAGGGAATCAGTTGGTGGTCGTCCAGACGTACTTGGAGATCGATGGATATGCGAGAAAAGAGCCTCCGGTTTCGTTCAGACCCAGAACGAACTTGTAAATGAATTGTGTGTCTGACATTGGATTTTATTCTGTGTTGATTGATTTCTGTTAAATATATATTTGTTTGGCGGCGGAGAATTTATTCTCTTGCTTAACGCCCTTCTCTGAGACATACGAGCTTAGAGGTTATATATCGATAGATATCAATCGCATGGCATGAACTGCCTGTGTAGCACGCTGAGTTGCAAGGATCAAGGCTTCTGTTGAAAAGCAAAGTCTTGTGGTTGATGATCAAAGCACAGCCTACATGGCAGCTTTGTGTATAGCGTGGATTCGCGAGCCTCACACCTCGGTATGAGTCAAAAACGGGATGAGGACCCAAGGAGTGCACGACGTTTCTTTCTAGCTATAGGTGGTGTCCGTGACCTACCAGCGCTGACATTTATATACTTTTCACCTTTGTGGTTTGGATGCGAGGCGCCTCGATTATAGGTCCTATAGGGCCGGGAAACATGTGTTCAGGAATAACTAATCCTCAAACGTAAGAGAGGACCGGTCTTGGAGGATCCCAGGGTTACCCAGAGTGTGTAGTCCTGAGGCATTTGCTAGAGTGTCTCGAAGCGGAGAGGAGCTTGCCCCTTGCCTCGACTCATGATGTAAATCCAATTTCCAATACGTGTATTTCGGTTTTATTTGTAGAGCCTAGTATGGCGACATGATAGATGGTACCCATGCCGCCTAGGATTGATATTTATGATTGAAAATGTTTTGACACTATACACTTATAATAGTATCAAATGATTTGTTTTAAACGTACCAAGCATGTTTGGCTATTATAAGGGAAAACCCTATCCTCAGGCTTGCGTTGCATTGTGTGATGGGACCTGGGTCTTATAATAGCTTCATTTTTCGAAAAAGCATTGCGTTGTCTTTTCTATGCACTGGTATTCTTGGGAGGAAACCCGTTCTGTGTTATACGGCGTGGTCCCTTGAATTACTCTCTTTTAAAGTAAAGCTTTAAATAACTGTTTTAGTTCTCACACCAGTCACATGACTGACCTGGAGTTTATTGTTTTAACCTAAACTCTGGGTGCCCCTATTTTCCGCACGGGCAGCTAGTAGTTTTGGTTTTGCATATTTATATTCATAGGATTCTGGTTTACAGCTGGAATGATGCTCGGAAAGCTCTGTATCCGTGTATCACCTTCAGTTGTGCTTTGTATTATTTTCCGCTGCTATGTAATTTATTGTAATCTCTGTTATTTATCGAATGTAATTTATTCAATTACACTCTGTATATTCTTGTATCTGATGGCATTGTTGTAATAACTATGAAATGTTCTTCCGTCTGCGTTCATTTGTGTGTTGTCCTCAAAGTATCCGCTCTTTCCTTTACGGGGAAGTAACGGGTTCTTACAGTGGTATCAGAGCTTTGGTTTACATAGCTCGAGAACAAGACACATTAGAACTATACAAAAGAATTCATCAGATATTGGGTTAGTAATATCCAATTAGAATGACTCGTTAGAGATAGGATCAGTAGTATCCTAGAACGAGTGTGAAGAGTATATTTTTCAAATGAAAACAATTTTGTTTTGAAATTTAAATCGTTTTATACGTATTTGAATATTTTATTTGTATTGATTTGGACAATCCGATATATAAAGATTTTGCATATACGCGTCATGAACGTATATTCGAAGTTTTAATATACCGGATAGATATAGAACCGCACTCTAGTAGCCCGGAGATGTTTTGATGGTGGTTCGAAACATCATCAGCATTTATTTTCGAGTGACGAAGGTGTGATATCTATATATTTCCATTAGACTGGTGTGAGAACCAAAACTTATATAGCTAGATTTAATTGTTGTGATTTGGCATCAAAAATGTGATTTTTGTATATGTATCAAAATTATGAATTTGAAACGTTAATTCACTAATTGATTGATGTTTGTATTGTTTGTTTATTTGTTTGATAATTTTGAACCATTTAGCCTAATTGAATCAAATAGTGAATTGTATTGAAAATTAGTTGCATTTGCTTGCATATACATGTACTTACATTGAACAGGTCATAGCAAGGAGGCTAGAGCAGAGAATAAAATTTGTTTGCCCGACAAATAGGTACATGTTTATCATAATTTACTGTTTTGTTTGGGTGATGATGATTTTAGGAGCCTATTGGCTAGCCGCTTGGCTTTTTCTTTTTCTTTTTGAGATCAGAAGGCCTATATGGCAATTTCGGGATTTTCCCGTGGCTCCCGGTGCAGGGGAGGTTATGGCGAAATTTTTCGAAAATTTAGGGTGTTAGCCAAATTTTTGAATAATTAGAAAATTCTAAGAAACTGAAAAGTTGGAGAATGGAAGCCAGATCGAACGTAGAGTTGATTAATCAAACCACTTTCGACTTTGTTCCTTTTCGGGGACGAAAAGTTTTAAGTGGGGGAGATTGTAACAACCCGGAAATGCGAGCCAGTTTAAAATTTTTATTTTGGCAATTTTAGCGAATTTTGAACATTTAAAATGAATTATTTTAAATAATATCGACGAGAAATTTATTTTGAATAGAATTCGAACGTATATGTTATATACGTCGTCGTTAGAATATAAATAATTATAAATAGAATTGGAAATGGCGCGGTAGTTCGATAATTCGATTTCAAACTTCAATTGAATGTACCAGGTGCAAAACAATTGGGATTTTAGTGAAACCAAAAATAATAGAATCTAATTGAGAATATCTTTCCAACGAATCCGAAAAATCGAAATTTCATAGCGGGAATCAAAAGATATGTCCAGTTGAAAATTCTGATTAGTTGCTATGGAATTCGGGCCCTTAAAAATGGGAATTTTGCAAACGACTTCGGATTTCGATGAAACTACTTTTGTTGGATCCGTGATGTCGAGTTATTGCTAGGTTTCAAATTTCATATTTTTTCGAATCAATATGTGAGCATGGCAAAGGAAAACGTGTTTGACTAGTTTCAGTTGATTTTAATCGACTGGAAAATGGCCATTTTTCCAACGGTCTCAGAATTCGACGAAATTAGTTTTGTTAGGACCGTATCGTCAATACGAAGTTAGAAAATATTTTTCGGGAATTTTTAAAGTTTGTATGTGACCCCGGTAAATTGAAATGCGCGTTCAAATTCAATATATAGAGTTATATGTTGATTTTGACGAAAACTGATCGAAACGATCGAATCAGCCTACGATACATATCCCATTTTGTTCGGAATAGGGGTAATTAGTTAAGGACGACAGTCGGTGGGTTCGATTTCGAGTTCAAGAACAAAGGTTGCTTTTGAAATTAAATAATAAAATAAAATAAAAAAATAAAAAACACATAACCCCCCTCCTTATTCTCCACCGTTCATTTCCCAAATCAATTATGAAAAGAAAAAAATGCGGCGGAACCCTAAATCGCGGCCGCCTAGACTTCGATGCCCCATCGCTCCCCTCTCCTCCACCCATCGCCGATGAAGCCCTCCTGTAACACCCCACCTCCGCCAGGGTAACTCTTGCAAGCACACTAGCTTCGGAGGGGTGTTTAAACGAGGTAAACATGCATGCAGATATCACAAGACAGAACATGTAAGTAAAACAGAGTAAATAAAGCAGCGGATAAAACTAGCATTTCAAAACCAGAGTTAAGTTACAACAAAGTACTTGGTCATTATTTTCCAACAAACAAAGTCTAGATAAAAGCATAAACTGAAAAACTGAAATACATAAAAGTACTATCCCCAAAATGAAGTGATAAACTATAGCTAGCTCAATGTCCAAAACCGTACATGAGCAAATCCAGTAAGCAAGCTGTAAGGATCCAAGCTAAGCTCCAATGTTCCCACCCTGAGGACCTGAGGGGGGGGGGAAACGGAAGAAAAGAGGCGAAAGAAAACAGGTCAGTCAAAAAGACTGGTAAGCCCTAACTACTATCTGTCCATGAACTAGTAAAGTTAACTGGCATGAGAAGCTGAGATGAACATAAGGATAACAACATACTGGCATGATGATCAACTAACAAGATAGATAAAGGTGTCATCGCATAATCAAGGTTAAGTTTTGCACCACGGGTGTACTAGCATTCTAACATGTCAAGTAAAAAAACAAGAATTGATCCCTTGGCCCAAGCTTGGCCCAACATCATGAGGTGACCTAAATCAAGGTCCAACTACGCGGTCTAGTCGATCGGCTCCCTATAAGCCTAACTCGTCAAGTGTCGGTGTCATACGGCCAAACATGCAATGTAGCTAACTGCGCTAGGTCCACCCCAGGGTGTATCAAGTCCTAGGTGTAGACAACGGACACCAATCAAGTATGCACAGTCTAGATCTACTGGTACCCGTGCCTGATTTTCCAACTCCAGACTAAGTGCACGACCATAGTCCGCCTGGACCTACACCGGCGTACCTACTCAACCGTCGTTTTGGTCGCTTACATGTCAGCCCAGTAATCGTTCCCCACCCTAGCCTAGTCCCTAGGGTCTTATGATACTATCAAGAGGGTTACTGCTGCAAAGGACCACGCAACTAGGGTTTCTTAACGGGTTAAATGTGGTTAACCCGATCCAAACGTGGATTAAATTGGTTAAGTGTACCCAAGGTTCATGACTTAACCCCGATTAACCCATCAAGCCCAAATTGATTAAGTATTAAGTGGACCATGACTTAACCCTAATCAAGAGGCATTCATTAACTTAATGTGCTTTAACCTCTCACATTAGACCTTGTTGTGGTTACTAGTTAAGCCGGGCGGGTCCGGGTAGCTTTACACCACAACTTGGTCTAACCTCGGGTTCGAGCACAACATGACCAACTTCTTACATTGGGTCCTATTGTTTGTAGCCACTAGTTAAGTCGGGCGGGTCCGGGTAGATTTATGCTACAAACCCAACACAACCTCGAGTTGGCCACACTCATCTTTTCTAAGTGTCATGTCCATTATGTTTCCAAAACATAATTACATATCACGTCATGTTATAAAAACCATGTTCTTGTCATAATGTTACCCAACCCCAACGTAATCCCATCGTTTACATAATCGCAACAACGCATAAAGGATAAAATAGGGAACTTGGCATAATCATGACAAAAAGGTGTTGAAGCCACAAGTTTAACATGGTGGCATATGAAATGTACATATGTTCATATACTTGCATATTGCATTATTAGGCTTCAAAAGCATGCATAAAACCAAACTTAGCATATGAGTGATACATGGTGATTAATGACATGTAGAAGTTGCTAGAAGTTCGCATTTAGCCTCACATGCAAGTTATCATAAGGGATATGATAACTTCCATGTTGCCAATATGCAACCTTTAACATAAAGCTTGAAGCTTTAAGCTCACAATCTCAAGTTTAACTTGCCTAACATGATAACATGTGTATAATGATCAACCCAAACTTGCATAACATAGCAACATGTGTCATACATAATGATTACACCAACTTGCATAACATAATGATCAACCAAACTTGCATATCATAATGATCAACCAAACTTGCATATCATAATGATCAACCAAACTTGCATATCATGATGATCAACCCCAAACTTGCATCATTCATTTAACTTTAGAGTTCAAAGAATGAAAGTAGAAAAGGGCTTACTATGCTATGAAGACACAAATAAATAGTTATTAAAAGATTGAGACGAAGCCCTTATGCAATCAACCAAATATGCAAGCTCCAAATGAAAAACCCTTGAGCCAAATCAATAAAAATCCTTGCTTTGAAATAGAAATGTTGCAACTTGACTTGAATGCAAACTAAGAACACTCATACAAGCTTGAAGACACTTGTATGAACTCAAAACCTCTCATATAAATAGACTTAGGAATTTTAGCATGAGAGTGGAGGCCATGAGAGGAACAAATTTGACATAGTTTAGTTGTAGGATTGAATAATGGTGATTTAGGCTAGGTTTAGGGGCCTTTTTATAGAAGATTAGGATAGTATTAGCCTTAGGATTAACCCTAGATTCAATCCAAGCCATCAAATCCCGTCACAAGCCTCCAAAACAGGTCAAAACAGCCAAAATGGGTGCACCAGGTTGCCTGGGCCGACCAGGCAGGTCGACCCCCAGGTCGACCATGGGGTCGACTCCCCAGTCGACCTGGGCGGGGGGGGGGGGGGGGGGGGGGAGGTCGACTCCCCAGTCGACCCCCAGGTCGACCCCCCATGGGTCTGGCGGGAATTTTCCCGCCACTTCTGATTTTCTGAAATTGGAATCTGTTTTGAATTTGAATTTTTCGTGAAACATCGCGAGGCCATATCTTGGTCATACGGACTCCGATTTTCGAAAACTCGGACTCTATTTCGCGTATTTTTCCGAGACGAACGCAATGGCACAGACCGTTTCCCTTGATTCAGATTTTTCGGTTTAATTCTGCCTTGATTTATGTTATAACATGTTATTCAAAAATACGGTTTGTTACATTCTCCCCTCCTTAAAGGATTTCGTCCCCGAAATCTCCAAGTTAGGAAGAACGTATCCTACCATCCATCATCCATCTACTCAAAACATCATCCACGTGCAGTCATTGTCCTTAAAGGATTCTAAATGCTGTATGATCATATGCAAAGGTGTGTGTATATGTACTTATCTAATGCGAAAATCAAGAGGTTACTGATTCAGTAAACCCCCTTAATGCAAAACATGTTAGTGAAATGAGTCCATATGTTTGCAAATTCCTAACATAATTTATAATCTCTACATGAGTGCACATAACATTCATCCTTATGCAACATCCACGTGATAGCATAACAAGTTTCATCCATGAATAAGTATAAGCACTCACGCATATGCAATATGAAAGTGTGTGAGCCGATCTTAGTGCCTAATGTGCATCATGCATCCACGAGTATCCACGTGCAAACACTTGCAACCACTTGCAACCATCAAGCATAACATGTTTCAAATACATGTTTCATCCAAAGGGTTTCTACCTAAGGTCCTCATAACATGATTAACGAGATGACTAGATAAACAAGATAAACATGGATAGCAAAAGAGAGATGTATTAATTAGGAAAAGAGATTGAGAATGTACCCTCAAAAAGAAATGGATAAAGCCCACGCATCTTCTCCTCGGTTTCCCAAGTTGCATCTTCGTCGGCTTCACCCCACTGAACTTTCACCAATTTGACTTCTCGATTCCTTAGTTTCTTGATCTCTGTTCCCAAGATACGAATCAGAGCTCTTCTCAAGGTTGCCTCTTTCTCTACCTCAATGTCTTCAAGAATGCTTGGTTCAACCACCTCAGCGGACTCATGTAGGCACTTTCGGAGATGCGAGACATGAAAGACATCATGCACTCCGGCTAGCTTTTCGGCCAATTCCACCTTATAGGCCATCTTTCCAATTCTTTCTATGATAGGGAAGGGTCCTACGAACCTTGGTGCCAGCTTCCCGATTGCTCCAAAACGTACCATATTACGCAAAGGAGAAACCTTCACGAAAACCATATCTCCCACTTCGAATTCCAAATCTGCCCTTCGCCTGTCAGCATAGGATTTCTGTCTATCTTGGGCCGCTTTCATCCTTCTTCTCACTAATTCAACTTTCTCGGATGTGTCCCGTATCATATCGGGCCCAAGTATAAGTCTATCTGTTGTCTCCCACCAACAAGATGGTGACCTACACGGCCTCCCATACAAAGCTTCAAATGGTGCCATCCCTATGCTGGCTTGATAGCTATTATTATAAGCGAACTCTACAAGAGGAAGGTGGTCTTCCCAAGTACCACCAAAGTCGAGAACACAAAGCCTCAAGAGATCTTCTAGCACTCTATTCACCCTTTCGGTTTGGCCATCCGTCTGGGGGTGATAGGCTGTACTCAAATTCAATCGCGTACCCATCGCTTCTTGCAAACTGTTCCAGAACTGGCTAGTGAAAATTGGGTCACGATCGCTAACTATGCTAGAAGGAACTCCATGCAACCGCACTATCTCTCGGAGATAAATAGATGCCAGCCATAATGCGGTCCTCTTGCTTTTTACTGGAATGAAGTGAGAACTCTTCGTAAGTCTGTCAACTATGACCCATATGCTTGTGTTCCCTCTCCTTGACCTAGGCAATCCATCCACAAAATCCATAGAAATACTCTCCCACTTCCATTGCTGGACCTCCAATGGATGTAATAGCCCACCTGGTTTCTTTGACTCGGCTTTCACTTGTTGGCACACCATGCACTTTGAAACATACTCTGCCACATCCTTCTTCATTCCATCCCAAAAGAAAATGCTCTTCATATCTCTATACATCTTATCTCCTCCAGGATGTATAGTCATCTTCGAGTGATGCGCTTCTTCAAGAACTCTATGGACTAAATCTCCCACTCGAGGAACACATAATCTCCCATCACGCCTTAGCCAACCCTTATCATCAATAGTATATCTAGCAAGGTGACTAGACGTCTCACCACGAATCAACCTATCCATGACCTCGACTATCTGTGGATCTTCCTTCTGCGAAGCCCCAACTTGATCAAGAAGTGTGGGTCTAAGCTCAAGGGATGCTAATGAACCCGTCATCGACTCAACAGCCGTCGTGAAATCAAAGGTTGCCAAGAATTCTAAGTTCTTCATCTCAATGAACAAGGGGCTCAAAGTCAACCTCCTTTTGCTTAGCGCATCCGCCACAACATTACCCTTGCCAGGGGTATAAGCTATCTCGAAGTCATAAGATGCCAATAATTCCATCCACTTTTGCTGCCTTAGATTCAGATCTTTTTGCGAGAAGAGGTATTTGAGTGACTTGTGATCAGTATACAACTCAAACCTTTCTCCTAGAAGATAGTGGCGCCAGGATTTGAGTGCAAAGACGATCGCCGCTAACTCCAAATCATGAGTGGGATAGTTCTTCTCATGAACTTTAAGTTGCCTACCCCCATAACATATCACCGCTCCCTCTTGCATTAGAACAACTCCTAACCCCGTACCACATGCATCTGTATACACGGTAAACATCTTACCACTATCGGGTAATGCCAAAACTGGAGCTGAGGTAAGGGCTCTTTTGAGCTTTTGAAAAGCAAGCTCACACTCCAAGTCCCATGCAAAGACTAAGTTCTTCTTCGTCAACTTAGTAAGAGGGGCCGAAATCTTAGCGAAGTCACTGATAAACTTCCTATAGTAGCCCGCCAGACTGAGAAAGCTTCTTACTTCGGTTGCATTCCTAGTAGTCTTCCAATCTTGAACCACAACCACTTTCGCGGGATCCACCGCTATGCCTTGCTTAGAAACTATATGTCCAAGAAACCGAACTTCCCTTCTCCAGAAATGACATTTGGAGAACTTGGCTTTCAACTGATGCGCTCTAAGCGTATCCATCACTTCCTTGAGATACCTAGCATGCTCTTCCTCATCCTTTGAGAAGATCAGAATATCATCCACGAAGACAACAACAAACTTGTTAAGGAACTCCCTGAACACCCTACTCATCAAGTCTACGAAGTAGGCGGGTGCATTAGTCAAACCGAATGGCATGACAAGCCATTCAAAGAATCCGTCTGGAGTCCTAAACGCAGTTTTATCAATGCTATCCTCAGCTACTCTAAGCTGATGGAATCCAGTGGCTAGATCGAGCTGAGAGAAAACAGAAGCACCAACCAGCTAATCAAAGAGATCATCAATCCTCGGTAAAGGGTGCCTATTCTTCTTTGTCAGCTTGTTCAACTCTCGATAATCAACACATAGACGAAGCGAACCATCCGCCTTAGTAGCGAATACCACCGGAGCACCCCATTCAGAAATGCTTCGTCTAATAAAATTCTTCCCAAGCAGCTCCTTGATTTGCTTACTGAGCTCTCTTCTTTCTCGTGGGGCCATATGCCTAACAGGCAATGATACTGGCTTGGCATTATCGACCAGATAAATGCGAAAATTTATCTCTCGTTTAGGGGGTAACCCCTTAACTTCTTCAAAGACATCGGGATAGTCTCGGACCACCCTTACAGATTGCAGATCATCGATGGACGAGTCGAGAGATTCAAGATAACATAACATGACGGGACCTCTAGGGTTACAAGAAATTTCTAGGGTATTACCGAGGCGAGTCATGAGCCTCACCACCCTATGTTCACAATCGAGAATGGCTCCATAACTGGACAACCAATCCATGCCCAAGATCAACCCATATCCCGTGAACCTGAGAACATAAGCATTACACGTGAATTCTACGGTCAAGATAGAAATCTTCAAATCCACACAAATCATAGATAGATGGGCGGAACCCCCAATTGGATTTGAAACACAAACGGGATCCTCAACTAGGCTAGTACTTAGGTGCAAACTTTCAACAATGTCAGAAGAAATAAAACTATGCGATGCGCCAGAATCAAATAAGGTGCGAACATGATAATCAGAAATATAAACAAGACTTTCTACAGAAATACTACCTCGATCCTGAACTGGAGCAGCATTGAGAGCATACACTTGCCCTCTAGAAGGTCCTGCATGCTGATTCTGCCCTTGCTTCTTGGGGCAATCTTTGCTAAAGTGTCCGGTCTCCCCACAATGAAAGCATTCGCCCGACTTCCTCTTCTTACAGTCTTTAGCTATGTGCCCAACATTCCCACAGTAGTGGCATTTACTTGGATCATTTACCTTGGCCTTGTTGCCCTTGTTGTTCTTGTTGTTTTTGTTGTTCTGATTGCTCTAATTTCCTCCCCACTTGGAGTCTGTCTTCTTGGCTTGAGTCTCATTAGCCTTGACCTCCTTCTTGCCATTCTTATCGTCTCCTTGAAGCAATGCCATGTCTACTAGTCCTTCAAAAGTGGACCCCATGGGTATATGAGATGGGGCTAAACCTTGTAATGGCTCGTTCAACCCTCGTGCAAAGCGTAAAGCCTTCTTCTGGGGAGTATTAACCATGTCCAAACCGAATCGGGCGAGCTTGTTAAACTCATTCACATACTCCCTCACTATCATGTCTCCTTGCTTCAAAGATATAAATTTCTCCAATTGCAAATTCGCCTCAGCTGATGATAGAAACTTAAGCCCAAATCTTGTCCTAAAGTCGGCCCAAGTCTCTATAGGCCTCGTAGCATTGGTGACCTCCCACCAATAAGCAGCTTCTTCTTTTAATAACCATGCTGCCAATAAAACCTTCCTATGATCTTGTACATCAAAGGTGGCGAAGAGATCTTCAGTTTCCTTCAACCAATTTCTTGCCTCCACAAAAGTCTCCGTCCCAATAAAGTTCTTGCCACCCATCGCCTTAAAGTCTTTACAAATCTTAGCGAAATCTGCTTGCGGATTCTGAGGAGGAGGAGGAGGAACCTCGGTTATATTGGGGGTATTTGCTGGGCCCACATTGTTGGCCCTAGCTTCCAAGTACCTCCGGAACCATCCGGGAATGGTCACTCCCTCGGGAAGGTTAAGATCGGCCATACTGAAAAAGAAAAAGATAGATTCAGAACGAAGAAACGAAGGATAGTGCTATGGCTTTTGGGGAATAGCCTTTTAAAATACTAGACTTTTCTTGGAAAATACTTAATTGGTTTTGAAAATAGTTTTCCAAAAAGTAAGTTTCAAAAACACTTTTGCTCAAATCTTGTAAACCTTATGCTCTGATACCAAATGTAACACCCCACCTTCGCCAGGGTAACTCTTGCAAGCACACTAGCTTCGGAGGGGTGTTTAAACGAGGTAAACATGCATGCAGATATCACAAGACAGAACATGTAAGTAAAACAGAGTAAATAAAGCAGCGGATAAAACTAGCATTTCAAAACCAGAGTTAAGTTACAACAAAGTACTTGGTCATTATTTTCCAACAAACAAAGTCTAGATAAAAGCATAAACTGAAAAACTGAAATACATAAAAGTACTATCCCCAAAATGAAGTGATAAACCATATCTAGCTCAATGTCCAAAACCGTACATGAGCAAATCCAGTAAGCAAGCTGTAAGGATCCAAGCTAAGCTCCAATGTTCCCACCCTGAGGACCTGGGGGGGGGGGGGGGGGAGAACGGAAGAAAAGAGGCGAAAGAAAACAGGTCAGTCAAAAAGACTGGTAAGCCCTAACTACTATCTGTCCATGAACTAGTAAAGTTAACTGGCATGAGAAGCTGAGATGAACATAAGGATAACAACATACTGGCATGATGATCAACTAACAAGATAGATAAAGGTGTCATCGCATAATCAAGGTTAAGTTTTGCACCACGGGTGTACTAGCATTCTAACATGTCAAGTAAAAACAAGAATTGATCCCTTGGCCCAAGCTTGGCCCAACATCATGAGGTGACCTAAATCAAGGTCCAACTACGCGGTCTAGTCGATCGGCTCCCTATAAGCCTAACTCGTCAAGTGTCGGTGTCATACGGCCCAAACATGCAATGTAGCTAACTGCGCTAGGTCCACCCCAGGGTGTATCAAGTCCTAGGGTGTAGACCTCGGACACCAATCAAGTATGCACAGTCTAGATCTACTGGTACCCGTGCCTGATTTTCCAACTCCGGACTAAGTGCACGACCATAGTCCGCCTGGACCTACACCGGCGTACCTACTTAGCCATCGTTTTGGTCGCTTACATGTCAGCCCAGTAATCGTGCCCCACCCTAGCCTAGTCCCTAGGGTCTTATGATACTATCAAGAGGGTTACCGCTACAAAGGACCACGCAACTTGGGTTTCTTAACGGGTTAAATGTGGTTAACCCGATCCAAACGTGGATTAAATTGGTTAAGTGTACCCAAGGTTCATGACTTAACCCCGATTAACCCATCAAGCCCAAATTGGTTAAGTATTAAGTGGACCATGACTTAACCCTAATCAAGAGGCATTCATTAACTTAATGTGCTTTAACCTCTCATATTAGACCTTGTTGTGGTTACTAGTTAAGCCGGGCGGATCCGGGTAGCTTTACACCACAACTTGGTCTAACCTCGGGTTCGAGCACAACATGACCAACTTCTCACATTGGGTCCTATTGTTTGTGGCCACTAGTTAAGCCGGGCGGGTCCGGGTAGATTTATGCTACAAACCCAACCCAACCTCGAGTTGGCCACACTCATCTTTTCTAAGTGTCATGTCCATTATGTTTCCAAAACATAATTACATATCACGTCATGTTATAAAAACCATGTTCTTGTCATAATGTTACCCAACCCCAACGTAATCCCATCGTTTACATAATCGCAACAACGCATAAAGGATAAAATAGGGAACTTGGCATAATCATGACAAAAAGGTGTTGAAGCCACAAGTTTAACATGGTGGCATATGAAATGTACATATGTTCATATACTTGCATATTGCATTATTAGGGTTCAAAAGCATGCATAAAACCAAACTTAGCATATGAGGGATACATGGTGATTAATGACATGTAGAAGTTGCTAGAAGTTCGCATTTAGCCTCACATGCAAGTTATCATAAGGGATATGATAACTTCCATGTTGCCAAAATGCAACCTTTAACATAAAGCTTGAAGCTTTAAGCTCACAATCTCAAGTTTAACTTGCCTAACATGATAACATGTGTATGATGATCAACCCAAACTTGCATAACATAGCAACATGTGTCATACATAATGATTACACCAACTTGCATAACATAATGATCAACCAAACTTGCATATCATAATGATCAACCAAACTTGCATATCATAATGATCAACCAAACTTGCATATCATGATGATCAACCCTAAACTTGCATCATTCATTTAACTTTAGAGTTCAAAGAAAGAAAGTAGAAAAGGGCTTACTATGCTATGAAGACACAAATAAATAGTTATTAAAAGATTGAGACGAAGCCCTTATGCAATCACCCAAATATGCAAGCTCCAAATGAAAAACCCTTGAGCCAAATCAATAAAAATCCTTGCTTTGAAATAGAAATGTTGCAACTTGACTTGAATGCAAACTAAGAACACTCATACAAGCTTGAAGACACTTGTATGAACTCAAAACCTCTCATATAAATAGACTTAGGAATTTTAGCATGAGAGTGGAGGCCATGAGAGGAACAAATTTGACATAGTTTAGTTGTAGGATTGAATAATGGTGATTTAGGCTAGGTTTAGGGGCCTTTTGTAGAAGATTAGGATAGTATTAGCCTTAGGATTAACCCTAGATTCAATCCAAGCCATCAAATCCCGTCACAAGCCTCCAAAACAGGTCAAAACAGCCAAAATGGGTGCACCAGGTTGCCTGGGCCGACCAGGCAGGTCGACCCCCAGGTCGACCCTGGGGTCGACTCCCCAGTCGACCTGGGGGGGTGGGGGGGAGGTCGACTCCCCAGTCGACCCCCAGGTCGACCCCCCTGGGTCTGGCGGGAATTTTCCCGCCACTTCTGATTTTCTGAAATTTGAATCTGTTTTGAATTTGAATTTTTCGTGAAACTTCGCGAGGCCATATCTTGGTCATACGGACTCCGATTTTCGAAAACTCGGACTCTATTTCGCGTATTTTTCCGAGACGAACGCAATGGCACAGCCCGTTTCCCTTGATTCAGATTTTTCAGTTTAAGTCTGCCTTGATTTATGTTATAACATGTTATTCAAAAATACAGGTTGTTACACCTCCCCTTCCAACCGCGCTTCAGGCGCAGCGACCCCCCCTCCTGTTGCTACTGCCGCGGCCTCTTCTTCTTCTTCCTCCTCCTCCTGCCCCACTTCGTTCTCCTTCCCCCCTTCCTTCAAGACCCGCAACCTTTCTCCCTCCCTGTTCCCTTGCCGCACCCCCTAGCCTCGCACCGACGCCACCCCTCCAGTCCCTCCTCCTTGAATCAGAGCCGCACCCCCCTCTCAGCAAACCCCCAGCGAAAGGTGATTTTATATATTCTTTTTTTTAATTCAGTTTTATATAGTTAAAGTTAGCAATTTTATATGGTTAAAGTTAACATTTTTATATAGTTAAAGTTTGCATTTTTATATAGTTAAAGTTAGCATTTTTATATAGTTAAGGTTAGCATTTTTATATAGTTAAAGTTAGCATTTTTATATAGTTAAAGTTAGCATTTTTATATGGTTAAAGTTAGCATTTTTATATAGTTAAGGTTAGCATTTTTATATAGTTAAAGTTAGCATTTTTATAGAGTTAAAGTTAGCATTTTTATATGGTTAAAGTTAGCATTTTTTTATAGTTAAGGTTAGCATTTTTATATGGTTAAAGTTAGCATTTTTATATAGTTAAAGTTAGCATTTTTATATAGTTAAGGTTAGCATTTTTATATAGTTAAGGTTAGCATTTTTATATAGTTAAGGTTAGCATTTTTATATGGTTAAAGTTAGCATTTTTATATGGTTAAAGTTAGCATTTTTATATGGTTAAAGTTAGCATTTTTATATGGTTAAAGTTAGCATTTTTATATGGTTAAAGTTAGAATTTTTATATAGTTAAAGTTTGAATTTTTGAAATAGAAAAGATTAGATTTTTAAAATAGAAAAGGCGAAATCTTTATATGAAGAATAGCGTGGTAAAAATAGGATTTTTATATATTGAATAGTAAAGTAAAAATTCGATTTTTATATATTGAATAGCAACATAAAAATGTGATTTTTATATATGTAGTGACTACGGGCAGTGAAATTGGCAAAAAGGCGAGCACGACGAAGATTTCTACATAAGAAGAGTCGTGGCGTTTGGTTTAGCTATTGGTGAGAACTTCTCACTCAAAATTTCTTTTTCTAATTATATATATACTAGGATGCAGACAGTGTTTAGTAGTACCCGACACAATCGTCCACACACCATGGACTTGTTTGTTTGGTTGTGTAGTTGGTTAGATTATTTGGTGAAATGGAATGGATTTGATTGATGTGTGAATGGCGTGGGCCTTCACTAGACCGGGGAAAAGGCTAGGCCTCGTCCCGTTTCTAGTATCGTGTCGTTATGCCGCCGAAATTTTCTAAAATATGTTAGAGAAATAAAAATATCATTTTATTGAATAAATGAACCGAATAGAATATTCATAGTTTGAATAAAATATTTTGGTCGTTAAAAATATAATTTTTAACGTGAATGTGAATAAATAAATATTCATTTACAAACCTGACGGTTTGTTTATGTACACCTATTTGAAGGACATTGATTGGGACGATAAACTTTACACATCGCCCAACTTCACAAATAAAATCTGTGTTTGATTGGTTGAAACCCCACACGGGTATTGGGATAAAACACGGCATACACTAATCCCAATAATTAGTTATATGTCGATCGATGGATCGACAGGCTGTTATAAGCGTTAGATATCTATATTTCATGCTTATACAGTGTAGTGCACTTTGGATGATGGTTGATTGTTTACCGTTGCTATTATATACATGTGTTGTATGGAATCCATATAATTAACTTTGTATGGTGTTTGATTGGGCCTCATTCCAATTTAGAAAATAAAGAACATTATAAAATAAAGGTTCATGTGTTGACCGTACTCGTTCGTTGAGATTAGTCATGTGTTGAACGAAATATTTTAACAATAAAATTTACATCTTTATCATATATAAAATTAGAAACCAATTGGAAAATAGATAAGATGAGTGGTCTCCTGGATATTAATCTGATGTTGGTTTCGGCCTTCGGGGTTAATATTTAGGGAATCGTTCTCTTACTAATTTACGGTTGGAGTCTGATTTAAATCAAACGATAGATACCATAATTTTTATAAAATATATTAAATAACAAAAATAGTCACACGTGGACAATACTCATTCGTTGAGATTAGTCATGTGTTGACAAAAATAAATATTCATTTGTTGAATAGAATAACAGAATTATTGAAATATGTAAAGCCGTGTTGATTAGAATTGCGCTATTTTGACGTGAACGATATTTATATTGATTTTATTCGTTTTACAATGAATATTGAAAAGTGATTTCAAAATTTAATATTTTGAAATGAAATTCAAATTAAATTAGATTAAAATTCAAATTGAAATTTTATTGAATCAATTTGAAATAAATTCGAATCGAATAGAAAATGAATTCGGTTCGAATTGAATCGAAAGTGAATTTGAATTCGAATTAAATAGAAATGAATTCAAATTGAATTAAATTGAATTGAATATATAATGAATTCGAATTGAAGTAAATAGAGAACGAATTCGAATTGAATTGAATTGAATAGAAAACGAATTCGAATTGAAGTAAATAGAAAATGAATTCGAATTGAAGTAAATAGAAAACGAATTCGAATTGAATTGAATAGAAAACGAATTCGAATTGAAGTAAATAAAAAACGAATTCGAATTGAATTGAATAGAAAACGAATTCGAATTGAAGTAAATAGAAAACGAATTCGAATTGAATTGAATAGAAAACGAATTCGCATTGAAGTAAATAGAAAACGAATTCGAATTGAATTGAATAGAAAACGAATTCGAATTGAATTGAATAGAAAACGAATTCGAATTGAATTGAATAGAAAACGAATTTGAATTGAATTGAATAGAAAACGAATTTGAAATAAAATTGAAATCGATTTGAATTTGAAATGAATGTTGAAATTGTTTTTGAAACAAATTTGAAATGATTTATAAAATTCGTTTAAAAAGGAAAATCGACGAAATATATATTATATATATTATATATATAATATAATGGCCTGAATAGAACGCGCCGCGCCGCGACAGTTCGTAAATTTCGACCATTGACTTCGAACGTACATTATGGGAGATCCGACCGTCGGATTATCCTAAAAACCGGAACCGTTGGGTTCATATCGAAAAGTGCTTTCTAAAGAATATTAGAAATTTAAAATCTAACGGTTGGATTTGGAGATACGTCCAAATCAAATTTGAAAAAGGTCACTGTAAGTGCAGTTCGATGGACGTTGATGGAAATCGACTGTACGGGCCTTGATAAAATTATTAAAAATAGTAATAATTTGTGTAAAATCATAAGAAATGATTTGGGGAAAAATTGGGATGAAAAACTCCATATTTGAAAAGATAAAAATAGATTTTTATCGAAATGAACTAATTTTAAACTAAAATTAAACCCGTTTATTTTTAAATAAATAAATTGGATTTGAAACGAGTTTTAAATAGAATTGATTTGTGGGTTTATCGTGAACGGTATTTTAAATAACACTAGTTCTTTAACCCGATAATAAATAGAATGTGATTTGGGTTTATCGTGAACTGTGTTTTAAATGACATTAGTTCTTTAACCCAGTAAAAGGAGTTTTAATGAATCTGTAATTAGATTGAAATGTGCATTGATAATCTAAATTATCAAATTTGGAAAATAAGCGAGAATGGAGTATCACCAGTTTTGCTCCAAAGCGATAGTTAAATCTTTAATTAGATTTGAACGTGAAATGGTAATTAATTTTACCGATAACACCACGGTGTTAGATATGGAGTATTACCAGTTTTTCTTCATGGGATGAATAGGTTGGGATTGGGAAATAAAATAAATAATTACTTCGGTGTGGTTCGCTAATCTCGACTAGCTTCGAAAACCATAATTTGGTTTGAAATGACTTCCAAAGGAAGATAAAAGGATAACTTTTAAAGAATTTATCTTGGATAAAATTAATGGGAACCTTTCACTAAGAATGTGAAATTTAGAAACTAGCTGTAGGTTAGTTAAGAAGAATGGCTTCCTGGGTATTGATCTGATGTTGGTTTCGGCCTTCGGGGTTAATATTTGGGGAATTGCTCTCTTACTGATTTACGGTTAGTGACCGATGAATTGGAATGAGGCGCATGTTGTGTTTGTGTAACATTTGTTTTTAATATACGCGGGTTGTTCGGAAAGGCCGGGTTTATACCCATTCTGAATAACCGATTCGACGATATGTCGAAGATGAAGACGGTGGTCGAAGACCCGAAGTCTTCACATCGTTTGGGTGATTACTGATGATCTTGATTGGGCTGTACACCCAAGATGAGTGAATCAGTTGGTGGTCGTCCAGATGTACTTGGAGATCGATGGATATGCGAGGAAAGAGCCTCCGGTTTCGTTCAGACCCAGAACGAACTTGTAAATGGATTGTGTGTCTGACATTGGATTTTATACTGTGTTGATTGATTTCTGTTAAATATATATCTGTTTGGCTGCAGAGAATTTATTCTCTTGCTTAATGCCCTTCTCTGAGACATACGAGCTTAGAGGTTATATATCGATAGATATCAATCGCATGGCATGAACTGCCTGTGTGGCACGCTGAGTTGCAAGGATCAAGGCTTCTGTTGAAAAGCAAAGTCTTGTGGTTGATGATCAAAGCACAGCCTACGTGGCAGCTTTGTGTATAGCATGGATTCGCGAGCCTCACACCTCGGTATGAGTCAAAAACGGGATAAGGACCCAAGGAGTGCACGACGTTTCTTTCAAGCTATGGGTGGTGTCAGTGACCTACCAGCCCTGACATTTATATACTTTTCACCTTTGTGGTTTGGATGCGAGGCGCCTCGATTATAGGTCCTATAGGGCCGGGAAACATGTGTTCAGGAATAACTAATCCTCAAACGTAAGAGAGGACCGGTCTTGGAGGATCTCAGGGTTACCCAGAGTGTGTAATCCTGAGGCATTTGCTAGAGTGTCTCGAAGCGTAGAGGAGCTTGCCCCTTGCCTCGACTCATGACAGAAATCCAATTTCCAATACGTGTATTTCGGTTTTATTTGTAGAGCCTAGTATGGCGACATGATAGATGGTACCCATGCCGCCTAGGATTGATATTTATGATTGAAAATGTTTTGACACTATACACTTATAATAGTATCAAATGATTTGTTTTAAACGTACCAAGCATGTTTGGCTATTATAAGGGAAAACCCTATCCTCCGGCTTGCGTTGCATTGTGTGATGGGACCTGGGTCTTATAATAGCTTCATTTTTCGAAAAAGCATTGCGTTGTCTTTTCTATGCACTGGTATTCTTGGGAGGAAACCCGTTCTGTGTTATACGGTGTGGTCCCTTGAATTACTCTCTTTTAAAGTAAAGCTTTAAATAACTGTTTTAGTTCTCACACCAGTCACATGACTGACCTGGAGTTTATTGTTTTAACCTAAACTCTGGGTGCCCCTATTTTCCGCACGGGCAGCTAGTAGTTTTGGTTTTCCAGATTTATATTCACAGGATTCTGGTTTACAGCTGGAATGATGCTCGAAAAGCTCTGTATCCGTGTATCACCTTCAGTTGTGCTTTGTATTATTTTCCGCTGCTATGTAATTTATTATAATCTCTGATATTTATCGAATGTAATTTATTCAATTATACTCTGTATATTCTTTTATCTGATGGCATTGTTGTAATAACTGTGAAATGTTCTTCCATCTGCGTTCATTTGTGTGTTGTCCTCAAAGTATCCGCTCTTTACTTTACGGGGAAGTAACGTGTTCTTACAAGGTGCCTCCGGTTTCGTTCAGACCCAGAACGAACTTGTAAATGGACTGTGTGTATGACATTGGATTTTATTATGTGTGATTGATTTCTATTAAATATATATCTGTTTGGCGGCGGAGTATTTATTCTCTTTCTTAACGCCCTTCTCTAAGACGTACGAGCTCAGGGGTTATATATTAATGGATATCAATCACATGGAGTGAATTGCCTGTGTGGCATGCCTAAGTGGCAATTGATCAAGGCTTCTATTGAAAAGCAGAGTTTTGTGGTTGATGATCAATGCACCGCCTGTGTGGCATAGCTTTGTGTAACGTGAATTCGCGAGCCTCACACCCCGATTGTGGACTAGAAATGGGAGAGAACGTCAGGGAGGGCATGCGTTTCCTTCTAGCTAGGGTGGTGTCAGTGCTTAAACTGGCTGACATTTATATACTTTTCACCTGTGTGGTTGTTGTTGTTGCGAGGCGCCTCGGATATATCGGTGACTGTGTGGAGCCGATGGAGTCATTTGGCTCATTTACGCCCCAAAGGGTGGGGAAACGCAGTTTTCAGGCATTTTAATCCACATCGGTGGACCGATCCTGAGGATCCAAGGGCTCACCTGTGTCTGGGTCCTGAGGCTCGGGCTAGAGAGTCTCGAATCGGTAGAGGACAATCTTTTGCCTCGATTCATAGATGGAAACCCAACTTCCAATATGTGACTTTGCGGTTTTGATTGTATACTTATATATGGCGACATGATATATGGCATCCATGCCGTCTATGATTGATACTTATGATTGAAATTGTTTTATACACTATGCACTTATAATAGTATTAAATAATGTGTTTTTAAACGTATCAAGCATTCTTTGGCTATTATAAGGTAAAACCCTATCCTCCGGCTTGCGTTGCATTGTGTGATGGGACCTGGGTCTTATAATAGCTTCATTTTTCTTTATTTAGCATTGCGCTGTTTATTTTATGCACTGATATTTTTTGGAGGAAACCCGTTCCGTGTTATACGGCTTGGTCCCTTGATTTACCTAACTTTAAAATAAAGATTAATAATTGTTTTAGTTCTCATACCAGTCACATGACTGACCTGGAGTTTATTGTTTTAACCTAAACTCTGGATGCTCTTATTTTGACACGGGCAGCTAGTAGTTTTGGTTTTGCATATTTATATTCACAGGATCCTGATTTACAGCTGGAATGATATCCGGAAAGCTCTGTATCCGTATATCTCCTTCAGTTGTGTTTTGTATTATTTTCCGCTGCTATGTAATTTATTGTAATCTATGATATTTTCTGTTGTATAATATTTGTTTATACTCTGTATATTCTTGTATTATGATGGAATTGTTGTAATAAGCAATGAAATGTTCTTCTGTTTGCGTCCCGATGTGGCTTGTTCTCAACTCAATCCTTGATTTCCTGTAAGGGGGATTTCAGGTCGTGTCAAATCTCTACGCTTACAATCCCCTGTAAACTCACTACACTCGCCCCCAACTGTTCTTAACCCTATGCTCAAAACCCTGCACTGGTTTCTATCCCCGAAACCAAATTTTCCCGAATTACAAATCCCGTAATTCATCTCCCTAGTTTTAGAGACAAACTAGAAAACTACAGATTCTATTACAAATTGAAAACAAAAAAAAAACAATTTTAAAAGCCCCTTAGAATAAAACCCTAGTTTTATTTAAATATCAAATCCTTTCGTAAAACTTTAGTGCTTAGCCCATTCTAACTTGGCTGGCCACACTTGTTTCGCCACTTTATGTTTGTCCTGATCTCCTTGTCTCTCTGGAAAAAATAACGGTGGAGGCGATTTTGCTAGGGTTTCTTCCTCTTGTCTCAAATCTCAACCTCTGATGTTCTGAAATTGGAAATTGAAATTGGAAAGTGAGTCTCGTTCTCTATATGCTCGCGTTTGCTCTAATTGTTTGATCGAGTTGAGATTATTCAATCCTAGTTGCTTCCGCTCTCTGGTATGTTATTTCAATTTGAATTTTTCCTTGATTTTTGCAAGAACTTGGTTGATTATCTTCCGATGATGATTGGTGTATTTATTGGATTAAAATCCAATATCTATGCTCTGATTTCGTATTAGACTTTGTTTGATATATGCGTGAAGTTGGGCCTTTTTTGTGATCCTCGTCTTTGAATCGTTCTTGCGATTTCTCTGGAAAATTCCTTTATGTGAGACCTTGAATTTTTGGAGTTCGAAATCTACAAGCACTCTGGAAACTTGTGTGATTTTTGGTTTGACTTAGTTTTGGCTTTGATTGATGTTGAATTCTGGAATTTTCTTGACTTTGGATGGCTTCCTGAATTTTGACCCAGTCATTTTCTTGAGTTTGCACTGCACTTAGATAGAAATGGATACATCCCTCATTTGCGTTTGAACAACATTTGATCATTCATTAATCTTATAAGAACAGATACTATCCTTGAGATGATCAGTTTCATTCTTGTTGGTCTGTTGTTGCTCTTTAGCTGAACCATTATAGTGTCTCATTAATGCTTATAATTCAAATCTGTTGCACCGTGTATATAGAACTATGTAGTTGCTATTTATGTTGCTAAATTGATGCTCCACCATGTTAAACATTTGTCTTTGCGCATCCATGTTTGTTTTATTGTGCGGTCATGTTTACTCTTGTGCATTTCATTTAAATGTTGCTACATGCCTTGTGCCCGACCAATGTTGCATTCACTTTTTGCTCACCCCTTTTGCACTTATATTTATGCTGCTATGCTCCATTTGATTTTCCTCGACATTTGCCACTTTGATGCATGTTGATCATTTTGGAATTTTTCTTCAAATATGTTGATTTTCTCTTCTCTAAAACATTTGTGTTTGAACTTATTGCGCCTGAATATGAAATTGCTGCATTGTGACCCTTTTTAAAAGAAAACTTGTTTGCAACATGTTGTTTCTTGACATGTGCCATGTGATGAACTTTGGTCTGTCCCGACTCGTTTGTGTACCAAGTTGAACCATTAATATATCTTGACTTGAATTAACACTGAGTTGTTCTTAGCTGCATGCATGACATCACTTGACCATGGCTCGAAAATTTTGCTGATGTGTTCACATTCTTTGACTTGCTATATTGTACTTCTATGTTGTCCATACTTTGTGCTCGACCACTTTTTGTTGCTATATTTTCACAACTTGTATTTACTGTTTACCACACATCCATCGCTTGTTCTCCCACCATGATTCTCACGTTCCATGCTTGAGCTTTCATTTGTTCTTGCTCACTAGTATACTTCCCTTTTGCTTACTTGAATTTGATTTGTTCACTTGAAACTTTTGTTTTAATTTTTCTGACTTTTCAAAAAAATGATAAGAACGGATTCTGCCTTGATTTGCACTAAGTTGAGTTGGTCCACAAGGCTGCTCCTCAGTGCAATATTGTTTTCTTTCTACACACTTAAACAGATGTGAGCATTTGATATATATCAGACCAAGTCTGAAAAATGATGAGAAACAACCGTAATTCTGAGGCAAATAAAATTTAAAATTAAATTTTTTATTTTCTTTTATTTAATTTTATTTTAGTTGCAATCTACTGTGTTCTTCTGTATATGATAGGTATGTAGATGGTGACAGGACTGTTTATGAAGTGTTGTGAAGGCAAGAAGATAGAAGACAATGTCAGTGTGTGTCAGTAAATGAATGTGTATATGAAAATGTACTGAGTGATGAGTGATGTATGTAATGAGGAATTTCTGTATTGATTGTAGACATGACTAAAAATTGTACTATTATTTGTAATAAAAAAATTGATCGAAATAAAATATATTTTTGTTGTTCAATTCAATCTGTCTATTTTATTTGAATTTTTTAATAGTACAATTTCTGTGATGTGTTAAATGTGTCATGTCAGAAATATCCAAAACTTATTTAAGAGAACTGTAAATAGTGGAGTGACGTATATGTACTATTCCAAATGTAGAAATAAAATATTTATTCAAATAAAAACACTGTTTGTATACTCAATTTTGTATAGTAGTGTTCTATTCAATAAATATTTATTTTTGTGTGTAAAATATAGAATAGTACTACTGCTTACAAACACATTTATAAAATAATATATATATATATATATGTGTTTGTTATCATCAAACAAAAATCATACCGTTATACTTAACAAATATAACTACACAAGAATGTGTAAGAACTATGTTATCCGATAGTAATTTACTAAGAAATTTTTGGGCTGAGGCAGTTGCAACAGCTTGTTATATTATTAATAGAATTTCAATTAGACCTTTAACTCATAAACCCCATATGAACTTTTGTATAACAAGAAACCAAAAGTATTATATTTTAAAATATTTGGAAATAAATGTTTTATACTAAATACAAAAGAAAATTTAGACAAGTTTGATTCAAAATCCAATAAAGGAATATTTATTGGTTATTCAGAAAGAAGTAAGGTTTATAGAGTTTTCAATACCTGAACCAACACTATAGAAGGAACATTAAATGTATCTTTTGACTAAAATTATATAAGTATAACTCAAAACAATGAAGACGATTGTGAAAATGAAATTAATGACATAAATTATAAGGATAATCAACCAAATAAAAGAATTAGATTACTTAGAGATCATCCTGTAGAAAATATCTTAGGAGATATTGAATCTTTTGTTAGAACTCGTAATCAATTAAATAATACGAGTAAACTACATTTATATCAACTGTTGTACCCAAAAATCCAAAGGAAGCTTCTTCCGATGATTCATGGATACTTGCTTTGGAAGAAGGACTGAATCAATTTATTAGGAATGAAGTATGGGAAGTTGTTCCCAGACTAGAGGATAAAACAATAATATGAACCAAATAGGTTAATAAAAATAAAATGAATGAACACGGTGAGATAGTAATAAATAATGCACGACTAGTTGCACAAGGCTATACTCAAGAAGAAGGAATAGATTACGATGAAATTTTTGCTCCTATAGCAAGACTAGAGGCTACTAGAATTTTACTAGCTTTTGCGAACTATAATAATTTCAAATTATATCAAAATGGATGTCAAAAGTGCTTTTCTAAATGGATTTGTCAAAGAAGACGTATATATAGAGCAGCCACCCCTATTTGAAGATGAAAAATTACCAAATCACATATATAAGTTGAAGAAAGCATTATATGGATTAAAACAGGCTCCTAGGGCTTGGTATGATAGATTATGAAATAATTTATTATAATCAAATTTTGAAACAGGAAAATTAGATATTACTATGTTTATCAAAAAGAATAACAAAGATATACAACTAGTACAAATATATGTTGATGATATAATTTATGGTTAAACAAATGATAAAATGAATAAAGAATTTTCAGATATTATGACCAAAGAATTTGAAATGATCCATATGGGAGAATTATCATTCTTTTTAAGTTTACAAATTCGACAATTAAAGAATGGAATATTTATTAATCAAGAAAAATATGCAAGAGATTTAATTAATAAATATAATCAAACAACAATGAATGGTAGACCAACACCTATGGCAACTAATATTGCTTTAAGTAAAGATGATACATCAAAAGACGTTGATTAAAAACTATATAGAAAAATGATAGGATCATTATTATATATAACTGCTAGTAGACCAGGTATAATGCATAGCGTATGTCTCTGTGCAAGATATCAATCACAACCTAAGAGAACACATTTAAAAGCCGTAAAACGTGTTCTGAGGTATGTAAAGTATACATCATATTTTGGATTACTTTATCCTAAGAACGATTCATCCGATTTAGTTTTGTACTATGACGCTGACTATGTAGGATGCAAATCCGATCGTAAAAGTACTAGTGGAACATGTCACTTCCTAGGACATTCCCTTGTATCATGGTTCAATAAAAAGCAAAATACAGTATCTTTGTCAACAACTGAAGCAGAATATATCTCTGCTGATTTGGCTTGTTCACAAGTAATATATATGAAACAAACTTTAAACGATTTTGGTTTAAATATAAATAAATCTCCTATATACTGCGATAATACAAGTGCTATAAATATTTCTAAAAATCCAACTCATCATTCGAGAACTAAACATATTGATGTGAGACATCATTTTCTAAGAGATAACATAAGTAAAGAAAAGATTTCACTCAAATTTATAGAAACACATAAACAAATATCAGATATATTAACTAAACCATTAAATGAAGCAACACTTACTAAATTTAGAAGAGAATTAGGCATATGTTCATTAAGTGAGTTAGAATAAATAAATTAATTAAACATATGTAAACATAACATAAGAAATTAAAATACTAAAAGTTAAAACAATAGCATGTCGACATAGAGTTTTTGGTATGTCGACATATAACTACTGGAATTTTAAAAAATTCCCACCAAAGATTAGTTGTTTCAATTATTTAAACCTTCTATTTCAATTTTTCTTCTTCATTTTCACTCCTCTTCTTTGTAAAAAACTCTGAATTAACAAAAATAATGGCCTCCACAAATCTAAATGCTCAAATCAACTCCGATTCATACGCTGGATCATCTGAGAGTCCTTTTCAACAATCTACACTATCTTGGTTTATCAAAATTAAAGAAAAGAGGGAATATGTTGTACAAATAATGGTTGAAATTCAAGTACTCCTAATAAGGATGAATCATGAACAAAACAGGCAAGGAAAAATAGTAAGGAGCTTACTTAAATACATAATGGATAATCAGGCTAATCCGATTATCATCAATGATGGTAATCAAGCCATGGAGGAGGAAGAACCAAAAGAAGAACCAGAGGAAGAACCAGAAGAAGAAGAAGAAACGATGGAGGAGGAAGAACAACAAGAGGCTTAACCAATGATTGCTGAAGAAGATGATAAGGTTGAGTGTAACGTCCCGTATTTTGATCGCTTCAGTTTTGAATATTTAATTTAGTTTAAATATTTAAATGTTAATGAAAATGAATTTTTATATTAATTAAAACGGAATTTGAAAGGTATAATTATATATATTAAAAAGAGCTCAAAATGGCATGGTAGTTTGTAATTTACGATTTGAACTTACTCTGAGTGTGCAGAATTCGTTAAAAATCGGAATTCGATAAAACAAGAAATATTTGAAACTGTTGAGCTATAATTTTGTAACGAAAAAGAAAAAAATCGAAATTTCTTAATTTATATTGAGAGTTATGGCCAAATCAAATTTTGAAATAGTCACTGTGAAATCCTTTGTAAGCAATAACGATTTTATTTGATAAAATAAATCGATTTTAAATCAATTTAATATTGGTTTAATTTATATCGTGTTTGAAATTTAAGTTAGTACATTCTGGAATTTATATGAATTCAGTTGTGTGTATTTAAATAATAAATCAGTAGGTTTGTTTATTTTTAAATCAGTCTATATTAAATCAAATTAATGTTAAATTATCAATTTAATTTAATATATTTGGTATATGGTCAAACTAGACCGTGGAGACTATTCGAGTATGTTCAGAATGGTGGTAGAACCTTGGAAATACCATTCGTTGCTTTCAGATAGCAGTTCGATAGCGCAAGATATTTTAATTTAAGGTACGTGGTTAAAATAAACTAATTAATTAATTAAATCAAAATATAAATAAATGAAAAAATATCTAGACATAGGGGATGACCTAAAATATAAGGCGTAGGCTACTCTGTATCGTTTCATCGTCTTCTCTTTTCACTCACATCTGAATTACTTATCTCCAAAGCTTCAGTACCTTGCAAAGCTACACCTATCTATAACTCTACCGAAAGACTTCATGCTTATTGTCCTTGCCTTTGCTTCTATAAATTAGCAGATGCCTTCGTTCCATTCCTCAAAACCATTCAGTCAAGTTTCTTCGTTTCCTTTTCTTCTGTTAAATTGCTCCTCCAATATATATATATATATATATATATATATATATATATACCAAATTGAAGTGGAAATCAAATCGCGATGGACTCGAAGACATGATGGGTTACTTGTGACTTCAGAAAAGAGGGAATCGAAATCCTTGTTGCGATCTGAACCAGCAGTTCCCAAAAAGCTCATCGATATTTCAGGAATACTCAAAGAGGTTTTCCAACTTGTTTGAGGGTTGAAAATCTTTTAACGGGCTGTGATTCGCAGAAAGGATGCATAATGGAGTGGGATTGAAGCTCGACGTGGTTGAGGAGTTTAGAAGATGCCAAACTAAATTGGATCGAAGTGGAGTTTCTCTCTTTTCTGATATTGATCCCTATGATTTCCGTGAAGGGGTATGCTATGATGATTAAAGGAGGTCGGTGGTGTTAACTGAAGGGATTTTGGGATTTGACAGAAAATATGGGGAAGTTCGATATGCCTGGAGGATGGTGCGAATACTGGTAAAGCTAATGGGGAGGATTTAAGGAGTTTGGAATAATAGAAACTCCCTTGAAGGGAGTTGTTTGAAAGGAATGAAGCCAACTGCTGTTGAATGGAGATTTGGTAGGGATGCAATAAGGATTAGAATCAAGCATGTCTGAGGTAATTGATTTGGTTTGGCAATGGAGTGTTTGTGAGGGTTGGCAATGGAGCAATGATAAAACTCAAGTGTGATAGTCATAGCTATCATTTTAGGAGATTTGTGGACTTTTAGGTTGAGTATTTTTAAGGTGCAACTGTAGCAGTAGCTGCCAGAAAGCTATTCAATGAAATACCATTAAGGATGACCGCGGTTTTGGGACCATGCTCAGTTGGAATGGCTCAATGATTGCTAAATCGCTTCTTGAATTGGTCAACATTTGAAAGCCAATTAAGGTATACATTTTTTTAATTTAAATTCATAGAAAAATTATTTAGTAGTTAATTTAAATTAAATAAATATAATCGATAAAACAAAATATTCGTAGGTGATAAATTCAATTAAGGAGATGGTCTGGTAATTTGGGGCTCAGGCGTGAATGGTCTGTTGGTTGCAAGAAGGATTTATCGTAGACAGTGATATTTTGAAGCATTATAGTAGTACGGATATTGGCAAGTGGTTGGCAGTTAATAAGGTAAACGCTTTACCAAATATAAATTATATAGAATAAATTACTCATTTATTTTAATAGTTCATTTAAAATATAATTATTTAAATACACGTAGAATAAATTATTTAATAGTTAGTTTAGTTTAAAAATTTGTCTAACTAGTTAATAAAATTTATAAATTTATCATAAGTGAAAAATAAATTGTATTCAAGACAATTCAAGCCGATATGTAGACGAGACGAGATGGAATTTTAAACGGAAATTCAACAAAGGAAAAACCGAGGTGAGTTAAACACACTCAGTTAAATTATTGGGAACTATTTTTAATAGTTCAAATTTTATTTTATTGCTTGTTGGCTGCTAAATTGAATGGTATAAAGTGATAATATTATATAATAATAATGTATAAAAATAATATTGGTGATTGGATAATTCCTGCAGTACCATTAGCGGATGCCCGCAGTACCATTAGCGGATGATTTCCCAGTACGCCCACAATATATATATATTGTGGATGACCTTTATACTATGATATCCTGCCTCGAAGCAGGATGGGTATTATTATTGTGACTAACATCTGTGGATGCAGAAAAATAGGTTGGAGGGATCTAACTGGATTCCTCAACATTTATTTATTTATTTATTTCCATATACATGCTGTTATATAGTATGATTGATCACCTGTGATAGTGTATGACATGTTTGGGTGTGATAATAATTAACCTTGATTTTTGATATTCTTGAGTGTCACAAATAACATATGGATTTTAAAACAGAATTTAAATAAGTACAAGTATTTAAAGAAAAAATTATTTTTCAAATAAGAATGTTATTTAGAAACTAAATTAATTAGAATTGAAAGTAAATGTTTGTTTAACAAATAAGATAGGAAATCGACTTTTATAAGTATATTTATAAAGAAATAAAATCAGTATTATTGGGGTTTTTGAGAAAGATATAATCCAAGCTTGGAATTTGAAAAGAAAGTGGAAATGTGTTTTGAAATTTATATTTTAAATGATTAGTATGTTCCAATTGCAAAGGGAAGTATAAAAGAGATTTTTGAAATAACCCAATAGGAGTTATAAATAGAAATGAAACTCGAGTTTGCAAGTACAAATTGACTAATTAAGTCAAACATGAATTCTATTAGGAAAATATATTCACGATTAAGGTGAATCGGGATTTAAAGCAAATTGTTTGCAAAATAAGGATTTATTAGAAGTAAATTAGAACGGATTTTTTAATTTATAATCTTTAACAGAATTTAAATCAGACTGATTTGAATAATATAGTATAAACTATATTAAAGAATTGACATAAGATTTTAGATAATAAATCTTAATAGTTAGGAATTTACCGATGATATTTATATACGATATGGAATGCAATTTATTGAAATAAAGTTGAGATGAATAAACCTGTAAATATGGATATGAAGATTATTTATATAAAACCTAGTTTTACAAAGGTCAAATCAAAATGAAGTTGATTAATAGAAATGATATTTGTTATAAATAAAACTTTCTTTCACTTTAGAAATAAAAAGGCATGTATCAAATACTTTGGAAATCATATCTTCGATAATGATGACAACAAATGGATTGTAAATCGTATTGAAGTAAAATATTTCAAATGACGATAATATAGAAGTTACAAATAATATTTATATATGTATATTTTGATATGGAATGCAGTTTTATTGGACTAAAGCGAAATTGGGTTGTAATTAATATATAGAGATGGTTATGGAAATTATTTATGAAATCAAGACGTCGAAGTTGAAAAATGAAATCGAATTGGTAAATGAAATTATATCGTTTGAGAAGTATTTGGACTAGTTAGGGAATAAATAAATATTCAGCAAAAAACATTTTGTAAATCATACCCTTAAATGGAATATTATCTACTGGTAATAGCAAATGGTTTGAAAAACATATTTGTAAATAAAATATTTGAAATAGTTATAAGCTGAGATAAATATCTCATTTGAAGAGATAAGTAATAATTGAAAATTTTATTCGCTAGAAATTAATAAATGGAGTTAAGGTATGTAACGCCCGCAAATCCGTACTATCTGAGTTGACTAATAACACCACACGTCCAACCCAAATTGCACAGAAATACGAATCATTATTAGGAAGAAGTTAGAGGATGAGAAATAGAAAGAAAGAAATATTAGAATAGAAGAAAATGAAGATCACAAACTCACAGCGGAACGAATAAAATATATTATATAACATAACTTTTGAAATACAAATCAGTAACTGGATATACATACCATTATCAATGCACAACGGTTATTCATGGAACAGTTATGAGACGACCCCAAACCCCGTATGGACGGCGGCAAGAGTAATCCTTGGAATATAACACAGAAACAGATAATAGCAGAACAGAAATAAATAAATACACCAGATAATGAACAATAGAATATACTGGATAAAAGTAATCATCAGAGTTACACAGTATACAGGATCATACTTAGTACGAATACAGTTCAACTATACATATATGTCTACAGCGGAAAACAAACATAATGTATAATAGGAGCTGAACAACATAAAAAGAGATAAATGATAGAATCCATCTTCAGCTCCAGCTATCCAGAAAGAACCAGCTAAACCTAAATACAAGGCTGCCCGTGTAGAAAAAGGGGCACCCGAGTTTGAAAGTGAAACAAACTACGAGTCAGTCATGGGACTGGTATGAGAAATCTACTCAACACATTTATAATATGGCTAATCACAGGACCACGCCACTTTCGTGGAACGGGTTTACTCCATTGGTTGCCAGCGCTTTAAAAACAAATCTTTCTTTTAAACATCGCAATGCTTTTTATAAAAATGAAGCCATTATAAGACTCAGTTCCCATCACACAATGCAACGCAAACCGGAGGATAGAGTTTTACCTTATAATGGCCAAAATATGATTGATACGAATAAAACAAAAGCAATTGATATTATTACTAGTGTTTACATGTTTCAAAACAACTTCGAATCATAACTATCAATCATAGACGGCATGGGTACCATATATCATGTCGCCATATGTATATACAATCAAAACCGCACAGTCACGTAATTGGAAATTGGATTTCCGTCATGAACCAAGGCAAAAGATAGTCCTTACCGAATTCGAGACTGCCTAGCCCGAGTCTTAGGATCAGAACGCATCGACCCTTGGATCGTCAGGGTCGGTCCACACGGAGTGGATTAAAATGCCTGAACACTACGTTTCCCCGCCCTTTGGGGCGTAAGCGAGCCAACGAATGACTCCATCAGACCCGGATCGTCCGATCTAACCGAGGCGCCTCGCAACAGCAACAACCACATAAGTCAAACTCGTCAGGGCGTGTAAAACCACTGACGCCACTTCTAGCTAGGAGGAAACGCAGGCCCTCCCTGAGGTCCTTTCTCCCGTTTCTGGTTCATACCGGGGTGTGAGGCTCGCGAATTTACATTATACACAAAGCTACGCCACACGGGCGGGGCTTTGATCATCACCACAAGACTTTGCTTTTCAACAGAAGCCCTGATCACTGCATCTGAGCATGCCACACAGGTAATTCACACCGTGCAACTGATGGCTATCAATCACACCGAATAAATTCCAATGTCAGACACACTTTACATTTGCAAGTCCGTTCTGGGTCTGAACGAAACCGGAGGCACTAAATACCTCGCAAACCCATCGATCACCACGTACGTCTGGACGATCACCACTCATTATCCATATTTCGGGATGCCTCCCAATCAGGACCTTGGTTACCATCCAAACGAGGTGAAGATCTCCGGTCTTCGACCACCGTCTTCATCTTCGATTTCTTATCGTTGATTTAGTTATTCAGAATGGGATAAACCCGGTCTTTCTGAGCAACTCGTGTATATAATAAACAAGTGCAACACTAACATATACATGCATCATTTTAATTCATTAGTCAATAACCGTCAATCAGTAAGAGAACGATTTCCCAAATATTAACCCTGAAGGCCGAAACCAACATCAGATCAACACCCAGGAAACCATTCGACTTAGCCAACCTTCAGTTAATTTCTAAATCACATCAATATCGTTTATAATATTTTATAATGATTTATCACTATTTTATTTATTTTAAAATAGCCAATTTATTTAGAACGGCGCTACGGGCCATAACACGACCGTGGCGCTGTTTTTCTTCAGATTTGATTTACACATTTCTGAAAATCTAACCGTTGGATCTTCACAATATTTACATCATTAGAAAGATCTTATCAAAACGAATCCAACGGTTCCAGTTTCGGGAAAATCCGACGGTCGGATCTCCCGGTACAATCGTTTGAAGTTTCGATTTCAAAATACGAACTACAGCGTCGTTATTCGATTAATTATAATTATATTTATATATATAAATATAAATATAATCGTTTCTGGTGCTGTTTTTCTTCAGATTTGAATTAAACATTCCAGACAGTCCAACCATTGGATTTTTACAAAGTTGGTGCCGTTAGAAAGATATTTCCAAGGCGAACCCAACGGTTGCGATTTCAGAAAAATCCAATGGTCGGATCTCCCGGTATAATCGTTTGAAATCACGGTTTCAAAATATGAACTGCAGCGTCGTTATTCGATATATTTTAATTCTATTTATATATATATATATCGATTCTTTGATTTCAAAGCTACATTCTTTTCATACATTTGATAAAAATGATATTTTTATCTAACTGTCTTCTATTTCAACACTTCACTATATTTAACAATTCGTGTTTATAATAAAAATGTGATTTTTATTGTAAAACAATTCATTTCAAAACACTATTATTTTATATAGTTTATATAGGTAATAAAAATAGGATTTTTATTATAAAACAATTTATTTCAAAACACGACTATTTTATACATTTCATATTGATGTTAAAAATGGGATTTTTATTATAAAACAATTTCTTTCAAAATATGAATACCATTCAACACATGAATTTCAATTCAACGAATGAATATCGATTCAACACATGAAGGTTTTCTATAGTTTATATAAATAGATAAAAAGGTGATTTTTATATTTAAAACACGAATACCATTCAATACATGAATTTCAATTCAACGAATGAATATCGATTCAACACATGAAGGTTTTCTATAGTTTATATATATAGATAAAAATGTGATTTTTATATTTAAAACACGAATACCATTCAACACATGAATTTCAATTCAACGAATGAATATCGATTCAACAAATGAAGGTTTTCTATAGTTTATATATATAGATAAAAATGTGATTTTTATATTTAAAACCCGAATACCATTCAATACATGAATTTCAATTCAACGAATGACTATTGATTCAACACATGAAGGTTTTCTATTCAACGACAAAATATAGTTTCAGTAAATGAAAATAATTCAAACACATGGATATTATTCAAAATTTCGGCAGCATAACGGCAGGGTAGTTAAAACCGGGGCCGTCCCTAGTACGGCTCCTCGCTCTACCTTAAAACCTCGCGTTTTTTGACAATGGGGATCATGCATCTAGTTCGCACGCAGGCGGCATGTATATATTTATTTCATTTCCACAAACTAATCCTATGTGGTTTCAACCAAATATTTCTCAACCACAAATGGGTATTTTTCAACCACAATCAATCAATATCAACCACAAACAATTTCAATCAACCATTCGCTATCAATCAATTTTCACACCAATCACAACCAATAAATATCGTCCATGGTTTGTGGACGAGGGGCGTATATATATATATATATATATATATAGCAATTCACTTCTATTTCAACACATATATAATTTTTACAACGCATATATAACTTATACATCGAACGTACAACTTATACAACACTTATACAAGAGGTGAACAACGCTTATATAACTCATACATCGACTATATAATTTATACATCGTCGTTTTCCATATCGTTTATAAATTAGAAATCTCACATTGGGTTCCACTCCACCAAAAATAGCAGAAGGCTCAGAAAAATATGCGGTCTCTTCTAAAATGTAGAAGACGTCCACATACCTCACTATTTGAAAGATATGATTTTTCAAAGTTTGCAACGGTTTAAAACTGTTGAAATCAGTTTAAATAATATAAACCGTATACCTCACTATTTCGTTCAAAACTAGGTCGCCCGATTTCTTCCAATCCGCGAAGTTGCAGCTCGATCAGAGGATACAACGTCGAAGAACTCGGAGAGACCTTCGCGCGCGTGGTGGTGGGGCGCAGTTCGGTGGGGCCCAGCTGGCGTGGCGGAGTTCGAAACGGCGGAAGTTGAAGGAGGTGGATCTCGATGGATACACGATGGTGGGGGTCGAGGGTGGTATGGATTTGAAGGTGGAAGGGAGATCTTCAAAAAGCTCCAAAGGATCAGGGGTCAACGAGGTATGTGGCGGCCGGAAAATGATCGGGAACTGGCGAATAGGTTTCCGCCTTCGATCGGGGAGAGAGAAACGTAGATTTTCTTTTTTTTTATTTTTAAAAAAATATGATTGGCCGGTGGGTTTTAAAGGGGTTTTCTGACGCGACCACCAATCTAAACCCAACGACTGTCGTCCCCAGCGTTTTTCCCCCATTCCGAACACAATGGGATATGTTTCGTAGGCCGATTCGACTGTGTCAGTCAGTTTCCATTCAAATTAAAATATAAAACATTCAATATTCAATTTGAACGTACATTTCAATTTGCCAGGGCCACAAACTGATTCGAAAAATTCCAGAAAAATAAATTTGGCTATGTTTTGACGACACAGTCCGAACAAAACTAGTTTCGTCGAATTCTGAGACCGTTTGCAAAAAGGCCCATTTCTGGTCGATCCAATTTAACTGTAATTGACCAAAAACACGTTTTCCTTTGCCACGCTCACATACTAGCTTCAAAAATTATGAAATTTGAAACCTAGCAATAACTTCACATCCCGGATCCAACAAAAGTGGTTTCGTCGAATTCCGAGGTCGTATGCAAAATTGCCAATTTCACGGGCTATATAAATTCCATAGCGACCTTTCTGAAAATTCATTTTGCCATAACTTTTGCTTTCCGTTATGAAAATTCGATTTTTCAGATTCGTTTGAAAGGTATTCACATAAAAATTTAAATATTTTTGGCTTCACTAAAATCCGTTTTGTTTTGCACCCGGTACAGTCCGACAAAGTTTGAATTCAAATTTCGAAACTGCAGCGCCTTTTCAGGCCTTGTTAATAATTAGAATTAATTATATTCATTTTCAATCGTCGATTCAAACTCACTTTTCATTGCTATTATTTAAAATATTTATTTTAATATTTAAAATCCATTATTTTAGCCAATTTAAAAATTTTAAATTGGTTCAGATTTTATGGGTCATTACAATCTCCCCCACTTAAAACTTTTCGTCCCCGAAAAGGAAAAAAGTCGAAAGCGGTTTGATTAATCAACTCTACGTTCGATCTGGCTTCAATTCTCCAACTTTTCAGTTTCTGAGAATTTTCAAATTCTTCAAAAATTTGGCTAACACCCGGAATTTTCGAAAAATTTCGCCATAACCTCCTTTGTACGGGGAGAGGTTTGGAAATTTATTAGGTCGTACTAGGTACCCAATAAATCCTAATAAGCATACACATATTTATAGTGATATATTCTGGTGTTTACAGGGGAGCGTGTATTGATAATAACTCCAGATAATAAATTCTCGTCACCCTGTCAAAGCCAGAGGGAGTGTGTATTTTAAATGCTCCAGAGGATAAATCCTCGTCACCTCATCCCGTGTGGGAAATAAATAGTCCATGTGTCGTATCTAATAACTAGAGAGATGTGGTTATTGTCAACTCCAGACCCATGTGGGGTTTTTATTAATCTAGCAATTTAATCGTTACAATTTAAAAAGCGCATATCAACCATCAGTTCAACCTGTAAAATATAGTCATCGCCATACAAGCCTCTCGCTTGTATGGTAAATCTTCCACCTCGTCACACAAGCTCCAAATGCTTATGTGGTATATGATGAAGTATGCCTATCTTCAGAAGTATGCCATGTAATGTAGTTCAAAATTAATTGTTACTATCCTATGGCGACATTTATTTTTACACACAGAATAACCAGCACTCCGCATCCAATGGCATTCACAGGAGTTGATATAATAATATTTCGCATCCAACTCATTAAGGTTTACCTATTTGTCGGGCACGCAAATAAAATCTTTACTCAACAGCTAATCCATTTACCTGTTCAAACATATATAATGCACAAGTATATATATTTCTATCTATTTTCTAATCAGTCCAATGTGTGATTTAAATGAATAAATTCTACCATTATCCTATAATTGATTGAATTAACTATCGTTTTAATAACTTTAATTAATCAAATCTACAATCACACAACACAACCAACAATCAAATTGTTTTTAACTTTTCAAAACCATACAAATTAATTCCTATTCTCTTTTAAAATCATTCAGACTATAGAATTAAAAGTGCACATCCATGGAAAGAAAATAACAAAAAAGTAGAGAACTGATTGGTAATGCAAAGTATGGTAAATGTACCTTGCACTGGAGTGAATCAGAGATATCTACTCGGCATTTGGGATAGGCTTTCTGAATGCTCTCCTCAGTTTACCAAGTACAATCTGGTGGATCTCCGCTCCATTGCACTTTGACTAAGTGAACCTTCTTGTTCCTCAGTTCTTTGGTTTCTTTGCCGATGATCTTTAGCGACTCTTGTCTCACAGCTAATTCTGGAGTAATTTTAATTTCCTGTTGAGCTGCTTCTTCCACGATCAAGTCTGGAACATGAACGTGCTTTCGAAGTTGAGATATGTGAAATACATCATGGACTCCAGGCAACCACTCAGGAAATTTAACCCTATAAGCGAGAGTTCCAATCCGTTCCACAATAGGAAACGGACCAATGTATTTGGGCGCCAACTTTCCAGTTTTACCGAACCGGATAACTCCTCTCATCGGCGATACTTTCAAATATACATAGTCGCCAACAGCAAATGATATATCTCTTCTTCTCTTATCGGCGTAACTCTTTTGTCGGCTTTGAGCGGCCAGTAATCGCTTCTTAATAAAATCGACTTTGTCGGCAGCTTCTCGGATCATATCAGGCCCTGACACAAGTCTATTTCCGGGTTCGACACAACAAGCAGGAGATCGACACGGTCTACCGTACAATGCTTCGAATGGCGACATTGTCAGACTTGCCTGGTAGCTGTTGTTATATGAGAATTCAGCCAAATGCAGATGGTCTTCCCATGATCCACTGAAATCTATAACACAAGCCCGCAATAGATCTTCTAAAATACGATTCACCCTCTCAGTCTGACCATCTGTCTGAGGATGATAGGCGGTGCTCAAGTTCAACTTCGTTCCCAGTTCAACTTGAAACGCCTCTCAGAATTTGCTAGTGAATATTGTATCTCTATCACTGACTATACTGAGCGGCACTCCATGTAGTCTAACTATTTCCTTGAAGTAAATCTGCGCCAGACTCTGAGCAGTTCTGTTTGATCTGACAGGTATGAAATGGGCGGCCTTCGTGAAGCGATCTACGATCACCCAAATACTGTCATTCCCTTTTCTGGTTCTGGGCAGACCATCAATGAAATCCATAGAAATATGTTCCCACTTCCAACCAGGAACGTCTAGCGGTTGTAACAATCCAGCCAACTTCTGTTGGTCGCTCTTGACTAGTTGGCAAGTAGGGCATCGGCTAACATATAAAGAAATATCCCTCTTCATTGACTTCCACCAAAAAGTGCGTTTGATGTCATTATACATTTTGCTTACTCCCGGATGGATATTAAGTTTCGACTTGTGGCATTCATCCAGTACTTCCTTTTGAAGCTCAGGAATGTTAGGGACACAGATTCGACCTTTGAGCCTTAGAATCCCATCATTATCAACTTGAAAACTCGAGGGTTCGCCTTGTTGAATTATCTCTCTGATCTTCTGAATGAAGTGATCATCCTCCTGAAGAGCAGATATTTTATCTATCAGTGAAGTCGTGATAATAAAACTGGCGATCATTTCATTCTTTCGGCTTAACGCATCGGCCACGACATTGGCTTTCCCTGGAGTATATATAATTTCAAAGTCATATGCTGCATGAAACTCCAGCCAATGTTGCTGCCTCAGATTCAGGTCTTTCTGAGTGAACAAATACTTTAACGACTGGTGATCTGTAAATAGTTCAAATCTCTCACCCAGAAGATAGTGTCTCCAGATTTTCAAGGCGAATACTATCGCCCATAACTCAAGATCATGAGTGACGTAGTTTTTCTCGTGCGGCTTCAGCTGACGGCTAGCATAAGCAATCACTTGACCCCTTTGCATTAACACTGCGCCAAGGCCTTCTCTAGAAGCATCAGTCCAGACTTTCAAATCCTGGTTGCCATCGATGATGGTTAACATTGGAGTAGTTGTTAATCTCAACTTTAGCTCTTCAAAAGCCTCTTCACTCTCGGGAGTCCATTTGAATTTAGAGTGCTTTTTTTAAGCTTCGTTAAGTGGCCAGATATCTTCTAAAAGTTTTTGACGAACTTCCGGTAATAACTAGCCAATCCGAGAAAACTGCGGACTTCTGTAGGGGTACTGGGCTATTTCCAATTCTGAATAACTGTGATTTTACTTGGATCCACAACAATTCCTTCTTTCGATACAACGTGGCCCAGAAATTTGACTTCTTCTTGCCATAATATACATTTGGAAAACTTTGCTTTCAATACATTCCTTCTGAGGATTTCCAGAACCTGTTCCAAATGCTTTTCATGTTCGGCCTTTGATTTAGAGAAGATTAGAATATCGTCAATGAAAACCAGAACAAATTTATTCAAAACCCCTCTGAACACTCTATTCATCAGATCGACGAAGTAAGCTGGAGCGTTACATAAGCCGAACGACATTACTAACCACTCGTAGAATAAGTCGGGACCTCTGAATGCTGTTGTAATGGCGCGTTTTGTAAGGTATAATAATTAAGTTATTTAATTATTTAAATAACGAATATATTAAATAAACGATAGTTGAACGTATAATTATAATATAATTAAAACCGAGTGCGTAACGACACGGCAGTTCGCTGTTTGGCGATTTGAACTTCAACTGAGTATACAGGGTTCGTTTTAAATCGGATTCCTGTGAAACAAGAAACGTGTGGAGCTGGTGGAGTATATCTTTCTAGTGGAAGAGAAAGATCGGGATTTCGTCGTGTAGATTTGGAGTTATGTCCAAATCAAATTCTCAGAAGTGCAGCGCCCTGACCATAACGATTTAAATATATTTTTATATAAGGATTTAAATAGAAATCGAACATCGATATAACTCTGACGATGTAATATCGAGTTAGAAATAAATATAGGATTTATCCTGAGCTGTATGGTATTCCACTGTAAGTATAGACGAGAATATTTATTTTTATTTTTATTTAATTATATTTATATATTCAAATAGGTTATTTAGAGCGTTAAAAATAGCCACTTTTGCATACGAAGTCGGAATTCGACGAAACCAGTTTTGTTGGATCCGCAATGTCAAATAGTTGTTAGATTCCAAGTTTCATGATTTTTAGAGTCAGTGTGTGACCGTAGGGATTTTTAGAGTGAAAAATAGTCAGTATTTCGACGATTAAAAATACGCCGTGTGAGTATACGGAGTCGGAATTCGACGAAACCAGTTTCGTTGCGACCGTAATGTCGAACTCTAGCTACATGTCCAGTTTGGTGATTTTTAGGCGTCGTATATGACCGCAGGGATTTTTAAGGACATGAGATAAAGGGAAAAATCAAATAAATAAAATAGAAAATCAATTAAAAATATATCCCACTATTTTTCTTGAAAAATAGGAGGCCACGCAGACACCTCTCTCAACCACAAAACCTACCTACCACCGTAGCTTATATAACCCGTATAATCAGAACACTGCTAGGAAAATCCCAATACAAGAAAATCAAAAGCAAATCAAAAAAATTCCTTTAAAATCTAAAACAATGATCGATAGATTTCTCATCAGTTTATCTACACAATGGTATGACTCTGGTGTGGTGCGATCGCAGCTTCAGACATTCGATAGTTTACAGTTCGAACTAGGTTTGATCTGTTCGATCAGTGGAGGCAGTGAGGATGGATGTCGAGGCCGGTTTTGGGTTTAGGGTGAGAATCCGCGTCTGGTGTGGGAACATTGGGTGGTTCAGTGGTCAAAGGCGTCGCTGCCTTCGTGGAGCCGCCGCAGGAAAAGTCGACGTCGAGTAGCTCCTTGTGGGTCTAGGCGGACGGAGGAGTGGACGAGGAGTTAGATGGTGGTGGTCTTGAGGAGTTCGGTGGAGTGAGGATCGAGAATAGGGCGGCCGACGTTGTGAAAATGGGGGTGGTGTTTTTACTAGAGGCATCGAAGTGTTTGGGAAAGAAGATAAGGCGGACGGGTTATAAGGGAAGCAGGGTTGGATTTAGTGGGTGGGCTGTTGGGCTCAAGGTAATGGTTAAGGCCCAATAGGATATTAAAGTTTTAGTTTTAGTTTTAATTTAATTTAAAATTTGTGTTAACTTGTGAATGTGATATCTCATCCATACGAAGTCAGATTGACGAACCGTAAGTTTCATTGGGATCGTATGGACGAGCACTCCAAAATGGAACTGACCGCGAGTCAATTGGAGTCCGTCACAATTTATAGCAAAATAAATGGTTGAATCAAGCGATGGTTATTGTCATTGACGATGATCGTCCAATGTGAGTAAAACTCACCAACTCTGAATAGTTCTATTTTTACAGTGTATTCTTAGGACTTTTAATTATTGTCTGTTTGACTGTATGTTGACTGTTTGATTGAACTGCTAGTCAGTTAGTAGAGATTATATATATATATATATAAACTGTCAAATAGTTATATGTTGATTCTGTTTATCAGAATATTATACTGTTGTTGTCTAACATCTGTGGTGCAGGGAAACAGGTTGGAGGAATCCAACTGGATTCCTCAACAGTTATTTTTACTGTAATTTATGTATTGCGATATATAAATGCGATATATATAATCTATTGTGATTATGTGTGGTTGGACGATATTCATCGTTGTTAGATGATGTGTTAAAAACCATAAGAAATACCAGGATATAGAAAGAGATTTTCAAACTATAATTTGAAAATAATGTATTTATATAAAATCGATGGATTTTATATTATAAAGAAAAGGGGATTTTGAGTATAAAGGAGAAATATTTGTTAATCGAGTATAAAGGATTAAACAAAGTAATTGGTTAGGTTGACCAAAGCAAGTTAGTCGAGTTAAACAAAGTAATTGGTTAGGTTAACCAAAGCGAGTTAGTCGAGTTAAACAAAGTAATTGGTTAGGTTAACCAAAGCGAGTTAGTCGAGTTAATCAAAGTAATTGGTTAAGTTAACCAAAGTAAATTAGTTAAGTTAAACTAAGCGGTGAATCAAAGTGAATTAGTTAAGTTAAACTAAAGGATTAATCGATGTGAATTAGTTAAGTTAAACTAAAGGATTAATCGATGTGAATTAGTTAAGTTAACTAAGTGGTTAATCGAAGTAAATTAGTTGAGTTAAACTAAGTGAACCGGCTAGAGTTAATCAACGTGAATTAACTAAGTTAAACTAAGTGGATTAGTTCAGTTAATCGAGACAAGTAAATCAAGTTAGGGTAAACCATTTGAGTTAACCATTTGAGTTAACCAGTTAGAGTTGACCAGTTAGAGTTGACCAGTTAGAGTTGACTAATTAGAGGTGACCAGTTAGAGTTAACCAGTTAGGTTAAACCAGTTGAGTTGACCAGTTAGAGTTGACCAGTTAGAGTTGACCAGTTAGAATTATCCAAGTAGAGTTAATCGAGTAGAATTGTCGAATATCACCTATTCGAAGTAGAGTTATCGAATATAGTGTATTCGAGGGAAGAGTAATTGAATATAGTTTATTCGAGTGGAGAAATCAAATGTTATTCATTTAAGAAGAGTTACCGAATATTATTTATTCGAAGAGTAGTTATCGAATGTTGATTATTCAAAGTTAGTTAATCCAAAGGAGTTATTCGAAGTTAGTTAATCCAAAGGAGTTATTCAAAGTTAGTTAATCCAAAGGAGTTATTCGAAGTTAGTTAATCCAAAGGAGTTATTCGAAGTTAGCTAATCCAAAGGAGTTATTCGAAGTTAGTTAATCCAAAGGAGTTATTCGAAGTTAGTTAATCCAAAGGAGTTATTCGAAGTTAGCTAATCCAAAGGAGTTATTCGAAGTTAGCTAATCCAAAGGAGTTATTCGAAGTTAGCTAATCCAAAGGAGTTATTCGAAGTTAGTTAATCCAAAGGAGTTAGTCGAAGAGTTAATCGAATATAGTTATTCGAAAGAAGGTGTTAATCGAATATAGTTATTCAAGTAAAGTTAAAAGAGTTAATCGAATTTAGTTATTCGAAATGAGTTATTCGAATTAGATATTTGAATAGAGTTAAACACATTAGAGTGATTCGAATTACTTATTCAAATAGAGTTAAACACGTAAGAGTTAATTGAATATTAGTTATTCAATTATAGTTAAATCGAATTTAGTTATTCGAAAGGAGTTAATCAATTTGAGTTAAGTTAATCGATTTGAATTAAGTTGAATCGAAATGGAGTAAATCGATTAGAATTAAGTTAATCGAGTTAGAGTAAATCGAATATTGGTTATTCGAAGGTAAGTATTCGAATTAGTTATTCGAAGGAGTTAATCAAATGAGTTGATCCAAAGGAGTTAGTCGAATATTTGTTATTCGAATAGAGTTAAAGGAGTTATCGATTTTAGTTTGATCGAAAGGGGTTATCGATTAGTAAATCGAAAGGAGATTTTCGAATATAGCATATTCGAAAGAAAGAGATCGAATATTGTTTATTCGAAAGAGAGATATTTCGAATATGAGTTATTCGAAGAGAGATAATCGAATATAGGTTATTCGAAGAAGAGTTAATCAAATAGAGATTACTCGAAAGAGAGTTATACGTCGAATTCGATTATAGCGAATTTGGGGAAGTACTATTTACTTTCTAGGGTTTAAATCAAGATTTAGTTATTGATTTAGAAATTAGGTGTCTGTTAAATTATTCGAGTTAGGAAATAAATTCATAATTTAGGTTAGATATTTTGGGGGTAGGAATTGTAACATTATAGTTATAATCAAACGTTGTCATTTAAGAAGTGGATTCGTAACCTGAATCCGAGAATTTGCATAAACAGATGATTGTAAAAAGTGAGTGATGAGCTTCATCTATTTCACAGTAAAGGACGTTGTTCAATTTAGGTCTGAGAGGTAATTATACCCCAACTTGATTGACTTCAGAATTGACAAAGGAATAGTTGTGGTTCGATCTAAAAGGTTGATTAGGAATAAAGTTAAGGAATAAGCGATTAATGGATTAAGCGTAACGATGTTTTATACAACGTCCATTGGAAATCCGTAAATGAGTTTTGGAAACGTTTTCCAAATATAGTCAGATATGTTTTCTAAACATAGAAAATGAAATGTTTTCATGATAAGAATTTAAGAAATAGAGTTAAGCAAATTCAGAAACTGACTGGAGAGGGTAAGTTGAACGGTTTTCTAAGTGACGATCTGATGTTGGTTTCGACCTTCCGGATTGATACTTAGAGAATTGTTCTCATACTAGTTATAGTTAGGGACTGATAGTTGCGAAATAATAGTGATGTGAAAATAAGCTATGGAAATGTTTTCCAATGATTAATAACATATATTTTCTAAATATATGAAATAAGGAAATATGAACATATGATGATTGATCGATCGAATTCCCATTTGGAAATAAGATCGTTGTTTGTACACCGACATGTTTTCATTTGATAGTTGAATCACAGACTATCAAAGTTTTTACCATTTTAACGTTGTTAATATGGAGAGACCGGTTGGATTATTATCCAAAGAACCACTCTGTATCGGCATAAGCGTTGCGAGCAATATATGCCAAAGATAAATTGAAGACGGAGTAAAGTGCAAGGGCTGTTGTATAAGTCTTAGATAACAGTGACTAAGATGGATATACTGAATAGTGCCTTCGGTTTGTTCAGTCCCAGGACAACGTATATGGAAGAAGGTCTGACAGAGTATATCCAATGGATCGCGTAAGTTGATCTGTTCAAACGTATTCACGTTTGGTGGCGGAGGAATTCGTTTCTCTTAGCTATATACCCGTGTTATTTTTGTATAAGTCAATTTGTGATTTGGCGGGTATGACGATGTGGCATTCAAAGTGAATGGTGATCAGATGTTCTGAAGATAGACGTAGCTTCTAGCCTCACACCGGGAAGTAACAAAAGTTGGGCTAGGCAGCATGGCTAGTTGGGTCATACCCAAGCAGGGTGTATTGTCACCGATCTAGAGAATATTCATATTTATACTTCTTTTTGATTCTGTATCTTCGGATGACGGTTTGATGGCCTACAACCGTGGTGACAATATATTCGCGACACTCAAGCTAAATGAATGAGCGGTCATGTGTGGCCGGGTTGCAAGACGTTCTTGTTGAACCCTGAGTGTATCACCTCTAGAGTACACTATTCAGAAGGTGCTCCCATACCTTGTCTGTTGGAATCCATTCTCCGATAAGCGCCCTGCGGTTTATGATTTCATACTATGTATGTAGAACGTGAGATGCAAGCGTTTCTGCTAGATTGATACCTATTTGTACTTAGACATTATTATAATATCACAATGATATTGCTTGTCAACGTTGTTTAGATACTCATAAGGAAAAACCCGTTCCGTATTCACGGCATGGTCTTATGAGATATCATATACCCGTTCAATTGTTTTAAACTGTTTTACTCATACCAGTCCCATGACTGACCCGGAGTTTACTTTGTTGTTTTCCCTAAACTCTTGGGTGCCTAAATTTGTACGGGCAGTCAAGTAGTCGGGATTTACAGATATACTTGGAGAGCTTGGAGCAGGAGGCTGCAAGATTTTATAGCTATAGTTATTTCCGCTATGTTGTAAGTGTTGTACTCTGATAAGTGCTATTGTATATATATAACTGTTTACTTCAAAGTTATGTTATATATTATATGTTATTCGTTCCGCTGTGAGATTCGTGTTACTCTGATGATTCTGATGTTCTTCTTCTTCTTCTTCTATTCTATTAGTTCTATCTTTTCTTTCTCACCTTCTAAATTCTTTCACTAACGTCTCGGAATTTTCGACTCTCGAGGAGTCGAAAATTTGCAGCCGTTACAGCTGTCATTGGAACACAATCTTCGGCAATTCGAAGTTGATGGAAACCTGTAGCTAGGTCCATTCGTGAAAATACTTGTGCGCCATTTAATCGATCCAACAAATCACTAATCCGCGGCAATGGATATTTGTTCTTTATGGTCTGCTTGTTCAAATCACGATAATCCACACATAGCCGTAGAGTACCGTCTGATTTTGGGACAAACACCACTGCTGCACTCCAATCAGAGAAACTGGGCCTGATCAGACCCTTCCATACTAGTTGTCGTGTTTGATTGTCAAGTTCTTCTTTCTCTTTCAAGGACATTCTTCGAATAGCGTGAACTACCGACCTTGCATTCGGAATCAAAGCAGTCTTGAAATCTATTTCTCTCTACGGAGGTAAGCGAACAACTTCCTCGAACACATCCGCATAGTTCTTGACGATAGGAATATCTTTCACTAGGTCGGGAATATTCTCTGTGATTTCAGGGATATTTTCTATTTGGGCTGGAGAAACATTCAAAGCTGCCCATAAGTCTTTTCTATTAGCATTCTGACCTTCACAGGGAATGGTTATATAATCACCTAATTTAATCCTCGCCTTTACGACTCTGTCGGCGCATTTAACTTCAGCTTCATATTTGGTCAACCAGTCTAACCCCAAGATAAGATCAAACTCTTTAAAATTCATGACGACCGCGATGGTAGGGAACCGATAACGAGAGAAGGAAACCGGCACTCCACAAACCCAACTGAGATCGATGGAACCCCCAACCGGATTCTGGACAGTCATTGGTTCCTTGAGCTTCTTCAAATTTAAACCCAGTTTCTTAGCTGCATTCTTGGCAATGAAGTTGCGTGACGCGCCAGTGTCAAACAGTACTTTAACTGGGATGTCTTTGACAGTTAGCGTGCCTTCTAAAACATCTGGCCTTTCTTGAAGAGCTGAGGGCTCAAACACTTCTGCTACTTCATTTATATGTACTGCTTTGGATTTCTTAAATTGTCTGCAATCCTTTTCAAGATGGCCAATCCGATGACATTGACAACATTTTCTATTCTCTCGAAACTGGTTATCGGGGTTTAAACCCCTTCTTTTGTTTCTTCGAGGTTTTACAATTCCCGGTAAAATGCCCTGGTTTCCTGCAGTTAGAACAGGTGGCCATCGTTGCTGGTTCCTTTTCAGATCTGGCCCTTTCTCGATTTACTTTGGGCTTCTTACTGACCTCAGACATCGTACTGGCCTCCGGACGATCAGTTCCAGACTCAACTTTCTTACTAGAGCTGACCTCTTCTTCGTAAGGCAACATACCTTTCTTGTCGAGATCTTCATACTGGTAAGCCATGTATATCATTTCAGAAAAGGGGAGCTTCACATTCCACATTACACTATTCTGATATTTTCTTTGCAGGCCATAAATAAATCTCAGATTCTTCCTCTTTGGATCTTGAATCAGATGAGGAGCAAAGTGAGAAAGTTCGTTGAATTTCTTATGATATTCTAGGATGGTCATATCACCTTGTATCAAATAAGAAAATTCATCACATAATCGCTCGGTTGCTTCGAGAGGAGTAAATCTTTCTAAGAAAATTACTTTGAATTTGTCCCAGGTGATATCACCTTCTGGATTATCTTTAATAACTGAATCCCACCAAAACAAAGCTTCTTCTTTGAGTGCCCAAGACGCCAGTAATCTTTTCTGATCGTCTCTCAGCTTTAAACCCTCAAAGATTTTCTTTGCAGAACGGATCCAAGCTTGTGTTTCCATAATGGAATCTTTGCCTAAGAATGGCGATCCACCCAGATTTCGAAATCTCTTGAATAGAACTTCTATATCTGATTCTAGCTGTGGGAGCACAACTGGCTCATTAGCTGGTCGAGCCATACGATTATTTCTTCTGTTCCTGTCACTCATTTTCTAGTGCGTCTGCAATTAGAAGACAAAGTGTCAGGTCAACAGAAAAGATATTTCAAAATATAGAGACAAATACTTGTATGTAAATGTGTCTATCGAGGTGTAATTTCATTTTGCTTTACTTATACTAGGATATTACCGATCCTATCTGTATAGAGTTACCCGTCCTAGAACACTACTGGTTCTATTTCTGACGAGTTCGTTAATATGTTATATTCCAGAACTAAGCTTAACCAAAGCTCTGATACCAAATGAGACGACCCCAAACCCCGTACGGACGGCGGCAAGGGTAATCCTTGGAATATAACACAGAAACAGATAATAGCAGAACAGAAATAAATAAATACACTAGATAATGAACAATAGAATATACTGGATAAAAGTAATCATCATAGTTACATAGTATACAGGATCATACTTAGTACGAATACAGTTCAACTATACATATATGTCTACATCGGAAAACAAACATAATGTACAATAGGAGCTGAACAGCATAAAAAGAGATAAATGATAGAATCCATCTTCAGCTCCAGCTATCCAGAAAGAACCAGCTAAACCTGAATACAAGGTTGCCCGTGTAGAAAAAGGGACACCCGAGTTTGAAAGTGAAACAAACTACGAGTCAGTCATGGGACTGGTATGATAAATCTACTCAACACATTTATAATATGGCTAATCACGGGACCACGCCACTTTTATGAAACGGGTTTACTCCATTGGATTGCCAGTGCTTTAAAAACAAATCTTTCTTTTAAACATCGCAATGCTTTTTATAAAAATGAAGCCATTATAAGACTCAGTTCCCATCACACAATGCAACGCAAACCGGAGGATAGAGTTTTACCTTATAATGGCCAAAATATGATTGATACGAATAAAACAAAAGCAATTGATATTATTACTAGTGTTTACATGTTTCGAAACAACTTCGAATCATAACTATCAATCATAGACGGCATGGGTACCATATATCATGTCGCCATATGTATATACAATCAAAACCGCACAGTCACGTAATTGGAAATTGGATTTCCGTCATGAACCAAGGCAAAAGATAGTCCTTACCGAATTCGAGACTGCCTAGCCCGAGTTTCTGGATCAGAACGCATCGACCCTTGGATCGTCAGGGCCGGTCAACAGGGAGTGGATTAAAATGCCTGAACACTACGTTTCCCCGCCTTTTGGGGCGTAAGCGAGCCAACGAATGACTCCATTGGATCCGGATCGTCCGATCTAACCGAGGCGCCTCGCAACAGCAACAACCACATAAGTCAAACTCGTCAGGGCGTGTAAAATCACTAACGCCACTTCTAGCTAGGAGGAACCGCAGGCCCTCCCTGAGGTCCTTTCTCCCGTTTCTGGTTCATACCGGGGTGTGAGGCTCGCGAATTTACGTTATACACAAAGCTACGCCACACGGGCGGGGCTTTGATCATCACCACAAGACTTTGCTTTTCAACAGAAGCCCTGATCACTACATCTTAGCATGCCACACAGGCAATTCACACCGTGCAACTGATGGCTATCAATCACAACGAATAAATTCCAATGTCAGTCACACTTTCCATTTGCAAGTTCGTTCTAGGTCTGAACGAAACCGGAGGCACTAAATACCTCGCAAACCCATCAATCACCACGTACGTCTGGACGATCACCCCTCATTATCCATATTTCGGGATACCTCCCAATCAGGACATCAGTTACCATCCAAACGAGGTGAAGATCTCCGGTCTTCGACCACCGTCTTCATCTTCGATTTCTTATCGTCGATTTAGTTATTCAGAATGGGATAAACCCGGTCTTTCTGAGCAAATCGTGTATATAATAAACAAGTGCAACACTAACATATACACGCATCATTTTAATTCATTAGTCACTAACCGTCAATCAGTAAAAGAACGATTTCCCAAATATTAACCCCGAAGGACGAAACCAACATCAGATCAACACCCAGGAAACCATTCGACTTAGCCAACCTTCAGTTAATTTCTAAATCACATCAATATCGTTTATAATATTTTATAACAATTTATCGCTATTTTTATTTATTTTAAAATAGCCAATTTATTTAAAAAGGCGCTTCGGGCCATAACACGACCGTTGCGCTGTTTTTCTTCAGATTTGATTTACATATATCTGAAAATCTAACCGTTGGAACTTCACAAAATTTACATCATTAGAAAGATCTTTTCAAAACGAATCCAACGGTTCCAGTTTCGGGAAAATCCGACGGTCGGATCTCCCGGTACAATCGTTTGAAGTTTCGATTTCAAAATACGAACTGCAGCGTCATTATTCTATTAATTATCATTATATATATATATATATATATATAATCGTTTCTGGAGTTGTTTTTCTTTAGATTTGAATTAAACATTCCAGAAAATCCAACTGTTGGATTTTTACAAAGTTGGTGCCGTTGGAAAGATATTTCCAAGGCGAACCCAACAGTTGCGATTTCAGGAAAATCCGATGGTCGGATCTCCCGGTATAATCGTTTGAAATCACGGTTTCAAAATACGAACTGCAGCGTCGTTATTCGATATATTTTAATTCTATTTATATGTATGTATATATATCGATTCTTTGATTTCAAAGCTACATTCTTTTCATACATTTGATAAAAATGATATTTTTATCTAACTGTCTTCTATTTCAACACTTCACTATATTTAACAATTCATGTATATAATAAAAATGTGATTTTTATTGTAAAACAATTCATTTCAAAACACTATTATTTTATATAGTTTATATAGGTAATAAAAATAGGATTTTTATTATAAAACAATTTATTTCAAAACACGACTATTTTATACATTTCATATTGATGTTAAAAATGGGATTTTTATTATAAAACAATTTCTTTCAAAATATGAATACCATTCTACACATGAATTTCAATTCAACGAATGAATATCGATTCAACACATGAAGGTTTTCTATAGTTTATATAAATAGATAAAAAGGTGATTTTTATATTTAAAACACGAATACCATTCAACACATGAATTTCAATTCAACGAATGAATATCGATTCAACACATGAAGGTTTTCTATAGTTTATATATATAGATAAAAACGTGATTTTTATATTTAAAACACGAATACCATTCAACACATGAATTTCAATTCAACGAATGAATATCGATTCAACACATGAAGGTTTTCTATAGTTTATATATATAGATAAAAATGTGATTTTTATATTTAAAACACGAATACCATTCAACACATGAATTTCAATTCAACGAATGAATATCGATTCAACACATGAAGGTTTTCTATAGTTTATATATATAGATAAAAATGTGATTTTTATATTTAAAACACGAATACCATTCAACACATGAATTTCAATTCAACGAATGAATATCGATTCAACACCTGAAGGTTTTCTATTCAACGACTAAATATAGTTTCAGCAAATGAAAATAATTCAAACACATGAATATTATTCAAAATTTCGACAGCATAACAGAAGGGTAGTTAAAACCGGGACCGTCCCTAGTACGGCTCCTCGCTCTACCTTAAAACTTCGCGGTTTTTGACAATGGGGATCATGCATCTAGTTCGCACGCAGGCGGCATGTATATATTTATTTCATTTCCACAAACTAATCCTATGTGGTTTCAACCAAATATTTCTCAACCACAAATGGGTATTTTTCAAACACAATCAATCAATATCAACCACAAACAATTTCAATCAACCATTCGCTATCAATCAATTTTCACACCAATCATAACCAATAAATATCGTCCATGGTTTGTGGACGAGGGGTGTATATATATATATATAGCAATTCACTTCTATTTCAACACATATATAATTTTTACAACGCATATATAACTTATACATCGAACGTACAACTTATACAATGCTTATACAAGAGGTGTACAACGCTTATATAACTCATACATCGACTATATAATTTATACATCGTCGTTTTCAATATCGTTTATAAATTAGAAATCTCACATTGGGTTCCACTCCACCAAAAATAGCAGAAGGCTCAGAAAAATATGCTGTCTCTTCTAAAATGTAGAAGACGTCCACACGAGTCCACTGTCTCTTGTTTCACTGAATTTCGTCAAGAAACGAAAAAGATATGATTTTTCAAAGTTTGCAACGGTTCAAAACTGTTGAAATCAGTTTAAATAATATAAACCGTATACCTCATTATTTCGTTCAAAACTAGGTCGCCCGATTTCTTCCAATCCGCGAAGTTGCAGCTCGATCGGAGGATACAGCGTCGAAGAGCTACGAGAGACCTTCGCGCGCGTGGTGGTGGGGTGCAGTTCGGTGGGGCCCAGCTGGCGTGGTGGAGCTCGAAACGGCGGAAGTTGAAGGAGGTGGATCTCGATGGATACGCGATGGTGGGGGTCGAGGGTGGTATGGATTTGAAGGTGGAAGGGAGATCTTCAAAAAGTTCCAAAGGATCGGGGATCAACTGTAACACCCCACTCCCGCTATGATCACTCACTAAGGGAATGCCATAGCATCGGTGGAGTATTTTAGTGAATATAGAACAGAAAAATTACAACAAGACAGATATAAATAGTACTTGAAATTTTAAAACATCATCTCATAACAGCGGAAGTAAAACATGTCTGGTTACATCATAAAACCACAATAAAGGTCAAGTACAATATCCATCAAAATAAAGAAGTACATAATCCCACTCTCATACAATAGCCAAACAAAAGAAAAGATAACTGGATAACTGGAGCTTTACATCTATCCAAGCTCCTAAAGACTGGAACAGCAATCCGATCAAGCTCCACTACTGCTAGGATCCACCGTAGGACCTGAGGGTTGGGAAAAAGATAAAAACAACAGGGTCAGACATAAGTCTGAGCGAGTCCTATAACTTTAACAATACAATCGTTAAAGTAACCAGAGAAGACATAAACTGATATACGGTAACATATAGGGATGAATGGCTACCCTAAGCAGTCAACTAAACGAAGATAAAGGATAAAGACGCATCTACCCTCCCTAAGGTAAATTACTAAACTGCACCACACCAGTCGTTCCTAACTTAAAGGTTGATCCCACCCAAGGACTTATAAAATTTACTAATTAGTACCTGCGTACCCCTAGGTGACCAAGTAGGCGCCACGGGGCCCTACAATCCACTAGGTGTACACACTACTTCCCATTCGATCGGCTCCCTAACGTAGATACCCGTGCTGGCCCCACCGTGGGATGTATCATTCCCCAATGTGGCAACCTGATGAAACTAAAGGTGCACGGCTTATATCTACTCGATGCAACAACGGCTTACCTACCAGCCCGGGCCCACTCACGCATATGAAGCCCGTTGGACTTGCGTTGCCACCGCTAACCCGTTTGCCTCTTACAGTCAAGCCCAGTATGCGTGTCCCGTCCTCGACATGGGTCGAGCCCACAAAGATACGTATGGGTTACTGGTTGAAATGGGGCCTCCACAAGCTACCCACCTAAGCTTGTCCCTTTTTCTAGTATATCCCACTTAACCCTTTAATCATGTTTTAATTACATGTTCTATTTTGGTTAAGTATTCTAATCGTATTTTCTATTGCCACCCAAGGCAACCACTAGATTTTCTCATGCCACCCGAGGCACCCACTTAACCCCTCATGTCCCTCTACATGCTAATGTGGTTAAGTGTTTCTTAATTAATTAATTAAGAACGTAACCTTTGTAAAGACCTCTCACATTAGACTGTCTTTTATGACCGCTGGTTAAGCCGGTTGGGTCCGGGCAGCCTTATGTCATAACAGAGTCTAACCTCGTGTCTTTACATTAATTACGTATTTAGTTTGTGCCTAAGACCTCTCACATTGGGCTAACATTTGTAGCAACTGGTTAAGCCGGTTGGGTCCGGGCAGTTTTACGCTACAACTGAGTCCAACCTCGTGTCTTAGTCAATTAATTACACCTAATTAATCACCCTCATAATTTTATATTAATTATCCCTAATTAATCAAGTTTTCTTAACATGGGTAGACCTAACTTAATAGGTAAATTCCCATGGGGTAGACCTAACTCAATAGGTAAATTCCCAACACATAGTATGGGTACACCTAACCAAATAGGCAAATTCCCATACTATGTTTATTTATTTTGTGTTATGCATAATTATATTAATTTCACACAATCTTATTAACTTATGCATTTAATTACCCCATCGTTCCCACGTAATTTCGTTCATGATATAACACATATAAAAGGTGTCAACTTGCATATGAATGAACATGTTTCAAAGGTGCCATCTTGCATATTAACAAACACATAACTTGCATATGAACTTGCATAACATGTCACATAACTTGCATATAATATGTCACATAACTTACATATTCATTTTGCATAACAAACTTGCATATTAGCTTATAGACTTGCATAATGTGTCATCATGAACTTGCATATTAATAAACATGTAACTTGCATATTTACATACATGTAACTCGCATATTAACAAACATGTAACTTGCATATAAAGAAACATGTAACTTGCATATTTACATACATGTAACTTGCATATTAACAAACATGTAACTTGCATATTAACAAACATGTAACTTGCATATTTACATACATGTAACTTGCATATTAACAAACATGTAACTTGCATATTAACAAACATGTAACTTGCATAGCATATTACCATGAACTTGCATAACATGCATATGATTACATAGCCCACAACTTGCATATTTAGCATCATGCAAACATAACATACATCATATTAAACTTGCATAAGCTTACATACTCAACATGCATAAACATAAGATTAATGCTAACATCATATCATATGATTCAAAGCTCATTAACCCACATACAAAACCATAAATCTCATCACATCTCATCTAATTAGTTTACCAAAAGATCATCAAAGTGATAGAAACTCACAACTAGCAACTTTGAACACCAAATGAAGAAGATTAAGATGCTAAGAAGGGATTAGAAGTTGATTAGAGAGTGATTAGTATGCAACCCTCTTCATAAAATTAGTGGAGGCCATGAGAGCTAGCATTTTGCCATAGTTTAGTCACTAGGTTTAATTATGAATGAATTAGGGTAGGTTAGGGTCTTATTTATAGATTAGGCAAGTGTTTTAGGCCATAGGATTAACCCTAGATTCAATCCAAGCCATCAAAGCATGTCTTGGGGAAGAAGTCAAGTGTAGGAACCATCTAGGGCCTTTAGATTAAAGATGGACCATGAGAACCATTCAAATGCAAAATCTGCACTTGAGCGAATCGGCCCACGGGTTGACAGCCAAACACCCTGGATTAACCCCTAGTCGACCCAGCGGGCTCGGGTCGACTTCAAAAATCGGCCGGTTCGGTTATTCCCCTCTCCCAATTCGCTGTTTTGAGCATTTTTGCATATTTATTTATTAAATTTTCAATTATATATATATATATCAATATATATATATATATATATATATATATATATATATATATATATATATCTACACAACCCATTTCACTTAATTAAGTATACTTTAATTTGGGAATTTTCGTGAAACTTCGCGAGGCCATATCTTGGTCATACGGACTCCGATTTTCGAAAACTCGGACTCTATTTCGCGTATTTTTCCGAGACGAACACAATGGCATAGCCCGTTTCCCTTGATTCCCATTTTAGAATTAAATTCTGCCTCGATTTATGTTATTACAGGTTATTGAAAATACGGGTTGTTACATTCTCCCCTCCTTAAAGGATTTCGTCCCCGAAATCTTCAAGTTAGGAAGAACGTATCCTACCATCCAATCATCCATCTACTCAAAGCATCATCCACGAGCAATCATTGTCCTTACAAGATTCTAAATGCTGGATGGATATATGCAAAAGTGTGTGTATATGTACTTACCTAATGCGAAAATCAGGCGGTTACTGATACAGTAAACCTCCTTAATGCAAACCATGATAGTGCCATGCATCCAATATGTATGCGAAACCCTATTGACACATACAAATTTCTACATGCGTGCACAACCATGCACAAAAATGCATCATCCATATGATAACACAGCCATGATACATCCATCAATCTAACTACCACATCCATTTATGCAATATGCAACATGAAGTGACTGAGCCGATCTAGTGCCTAATGTGTGTGTATATGCATCCACGAGCAACCACTAGCAAACAATTGCATCCATATGCATCCATCAACCATAACATGTTTCAAACACATGTCTCAACCATAGGTTTTACCCTATCTAAAGGTCATAGGTATTAGCGAGAGGATATACTAAAGATAAGATAAGTACTAGACAAGCAATAAAGGAGAAGTTAAAAGACATACTCTCAAAAAGAAATGGATACAAAGAACGCATCTTTGCTTCCGTCTCCCAAGTAGCATTGCTTTCGTCATCTCCCCATTGCACTTTAACTAGCTGAACTTCTCTGTTCCTCAACTTCCTAGTTTCTGACCCAAGGATGCGAGTAGGAGCTCGTCGAATCGTCGCATCACGCTCTACCTCTACATCTCTAAGCAAGCTCGGCTCTACCACCTCCGCGGTCTCATGTAAGCACTTCCTCAAATGTGATACATGGAATACATCATGAACACCACTAAGTCTGTCGGGCAACTCCACCCTATATGCCATCCGTCCAATCCTTTCCTTAATAGGAAACGGCCCAACAAATCTCGGTGCTAACTTCCCTACGGACCCAAAGCGAACAACATTTCTCAATGGAGATACTTTGACAAAAACCATGTCCCCAACCTCAAACTCAAGATCCGTCCTTCTCCGATCCGCATAAGATTTCTGTCTATCTTGCGCTGCTTTCATCCTTTTTCGAATTAAATCAATCTTCTCTGAAGTCTCTCTAACCATATCCGGCCCAAGCAAGATCTTATCCGTAGATTCCCACCAACATGTAGGAGATCGACAAGGCCTTCCATAAAGAGCTTCGAAAGGAGCCATACCAATACTGGACTGAAAGCTGTTATTATATGCGAACTCCACCAAAGGAAGATGTTCTTCCCATGTACCTCCAAAATCCAAGATACAAAGCCTCAAAAGATCTTCTAAGATACTGTTCACCCTCTCGGTCTGACCGTCCGTCTGAGGATGATATGCGGTGCTCAAACACAACTGAGTCCCTACCGCCTCTTGCAAACTTCTCCAAAACTCACTAGTGAAAATAGGATCTCGATCACTCACAATGCTGGATGGTACGCCATGCAATCTAACAATCTCTCTAACATAGACTGAAGCAAGCCATGGAGCGGTCCTCTTACTCTTTACGGGTATAAAATGGGCACTCTTTGTAAGTCTGTCTACCACAACCCAAATTCCCGTATTGCCCTTTCTCGATCTCGGTAACCCGTCGATGAAATCCATCGAGACACTATCCCACTTCCACTGTGGAACTTCCAATGGGTGTAGCAACCCACCGGGTTTCCTTTGCTCCACTTTAACTTGTTGGCACACTAAGCATCTAGCCACATACTCGGCCACATCTTTCTTCATACCGGCCCAAAAGAAAACTCTCTTCATGTCTTGGTACATTTTGTCTCCACCGGGATGAATAGTCATTCTTGAACGATGTGCATCATCCAAAATAGCCTTCTTCAAACCCTCATCTTGCGGTACACAAAGTCTACCGTCTCTATGCAACCATCCCTTATCATCTATGGTGTAACTACCCAAATGGCTGGACGACTCCCCTCTTATAAGCTTCTCTACCAACACAACCAACTGTGGGTCGTCTCGCTGAGCCTCGCCAATCCGTCTCAAAAGAGTAGGTCTAACCTCCAAGGATGCCAACAAACCAGGTACAAAATCAACAGAAGGTCTGAAGTCAAACAAAGAAAGAAACTCCAAGCTTCGTCGTTCCACGAACAATGGACTCAAAGATAGCCTTTTTCTACTTAAGGCGTCTGCCACCACGTTACCCTTACCAGGGGTATACGCTATCTCGAAATCATAGGATGCTAAGAACTCCATCCACCTTTGCTGTCTTAAGTTTAAATCCTTCTGAGAGAATAAGTACTTCAATGATTTATGGTCGGTGAACAACTCGAATCTCTCACCAAGAAGATAATGGCGCCAAGACTTAAGTGCGAAAACAATCGCGGCCAACTCTAGATCATGGGTAGGGTAATTCTTCTCATGCACTCTCAATTGTCTCCCTCCATAGGCTATTACCCTTCCCTCCTACATCAAGACTGCGCCTAATCCTGTTCCACAAGCATCGGTATAAACAACAAACGGCTTACTCCCATCTGGAAGCACTAAAACTGGAGCGGTGGTCAAAGCTCTCTTTAACCGTCGGAAAGCATCATCACAATCTACATCCCATGAGAAAACCAGATTCTTCTTCGTCAAGCGGGTTAATGGGGCTGATATCTTCGCGAAGTCTTTGATGAACTTCCTATAATATCCTGCCAACCCCAAGAAACTTCTTACCTCGGTAGCATTTCTAGGAACTTTCCAATCCTGGATAGATACTATCTTTGCGGGATCCACAGCTATCCCTTCCTTAGAGACCACATGCCCTAAGAATCGCACTTCTCTTCTCCAAAAATGGCATTTAGAGAATTTAGCTTTAAGACTATGCGCTCGAAGAGTCTCCAACACTTCCTTGAGATGTAAGGCATGCTCTTCTTCATTCTTGGAAAAGACCAAGATGTCATCCACAAAAACTACTACAAACTTATTCAGATACTCTCTGAACACTCTACTCATGAGACCAACAAAGTATGCGGGGGCGTTTGTCAACCCAAATGGCATCACTAGCCACTCATAAAAACCATCCGGAGTCCGAAAAGCAGTCTTCTCTATACTGTCCTCCGCCACTCTTAACTGATGAAACCCTGTAGCTAAGTCCATCTGCGAAAATACTGACGCGCCAACCAACTGATCAAAGAGATCATCTATCCTCGGTAATGGGTGTCTATTCTTCTTCGTGAGCTTATTAAGTTCCCTATAATCCACACAAAGTCTGAGGGACCCATCCGCCTTCGTGGCAAACACTACTGGAGCTCCCCACTCCGATATACTTCGCCTTATGAACCCCTTCTCAAGCAACTCCCCTACTTGCTTATGAAGTTCTCTTCTCTCACGAGGAGCCATGTGGCGTACTGGCAAAGACACTGGTTTGGCATTATCCACCAAATAAATTCGGAAATCTATCTCCCGCTTCGGAGGCAAACCCTTTACTTCTTCAAACACATCCGGATATTCCCGGACTACTCTGACAGAACACAAACTTTCGACCGAAGCATCGAGCGATTCAAGATAACTTAGCAAAACAGATTCCATGGAATTGCAAGAGATCTCGAGAGTGTTACCCAAGCGGGTCATGAGCCTGACAACTCTCCTTTCGCAATCAAGAACGGCACCATTACTGGATAACCAGTCCATGCCCAAGATCAACCCATAGCCCGTGAAGCCCAATACAAAAGCATCACATCTAAACTCAACGCTAAGTATAGAAATCTTCAAACCCAAACATATCATAGACAGATATATGGAGCCCCCAATTGGGTTTGAGACAACCAAGGGATCATCAACTAGACTGGTGTCTAAGTGCAGTGACTCAACTAACGATGATGAGATAAAAGAATGCGATGCGCCAGAGTCAAACAAAGTACGAACTGGATGATCAAACAGAAAAACCAGACTTTCAACGGAAATAGTTCTACCTCTCTGCTGAATCGGTGGAACTGAGAGAACCTGAACTTGCCCCCCTGACTGAGGTGGTGCTATAAGAGCTTACACCTGGCCTCCTGAGGTAGACCCCGTCTTCTGCCCCTTCTTTGGGCAGTTTTTCACAAGATGCCCTGCTTCACCACAATGAAAGCAACCGGTCTTCTTCTTTTTGCGACAATCCTTACTGAGGTGTCCTGGTGTTCCACAATTGAAGCACTTCTTCTTCGTCTTCTTTTTGTCACCATTGCCTTTTCCGCCCTTGCCTTGTTGTTGCTGTTGCGGTTTCTTCTGATCCCCCTTTTTCTCTGGTGCCTTAGAATTCTTATCATCCTCATGCATAAGTGCCATGTAGACAAGCTTCTCAAAAGTGGCCCCCATAGGAATGTGAGTCATAGCTATTCCTTGCAATGGTTCGTTCAAGCCTCTAACGAACCTCAAAGCCTTCTTCTCTGGTGTATTCACCAACTCTATGCCAAACCTTGCTAATTGATTGAATTTGTTGACATATTCTTTCACCGTGAGATTCCCTTGCTTCAAATTCAAGAACTTCTCCATAAACAGATTCTCTTCCGCCCTTGAGAGAAACTTAGCCCCAAACCTTTGCTTAAAATCTGCCCAAGAGTCAACAGGGCGTTCTCCATTAGTGACCTCCCACCAGAATGAGGCCTCTCCCTTCATTAACCAAGCCGCCAACTTGACTTTCTTTCCCTCTTCCACTTCAAAGATATCTAGCAACTCTTCCACTTCCTTAAGCCAATCTCTAGCCTCTACGAAAGTCTCTGAACCAAGAAAAGGTTTTCCTCCTATAGCCTTGAACTCCTTGCAAACCTTAGCAAAATTATCCACTCTAGGCTGAGGAGGAGGAGCGGTTGTCTCTGGTGTAGTAGCATTGGCCGGACCCGCAGCCGCGGCCCTAGCCTCTTGCAACCTCCTATACCATAGTGGTATAACTAAACCCTCCGGGATGTTAAGATCTTCAGCCATGCTGAAACGAAAGAGGAAAGATTCAAAAAGGAGATTCCGAAAGATAAAGATATGGCTATTGGGGATTATGCTTTTCTTTTTCAAAAACTTTTTCTCTTAGAAGACATGCTTTTAAAAATACTTTCTTCGAAAATACTCTTAGAAAGTAGTTTTTCTCAAAAATTTTATCTGTTCTGGTAACCTTAAGCTCTGATACCACGTGTAACACCCCACTCCCGCTATGATCACTCACTAAGGGAATGCCATAGCATCGGTGGAGTATTTTAGTGAATATAGAACAGAAAAATTACAACAAGACAGATATAAATAGTACTTGAAATTTTAAAACATCATCTCATAACAGCGGAAGTAAAACATGTCTGGTTACATCATAAAACCACAATAAAGGTCAAGTACAATATCCATCAAAATAAAGAAGTACATAATCCCACTCTCATACAATAGCCAAACAAAAGAAAAGATAACTGGATAACTGGAGCTTTACATCTATCCAAGCTCCTAAAGACTGGAACAGCAATCCGATCAAGCTCCACTACTGCTAGGATCCACCGTAGGACCTGAGGGTTGGGAAAAAGATAAAAACAACAGGGTCAGACATAAGTCTGAGCGAGTCCTATAACTTTAACAATACAATCGTTAAAGTAACCAGAGAAGACATAAACTGATATACGGTAACATATAGGGATGAATGGCTACCCTAAGCAGTCAACTAAACGAAGATAAAGGATAAAGACGCATCTACCCTCCCTAAGGTAAATTACTAAACTGCACCACACCAGTCGTTCCTAACTTAAAGGTTGATCCCACCCAAGGACTTATAAAATTTACTAATTAGTACCTGCGTACCCCTAGGTGACCAAGTAGGCGCCACGGGGCCCTACAATCCACTAGGTGTACACACTACTTCCCATTCGATCGGCTCCCTAACGTAGATACCCGTGCTGGCCCCACCGTGGGATGTATCATTCCCCAATGTGGCAACCTGATGAAACTAAAGGTGCACGGCTTATATCTACTCGATGCAACAACGGCTTACCTACCAGCCCGGGCCCACTCACGCATATGAAGCCCGTTGGACTTGCGTTGCCACCGCTAACCCGTTTGCCTCTTACAGTCAAGCCCAGTATGCGTGTCCCGTCCTCGACATGGGTCGAGCCCACAAAGATACGTATGGGTTACTGGTTGAAATGGGGCCTCCACAAGCTACCCACCTAAGCTTGTCCCTTTTTCTAGTATATCCCACTTAACCCTTTAATCATGTTTTAATTACATGTTCTATTTTGGTTAAGTATTCTAATCGTATTTTCTATTGCCACCCAAGGCAACCACTAGATTTTCTCATGCCACCCGAGGCACCCACTTAACCCCTCATGTCCCTCTACATGCTAATGTGGTTAAGTGTTTCTTAATTAATTAATTAAGAACGTAACCTTTGTAAAGACCTCTCACATTAGACTGTCTTTTATGACCGCTGGTTAAGCCGGTTGGGTCCGGGCAGCCTTATGTCATAACAGAGTCTAACCTCGTGTCTTTACATTAATTACGTATTTAGTTTGTGCCTAAGACCTCTCACATTGGGCTAACATTTGTAGCAACTGGTTAAGCCGGTTGGGTCCGGGCAGTTTTACGCTACAACTGAGTCCAACCTCGTGTCTTAGTCAATTAATTACACCTAATTAATCACCCTCATAATTTTATATTAATTATCCCTAATTAATCAAGTTTTCTTAACATGGGTAGACCTAACTTAATAGGTAAATTCCCATGGGGTAGACCTAACTCAATAGGTAAATTCCCAACACATAGTATGGGTACACCTAACCAAATAGGCAAATTCCCATACTATGTTTATTTATTTTGTGTTATGCATAATTATATTAATTTCACACAATCTTATTAACTTATGCATTTAATTACCCCATCGTTCCCACGTAATTTCGTTCATGATATAACACATATAAAAGGTGTCAACTTGCATATGAATGAACATGTTTCAAAGGTGCCATCTTGCATATTAACAAACACATAACTTGCATATGAACTTGCATAACATGTCACATAACTTGCATATAATATGTCACATAACTTACATATTCATTTTGCATAACAAACTTGCATATTAGCTTATAGACTTGCATAATGTGTCATCATGAACTTGCATATTAATAAACATGTAACTTGCATATTTACATACATGTAACTCGCATATTAACAAACATGTAACTTGCATATAAAGAAACATGTAACTTGCATATTTACATACATGTAACTTGCATATTAACAAACATGTAACTTGCATATTAACAAACATGTAACTTGCATATTTACATACATGTAACTTGCATATTAACAAACATGTAACTTGCATATTAACAAACATGTAACTTGCATAGCATATTACCATGAACTTGCATAACATGCATATGATTACATAGCCCACAACTTGCATATTTAGCATCATGCAAACATAACATACATCATATTAAACTTGCATAAGCTTACATACTCAACATGCATAAACATAAGATTAATGCTAACATCATATCATATGATTCAAAGCTCATTAACCCACATACAAAACCATAAATCTCATCACATCTCATCTAATTAGTTTACCAAAAGATCATCAAAGTGATAGAAACTCACAACTAGCAACTTTGAACACCAAATGAAGAAGATTAAGATGCTAAGAAGGGATTAGAAGTTGATTAGAGAGTGATTAGTATGCAACCCTCTTCATAAAATTAGTGGAGGCCATGAGAGCTAGCATTTTGCCATAGTTTAGTCACTAGGTTTAATTATGAATGAATTAGGGTAGGTTAGGGTCTTATTTATAGATTAGGCAAGTGTTTTAGGCCATAGGATTAACCCTAGATTCAATCCAAGCCATCAAAGCATGTCTTGGGGAAGAAGTCAAGTGTAGGAACCATCTAGGGCCTTTAGATTAAAGATGGACCATGAGAACCATTCAAATGCAAAATCTGCACTTGAGCGAATCGGCCCACGGGTTGACAGCCAAACACCCTGGATTAACCCCTAGTCGACCCAGCGGGCTCAGGTCGACTTCAAAAATCGGCCGGTTCGGTTATTCCCCTCTCCCAATTCGCTGTTTTGAGCATTTTTGCATATTTATTTATTAAATTTTCAATTATATATATATATATATATATCAATATATATATATATATATATATATATATATATACACACAACCCATTTCACTTAATTAAGTATACTTTAATTTGGGAATTTTCGTGAAACTTCGCGAGGCCATATCTTGGTCATACGGACTCCGATTTTCGAAAACTCGGACTCTATTTCGCGTATTTTTCCGAGACGAACACAATGGCATAGCCCGTTTCCCTTGATTCCCATTTTAGAATTAAATTTTGCCTCGATTTATGTTATTACAGGTTATTGAAAATACGGGTTGTTACATCAACGAGGTGTGTGGCGGCCGGAAAATGCTCGGGAACAGGCGAATAGGTTTCCGCCTTCGATCGGGGAGAGAGAAACGAAGATTTTCTTTTTTTTACTTAAAAAAAAATATGATTGGCCGATGGGTTTTAAAGGGGTTTTCTAAAGCGACCACCAATCTAAACCCAATGACTGTCGTCCCTAGCGTTTTGCCCCCATTCCGTACACAATGGGATATGTTTCGTAGGCCCATTCGACTGTTTCAGTCAGTTTCCATTCAAATTAAAATATAAAACATTCAATATTCAATTTGAATGTACATTTCAATTTTCCAGGGCCACAAACTGATTCGAAAAATTCCAGAAAAATAAATCTGGCTATGTTTTGATGATACGGTCCCAACAAAACTAGTTTCGTCAAATTCTGAGACCGTTTGCAAAAAGACCCATTTCTGGTCGATCCAATTTAACTATAATTGACCAAAACACTTTTCCTTTGCCACGCTTACATACTAGCTTCAAAATTATGAAATTTGAAACCTAGCAATAACTTCACATCCCGGATCCAACAAAAGTGGTTTCATCGAATTCCGAGGTCGTATGCAAAATGGCCAATTTCACGGGCTATATAAATTCCATAGCGACCTTTCTGAAAATTCATTTGGCCATAACTTTTGCTTTCCGTTATGAAAATTCGATTTTTCAGATTCGTTAGAAAGGTATTCACTAACAGATTTAAATATTTTTGGTTTCACTAAAATCCATTTTGTTTTGCACCCGGCACAGTCCGACAAAGTTTGAATTCAATTTTTGAAACTACAGCGCCTTTTCAGGCCTTGTTAATAATTAGAATTAATTATATTCATTTTCAATCATCGATTCAAACTCACTTTTCATTGCTATTATTTAAAATATTTATTTTAAATATTTAAAATCCATTATTTTAGCCAATTTAAAAAATTTAAATTGGTTCAGATTTTCTGGGTCGTTACAAGTTATAAACACATGTTTCCAGATACAACATAGTACACAGCGGAATATGATATTCTATAGTTAACTGGCGAAACCTCCTGCTTCCAGCTATTCCAAGTGAATCTGAAAATTCCCGAGGTAGCGACACGGATTTCGCTCGGATTCTGAGACCGTTTGAAAAATGTTCATTTTCCAGTCGATTAAAATCAACTGAAACTGGTCAAACTCGTTTTCCTTTGCCACGCTCACATATTGATTCGAAAAATTACGAATTTTGAAATCTAGCAATAACTTGACATCACGGATCCAACAAAAGTGATTTCGTCGAAATTCGAGGTCGTTTGCAAAATTTCCATTTTTAAGGGCCTGAATTCCATAGCGACTATTCTGAATTTTCAACTGGACATATCTTTCAACTTCTAAAGTGAAATCTCAGTTTCTTAAATCCGTTAGAAAGATATCGTCAAGCAGATTTAGAGATTTCTGGTTTTGTCCAATTCCGACTTAAAACGAATCCTATATATTCATTTGAAATTTAAAATCGAATTTTTGAACTACCGCACCATTTCAGGCTCGTTATATAATTAAAATAAATTCATTCGTTTTAACCTCGTCGAAAATAAATTTTTCGTCGTTATTATTTAAAATAATTCTTTTTAGATAATCAAAATTCGTTAAAATAGCCAAAATAAAAATTTTAAATTGGCTCGGATTTCCGAGTTATTACACCCGACTACTTGACTGCCCGTACAAATTTGGGCACCCAAGAGTTTAGGGAAAAACAAAAAAAATAAACTTTGGGTCAGTCATGGGACTGGCGTGAGTAAACTCCAATCATTTGTTTAACTTTAAAAATCCTTTCGAAAGAAAAGATAATAGTAAGACCAGCCCACACATAAACATGGATGGCTTTTACCTTACTATAACCGAAAATACTTTGATACTAAATTCCAATGATATTATAATAATGTCTACATCAAATAAATAGAATCTAGCGGAATGCTTGCATCTCACGCTCCATATATAATATAAAAATCAAAAACTGCAGGCACTTATTGGAGATTGGATTTCCAACATGACAAGGTATGGGACCACCTTCCGATAGTGTATCTCTAGAGGTGAATACACTGGGTTCAACAAGAACATCTTGCAAACCGGCCCACACATGACTAACCACTCATTTCGCTTGAGTGTATCGAATGTATATCACCAACGGTTGGGATCAACAACCGTTTCCCGAAAAGGGACAGCATCGATAGTTTAAAGAAGTAAAAAGAATTTCTCTAGATAGGTGATTATACACCCTAATGGGAGTGACCGACATAGCCATGCTGCCTGCCCGATTTTTGTCATTTCCCGGTTGTTGAGGCCTGAGGCTACGATTACTTGTCATTCCTTGATAGCACAATCACTTTGAATGCCACATTGTCAGCTCCGTTAATCACTAATTGATTTGCACAAATATTCTGGATATTATGCTAAGGGAATAAATCCGTTGCCACCATATATATTTGTACGGATCAACATATTCGATCATTGGAAATACTTTGTTAGGCATTCGTCCATATACGTTCGTTCTGGGATTGAACGAAACCGAAGGCATAATTTCTATTTTAAGAAAAAGTCCTTGCACTTCACTCCATCTTCGATTATCTTCATATAATCTGATTCGCAACGCTACTGCTAATATGGAGTGGTTCTCGGATAATAATCCTCCATATTGACAACGATATTGGCAAATACTTCGATAGTCGGTTATTTAACTATCGAAGAAAAATAAACAAACATCCATTCAAAGCATGAAACAAATCAATGGACCTCTAAATTAAAATTTCATTAATTAAATCACTTCTTCATTTCCTCATTAATATCTGTTAACCAAATATTTTCAATTATCATCTTGGCCTTTTAGCTATTTGGAAAATATTTCTGTATATTGCCTTCTTTTATTTTCTGTACTTAGAAAATATCCTTTACTTATAATTGGAAACATTACAATTATTTATTCTTCTACGACCGTTCATTTCTACACTCAGGAAATATTATATTTCCAAAATTCCACTTATTTGGGTTAAAACGAATGTTATATAAAACATTGTTACAATAACCCAAAATACTGCATTTAACTAATCTTATTCAAAAATTTATCTTCTAGACTGGATCCTTCTATTTATTGGTTAAAAATGAAATCAAACAAGTTAGGGGTATAATAACCTCTCAGACCTTGACTGAAAACATCCATAACTTCAAAACAGACAAGGCCACTTATCTCGAATAATCAACGTCATAAAAACTAATTATTCATTTTAAAACATGTATCTGGTTCACTTTCTATTTTTAACAAATCTAATTTATAGATTTCCTTTTTGTTTACAATATTCTATTTTTAATTTTGTTTCCTTATCGAATTCAATATAATGATTTTCTTAGTTATCCAATTTTCTTAAAAATATTCTAACTCCTTAAATTTACGGAAAATTTCTCCATAACCTCCTTCGTACCGGAGCATCGGGAAAATCCCCAAACTGCCATACAGGCCTCTCCAATCAAAAGAAAAAGAAAAAGCCAAGTGGCTAGCCGATACGGCGCATAAAACCTCATATGGAATTTAAACGTGTACCTTTTTGTCGGGCACATAAACTAAAATCTTCATCCTCTTCATTCCATACCTGTTTAACATTTCCAAATATTCCCATTTGGTTTCACTCAATCCATTCGTCTTAACCCAATTTGCTAATTTATTTTCTAATTTGCTATTTTGCTTATTTTACTTCTTTGTTTGAACATAACATGTTCAAATAAAATATTTAACTTGCTTATAACCAAATTGAATTCCAATTTCAATTCAAGTTTCCTTTTCGATTTCGAATATAAATTTCCAAATCAAATTCACTTATTCAAAGTCCAATATCAAATCAAAATCTCATTGACCAATTACTTTTCAAATTAGTTAGTTCTATTCAATAATTAAAAATCTGATTTTTGTTTCAAAAATCAATTCCTTACTCCACTTGAGTTCACATATAATTTACAACTCAAATCTGAAATTTCCTAAATAGAAATTCGGATTTTATTCGATCAAAAATCCTTTTATAAAATTAAATAAACCATTATGGTTTTTAAATGGTTATGGCATTGTTTTTCTGAAAATTTGATTTTGACATCACTCAAAACATATACAACGAAATTCAGAACTTTCTCTTCCATTAGAAAACTATTATCTAATTAGTCCTGACGGTTCTTGTTTCACAGAATTCCGACTTCAATTGAGTTCTATAAACTCAATTGAAGTTTGAATCGCTAATTTATGAACTGCAGCGCTGCGGCGAGTTCGTTTTAATTTATATTTATATATATAAACTTTTAAACTTCGTTTAAAATAAATTCAACTCCATCCTGATATATTTTAATATATATAAATCCATTTCAACATAATATTTCCGATCTTCTAAAATTGTCGATTTTCCCAAACTCGAAAATAAATTTATTTATACGTCGATCTTCTATATTCAAATTCCATTTCAATTCTATTTAAATTTCCTATATTCAATTTCCATTTCAACTCTCTTTGAATTCTATATTGAAATTCTATTTCAAATTCTCTATATTCAAATTCTATTTAGATTTCTATATTCAATTTCTATTTTTAATTCTATTTGAATTTTCAATTCTATTCAAATTCTATATATTCAAATTCTCTTTATTCAATTTAACTTCTATTTAAATAAAATTCTAATTAATCGAATTCAAATCATAAATCCTTACAGATTTATTTTAGTCCAATTTATATTCTGAACATCAGAATACATTCCATCATTTATTTCCTTATAATGATTTTCCCATTTCTATTTTTAAATTCACATTTGAATTTAAATATTCAAATTTATCCAATGATAATTTTTCTCACTTTATTTCTACAAACACTGTTTATAATTTCATTTCAATTATCTAATTATCCAACAAAAATCAGTCTATTTTATTTATAAACACCATTTATAAATTCATTTCAATGTCTTGTATTATTTAATTTATAAACATCGGTTATAAATTCAATACTTGTTTTATTTATTTTCAAAACAAGTAAATATTTTTAGCCCATTCTAATTTCAAATTCTACTTTAGAAAATAGAATTTTCCTTTTAAACCTCAAAATCTCTTTCGCGTTATTTTTATAAATCAACATTAAGACCCAGTGATATTTCAAACAATCAAAACAACCAATTATAATTGACAGGTTTTCTAACACATAATATATGACAGTATAGATGCAAACAAACAAACAAACAAAAAAATAATATATTTTTGAGGAATCCAGTTGGATCCCTCCAACCTGTTTTTCTTGCATCCACAGATGTTTGTCAACATAAATAATACCCATCCTGCTTCGAGGCATGATATCGCGGTATAGAAGGTCATCCACTATCATAGCATGGGGCGTATAGGGTAATCATCCACTAATGGTTCCGCGGGCATCCGCTAATGATACAGCACGAAATCCAAGCCTGAATAACTAATATATTTAAGATGCACAAAAATATTGAATGCAACCAAACAAGCAACAAACAATTATTTTTAATTGATAAAAATAATTCTAAATAAAAGGTGAGTGAAATTTACTCACCGTGATTTTAATTTTCGTCGAGTATTCAGAATTTGAATTCTCTAAATTCACGGTTAACTCCGAAAAATTCCAAACCACTTCCCGAATGTGTATTTCACAGCTATGGATCAACTCAACCTGTTTATGTGATTTCTAGACCTCATATGCACATTATATAAATTTTATAAATAACTAGACAATTTAAATAATAATTAAAATTTTACTTAATTAACTAAAATGATTACCTTACTTCCCATCTCACACTAACGGCTACAGGATGTATATATTTTTAATCCTGCATACCCCAAAAATCCTTGGCGAGTTTGCCTCACCCAAGTTCTAGTGCTACTCTCGGCCTCCACCCTTATATTGCTAACTCCGGCAGTCACTCCAAAAATCCTACTGCTTTAGGCGAGTCAACAACGCATCTTCGGTAGTGAACCCACTCCACAAACAACAGATACAAGCTCCCCAAAATCCATTGTCGCACCCTTCTCATTCAACCCAGATTTACCCAATACTGTCATCCCTCAAACCATGCCAACAGAAATCATTTGAACCCAATTTTGGCCATCGCGACTTTGGCCTTCTGCCATACTCGTGAGTGCCACTGTCCCCTTCGAACTACGTGCGACTCCCTCAAATCACGACCTTCTAAACCTCACTACACTGGAAGCCCTAAAATCGAGCTTCAGAACATCACTTGAACCTATCACGCTTCCCAAAGCCCACGAGCACCTTTCTTCCTTAATCGCGAGGCTTCCTGTCGATGTCGAGCTCCAGCGTCTTCCATGATTTGAAGTCGCAATGTCTGATTTTGATTTAAATGTCTCTCTTTTTTTATACGGAGGAGAAAATTTCAAATTTCAGATAAAAGAAATGGGCTTCGGGTTTTATTCTTGAGGAATGAAATCTGATTTTTATCTATGAATTCAATAGGAAAAAGCGGCACTAATTCTCTCAGGAATGAAAAAGAACAGAAGAATGAGAGGGTATGGTCGCGATTTATAGGAGAAAGGGGAACACAAAGTACGCTGCAAATAAACGTTTTGGTAGGTAACGTACATGGCAAATCCATTTAAGGAATTTAAAAAGATTTTGATTTGATTTTTAATAAAATACGTTTGAAATAAAAAGATTTTTATTTCTTTTAAACAGATTCTGATTTGATTAAAGAGATTTTCATTCTTTTTAATTGGATTCTGATATGATTTCGAACCTATCCACAATAAAATATTGGGGTCCATTAATTTAAACCACGAACTTCTATTTCTATCATAACGACGGACGTTCCCATGCTACAACACTATCCTGAACTCAACAGAAAATATTCTGAAATTTAATTTAAACGTATATATGAAATAACCATAATAAATTAATATAATATAATTTAAATTCAAACAAATAAATTCTTCAGATAATAAAATATTTTTATTATCATCTATATTCAAATACGATTAATACTGATTATCTGAATTGTTTTGATTTAATTTCTAACTTTGAATTGAATTATTTTAGATTCTCGTATTACGATATTATATAAAATCAAAATAAATCGTATTTCAATTATTTAATTGATAATCCAATATAAAATACCATTTATATTATAAATTCAATATTTAAAACCATACTAAATATTTAAAATAAATCAACCAAAAAATACGGGTCGTTACATTCTTTCCCCCTTAAAATAATTTCGCCCTCGAAATTGCTAAGGTAGGAAAAATGGTACAAATCCATTACTTTTCAAAATCTCACTTATGTTGAAACTCAACTCCTCATATTTCAACAAATTTAATTCCACCAAAACTTTTGGTCTTCCTTCATTTAATTCGAATGATCTACGATCAATCCATTTATATCCAATCTATATTCCATTAAACCTATTCAAATCGATTCTGGTCAATTGATTCACTTCAATCCATTTAACTAGCTTAAGTTAAATTCCACTTTCAATATCCAAATACCCGGGTTTTCATTTCAAATCCTTTTGAAATCACTTAAACATATACATATATTTATAATCGTTTCAAATTCTAAATATTTGAATTTTCCAACTAAACTTGTTTTCTTTCAAACAAATTCCCATCAAAATATTTCTAAGGTAGCAATCCATCACTTAGAAACTCGAAAATGAATATTGATGATGTTGCGATGGGTCAGAATTATTTTCCAGCCACTGAAGTGAGTTCAGTGCTTTAACACTTTCAAAATCCATTCAAAAATGATTTTGATTCAAAACCCTTGCAAAACAAAGCTATATTATTTTAATATACTTTAGAAAATATTTTCAATCTTCCCAGGATTTAAATTCCAAATTCTAGTTTGAATTCAATTTTAATTCATCTCATTTGTACATATTTCATTCATATACAAATTCTATTTGGTTTTAGATAACCATTCCAATTTTATAATCTCATTTGATTATAATGATATCAATCAACACATCCATATAATATAGTAATTTCAGAAAAAATAATCTTTATCTATCAAAATAGAATTTTGGGTAAAATTATTTCATTTACCTACTTAAAACATTATTGTGTCAAATTGCTCTGCTCAAGGATTTATAAACTCTTATCGACGTATTGGCGTCCCACAATTCGATCAGAATTCATAAACCACTCAACAGACTAACCAACACAATATAAAACAGTTTTTATATCAATTAACAAATACACTCGCTCTTATATATACACTCAACTCATTCTAGGGTACTGCTGACCCTATCTCTAATGAGCACATGACACACAAGCCTAAGTATTCTCTCAACCTAAGCTCTGATATCAATTGTAACGGCCCGCAAATCCTTATTATCTGAGTTGACTAATAACACCACACATCCAACCCAAATTGCATAGAAATACGAATCATTATTAGAAAGAAGTTAGAGGATGAGAAATAGAAAGAAAGAAATATTAGAATAGAAGAAAATGAAGATTAGAAATTCACAGCAGAACGAATAAAATATATTATATAACATAACTTTTGAAATACAAATCAGTAACTGGATATACATACCATTATCATAGCACAACAGTTATTCCTGGAACAGTTATAAACACCTGTTTCCATATACAACATAGTACACAGCGGAATATGATATTCTATAGTTAACTGGCGAAGCCTCTTGCTTCCAGCTCTTCCAAGTGAATCTAAAAAATCCCGACTACTTGACTGCTCAGACAAATTTGGGCACCCAAGAGTTTAGGGGAAAACAAACAAAATAAACTCTTGGTCAGTCATGGGACTGGTGTGAGTAAACTCCAATCATTTGTTTAACTTTAAAAATCCTTTCGAAAGAAAATATAATAGTAATACCAGACCACACATAAACATTGATGGCTTTTACCTTACTACAACCCAAAATACTTTGATACGAAATTCCAGTGATATTATAATAATGTCTACATCAAATAAATAGAATCTAGCAGAACGCTTGCATCTCACGCTCTATATATAATATAAAAATAAAAAACCGCAGGCGCTTAGTGGAGATTGGATTTCTAACATGACAAGGTATGGGACCACCTTCCGATAGTGTATCTCTAGAGAGGAATACACTGGGTTCAACAAGAACATCTTGCAACCCGGCCCACACATGCCCGACCACTCATTTCGCTTGAGTGTATCGAATGTATATCACCAACTGTTGGGATCAGCAACCGTTTCCCGAAAAGGGATAGCATCGATAGTTTAAAGAAGTAAAAAGAATTTCTCTAGATAGGTGATTATACACCCTAATGGGAGCGACCCACATAGCCATGCTACCTGCCCGATTTTTGTCATTTCCCGGTTGTTGAGGCCTGAGGCTACGATTACTTATCATTCCTTGATAGCACAATCACTTTGAATGCCACATTGTCAGATCCGTTAATCACTAATTGATTTGCACAAATATTCTGAATATTATGCTAAGGGAATAAATCCGTTGCCACCATATATATTTGTACAGATCAACATATTCGATCATTGGAAATACTTTGTCAGACATTCGTCCATATACGTTCGTTCTGGGATTGAACGAAACCAAAGGCACAATTTCTATTACTAGAAAAAGTCCTTGCACTTCACTCCGTCTTCGATTATCTTCATATAATTTGATTCGCAACGCTACTGCCAATACGGAGTGATTCTCGGATAATAATCCAACCGGTCTCTCCATATTGACAACGATATTGGCAAATATTTCGATAGTCGGTTATTTAACTATCGAAGAAAAATAAACAAACATTCATTCAAAGCATGAAACAAATCACTGGACCTCTTAATTAATATTTCATTAATTAAATCACTTCTTCATTTCCTCATTAATATTTGTTAACCAAATATTTTCAGTTATCATCTTGGCCTTTTCGCTATTTGGAAAATATTTCCGTGTATCGCCTTCTTTTATTTTCCGTACTTAGAAAATATCCTTTACTTATAATTGGAAACATTCCAATTATTTATCTCTTCTACGACCGTTCATTTCTACACTCAGGAAATATTATATTTCCAAAATTCCACTTATTTGGGTTAAAATGAATGTTGTATAAAACATCGTTACAATAACCCAAAATACTGCATTTAACTAATCTTATTCAATCATTTATCTTGGAGACTGGATCCTGCTATTTATTGGTTAAAAATGAAATCAAACAAGTTGGGGTATAATTACCTCTCAGACCTCGACTGAAAACATCCTTAACTTCAAAATAGACAGGACCACTTATCTCAAATAATCAACATCATAAAAACTAATTATTCATTTTAAAACATGTATATGGTTCGCTTTCTATTTTTAACAAATCTAATTTATAGATTTCCTTTTTGTTTACAATATTCTATTTTTAATTTCGTTTCCTTATCGAATTCAATATATTGATATATTGATTTTCTTAGTTATCCAATTTTCTTAAAAATATTCTAACTCCTTAAATTTTCGGAAAATTTCGCCATAACCTCCTTTGTACCGGGAACATCGGGAAAATCCACAAACTGCCACATAGACCTCTCCAATCAAAAGAAAAAAGAAAAAGCCAAGCGGCTAGCTGATACGGCGCATAAAACCTCATATGGAATTTAAACGTGTACCTTCTTGTCGGGCACATAAATTAAAATCTTCATCCTCTTCATTCCATACCCGTTTAACATATCCAAATATTCCCATTTAGTTTCACTTAATCCATTCGTCTGAACCCAATTTGCTAATTTATTTTCTAAGTAGCTATTTTGCTTATTTTACTTCTATGTTTGAACATAACATGTTCAAATAAAATATTTAACTTGCTTATAACCAAATGGAATTCCAATTTCAATTCAAGTTTCCTTTACGATTTCGAATACAAATTTCCAAATCGAATTCACTTATTCAAAGTCCAATATCAAGTCAAAATCTCATTGACTAATTACTATTCAAATTAGTTAGTTCTATTCAATAATTAAAATTTTGATTTTTGTTTCAAAAGTCAATTCATTACTCCACTTGAGTTCACATATAATTTACAACTCAAATCTGAAATTTGCTAAATAGAAATTCAGATTTTATTCGCTTAAAAATCCTTTTATAAAATTAAATAAACCATTATGGTTTTTAAATGGTTATGGCACTGTTTTTCTGAAAATTTGATTTTGACATCACTCAAAATATATACGACGAAATTCAGAACTTTCTCTTCCATTAGAAAACTATTATCTAATTGGTCCTGATGGTTCTTGTTTCACAGAATTCCGACTTGAATTGAGTTCTATATACTCAATTGAAGTTCAAATCGCCAATTTACGAACTGCGGCGCTGCGGCGAGTTCGTTTTAATTATATTTATATATATAAACTTTTAAACTTCATTTTAAAATAAATTCAACTCCATCCTGATTATTTTAATATATATCAAATCCATTTCAACATAATATTTCCAATCTTCTAAAATTGTCGATTTTCCCTAACTCGGAAATAAATTAATTTATACCTCAGTCCTCAATATTCAAATTCCATTTCAATTCTATTCAAATTTCCTATATTCAATTTCCATTTCAACTCTGTTTGAATTCTATATTTGTTAGCCTACTTTGTGAACTAGGCTACACAAAGAGCAAATAGTGAGAAAGACACCAATCGGTTCGGATCGAAGGAAGATAGTGCAGGAGGTGAGTAAATATCAAGAACGCAGAGATCACATCGGATCGGATTGGAGAGATACGTTAGCAGTATCGAAGGATAGTAGGTGGCCTCATCGTATCGGTTCGGATCGGTCAGCAACCTTAGAAGATAACGAGTGCCCTCATCGGATCGGATCGGAAGAATATGGCAGCGACATCATACAACAAATGGCCTCATCGGATCGGATTAAAGGAGTACGCAAGCAACATCAAGGGACAGCAAGCTGCCTCACCGGTTCGGATCGGAGGCCCCGATCCGAACCCCCTTTTCCCCTTGCATCTGTAACCGTTGCTGCGCATATCTCCTGAAGACTCGGACTAGGCCTGACCATTTCTCCCACGATCTCCCACTAAATCAATGCGCTGTCACCATCTTGAGGCCTCCGAACCCAACTCTCAAGGGATGGGTGCCACGCGATTCCGAACCGAAGCCACTTCGAAGAGATTTTTCACCTATAAATACACCATCTAGAGGCATTTGAAAGGATCTTTTGGAAAATTCTCAGTCCATACTTCCTCCATAGCTGAATTCAACAATCATATTCAGATCATAATCATCTCTTAAAGTCCATTTTTGAGAGATTTGAGTGAGTTTATGCATTGTAATTGTGAAGTTGAGTGAGAATCATTGCTGCATTTGTATTCAAATCATCAATTAAAAGAAAACAAAGTGGACGTAGGCTCGTTAATGCCGAACCACTATAAATTGCGTGTTCTTTATTGCTTTTTGATTCTATTTCATTCAATTCATAGCTAATTTGGGTGTTAGAGCCAATTTTTGGTCTAACATTTTGGTGCTTTCACTGAGAACCTTCGAATTCTCCGCCTTTTCGGGATTATCGTTCTACTATTTGGACCTTCAAGTTCAAAGGAGTTAATCCCTTCTCTCTGACATCTTTCAGTACTTGTTGACTAACCGTTTAAGAACCAAATATCATGGCTAAGACCAAAGGAAAAGAAGTGCAATGCGCTAGGGGAAATGAAGCTAGAGAAAATCAGTCAGCCATCGTGATAACAAGGTTGCGCGCTCAAAGCTCTGGAGCAGACCACTCCAACCAGGAGGATCCGAACCGGATCAGAGGTGCCGATCCAAACCGAGTGGAAGGCACCAATCCGATCTGATCTGATGAAGTCGAGGGCACCCATTCCCTTCATCTGAACCGCCCCGACCAGGCTGCTGTGAACCGATCCGATCCAAACCAGAGTGAGCCTGGAACTTCTACTCGAGCCCCCTCCAACGCTCTGATTCCATCCACAATGACTAATGTTCAGCCTGATCCCTCTGCACCCATTACTCAGGGAGATTTTTCACGTTTTCTTGACATGCTTTAAAGCACTAAAGAAGCATTGGAGGCCTAAAGGCGTGACAACCTTCGCATGCAAGAAAACATGATCACCATGGGTAGAGAACTACAAGAGCTCCGGAGGCAGAGGACTCCTTCCCCACCACGCTGTATTGCTACAGATGATTCGTCTTCTTTGGAGGAGGAATGTCCTTGTGATAGAAAGCCGCTTGAACGACCTCAGAACCTCGATCAATTGACTTTTGGATCTTTAGGATCCCGAGAAGAAGCTGCTCGTGTATTGGGCCCTGATGACCCGAGTATGCAACATACTATGTTGCTACCCATGCGCGGATCCCACGTCTTACCCAGGGATCCTAATATTACAAACCCAACATAGCAACAACTTCTCCAACCTCTATCTCCAGAGATTGACTGGGAGCACAGAGAGCAATGTAGACCAGCTGCCGCCAGAAACAGAAGGTTATCCCTTGATCAGGAACTTAGGGGTAATCCGAACATCAGATCTAGTGAGCCTGTGCAGAAATTAACCAATGTCGATGTATGGGCAATGGTGCGCCAGATTATGTCTAAAAGACGGCGGTATACTAATGAAGATTGGGGCATTGAGCCAAGTCATACCCTTTTCACAGATGACATCCTGAATTTCCAGTTCCCCCGACGATTCAACTTGCCTCAGATGGATTGATATTCAGGAAGAACAGACCCAGGGCAGCACCTAATGAGATATGCATGGTTCATGAATGCGGCAGCAGCTCCAGATGTCGTAAAATGCAAAGCTTTTCCCATCTATCTTGAACATGTAGCATTAATGTGGTTCACTCGACTTCCTCCTCGGTCGGTGTCAAATTTCACAGAACTGAGTGAGTGTTTCATGAATCAGTTTCGACTCCATGCCTAAAAGTCCGTGACCGTCATAGAATTGTCACGGATTAAACAGGGCCCCAGGAGAATCTTTGAAGTCGTATTTGGATCGCTTCAACCTGGCCGTCACCGAAGTTAGTGATCCACATGAGCCCACTATCCTAATGGCCTTGATAGAAGGGGTGGAACCTGACACAGAGTTTGGGGATTACTTAGTTGGAAACCACCTCCTACTATAGAATTGTTCTATGAAAAGGCTAATGTTCGTTTAAGGAGAGAGGAAGCTAAGGCAAATCGAAAGAGAAAGTCCGAAGGGCCCTCAAACGAGGATATCTAGAGTAACATTGCTGTGAAACAATCTGGTTACACTTCGGGGAAGGTGGAAGTAAATGTTGGCAACTAGAGTGGTGGTAAAAGCAACAGGAATGGAAACGGCAATAGAAGGAACAGAAACAGAGGGAATAGCTCTAATAAAACACCCAGATTCCAGACTTTTGAAAATTATACGCCGTTAAATGACACGTTGGAGAATATTTATCTAGATACATATAACATATTGCAGTACAAAAAACCACCACCCAGAGATTCTACAGAGAAAGAGATTGAAACAGGAAAGTTTTTCTTGTTTCATGGTACACACGGTTATTCCACTAATGAGTGTCGTCATTTGATGGATGTTGTCGAAATATTGCTGCGAGAAGGGAAGTTGGATGTACAAAGCCACCCCAAGGAACAAGGGGCAAGGGGGACAAGCCCTGAACCAAGACCAGCCTGCTTCAAAACCCACAGCTCAGCAAAAAGGTAAGAGGATCGTCATTAACTCTATCATAGGCGGACCTCACTTAGTTGGTCGTAGTTTTAAAGCAATGGACCAGTACGTCAATGCCGCCAAGCATTTTGAAATAGGAGAATGCAGCAGCCTTGAAGACGTCACTCCAATAAAACAGCAAAAAACAATGTCTGATGATGTTGTATTCCGCAATAGAGATGAGTTTGGAGTGCAATCTCCAACCGACGATCCATTAGTGATAGCCACGACAATTGGCCCTGCCTTAGTCCATAAAGTGTTAGTAGACAACGGAACCTCGGTTAATATCCTCTTCAAGAAATCTTTCGAACAAATGAGGCTCGAAGCAAAAGACTTAAAGCCATTTCAAGGATGGATACGTGGCTTTAACGGAGTATCTACAGCTCCAATGGGTTTTGTGGAATTACGAGTCACACTAGGGTAGGGAGACCGCCAGAGAGTGAGGATCCTGCCGTTTGTAGTTTTGGATTTGGAGTCACCTTACAATGCCTTCCTAGGCCGACCGGCCCTTGCTGAATTTAGGGCATGTATTGCGCCTTGGTGCTTGCTGCTTAAATTCCCGACTGACTCAGGAGTTGGGACGATGAGGGGCGACCAAGCTACGGGACGAGCTTGTTATGTGGCAGAGTTAAAGATGTTAATGAAGGGGATGAATATAGATGCTAAAGATGATTCCACCTCTCCAAAGAAGGCCTCAGCATAGCAACTAAGGGGGCCTGCCCCAAGAGAGTCGCCCTCAGACGTGCTCGATGATATAGATCTCAAAGAGGATAGAGAACCCGGGGACATGAAGGCAACTCCCAACGAAATAACAGTTAACATACCTATTGATGAAATGGATCCAATAAAAGTACTAAAGATCGGCTCGCAACTGGATCTAGTTAGAGCGAGGGAATTGGCTGATTTCTTAAAGGCAAATCTGGATGTGTTTACCTGGACTCACGCTGACATGTATGGGATTTTTTCTACCATCATAAGCTATGCTTTGTATGTTAATCCAAAGCATCCACCAGTCAAGCAAAAGAGATGGATGTTGGGCCCAGAGCAATCAGCAGCTTTGAAAGAAGAAGTGGAGAAGTTAAAAAATAACGGATTCATTAAGGATTCGAAATATCCCGACTGGGTATCGAATCCTGTCCTGGTCAAAAAGTCAAACGGGAAGTGGAGAACGTGCATCGACTTTTCTGATTTAAACAAGGCTTGACCGAAGGATAGCTTTCCTCTTCCCAGAATTGATCAACTAGTAGATTCAACTGCCAGGCATGAACTCTTATCCTTTATGGACGCTTATTCTGGGTACAATCAAATTCCCATGCACATACCAGATAAAGAGCATACAAGCTTTATCACAGACTTGGGATTGTATTGTTACGTGGTAATGCCATTTGGGTTAAAAAATGCGGGAGCCACATACCAGTGCCTAGTCAACCGCATGTTCTACAATCAAATCAGGAAAACCATGGAAGTGTACGTGGATGATATGCTCGTGAAGTCCAAGTGATCTTTCGATCATACGAAGGACTTAGAAGAAATGTTCGGCATACTACGAAGGTATGGGATGAAGTTGAACCCCTTGAAGTGTTCTTTTGGCGTGGCATCAGGAAAGTTCCTTGGCTTTATTGTGAGTTCCAGAGGAATTGAAATCAATCCGGACCAAATAGTAGCAATCCGGAATATAGAGGAGCCGCGAAAGATTAGGGATGTTCAAAGATTAGCTGGAAAGGTTGTAGCACTGGGCAGGTTCATCTCCAAAGCAACAGACAAGTGTGTGCCTTTCTTCGATCTCATAAAACGGGGAAAGAGAAATTTTGAGTGGACTCCCGACTATGTGGAGGCGTTCCGGAATCTGTTAGACTTCTTAGAAAAGCCTCCAATATTATCAAAGCCTGTGCAACATGAGGATTTGTTCGTCTACTTCGCGGTATCATCTCACGCCATCAGTGCAACACTAGTACGTGAAGAGGATAATGTCCAGAAACCTGTATATTATGTAAGCAAAAAACTAGCTGCTGCAGAACGTAACTACCCAAAGATAGAGAAGCTTGCTTATAACCTCCTGATTGCTTCCCACAAACTCCGCCATTATTTTCAGGCACACCCAATAGTTGTGTATACCGAGCAACCTTTGAGACAAGTGCTGCAGAAACCCGAAGCATCGGGGCGATTACTTAAATGGAATATCGAGCTGAGTTAGTTTGATTTGAACTTTCAGCCGTGAAGATCAATAAGAGGGTAGGCCTTGGCTGACTTCATAGCTGAATTTGCAATTCCTGAAGAAGAAACGGTGGGTGACAAGAGAGTTGCTTTGGATCAAGAGTTAGAGCTTAGTCCGTGGAAATTATATACGGACGGAGCCAAGAATGATAGAAAATCCGGCGCTGGAGTTATTTTAATAACTCCTGAAGGACGATCTATCTACTATGCATTGCGGCTAGAGTTTGCTGTTGCTAACAACGACTCCGAGTATGAAGCCCTGATTGTCGAGATGAAACCCGCCAAAGATTTGGGAGTGAAGACACTAGATATATATTGCGATTCCAAGATAGTTGTATGTCAAGTTCGGGAAGAATTTGCTGCTAAAGGACCTCGACTCATCACTTACCTCAAGAAAGTAAAGGAGTTGTTGGAAGGTTTGGATCATTATAACATAACACACATTCCAAGAGCGGAAAATCAGAAAGCAGATCAATTGGCGAAGCTAGCAAGTTCAGATAGTCTTAAAGAATCCGAAATGGTTCCGATAGAGGTGTTGGATTCACCAAGTTTCGATCTAATGGAAACAAAGCTAGCCTTGGAAGTTGAACCAGAAAGAGAATCCTGGATGACACCAATTAAGAATTTTCTCAAAAATGGAACTCTCCTGTTGAAAAAGAGTGAAAGACGAGCTGTAAGACGTAAGGCCACAAGATACGTTTTTACAGGATGACGTCCTTTATCGTCAAGGGTTTTCAATGCCCCTGCTACGGTGTATCGCACGCGATGACATCAAGCGTGTACTGCAAGAGGTGCATGAAGGTGAGTCTTGGGATCACACTGGGGGCCAAACCCTAGCAAAGAAAGTGTTACGGTATGGATATTTCTGGCCTACCGTGAACAAAGACGCGACTGCTTATTCACGACGCTACGATAGATGTTAAAGATATGCTAAAGTTCCCAGAGCGCCTCCGACTCAGCTCAAGTCGATGGTAAGTCCGTGGCCGTTTGCGATGTGAGGAATTGATATTATTGCAGTGCTACCTATTGCCAGAGGAGGAGCTAAGTATGCGATCGTTGCCGTGGACTACTTCACGTAGTGGGTGGAAGTTGAACCTCTAACAACCATCACGGTAAGGAAAGTGATCAGTTTTGTGGTGAGAAACATTACTTGTCGATTTGGGATACCGAAGACCATCATAACTGATAATGGGACACAGTTTGACAGCATAGAGTTCAGAAACTTTTGCCAAAAATACAAAATTGATAAACGATACACTGCAGTAGCTCATCCGCAGTCAAATGGACAGGTCGAAGCCGTAAATAATGTCATTAAATCAATTCTAAAGAAGCGGCTGAAACAGGCCAAAGCCAGATGGGTAGATGAGTTGCCACTAGCTTTATGGGCCTATAGGACGACCTTTAAGACGGCTACCAGCCATACTCCCTATTCACTTTCATTTGGGTCTGAAGCGGTGATCCCGGTAGAATTGGAAGTCCCTTCTCATCGAGTTGCGTACTATGACCCGATGACGAATAAAGCGCTCCTCCTAGAATCTCTTGATATGATTGAAGAAAAAAGAGATGAGGCCAACCTGTGTGCCTCAAGACATCGACATCAGGTAGCATGTTATTATGTCTGGAAGGTTCGCCTCAAAACCTTTGAGCCAGGAGACCTAGTACTGAAGCGAGTCTTCCCACCTTCAACTCAATTGGGTCCAAAATGGGAAGGGTCATACACTTCCAACGGAAGCTTGATACATGAGCATTCAAGCTAACGACCATGGACGGTGAAGAGATTCCCAGAGCATGGAACGCTCAGCACCTACGACGATATCTGAGCTAAATATGAAATGTCATTTCTTTTGTTTTCATAAGCTATGTAAAAAGGCACGACTTGCCTTAAAAAGTCTGTTTATGTGAACAAAAGATTATAAAGTATATGTAGGCTACGACTTAGCCGAACCACTATAAAAATATCGTGTGTCATTTACTTTCCAGCATTATTTATGTCTTCAACTATTATTTTGTTATGACTGTGGAACACGAAATGTTAAATTAAAATATGGAAAGTTGGAGATGACTTATATGCAGGAACAAACAAAACGACTATTTGTACGATAAGACATAGAAGAATGGAAAGATGACATTCTTAACTCTAATCTCAAGAATCGAGAGAGAGTATAAAGGACGGGAAGAAGATGTCCTCTGAGGCGTGAAGGTGCACCCAGATGAGAGACCGCCTCAATGAAAACTCTAACCTGGATATGAGACGGGAGAGTATAAAGATGCCAGAAAGAACAGGCATGAATGACGAAAGGAAAATGACCCCGTCAGAGAATTAGGGACATTTGGACTTTTTAATTTAATTTAATATTGAATAGTTCTTGCTCAGTTATTCAAGATTGACTGGGGGCATACATGTGCACACATATTCCCCTCCACCATGACTTCATTACATAACTTTAGTATGACATACTTTTGTATTTTCACTTAATTGCTGAACTAATGAATATCAGGCATTGCAGGAAATAGACTATTTTTATTTACAAACGTGTGAGTTTGTACAAGGAAAACAAGCGAAAAAGAAGATGCGAGGGCCGCACTCGCTGCAACAATTGCGAACCAATTAAATGCTAAAATAAAACAAAGCACTTCATCATTTGGGCTTTGGGTCGGGCTTGGATTTTTTGGTAGCTTTCTGAGCAGCCTTAGCTTCCTTTTCAGCTTCGGTCATAATGCGTTTCAACTTTTTCTTCCCTATAGCCGAAGTGCTAGAATCAATCGATTTTTTCCGGGTAGTCGGAACGCTGGAATCAAGAGAAGACTTTTTAGCAAGCTCTTCTGTAATAGATCTAGTTGAAAGCTTAACAACTAACCTTGATCCAGGGTCCACCACTGCAAGAGGCTTAAGGCTTTCGGGGTCCAGGTCTTCAATTTTTAGCTGTATACGTTTATCTTGTTCGGCTTTCATTTCAGCCAAAGTGATGTCATCAGCGATTTTCGAATCCCCGACTATAGCCACATCAGGGTCTTCCTCATGCCCCTCACTACTGCCATCATCTTTCAAGGCATCTATCATCTCGTCATCATGAGGAGCATCAGCCTTATCCTTTTATCCTTCAGCCTTTTCCGAGGATTTTGCTCCGTTGGTGGTTCCCGGAGGCACGTCTGTTTTCTCGGACGGTTCAACACCTACAGAATGAGAAGCAACAGTTATCAACTCGGGATAAAATAAAGGGTCCTTCATCGATTGCCCGATTATGTGATGAAAAGTGGAGACGGCTTTGACGAATTGGGGTGAAAAGGTAGAAATACCTTCCGATGATTTCTCAGCTGGAGTAACTGCCGTCTCTGACACCATCTCGGGTATGGGGGATAAAAGAGATGCCTGAGGGATATTCGGGTTTTCGGGGTCGTATCCCTCAACTTCAGAAGTTTCAGCGGCAGTAGAAGAAGAACCAGCCTCGGAGATATACTTTTGTTTGTCCATCCTCTTCTCCTCCTCCATAGCAGCAGCGATGAGGCGACGCCCCTCAACCAGACGTGTCGGCTCATCATCTCTTAGATATTTTTCCATGAGCTTGTCTTCGTCGACGGAATCTACCTTGAGTTCCTCTTTCTCCCATTCAATAATTTGGCTCCACATGTGAACCAAAGTAGTCGGATAATCTTCAATCCAAGAGATGTTTCAGCGACGAATTATATGCGCAAAAAATTCGATCATTAATTCGCCGAAACCATGCACATCCTCCTGGGCCTCTGACAGCTGCTTGCGGGTCTCTTCGGTGGACTTAATAACACTTTCAACATTACCCTCCGCTAGGGCAGCCCTATTCTCGGCCTCCATCAACTTGGAAGCCAAGTCAGCGTTACGCTTTTTCAATTCAGCGTTCTTCCTCGCTAACTCGGCCTTTTCTCGCTCAAGAGCAGTATAAGCAAATTGCATTTTGGCGTTATCCGACTTAGAATCTTCTACTTGCTTTTTTAGCTCCAAGCACTCTTGACTATAAGACTCGAGCAAGTCATGATAACGTTTTTGTAGCTCTTCAAATTGCTTCTTGAAGTTGGTAGCATCCCGTTGAGCGATGATAAGTTGGGTCTGTGTATCCTCAAGGTCTTTCCCCAAAATTTTCAAGGCTATTGCGTCGGCTTCTGCAGTCTTTTTCCTTGAGTTAGTATCCGTAATTAGAGTTCGAATGATTTTGGAGAGGTTACGTGAATACCTGAACATCTCCGAATATTGTTTTTCGACTGCGTCAATCTTCGCTTTAGCCTCGTCTGCCCACCTCAAGGAAATAGGCTCGAGAGCAGGTAAGAAAGTCAGGTTTTCAAAATAGTGTTCGGGGAATTGTTTCTCTAGATATGCCCGCTTAACTTTAGCTTCAGCATCCAATGGTGGAGGTGCGCAATATGTTAGCTCAGTATCCTTATGATGAGTGGGCACGACGGCCGTATCATCCTTCCTGGGCCGCTTATCAGAAACCTTATGCTTGCCTCGTGAGTCGGTATCTTTCGGCGGGCTTCTTTCCCTACTGCGTTTTTCTTGAGGAGAGGTTTGATCTTTTGACTGCGACGTGTCTTCTCCTCGACGACCTTGGTAGCTTTTCTATCGTTCTGGATCCGACCGAACGGGGGAGCGAGAGCGCGAAGTCCGCGACTGATAAGAGTCGTGAGGCCTTCTATCCTCTCTACCCCGGCTTTCACGGTGATCATGCTCAATATCAGAAGGGGGTCTAGTCATGCTGCGACGAATTTTCCTGATGTCATAATGAGGGCGAGACATTGTACCTGCACAACAATGCAAGTGGAATTCAGAATCAATATTCTCGTGAGAAGTAAGTGTTGTGAAGTGTGGTGCTATTGTGTTAAGTGCGTCCTAAGTGGTGTGCCCCCCGACAAACCCCAGTCCGAAGCCAAGCCAACGTGAGTGGGCTCTTTGGCCTTAACAGGAGTAGTCTCCTCTAAAGAAGTAAAAACTAAAGGATTTGTGCCAAAATCCTCGGAAGTATAGATAGTTTCAGGTAGGGGGAGATCTCCTAAGCCCAGAAATGTAGGATCATCGGTAGTAGGTGCATCTCCTTGGGAAGCGTCTGTTGGCAGCTCATTAGGGGATAATGATTTCTCAGGAGAAATAGCATCCCCAGTGACGATGTACCCTTCTCGGTGTTTTTCGGCTATGTTGGCCAGCTTATCATCTTGAGTCGAAGATGGAGAAGGTGAAGTTCGAAGTGGCATTGTGGGACTTTTCGAGCTCTCACCCATTCCTGGAATTACATCCACTGGGGGGATGTATACATATAGACCCGACCCATGACCTATGCTATGGGTAATGGACAATAACCCGTGATGATGAAGGTATTTATCCTTAAGGACTTCATCGATGGTTAGAAATTTTTGGTCGCCATTAAGGAGCCGATGCATCCGATCAAAGTATACTTGACCCGATATTTGTTTTGGATTATCAACTGTAAACAAAAAGAAAACGGATTAATGTGTTGGCTTGAACATTCAAAGTTGGGATCCAGAAAACCAATGCTTTACTTGATTTTGTCCATCTCCTAGCACATCCCGGTTGTCGCCTTATATAAAACCATTCTAGCTTGGAATCGCCGGCCTTGCTGCTGAACGGCATTGAAATAATTTTTCTTTTTGGGACTGATTCGAAGTAAGAGAAGGAAGGAGTTTCGCGAGTCCGATGCTTGAAATTATAAAAAAAGTGAACGTCGTCGAAAGTGAGCTCTGCACCTAAAATCTCTCGGTATGTTATACATAAGGTATATGGGTAAGCATAGGAGTTGTGATGTAGCTGCATGGGGGAAATCCGCATCTGTCTTAGAAATTCGACAACAAAAGGAGAAAACGGTGGAATAGCCCCAGCTATGCACATAATCGGGTGATTGCCCTGAATCCTTCTGGAGGACTGTGAGGACGGTCAGTTTTTGATGGCACCAGAGTATCCCTTTTTAATATCCCGTGCTTTAAGCATATGCGAACAAGTCTGTCGTCGTCAATCTTCGATTCAACAGAATCTGTGGGTGATTCCAAGATAATGGCAGACTCAAATTCGTCAGGAGCTCAATTATCTCCAATCCCTCCTTCCTCCTTATAGCCCAGAGAAACTTCACTGTCAAAGGGTGTTTCGTTGTTATGTGCTCCTACTTCATAATCTGGGCGCTCGTCGTCCCATTCAGGGTCTGAAGAAGAAAATATGTCACCAATGGTAACTCTCTCAGAAGCATCCGCAACTTCCATTTTCTTTGCCAATCTAGATGGACGTCTTTCGGCCATGATCACTAGATTATCGAAGAAACAATAGCAAGAATTAGAGTAAAGTTGCCTATGTCCCCCGTGTGTGTACATGAAATAAAGTGTGAGCTACGTGTAACAAAAATGCAGAGCGAATACATGAAAGCATAATGTAAAGGTCCAAGGAAGCAGTAATGTTCAGAACAATTCTTGATATTTGTCATGTTCGAAAGGCGTTATCCTAACTGTTCGTCAATTTGAAGGCTATGTCAATCATTTATTAAGATAGCTAAAAAAATTCTTGCACATTAAATTAGGTTGTTTCGGTTCAGTTCAGATGTTTGTATTGGGATCGGATCGGAGGGCAAAGTCATGTTTCGATCGGAAGCGGAGGTCCTACCCAGTGAGTTAAACCGGATCGGCTCGGATGTAGGCTTTCAGAGCGGATCGGATCAGCTTGACCCTTATTACCATCCGATCTGAACAGGTGAGTTTTGTTTTCCCTTTATTTTTGCCTTTTTCTACTCCGACCCGATCCGATCTTGTAAACACCATCTGATCCAGTTAAGTGGGTTTTGTTTCCTCTTTTTTGCTTTTTCTTTTGCTTTAACCCGATTCGGTCATGTGAACACCTTTCCTTTTCTTTCACTCCAACGTTTCTTCATCCGAACCGATCCCAGCTCTTCTCTTCTCCTTCATCTCGTTCATTCTCCATCTCGCTGAACCAACGCTGAACCCGATTCAATTTCACAAAACCCAATCGAAGCCAAGCACTTACGTGCTCAAGCATACCATAGAACCCTAATTCTCTCCCTCCACGCTTCGAAGTGGTGATAGAGCCACCAACGACGACGGCGAGAAGAGAGGAGGCCAAGGCGTTCAAATCAGGAAAACGCCATGATCGAATCATCCAGTTTTGCCACAAACCTAAATCGAAATCGATTACAGTAAAGTAATCGAAGCTTTTGACCTACCAAGTTATTGAATTTAAGTAAGAACGAAATAATTTCAGAGATTTTTGAAGCTTTGGGGTTTCGATGCTAAGTTGCTTGGACCAGAATAAATAAAAAAGAGAAGAGGAAGAAAGTAGGAGGCGGATTTATATAAAAAACTAGGGTGACCACTCATATTCCTAGCCTACTTCACTCCGTTCGGACTGGGAGTCGAGCCCATGAAGGAACTCTGGCCTGTTATTCCATGGCGCAGTGGTATTGAAAGGCCCATCCAAGTGTGCTACTGAAGGAAACCCGTTCGGATCGGGATCCGAACCGAAGGGGATCATATGCACAGATTTGTCACACAGGGAGAATTCTAAAAAAAAAAGTTCACCTGGAAGAATCAATAGACATCAAAAGGAGCTCTCGAAGTCGTTTGAAAATGAAGTAAGTGATTCATATGGATTGTGGATATATGTAAGCAGTGAAAGCCACGACTTTATGAAGTGACACAACTCTACAAGTAGATGGAGGCGATCATTCAATGATTCTAGTTCAAAGGATGTTTTGTAAATTGCTTCGAAGCACACTTTATCTTAAATAAGAGTGTACTTCGAGGGGGCAAAATGTTAGCCTACTTTGTGAACTAGGCTACACAAAGAGAAAATAGTGAGAAAGACACCAATCGGTTCGGATCGGAGGAAGATAGTGTAGGAGGTGAGTAAATATCAAGAACACAGAGATCACATCGGATCGGATCGGAGAGATACGTTAGCAGTATCGAAGGATACTAGGTGGCCTCATCGTATCGGTTCGGATCGGTGATATGTCAACAACCTTAGAAGATAACGAGTGGCCTCATCGGAACGGATCGGAAGAATATGGTAGCGACATTATACAACAAATGGCCTCATCAGATCGGATCGAAGGAGTACGCAAGCAACATCAAGGGATAGCAAGCTGCCTCACCTGATCAGATCGGAGGCCCCGATCCGAACCCCTTTTTCCCCTTGCATATATAATCGTTGCTACGCATATCTCCTGAAGACTCGGACTAGGCCTGAACATTTCTCCCACGATCTCCCACTAAATCAATGCGCTGTCACCATCTTGAGGCCTCCGAACCCGACTCTCAAGGGATGGGTGCCACGCGATTCCGAACCGAAGCCACTTCGAAGAGATTTTTCACTTATAAATACACCATCTAGAGGCATTTGAAAGGATCTTTTGGCAAATTCTGAGTCCATACTTCCTCCATAGCCGAATTCTACAATCATATTCAGATCATAATCATCTCTTAAAGTCCATTTTTGAGAGATTTGAGTGAGTTTATGCATTGTAATTGTGAAGTTGAGTGAGAATCATTGCTGTATTTGTATTCAAATCATCAATTAAAATAAAACAAAGTGGACGTAGGCTCATTAACGCCGAACCACTATAAATTGCGTGTTCTTTGTTGCTTTTTGATTCTATTTCATTGAATTCATAGCTAATTTGGGTGGTAGAGCCAATTTTTGGTCTAACAATATTGAAATTCTATTTCAATTCTATTTCAAATTCTCTATATTCAAATTCTATTTGGATTTCTATATTCAATTTCTATTTTCAATTCTATTTGAATTTTGTATTTTCAATTCTATTCAAATTCTGTTCAAATTCTATATATACAAATTCTCTTTATTCAATTTGATTTCTATTTAAATAAAATTCTAATTAATTGAATTCAAATCATAAATCCTTACGAATTTATTTTAATCCAATTTATATTTTGAACATCAGAATACATTCCATCGTTTATTTCCTTAAAACGATTTTCCCATTTCTTTTTTTAAATTCACATTTGAATTTAAATATTCAAATTTATCCAATGATAATTTTTCTCACTTTATTTCTATAAACACTGTTTATAATTTCATTTCAATTATCTGATTATCCAATGAAAATCAATCTATTTTATTTATAAACATCATTCATAAATTCATTTCAATGTCTTGTATTATTTAATTTATAAACATCGGTTATAAATCCAATACTTGTTTTATTTATTTTCAAAACAAGTAAATATTTTTAGCCCATTCTAAATTCAAAATATATTTTAGAAAACAGAATTTTCCTTTTAAATCTCAAAATCTCTTTCACAATATTTTTATAAATCAACATTAAGACCAAGTGATATTTCAAACAATCAAAACAACCAATTATAATTGACAGGTTTTCTAACACATCATATATGACAGTATAGGTGCAAACAAATAAACAAACAGATAATATATTTTTGAGGAATCCAGTTGGATCCCTCCAACCTGTTTTTCCTGTATCCACAGACGTTAGTCAACATAAATAATACCCATCCTGCTTCGAGGCAGGATATCGCGGTATAGAAGGTCATCCACTATCATAGCGTGGGGCGTATATGGTAATCATCCGCTAATGGTACCGCGGGCATCCGCTAATGATACTGCGGGAAATCCAACCACCAATATATATATATATATAATAGCAACCACCAAGCCTAAATAACTAATATATTTAAGATGCACAAAAATATTGAATGTAACCAAATAAGCAACAAACAATTGTTTTTAACTAATAAAAATAATTCTAAATAAAAGGTGAGTGAGATTTACTCACCGTGATTTTTATTTTTGTCGAATATTCAGAATTTGAATTCTCTAAATTCATGGTTGACTCCAAAAAATTCCAAACCACTTCGCGAATGTGTATTTCACATCTACGGATCAACTCGACCTATTTATGTGATTTCTAGACCTCATATGCACATGATATAAATTTTATAAATAACTGGACAATTTGAATAAGAATTAAAATTTTACTTAATTAACTAAAATGATTACCTTACTTCCCATCTCACACTAACAGCTATAGGATGTGTATATTTTTAATCCTGCTTACCCCAAAAATCCTTGGCGAGTTTGCCTCACCCAAGTTCTAGTGCTACTCTCGGAATCCACCCTGATATTGCCAACTCCGACAGTCACTCCAAAAATCCTACTACCTTAGGCTAGCCAACACTGCATCTTCGGTGGTGAACCCACTCCACAAACAACAGATACAAGCTCCCCAAAATCCATTGTCGCACCCTTCTCATTCAACCCAGATTTACCCAATATTGTCATCCCTCAAACCGCGCCAACAGAAATCGCTTAAACCCAATTTTAGCCATCGCGACTTTGGCCTTCTTCCATACTCGTGAGTGCCATTGTCCCCTTCGAACTACATGCGACTCCTCAAATCGCGACCTTCCAAACCTCACTACACTGGAAGCCCTAAAATCGAGCTTCAGAACATCGCTTGAACCTATCACGCTTTCCAAAGCCCACGAGCACCTTTCTTCCTTAATCATGAGGCTTCCTGTCGATGTCGAGCTCCAGCATCTTCCATGATTTGAAGTCGCAATGTCTGATTTTGATTTAAATGTCTCTCTTTTTTTTATATGGAGGAGCAAATTTCGAATTTTAGATAAAAGAAATGGGCTTCAGGTTTTATTCTTGAGGAATGAAATCTGATTTTTATCTATGAATTCAATAGGAAGAAGCGGCACTAATTCTCTCAGGAAAGAAAAAGAACAGAAGAATGAGAGGGTATGGTCGCGATTTATAGGAGAAAGGGGAACACAAAGTACGCTGCAAATAAATGTTTTGGTCGGTAACGTACATGGAAAATCCATTTAAGGAATTAAAAAAAAATTGATTTGATTTTTAATATAATACGTTTGAAATAAAAAGATTTTTATTTCTTTTAAACAGATTCTGATTTGATTAAAAAGATTTTCATTCTTTTTAAATGGATTCTGATTTGATTTCGAACCTATCCACAATCAAATATTGGGGTCCACTAATTTAAACCATGAACCGCTATTTCTAACGTAACGACGGATGTTCCCATGCTACAACACTATCCTGAACTCAACAGAAAAAATTATGAAATTTAATTTAAACTTATATATAAAATAACAATAATAAATTAATATAATATAATTGAAATTCAAACAAATAAATTCTTCTAATAATAAAATATTTTTATTATGATCTATATTCAAATACAATTAATACTGATTATCTGAATTATTTTGATTTAATTTCTATCTTCGAATTGAATAATTTTAGATTCTCGTATTACGATATTATATAAAATCAAAATAAATCGTATTTCGATTATTTAATCGATAATCGAATATAAAATACCATTTATATTATAAATTTAATATTTAAAACCATACTAAATATTTAAAATAAATCGACCAAAAAATACGGGTCGTTACAAGGTAAGTAGAAACTGACTAGGATTAGTGAGTTGAGCCAATTTCTGAGTGTCGATCTGATGTTGCTTTCGGCCTTCGGGGTTGATACTTAGGAAAATATTCCCTTACTAATTTACAGTTAAGGACGAATGATCAAGATGATAAATATGTTTTAAAAGTATTTTAAATTGAAGGGATTTGAATATTCTTAGATTAATATATGAAAAGAAACGAGGATTTCAAATATTGAAAAGGAAGAGAAGTTTTGAATTAACGAAGGTTAATCAAAAGAGGATAAAATGATGGAGAATATTAAAACAGTAAATTCAATTTTCTTTGATGAATGAATGGTCGTTTTATTTGATAATTAAATAACCGACTATCAAATCTGGCCTATACGTTTGTTGGTACGGAAAGACCGGGATCGATTTTATTCGAAAACCATTCCTACCCAACTAATACGTAAACATAGAATATATGGCTTGAAGATGGAGCAGTGAAGACCGTGGATCTTCATAAGCGAAAGGACTACGTCGAATTCTCTGGAGTCGCGCCTGTAGATATTCTAATAGTGATCTTGTCGTGGTTGAAATCAATGGGTTGTAAGGACTACTCGCTACTGATCCATAGGGTGATTCCTAGGATGTGGTAGGAGAGTGCCTTCAGTTTGTCCAGTCCCAGGACAACTTGTATGGACGAAATGTCTGACAATGTATTTCCCAAAGGAATCACATACATTGATTTTTACAAACGTATTTCTGTTGGTGGAGGAGAATGGTCGTTCTCTTAGCTTTACCATTAGAATATTTTTGTGAACGTCAATTAGTGATATTTGACGGATTTGACGATGTGGCATTCAAAGTGGAAGGTGGCCATATGATCTAAAAGTCGAATATAACCTCAAGCCTCATCAGCCGGGAAATGACAAAAATCGGGCAGGCAACATGGCTATGTAGGTCGCACCCATTAGAGTGTATTGTCACCATCTAGAGAATATTCATGTTTGTTACTTCTTTTTGCTTCTGTATCTCCCGGGAACGGTTATGTTGCTAGCAACCGTAGGTGACAATATATTCGATACACTTAGGAGAAATGAGTGGTCGGTCATGTGTGGGCCGGCTTACAAGATGTTCTTGTTGAACCCAGTGTATACCCCTCTAGAGATACACTATCGGAAGGTGGTCCCATACCTTGTCATAGTTGGAAATCCAATCTCCAATAAGCGCCCACGGTTTTGATTGTATACTATGTATGTAGAGCGTGAGATGCAAGCGTTCTACTAGATTCTACTTATTTGTATTTGGACACTATTATAATATCAGAAAAGATATTTATTTCAAAAATGTTTTGGGTTATCATAAGGTAAAAACCATCCATGTTTAAGTGTGGGATGGTCTTACGATTATCTTTTTCTTTCCAAAATGATTTTTAACTTTAAAATCAAGATGGATGATACCAATAATTTAGTGGGTTTTTCTCACGCTGGTTCACCAGACTGACCTGTGGCGTCTGAAATGCTCGGATCAGATCGAGTTAGGTCTGACCGAGTTTACATGTTCAGGGTAAGATAATATGGACTTCAGGAGACAAGATGGAGGAGTTTAGACCTATCATATATATATTATTCCGCTGTGTGTTGTACATGAGTACAGACTGTTATAACTGTCCAGATGAGTTGAATGTCCACTGTACTCTGAAAAGAATTGTAAGTATTGATCTTAAATTTTCAATAAAGATTTATCTCTGTATTATATTTTATTCCGCTGCGATGTGAGACTGTGTATTATGGTTAGTTGTTCTTCTTCTTTTTCTTCTATTCTAATCTTTCTATCTTTTCTCACCCTCTAACTTCTTTCTTTAACATTCTGGATTTTCGGTACTCGGGTTTGGACATAGAATGGATTTGTGTCGAAAATTCGAGCATCGAATTTTCCGGTTCGTTACAGTGGTATCAGAGCAATGGTTTAGTAACAACCTTGGCTCTGTGGCGTAACTCGATGGAGATGGGGTTAGTAATACCCTAGATTGAGTTGAGTGTATATATATGAGAGCGTATTTGTAGATTTCATATACAAATGCTTTGTATTGTGTTGGTTGATCGGTTCAAGTGTTGAAAAACATTGAACTGGAAATTGATACAATATTGTTTTGAAAAGCGGGTGAATGAAATAATTTTGCCCAAATATATTTTTGTATAAAGGAAATAATTATATCAAATTATTATTTAATTGCTTGAATTATTTGAATTAAATCCCAATGGTATTATGGAATTGAATTGGTTAAAGATAACCAGAAGATGAAATAAATAATATTCGAAATAAAAATCAGAATTCAGAAAATAAACTGGAAGCTATGAAACAAATTCCAATATGAATTGAATGGAGTGAAACTTGACTGAAAGGTAAGTTAAACAAATTTGGATTGAAACCATATTGAACTAAAACGAACTATTGAATCAATATGCATTGAAAATGCTTAAATACAAGTTGAAATATAAATAAATTAAATGTGGATTATCTAAATAGAATTTGATGCATACAGTTTAAATGTGTCAATTTAAAATAAGAAGTGAATTGCAATTTATCCAATTCGAGTAAAAAAATTGAATATTGATAATATAAATATAGCTCGATGTATATAATTTAAATGTACCAAGTAGAATAAGAAGTGAATTAAAATAAATCCAATTCAAGTTGGAATAATTGAATATGACTTAAATTATTATTGAATTGAGTTGGACTATGAAATCGAGTTTTGATATGGAAGTGAATATGTGTGTGTATATCGAGTAGCGAATATAAACGTGGACTGTTTAAACTTGAGTTGAAATGAAATTGAATGAAGAATAAATTGAATTAAATTTGATTGAGATTTAGATTTGAACTCAATATTTATATGGACTCGTAAATAAAACTTGGAACTCAAGTGAAAATAAATGAACTTGTAAATCGAAAATAAAACTTAGAATTTGAGTTATAAATGAAGCTTGACATGTTTGTAGACATGAACATATATTTAAACCTGTTTGTTCAAATTATCGGAAGTGAAGCAAGAAAACCCATAAATGGTTAAATGGGTAAAATTGGAAGTAACGAAGTTAAATGGATTGTGACCAAATAGGAATGGATATGCATGTGATTATACAGGTTTATTGGATGAAGCAAGTGTGAAGAATAGATATAGAATGCTCGACAAAAAGGTACATGTTTAATTCAATATGAGATTTTATGTGCCGAATCGGCAAGCCACTTGGCTTTTTGATTTTCTTTTTGAACGAGAAGGGCCTAGAGAGGCGAGTTGAGGTTTGAACTATTGACCCGTCCAAGGGAGGTGCTGGCAAAATTTTTCGAAAAATTAGGGAGTTAGAAAAATTTTCAACAGCTTTGAAAAAAATTTATTAACAAAAAGTTAATCGGTGTTAAGGATTTTTGTAGTGAAATTGGAACTAGTGAGTTGGTTGAGTAGCAATGATGTTGAAGTGAGTGTTGAGTTACATGAATGGATTGGGAGAAGTGAATAAGGTATAGCTACATTTCCTCCTTAGTAATTTCGGGGGCGAAATTCTTTTAAGGGGGAAGGAATGTAACGTCCCGTATTTTGATCGCTTGAGTTTTGAATATTTAATTTAGTTTAAATATTGAAATGTTAATGAAAATGAATTTTCATATTAATTAAAATGGAATTTGAAATGTATAATTATATATATATATTAAAAAGAGCTCGAAATGCCGTGGTATTTTGTAATTTACGATTTGAAATTCAACTCAGTGTACAGAATCCGTTATAAATTAGAATTCGATAAAACACGAAATATTTGAATCTGTTGAACTATAATTTTGTAATGAAAAAAAAATCGGAATTTCGTAATTTATATTGAGAGTTATGGCCCAATCAAATTTTGAAATAGTCGCTGTGAAATCCTTTGTAAGCAATAACGATTTTATTTGATAAAATAAATCGATTTTAAAATTGATTTAATTTATATCGTGTTTAAAATTTAAGTTAGTATACTCTGGAATTTATATGAACTCGATTGTGTGTATTTAAATAATAAATTAGTAGATTTGTTTATTTTTAAATCAGTTTATGTTAAATCAAATTAATGTTAAATTATCAATTTAATTTAATATCTTTGGTACATGGTCAAATTAGACCGTGGAGACTATTCGAGTATGTTCAAAATGGTGGTAGAACCTTGGAAATACCATTCGTTGCGTTCAGATAGCAGTTTGATAGCGCAAGATATTTTAATTTAAGGTACACGGTTAAAATAAACAAATTAATTAATTAAATCAAAATATAAATAAATGAAAAAATATCTAGACATAGGGGACGACCTAAATATAAGGCGTAGGCTACTTCGTATCGTTTCATCGTCTTCTCTTTTCACTCACATCTGAATTACTTATCCCCAAAGCTTCAGAACCCTGCAAAGCTACACCTATCTTTAACTCTACTGAAAGACTTCATGCTTATCGTCCTTGCCTTTGCTTCTATAAATTAGCAGATGCCTTCGTTCCATTCCTCGAAACCATTCAGTCAAGTTTCTTCATTTCCTTTTCTTCTGTTAAATTACTCCTCCAATATATATACATATATATATACCAAATTGAAGTGGAAATCAAATCGCAATGGACTCGAAGACATGATGGGTTACTTGCAACATCAGAAAAAGAGGGAATCGAATCCCTTATTGCGATCTGAACCACCAGTTCCCCTTAAGCTCATTGATATTTCGGGAATATTCAAAGAGGTTTTCCGACTTGGTTGAGGGATGCAGATCTTTTAACGAGCTGTGATTCGTAGAAAGGATGCGTGATGGAGTGGAATTGAAGCTCGATGTGGTTGAGAAGTTCAGAAGATGCCAAACAAAATTGGATCAAAGTGGAGTTTCTCTCTTTTTTGATATTGATCCTTATGATTTCCGTGAAGGGGTATGCTGAGACGATTAAAGGAGGTTGGTGGTGTTAACTGAAGGGATTTTGGGATTTGACAGAAAATATGGGGAAGTTAGATATGCCTAGAGGATGGTGCGAATACTGGTAAAGCTAATGGGGAGGATTTAAGGAATTTGGAATAATAGAAACTCCCTAGAAGGAAGCGGTTTGAAAGGAATGAAGCCAAATGCCATTGACTGGAGACTTGGTAGGGATGCAGTAAGGATTAGAATCAAGCATGTCCGAGGTAATTGATTTGGTTTGGCAATGGAGTGTTTGTGAGGGTTGGCAATGGAGCAATGGGAAAACTCAAGTGTGACAGTCATGGCTATCATTTTAGGAGATCTGTAGACTTTTAGGTTGAGCAGTTTTAAGGTGCAACTATAGCAGTAGCTTCCGGAAAGCTATTCAATGAAATACCAATAAGGATGACCGTGGTTTTGGGACCATGCTCAGTTGGAATGGCTCAGTTATTGCTAAATCGCTTTTGAATTGGTCAACATTTGAAAGCCAATTAAGGTATACATTTTTTTAATTTAAATTCATAGAAAATTTATTTAGTAATTAATTTAAATTAAATATATATTTAATCGATAAAATAAAATATTCGTAGGTGATAAATTCAATTAAGGAGATGGTCTGGTAATTTGGGGCTCAAGCGTGAATGGTCTGTTGGTTGCAAGAAGGATTTGGCATAGACAGTGATATTTTGAAGCATTATAGCAGTACGGATATCGGCAAGTGGTTGGCAGTTAATAAGGTAAACGCTTTACCAAATTTAAATTATATAGAATAAATTACTCATTTATTTTAGTAGTTCATTTAAAATATAATTATTTAAATACACATAGAATAAATTATTTAATTGTTAGTTTAGGTTAAAAATTTGTTTATCTAATTAATAAAATTTATAAATTTATCATAGATGAAAAATAAATTGTATTCAAGATAATTCAAGCCGATACGTAGACGATACGAGATGGAATTTTAAACGGATATTCAACAAAGGAAAAACCGAGGTGAGTTAAACTCAGTCAGTTAAATTATTGGGAACTATTTTTGATAGTTCAAATTTTATTTTATTGCTTGCTGGCTACTAAATTGAACGGTATAAAGTGATAATATTATATAATAATATATATATATATTGTTGGTGATTGGTGATTGGATAATTCCCGCAGTACCATTAGCGGATGATTTCCCTATGCGCCCACAATATATATAGTGGATGACCTTTATACCGTGATATCCTGCCTTGAAGCAGGATGGGTATTATTATTGTGACTAACATCTGTGGATGCAGGAAAACAGATTGGAGGGATCCAACTGGATTCCTCAACATTTATTTGTTTATTTCCATATACATGTTGTTATATGGTATGATTGATCACCTGTGATAGTGTATGATATGTTTGGGTGTGATAACAATTAACCTTGATTTTTGATATTCTTGAGTGTCAAAAACAATATACGGATTTTAAAACAAAATTTAAATAAGTAAAAGTATTTAAAGAAAAATTTATTTTTCAAATAAGAATGTTATTTAGAAACTAAATTAATTAGAATTGAAAGTAAATGTTTGTTTAACAAATAAGATAGGAAATCGACTTTTATAAGTATATTTATAAAGAAGTAAAACCGGTATTATTGGGGTTTTTGAGAAAGATATAATCCAAGCTTGGAATTTGAAAAGAAAGTGGAAATGTGTTTTGAAATTTATAATTTAAATGATTAGTATGTTCCAATTTCAAAGGGAAGTATAAAAGAGATTTTCTGAAATAACCCAATAGGAGTTATAAATAGAAGTGAAACTCGAGGTTGCAAGTACAAATTGACTTATTAAGTCAAACATGAATTCTATTGGGAAATAATATTCACGATTAAGGTGAATCAAGGTTTAAAGCAAATTGTTTGCAAAATAAGGATTTATTAGAAGTAAATCAGAACGGATTTTTTAATTTATAATCTTTAATTAAATTTAAGTCAGACTGATTTGAATAATATAGTATAAACTATATTAAAGAATTTACATAAGATTTTAGATAATAAATCTTAACAGTTAGGAATTTACCGATGATATTTATATACGATATGGAATGCAATTTATTGAAATAAAGTTGAGATGAATAAACCTGTAAAGATGGATATGAATATTATTTAAATAAAACCTGGTTTTACAAAGGTCAAATCAAAATGTAGTTGATTAATAGAAATGATATTTGTTATAAATAAAACTTTATTTCACTTTAGAAATAAAAAGGCATGTAGCAAATATTTTGGAAAGCGTATCTTCGATAATGATGATAGCAAATGGATTGTAAATCATATTGAAGTAAAATATTTCAAATGACAATAATATAGAAGTTACAAATAATATTTGTATATGTATATTTAGATATGGAATGCAGTTTTATTGGACTAAAGCGAAATTGGGTTGTAATTAATATATAGAGACGATTATGGAAATTGTTTATGAAATCAAGACTTTATTTTACGAAGTTTAAAAATAAAATCGAATTGGTAAATGAAATTATATCGTATGAGAACTATTTGGTCCGGGTGAGGAATAAATAAATATTTAGCAAAACATTTTGTAAATCATACCCTCAAATAGAATATTGTCTATTGGTAATAGCAAATGGTTTGAAAATCATATTTGTAAATAAAATATTAGGAATAGTTATAAGCTGAGATAAATATCTCGTTTGAAGAGATAAGTAATAATTGGAATTTTTATTTGCTAGAAAATTAAAAATGGAGTTAAGGTAAGTAGAAACTGACTAGGATAAGTGAGTTGAATCAATTTCTAAGTGTCGATCTGATGTTGGTTTAGGCCTTCGGGGTTGATACTTAGGAAAATATTCCCTTACTAATTTACAGTTAAGGACGAATGATCAGGATGATAAATATGTTTTAAAAGTATTTTAAATTGAAGAGATTTGAATATTCTTATATTAATATAAGAAAAGAAACGAGGATTTCAAATATTGAAAAGGAAGAGAAGTTTTGAATTAACGAATGGTTAATCAGAAGAGGATAAAATGACGAAGAATATTAAAACAGTAAATTCAATTTTCTTTGATGAATGAATGGTCGTTTTATTTGATAATTAAATAACCGACTATCAAATCTGGCCTATACGCTTGTTGGTACGGAAAGACTGGGATCCAATTTATTCGAAAACCATTCCGACCCAACTAATATGTAAACATAGAATATACGGATTGAAGATGGAGCAATGAAGACAGTGGATCTTCATAAGCAAAAGGACTACGTCGAATTCTCTGGAGTCGTGCCCGGAGATATTCTAATAGTGAGCCTATCATAGTTGAAATCGATGGATTGCAAGGACTACTCACTACTGATCCATATGATGATTACTAGGATGTGGTAGGAGAGTGCCTTCGGTTTGTCCAGTCCCAGGACAACTTGTATGGACGAAATGTCTGACAAAGTATTTCCCAAAGGAATCACATACATTGATTTTTACAAACGTATTTTTGTTGATGGCGGAGAATGGCCGTTCTCTTAGCTTGAACACTATAATATTTTTGTGAACGTCAATTAGTGATATCAGACGGATTTGACAATGTGGCATTCAAAGTGAAAGGTGGCTAGATGATCTAAAAGCCAATTATGTAACACCCCGTAATTTTATAACATTAAAATTCACAAATTAAAGTATACTTAATTTTTAGAAAAGAATTAAGTGAAATGGGTTGCACAGAGAAATATATATATATTGATATATATATATATATAAATTAAAAATTAAATAAATAAATATGCGAAAAAGTTCAAAACAACGAATTGGGAGGGGGGAATGACCGAACCGGCCCATTTTTGAGGTCGACCCGAACCTCGCTGGGTCGACTAGGGGTTAATCCAGGGTGTTTGGCTGTCAACCCGTGGGCCGATTCTCTCAAATGCAGATTTTACATTTGGTTGGTTCTCATGGTTCAGGGTTAATCTAATGGTCCTTGTAACGACCCGTATTCTACACATCATAGGATTGTAGAATATTTATTTCTTTCCCATGTGATGTCGTATGGTCATGTAACTTTGGGAAACATCCATTAGAGTCATTTCCCATGTTCATGATTTTTGTCGATTTTTAAATGACCATTTTGCCCCTAGTTGGTACTGTTTTGGCCATAACTTTTGATTGGAAAGGAATTTTGACCTGAAACCACTTCCATTGGATTCGTTTGATGGTTTACCTTTCTGTAGAGTGGTCATAATAGCCAAACGGACTTACCGTTTGGGAGATATTGCTGAAATAAGGTTTGGAGGGTGAAAAACTGCTTAACCGGGCCAAATCGGGTGATTAGTGAGTAGGCCCATAACCCATTTCGGGATTAGGGTTATGGGGAGGCTGAAATGAGATAGAGGATCATTCCATTCCAGTTTTCTAGCCTCCACTTATCACCAAGAAACCCTAAAAATGGCCTCCAACCTCTAAATCACCTCCAAATCACCTTTTGATCAAGGATTTGGCTTAGCAACCTCTAATCAAGGAAGATCTACACCAAATCAACATTGGAGCTGCTGTTTAGCATTGAGATTCACATCAAATCAGAGATTTATTTCAGATCTTAGTTTATTTTGTGGCTAAGGTGAGTGATTTGCATAGTTTTGCACTAATTATGGCTAATTAGGGTTGATTGGTGTTAATTAGCGAATTTAAACATGATAAAATTCAGGAAAAATATTCATAAATTCTTAAATGATGTTTTAGACCTCTGATATGAATTTGGGTTAATTTGGTTAAGTTTTGTTAATCCTATCATTAGTTTCACCTAAATATGCTTAAGGGGAAATATGGGATTTTGGGTATGTTTGATCCATTTCTACCTATCATATTGATGTTTTGATGTTTGTGGTTGATTATGCATGTTGCTATGACTGTATGAAATGCTTTGTGATTTGTTAGAATAGTTGGAATGGTCGAAAACGCCGTCGAGGGGCGTAAACAACTCGCTGGACAAGGTGCAGGAATTCGGATCGGATAGGGGATTGAGGGTCGATCGGATCGCCCTATGGGATCGTGGGACATCACCACGAGTCGAGTCATCTCCTCCAAACCGAACCATCTGCGCAAGGCCCACGAGCTCCAAACGCGAACTGCTACCCGATCCGATCCACTTGTGTTTCGCGTCACGATCCGACTAGAGGGAAGCAGCATCCACGAATCGATGCACTACGAGACACCGATCCGAACCAGGGGGAGCCACGAGCTGGAGGAGCGCGATCTGACCCGTATGGGGTATTCCGATCCGAACCGAGGAGAGGAGCACGATCCGAAGCAGAGAGAAAGAGGACCGCGATGATGATCCGAACCGTGGCAATCTGGAGACCCGACCCGATCCGCCAGGGGTGATGGCGATCCGACCCGATCCAGTGAAGAAGGAGCATTCTGATCCGAACCGAACCGATGAAGACTGATAATCCGAGATGCAAAGGTAGTCCAAATGAAGGGTATTGACTCAGGATCCAGATAGGAACCAATGAGTGGACTTCATGAGTTGGACTTTGCTGCGGGACGAGTGCTAAGGAGTTGTCGACGTTCATAACTTCGAATCACCAATGAAAAGGGATGATGGGCTACTTATCAGTGCAGTAGGGTCATCATGACCTGAGGGGCAAAGTGATGGTAGCAAGACTACATTATCAGTGCAGTAGGGTCATTATGACCCGAGGGGCAAGGTGATGCGTAGTAAGACTATGAGCCAGTGCAGTGGGGTCATTGCGACTCCATGGGGCAGAGTGGACATAGTAAGGATTAGTAAGGCTATGAGCCAGTGCAGTGGGGTTCTTGTGACTCCATGGGGCAAAGTGGACATAGCGAAGGATTTGTGGCTACGTTATCAGTGCAGTGAAGCCATTTATGACTTCATGGGGCAGAGTGAACGTAGCATGGTATGTTGGGTGATCGAAGTGGTGAATATCGTATGCTTTACACACTGAGTGAGAGATTTGAGGATGGATGTTATGTTTGATTGTTTGCCATCATTATGACATGCACACCTCCCCCACCTCCGTATCTTTACACCGTTTGATATGGTACCTTAGAGTGTTGTACAGTATGTAGTGCTAACTCTTTGGTTGCAGGTCCAGGTTCAGGTATGTTTTAGTCTACCTATTATTGTTCAATTTAGATGCTTATCGCTCATACCAGGCTTTATGTCTGACCCAGAGTTTTATGTCTCCTCTTATTACTCTGGGTGCTTACACGAGCAGACTAGAGACAGGTTAGCTGGTGGTGCGCGAGTAGCTGATTCGGAGGCGGGCAGGAGGCTTCCACGTATGATATATATATATACACATTCTCCCTGTGTCGTTGGTGGTCGCTACTTGGGCATTAGTAGTGTACCTCATTTATCTCACTTTTGCTTTGAGACAGTTTGAAAAGTTGTAATAAGCTGTATTTTGGATTTCCGCTGCTATGATGTTTAGTTCTGATTTTCAGCTTATGCACTGTCTCACCTGTTTTATGTCAAGTATGTTATTATTATATTTTATTCTATGCGCTGTGAGACATTCTACAGGTTCTCGTATGTTCATTTCCTTCTTCCTTTTTTCCCTCTCACGACCCGTTCCGTGCTAACTGGACATGTGTACATCGCACTTTTGGAGTAAATGTCGGTTGGTGCGGGGCGGGCCGTCACACTTGGTATCAGAGCTCTAGGTTGCGTAGTTAACCTAGGGAAAGAAACTAGGGAGAGTTAGTTCGTATATGAGAACGCGTATTTGTGATTACTTTGGTTTTCAAAAGCTATGTATATATATACTATTAGTATTATAAGAATGAAGTCGCACTGCACTAGCACCACTATGGGGTCGTTAATCGTTTCCCTTTTTCAGATTGACGATGAGCCGAGACACGAGGGGTGCTGGTAGAGGGACCAACCAGGGGAATGTCGCTGACATGAGGGCGATGTTTACTAACCTCATGAGAGATATGCTTAGAGAAGTGCAAGGGGCAGTTCCCAATCCCGGAGTTGGTGTTGGCCCAGTAGTACAGGCGCCTAGGGTCGATTTCGCCAAGTTGTGCAAGGATTACACTAACCTTGGTGGGAAGCCGTTCCATGGAACGGAGTCGGCCACAGATGTTCAAGATTGGATGGATATCTGTGATCATATCTTTGATGACTTGGGTCTTGAGGATGCGATGAAGAGAAGGCTAGTGTCTCGTCAGCTGCAAGGGCGAGCGATGAATTGGTGGAATGCCATTAGAACAGCTACTCCAGAGGACCAGGTTACTTGGGTTCAGTTCAAGGCTCGCTTTAGCGAGAAGTTTATTCCAGCTACCCAGAAGTCGGTATTGTTCAAGAGGTTCTTGGAGCTCAAGCAGAACGGAAGGGCAGTTTCTAACTATATTGCTGAGTTCGACACTTTGTCAAAGTATGGACTGTCTCTTATTGACACTCCTGAGAAGAAGAATGAGAAGTTCATTACTGGTTTGGATGGATACTTAGGGGAAAGGCTTATCAACCACATCGATGAGACTTTTGAATCGATCGTGGGGAAAGCTTTCAGATCAGAGAGCCTTTACCCTAAGTCAAGGACTGAGGCTGCATCTGCAGAAGGTCCAAAGCCGCAAGCAGGCGGTGGAGGCAAGAATAACTCTCAGAATAAGAGGAAGCAGGACCAATCTAAAGGTGGTCATAAAAAGAGCAAGAAGGATGTTGAGTGCTTCAGCTGTGGAAAGAAGGGCCATTATGCTTAAGAATGTCGGGCCAAGCCAGCGGAAAGGAAGTGCTACAACTGTGGTCAAATGGGACATCAGAAGGATAAGTGTCCGCAACCTCTTAAGGAGAAGCAGATTGTGAAAGCATATGCTATTGATGTTGTTCCTTCTTCGTCAAATGCCCCAACTGCGGCGGAGAAAGGAAAGAATGTTGTTATTCAAGGTATGCTTTCTATTTATGATGTACCAGTTCGAGTTTTGTTTGATACTGGGGCTTCCCGTTCCTTCATATCTAGTGACCTGGTAGATAGGTTGGGACTGGAACCCGAGATAGTCGATAGACCATTGGTTGTGACGAACTCGATTGGTGGTTCGACTAGCCTTAGTATGATTTGCAGGAATTTGGTCTTATCGAGTCATGGATGTATGTTTGTATGTGATTGCTTTGTTTTGGGCTTTACTGGGTATGGCATTATATTGGGAGTCGATTGGCTCCAAAGATACGGGGTGGTGGTAGACTGTGAGGGCTTTTTGGTGACAGTGAGGACGGATGATGGGCGGAGGGTAGTGTTTGGTAGTCTACCCAGTGATGGGGTTATGGCTAGTTTTGTAAATTCCCTCGACATCCCGCAGGATGAGTTGTCAGATGTGCCCGTGGTTGGCCAGTATCCGGACGTTTTCTAGGAGGTGACCGGGCTTCCACCACATCGAGAGATTGAGTTCCGTATTGATTTAGTGAAAGATGCCAGACCTATAGTGATGCCACTTCGTCGTATGGCACCAAGAGAGCAGCGAGAGCTCGGGGTGCAAGTCAGCAATCTTTTAAAGAAGGGATTTATTAGAAGGAGTGTCTCCGAGTGGGGAACACCAGTTGTGTTTGCCACTAAGGCAGATGGTTCCCTTCGTTTGTGTGTGGACTATCGCGAGTTGAATAAGGTAACGAGGAAGAATAAGTATCCTCTACCATGGATAGATGATTTGTTTGATCAACTGGAAGGAGCAAGAGTGTTCTCCCAGTTGGACCTCGCGACAGGATTTCATCAGCTTCGAGTAGAGGATGAGAGTGTTCCGAAAACGGCATTTATGACGCCGTCTGGATTTTATGAGTGGTTGGTCATGCCATTTGGGTTGACCAATGCACCAGCCTACTTTGTGGATCTTATGAATCGAGTATTCAGAGATCAGTTGAATAAGTTTGTTCTTGTGTTCGTGGATGATATCCTTGTTTATTCAAGGACAGAGGAGGAACACAAGGGACACTTGAGGATAGTGATGGAGGTGTTGAGGAAACACCAATTGAAAGCGAAATTCTCTAAGTGTCATTTTTGGAGAAGGGAAGTAAGATTCTTGGGTCATGTTGTTTCAGAGAGTGGTATTGCCGTGGACCCTACGAAGGTGGCTACGGTACAGGATTGGCCTACGCCCAAGAATGCGACAGACGTAAGAAGTTTCTTGGGATTAGCTGGATATTATCGTAAGTTTATCCAGGACTTCTCCAAGATAGCAGCACCGTTGACTCAGTTGACTAAGAAGAATCAGTCCTTCGTCTGGGACGAAGTGTGTGAGGATGCCTTCAGGATTCTAAAGGAGAAGTTGACGCATGCGCCAGTGCTAGTCATTCCTAAAGGGAATGAAGAGATGACGGTATACACGGATGCTTGTGGTACCGGACTGGGTGCTGTATTGATGCAAGGAGGTAGGGTTGTAGCTTATGCTAGTCGACAGCTAAAGCCGCATGAGAAGAAGTATCCTACCCATGATTTGGAACTAGCAGCGATTGTGTTTGCGCTGAAGATATGGAGACACTATCTCTTGGGAGAAAGATTTGAGTTGTTTACCGATCATAAATCGTTAAAGTATCTCTTCTCTCAGAAAGATCTGAATCTCCGTCAGCAGAGATGGTTAGAGTTCTTGGCTTCGTATGATTTTGATATCGCATACACACCTGGGAAAGGTAATGCGATAGCCGATGCCTTGAGTAGGAGACATGCTAGCTTAGGGGCAATGTTTCTTGAATGGAAGCAACTGGAGTATATCGCGGGGTTTGATTTCAGACCAAAGTGCGAATTGGATCCAGTCATGCTAGCTAGTTTGACGATCAGACCCACTTTGATAGAGTGGATTGGTTCTAGTCAGAGGGACGATCCTAATCTTTTAGAAATCATCTCCAAGTTAGAGATGAACATCGACGGTGAGGAGATGAATGTGTATGGGCTTGATCGAGATGGATGGCTTAGAAGGAATGGAAGACTAGTTGTGCCCAACGTGAATGGATTGAGAGATGAAGTGCTTAGAGAATGTCATCACTCAAAACTGACTATACATCCCGGTGGTAATAAGATGTATCGAGACATGAGACAGACTTACTACTGGGAAGGGATGAAAAGAGACGATGGGAAGTTTATATCCAAATGCATGAATTGCCTGCTAGTTAAAGCCGATCAAAAGAAGCCTAGTGGGTTGTTGCAACCATTAGAAATTCCCGAATGGAAATGGGAGCAAGTCTCGATGGATTTCATCGATGGTTTACCAAGGACTAGATCGGGACATGATAGCATTTGGGTAATTGTGGATCGATTGACTAAAAGTGCAAGATTTATACCAGTCAAATCGACCAGAACGGCAACCAAGTTGGCAGAATTGTATATGAAGTGGGTAGTGAGATTTCATGGAGTACCCAAAAGCATTGTGAGTGACCGAGACCCGTTGTTCACTAGTGGGTTTTGGAAGAGCTTACAAGAGGCTCTAGGGTCAGGATTACATCTCAGTACCGCATATCATCCTCAGACCGACGGTCAAACGGAGAGGGTGAATCGTATATTGGAAGATCTCTTGAGAGCTTGTATATTGTATTTTGGTGGATCATGGGATGACCATTTGCATCTAGTAGAGTTTTCATATAATAGTAGCTACCAATCCAGTATCGGTATGGCTCCATATGAAGCTTTGTACGGAAGACTGTGCAACTCACCATCATGTTGGATAGAGACTGGCGAGAAGTTTGTGCTTGGACCAGAGGTGGTGAGAGAAACTTCCGATAAGATCAAGATCATTCAGCAACGAATGAAAGCTGCCCAAGATAGGCAGAAAAGTTATGCTGATAAGAGGAGAAGAGACTTGAAATTCTCCGTTGGTGACTTGGTGTTTGTCAAGATCTCTCCGTTGAAGAGCGTGATACGATTTGGCAGGAGAGGCAAGTTGGCACCAAGATTTGTTGGCCCATTCCCTGTTCTTGAACTAGTCGGGAATTTGGCATATAGAGTTGGCTTACCAGAGAAAATGGCGGGAGTTCACAATGTATTTCATGTTTCCCAACTAAGGAAGTTCGTTCACGACCCAGATATGACTATTTCACCTGATCAGTTAGAGGACTTCGAAGTAGAACCCGAGGCGGTTGGGAACCGCAAGCCGAGTCGTATTGTGGGGGCACGATACGAAGCAACT